>JAHRIK010000003.1:0-1300994 GCA_020085045.1 Pythium oligandrum | reverse complement strand
CCCTAAACCTAAACCCTAAACCCTAAAACCCCTAAACCCTAAACCCTAACCCTAAACCCTAAACCCTAAACCCTAAACCCTAAACCCTAAACCCTAAACCCTAAACCCTAAACCCTAAACCCTAAACCCTAAACCCTAAACCCTAAACCCTAAACCCTAAACCCTAAACCCTAAACCCTAAACCCTAAACCCTAAACCCTAAACCCTGTGTAGACCTAGTTGTGATCTCGTTCAAGCGACTTTAGCGACCTGAAGGGTTTTTTCTGCCTAAACGTCGGGCTGAGGAGTGGCTATCACACATTAGCACTATACTTGCAGTTGAACGTGTCGTCCACATTGATATTAAGCTTCCTGTGAGGCTGATGAATGTGTTCTGATGTTGATGTTACTTGACATCTAGTGCCTTGATTTCTCCTTCCAAGTCAAATTTGCCGTCCAGTCTTTCATTACAAATGGACAAGGACTTCTCCGCGCCCAGGGAAGCTACTACTAGCAGAGCGGGATTTGAGTGTCAAGATAGTCCGCCCGCGCCTTCTGCTTCTTGTTCGTCGTGGGGTTATGTATGACGCTGTCGAGCACATAGCTTCGAGTGTTCACAGAGGCGCCTCCGACCGAGTCGGAGTTATCGAAGAGGGGAATCAACGGGCGCTGACGGAATCGGCCGCGATAGATGTAATAGTTCTGCTCCAAGTAGACAAACGGACGGAGAAACACGGTGCGTCCAAAGCGATACGACATGACGCGCTGGGAACGCACAAGTGCCTTGGCTCGCAATGGGTCGTTCATGAAGACTTCAACCGAGTTACGTTGGTAGGTTCTCCAAAAAGACGATACTTCGGAACGAAGGGTGCCGTACCACGCCTTCATGGAGATGGTCACGAGCAACCGGAGTACGACTACCACAAAGCAGAAAAGGACAGAGCAGCTCAAAATCTTGAAAAGCGGCTCGTAGATTACCATGGTGCCGATGGCTCGTTTCGACCGATCGCCGTAACTGTACTTGCTGTACGAATTGTAGAAACTCAAGAGTCCCGGTACTGTCGGGAACATCTCGCGCTGGCGATCAGTCTGCCCCCACTTGATCAAGCAAACGTTGAGCAGGTCGTCGTACGCGACAAAGACACCCAAGAGTGAGCAGATCATGACCTCGACACTGCTGATGTAGGTGAATTCGGTGACCAGCGCTGCGAGCTTTTCGTGGACCAAAACAAACGTGCAGTGCCACAAATTGTCAACAAACACAATGATGACGATCCAGACGCGAAAGTTGGCGAGGTATGCACTGATGAGTTGGAATCCATTCGTGGACCACGCGAACACCGTTGAGTTGGGGACGATGTAGATCCAGGAGAAGAACGCGTCGATGACCATGAGGACAGCGAGTGTGGTCTTGCGGAAGGAGATACTACTGAGATCCGCATAAAGCAAGATGCGTGAGAGAGTCTCGTTTTTCTTGGATGACTCAGCCGGTGCATTCTCGGGTACGGAGTCCGTAGTCGACTCGTGAGCTGTTTGAGTGGACGAGTAGGCATTATCACGCTTATTGGCGAGCATCAAAGGACGCACGACGAGCGCGGCCACGACGACTGCGTCGGTCGTGGAGATAATGAACATCGCAAACTCGATTGCGAGCATGACAAAGTAGAGCACGCCGTCCACGCCGAGATCCGTACGGATCCAGTGGTGAACCATCTTGGAGCCGGCGTTGTCGATTGTGTAGGTAGACACCATGCGCAGTGTAGCGCGCAAGTAGATCGAGCTCAGGTAGATGTAGTCGACTGTGTGCCAGTTCCAGCCCACCCACTCGGAGAGATAGCGGAGGTACTTGGCGCCGGCATTATCAGTGAAGAACTCGTGAAGATTCTTGCCCTCTGGATCGCTCCAGATGCAACCATACTCGCTCGGCACTAGTTTCGTTAATGAGCTCTGGCCCTCTGGCGGCTCCGGGAGGATCTCGTAGCACAGTGTGTCTTCCCAGAGGTCGAGCCGCGAGCCGAAGGCGTCGAAGATACGCGTCGCGGTATCGTTTATACCAGCCACATCACCCGGCTCCAAGAGGTCGAGAAGCTGCTCACGGTACGACGACTCGGGTACGTCGTAGACGAGCGAATACGACGAGACATGGTACGGCCGCACGGGGAGTGGCGAGTGAATCGTGTCCGCAAGCAGACTCGCACCCCAGAGCAACGCGTCGATGCGCATACTGCCGACAAACACTAGCGGCTCACTGCGCTTGACGCCGCCTAGCACACAGCCTGTGCCGCGTGCACTCAAGTGCGCCACCTTGCCCACCAGCTTGTAGAGTTGTAGCGAATCGCATTGCTGCGCGAGGGCGTTCCACTGGTTGTGACTCGTCGTGCGGACGTTGCCGTTGTCGCGTAAGACCTGCGAGAGATCGATGCCCGTGTACTCCTCGTGGATGTCAGCCGTGAACGACCACGACGGGTTCGGTCCGCACATGGCGATCTTGTAGAAAAGATCTTTCAGGTCCATGAGCATCAGGAAGATGGCGAGAGCCATCATGGCGACGATGCTGATCCGTTTGGATTGCGAGCGCTGCGGCCCCCGGAGTTGACGTTGGTTCTCCATGTTCCCCTGGGAGTTGCGCGGCCGATTGAGAAGTGCTAGTCCTGTGCAACACCGTCACAGCGGCAAGCCGCGTGCACAAGGAGCTCAATGAACGCCTATTTATACTGAAGATGAAACCACAAACGTGTGGACGTGCAATGAATTCGTGTGTAAACTATAAACAAACTCGTCGCACGCTGCACTTGATTCACCCCAGCGACGTCGATCCCAGCAGCCTCAACCGCTTCTCTTCTCAACTGCCGAGCCACAGGAGAGGACAGAAGGCGGGCCGTAGGGTAGATCGCTGAATAGCCCGCCACCACACGATGTGAACGGATGGGTACATTCGTATCATACTTGTCGCGGATCACAGGATTTCTTCGTCGTGTATTCACCACAGATGACACGAGGACAGTATCATTGGTGGAGAAAGTAGTGGGCTCTGCTAATAGTCAAAGTGTGGTCCATTGGCTCCGTCCGACCCAAATAGAGTTCTCTTTCCGCCAGTCTTTCAAACCGAGCAAACAAACTCACGTCGAGTGTGTCTAGCGTCCGCCTGCACCCTGTAGCATCTCCACGATGACATGCTGGCCCTCCACGCGTGCCAGATGCGTAGGCTGACTCCCCAGTCGATTGGCTAGATGCACATTCGCGCGACACTCGAGCAACGTGGCGACGGCTTTCGAGTGACCGCGCTTGATCGCCACGTGCAGCGGTGTCTCACCGTGACGCTCGTCGATCGCGTCAACCAAAGCTCCATGGCGTACAAGCAGTCGAATCAGCTCGCATTCGTTGTGCCATGCCGCGTGATGCAGTGCCGTACGGCCTTCAGATTCGTCGCACGCAGTCACATCGGCGCCTCTTGTCACCAAGAGCTCTACGATCTCAATAGCACCAAAGCGCGTCGCGAGAGTCAGCGGCCGCACGGAGTGGCCCTCATCTTCATCGTCCGGCAAAGCGGCATTGAACGGTGCGCCGTGGTCGAGCAGGCAAGTAACAATCTCCGGATCGTCCTCTTCGATTGCGAGACGCAGCGCGGAGGCCATCATTCCACGACGCTTTGTATCGCTGATCTGACAGATCACTGTCGATGTGAGCAGCGCCTGAATACTCGAGAGTGCTGAGTTTTCGATCGCGTGGCGGAAGAGCGAGTCTAGCGTCTCGTTCACAGTGCGTTTCGTCCAAGCAGACGAACCCATCTCAGCAGGCTCGTCCAATGCCTTCGGGGTCTCTTCTTGGCCTAGCTGCACAAGGAATCGCTGGAGGGCCTTGACATCGCTGTCGGCACTGGCCTGCAGTGCTTGTTCCTTGGTCAACTCGATTGCTGTCATCACCACCACCTCGGGTGTTTTCTGGTGACCCTTCCAAAGCAGTAACCGCATTCAAGGTAAGCGTCTGTCGTGGTTGTGTTAGGGCAAAGCTCATCTCATCTCACTACTGTAGCCTAGTCCATCTACCAGATCGCATCATTACCCGGAGAGAGAACTGCTAGCGCTGACCAGGAGGTATGTAGTGACGCTTACAGTGGTGATGTATTCGTTCATGTTATTCATGATCCGTGTCTAGGAACTGGGCTGCTTGCTAAGCCACTGAATCCACGGGTCGAACGCGCTGCGCAGCAAATGCGAAGATGACTGGAACACGAGCCACCAGGTAGACTCGCGGCTCGGCTTTCTGGAGTCGGACAGTGGGTCATCCCCCGACATGGTCACTGGCAATGGGTATGTGTACCAGTTGAGCATCATGATCTGAAAGCGTGTTGCCATCAGTGCTTCCACCTTGGTTGGACTCCACGACACCACGATCTGAAGCTCTGGATTTTGCAAATGCAACCACTCCTGGATTCTTTCAGCAAGAAACATGCCATCACCATCGTTTGCCAAATCCAGTTTCTGGTCCCCATATTCAATGTGCATCATCGCTTGCAGTGGTACGTCGAGAGTCAAACTCGATGGAGGAAAATTCACTTGTGTGGTGTCAAACGGAAGGTGCACCTTGCCAGCAGCTGAAGCACACGGGGAATTACGGATCGAGCACTCAAGCACGCGCATGATCTTCTGCTGAGTTGCAGAGTTTCCTGCTGCTGGGAAAAGCTGCGCGCGAATGAGCCAAGTGAAGTCGCTCTGGAAAAACCCATCGGTGTATGTATCGGGAATTAGTTGTTGCAGCCCCGGAATCAGTGTCTTGGTAAGTGCGAACTGACACATGTAGTCATCGTAACACGTCTTGAGTTCGCTGACGCACTGAGTGCAGTCGTAATTCACGGCAGAAGAAGGCGTTGGCGATGGTGTTGGTGTGGGTAACTCAGCAGTTAACGAGAAGAGATCCACAAGCTTTGGCCATTGCGGCTCCAACAAAACCGACTCAAAGACAACTTTCCATGGCATTGGGATGACATGAGGTTCTTGTGTGCCAACTTGGCCAGAATTCACGAGATTGAAGTTTGGGAGACGACCAAGATACTTGAGAAGCTGGATCGCGTATCGATTCATGCCATCGTCGTCGACCGAGAGGGACACTGAGGTTGCGATTCCTTTCGTTCCAAGGGTACTGTCCAAGAATGCGACCAGTGAGTTGCCACCACCATTTTCTGTGTACGTCCATTCGCTGCCTTCGTATGCGATCGCAACGGACGAGTCAACATACAGACCGGCATAAATGATGGCATCGGAGATGTGAAGATATGTTGGTAAGTAGGCTGTGGCTGGTGGAGTGACGGCCCCCGCCATGTAGTTGAGATCGCACTTCGACTGATCCAAGCAACGCATGACGTCAGTGAAAAGGTCCCAGGACTCAGGCGTCGAGAACGGCTGCAGCGGTTGACCATCCATCAGCACCACATTCCGCAATAGACTACCAAAGTCGGCATCGAAGATCTGATTGCTGCTGTCAGCGCGCCAAGTGTTGGAGATGGGCATCATTCCGCGGTCTTGTAACAGAGGCAACACGACCTTGCTCACACTCCGCCAGCACTCCGCGTCCCGGAAGCATGCGTTGAACTGCGGTACACACTGGTAGCATACGTCTGCAGAACTCGAGCTTGAGCCCGAGCTCCCGCTGTCTGTCCATGTATTCGGCACGTCGAACCAGTAGAAGAAATTCTGCCAAGACGGTAGCACTGGGCGCGGGGATTCAAACCAGACAGCACCATCGACGAGGTCACCTATTGCGCCACCGTCGACACCAATGATCAGCGCATTCAAGATTTCAGCCGTGGCAGCCATAAATGTGACGCGATCCATTCCAATAGCAGGGTCTCATTCGATTGCAACCGTGATGCGAAGGTTTTGGTAGCGCTCGAGGTCTCGCAGGAACGCGATTACGTCTTCCATCGCGATCCACTTGAGTGAATCCGGACTGTAAATGCCCAAACAAATACCGTTGACAGCCGTGACGGTGCGCTTAGCCTGCATCCGAAGCACCGTTGGCATCTGAGGGGACACAATCCAAACACCAGTACTGTTTGCCGTATCTGAAGTCGAAGGCGTCGAAGCGGAAGTATGGTCACTGTATCCAACTGGGCAACTATGGCTACTCAAACAAGTCACCAGATTTGCCCACTGAAAGCCAGCCGATGACGATAACGCATTTCGAAGCTCGGTAAACTTCGTGCTCACGTCTGTCATGAACGAGTATTCGTCCTGCCGTGTCCATGGATCCCTCAGCAAGGTATCTGAGTCTACAAGAGAGGCCAACTTGGTTCTGAGAACGCCAGCGCACTCGGGATTCCAGAGACATGTCAGGAACTCGCCCATACATTGACGACAGATTGCTTGCGGATTTGTCGTTGTTGCGAAGCCACCCGTGAATTCGGGATTTAGTATCTTTTCAACAAGATACGGCCACTGGATACGAGGAGCCGGTGCCCCAGTCTTGAAATCCCACGCCAGCGCCCACTTCCACGACGTCTTGGTCTCAATGAAGAGTTGCCATGGTGTTGTCGTAGCCTCGCTGTAGCCGTCATTACTCCAGACAACAGGAATTTCGCCAAGGAAGTTGTCCAGTACGATTCGATACGAGACGCGATTCGAATTCCCATCGGTGGAGTTGAAGCGTTCGACGATCGCATCGACTCGGGGTGAATACTCGTCGCTGAAGAGTGTCTTTTCGAGGAAGCGTTGCAGGCTATGTACACTTCCGTCTTCTACATAGTAGTAGCTCATGCCTCGGAATTTGACGTTGAGAAGGGCGTTGCGATTCAAATTCACATCAATTCGCACGGGGGTAGCGTGCAAGTAGACGGGAGGCACTTGCTTCGACTTGCCTGTTGACAACTCCTCTTCGTAGCGCGTGTAACTGATGTCGCAGACAGACGAACGACCGGTCTTCGCTGTGTAACAGGAGAGAAGTTGCACAAGGAGTTCGTATCCGTGTGGGGGGAAGTAGGCACGGGCATCTTGGAGTACCTTTGTGATATCAACGCGGTGATAAGTTGTCCGAGGAGTCTCCCATGAGGCGTCCAGCGTTTCCGTGCGGTTGGCGAATCGACTGGGTTTGAGCGCATCCAAGAGGTACGTGCTGACTCCGAATCGGCAGTCAACATCTGAAAAGCACTGCCACCGGTAAATCTGACACTCTTCACAGATACGGTCTGAATAGATCAACGAGTCCGAGTCTTCAGTATTCGCGTACGGATCGTGCCACGATAAGTCGACGTGCGATGGCGGCAATACGTACTCAAACTGCTTCAAGTCCAGCGGTTCGACGTCAAACGACAAGTTCTGATCTTGGAAACTCCATTCCACCGGCACAGACGCATATACATCGAGCACATGAGGCGTCACAGTGATATTGTTCACGACGATCTCGACCGTATACAGAGGCTGGGGTACAGGCATGAGTGTGGGCGGCTGCGGCTGGAAGCTTCCATCGCTGGTGGAGAGGCGACGACGACTGCGACGGTCGAGTGGTGGTGGTGGCTGAGGATCAAGCGGAGGGGGTTGGTCTGGATTCGTGGTTGACTCTGGCGACCCGGAGCCACCAGATATTGGCGAGCCATCGGCGCTCGTCGTGGACGATTCAGTGTTCGAGTGCACGACGTTTGATCGATCAGTAGAACCGCCAAACTCAGTGGATCCACTTGCCGTTGCCGATCCTGACGAACCGGACCAGCGTGTAGCGTTCTCAAACATCTCAATCAGCCATGCATTAAAAAGGTTCACTGCATTGATCTCCTGCAGATTGTCGTACTTTGTGACATTGAGATCAAGCGCAAGACCGTCACTTCCTGGAATCGCCGCCAGCAATACTGCTTCTATTTCTTCTTCGCTAGCGTCGCTTTGGATCACTTGCGAAGTAAAAGTCTGAAGAAAACCGTCACTCGTCTCGAGTCCAAGATTGAGGTAAAAGTTGTATGAACCCTCCTTGAAACGGATGCGTGTCATGGCTTCTTGGTGGTTGAAATCAATGACGCGCCCATCAGCCTTCCAACCTGCACCAGCAATTGGACAGCGGGATTCATCAAAACAGCGAAGCGCCGCATCTGTCTGCTTGAGGACTTCAACCGGCGACTTCGTTTGGACATTTGATATACCAGTACTACCGCTTCCATCGCCCGAAGAAGATCCCGTCGAGCCCGCTGCTCCCCAAGATGAAGAAGATGACGATGATGCCGATGGAGGTGCGTTCACTGTCGTGGTGTTGAGCCAACCGCCTCGAGAAATCTCCAGAAAGCAAGCCTCTCCCGTGGGCGTCAAGTCTATCGAAGACTGGTTGCCCGCGAGTAGGTCTACAAACAGCCTCTCCACAGAGCCCAGTTTGGCTTCAAAGCAGTTCGAAAAAGGTTCCGGGAACAAGTCGCTGCAGAGATCGCAGATGGGCATTCCTTGCCCTTGGAACCACGGCGGCAGTGCTCCGTAGCGTCGGCGCTTGAGCGACACAGTGACCAGCAGCTCATTGCTGCCATCAAAACTCGTGTTAGCTACGGCCGTCGGCGGCGGATGCAGCATCATGGACGTGAAGTTGACATCTACGAGTTGCGAGCCGGTGCAATTGACAATCACAGGTAGCATTGCTACGGAGGATCCGTATGGACTCGGCAAGGCACTGATTAGTCGGATGATGACCTGGTCGGAGGTATCGTCTGAATAGTACGGACCAGCAGTGAGAGGCTCTACATCCTTGTAGTTGGGGAAGAGCGTGTACAGCTGCTTGAGGCTATGGTCCAGTCGATCTCGTGATCCGAGCCACCTAGGGTCCAGACTGTGCGTCGAGTCTCGTTCCAACGCCACTCAGATTCATTGATGCCCAACTGGGCCTTCTGAGAAGAGGCCATGCGACCTAGGATCATAGGCATGGGTCCGTCCTCCTCGAACGAAGTCGACTCGATGGGGTCTCGCGCCTCATAGCGATCCATCACGAAGGCGTCAAAGTCGTAGAGCGCGCCAAAGTCGGATTCAAACACAATGTGAACACAAAATCCGTAGTCACAGCTGCCTGGCTCGATCGGTGTCGACCTCGCTGACACGTGGAAACCTCGCGTAGCATTGAAGAAGTACGTGATGGGTTGCTTCTTCGCCAGCTCGCCCTCAATGTCAATCTCCGCGTTCACAACACCCGCTTCATCCTCTCCGCCGTTCCACCAGTCAGATCCGTCATCGAAAGAACCACTGCTGAACGTTGGAGGCATAGTCGTGGCTGGGTATGGGGCACTGGTATCACCAGAGAAGCCGCCGGAGGTGGCGCCATCGCCGCTAAAGCTCGAATCGATCGGTCCGATAGTCGTGGGGTCTGGCCGTACGCCTCCACCGCTCCACGAACCATCAGGCGGAACTTGGGAGCCATCAAATGATGGTATCGTCATAGCCTCTGGGTCTTGCGCGACGGCTGCGCTCGTGAGCATAAGCACTGCTGTCGCTATTCTCGCGTTACGCAGCTTCATAGTCGAGTGACGGGGCCCCTGGCGAGTTCTCGAGTGACTTGAGCCTCATCAGATCGCTCCATTGGCCGCGCTTGCGTCTGCTCATATGCGTGGCGTCCCTTTAAGATCGCGAATATAGAAAGAATGAGCCACTCCGCATGGATATAAGCTGCTGGCGGATCAAATCGCTCGCGTTTCTCTTTCTATGATGAAGATATGTCGAAGGTTTATCAGGTCTGTCAGGTACGTCGCTCTTTTGCTCACTCAGTCAATGGGCCAGGGATTGATCGCCTCCGTCTTCTGACGTTCTACGTGATACAGCAGCCCAAATGTCCCACGCTCGAATGTCTGTGTCGCAGTCCTCGTCCCAGTCTTCATCAGCTGCGCATTGATTGCATTTTTTTGCCGGACAACTCAGCGCCGTCCCACTCACGAGAAGGAGGTGGCCCGGACGACTCGGAATTCCCGTCCTGAGAAGTCGGATGAGCCACATACGAATGCGCAGTCCTCGACTCACACATCCGACCTCGCAAGCCGACGGTGGGAGGAGTGCGCGGAATTGTGGATTACTGACTGACTAATCCATCGCGCTTCAAAGACACTCGAGCGTCATGCTGCATCTCTTTCGTCGGAAGTCGTCTCAACAGAGTATGGGCCGCTCAGTCTCATGCTCAAACGTCAAAGCCTTTGCCCTTGACGAGGTTGACTGCCCCGTGAAGCTCAAGAAGTGTGCCAGCTCTCGCAGCAGTCTCGATAAAGCTGGGTGGGGTATCGTTCCTGTATTGATCGAGCTCGAATCGCGCGGCAGTAGCGCAGTGCTGCGACGCCAGGCTAGTTCCAAGCAGCTTCATTGTCGCAATTGTCGCCGTTTGTTTTTCCGCGGTGATAACCGCCCACCTGAACTTGAAGAGTTCTGCTCGCTCGATTGTAGGAGCACTCACTACTACCACTCAACCATCCAGCATCGCGTGGATAACCAGCTGCATGGCTCACTGAGTAGCACGAGCGAAGAAGAAGACGTCTCCGTCGTTGGCGAAGACGAGCTAGGACTCAGCACCTAATCCAATCCAAACGAGACCAGGATGCTTCAACGCAGGTACATGTGTTATTTCAATTCGACATAGCTCATGCGAGACGGCAGTCGAGACGCAGAATTAAGCCGACTCCTTCATCCTCGTCTATCCGTAGTGCCTCTGACGACACGGGACTTGGTGACTCCGCCTGCGACCCGGAGCCGCCGTCGCGTCTCGTATTGTTCCAGTGTGAGCTGATTGTCGTTCGAACTCGCGTTGTGTCGCGTGTTCGACGATCACCAGAGAAATCCCTCGCGCGGGAAGGCAAACCAACAATGGCGGGAAGCAGAGGGAAGCCCAGACACGGCACCTTGGCAGTCTGGGATTCTCTCCGCTCCACAAACATCTAGTGCTTTCGAGACACAGCGAATGACGATAGTGACCACACCTAGTGCACTCGTCCACTCTGTCGCCCCAATAAGCAAGCCCACCGGTGCGCCAGAAGTTGCCCAGCCCCATGGTTTGCGTGGCTTGCTCTCGATCTTCTCAGTGCGCGCCCGGCGACGTGAACGTGCATCTTCGTGTACTCAAGTGGCTTCTACCATCACAACTACGACGACAACCCTAGAGACAGCAAGTGAATCGGTGAAGACGCTGCCGAAGTGTTCAAGTGCTGATGCGAATACACTACGCTCAAGTACGAAAGGTTGGGGACACATATTCACTCGAAGGCTGACGGCACTCAAACACCCTGATGGCGACATTTCGGTGTGTGACGACGATTCTTGCTTGCTTATCAGTCCTGGATGTGGCCGTCTAATGCCGGACACGCAAGCCGTTTGCCTCAACTGCCGCTGTCTCTTCTTCACGAGTCTTATCACGCATGTGGATGCGTCTTACTGCTCGCTGGATTGCCGCAGCAGCTTCAAGCTGACCCACCAGCTCCATCGCGCATTTGACAGCTGCTTGGGAAGCCTAAGCTACAAGCGTGCTGAGTCGGACGACGGCGAAGATGAAGACACGAGCTGCTATGTGCCGGAGGAAAGCAACGACGAGCGCGGTATCGTAGCCCTCTGGGTCAACTGAGACTGCCTTGAGGTGCATGGGTACATTTAATTTGTATGAAGCATTTTGTGTTTGTGGTAATTTCGTTCTAGTAAGAGCGACCTCATCTCGTCTGCGACGTGGCGCGCTGTCGACGACGTTGTTGAGTTTAGAGCTTTTAGTGGCCATGTGGCCGTGTCAATGGATCGTTTCGAGTCGAGTGAATTTCTCCCCATATCGCAATCTACGTCGGGAGTAGTAATGCGTCAATCACCCAACTCCAGAACCTCAATCGAGTTGTCATGCTAGTCAATGCTGATCATACGCGTACAGCAGATCTTACACCTAGTGAGAACCTTTTTGTACGTTATACTGCCAAACGGAAAGAATCAAAGTCGTCAATAGATAACACGTTACTTTTTTCTTAAGTTATGGGGATTTATAGTACGTTGTAGTATTTCTCTCACGCTTGGGGGGGGGCGATCGCACATGCAATCTACTTACGGTTGAGAGGTTGTGACCAGGGCATGGGGCGACGGCATCTTGTGCGGGATGGCAGGACGCGGTACTAAGGGTGGTGACTGGGGACGTAGCGTAGTCTGCTCGTCCATTGCGCACTTCACAGTCTTGAGTCGCTGTTCCAGCGCCATGAGTAAGCCACTCACTCGCTGTTGATCCTCTTTCGTTATTGCTTGCAGAGCTGTCGACGAACTACCACCCACCAGCGCCGACTCGCTCGACATACTCTCAAGCAAGAGCGTGGCCTGTAAGTATAGCTCATACGCGGCACGCGATTGACCCAACACTTCTTTCACCGCACCTTCTTTACCAAGACGAATTGCGTGGGTGTAAAGCAGTTCTTCCTGTGACACCACAAGAGCACGCAGCTCAGAAGCAACGTCGGGGTTTGAGCTGAGACCGAACATCCTCTTCTTGCACTGATCGGCGCGATCCAAGTACCCGTTCATCTGTTCCACAAGATACGCCATTGACACCTTCCGGCTGGTCTCCGTCCAAGGCATCGCAGTCTTCATTGGAGAGTCTGAACCACTTGGAAGCCGCTTGGAGAGCGCCGGGTCCTGGCGTAGATAAATAAGTGCTTGCTGAATCATGCGCATACACTTCACATACAGCGTCAGCGCTTCAGCAGCACAAATGAACTGCTTCCTTTCGGCGACGGTGAGAGATTCTGCACCCACCACGACACTCGATGCCGACGTATTCACCAGAGCATGGCCTGAGGCTGACGAAGTGGAGGAACTCAACGAAAAAACCGAAGCCAGATTCGCAGCCGAGATAGATGCTGACTGCATCGACGGACTAAGCGCTGCACTCATCTTCCACAAATGATCAGCAATTGGCGCAATGGCTTGGATCCGCAGATGTACAATGTCAACCAGTTGACGCGCATATTCATGCGAAAAGGCAACGTTGGCGCTAATCTGACGTCCACGATCGCTTGCAGAGGTACGGACACTCAGACGTGGTGCCCCACCATCACTCATGCCCAGTGGAGGAGATAAAGTACGCGTCTTCTCCGTGCCACTTTCAACGAGAACGTATTCCCCACTGCTATCAAGAGCGTGGTTGCTTCCATTTTTCTTCTGCACAGCAGTGACTAGCGTTCGACTCACACGCTGACTCGCACTGTTCGAAGATCCTGAATGACGAAGTTGGGATGATGAAGTGGCACTTGCGAAACCGCTTTGATCGGTTGAAGTTGGCTCGCGGAAAGGATTGATACGAGGACTTGGGGTTGGAAGCACGTTCGGACTCATTTGTGGGCTGAGTTTCGGACTGTTGGCGTTTTGATTTACCAAGATGGCACCGCTTGAAGTAGCACGGCGACTACGACCAAGTCGCGACGAACGACGTAGGGAAGAACTTGAGTATGTCCCTCCATGGGTGCTGCTGGCGCTGCCGAACACGTTTTGGAGAACTTCCATGTTTGTCTGTGGGGGCGCGGAGCCATACTTGCTCTCCAGCACGACCTCTCGCTCCTTGGGTGGCGACTTCTGCTCCGATCCGACAGTAGATGAGGAGGAAACCAATGCTTGCTCGATGGAAGGACGAGAGTTGGAAGTTCCTACTTTCTCCTCTTCGTCGTCTTCGTTCTCTTCTTCACGGATGCTCGTTGTCATGCGATAAGACTGAAATGAGCCCATCTTTGCATCCAGCGAGGCGTCATCCTTCAATCCAACGAATTGATCCTTGAAGAAATCGTCAAAGCCGATACGGTTTTCAGGTCGTCGATGCAGAAGACCACGTAATAGCTCCCTGCAGGGATCCGAGATGACGAAGTCCTTTGGGAATCGGAGCTCATTGCGCTCGATATTCGCGAGCAATTGGACATGGTTCGATCCGCCGTAAGGTGGCTTCCCCACTACCATCTCATACAATATGGTGCCGACTGACCATAGATCTGCCTTCGAGTCGTACTTCTGGAACTTGAGAATCTCGGGAGCCATGTACAAAGGCGAGCCACAGAGAGTCTCTGCCATGGAGGTGGTCGCCAGGTGCCGAGCGAATCCAAAGTCGGCGATCTTGAGAGAAGCCGTCGACGAATCCTCTGTTAGCAACAAATTCTGAGGCTTGAGGTCTCGATGAATAAGGTTATGGGTCCAAAGACACTTCATTCCCTTTGCCAGCTCCCGAAGAAAGTGCTGTGCGACTGTCTCCGACAACGTTGTCACACCTTTCTGCTGGTGTTGGCGTCGCATGTACTGCTGAAGATCACCCCCGGCGCAGAACTCAAGCATAAGATACATGTGCTTCTCGGTCTTCTTGATTTCGTACAGCTTGACGACGTTCGGGTGATCAATCTGCCGCATGATGGCGATCTCCATTTCGAGATTAGCCAGTAACTTGCTGTTGAGCTTGGAGAGCGACATGGCCTTGATCGCCACGGGCACCTTGGTCACCTTGTGATAACCCTTATAGACCACAGCAAAGGACCCGCTACCGAGTTTGCTAGTGACCACATAATCGCCGATCGATGCGCGCGACATGCACGATGCTTGCTTGTGTGTGTGTGTGTGTGTGTTGCTCCTATTACTTGCCGACCGACGGGTCTCTGTCGTCGCGTTTGTTCGACAGACGCCGTCTCTACATAGTTCACGCGCCCGTTAGCGTCTGTCGTGGGTACCTACCAGCGCGGCGAGACGCCCGCCGTCGCCGCTCCCGCCTCCTACACACACGCACCTTGTTCTCTCGTGGCCGCGTCCTCTCTTGACGCGTGCACTTCGCGTTCTGCCGACTCCGTTCTCCGACGGTCGTCTCCTTCACTTCCGCTGTCCCGTTGCCGTCGAGTCTGCAGAGTGACGGTCGGGGCCGCCCGAAGAAAACACCAAGAACACTGAACGCGTAATATAACGTTACATACGCGTCCACAAGGTGACGTTGCGCGAGTGTTCAGCCAATCGGCACGGCGCGTCATAGAGTGGGGACCAATCAGAGCGCAGGGCGTGAAATGTCGTCGGAAGTGTTTGGCCAATCGGCGCCGAGAACGAGGGTGCGACGCGAGAATGATGGTCTCGTGAGATGATGGCACATTCTTGTGGAGAACCAGACGGAAAAGGCAGAAGAAAAGCTGAGAAGACTGGATGGGTTGACGCGCGCCATGACGCAAGCGCGCTGGACGGAGAGAAGGAGGAGATTCAACCCACGCCTGCTGCGCGCGGGTTGAAGGTGGCATTCGATGCGTGTGAATGAAGGTGGTCGGCACACAGTACACGCACGGCGCCCCTTCACGACACAGCGGGCACTGCATGAGAGTGTCTCAGATCTGAGCCACTGTGACAACAGATGCGACGTCCGACAAGGGAACTTTTTAGATCGAGTGATGCTGGCTGTCTCATCGTTGTCTGCCTCGTTGAATGAGGCGGCAGAGCATGTCATTCCAACAGAAGATATCCCTTCCAATGCATGTTGTTTCTAAAGAAGTTTCTATCTCTGCCAGCTGCTCAAGTTGAAGTTGCCGACGCTTCGCCGCCAGTCTTGGTGTCTGTCCTGAAGTCAATGACTTCAAAAGACACATTAAAAAGCGACACTTTCCAGCTGAAGTGCATGTCCAGTGCCACGTTTTCGCTTCCTTCTACTGGCTCCCACCATGCAAACGTGACGAGAGTTCCTTAATAACACCCCGTCAACCACACAACGTCGTGCCTTGGGATGTGTATGCGAAGTGGCAAAAATGAGCAGCGACTGCCTCGACCCGCGGGTTTGCCTCGACCAACAAGAAATTCGAATGTCACGGGTTTAAGGCCCACGGCGATCACGTTTAGATAGTCAAGAACAGAGCTGTCCTCGGGTCTACGAGCCCAAGAGGAAAGTGACTCTTGGTCAACCCGACCCACCCAAAGCACGGCTCACCTCACACCCACACCGAAGGATGCGCTCCCCAGCCAAGTCGTCACTGGTCGTGCTGCACGATTGACGCGATGTTCCACGCGGCCTGGAAGTCGCAGGCAGTGCTGGCGCAGGCAGATCCACGCAGACGTCCTATCCTCCCGTCGCCAGAGCGTGACCACGGCAATGGAGCTGGACCAGTTGACGATATGGATACCTCGATCACTCGTCTGGCGGAGTTGGTGGATCGCTCCCCCGTGAGAGAGATGACGGCGCGGTTCGCACGCATGCTCACCCTTCGCGAAGCTTCACTGCGCGATCCTCACGGACAGCCCTCCAAGCGTCGTCGAGGTCAGGTCAAGAGTTGCGCCAGGGAGAAGAAGCAGGCACGGCAACGCATCCAGACACTGAGATTACAGCAGAACCGCGAACTTGAAGCCTCTATCGCCGCCTTGCAACAACAACTTGTGGAACTTGAGCGCACACGTACGCTGCAGGACTCACAGCTGCTGATGTGGCGGACGAATCGCACGGGCGTGGTCGCCGACCTCTGCAAGGAATATTTCCAACAATTCTCGCAAGGTTACGACACGACCAAGCCGCAGAAGGCGTCGGTGTACGAAGCAGCCAAGAACTTCATATACTCGATAACAGAAGGCGATGAATTGGTCTGTCGAGAATACAAGGGCGTGGAGAATCTGCTCAACCAATGGGAAATATACACCAAGTACCACGGTGACATCGCCGTGAGGCTCTGCTCCATTACGCTGATCGAGGAAGAGGACAAGCTCGTCTCCATCTGCTGCGCAGGGGAAATGCGTCTCACCATTACCGAAGCCACACTTGCGCATCTATATCCGCATTTTTACGCTCAGACACAAGAAGATTCGAGGACCCATCGTCTCAAACAGTCTCTCATCGGCAAGTCATATGTGCTCTCGTTCGACAAGGTGCTACACTTTAATGACTGCGGTAAAGTGTTTGCGCACGAGTCGAAGGTACACTTGGCGTCTGGCATCTTGAATGCGCTGCAAGATCCGTTCGCAGCTATGAAGATGATAGAGGCGTCGCTCATGACTGAGGATGGACACTGGAAGATGCCGCATGAGAACGAAGTGCAGGACGAGATGAATGAAATGCCCAAGTTGATACTGTAAGGATCAGTCAACAGGAGTGATAAGTATTATACCTGTGCATGTGGAGAGACTGTAGATATGAATACACGAGTCAACTGACGAGAAGAACCAGGTTGGCAAAACTTGTTTAGAAACCAAAGGTGTTCAAAGAAAACTAACGATTGTCTACTGTATGCTCACACCAGGAGAGAAGTAACATGACCACTCCCATAGGTTCGATCGATCTGAACGACACCATTAGCGACGAGCGAATACAGCGCACGGATGACGACACCACTGGCGTTGACCTTACCAAATTGCGCAAGAAACTCTGTCGCTGCCTGCTTGAGCTCATTCACCCCCATCTCGCCAGCATGCTCGTAAAGCAGGTGCAAAATGACTGCTTCTTCTTTCAAAGTCGGTGGACTTGTGTCTCTAGCCGTGAGAAGCTGAATGTCGACCATGTGCTTCATTTTGCTCTTCATGCGCGACAGAAGCAGTTTCTGCTTGTCCAATTGCTCTTGTACACGCTGGCGTTCAGCCTTTCGTTCCACCATTGTAGTTTTCAACGCTGCGACGTCTCTTTGCTCGGCTTCAATGCGCTCTTGCTCTTCCTCCATTTTAAGGATGCCCTGACGGAGCTGTTCCTTCTCTTCGCGTAGAGCGTCCAGCTCAGACAGCAACGCTGTTTCTGTTTCCGTGACCGTGTTTTCTGCCATGGATCGTCGCCGTTTCTTTCGACGCAGAGACTGCAGGGCGGCTTCAATGTCCCGTTTCTCTTCCATCCGCAGAGCCAACGCCTCCTGAAGCGAGTGATTTTCTGCAGTGACTGATTCACTCGGGTCCGTACTCGCTACTTCCTGTTGTATGTCTTCATCATCGTCTTCTTCTTCAGTAGAGCGCTTCAATGCACTCAATTCGACCTCCAACTCGGCAACACGATGCTCACGTTCTTGCATTTGACTCTCCCATGCCTTCTCCTCGCGTTCCAACTGATGCTCGACCTTCTCCGTCAACGTCACTTCATTGGATTGCTGCTTGAGACGACCTTCGTACACGCTGACGGTACCTGCCAGAGATTCATAGCGTCGTATCAGACGAGAGCATCGATCGACTGCGTCGGGATCTATTCGAGATTAACGAGTGAGTAAACCATCATCTAAACGAGAGGCTGTATCATCGCGGCTGTACCTGAATCAGCCAAACTCCTGGCCAGCTGCGCTGCCTTGATCTTCCAGTTATCCCCCTCCTTTGCCTTGTCTAAATCGCTTGCGTCGCGCAGTTGGGTGATGGGGACAAGCGACACGAGCGACGTCGCAGTCTTTGGCGCCTGAGTGGTTGCGGCCGAAGAAGACGATGTCGCGGGGTAAATACGTAGCGTGGCGACTTCACGCTTGCTGTGCTCACTCACGGCGCTAGTCAGCGCGAGACTGAGTGCTCGGAGCTCCTCCGCAGACGTCGTGAACCGCCCGAGCGCGTCGGCCAGCTTCCGTCGCTTCCGGTCCGTCATATTCCTCTGCTCTGTTCTTCTCGCGCCAGTTTGTCAAATTTTAAAAACCAATACTGGCTCGGAACCGGTTATCGTACTTAAAGAGATAGGTCTAGTACACATCTGCAAGATCTCAAAATCTTCAAACGTCACCTGTGAGTTGTTGGTTTTTGTCAGATTTCTGAAAATGGGGACTGATTGGTGGAATGATTTGGGGTCTGTTTTTCAGAAATATCGAAACTCCTTGCAAGTTGCTCGTTTTCGACGGAATGCCCTCAGAAGCGCCGTGAAACGACAGCGCTCGATATATCGCCGACGGTCACTCACTCCCTTTGTAGACGACGACCAGCCACAAGCCATGGCCGACGCGCAGGTGAAGAAGCTCAACGAGGAGATCGAGCGCTTGGAGCTCGACCTCAAGACGCTCGAAGGCGCGTGCACGACCACGGACGCCGCCAAGAAGTACGTCGCGTCCGAGGACGTTTCTATGGATTGCTCGTGAACTGACGTTGTGATCCGTCTGCAGAATCGCCGAGTATTGCCAGTCCACGCCCGACCCGTTTCTGGGCGAGAACGAAGGTCCGAACCCATGGCAAGCAAGTGGCCAGGGCGGCGGCGGCTGCGTGATACTGTAGAACGCCACGCCCAATGCGTCCAGGCCATCTTTCCGCAGACCCCGTATCAATAACGAATATATACGCCTTTTCACAACACGTGGTGGCTTCAAGTGTCTACAAGACGGGATATATGATATACTGACTCTAACTCTGCTTCTTCTTGTCGGCATTCAAGAACTTTTCGCCTTTCTTGCCCTCAAAACCGGCGCGCTAACGGAAGCACAATGCAATGTGAGTATGTTGCTCTTTCCCCCATATAACTATCGAATAGAAACGTACCGGTGCCTTCTCGTCCTTCTTCTCCTTCTTGTCCTTCTTGCCGCCGGTGCGCAAATTCTCTAATCGCTTCTTCTGTCGCTCCTTCTTCTGCATCTCGACCTGCGACGTTCGCTTTTGCCTGCAATGCACACACCTCAGAGTTAGCAAATGTGTCCTTTTCCGATAAGAGCCCACCCGTCACGCACCATTCTTTCGAGCTCTTGGTCTTCTGCTTCTCCTTCTTCTTCAGCTTCTTTCGGAGCAGCTTTGGGTCGTCAAGCACCGCCTCGCCAGCAGCCTGCTTCAGCGCCTTGGTCCAGCCCTTGGCCTGAACAAGCGCCTTGCCCTCATCCGTTTTCTTCAGCTCCTCGATGCGCTGCTGATTCCGCTCGGCCTTTTTCAGCAGGTTCTTGATACGCGCGACACCCTGGCCATTACGCGTCTTCGTCTTTTCCTTCTTGTTGTCATTGCTGTCCAAGAGGAGACTACCGTACGAGATGCCCGAGGCCGAGACGTCAACACTCTCGCTGCCGTTCGTAGCGCTCTTGGCATGCGTCGTGGAGGCATCGGCACTGCTGCCATTCGCAACGACCGCGTCCTTCTTACCCTGCGTCTTGTTGTTGAACGCCGATCCGTTCGATGCAGCCTTGCGCTTCTTACTAGCTGGCTCGGCAGCCTTGGCGGTGCCGGATTTCCGCTTCTTGCCGTTCTGTTCGTCCGCCTTACGCTGCTCACGCATGGCCTGGAGCTTGGCGGCCAAGCGCTCCTTCAGTCCCTCCATGCTCACGTTCGTTGGGTCCTTCGCAGTCTGGACCTTCAGCGCTGGCTTGGTCTGCTGCTTCTGCTGCTTTTCTTCCTCAGCTGCTTCCAACTGACGCTCCTCGTTCGTCTTCTGCTCGCTTGGATTGAACTTGGCGCGCTTGACAGCCTTCTTGGCCGACGACTGCTGCTTCTGCGCCATCGTATCCTGCTCGCCACGACAACAAACCCATCAACAACCCATTCCTCTTCTTCATGCGACGTCAGCAACGCACTTTGTGGTACTTCTTTGGTGCCGACTTGAGCCAGTTCTCTTCCTCGTCCGTCGGGAAGTAGTACTGCGCCGGGATCAGCTCCATCGTGTCGCAGAAGAAGCGGTCATGCGTCTGGATCTGCTGCAACACAGCGTCCACCTCCGTCTCCTGCGCCGTCACCTGCGGCGCCAGCAAGCGTCGTCCCAGCACCACGCCCGTCATCTCTTCTCTTGTCCCTCGACGACCAATTGAGCTCTCCGAATGCCGCTTTATGACTGGCGCGGAAGGAAACGCTTGTCGGATTGGCTGAAAATGGTCACATCATTTCAACCAATACAATACGATAACGAATCTTATTGGCTAAATCAAATATCATCTGAATATATCTGATGCGATCCGACGCATCAGATGAAGGGCTCCATTCCCCAAGGTGGCCACGTCAGGAGCCAACAAGGAGAGGCGGCACCATGGGGGCGATCACGAAATGGATCAACCTGACGTCGATATCGGTCGTTCTCTTTGTACGTATGGCATCCGTCGTTATCGATTACGTGGATCTAGGCTCTCTCCCTGTTGAACTGGCGCTCACGTAACCTGCTTACCTAGGCGATTTACTTTGGCTTCACGGTTCAGCAGGTACGTCGACACTCGATTGCTCTCTTCTTGCGCTCCCCCAGAGCTGATGAGGATGTGATGTGTTGTGTAGTTCTATCAGATCATGTATCCGACATTCATCAACACCGAGGGCCCGACACTTGATCCGCTTTGGCCGGTACGAGCGCCTCGCTAATGCTCACTTAGGTAGTCCTTCTCACGGTTCATGATTCTCGACAGGAATCCCAAGCACTTCACGCCGAGTTCTATCTTTCCCCACGGGCGGCGTGGGAAGTGAGCGACTTTAACGACCCACAGGTCGTCGTCGTCGGCAACTTCTCCGAGCTCTCGTACGATTGGCAGGACAACGAGCGCTCGGCGGAGCTTGAGATCTCGCGGTCCGCATTGCAGGCGTTTGCTGAAGCGTCTCGACCAGACGAGCAGCCTGTCGTTTGGCGCGCTATTCGCTCGAATAGCTCTGTGTATCTTCATGTTCATGTCACCCACAACCGCTACGATGCGAACCCAAGCGCCACCAACTACCACCGACTCGCGACCGTGCATCAGTCGCACCCACTAATCAAGTTTGCCCCACGCCCAAACGCCAAGAACGCCACGTATCTCCTTGAGCCCTACTTCCCCCATTGGTACCCACCACCACCATCGCACTCGGAGCAGTATGACGAATTCGACACCAATCACGACTTCGAAAAGGTGGATCCTACACACAAGGCCGATGTCATTTCGTTCTGGAAACCTCACATGGCGATCCGACTGGTCACTGACTTCAAGCAGTATCCTTACCAGGAGATCCCGGCTCTCGTGTACCACAACCTTCGCTACGAGCAAATGAAGGACAAGTCGTACAAGTACCTGCCATCCATGTACCTGGATGATATGGGTCTCACAATGGAGAAGCTGGTGCCCTTGAATCAAACGGTGCGGGCGTTGCCACTCAAGATCTCTTACGAGCCGATGTCCTACGCGCGCTGGCAGGTGCTTCTTACGATGGAGATGGCGTTCAAGTCACAAGAAGCGATGGGTTTTGCCAATCAGGACCTGGACTCGATGCGCTCGATGCTCGCCGACACGAATCCGTATTTGCTTGCAGTTACTATGACCGTGTCACTGCTGCACATCCTCTTCGACTGGCTTGCGTTCAAGAATGATATCAGTGATTGGCGCCAGAAGACGACGGAACGGCAGATGGTTGGTGTCTCGCTGCGCTCCATGGTCATCACTCTTGTCTCGCAGGTCATCATTTGCCTCTACTTGATGGAAGAGAAGGCGACGTTGCTGATCCTCGCGCCATCTGTGCTAAGCTTGCTGCTTCTCGTGTGGAAGATCTTTAAGGTGTGGCGAGCAACGCGATCTGCTCCTACCAAGACGACCACACCCACGACGAGTGCCGTATCGACGACGCAGCAGGCTGACGCCATGGCCACCAACCACTTGCTGTTCGTGCTTATTCCGCTCGTCGTGGGGTACGCTTCGTACTCTCTCATCCACAAGCAGCACCTGAGCTGGTACAATTGGCTTCTAGGGTCGCTCACCGGTGCCGTTTACGCGTTCGGGTTCGTGCTCATGACGCCCCAGCTCGTGATCAACTACCAGCTCAAGAGTGTGGCGCACTTGCAGTGGCGCTACCTTATCTACCGGGCGCTCAACACGTTCATCGACGACCTCTTCGCGTTCATCATTCACATGCCGACGATGCATCGCTTGAGCTGCTTCCGTGATGACATCATCTTCCTCATCTACGTGTACCAGCGTTGGATTTATCCTGTGGACACCTCGCGCAAGTTTGATGACGACGACGGCAGCGATGCCGCGCATTCACACAAAGAGTAGATAGTAATTTTACAGCCGGGACAAAGATCAAATACATCACAAGCATTACGCTACCACTCTCATCACTCTTACTCACTCGTCACGAGACGCTGCGGTACAACGTGCTGCACCCAGCGAAAAAAGGAGCTCACAGACTCGAGTACACAAATCCGAGCGAGCTCTGGACTGAGACAATCAGCGTGACCACCGTAGACCACGTCAACCTCCTCGTCGTTCACTGGCGTCAGTCGCATGTAGATGAGACAGTCGTGTATGTAGAGGATCATGCGCTCCGGCGGTGGACGTGGGACGCTGCGTGGCGGGATGACCACATTCATGATGGTCGTGCTCTTGTCACTCTCTTCCACGCGCCCAAAAAGCATGACGCTGCGTAGACTGAGTGTGCGATGCTCGTCCGAGAGACTCTGGAGGATGACGCTTGCGTGATCGTTCACACGCTGGAGGACCTGAGATTCCATGCGCATACCATACAATCGTCCATACAACTTGGACGAATGGAATATCCGCGAGGTCTCGCGCGTCATCTCGGCCACTAGGTTGGCGCTGCTTGCCGCCCGAAGTCGCTTGATGAATTGGAAGCGTACGAGGGCGGGATTCGTCGCGTCGACTTGGCCGTAGCCCTTCCAGCCAAAACAGCCACTATGCAGACCCCACTCGTGACTGGCAACGCGCTGGATGTCGTCCACCATAGTCTGGTAGCTGCGCTGCAGGATGGCACGGCACTCGCTCGCTCGATAGCACTCAAAGTAGAACGGGGCGTCGTATTCGTCCATGAAATGCGTCCAGAAGCCACGTGCGTCGAGCAGCTCGGTAGGTTCTGCTGGACGCATCTCGTCGCTCTGATTGCCTGCGTCCTCATCCGAGTTCTGGAACTCTTAAGGCAGGACAGCACGTGCGGTATCTGGGGATGCAAGTGGCGAGTCGAGTGGACAAAGACTATGTGTGGACACTCACGTTGCAGCAAATACGATCCAGGCTTCACCTAGCGGAAATGAAGACAACAAACATCCGGCAGCGAGCCAAGATCGTGAAAGCGGTAGTATTGCCGAAGGTCCTCTTCGTCGCTCGACACCAGTGCCCAACGGCAGGCATCATCACACAGATACAGCGGTTCATCAGCAATTATGTGTGGCAAGGATCACTAACGGCAGATGCACGAACAGGCAAACCATGGATGAGCAGACAGACAGCGGCACTCCCTGGAGCGGCCGGAGGTCTCGGCCTACCCCTGGTTCACGAGGAATGCTTACTCACCAGCGCAAAGATGGTTCTGCGGTGGGCTCGGCCGATCTCTGGCATCAGAGGAGCGATCGGGACCGCGCTGCTGGACGGCACGCCGGCAGGAGGCTCAGCAACAAACGTGGTATCGATCACGCGAGATCTAGCAACCGCTCCAAGGCTCAACAGCAAGAATTTTGCAACCACTGGTGTATCGACGTTGCGCAGCATCACAGCCCAGCCCCGCGGAGACGAAGAGAACAGAATCCAGGCAACACTGTGCGCCAAGCCGGTGACGACGCGCACAAACAGGAGATGGTGGAACGACGGATGGTATCACGCAGACTTCAGCGAAGATCAAGCCCTGCTGTTCGCACTTTTGAACGAACAAAATGCTGGACACGGATCATTCAACAAGGGTGGCCTCATGATTGCGCGCGCCCTCGGCGATGGTGTACTGGCGACTGTGGACAAGAAGAGTGGAAGCAGCCGACAGATTGAGAAGTCTGATTTCCCGAACTTGCTTCAGGCGCATGACCGCATACAAGACGTTCTAGACGTGACATGGCACAGGAACTACACTCTCCGATTCAAGGCACGCCGACACGACTACCCCATGTCACCAGTACTCGTCCGAGAATTTCGGCGTTTTTGCGAGATCCTAGTCTACAACTACCCGGCCTTACTCTACGCACGTGAGGAACCAGAAGACCTCTGTCTACACCCGCCCAGCCACGACACCTGGAGACTCGAGGAGGCAGATGACGGATTCATACTCGAAGTGGTCACGCTGAATGGCAAAAGCACACAACTTGGACAAGTGACGACACGAATCGAGGCACAGAAGCTGGCGCGGATGCACTTGGACGACAGGAGGGCGACCTTCGAGCTCCATCCATTGTTGGATGCGTTTGTACCGATCTGGAACCAGCCCTCGATGGAGCGGAGACCCACCCTCAAACAGAAGATCTATCGCAGCACGACGGAGCGAGCGGAACGGGAAGCAGCTTCAAGAACGGAACGGCTACGCGCGGAAGACGACACGGTCGGCAACGCACTGGCCGAACTAGAGTGGACCACGATCATGAGGTTGCGACACGCTACAGAGGGACAGAAGCTACTCATGCAGAGGATCAAGGGAGGTCGCATCTCAGGGTGGGATCGCCTACATCGGAAGCGCGGCTGCCCCCACTGTGAGGAAGACGCCGACGGTGGCAGAGTTTCTCATATCTTCTGGTACTGTCCAAAGGCACAGGCGCTGTGGTCACAGCTGGAAGAGGCTTGGACTCCAAGCGGCAAGGGATGGGAGCGAAGCTACCCACGCCAGTTCTGCCACGAAGTATTCAGCCTAAGCATGTCAGCCAACCCTACTGGGCTGTGGGATTGGGAAAAGCTCCACCCGAGCACAGTTGACGCACCAGAAGTCACCATAGCACGAACGAAGATTGTGGACCTCTGGAAACAGCATGTGCTGGTCACCCTGAACGTGTTATGGCGATGGAGAAATGGTATGCACGACGAAGACAACAGGTGGTCTGACGACCAGGCCTCAGCGATCCACATCGGAGCGATCCGAACGGAAACTCAGTGCCTACAGCGCGACCTACACCAGACACGCGCCTCGAGACGACTCGGATGGAACATTCTTAAGAAGCTGAAGACCCAGAACACTCTCGAGCGTGACCCAAGATCCACCGATAGAGCAACGACACGGTACATACTGTACTTCAACGGCCACACCGACCAGAAATCCAAACGGAGCAGAGCTGGAACCGTCATGGTCAAGAGCACTGAAACGGCGACGGAAGCAGACATCGTATGGAGCACAAGCATGAGCCTCTCTGGCACAACCAACAATCAAGTCATGTACGAAGGCCTGATCGCAGGACTGAAGGAAGCTCAGAAGAAGGGATGGACACCACTTGAGGTGGTTGGCAGCAGCTCACTCGTCCACCAGCAAATGAGCAAATACAAACCGCCCAGGAAGAAGAGACTACTCGGATTCTATGCGGTGGCACGACGATTGGCGGACTGTTTAGGCGTCCGACATTGGCACCATCATCAGAGTGAGTTCAACCGAATGGCGAGAGCAGCAGCGACCCACGGGGCGACCACCCGAACGAGTGCAGCGACACTCCACCCGACCGATCGACCAGGCACACCAACACTGGCAACGTATCTTTCGGGAGACCACGCGCGCTGGCAAAGCAACTACTGGAGTAGAACTTTAGCGGTAAATTGACAGGGTGTAGTTCAAACAGCTATAGAGCACGTGTAAAACGACTCAATAGACTTCAATGAGAGAGAGAGTGAGTTCTAAAACTCGGGCAACAGAAGACGGCATTCGAGCATCAAGAACTCATCGATGCGTTCCGTCAGTAGCTGGTTCTCGTGTGTGATTGCGTGCTGGAGCTCCAGCGTCTGGATGTACTCATCCCACAGCTCGAGCAGTTGGTCTTGATTATTCAGTAGTCGCTCTTCAAGGCGGCTTCGGGTCGCGTCGTGATAGTGGTTCAATGCCACGCGTAGTTGCTTCTGCAGCATCGCATGGTCTTCTTTTAAACGAGTCGCATCCGTCCGGAGTCGATAACGTGCTTTGGCCTTGATTACACGGCGCTTGGCGAGGTACGCGGCATGCATGCTTCTCCGCTGCTGTGGGCGTGGTGGCGTCAGTAGGGGAGGAAGAAGGCGAAGAAGTTGACGTGGACACAGCAGTCGTGGCGGGGGATGAGGAAGAGGACGGCATCGCGACGCGGACTGTCGAGCGGCAGGGTAGGTGATACCGAACACCCCGTCGATTCGATTTTCTGACTACTTATCGCCTGTCCAAAGCAATCGCTGATACGCTTCATGACGGCGCATTCTTATGAAGGATGAGACCTTCGCGAACGCGCATACTTGGCGAATCGTCCGTCCTTGAAGTCGCAAAGTGCGTTTATTAGCATATCATCAGCGCCGCGTCTTTCGTGACTGGGGGAGGTCGCCGCACGCCATTGGGTTCGAATCGCCTCGTCCTTCAATTAGATCGCGCTCAGCTGGAAACTCCCCCACCGTCTCATCTTCAAACCAGAGACCTCGAGTGGTTTCGTCTTGGCGAATTTAGCTCGACATGGAGTGGCTGTGATATGCACTAGCAGTGGAGAGGGAGGACTATTTCCTCATTCGACAATGCCTCGCAAGCCACGCAAGACCACCAAGGACAAACCAGTGCCGACCAAGACGGCCGGCACGCCAAATCCATCCAAGCGAGGTCAGTTTGAAGCAAAAGTGACGAGATAGATCATTGTAAACGAAGCTGAGTCGTATGTGTAGGTGGGTCAACGCTGCTGACGAGCAGCAAGGATGCCCCAGCGACTGAACAGAGTCTCTCAGATCACAAGCAGCTCAATTTTCTCAAGCGATAGGATCTCGGAACTCGGGCGGGACATGCAAACCAGGCACCATGCTTTCATCATGACAAACATCATTTGCAAATAAACATGAAACTATTCTACATAAAGCTCGACGATGGTAGCTTACAGCACGTCGATGCTACTCAGCATTTCTACGGGTGGAGCTGGAGCAATAGGCTGGTGGTGATTCCAACTGCAGACTTGGTCAATTGGCTGTTGCAAGATCTCTGGCATCATAAAGTCAATCAGCTCGCCCAGCCAGTCGGTCGATTCTGGCTGTGGCTGGATGGGTGTGAAGCGCTGTTTTACGCGACGCTGTGTTGGCGACCGCTTGGGCTCTGCCTTACAAGGCGACTGGGCTGGACTTGACGCTTCATCCGATGCTTGAGCCTTCTCTCGACAGCGACGCGAGTGGTTCCATCGTCGCTGGTTCCGATTAGCTCGGTGGCGATGAAGATCGCAGAAGCGATGGTACTCGCCGTTTGGCTTGCGAGCACGCAGATTGCCACAGAACTTGCTCGTGTATCGACACCGCATGTCGGTGAACGCACTTGTCGGCGCTTCGCTGTTCTTCGTGAAGGCGTTCATGGCGAATGGGAAATGATGGTCGGAACAGAGGCCGTTGGGAAATGGACACAGCACTGGCTGAGGGCGCGCGTCGTCTCTGTGGTGCAGCGGATCACGTCGCCATGTGTTCACTGGGTAGTGATGCAGCGTAATCGGCACAATCACCAGATGCCGGATGACAGGGAGGGCAGTTGACTCATGGGATTCGAACCCCGGGTGGATGATCGGCTTGATACCCGATACCTTTTCCAGACCTGCAGAAGAGGGTGCGTGGCCAGGCCACGTGCAATAACAAGGTAGTGGTGGTTCAGAGGAGCAGTGATGAGCTCGTTCATCCGATCCGGGTTTTGAAACCACAGCCACTTGAACAGAACTCCACGGGTTCCGACTATCTGAACAGATTCTTCGGGCGCATCCATCCTTCCAAGCGACGTGGCGCAACACGACGCGTCATTCGATTGTGGCTCGAAAGTTGGTGGCTGGATGACCATCACACTTCCTTCTGTCGAACGACGAGAACCAAGACCGAGTTGCGTTTCCTGCCTGCATCGAATCGAATCGAACGAGCAGCAAACACGCGGCCACGTACTGCCTGCTGTTGAACATGGAGAAAAAGAGGGAAACAGAAAAACTTTCGTGTTTTGGAGAACGGACCGCAAAGACACGCAGATCTAAAATACATCATATCGGTCTAACGTCGACCGAATCGGACATTTTATACGGCGCCATGCGGACAGAGACGGAGCACCCGCTCTCTCTGGGATCTCAGAAAAAAGCCTCTTATTGGCTGAGTCCCGGCCAACTGAACAGCTCCACCCTGACGTACCATCTGAGCATTGCATTAATCTAGTACACAGATCAAGAACAAAGCAGGGATGACTTGTATAGAGTAATAAGTTAAATGGAAATCGGAAAATGCATCTGGTCTATGTGCAGATTTGCCAAACACCACGGCTGCCTCTCTGCTGTTTTTAACATCGTTTCGGTGCAACTTGTGAGAGAGCTTTGAAGCTGACCAAGAAGATCAGCTGGTGTTCGCGTGCGCTGAAAGAGGGCCCTTGACAGCGCGGGCACAGCACGATGACCACGTACAAAAGCGTATCCCACGCAGGACACCTTGTTGGTAGATTCATTCGAGCCAATTGGACTCAAATTTGATTCCGTCAGAGCTGATCACCGGTGGAACTCTTGACAATGATTGACATTGAACCTAACTTGCTATTACTTCTTTAAATGATCATCCTAAACAACTGCACTACAAAACATCAATCGTGCCAAGAAATTCGTGCAGTGAAGCGGGCGCGATGGCTTGCGGCTCAAAGCGCTCCCAGTCGAATGGGGTCAACTCTTCCTCTTGTTCCATTGCCTCAACTACTGGCATTAACAAGTCCAGAAGCTCATCCAAAAAGTCTGGCCCAGTCGGAGATTCTGGCTGTGGCTTGATAGGAGTGTAGATGCGAGGAGCTAGCAACACAGGAGCTAATTTCTCAGGAGCAGGCTCGCATGACTTGACTGGGGATGATTCTGGACTCCAGGTCGCTGGAGTATCGCACTGCTTAGTGCTTTCGCGAGTGCGGCGCGTGTGGTTCCATCGACGCTGGTTGCGATTGGCGCGGTGTCGGTGCAAGTCGCAGAAGCGATGAAATTGGCCATTAGACTTGCGTGCTCGAAGGTTACCACAGAACTTGCTTGGGTATTTGCAGCGCACTTCGGTCATGTTCACATCACTCGGCAGTCCTACGTCGAACATCTTCGTGGGCTTCATCACAAGCGGGCGGGCGTTGTAACTATGCATGATGTGCTCGGAAATGAGAAGGTTGAGGAATGAGCTGGAGCTGTTCCGACCTCGAACAAGAACGCTATCGTGGTGTCGCCTGTGCAGGAGGAAGCCAGAAGCGGCGAGACCTTGACGAACCCACGTCAGTCGTGCACGGATCACCAGTCGGCGGATGGCAAAACGTCGTCAATGTCCTTTTGCCGCTTGCGGTGCGCCGCACGCACCCCAACTGCCTAACCAACACGCATGCTAACCTGCCTAACCACCTGATGACCTTGGTCTGTTTCTGCACAGTGACCTGTCTCTCCACAGCCAGCAATAGCGGAGGCGGCAGTAAGATTTGTGATCATATTTTACGGAACAAAGACAAAGCTCGTTGGGTCGTGCAGGTCGATCTTCTACGCTGAACGGTTCAGTTGCGGCTCTGACCACTTGGATGGCTTGCTTGGCAGAGCCGCTATCCTTATGGATATCGACCGCTGGAGATGCCGTTGATTCTGCTTGACACTGGCGTGATCAGGAGGAGAATTCGTGCGCCTGGGCGTGAAATGCCAGATACAGTAAAGTGGAAGGAGGACGAGCAGGCTTGAGTGGACGCGACAAACAAGCTAAACATTCAGCTGAGTTGAAGAGGATGGAGTGCAAAATAGATTCCTATTTTTCATGGATAAGAAGCTGCCCTTGCAATAAACTGGATGCAGTAATCGTTGAAAGAAGCTTTTTTTGCGGAAGTTTTGGCACCGAAAAATGGCCAAGGGCTCTCGAGATTGAAGTGGAATCTACAGATTCTCCACGGGAATATTCAATAAAATAACGCCCCAAGTCCAGATCTTCCAATGACTCCTCTCCGTCCACTTGAAGTAAGTCCAGTCTATGCATTCGTTTGCCACAGGCAACATCATTGTCTTGCGTTGAATATGCCGGATGAACAACTCAGACAGCGCATTAGGTCCACACTGGTGGACAACTACAAGATCTCGTTGCAAACCCAAGAATCTGTATATGCGTTCCATTCACTTCAATACAACTATCCTGATACATACTGCATTCCACCTACAACCACGAACAGATCCACTTGGCAGGATCCTGAACGTCAGGGTTTGCTTTTGAAACCTCTTGCTGAACTGTAAAGAAGTCCGAAGGACCATCGTCACCATTGTGCACAATAAGTAAGAACAAGGCTTCGAGCTCGCTGTCATCGAGGAATGCGGGAGGCTCGTTCTCGGTGGTTGTAGCTTGTGGCGTGGCACTTGTATCGACTTCGTCGTTCGAGGGAGTGTTGTGAGGAACCTGTTGGGGAGATTCCGACTCGGTCTCCCTGCTCCGACGAGTTCGGTTCCATCGGCGTTGATTATAGTTGGCTCGCCGCCGATGGAATTCACAATAGCGATGTAACGTTCCATTTGTCTTGCTGGCCCGCTTATTCGCGCAATGCTTGCTTGGATAGCGGCAAATGTGTTCACGAGGCATAGTCGATGCTTGTCTTCGGTTGTACGTCACAATATCACTCGCAATGGATGGTGCGATCGAGAGCAGCGCAGAATCCATGGGTATCACCGTGTTTTCGGTCCAGAGAGCGAATCACAGAGTGGTTGACGATCGAAGCATATGCTTTCAAGCACTCGACTGTGTACAGTACATCAAAGTTCTGTAAGACCAAACATGGATACACTTCTGCACTCTAGGGCATGCCTAACCGACCTTTGGCGAACTAGACACTTGTGTGTCCAATCAACGCCATGTGTTTGTGTATCCGTGTCTGGCGCCACGTCGACTCGTCGTCTCTTTCCGACTGAGCACCTTAGCAATCCAAGGTGTACAATCACAAGCGACTTGATGTCGCTGGGTGTAGATGAGCCAGTTGGCAAAGAAAAACCCGATGGCTTCACGGATTCGCCTCGTTTATGGCCGCATTTGCGTTGTTCCGACAACTCCAGCATAAAATACGACGTTTGACGGAGGTACCCCACTAGTAGATCAGTCGCCGAGTCGCAATTGCGCGCGCTGTCGAGCGTGAGGATACCGTCTACCTACAGGGCGTGACGGCAGTTCTTAGCCGGACGTTCGTTACCAGAGAGTAGTGCACTCTGCAAGGCGGAACAAATATCTAACATACTTTGGATTCATTACAAACAGCCACATGACTCTAGACAAGAAAGCAGCTGACGCTGTCTGGACTATTGGGGACGAAATCGAATAACTCCGAACCGAGAGTCCAGTCGAACGCGGGAGCGAAGGTGTCGACTTCTTGACTCAAATCGTCATCTGCGATCGTCAGTAGCAACTCTTCCAGATCGCTGTCAAGGGGATCGAAGGAAGCGACGCTCGTGGGAGGAGACAAAATCGATTGCGACGCCTCGATCGGATGAAGCGCGCTATAACTGAAGTGTCGATCGTACGGCCCCCGGCTTCTTCGTGCGGAGCTCCAACGTCTCTGATTGTGGTTTGCGCGGCGGCGATGCAACTCGCAGAAGCGGTGCAATTCACCATTCGACTTTAGCGCTCGCTTGTTTCCACAGTGTTTGCTTGGGTACCGACATGCATCCTTGGATGTGGTACCAGTTGGGAGTCCTCTCTTGCGCGTTGCGGTATGCTCGCTCGGCTTGGTGGAAACAGAGGTCAAATGAGGCATAATCATTTTGTGAGTAGCTTCCGGAGTCGTGGGCAAAATGCCAAGTGTCAAAGTCTCTTGACATCGCAGCCTTGAGGTGAAACGTCCAGATGGCCGTCACATGGCTCTGACACCACCAACATCCAACGCAGCCGAGTATCATCGTCCCGATTGTGATTCCGCCCCTGGTCATGCTGCGATTGCACAGTCACCTCATCTGGCTCTTCAGCTTGAGTGACCGCTTGGACGACATCCATCCAACACTTGAAATGGCGTCCCGTTTCTTGCTCGCATTGCGTCGAAGATAGAGTGGGATGGTCATCGACATTCGTGTGATGCGACCTAAGATACTTTGTATGTGACCCTTAATCTCCGGAAGAGGTCTTCGTGGACAACATAACTAGCCTTTGGCGCAGGTTGATCACAGGAAACGTCCAGTTGCATCTCATTTTCAGCGATCGCCACCATCCGTCGACACGACGCAAGTTGCGTCGGACGCAACTCAGCAGTGACATGGCTACGTGGTACCGGAACATCTCCACAGTGGCCGAGAAGGTTCCTTCGTGCCATTTGGCTCGGAACAGCGTTGTGAGCCACATATACATGCCTCATACCTACTTGTTGTGGACGACCACACTCGAATCATTCGTTGTATCGCCACCAACAGAAGCAGACTGATGTTCGAAGATGAGCGCACATGCGACCACTGGAGGAGCTCCGTGGACAGCGCTTTGGCCCAGACTATGCACAATGTTGAGGAATCCGGCACGAATGGCTATCTGGACTCTTGCATTCAAGAGCACGGCTTCGTAGCAGCGAGCATGTAACATGAGCGCAGAGACAAGGCACGACGCGTTTCACAGTACTACAGTTTTCTTTTTTTTTTAGGTTAAAGGGTCTCCACAAAGTCGAATAGCTCCGGTTGTGTGGTCGGGACAAAGCCGTATGACTTCAAGTAGTCCCAGTCAGCCGAACGGATACCGTCGCTCTGAAAAGGATCCGCCATAAGAAGGAACATCAAGTCCCCCAGTGAATCAGCTTCACTCGCTCGGGAGGTGATGTCTTTACGTGTGTGGACTGGCTTCACAGTGAATGCGCTCGTGGTGGTGCTTGGAGGCGCGCGACCATTCGTCCCTGCTGCACTGGCCTGTGGTTCGACCAACACTTCGTCGCTCAGCCGCGTTGCCTCACGATAGCGTCGTGTGTGGTTCCAACGACGCTGGTTGCGATTTGCGCGTTGGCGATGGACCTCGCAGAAGCGATGGAGTCGTCCGTTTGATTTGTGCGTGCGCTGGTTGCGGCAGAACTTACTTGGGTATCGGCACCGCCCATTGGCTTCTTCGATGTAGAACCCATTGGGCACGTAGTTTGACTCTCCGGGGTTCGCGCTCATGATGCTTTGGTTGTGTTGTCAGTTGGATGAGTTGGAAATGATGCATGTGTGAGGCAGCATTCGACGTCGAAGAAACGTGGGGTCTTCATTTCCTGACTGTTTCGGACCCACAAGGATGGCGTCAACCAAACGTCACTTCATTCGCAAACGTACCCACAAAGGCGCCGTCTAGTTCAGGACTCTGACGAGCCGTACTGCAGTTGCGCAACTGCGAGCTGTCAGGATAGTGCAGACGAGACGGGTAAACATTCTTCCGTGAGATGGAGCGTCGTGGTGGGTGGGTTCAGAGCCAGAAGATCTAGACCGAGACATGCGTCAGCCGATCAATGGCTACTTGGTCACATCGAAAATGGAGTACAGTAGGCAGGTGCATGCCCCCACTCTCATCGTAAAACATAGCTTTTAAACGTCTCAGCCACTCCTCATCGCTTTTTTCGACTCAAAGGGCGGAGCCAGTGGCGAACAACCGTCGTTTCCATTTGGATCAATGGCATCGCCGATACTAGCGCGTCGGAGACTAGACGAGTTGATCGATGGGCCTCCCAAACATGGCAGATCTGATAGATGATTGAGATGAACTCTCAGTGTGGTATCCATTTCAGTTCTTCGAAAGATTACGGGCTGATTTTTTTTTCCTGTCCTCCAAAGCATCAATTTTCCTCGTACATCTATGCGAAGGTGCGCTTCGAGCCATCATAATTGGGGCAACTAATGATGACCGGAGCCTATCGAGAGTCAACCTCCGATCACGATGCTGTATTCACAAAATTTTCGGTGAAGTTCGATTTTGATTATTGAAACGTTACTTGAAGTACGATACAATTGGAGCCATTTGAAGTGACTTTGATCCTCGGCAATGACTCGAACGAACTCAACAGCTACTGTTCTCTCTCTCTCAGTGAAGTCTGTTGAGTCGTTTTACACGTGCTCTATAGAAATAGCTACTGTGAGTGTAGTCATCAAAGCCACAGCAGTGTTTCATCTAAGAGTCATGCACGCATATTTAGAGCCATGAGGGCGAGTGTGACCACATTACATTCCATTTGGCAGTACAACGTAGGAGTTTGAGTCATGGATCGGAGTGGAACATCAAAGTCAATCAAGCACGCATTTATTTGCTCTCTGTTAAATAGACACCAAAAGCAATGCGGGTTGTCTCGCTCACACCAGAATATTATCTTGTGATTGTGAGGAATTGTCTTCGACCAGTCGGTCGGGACTATCGCACAGCAGCTCTTGCAGCAACGAATCAATGCTTACATCGTCGAAAGAGAGACTCATGTCCACAGGGAACGCTTCGAATACGCCATCAGTGTATGGGAACGCCTTCTCAAATCCTTCGATTGCTTCCACAGCTGAGGTGTCAACCATTGCATCATGCTTTGGCATCAACATCTGCGGCTCGATTAGAGCGCGTGCACCATATCGTCGACGCGAGTTGCTCCATCGCTTCTGGTTCACATTCGCGCGATACCGATGGTAATCGCAGAACCGATGCAGCTCACCATTTGCCTTGAAGGCACGTGGATTGCCACACACTTTGCTTGGATACCGGCAGGTGGCATGTTGTGGCACGACACCACCACCGAGCGTCGGTCCTCGTCGCTGAATCTTGTAGAGGTCGTGGGCCGTGACATAGATTGAGAACAGCTCAGGGTCCATTGAGGCATGCATAATGATGGTGGAAGCCGTTGAAGTTTGGAAGTGTGTCGACGAGTGCCACTTCGGAAATGTCAACCAGTTTCGCTCATACCCTGCTAGCCTTGTGGCTACACTTCGCCTCCTCGCCAGTCAAGCTTCTCTGCTTCTCTGTCCAAACATTTTGAATCGTCAACCACAGCTGCCTCACTATCCAGATTGAGAAAGCACGTGAATGCGGAGAAAGCACGGGAAGACGCACCGTGACAGGCAGCTTCCGAGCGTCGTATTCACTCGATGCCTCAGAGGCAGCTGACATAGACTGGCCAGTCCGTAATCGCCTTTTTTCGTGCCTCTCTGCTGTTCAACGACGAGTCGCGCGACTTGACTCAAGCTGAGTTTCATTCCGCCGAAAGGAACATCCGGTCGTTACCTGTTCTTCTGCATCAACTCGCCTTGTTTACGATTTGCCAATCTCGAAAATTGGACTGGATTTCACGCAGCATGTACGTAGTTTGCTTGGGGGTGCCGTGACCAGCGTCGTCAGCGCACTTGATCTCGAGTTGAGGTTCTCAGGGTTGGGGATTTGGTGGTGGGGGTCCCACCTCGTAACGCCCTCCATCTCGACATAGGTGGGGCGACGGCTGGTTATGTAGTCTCAGTACCATACCGGCATCAGCCATACCAAGCGGCAAAGATCCACGAATGCTTGCTTTTCTCATGACGACGTTACCATCTTGGAAGGTTCCTGCACGTCGACCATGTAGTCTAATCATGTACCCTCATGCTCTTTGAAACTTGATGACGAGAAGATCACGCTCGGCGTGGCTTGCGTATCGCAAAATTCATGTCGGTCGTTAATAACTTTGGCTGTGCGTCATGTGCGAGGCTTGTCAGGCTGTCGATTTCGCCACTCTTGGCCCCTTCTAGGATATTCATGCACCACAATATCATAAAATGAACTGGGAACTGTTTGCATTGAGATTTTTGCTTATTGGGGTTCGCTTACTGACTGACATTCAGCTTCCACACAGAAACGATGGTTGCAAGCCATGACGGCCGATTGAATCATGAAAATCAAGTCCGCGACTTTCACACCCAATCCCTTGGCACAACTGTGCGCTACTTTCAATGTTGAGACTGCGGCGGCGGGACGAAGCCGTATGGCACCAAAGAGTCCCAGTCGATTGCACAGATACCGTCGCTGTGGACTGGACCAGCCATATGGAGATACATCAATCCGCCAAACAAATCCTGGGTATGGATGCCACCGGGTTTTGGTGCCTCGATGGACTTGGCTTGATGCATATTGCTTCCGGCGGTAGGGACAGAAATCAGATACTCCGATCTCTTTTGCCCACCGACAGACTCTTTTGGTGCTGAGGACTGTCGCGCTGCCTCACGGTAGCGTCGCATGTGGTTCCATCGACGCTAGTTGCGGTTCGCGCGTTGGCGATGAACTTCACAGAAGCGGTGCAGCCGTCCGTTCGACTTGTGCGTACGACGGTTGCGGCAGAACTTGCTCGGGTAACGACAGCGGTCTTCGGCATCCACAGCATAAAAGTTGGTTGATGCATGGTTCAATTCGGCGGAGCTTGCATTCATGGCGCGTTCGGGAAGTTGTGTTTTTTTTTTTTTCGATCGATTGAAAATGGAAGTACTCAGAATCGGACTTGGGCTTTCGGTAACATGAGCTTTACCTCCACGTGACAGGTTTAACCCACCAGCTGTCATGCAACTAAAACGCCATTCCACTCGCAAATGTACCTACCAATCCTGGCATCGTATGTTAGTTCAGACCACAGAGAAGCCACACGCCATGGCAACATAACAACTGAGAAAGCAAGAAGTGGCGAACAAATATTCGTCTTGGGTACAGTGCTGGAAAGCTGGCCCATCCAGCGGCGTGGGTACAATTCACAAAAGCGAGACAAAGTATGAAGATCAACAGCTGCGTGAAACGAGACTTGGTATCACCAGCTCGACAGCATTGTCCAGCTCATTCAACACACTCATACGCAGAACAGCTCGGCTGTTGGTCCGTTTTCAATCAAGTTACGTCCAACGAATTGTGCTAACGAGTAATAACGGATGCAATTTTCACCGAGTAGCCAAGCACTCGAGGAATTGAGAGACGAGGCCCACAGTTCTTCTCTCACTTGCAAGATTTGCAGTATGGAATGCGCTATTATTCTGCAACGATAGCTGAGTCCTTGTCGAGATTTAAAGCATTTACACTGTCAACACGGCGGCTGTTCTGATGTAGCTATAGGAAGACTTGAGGACCAACATCAAAGAGGCTCTCCTGGGCAAGGGCAACGAGCATACTTGGTTCATCCGAATCGGCACGGCAGTCTCTTTGTTGGCGTCCGACGTGAAGTCTATCGACAGTTCTGTATTCACTGAGGAGATTGATGGCTGACAGTCCACCGTTGAAGTTGATGCTATGGCTACAGTTGGACGGTTGGGTGTCACACGGATCAATCTACTGAAAATGTCACAGTCTTGTAGATGCATAACCTATCATAGAGTATTGCATTAAATATCATTTAGACATGAATTGTATTGCCATTCCCCCTGTATAAACGTATTCATTCTAACTTCTCAGATTCAGAATCGAGTGAAAAATCTGGAAGGTGGGTACAAATCAGCCGCAGCTGGTGTTCGCGTGCATAGGACGGAGTCACACTCCAGAAAATTTAAGAGTGCCACGCTTGATGCGTTGCAGCTGACTGAAACACATCCATTCCAGACACTTCAATGGCGCGCTTCGTCGTCGGTCGCGGAATGGAACGAATGAAGGGCGAGCGTTCTTCTCTGCGACGTTATGGAGAATTATGAAAATTTACATCGTGGAGTCGTCTCACCCAGTCGCAAACGAGCGCTTCGTTTTTTCTTGGGTCACGAGTCCATTGTACCCATGCAAAGCGATCTTCGACTCTCCACTCATGAAGAAAATGAATGAGTCGGTGCCCACGACGGACACGAACTGGCCTCATCAGCACGAGAAGCGACACCATGAAGAATGGCGGACGTGTCGCCTAGGGCCGACGAAAATTCGGGTGTGCTGTTCGAAGTGGTTATGCACACATTGCAGATGCTCGACGATCACACTCGAATTTGACGAGCATTGCTCGTATCTACAAAACCACCAACTGCGCCATGAAGCCGCGAAACAGCATGACCTCATCTAGTGCAGAGCACTGCCAGTATCCAAACAAGCGTTGCACCAATCCCCGCACGATCAAGGTGAATGGGAAGCCGCATCGCTTTTGCGAGTTGCATCGCCAAATGGCCAACGAGCACCAGCGACGATGGCTCCAACGTCGGGCCAAGCTAGAAGAGCTCAAGATGGAAGGAGAGCTAGATTCAGTCTCAACAACTACTCCGCCAATCGCACCACGTAATAGTCCACAAGATGAAGATACAAGCGAAGATCCACACATTTTCGACGATGTACTTACTTGGGTAGACGGAATCGATCTAGCCGAATTCCTCTACGATTCGGATGAAGAGTAAAAGCAACCTTACTAAGTATTTGTTAGCTAATAGCAAGAAGTCAAGTGCCAATTGAACGTCACGAGCAGTGCATCAACTGCAGCATTGCGCTGCGATTTACAACCCATTAGGTGGCGCTCATCTCGAAAGATCAAATCTACGTAGTAGTCACTACTCTAATGGGTGATTTGCCAAGACATGTGAAGAGGCTATGTCACAAGTTGCGAAGGCAGTAGTAATGGCAATTGCCGCCATTGTGGCGAGTAGCCAAGTTGGACACTCAGCAGCGAGGTCATGTCGGATTACGACGCTGATTGGGTACTGCCATTGATGGGAAATGATCCCATGCCTACTGCCAGCTTCAAATCGACCATTCACTGCATCCAGTATGGAATTGAAAACCAAAACACTCGGCTTCAACAAGATACACCGCGTATTATCGGGTTTAGTCACCTGACGACCAGCTCACGCTTCAATTTGACAGACATAGTGTTTGAATACTCTACTAGACAGCAAACGACGTTGGAACCTTGGCTTCTTCGTCTGTATCCGATGAAAATTCGGTAAGGTCAATTTCATCCACCCAGGTGAGCACACTTTCGAGCTCGACGAGTTGCTGATCTGCAGCTGCTCTCGGCTGGTCAGGTTGCTTCAACATGGACGCTTCTCGCCGTGCACTTGGCTTTTTGCGAGAGACTCGCGTGCCATCGTAATCTGAGCGTCGATGCAGCCAACGGCGTTGGTGCTCGTTCGCCTGATGACGATGGAGTTGACAAAAGCGATGCGGCTGGCCATTGGTCTTGAACGTGCGTGGGTTAGGACACTGCTTGTTAGGGTACTGGCATCGATCCACCTGCAATGGACTCGACTGAGCGGAACCTTCGAGTTGCATTTGCGCTGACTCCAGGCGAGGAGATTAACGACTGCTCTGATACGAAGAAAACCACGTGCATGCCACGGACAAGGGCTGGCGTTCGACGTAGCACTCAGGGTGGACCCAGAGCTAGAAATCCGGCCACACGAACAATACGGTACGAAGCAATACCGTATACCTCACATTTCTTGGGTTGGAGTTCAGTCCGTGAGGTGTTGTCTACTTGATGGGCACGTGGATGACCAAAGAACGTCTTCTGTGGACCTCGAGTACAGTACAGCCGAAGTCACCTGCGAACGTGCCACGATGACCAACACCTGGCACACGTTGGGTTGTTTCCGACGCCATTTCTTCTCGCCTGTAACCAGCAGTCGTGATGACGCAATGTCGCCTTCGCGTCCATCTCTGCTCTGTCGTGGATTTTTGGCGCCTTCTCGGTAGAGAACAGCCAGAGGGCGTTGCACATTCTGGGTGAAGCAGAAAGTTGATGCCCCGATAAAAAGTCATTACGCGAGCAGAAGTGCACGACGAAATCAAGTCTCGTCGAACGAATTCCAAGTCGCAGCCAATGAGCGACAGGAAAGCAGTGTGCAGGTGGGATCTCGAGAAGTGCGCGCCCATCTTCGACTGATTTTTTCCAACGCTACATCAAAACGCAGCGTCTACGTCCGTGTTGAACGGAAACTCGGTGCGATGGACAGGCCGAGTTATCCAACCTCAAGATCAAGCCGAGCGGCTCGTTTCACGGTTCAGATTCGTCCAACTTGTCAGATCAGACTTCTAAAGCCCACTTTCACCGGTTTTAGCCTTTTGGTATTTCCAGAAACTCAGATCTTGGGTAAAATCGTTCTAAATCATCAAAAAGGTATCAGCTGAGCCTTCCAGAGTGTTTACAACCACCCGGGGCACGGACAGAAACGAGGAACAAAGCCGCGGATGGCGCAATCGCCCGAAATCAAAGCAGTCCAACGCTCGCGGTTGCTTGTCATTTGTCCATCCGCAGTCGATAAACGCGACGTTCCAAGCCACCTGGCGTCCCTCGACCCGGACACAGTGGGATCCACGTCGGAAGATGCCTCCACGCATCAAGGATGCCATGAGCAGCTCCCCGTGTGTCTGCCTCGGTGGGCGCTCTTTCCACGTCAAGTGCACGTGATTTTGTGGTGACTGACAGATGCCACCTGACTGCATGCTCATTCTGTGAACGCACCCGATGTGATTGGGCGAGGACCGGGCACTGGAGAACCTCAGAATGTACAGTGGCGGGCCCCGATCTTGTCATCACAGACGAATCCCGAGAGGGTCACTTGGCAATTATCCGCACACAGTCAACACCGCACAGACACCATGGACGAGAAAAGAGCCCCAACGTCACCGGACGACCTCTGCCAGTACCCCAACAAGTTCTGCAGCAACCACCGCGTATACAAGTCGAATGGCAAGCTGCACCGCTTCTGCGAGCTGCATCGCGCACAAGCGAATGAGAACCAGAAGCGCTGGCTCCGTCGACGCGTGACCAGCAAAGATGCGAAGGAAGAGCAGCCACCAGCGGCTACCAACCGCTCATCGAGTCTTCGACGCGCACGAACTGCGCGCGGCTCCGCACCAATCAAACGAATCAAGCGAAAGGCTGCGTCCGATGCCATGGGGATGACCTCGCTGCTTTTGGAACCGCTGAATCTCTACAGCGACGGCCATCACGAACAGCAAGGCAAGACGGAAGACGAGCAAAAGCAGCTCGAAGAGGATCTCTACTGGCTTCAAGAGATGTTTCAAGGAACGCACGAGGCGGCAGCACATGCTGCTCACGCGCTGGGCTCGCTCTCCTATCCGTATCCTTCTCAAGTTTATTTCGAGTACACAGACCAGTGTCGGATAGAGGCAGGTCTGTGGTGAGGAAGCGTAAGCTTCGTGTCGTAATGTCTAGTTAATGGTACATGTCGTCTGTGATATCTACTTCTGTGTCTCGGTATCATTGCTTGAAAACATGGAAGCTAAGCGTCTTGTAACGGACTTGATCTAGAACGAAGTGGACTCAACATCGAAACACAGAGAATTCTTCCTCGTTTCTGGCGCCATCGAATGAGCAGCTCTCCGAGCGATCGGGACTCGCCCAAGTTCGCGCATGAGATGCCTCTCGTGTGTTCGAGCGAGCGGCTTTCCGAGAACGCAGCCCACTCCACCCAGTCGACAGTGCTGACAGCGGCTAAGCCATCAACGGAAGAAGTCGACGCAAGTCTTCGCAGAGCCAGGCCACGAGACGGTGACGACCGTCATGCCGACTCATCGCAAAGACAAGCCACTGGAGTGTACACATGGGTTCACAATCTTGTCAAAACGTATGTGATGCCGAATCTGATGCCACCACAAAATATGCTTTCGATATTTATATGCTGACTTGGCTTTGTAAAAGCGTACCCCGTGCGTTCAAGCATATTCGACGCTGCATCACGGAATTACCTTCTCGCCTCTGACGACTCAATCCGGTGTGAACTGATGCGTTTCACGAGGAATCTTCGCTTCAGTTCCGCGAGAAAGATCGCGCTCGATTTTCTTTCTCTTTGCGCTGACGACATCATTCACTCTTGCTGGCCAGCGACGACTGGCCCACTGGCCCACTTGGGCGACCTGCGTTAAACTTTGGACGCGCCATTCTTCAACTCGTCCTCCCGACCTCAAGCCAAGATCCCCACTCCAGAGATGATTCCGGATACACCAACCATCAGGCTTCCAACCAAGCGATGCCTCTACTCAAGTAAGGTGTGCAAGAACGCAAGAGTGCGCAAGTCCAACGGAACGCTGCACCGATATTGCCAGTACCATCGCCAGAAGGCCAATTTCAACCAAAAGCGATGGCTCAACCGCAAGCGAAGCCACTCATCCCCACGCTGCACCAAGTCATCGACACTACATGCGTGGGAGCCACTCAACAGGTCGTCTACGGCATTGAGTTGGGACGATGACGACGTCACATTGCTATTGGAACTGCTCTTTGATGGGGTCAGCGACGACACAGAAGACCCGAAGCTCCCATTTTGTCACGCCCTCTGGTCATGTAATTTGCTCGTCTCATCTGATTGTCGAAATCTCAAAAAAGAGCTTTGTGGGAGAGAAGTTTAGTTATCGTATATTGCAGGTCCATTTAGTTGGACTACGGGTACTAGGTAGATCAGGATCCATTTCATATCAATTTAACTAAGTAGTCCAAATTTAAAGAGTTTCATGCAGTGTATTGACTCATCCAACCATATCGCTTACAGCCGGTTATGCTAGGTTGATAGAGGACTGGCCAGCAATAATGACACGTGGCACTTCTCTTGTCGCGGCATCGCGAAAGACGTGAGCTCTGCTCCGGCTGAGTCGCGAACTGATGTCCGTTGTTCGCGAGCTCGTCATTTTTTTTTTAATTATCGTAAAGCCAGTCGCAGTGGCAATTGGTGGCTGCCCGCATTGAGAGAACGCCCTATCATGGACGGGGCTTTCCACAAGTGAGTGTATTGGATACCAGTTCACAAAACATGCAGCAAGGGCTTCTCGGGACCAAGCAATTGTCTGTGACTAAAATGGTGGCAAAAAGATTCGGTTTTCCTCAACCAGACGGCGCCAAAACAGGTTGAGATCCAAGACTACTGGTGAAGGGTCACGAGCACTTGGATGAAGCCACCTGGTCACCACGGACACGGAGAATTGTGGATGTTGAAGGAACGTTCAGATTCTGCACGAGCAAAACGAATGGTAGACTTGGAACTCAGAGGGAGAGCTCCATCGCTGCGGGACGTGCGTTCGTTCCTGAAGTTGCTCGTCATTCACGAATACACTCGCTACGTCACACACCATCATGTTGATCGGGCCCAAACACAAGAAACGAGAGCATGTTCCTCCATTAGCGGTTAAGGTGCTCCCACCCGAAGTCAGATGCCAGTATCCAAGCAAGTTTTGCAACAACCACAAGGCACATATGGTAAAGGGCGACTTGCACAAGTTCTGTGAGTACCATCGACGCAAGGCGAATCTCAACCAGAAGCGATGGCAGCAACGGCGGTGTGAGGAGCTGCATCAGCGAACCAAACCACACGTCATCGCCACGAGTAATCCTGCGATCCCATTCCAGGAGCTCACCTTATAGTCAACCCACGTGACGATGTCTCCCATCTTCTTCAACGAAAGGAGAACTGGAGTGCCCTTCCCGAGCGATGAGCTGCATGCGCTCACAGAGCTGCTTTTCAGCGATAGAGATCTCAACGAGGATGAAATCTCATCCCCAAGACCCGAGAGGATGAGTCTTTTCAGCCACGAGCTGGCGATTGTATAGAAGAAAGTGGTCCAATTATTCCGGGCTTACGTTGTTGGCTTCAACGTGGAAGGTTTGTTGTGGCAGTTGGATCGCATTTTTGCGAATTTCTCCCCACCTGTGAACCCAGAGTGTGAGATACCTACGGCGCTCGTCCCATCTTTCGTCCCACATCGATTGGCCTACGTGACGTGTACCCAGAGGGATATCTGGACTCTATCAACTGAAATTTTCCCCAGCTGGTTCGCGTGTCGATAGCGGTATAATGAATACCCCGTGTAAGATCCGTCTGATCTGAATACGGATCAACTTCTTTGGACCTTTTACATTTGATACCGTTAAAAACCGATTGGTTTAATCCCCTCGTTAACCCATCGCCTCTCTTTTTCTGGAAGGTGTCCAAACTACGTTCTTTACTGGTGATCCGGATGAGATCTGTGGTCCAATCAGATCGCAGAGTGTAAGATATCACCCGACGACTCAGGCCAGCAAGCGGAAAAATCTCATGTCTCGACGAGGAGAAGGGTGGGGAAATCAGAAGAACAGCGGCCGCCGTCAGTTGGCATTTTCCAGTCTGCCAAGTAGCACACAGAGCACCATGCCTTCCCCTTCCTCGTCGTTCCGACCCAGCATGCGCGACACGCTCGAAGCCTGCACGCGCGTCTCGCTGCCAGACCCGGAGCGATGCGTCTATCCGAGCAAGTACTGCCCGAACCCACGCGCCACCAAGCTGAACGGCGACCGCCACAAGTTCTGCGAGTTTCATCGCCTCAAGGCGAACAAGAACCAGCGACGATGGCAGCAGCGACGACGAAAGCTGCGCGATGTGCCCCACTCGTCGCCGTCCCCGACCGCGCCGATGCAGACATCGACGCTCCCATCGCCACTTCTTTCCGCGTTCCCTTCGTCATCCGTTCCATACAGCCCTGATGACGTAGCACACCGAGCAGCATATATGCTCCCACCGCCACCACGTGCCGACGAGAACACCAGTCCGCACTCTCTCCGACCAGTCCTCCCGTTGCCATCAGAATGGACTTACAAGCACAAGGCCGAGAGCACGTTCTACAGTGGACTCTCGTTGCTCGCGCAGCGCTCGGCGGAAATCATGGAACAGGAATCTGGTGGACGGGTACTTCCACCACTCCTCGCGGTCTCTCACCATCAAAAGCTCCCAGAAGCATGGCACACACCGCTCCCACCTTTGCCTCGACCAAACTTACAGTCTGTGAACACGCAGGAATAATTTAGCTCGCTAGTCAGTAGCATTAATGGATATAAATGCATACAGTTGATGACATCTCCCGTCCAGCCTGTCATTCCATGGAAGTCCCTGGTCAGAAACGATGAGGAAAGAGAACTTTGGGTTCAAAAACTCATTTCAGGCATTATTATTATACTTGACAGGAAGATACATTGTCTAATCCAATACCCGTAATAAGCAATTTCATTCTGTACGACAACAACATATTCGATTCAGAATTATACAACCTGCTACTGAGCATGACCTCATACCTCCGAGATATAATGATTTGGCTCGGATTCTTGGAGGACATGCTGCACCGCATTTTCGAGAACAGTGAGATCCAAGTCCAACTCCAATAGGGGCATGGCTCCTGCATTCACGCGCCCGGTGTTCAGAAAGGATCCACTCATGGCGTGCCCGTACAGTTGAGGTTGTAATGGTCCAAGGAACACCGGGTTCTCGCGATTTGGGACTTTGACCTGACGACGCCTTTGCGACCATCTCTTCTGGTTGTAGTTGGCTCGAACACGATGAAGCTCACAAAAGCGATGGAGCTCACCATTGCGCTTCACGGCACGCCAATTGCGACATACTTTGCTGGGATATCCACAGCGGAGCTTCTGATCGTCAATAGGGATCCCATGGACGAGATGAGGTGGATCAAGAGTAGACTGAAGGGTATGCTGGTTCATCGTGGAGCAAACAGAAAAGTGGGTGTCATGTCTGTCTCCACGCACGATGAGCACACTTGGATCTAAGAACAATGTCGGCGGCCATGAGTTTCACCGTACTGTAGCGACAATGATTATTTGGAAATGTGTGTATCCTATGATAATCCTATGATAAGGGTTCAAAGCAGCAATGATAAAATTCGCGAAACCCAAGTGAGAATATTTCTACAGGCTCCATCCTAGGGTCGAATTTCTTCAACACGGATACCCAATGTTCGCTTCTTTCTAGGTACACAAACTGAAGATTTTAATAATCCCTTTAGCAAAGCTCTGCCTGTCTGTCCATGAGTTGTAGCCATTTGACGAACAACCTTGGTGAATGGACAACCAATTTGACGTGGCATAGGTAGCCATCATGAAGCGATCGAGCTACGTGGGCCGTTGGGTCTTGATCTGCGTCTGGGCAGGTTTTCTGCGGCGATCAACTGCTTCCCTAGTTTCTTACTGACCCATATCGACGCAGGAGCGTCACCACGGCAAGACCGTTTGAGGGTGACATCTCCATTCGTTTGTGCCGCCTCTCTTTCGTCCTACTGTGTTTGTCCTTTCGCTAAGATGTGGGAGTCTGCATGCGAGCCTGACTGAGGCACGTGCTGGTTGCCACTTGAAATGTCTGGCCACATCGTGGGATCCTGTCGTCCAGCAGCAGCATTGCGTCGTCCACTGAGTGTTCCTCGTCGCCAGCAGCCTGCGTGAATCCAGTGACGACTGTCGTCGCGCGCTCGCGTTATCGGCTCTTTTCCCAATTTCAGCACAGGGTCATTCGAGGATTCCTCAGTGCCGCGCGGCGTAAAGGGGCCAGAATTTAGGCTCCAAGACGTGGTAGCGACAGGCCAAATTTGGTGGCGCTGGCACAGCACCAGGCCATCTTGTATCGCCCACAGTCTCTCTATTAGCATTGCATGCCGCAAATCGGTTCATAGCCGGGGCACCGTGGTACCGCCGCGTTTCTGCACCCGAAAGTGGTTGTCTTGATGTCCATTTCACGCTGTGAGCCAATAAAGAGGCCAGCTGCACGAAGGATCGAGACGTTTACATTGCCCTTTCTGAAACGCAGAAGCCCTATCCGCCACAAGTTACACACTCGCCTTGATGACCAGGTGAGGAGACGCACGACCATGGCCCGTCTATGTTCCGTCGAGTGACCCCTTCTTGCCTGATCTCTCTGCACCGCTGTGTCGGAACAAGAGCTCGTGGTTCGCCACTCATGCGCGACTCGACTTGAACCGCTCGCTGTGGAGACGAGCGAAACGAAGTGTCATTCGAATTCTTCCGTTCTGACTGAGACAACGTCCATCTCGACAACATGCCTTCGCTCGCTAACTCCCTTAAGCGCGATGCTCCAGTGGAGATTGCCACGCAGCCGGAAGAGCGCTGTCGCTATCCGAGCAAGTACTGCAGCAATGCACGCGCGCGCAAGACCAATGGCGGCATGCACCGCTTCTGCGAGTTCCATCGACGACGTGCCAACACCAACCAGAAGCGATGGAGCCGTATCCGCCGATTGCAAGCCACGGAGGAGAAGACGGTGTCGCCCAAGGCTGTTAGCCTCCCAGTTGTGCGCTCGCCAGTGTCGGTTGAAGCCCCGTTTGCGGGAACAATGGCGTTTGCTCCAGTGTCGTTTGATCCATGGCATGGAAGTGAATCAGAAGCCCAGTTGGACCCACAGGACATCGAGCTCTTGAACGCGCTTCTCTTCGATGACGCTGCTCCAAGCACGTCATTCACGCAACTCGGCGAATTTGAGCCTGTTGCATTTGGGCAAGAAGGCTTCCAGCCGCAAATCATCGTTTAAGCTGTGCGCATTGTACCATATAGAGTTTTCAATAAATTATTCAAGCATTGCACAAACTTCTCGTCGTTCTGTTTTGTTTTCTAGAGCCCTTGGCCGGCATCTTCAGCAGAATGTAGTGAGAGGGCGTAAAGGGATGCAACATCAACAAATGCATGCAAACGCACTCCATAGAGGGCCAACGCCATGGAACCAACCGAGCCATAGGTGTCATCATAGCCATCCAAGTTCTCAAGCGTCAAGGTACTCTGTTGGGTTCAACTAGATATCCGGTTGAAGCTGCTGTGGCGCAACTCAGACAGGTGCACTTGAGTACAGTATATCACCCTGTCGAGCTCTGATCTAGCTCACTGTTGGACGACTCGCGACCAGATCCTGTCGTGTCGTACCGTATGCAACTAGGGGCGCAGCCGATTGTCGCCTCGGATTTTTCCCGTTGACACAGAACGGGTCCTTGCGGAACCGATCGGGGTGGCCGAGTGGTTTACCACTCACCTCTCCGACCGGGTTCGAATCCCAGCGTGTCGGAAAAGCTCCGATCCGCTTAAGTTCGAATTCGTGACCGCACCGTTGGGTCGACGGACTTACAATAACCTGTCATAACGCTTCATCACCGTACATCTGATTAACTAACATCTCTCACATTTCCCGATCTCAATCGACCTTTCAATCAATATGCAGTGATAGAACTAATAACCCCAATCAATATAAGACCAATAGAGGTCGACGTTGAAAAAAAAAAAAAAAAAAGAACCGGTCCTTGCGTGAGTCCACAGCCGAGGACCTGTTCACTGATGCCTCAGGTCCACCTTTGATGAGTTACTTGGGGGAACTCGTCTCTTGCGCGTCATCTCGAGCGTGTGACCTCAACAAGGGACCCACTGTGGGCAGTGAGCTCCACGATCCATCAACGACACCAGCTGTCGACGAGTTGTCGAGAATTCGCTTGTCGAATATGGCATTGCCGACACGATGGGGCGAATTATTTTGGGATTATTTGTCTAGCTGTGATTTATTAGCGATAAATTCCGATGCCACCAATCAGAGCACAGCACGATGGGAGCCATATCTTTTCTTTGAGACAAGCGAGCGCCGCCGATCTTCTTCGTCTAGTGTCCTCATGCAGCCATCCTGAAGTGGCCACATTTCCTCATTCGCCGTCCAGCACACAGCTCGTCGTCATTCATGGCCCATGCCGCCAAGCCAGTCAAGTCCTCCACCAAATCCAAAGGACCAAAGGTGACACGACGCGACAAGGCCGCTGAGACTCGCCAGGATCTCTGTCGGTATCCGAGCAAATATTGCGGCAATAAACGCGCACTCAAGTCAAATGGCACGTTGCATCGCTTTTGCGAACTTCACAGACGTCGAGCCAACCTGAACCAACAGAGATGGAGTCGAGCTCGGCGACCAAATGCCGAATCGGGTCATGCAATCGAAGAAAATTATCATTTTGAAGAACAATCGGCAGAATGGATGCCTGACATGGTGGAGCCATCTCTTGCTGCTCCATTTCCATACCCATATCATGAGTCCTGGGACGAAGTTCATGCTCTGGATGATTTCGTGCAATGGATGGCGGATGCTCCATTGCCACTCATGCCGGAGAACACTGAAGGTCATTTTGCCAGCCAGGAAGATGGATTCCCAGCACCGTTAATGGGCTCAAGCTTTGGCTCACCACGAATTATCAGTTCATTCATCGTATAAGTAATGCGAATCCAAGGGTCATCGTAAAAACACCCGGAAACAATAATCTATAGGCTAAAACAAGAGAATTGACGCCAGACGGTCACCGCTATATTCCCACCCTATTGCCTCAATGAATGTTGTCTGACCCGTAGAAGTCGGACGCGGTGCTATTGATGATGAGTTCAGAATGACGTTTGCAACGAGACTTGAACTTTGAAAGATGGTACACCACATTGCATGTTGGAATTGTGAGAGCTCTCAGGAGGCGATTCATGATACAATAGAACTGAACGATACGTCTCTGAAAGTTGGAGTGGAGCGCGATAGCATGGCGGCCAAAGCTCTGCATATTAAACGGTCTATTACTCAGACGCACACGGAGCTTGTGCAAATTGAATAAACAGCAAATGCGACAGTCGCCTATCACGAAAACGCGCGCAGTCTACGAGATAGCCCACCGTGCAAATCGCCAAACCGAACAAAACTGTCGCGTCCATCTCCGATATCCAAGAAGAGAATGGACGAGTACCATTATTGATATCTTCGCCCGCAGCAACTGACAAGTTGACGAGAACTTGCCGTGACCCTTCGTGATGTAGCCAAGACCTGTGGTCCATGGCCCACAGTACAATCTACTATTGCCGTGCACATTGGACGGGAATCTCTGGGGAGGTTTGGAAAATTGGAGTAAAGCGATTCACAATTTTGAGTCTTCGAGACACATCGCCTTCCCAGCGAACCGTGTTCATCGAGCTATTTGCCACATTCGGGTAGCGGCGCTTCAAATCTTTGCTGATGGTGCTCATGCTTCGAAGTAATTGACTGCACAATCAGCCAAATCTCCCAGAGCCAGATGGGCGAGACTCCAGCATTGGTCCTTGCGTCCTAGGCCCACGCTGTGGCCACCCAGGCATACGGCCCACCCTCGTAAGCCAGTCTTTCCCATGTTGTCTTGTCTTGTCGTCAAGCGAGAAGAGCCCTCGTGCCGCGCGTGCGTCTGGTTTCGAAGCTTGCGTCGCCGTGGGAATCGCGCCCATCGTTGTTGAATGAGGCGGAGGAGCTCCTCACGCGCGATGTACCTCGTTTTGGCACAAGGTCCTGATATTATTCTGTCAGCTGACCGTTACACAGAGACGACGCGGAGACACTTCTCCTACCTACTTCTAACATTTCGCCGGCAGATGAGCCATCTCCCAGAACATATATGCCAGATCTCTCATCCAAAAAACGGTATGTTCTATTAACTTTGTCTAAAATAGGGTCCTTCTCGGTTAGACCACAGTCGGAGCTTTAGAGCTCGCTTTGGAAAACGTGGAAGTGTCGTGAATTTTCGTCAAACGTCCCTTTTGCTGATGGCCACATCTCTTCGTTGACTGCTGCCACTGGTCATACGGTACGCTGTGAATCAGGACTTAGCACTCATGCAGCTACATGAGGCAGCGCTCGACGTCAGCGCGCTCGGCGTCGTGTTGAGATTGATGGCCAGTTGCCAGTTTACCACATTCCGACCAAGTCCACCAACATGACCACCGCCCCAGTCTCCTCCTCCTACGAGATGGACCCGATGCTCCTCTTGCTCACACATGATCTCGCCAAGACTCGCCATCGCGGTACCCATCTCAATGGCGTCTACTGTCAAGACACTTGTCGGTATCCAAGTAAGTACTGTGGCATGGCTCGCGCGCGTAAATCGAATGGCTCATTGCACCGATTCTGCGAGTACCATCGTCGACGAGCAAACCTCAACCAGCAGCGCTGGAGCCACCAGCGACGCATGCAATCGCGACACTTGCCCATGACGCCCGAGGGCGAAGACCTCATCTCGCTTGACTCGATGGCTCCATTGCTTCTCTTGTCGGCTGAATCGGAGCCAATCGAAAACCTTTTTGAAGAAGTACTCAAGGTCTTGAGCGACGAATTGGTTGTGTTCCCGGTTGCGGGCGCCAGCTTCGCAAACGAATACCCTCTAGCCTCTGGACTCGGATCTTCGACGAGTCGAATTGCCGAATTGCCGTGATCGTTTATACAGTACTATAATCCAAGAACGTTTTGTCTCCTGCGATTCTCGAGCAATCTTCCTTGGTGTGATCTGTGCCTCGGCAAATGAGTTGTGTGACCCCGGCTTGCACCAAGCGCCATGCCCACGCTCGTTTTTGATGCTGGATTGGTATCAGCTGCGGTGCAGTCCAGGATACACAACTACTTGGTGAGCAAATCATTTTGACACTATCCTCACAATACTTGCCTTCGAAATCCAGAACGTGAGTTTGTGTTTATGAGAGCATCTCAGAACTCACGCCACTGTAACAAAGAGAACGACGCAAGTACTTGCATTGAGCGTGCAGAAATGCCGTTCGTGTTCTGGCTTGAAAACTTGGTCACCCTCCTGAAAGTGCCCAACAACAGCTGGCACCACTCCTACAAAGAAAGACGAGTTCGTGGTCGAAGGCAGAGGACAACTCGAAAGTCCAAACAACTACTCTATCGAGTTGTGTCGGGTTGAGGACATCCAGCAGCATTTATCACGAAACTAAGCCTATGGTTCGACCAACCCTGCACAATATTCTCCTGTGTGATTCCTTCCCGAGTGGTGTGAGACGATCCGATGGCAGCTCAAGGTGACCAAGTTCTGGAGCCAGAGCGACAAAAGGACATATCGACATGCGCACAGTTGTACCACCCAGGACTCGTCCCAGACGTGAGGCTTCTGAGGGGATTCACTGCAACTCGCCACGACTCCCTTATACTTTCGCTTCATCTATGCGCTGCTTTGATGCTCTTGGTTTCCGTTTCCGACTCGTCGACATGTGATTCCTCAATAGGCAGCTACGTCACGCCTGCGCTTGTCTTCAGATCCTGGATTGAAATCAGCTGTGGTTGTAAACACTGTGACTGATTACGCTAATCTGGTAACTGGGCGGATCGCCGATCCGCCCAATTGGCCGATCCGGGATTGGCCAACAAGGTGGACCCTGCAGCGCGCAAGAACTACTGTCGGATTTGGCTATCTGAATGCTGCCTTGGCCGTGCAGTGATGTCTCTACTTGCCGAGCCAAGTGGCTACTGCCATGAGTCGTGCTGAGAATTGGACGCCAACAAAGCTGCATGCTGTAATCTACAAAACGCTGGGCAAGAATGCAGCGAGGACGATGTAAATTTCTCGCAAAGTATGCCCATTTGAAATTTGCCTTACATCCTCTGGATGCTATGTATCATCCCAATCTAAACTCATCGAATCGCAGCCGGTAGAAACTCGTATGGTCCTCCGTATGAAGGCCGTACAAGCTACTCCCAGCTGCGATCTAAGGCTCAGCAGGTTGACCGAGTCTTCAGAACTTGGTTGCCTCCTGGCGTCGGTAGCGCATAGACGGGTCACAATCCGGTCGACATGCCTGCCCAACAATCCCACACGATGATCGCGAAGAGGACGAGTGGGAAAGACTAGGCACGAACCGACTGCGCCTGAATGTTTCTGACAGCCGTAGTCCATGCGACGACAGCCACCGGTCAATCGGGCGCGAGCGGAAGGATACACTCCGTCGTCATTCTCAATTTAACCTCCTCTGGTCAAGACCGACACAACAAAGCACCATGCAGGCTTCATTCTTCACCAGCGAAGTGCCACTTGAAGACCAATGCTGCTATCCCAGCAAGTTCTGTGGCAACGCACGAGCTCGCAAGGTGAACGGGACCAAGCACCGCTTCTGTGAATACCACCGACAGCGAGCGAATTTCAACCAGAAGCGTTGGTCGAATGCTCGACGACAAGCCGAACCGTACTCAAAGCCATCGAGATCGTCAACCGTAACCGCGCTGCCGGAGCATGTAGTCCCCCAGCCTTACATGCCAATGGAACAGTTTTGGCTACCAGTTCCACAGGAGCTCGATGGACTACTGGAGCTCGTTGCAGAAGACACTTTTCCTTTCGGCACTCTCACTGAGAGTCTCAGCGACGCAATGTCCCTCCCACCACCAGCGGATTGGGCGTCTTCAACCACCGCAAGCGAGTACGGCATGGGATTCGTGACGGTGTAGCACCACCAGTTCAGTTGTAATAAAGTAATCTACGCACCCTTGAATCAGAGGCGATCGGGCTCCACATCCTGTCATTGGGAAGCGTCGCCTCTGGTACTCACCTGGTGATGTTTGCCGTCGTCATTTTCTTTCGAAATGTGCAGACACGATTATCAACTCGCAAACGTAAATCAGGTACTAAGCCGACGCACAGAGTCTAGGCGACAAGCGATTTGGCCCACGTTGTAACTCGATTGAGGAGAGGCCACAGGAAACTCAAGCCTTGGTGAACGAGAACAGCATCCAACTGGAAAGATAGACAACAACTGGCCGACAGGCCAGTCGTTCGACCAGCCAACTTCAGTCATCGCTGTGTGTCCACAGGCTTAACTGTCTATGTGAGCTCTGGAATGCCAATTAGACGTATCTAACATATGTGTTGGTGTAAACCGCATTCTAATAAGATCACCATGTCGCGAACCAAAGCAAACAGAGGCATTGGGAACTCACGACACCACAAACAACTCGAACCATAGGGTCACAGTAACCACGCGTGTGTACATACAACAGGTTCAGCACCCGGGAAAACGAATTGGCGGCCCAGTGCATGTTGATTTATGCCACTCTTCAACTCACGGACCATGGTTACTGCGAAAGAGCAAATGGCGAGCTGCAACGATTCTTGTTAGCCCATAGATTTCACGCGATCGGGAGCTACGCATGGATAGTGTCGGTGCCACGCAGCTGTGATGGCTACCTCAGCTGTACTCAACCTAGCGAAGACCACTGTGAGCCCTGAGCCGGACATATAACCTCTGAGTTGGAAGGCTCGACCGCCGGCCATCGCTGATTTCTCGTGAATTCCTTGCTCAACTATTCAAAACTCTTCGTTTTCGTAGCGTCGTGATGCTTTGCCGGTCGTATTTTCTGACCCAGGAAACCAAAATGTATGGTCGCCAGTTTCCCGCAAGTGAGTGGCAGTGTCCCCATCACTCATCTGTCTCTCGATGCTGGACTGAAATCAGACACCACTCACTTCTGTGGAAAGCATAATCGAAGACGTTCCACAAAACAAGCAATTGCGCGACGTACCCGATTGACTCTCTACGATGCTACAGACCAGGAGTGTTTTATATGTCTGTATATGTCCAGAGCACGCAGTGTGGTAACTTGGCTATTGGCTCGTGCGGTTTCGAACGAGTTGGACTGTCCTTCATGCTTCTGGCTCCATCAAAACTTCGTCGCCTCTTGGCGTCTGTGGAACAAAGCCTGGACGCGCTTGATCAAGCTCCATGCAAAACAACCGATCGACGGCGCGAAGGGTGCAAATGATCGAACGGGATGGTTCTCCAATTGACACTGACCAGCTGAACCCAGTTCTGCGCCTGGCTGCTTCGGTCAAGTGGCGACAGCACTCGCAGAATTCGACGATGTTGCTATCGCCATTATCACTTTACCCTCCCTTGCTCAAGACCGATACACTGAAGCACCATGGAGATCCAAGACGCTGCAACTGAGGTGCCGCTAGAAGACCAATGCCGCTATCCCAGCAAGTTTTTTTCGCTAACGCGCGAGCTCGCAAGGTGAACGGTGCCTAGCATCGGTTTTGCGAGTTTCACCGACAGCGTGCTAATCTCAATCAGAAACGTTGGTCTCGCGCACGACGACAAGCTGCACCGTATCCAATGCCCTCAACAGTGTCATCGGAGACTGCCGCGCTACACAGACATGCTCTTATCCCGTCATACCCACCAACGGATTTGGATTGGCTACTATCATCGCCTGAGCTTGATGAGCTACTTGATGCTGTGGCGGAGGAATCCTACCCGTTCACGACCATTGACTCAGTGTCTTTGCAAGTGTCTACTGAGTGGAAGTTTGCGTTCTACTGCCTTTGATATCATGGATTTCGTCCCAGTATAGAATACAAGCAGAATAAAAACTGTGAATGTATAGTCTTCTAAATTATCCGTCATTTCAATCGCGCCGTCTTCAATGACCACTGATCACAGAGATGTTGGGGCTGGTCAGTGATCAGCAACACCTCCGAACTCAGATTGACCTGTCAACTCGCAGGCATCAAGCAGTTGATCCGGTGCGCAATACGGCACAAAATCTGGGCACTCACTGATTTCATCCTACGTCAGAAGCCGAGTTGGGAGGGAAATCACACGAGCTGGAGCTTTGGGACGACGCGAACCGAATTGAACTGGAAAGATATGCTGAAGCAAGCCAGAAAACCCGTGGTATGATCGCCAAACAACGTCCATTGGCCACAAAGCTGCCAACGACTATCTAGTATGTGAGTTTTGGTATCCCGAGGAACCAGTGGATTCTGTACCTAACTAATGAGTTCTTGTGTTGTACATCCATCGCATACTGGATTTTACTCGTCACGAACCCAAGCAACCAGCCAATGGACACAGCAGGGCGACCGAATGTCCTTCATCCGGGCATTTGCCACGCTGCTCACAATCGCAATCCGATACCAAGTTTACAATAATCATGCGCTCAAGCGCGTCGACCAAACCGAAAAGTAATAGCTCAGCAGATAACGAACTGCGCTGCAAGTATCCGAGCAAGTATTGCGGTAACCCTCGCGCGAAGAGAGCAAACGGCAAGCTTCACCGTTTCTGCCAACTCCATCGTGATCGTGCGAACGAGAATCAGCGTCGATGGAGTCGTATCCGAAAGGAACAACGGCGTCACCCTATCACAACGGAGACCTCGAGTTCATTTATATCCGACCTTACGCCGCTTCCAGTAGCCTCGATTTGGCCCACATTCGTCTACGCTGTGTCTCCACTGATGCTTCGAAATCCGTGGTTTCTTCAGCCATCCCACGAGGCATTCGAAGAGGTATTGCAGCTGTTAGCAGAGGACAATTCGCCATCGAGCGACGAAGATGTGCCCCGTTGTCAGACAGGCAATGGAAAGTGGTAATCCGCATGAAAACCTAAAAAAATAGGAATCGTATCTCCGTGTTTCTAGTCTATAGTCGTCGCAAATATGAAGCAGAACGCTGAATGTCCGTCGCCGCTTGTTCATCGCGTGACTGGTTCTGGTACGTACACCACCACCTCCTACTGTACAACTGATACCGTACCACTGAGTGTAGACGATTGAAACGGTGTTGCCAAGACGGTAGCGAGTGTGTTGATCTTCACCAAGGTGAGATCACATTCACACTTGCAATGTAGCCACATGCATGTGATAGATGGCTACACTGGGTGGTCCACATCGCTAAGTTCGCTTTGACATCCTTCGATTCCTTGGCACGTACGTAATTTCTCGGCTGCTTCGTCTGTACGAGTCATGCGGCGCGAAGTGATTACTACGGGCCAACGTCCCGCTGTCAACCGTCGACGCCTTCGCGTCGAACAATAGAAGGATCGTCAGGCGGCTGCCAGAGAAAGGCAGGGAATGGCTGCGTGACTGCAAGCAGCTGCTGGACGAACGGAATGCTAGCTGTCGCAACACGTCCATACGTCTTGACATCATTCGTCAATCTGCAATCAAGCTCTCAAGTGCCATATTGGCGCTCACCAGATGATGACTGATTACCATCTTCAAGCCATGGCCCACAACCTCTACACTGTCCAGCGACGTGGGCCTACCCTTGGTGGTGCCATGTACCAGGACCAGACCACCTGCCGGTACCCAAGCAAGATCTGCACCAATCCACGAGCACACAAGTCGAATGGTGAGCTGCACCGCTTCTGCGAGCACCACCGTCGTCGTGCCAACATGAATCAGAAGCGCTGGAGTACGTCGCGTCGTGGATACTGCGTGTCTTCTCCTCCCGCCGCTGTAACTACGGAGCAACAATGTCACCGTGGTTTCGATGAAGCCTTGGCCAAGGCCACGTCAGCAGCTTGTGAGGGGCTGTTGAGCGACGTTGATTCAGTTCTCGATCAGCTCTTGAAGGAAGACGCGCTGCTAGGAGAAGCTCTGCTCTTGTTTGCCAACGAATACGCGGTCCCTGATGGATCCGTACCAGGTAGACTTGCATTCGACAGCGTAGAGGACAGTGTAGAGCTTGATTGGTCACGTCTTGTGCCGGACGCACAGGGCTCATGGCTGTAATACGACATATAAACATGCTCTCTTTCTTGGATAAGTTCTGGCGTTGGATAAACCCGCTAGCCAGTCATTCCGAACGTGAGCGTCCAGTGACGAAGATGGCGCCGAAAAAAATTAGTGTTTCTTCGATAAGTCATTAACTTCGGCAACTCACAACATGGATACAGTACCTATCAGAGTGTCCAAGTGAACGGCGGACGCGTGGCGGTGGCGGTGCCTCGAGGGGAAGAAGATGGCGCGACGCAGGAGACCAACCTGCGCGCTCAGCGAGCACGTAACGCCGCAAGGCACATCATGCTCTGGCAGTGAACCTCAACGTGCTGCCTCACGGCATGCACGACGGCTCTCATGCCACTATGCGACCTCACCGACCCCGTGTCTCCGATCTCGCACCGCCGCAAGGCAAACCTCGCTGCTCCTGCATCGAACCCCACTAGTCTCGTCTGTTCGGCTAGCATGCGGCTGGATGCTGTCACCTTCTCTTCCAAGATGTCGGGAGTCGACGGTTGTCACCTTACGAGAGAATTAAACCGAAGGTTGGCAGGCGAAGACTTAAAACACCTCCTGACTCGTGTAGAGAAATTAAGGGTGCAACCTCTCCACCGTATGGCACGCCGAATAAAACACAAGATTAGCTCCGTAGTGGCCGCGCCACGGCTATTAGGACACAGTAATTGCACCTAATAGACCTCAATTTGATGATGATGATGACCTATCAGAGTGTCCCAGTAGAGTGTGGTTGAGAAAATGTAACGCCTGATAGATGCAGATCTTGTTGGCTTCGCGGCACTTCTCAGAATCTGCGATGGAGATGGAGCGCCTACACGCAATCAACTGTGCACCCACATTGGCGAGTCCCTTCGATCGCGAATCACGTAAAGCGCTCTTTGGGGGCGTTAGATTGTTGTTACATGATTGCTCTGCCGACAAGTCTGCAGATGCGTTGGTACCCAGAATCTTTCTCCATGATGAGTCGAGCGAATACATACATAGTGATCTCTTTCGCGCCCTGCGATGGCGATATGCATGACAGATCCGAGCAGCAGCATCACTTCGTGCTGGCGTGACGCAACGTTCGAGTCTTCGGGTTATGTGGAACACACCAAAGTACCTAGGCTATCATTTGCCTGAAGATGGCTACTCTGGTGTGCCCCACATAACTTAGATGGTGACCCACGAATCACGAAAAACGTGATTGCGTCCAGTGGCCTCGATTGATCCTGTTGCGCGCGGCTGAGGCCTAGGCCCAACTACTTCACTGACGAAGATGCAAGAGGGAAAAAAGTAGCTATGTGATACCTCAATTCGAAGAAGCACTATGTCTACACCTGTCGACATTTTCTCGTCATGAAGTCCGCCACCGTGTACACTGATCGACAGATCTTATGCTGCCACCCAGCGATGGGAGCTCGCCAGACTTATCCTAAACACGTTCTATTGCTTCGCGAGCTCGAGGTGGTTCGTATACATTGGATTCGCCCCACGGTCATCCAAGACTTTGAACTCAGGCACTCAATCAAGGGCAGTTTGACGGTGTTCGCACTCCACGTTCCTCGTTATCGCACTCAACGGGCGACTTGAAAAGCGCACGTTCTTGTTAAGAAGATGAAGTTTAGTCAGAAAAGAAGTGGTAGGTGCTCACTTCGATTCCTTCTCGCCGTGGGCGGTCGGTCGGTCGGTCTTGACTGATCTCGTGTTGCCTGTTCTGATCGAGCAACTAGCAAAACGCCCTCGTTGAATCAGCTGAGGCGCTCCAGTCATGCAGCCATGTGAGTCGACGCAAGCGTGGGAAGAAAATGGGCGCAGTTCGTCGAGTGGTCAAGAGGAATATCCTCAGGTGCTTATATTGGGCCACGCTCCTGTGTGGCTGAGGGCTAGAAGATTCAGTGAACCAAAAATCAAGAGACACTGTGCCGAATTCTTCTGCGTTTTGAGCACCCAGCAAAGGATCCACTAGCTTCTTCCCCGTATTTTGCAAAATGTACCCACGACATGACGCGATAGTCATGCTCCACTCCGTGACACGCTCCGACTTTGTAGCCACGGCGGTGCAGGTGAGAAGGCGACCACTCAGTGTATCATCTCTATCAAGCTATCAACTAGCAGTTGCTACACAGCGCCATGAGTGGCTCTTCAGCGCTCTGAACTAGACATTAGCCTATGTGAAAACCAGCACGAGCGGGTACAATTGTGAACATATTGCTTTTGGCTGCATAGTGCGCCACTGTCATGGGTTAGAATCAGTCATGCTGTCAATGCAGGGGTGCTTCGGGGAGATTTTAACATTCGCTAACAGTCCAACTAACTACAAAGCGTACTCGGAGCTGGATCGAGTGTATGATGAGCGCAAGCACTACCGATCCGAACCGCGTGGCTAGCGGGTATTACATTGTCAGTGCTGAAGAGAGGTGTCGTTACCCAAGCAAGTTTTGTCGCAACCGCCGTACACTCAAGCACAACGGAAGACTACACCGGTTTTGTGAGTTCCATCGCCAACGCGCGAATAGGAACCAACGTCGATGGAACCACACACGCCGATTCCGTGAGTCGGATCAATTTTGTGACGAAGTTTCGGGAAACCGGCAATATAGCGCAAATCGATCAGATCCTCCATCGGCACGCGTCAATGGCGGATCATCCATTCTAATGAACCAATCCGAGCCATCCCAGATACCGACAACTGATGCCCAAACAGCATACGATGCTGATCCGCTGGATGACTTGATACTGTTATTCATGACGGAGTCCCGACAAAGCGACGGCATTCGTCCTGCTGATTGGGATTGCCTGGAGCCCTACGGGTTTGTTCCGACCTCAGAGCACGATTTCTCTGACTTGGTGAGTAACCTCTAGCTATAGTAATTGATGTGTTGATGTGATGTATCCTAGTGTGTTGTAAGTTAGAAGGAGAATCTCCTGCGCTATCTAGAATTTGTTTATTTGTTTATGTATCTCTCTCTTTCTCTTGTCGGTGTGCTGCTGTGTCAGTGAGTTGGGGCAATCACTGGTTCTATCCGTATGGCTCGAGCCAAGAGAATGTTTGTGTGAGGAAATAGGGAAACACTCGTACGAGCCGTGCGCTACTGCGTGCACTTGATCCTCGCTTATTGGCATTCACGCGAAATATCCAGCAGTGTAGCCATGTCATGCTCGCGAAATGGTGTGGTGGACACCACGCAACGCAGAGTGTTGGTGCTACCCTCACTCAACCACGTGGCTGCAAAAAAATATGTCCTGGCGTTGAACTTGAGGCGCCTGGCCTTGCACTTGAGGTGTCACATCTCTTGACAGGAATCACGTGGGAGACGCTTGCGTTGTATTGAGTTATCGCATGCTTTCTCAATGGCCAGCAGACGAGACGGTCCAGCGACATCGAATGCTTTCTCAATGGCGACAGACGAGACGACACGCGTAGGTACAATCGCGCACTGGCTGTCGGAGGGCCGACTCAGGGCCGACTCAGGGCCAGAGCGCGACGTTGAGCTGAGCTGAGTGCGGACGAACCGGAGTTAGTCATTCTGCAATTGACCATCAAGCGCACACCGCCTCCAAGACAATGACCACGTTCCCTCAGACCCCAATGTACTCGGACATGGTCTCCATCCACTCAAGAGCTCACGATCTCTACACCCTCCAGCGACGAGGACCAAAGCTCGGAGGTGCCGACGTGCCACAGCACACCACCTGTCGGTATCCAAGCAAGGTCTGTTTCAATCCGCGTGCATTCAAGGCGAATGGTGAGCTGCATCGCTTCTGCGAGCACCATCGTCGTCGAGCAAACATCAACCAGAAGCGATAGAATGCCACTCGCCGTGGATATGAAGTCTGTGCTGCATCAAGACCACAAGCCTATTCGCCAATTGACAACAGTGCGCTTGGCATCAATGCGCCTGAAGCGCTCAAGATCGAAGATCTCGTTCTGCCAGTCGCCATTGCATCAAGTCCAGTGGACCCAAATCTTGTGTGACGATGTTATCTTCGAAGCTTTGTTGAACGATCTTACCCACGATAGTTTCTTCTTTGAGGAGATCTCTATGCGGGAAGCCTGCTTATCCTGAAATCGTGAGTCTATGATGTAGTTCTACCATAAAATAATTTAGCACTTTTACAACGAACATGTGTGGTTGAATTGTTCTGTCGAATTTGGAACGACTGGGCCACCGACACCAGTGACTGATTGATTGATCAGATGGTCGAAACGACCCTTGACGAACTCGCTGACGCTTGTACCATCTGTGACTCGACCATCAGCATTGTGCCATCATTCCACCACCGCTAGAGCCTCCTCCAAAGTTTAACAGATTTCACGGAAACGAGTACAGTTCAGGAGACGAGAATTGAGTTGGTCTTTTCAGTCTAAGTATCCTCCAGCTCTTGCAGCCTGATCCACGGTGACCACGTCAGCTTGTAGCCATGAAAGCTGCCGCAAAAGCGGGAAGATAAATGAGGCTTCGGGATTGAAGTGAAAACAAGCTGACAATCAAGTCATTAAATTACATTCATGCTGGCTCAGCCTCAGTCTTCAATCAATTCCATAAACTCGTCAATGTCGAATCCATCGACCCAGGAGAGCACACTCTCGAGATCAATCGAATCCTGGCTCGAATCGTCACTTAGTGGGCTTGCTGGCTCTTTGTCTCGTCGTGAGTGTGCTTCAGCAGCGTACGGTAGTGCCTCCTCTTGATGCGTGCGACGTTGGAGCCATCGTCGCTGGTGCTCGTTCGCCATCTGACGATGCAACTCACAGAAACGGTGTGGCTTCCCATTCACCTTGGTCGTGCGGGCATTGGCGCAGCGCTTGTTCGGATACTGGCAATGCTCTGGATTAGTCGAGGTCACTGTGGATCGTCGCTTCATGTTGCAGTGGGGTATAGGTGCGAGCACACTCGTCAAATTGAATTGTGACGATGCGCTAGCGTCGTGACAGACTAGAAACACACGAGATGTGCCAGACTCATCCCAAAGCTGATGAGTTCAGTCGCCGGTCCGTTGTCCGTGGCATTTCAAGATCCGAAGATCGCAGCAAACGAACCGTCCAACGCTCATGCTCGCTCCCCATCCAGTAGTATCCCAGGCAATTTGGCTGCGTCATCAAATAGTGCCTAATGAGAATTTTCGAGGCCCACTCATGCAAAGAGCGGGAAAGAACTCATTCATGTCTTCTAAAGAACGGCCATTCATCCTTCATGACTCATCTCTCGACATCGAGGGCGGTGCAGTCAACTCATCAGGGATGCACCCCATTTTTCGATGCCTCGTCGGAAATGCTGCTGATCGTCCACGTTAACTGATCCGTTTTAACCTCTGTTATGCATACCCCGGTTACACTGATCGCCCAAATCAGGAATGTATCCACTTTTTCGAAGAAGATACATTTACAGAAACATCAATTCAAAGAGGTACCAATGCTTGATATCTACCCTCAAAATAACATATACCTTTCTGATTTGATTATCTTTCTTTATGTTTTAGAAGAGGGTATTCACTTTCGCATACATCACCAACGGTTTAGCCTGACATCCCACTCATGGCGTGGCCTCAGCTGAAGGCAGCACCTCATCAGGGAATGTCTTGCGGATGAGCTCGACGGATGCGTGGACCTGCACGCGTGTGACACTACCGTCGGGCGTCACGAGGGAGAGTCCTCCTGCCACTGGTAGCTGCGGACGCTTGTCTGTCTTGAGCTGCTCGGCGGTGCACAGCGTCACGAGGGCATTGGCCTTGTCTTCGGCGATACCCAGGGCGATACCAGCAGTGCCCAGCAACTTGGACGACTTGGACGTAGCGTCCTTGACGTGGATGAGTACCTGGGACGCCACCGAGAGGTGAGGCAGGTTGGTGTCCAGGCAGAACGTCGTTGGGGTCTTGGATGTACTGGTGAGCTCGACCCCGTTCTTCTGGACCTCCTGGTCCCAGCACTGCACCGTCAGGTTGAACTTGGATGGCAGCGTCTCGCCACTCTCAGCTTGGATGGCTTGGACACGCACACGCACTTGGTACGGCACACGACGCGAGACCTGGTCGATCAAGGCCTTCTGGTCCCAAACCTGAGCATTTGCGCTTTCGAGTGTGCCAAAGCCCAAACGGACAAGCACTTTGCCTGGGAACTCGTCGCAGTCCACAGCTTCGGTCGTTGGATCAGCCGTGAGCGTGACCCACTCGCCGACCGTGTCATTGAACTCCTTCTTGAGCAGCTCAGCAGCCGAGAAGCGCTTGTAGCCCACAATCACGCGCTTTTCCCACTCGCCAGTGCACAAACAAAGAAGGATGTCAGGGATCTGAGTCACATCCACTGGGAAGAGCATTCGGTCACTCTCTTCCGTCTCGTTCCACTCGATCGCGTGGTTGATTGCGCCCTTATGCGAGCTCGTGATCTCATTCAAGCCGCAAGACAAGCTCAAGTAGTACTTGCCATGTGGCACAGGCATGCCGATGGCACTGAGGAAGTGTGCACGCAGGCGGTAGACCTGACTAAGTGGGAAGAGCGAGCGTGGGAGCTTCTTAGCCGCACGCTTCTGATGCTTGTTCTCGTAAGTCGCCTTTGGCTTCTGCTGGAACTTGACCGTGAGCAGCACACGACCGCGGTATGTCGAACCAGCCAGCGTGTCTTCGTTCATCTTGGCCACAGCTTCCTTGTTCTTGAGACCAACAAGCGGCGCACCGTACATGTTCCACCAGAATGGCTGCTTGCCACGCTGCGCAACAAGCTGCTCAACGTCTTGAAGCTCAATGTGACTCACAACTTCGTCCCCGCCGATCTGATCCCAGTCCATAACAGCCAGCGTAACGTTTGTCTTGGCTCCAGCCGTTGGCGCAGACAATGGAAGCATCAAACTCTCGTGGAAACTCGTCGACAGCTCCTCACGACGACCCTTACGAGTGTGGATACGCGTGCGGATGAAATCTTCCGGACGGTCTGACTGCCATGCGGCCACATACGCGTCAATACCACCACCAGGAGCGATAGGCTTGTGCTTCTCCTTGTCAAACGTCAACGCATCAAGTGGTGGGAGCTCTTCAAGTCGGTGGATCGTCACAACCAAGAATCGGAGCGAGTCAGCAGCGCCAGCTTCACTTTCACCGTCACTCTCATCTTGGAGAAGCATGCCATCGTCGTCTTCGTCGTCCTCCCAAGGCTGGCCATAGTCATGGCCTTCGTCATGCGCACTCGACACAGCAATAGGCGCGCCAGGTGGACCGCCTCCGAGGTGCAACGAGCTCTTGAGCTGGTTCATCAATCCGTCCTGCATCGTCTTCTTCCGCTCCTTCTTCATCGATGTGGTGATCGACTCGGCATTCTCGTCGTACGTCCACAGCAGACGCAATTGCAACGAACCACGGTCCTTATCTTCACGCAACTTCTTGTCCAACAGCTTCACCATCACCTTGTGCTCGACATGTGGTCCATTGACCAAGACGTCAGCAAGCACGATCTGAGCGCGTCCCAGAAAATCGTTGACCGTGCGGTCTTCGTCCTCGGCAAGGAGCTCCAGCGTCGTGTGTGCATCACTCAAGAGGAACGCAAAGCGCTCGTCCCAATGAGGCTTGAGCGTCTTCTCAATGGTTGCCGTGTGGAACTTTTGACCCACAAGCGACAGCTTGACGAAGGGATCGCTGCTTTGGCCCTTGTCCATGGCAAGCAAGTCTCGTCCAGAGTCGATCGTCACATAGAGAAGGTTTGGCTCCGCCGCAGCTGCTGCTGGCGAGGCAGTTGTCGCTGCCTTGGACACGGATGGACGCGTAAAGGTGAGCTGGAGCTCTCCTGTGGCGTCCTTGGTCATCTCGCCCTCGTGTTTCTTCACCATGTACCACGTATCGGACTATACACATTCCAAAACAAAGTCAGCAAAGGTATCATATCATATCTACAGCATCACGCTTGACGCACCGTTTTATCGATCATCTCGTCCGTGAGCAGGAGATCCATGGGTACATCCACGACGCCGAGCGTGTCATCACGCTTGAAACCATCGTAATCGTACACGAGGAAGCGCAACGTCGTGACGACGCGCAGATCAAGACCGTCCTGACCCAAGACGAACGTCTCGTTCCACGTCGGGTTCAGCGTCTTCTTCTGGATGGACGTCTTGTGGATCGGCGCCGTCGGGAGCGGATTGCCACGGTGGTCGAGCAGCAGGATCTGCACGAACGGGTCGCTGAAGCCATTAATGTCCTCGGCGAGCAGATTGCGCGCGGCCACGACGCCCACCACGAGCGAGGACGGCGCAGACGACGACATGAGGGAGTTCGTAGAGACGTAAAGAGAGCGAGTCGCACGACGACGGCGGCTTGAAGAATGGGCGCGTGGGTCCAGGTGGCCATGAGCCAGGATCTCGGATGCACCGGACGCGACCGAGTCAAATGAAGAGGTCATGAACTACTACGTATCGGAACAAGGTAGTTCTCGCAACAGTTCTTCATAGAAAAGTGGTTCGAGACGGCCTTGTTTTGAGATTTTGACCGGGGTACCTGATTTGGGTACACGTCTTGCGACACGAAAAATTGATTTTTTGTTTCATGGAATTTATCTGGCTTTTATCGTTTTGAACCCAGCACGTGTCCTCTAAAAACCGCTTTTTGGGTAAAGGTAAACAAACCGGTATTTAAACCGGTTTACCGAGTATTCTTGATAACGTATACATACCGAAAATTGATGCCATCAAATATACGATCTAAGAGGTTGGACGGCACTGGTTGGCATGAAAGGGCATCGGCTCAATTGAAACCCAAGAGCTCCCCAGTCGGGTGGTGACAAGAGCGCACGGAAGACCATGCCACGCTACGGAACCAAGATCAAGAAGCGCAGCAAGACCAAGATCAAGCGCCAGGCCAAGCCGCTGCGGCGGTATCGATCGCGCTTTGTCGGTGACGAGCGCATTCGCGAACAATGGGACCACAAGCTCACCACCAAGCAAAACTACGAGAACCTTGGACTCAATGTCGACCCCAACACACCAACGGAGCTGCACAAGAGTATCGAGGGCGCCGAGAACGCGCTTGATGACGAACCAAAGCTTTTCCACGTGCCAGACAGCGACTTCTTGAGCGAACGCAACCCACGCAAGCCCGAGAACTACATGTCGGAAGAGGAAATCAAGTACTTGCGTCCTTTGATCGCCAAGTACCGCGACGACTTTAAAGCCATGGAGCGTGACATCAAGATCAACAAGCAGCAGTGGACCGCACAGAAGCTCAAGACTCGTTGTGCACGTCTGGCGCTGCTTGACGCCAAGGTCATCCGCAACGTGGCGCCAGCCAAAACGACGGATGCCGAAAATGATGAGTAAATGCACAAATCAGTATGATATTTTTCATTGTTTCGCCAACCTTGTTGTAGCCTCCTTTAGTTGCTCTCGTCACATACCTCCTTGGGCTGCGGCAGCGATCTCAGTGCTTGACCAACTTCAGGATCAATTCACCCACCGTTGTGTCATTCGTTGGCACTCCGAGGTACTGGCGAGCACCTTCCAGTACTCTCAGCATGGAAACACAGTCGAAACTAATGTGCGTCATCAGATACCATGGACTCTAGTAGCAAAAGATGCCCTTGTATTTCAACGAAGTGTATTAATATGCGCTTCTGGTTGGCGGTCGCAAGTGGGTTTCCATTGTTGTTATCCTTATCGTCGTTCACGGAATTCCCCGGTACGCGTGAGATTGACGCAGCTCCGCTTCCAAATCGGCCGCAAATAGCGCGGCACCGACCGCGTTGGTGAACAGGAATAGCGGGCCCAAGGCTGGGATCATCTCGGAAACAAGCGTTTGCATGCCGAAAGATGAGTAGGTTCGCTTGTGAGTATCCACAACTTCCTTTTGCTCCGAGTAGCTGTAGCCCTTGAGTTCGAAGTAGTAGAGATGAGCATCCCATCCGAAGAGCAAGCCGTTGATCCAGATGTAGGTGATTGTGCCGATGATCGGAATCAAGTTGAGTGGCAGGGTCAGTACTTGCCGGGACATGTTCACACGACACCAGATTGAACACGTCCGTCCACAGCTCGCACGAATCTTCTTATTGTGAACGGCCTCACCGTGTCCCTTGTCCTTCAGAACCTGCTCGAACACCTTGTCCGTGTGGCGCGGCAGCGCGATAAGCGAGTAAATCAAGGTGGCGAGGAAGATTTCAATGATGGCGAGAAGTATGGCGAGCACCCACGCGAGACCATCCGGAACACCAGCGTCGGCCAGACCTCGGGCTTGTGGATGCAAGGCAACGGCGAAGATCACGACGACTGAGGCGATGGCAAACACGAGTGTAAGCAGTAGCGGACAGATGATCGTGAACCATAGCCGCGGGTGCGTGAAGAAGTAGACGATGCCCTGGATTGCGTAAATCATGGGATTGGCAGCGTCAAACGTCGGGCAATGCGGATCTGACGGAGCTTGAAGGTGGCAGTTTGAGAAGAGTGGTGGTCGCCTGTTGCACAGTACCCCATCGTTTTTTCCAGAGTGACGGTGAGAGTCAGCAATTGCGATGAACTGGCAACCACAGGGGCGTAATGAAGAGAGGATTGGCTGAAATAGAACGTTCTATTTCAAAATCTGAAATAAAACAGACAAATGTTCTTTTGGAGACTCGGGGCATGCGACGCGGCAAAGGAGTGAAGAAACACAAGGGAGATGAGTCTTTGTCCAGATGTGGTGTATGGGTCGGTATGCCAATAAGAAATTGTCACTGCCTCGCCAATCGCCTTGACACGAGGATACTCAGCTTGGTTGTTTGTCGGCGAGGATTGTTGCTGTTCCTGTCAACGGGTCGACTAGTCACACATGCGCCAGGTCCACCTGAGCCGGGATTCCGGCGCGATTTACCATCGCAGAAGAGAACGTGGGTGAGCGGTGGTCTGGCTGTGGGTAACTTGGGTCGTAGAGTTGCACCGAAATCACGCACAACGTGGCCGTGTAGGTAGGTTGTTCGGAGATCTTGCGTGACGCGGTATTATCGAGCACTCTCTTGTAGCTAGCCGGTTCGCCATCCATTAATCACCACCAGTGTCTCCAGTACTATCTCCACCTGGAGCGCTGGATAAGGAACCTCGGAAGCGCCCTTTCAAGCCACTGTTGCTGGGAAAAAGAAGTTGGCGCTTTTCATTTTTCAGGAGGTTTTGCGCCCTAAAAAATGAGAAGCTCCAACTCTCTTTGCCCCAGATGGACATGGAGGCGCTTTTGATGCCAATAGAGAGGGGCTCAATGTTCAAGCGTTGAACCCACAAGCGTTCAAGCGTACCAGTGTTTCAGTGTTCCAGTGTTTCAGTTTTTCGAGTGATGTGATGTCGAATGGAAGGAAATTACATGTGTTTTTATAATGATCGATCTTTGATTTGAATGCTAGAAGAAAACAATATACAAGTTCAAGTTGAAGTTGAATTCGAAAGCGAAAGGTGAAATGGCAACCGCAAGGCTCCGGACGCGACACTATAAAGTCGCCTCAACATCAATGCTGACCTAGAGCAAGCCAGTGAGCAGCTCCTCCGACTTCTCCCACAATGCGCGACCGACTGTCTCGTCTTTGGAGCCCTGCGATGGCTCCGATGGCTTGTGTGACGCAAAGTACATGCCACTTGTCCAAGCCTCCTTCGCCCAGTCACCCGCCGATAAAGCAGATAGGAACTGACCCGCCGCCTCCGACGTGTTGATGTACACACCCATGGCACGCACACGCTCCACTTCCTTGCTCTTATCCATGTTGCTGTGACGCGACAACGACGTGTCTGGTGTGAGACCTGGTGTGTACGCGACGCAGTCCGGTCCGTTCGGAAATCGACGAAGCATCTCGTGCATGAAGAGCAAGTTGCAGAGCTTACTGACGGGGTACGCGAATCCCGTCCCCATCTTGCCGCGTGCGTACACGAGGTCGTCGATCTCATCGATGCTCAGACCCATACCAGGCACCACCGCCGGGTCGTGGGTCTCCGAGGTCACGACGATGACGCGCTTGGTGACGTCACGCAGCTTGTTGGCCAAGAGGAAGTGACCCAAGTGGTTGACGGTGAGCATGAGTCCGTATCCTTGTTCGGTGAGATCTGGCGTGGGGATGGCAATGGCTGCGTTGCAGACGATGGCGTCGAGCATGATGTCCTGCTTCTTGAGCTGGTCGCAGTAGTCGCGCACTTGGTTGAGGTTGCCGAGGTCCAAGACGGCACCTTCAATGGACGAGGTGGCGGCAGCGGCTGGTCGGATCTGTTCGACGGCGGCGTTGACACGCTCTTGATTGCGTCCCGTTAGGAGGACGTGTGTGTTGTCGCGCTGGATGAGGTCCTTGCAGGCAGCAAGACCGATGCCGGTGTTGCCGCCCGTGACGAGCACGACGCGCTTGAGAGTGTTATTGTTGTTGTTGAAGATGGCGGCCATGGCTGTTGGGTTGAGTTGGCTTGTTTAGCTGGTTGGTTTGAGTGCTGGCAAGTGAATTGCGGAATGAGTGAGTGAGGCGATGGCAGGTGCAATGGATTGAATGTTGCCGTATGACCATCATTCACAAGAGAGTGTTCTGTGATTGGCTGAAAATGGTCGTGTAAACATGGCGTTCGTCGTCAGTGGCGGGTTTACACCGCGACGGTTAGTCCGGATTGCGTAGTGCTGTAAAGTGGCTCCATCGGTCTAAAGTGAGTGAGCTTGGGATAGTGTAGTTTTATCAATTACGACCCCAGATTTTGTTGGGCCTTTACGCGGTCGCTCACAGACTAGCTGATTCAATCGGCGTGGCGCGCTGGCACGATCATCTGCGAACCTTCAATCGTATGGCAGGAGCCGCGGCAAACATCGAAATGGACACCAGAGCAAGCGTTCAAGTGCACCATCCCCGCCACAGACAGAAGCTTGATCAATCGGGCACCCTCCTGCCAATTAATTTTTTTTAATAGTGGTAGACATATAAGTAGGCCGCATCATGTGCAGTGGACAGCTCTTATGTCTATCCTATTTTCTTCCGGCGCTGGCACTTCTTCGGTAGGAGCTTGCTTCCGTCCGATCCGACCTCTGTCGATTTCGGGTTGTACTGGTTATGTGGTCCGATGCGTCTCGCGGCTGTCGTATGCGCTGCAGAGTTCGCTGGGTGTCGTTGTTGAAACGAAATGTGTCGTTGGGTGTTGGTAGGAAACAGTAAATAGTATTGTTTTGCGAGACTCAGTTTCTTGATCGTCAGCAGCCGGCGCTGCTCCTCTCGCTATCGTCGGTCAAGTGAAGCATTGCTTCTTCGTTGAGGCAAACAACCTATGAATGAATCGTCGATATTGGGCCTACTTGTTGGTCGTACCACGACATCGGACTGCTCGCTTGAAAACACCGTTACTATCAGAATCGTCCGGGGTATGAGTTGCCTCTGGAACCCCACCGGAGAGAATAACAGAGATTTCTGAGAATTCGCTAGCTGATGGCATGAGCCATTTTGTTTGCCGCAGTCTGATTTAATAGAGCGATCCATGGCTCAAGTGATCAGGTTCTGGGAGGAATGTGAAATACGGGCAGAGGTTTGAGCCCATATTGAGATAGTATTGTGCGGCACCGAATCAAGCCCTCTAGTAGCAAAGATGCCCTTATATTTAAACGAAGCTGTTGTTAATACGCTCCAGTTATACTTAAATGACGTGGTAGGCGGTCGCACGTGGGTTACCGTTGTTGTTGTCCTTGTCATCGTTCACGGAATTCCAGTACGCGTGAGATTGACGCAGCTCCGCTTCCAGGTCGGCAGCAAATAGCGCTGCACCGACCGCGTTGGTGAACAGGAAAAACGAGCCGAAGCCTGGGATCATCTCGAAGAAGAGCGCTTGCATGCCGAACGAAGAGTAGGTGTGCTTGTGAGCGTCGACCACTTCCTTTTGCTCTGAGTAGCGGTAACCCTTGAGTTCGAAGTAGTAGAGATGAGCCTCCCATCCGAAGAGCAAGCCGTTGATCCAGATGTAGATGATTGTGCCGATGATCGGAATCAAATTGAGTGGCAGGGTCAGAATGAGCAGCATGAAGCGCAGGCATACGCTCACACGACAACAGGCCGAACACGTCCGTCCACAGCTCGCGTGATTCTTTTCATTGTGAACAAGTTCACCATGTCCCTTGTCTATCATAACCTGCTCGAACACCTTGTCCGTGTAGCACGGCAGCACAATAAGCGAGTAGATCAATGTGGCGAGGAAGATCTCAATGACGACGAGAAGGATGGCGAGCACCCACGCGAGACCATCCGGAACACCAGCGTCGGCCAGACCTCGGGCTTGTGGATGCAAGGCAATGGCGAAGATCACGACGACTGAGGCGACGGCGAACACAAGAGTGAGTAGCAGCGGACAGATGGCCATGAGCCATAGTCGCGGATGCGTGAAGAAGTAGGCGATGCCCTGGATTGCGTAGGTCATCGGGACGATGGTGATGGGATCACGCAGCGACAGACAGTTACTCCAGTCGGGCAATGCGACTCTGACTGACAGAGCTTGACAAGAAGGTGGCAAGTTGAGAAGAGTGGTGGTCGCTTGTTGTACCCCCTCGTTCTTTCCAGAGTGATGGTGAGAAGTCAGCAGCTGCGATTAACCATCAATCAACGGGGCACGAAGTAGGTTATGACGATCGGATTGGCTGAAATAGAACGTTGAACTACCCAAATGCGAAAATTGCAGAGCTAGCCAAGCTGGAAAACATTCGTGCGACATCGCGCCTCAGCTGTTGACAGCCGAGATGGATTATCAGCCAATGAGATTGTACTTCTGGATAGTCAGCCCGTCAATGAAAAGGAAGGTTGAATCGCGGGTAGGGGAGGAGAGTAAAGAATGTCGTGGATTGGCCAATGGTGTGTGAAGGAAGCCAGTTGGCGTGACAGAGTACAGAGAAACAATTGGACGACGCCTGCGACAGACGAGGCAGACGCGTTAGCGTTGCGTTGTGTTTGCTTTTGGCTCAAGCTGGACACTGGATCTGGTCTATCGTCAGAGGCACAGTGCGCTGGTCCCCCAACCAACAAACAGACAGTCAGAAAGGAGATTTAGTCCTCCCTCACATCGACCGCGAACGCGTCGTGTACGTACAACCAGCATCACCAGAAGCATCGCGCACGCTGGCGCCATCGAGACGACAGGAATCGAATCCGTGCCCAGACTGCGAATTAATTCGCAACGCATAGGAAAGCTTTGAGTATGAAGGTGATGCGAGTGAGCGCTTTGGTGGCCGCCGTTCTTGGTACGTTTGTTGTCGGATCATGGTTAGACTTGCGCAGGGGCTAACCACGCTCTTGGTTATGTTAGCGGCCACGATCATGACGGCGTCGGCTTCCAGCATGGCGACCGATCTCACGGCCAAGTGTTCCAAGGTCACGACCTGTAACATCGCCGATCAAGATGGCCAGACCTGTTCGTTTGCCGATGAGGCGTGTCCAACGTGCCTCACGTTCAACAAGAAGGTCAGCGGTTGCTACTCCAAGGTCGGAGGTGCTTGTCCAAGTTTCGCCACCGACTGCACGGACTTGATGACGGGTGGAGGTGCTTCGAGCGGCCCGGCCCCAACCCCCAAGCAGGGATCTTCCGGAACGACGGGTGGCTCGGCTTCCAACCACGGCTCTAACGCCGCTGGTGCCCAAAACACGACGACACCGGCCGCAGGCTCAAACGCCACGGAATCTTCATCGGCCTCAGGCACGACCGGTAACGATGCGGGCACCAAGAAGGAGGACGGCGGTACCGACATGAGCGTCATCTTCGCCATCATTGGTGCGGCGATTGGTGTGATTGCCGTGGCTGTGATCTTTTTGACGCTCGTACGTCGCTCGCGTGCTGCTCGTGAGGAGGATGATGAAGCTACGGCGACTCCAGTCGGAGGCTCAAAGTCGGCAGGTCCAGCGACGATGACGAACAACGTGACTTACGCGCCTTACGCCCAGCGCAGCGGAAACAACCCTACCACGCCAACGAACCGTGTGATGCAGTACTACAACGACAACGCGTTGCCATCGCCACACTTGGCGAACAATGGTGGATTCGGCCAGAACAACAACCAAGGCCAGCCCGCTGCCAAGACGGTTCGCCCAGCTGCTGCTGCCGCGCCAACCTTCTTCAAGGGCCCAGTCGCCACAGCTGTCCCAGCCCATGAACCCCAGGCTCCTCCTCAGTACGCCCCAGCTCCAGCTCCATACGCTCCTTCGCCATCCGCTCAGTACGTGCAGGCCGCTCCTGCGGCTCCAGTGTACGCCACCCCAGCTCCAGCCTTCGAGCCAAACTTGCAGCCTGAGCCAGCATTGGTGCGACGAGTATCCTCTCCACGTGGACGACGAGAGTCGTTCGAGTTTTAGATCGACCCTAGCTTTAAGGGCGATATTGTAGCAGGAAGATGATAGTGCCGTGTTCATGGATCAACCCTTCCGATCATTTTGCGCACTGTGTTGGTCTTCTGACGAGCGAAGTCAGACGAGATGAAAGAGACAGGAAGAGGCAGGTCGTCAGCGTGATCAGCGCCGTGTAGGTTTGCATCTAGTTATTCAGGTACTGTGATGTGTAGGTAAATCGTGTACGAACTCTCCATTTTGCTCCATCTTGACGTCTTCATCACCTCGTTCGATTCCATTCGGCATTCATTGAGCAGATAGTGAGAAAGGACAGCGTGGATGGAGCATACGAGCCTTTCCAACACACTAATAACACGGGTCATTGGCTACTGCCTTGTCCGAAGACTTCCTTCCATCTGCGCAAGCAACCATGGAACTCTCGCTCATCCTCAATCCTGTGGAGCAGATCGCGCGACGAGTGAATCTTCCTCGAATGTCTAAGAACCATGCAACACATGCGATGACACTTCTGATTGCAGCCCGAGACTGCGGAATCTGGATCCGCTTTGTCAAAGCCAAGCCGCAAGCGCACGACATCTAAGCTCCATGGCAAGCACTATAAGCATCCAAAAGACCCCAGCGTCCACAATCAAGATCGCAGCAGCCGCAAGCGCATGCTGATCCTACAGACTACTCGTCAGCGCCGTTACCGAGCACGCAAGAAGGACGCCATGCATGCCCATCAGCAGCACTGCGAGACGCTGCATCCTTCCATGCTCGCGCTCGAGCGAGTTCTCCTGCGCCGCTTTGCCGCGCTTCTGCAATGCCCGTTGCGTCTGTCCACAATGGGCATCCACACGGTGGCCCGCAATGGCTCCATTTAGACCAGCTGGCGCAGTCGTGAGTGCAAGATTTGGTTTTCTTTCCCTGCTTTCCAACCCAGAATGAACTGAGTGGACAAAAACGAGGTCGTAACGGATCGCTTTTGTTGCGGTGGCGACAGTGAAGAAACACACAACACCGGGGCAATGCAGAGCCACGTGTCGACGGGTTTCCCATTTTTCCCAATTCCTCGGTCGAAATGGCTGGCCCTCCAAGAACTGATCAAATCCCAGCAGCCACTCGGGAGATGGGGCGTCCCACGCTGAAAGCTTTCCGTCTGGATCCTGAAATCTTACCGATCTTGGTATAAAACCTCGTGATGTAGGGGTGGGGAAAAAGAAAACCAGCAACGACACAAGGTTTTACACATGAGGTTTTACGACAAATGGTATTAATCCCGCTGCGACTCGGTACCTGTGAAAGTGCATATTAAACGCCCGATCAGATGAAGACGTTGCCGTTTCCAAGTGTATCTAACCTGTGGTACTACATACCTTGTCTGTTCGATTCATCAGTTTTGATAAGGTGACTTTTGTGCCAGTGAGCCCGGCCGCGAATTTTCAAAATATCAACTTGGCCAGCCGCTGACACCTTTTTTGTTGTGGTGTTGCGTTGGCAGCAAACGCAGCGTGGAAAGCTACGACAACAGCAACAACAAGCGCCGCCATCTCGGTATCCTGCGTGTGCGTGTGAGTGGGCTAGCCATCCGAACGAGACGACGAATGACCGCAGCAGCCACGACCAATGCGCTCGTGGCGGACCGACCGCGTGCGACCGCGCCCACCAAGGTAGATGAGCCACAGATCCCGGAAAACACGGCGACGGTGGATCCACGACAGACGTCGAGCACACCCACGGCCTCCGTGGCGTCCAGTGTAGACAAGACGGACGGCGAAGAAGAAGAAGATGTGCTCACCGACGCGACGTGCGTGGAATTTCTCGATATTATGAAGGCGTTCTCGGAATCTGCGTGCAACGTCAGCGAAATGGTGCAGCGCGTGGATTCGCTGGTGCATCAAGACGAGCAGTTGCTGCGATTATTGCCGCTAGCACGACGACCAGAGGATGAGAATAGCGCAGATGCGTTGCGAGCGAGCACTGGCTCGAGTCTGGCAGATATGACGGACGATGAGAACATGCGGATGGATGGAGACGTCGACACGGCGAATGCACACGAGATGCTCACGAAAGAAGATGTAGACGACATGGATGTGGACATGGTGATGGATGGTGACGATGATGAAGATACAAACTCAAGTGTGGATGGAGCCAGTGTGGATGTGGATGGAAGTGTGGACGTGGATGCGGACTTGGATCCACGGATAACTGGGAGCGAGCAGGAGAATGACGAAGATTTGCAGCGATGGATGGAGCTCGAGCTTGATTTGGACACGACCAGTGATCCTTACGACGCAACGTTGCACCTCTCGGACGCACTTGATGTGTCAACCCACAACGCCAGTGCCAATGCACATAATGGACCATTGTCCAAGGGCACCGGAACCACCGTGTCTAACGCCAAGAGCCGACTAGGTCGCTCTCTCACGGCAACGTCGGTGTTTGACAAGAAGTCGGTCACTGCTGCTCTATTTGAGGATGACGATGAAGACGATAACGACGGTGACAATGAAGAAGACGACGATGGTGATCTGGTGTTGCTCAATTCGCTTCCTCGCCAAAAGACTTTGACCACCATCTCCACGGTGAACAAAACGACTGAACAAGAATCGAAAACTGAAGAATCTGACGATGACCTGAACGCGGTTATCTGGGGTATGGAAGTGGATGCGTATGAACAAGATCTTCTGTCGTCGATTGATCATGCTGTGCTTTGCGATCGTGAAAACCGATTCTTGCAATGGGATCTCGAGATCGAAGCTGCAACTGCTGCTGCAGCGGCGGCCGCGGCGGCTTCCAACACCCCAGTGACGCATGTCAAGCCAAGTGAGCTGCGAACGCCACCAGCTTCGCTCGCTAGTGCATCCACCACAGGGTTTACCAGCCTTGTTGGCATGGACAGCGCGCGTCAGAAGCTTCTCATGGCATCCAGTCCTCGTGATAACAAGATGCATCATCTGAACTCTTCAATGGCACCTATGTCTGGTCTTCGCAGTCCATCAAATGTTGACACGAACTTGCAAGCGGAGGACTGGAACACGCTCGATTTTGGAACCTTTCAGAACCGTACGGTGAGCCATATTTTGAGCTCGTGTCTGCACAAGCGCAAGCTTCATCATCCGTACAAGGATCGTGTGACGTTGATCAACTTCAACGTGCCTGGTGGCGAACCTATCGGTCCGTTGCCAAGTCAATCGTCGTCGAATGGACTTTTCTACGGCGGTTCTGTCACGTCTCTTGACGGTCTGCATCACGACATTCTCTTCCGTGACGGATCTGGGAAGGCAACCACCAAGACTGGCGAGCGCAAGCCGAAGAAGCCACGTGAGGATCGCAAGCGACAGCTCTCGCAAAAGATGCCTGATGGAAACGAGATGGACGGCTCATTCAACGAATATGACTTGGATGGCCGTGCCTCCAAGATGATCAAGCTCGAGAACCTGCCATTGCCTGACTTGACGAATCTGCCACAAGATCTTAAGGAACTCAAGCGCAAGATTGAGGCGACCGAACACAAGGTCGAGGGGACAAAGCATCGTCATCGCAAGGGTGGCCCATGTCCGCGTTGCCAAGTTCAAAACCAGTTGCGGGCTGCCAAGCGAGCGTACCATAAACGTGCGGTCGCGCACAAGAAGCTTCCACAGTTGGGTGGTGTGAGTCCGGCCGCGCTGACGGCAACGCCTGTTGCATCAACACCGACCGCTGCTCATGTTCCTGCGACTTCGGTGTCGGTGACGACGGCTTCAGTGTCTGTTGCAACCACTCCTTCTGCAGCTCTCGCGGCAACGCTCAAGGTGCCTGCGTCTGTTCCAGCTCCTTCGATTCCTGCTTCTGCCACCCCAGCTCCAGCTTCTGGTCTCACGACGTTGACGCGTCCTCAGGTGGCTACGAACCCATCACCAACTGCGGCACTTACGGCTGCCGCTGCCAACCTCCACGTCTCAGTTGCCGTCAATTCCTCAGCTGTGCCTGGAGTAGTGAAGCCTCCAGTAATTGCGGGATCGGTTCCTGCCTCGACAATCCCGACTGCCAATGCTACCGCGCTTCCTCAATCGTACGCACGCCGGCCCTGTGGCGAAAACGCCGTGCCATCTCCGTTTGCGTCACCTGGCTCCGCGTCGTCGACGCCGTCGTCGTCTCCGGAGGCGTCACCTTCGCAGCCAATGCAGCATGTTACGGTCTCTTCCGCGTAAGCTGCGCCCTGGGCAAGTCTGTGCTTCTTCCTTCCGCGCCTCTATTTATTTGTCATCCAAGCGACTCTACTGTGCGTACCTGAAGATCAACGAGTCGATGTGGTTAGTGTATGAGTAAATGCGTATCGACGCGCTTTGGGAAGGCAAACCACAAGAGACGCGAGAAGGAAGCAACAAAGCACGGCAAGCCCACTCGATACCAAGTAGAAACGTAGAAATTTTACCATCCAGATGGAGTACAATGAGCCAACAAACAGCAAATATTAGAAAAATGGGAATCTGTGGACAACAGAAACTCTTGAGTTGGGCTGGTCTAACGAAATGTCTCGGCGTTGGTCGACTGATTTAGATATTCGATGGCGGGTCTAAAGATGAGGCCGTCCATCCGCGTTGAACTAACTAGCGAGTAGTCTAAAACGAGTCTAAGTCGTCAGTCACTCGAATTTCGTCACATCCAAGGTCCTAGTCTAACCGAGGTCTAATCGCCATGGCCCCCGACACTCCGACCGCCTCACCTCGGCCTCCTCTGCCTCGGAGGATATTCAATCGACACGACAGCACCCCCATACTCCTCCCTCACCAAGCTAGGCTCTCTCCTGGAACACAAGAGCCCTTGAAGCCTCGACGTTTGCTGCAAACGCTGGTCAAGCGGGTCAGTATACCCTCGTCGTCATCTCCCGAGTCAGTCCCCGAGGGTCAGCCGACGGATTCGATCGGCACAACGACGACCGAAGTGCCCAGTTCGTCTGCTCGGTCAGTGTCTCGCCACCAATCACTCTCGATGATGACACTAAAGGCCCTCGGTTGGAATACGCAGAATTTCTATCAGTCAGAGCTTCAATCCGCAAACTACGACACAGTCATGAAGCAGTTCCAGCTCCGCAAACTGCCTCAGGAACAAGCAGAAACGTCAAGTGAAGACCCTGTAAATCCAGCAATTATGATCAACGGTTCACTGAAGCCGGCTTTGGAGTCAGAATTACCGAGTCCTGGTCTGCCTGGAGTCAAAGTACCATCGCGACGATTTTCATCCGGAATCTCGTCGGGGCCCCCGACAAGAAGACAGTCAGGACTACGACAACCGATTCTTCCCAATAGTCACGTTGACCACTTCCATTCCGTCTTGATCGTTGTTGTGTTCCACACCCAAGTGTTTCTACTGCCATTCCAGCTCGCGTACGGCGACGTAGTCCCAGCAGGCATAGTTATCGCTGTCGAGGTGTTGCTGCTCTTGGAATTTCTACTCACTTGTAATACTGCAGCTGAGGAAAAGACATCACATCGTCTGGTGACTTCCCGACGAGCTTTGTTCAAGCAGTACGCACGCTCGTGGCTGGTCGTGGATCTCTTCTCATCCATTCCAATCCAAACCATTCGCATGATCATCTACCGAACATCAATAGCCCCAAACACGTTGAAATTGGCCACACGAACATTCCGCATTATAGTCGCACTTCGACTTGGGCATCTCTATCTCAACATCCGGAAACGCTTCCAACGCCACGAAAAGGAGTACGAAAAAGGCTTCCTGGCGTGGCTCTGGTACTCTCGCTATGCGCATTTGCTCGCGATCGGCAAGCTCTTGTGACTTGTGATTGCCATCGTTCACTACCTTGCTTGTCTTCGACACGGCCTCATTGATAACCACACGACCAGTGCGTCAGCCACGGACATTCACGAGTCATCCTTCTGGTCGCAGTATTTCCTCGACATGTTCAACGCGATTTGCCTGCTTCAAGGCCAAGGCGAAAGGTCCCAGACCGAGTCTATCGTCGCCAACCTCTTCTCCATCCTCACTGTACTTCTTGGGTCCGTCTTGCTCGCCATCGTCTTTGGCAATGTTGCTGTTCTTGTTGCCAACTTCAACGCCAACAATACCAACTACCAACGCAAGCTGGAAGCTGTGGTTGCCACCATGGACAAGCTTCAATTACCAGGGCCCCTGTGCCGTCGGATTCACGAGTACTACACACACCTGTGGAGCCATTACGAGTCCCTGGACGGTGATATCTCTGGGTTTTCCAGAGAACTCTCCCATACGCTCGCTCTAGAAGTCGGCCTCTGTCGATACATGAACCTCATCGTTGACGTGCCGTTCTGGAAAGACTGCTCGCCCGACTTTGTGACGCAAATCGTGTTGCAGCTGGACGTGCGTGTGTATTTGCCTGATGATTTCGTCTTTCGCCAGGGCGAAGTCGGCAACGAGCTCTTCATGATCAACCATGTCACTTGTGACGTCTACCACGGAGAAAATACGCTCAATTACCGACCTGATGAGAGCAGTAGAATACACTCAACTGCGACAAATGACGCCGTCATGCCCGCAAAAAGCTGCGTACGCATGCAAACCGGCGCCGTCCTGGGTGAGATGAGTCTACTTATGAACTATCGACGCACTGCCAACGTCTTGGCAGTAACTCACGTGGAGATGTGTATTCTCAAGCGCGAGACCTTCCAGCAACTTATTATACGGTACCCGGAAGACCGACGTGTCGTGCTTCATCGTATTCTGCAGTGGAGCATCGAGAGAAACGATAAGCCGTTCCCGTGGCAAGAGCTCTGCGAGATCATGGGTGTGGATCCGGATCCACTTACACCAGCAGAGACAGCATCTGCTTTACTGCAGCACATCGAATGCGACGCTATCGATCCATCGATCCAGTATGGCTTCCAAGACCACACCACGACAAGAGCGCGGTATCATCCACCACCTCAGCAACCTCAAGATGGCTATGGCCCTGCTGACGAGTCTATTCGGGGCCAAGTCAAAGAGCTACAACGCGGTCAATCGGCCGTGATTCTCATGATCCAAGAGCTTGCGGCAAATGTGCGCAGTCTGGAGAATCAACTCACCCAGGTATTCATGACAGGATCAAGCTCCATCTCCAGGTCTTCGCCTCCGTCTTCCATTGATGGTAGCCAGAAAAGCTCTTCACGCCAGCGTAAGTTGGCACCACAGAGGTCGATCCGCTTGCTTCCACTGCGATCTCGGGTCCATGCGACGACGTCACACGGCTCTAGCGGCCCAAAAGAGCTCACTAGGACCCTCAACAACCAAACGCTGCCGCTCTCGACACTACTGTGGACGCATGACACGCCGGAGAATGTCGTCAACACCATCTCCATGCGGCCTCCAGTGCTCCATCGTCGACAAAGTCTCCTACCAAGCCAACCATGACTGTAGAATCCTCGCTGTCAAATCGAAAATCCGGTAGGAGGCACATGTAAAGAAAGGCAATCCTCTCCCACGGGAAACAAGCGATCAGGACGTGGTCTTGTATTAGTAACTGTACACAGTCTCGCTTCCCGCGTGTTCCATTCAACAGAGAAGACTTATTCCGAGACATGGCAATGGTCATTAAGTGATGTTGAATCTGTGTGAGCATGCTCGACAAGATCAGATTTATCTAGCTACAGTCTCGTAGGAATATCGCTTTTGGACCCGAGAACTACCTCAAAAGCAATGGCGTTTAAGACCTCAACCGTTGTGGAGCATCCTCACGTGCCGAAAGTGCCTCTAAATTGACGCACCAGTGCCAGTACCGGTGTCCAGACCCGAAAGCTCTTCGCCATGCTGGTAGAGATTTGTCTTAGTTCCAGAGTGCCCCGAGAGACCATGCTTCTGTCCCATCGGCTGCTCTACATTGCCACAAAGCCGAATGAAGAGCTCAAAGTCGTTCACACGTGCTGTAGGGACCAGTGGGCAGCTCAGTGCGAAAGAAGCTTCCCCTGCACCCATAGCCAATGGGGCCGGATCACTACGAAAGTGAACGGAGTGTATCCATCAACTCTTCTCATGTTCTTTTTGATATAATGCCATCATATATCACATGTATCGGTTTATAAAGTGTATTTAGACACACATTCGCTGAGGCCGCAATAACTAAACATCCGAGTATAATTAATAACAGATTTGAAGTCACTCAAAGAACGCCGTCATTAGCCGATTGACAAGCCGTTTAGAGCAGAGGGTAGTGACGCGATCAGGCATGAAGGCAGAGAGCACACACGAGTCATTTGTGCGCTGTATGGCATCAATAACCAGCGTGGGCTCCACTTCTTGACGAAGAGTGACTACAGTTCATCGATTAGACAAAGAAAGGGGAGACTGACTACTCTGTGGAGGTCACGAAACATTCTGCTTGCTGATGCATTTTACGACGCCAAGAGATCATGCGACCCTGTCAGGGTCAGAGTCTACGTGAAAATATCATGTTCAATCGTAAATATCACGAAAAATGCCAAAATGGAAATCTCTGGAAACAAAGAGGTCTACCCGAGTTGGATGAGTAATCGGTAATCTGGTCGCAGCGATCAGGACGAGGGATGACTTTAGACCAGTCTATCGGCCCCGGTAAGAGTTTTTGCAGGAGTTGTCTCATAGCCGTATTGTATTCCGCCCGCGCGTTCCATGCACCCAAGTCGCTTAGCCCATTTCTATTCCGAGCTTGACATGACTCTCCTCAGCCCGTTGTTTCCTCGTTGTCCCGTGTAAAGTCCTCGACAAGATCGAGCGCGTCTACATCAAGTCTAATCAATCTTCCGCTTTGGCTGGTCTGTCCTCATTCAGCATTCGTCGCTCTCAGTCTAAAGTCTAATCTCCGTCTAACCATGGCATCCGAGGTCACGGCCGTCCTAGACCTTCCTAGGATACCCTTGAATCGACGCAGCAGCTCTCCAGCAACACCAGCTCCCGATTTGACGCCCGACAAAGCTTTTAAAGGCTCGTCGTTCGCTCCAGACCCTATCAGCCTTCACCAAGCACCATAGCATACCGTCAACATCACGCGCCCCAGCTCCCACGATCCGACCATTGCGTAGTCTTGACGCGAATGCCGCGGCCAGACTCACGGCCCGAGCGACTGAGCTGGAGAGCTCGACGGCAAGATCAGACATGACCACATCCACGCGACGCCAATCGATTACCAACCTCACACTTAAGGCTCTTGGCCGCAGTGCGCACAATCTATACGAGATGGAGGTTAAAGCGGCCAACTACACCACCGTGATGAAGCAATTCCAGCTCCGTAAGCTCTCACGCAAGAAGACTGAGAAATCGACTGAGAAACAGGACGCCACGAGCAACAAGCCGTCCGAAAGTCCCGTCCCTGGATTGCCAATGCCCGATCACGACGCACCTGAGGAATCAAAGCCCCGCCGAATGGAGCGCCTCGTCTCGTGGTTGACCGGCCCGATCGTCCCCAACAGCCCCACAGACCACGCGCACGCAGCTCTGCGGGTTCTTGTCTTCCACGCTCAAATCCATTTCAAGTTGCTTACGGACGCTATGGGATCCCAGCGTTCGTGACGGTGACCGTTGAAATGCTGCTACTGATCGACTTCCTGCTCACATGCAACATGGCCATCCCCGACCGCAAAAAGCATCATCTTGTAACGTCGCGACGAACGATCTTGACACAATACGCGCGCTCATGGCTCGTTCTCGACTTGCTTTCGTCAATTCCCCTCCAAACGATTTGCTTGCTGCTCGACATGTCGAGTGCGTCGTCCACTTCTAGATGGTTATGTCGGTCTATTCGTGTGGCCGTTGCCTTCCTCCGCCTCATTCACCTCCAGCGGCACTTCCAGCGCCACGAGCGCACCAACGACAAAAGCGTCTGGGCCTGGCTTTGGTACTCTCGCTACGCGCACTTGCTCCCGATCGCCAGGCTACTCTGGCTCGTAATCGTCGTCGTGCATTACCTTGCTTGCATTCGGCACGGAATAATCGACGGTCATCAAGGTGGTAATCCTGAAACTGTCTGGCCTGCGTATTGCATCGACATGTTCGATGCCATTTGCCTGCTTCAGGGCCAAGGCGACGGAACGCGAACGGATTCAGTAGCTGCCAACGTCTTCTCTATCCTCACCGTGCTCCTCGGATCCGTCTTGCTCGCCATTGTCTTTGGCAACGTCGCCAACTTCAACGCCAACAACACTAATTACCAACGCAAACTAGAAGCTGTCGTCGCCACGATGGACAAGCTGCACCTCCCTGAGCCACTGCGTCGACGCATTCACCAGTACTACTCGCACTTGTGGGGTGAGTACGAGTCTCTCGATGGCGACATCTCGGGGTTTTCCAAAGAGCTGTCTCACACACTCGCCTTGGAGGTTGGATTCTGCCGATACATGAATCTCATCGTCGATGTACTGTTCTGGAAGGACTGTTCGCCAGATTTCGTCACTCAGATCGTGCTCAACCTCAACGTTCGAGTACCGAGCTCTTCATGATCAACCGCGGCATGTGCGATGTCTATCAAGGAGACAGTTCCATAAACACTCGGCCAGAGAGCAGCAAAACCCATTCAATAGCCGCACCAGACTACTCCAAGATGACCACCGGTCGTGTACGCTTGCAGACTGGAGCTGTCCTAGGTGAAATGGGACTACTCATCAACTACCAACGCACTGTCAATGTGCTTGCCATCACCTACGTCGAGATGTGCATCCTCAAGCGCGAGACCTTCCAGCAACTCATTGCACGATATCTGACAGACCGTCATACTGTGCTTCACCGCATTCTGCAGTCAAGTATTGAAAGAAATGATAAACCGTTCCCGTGGCAAGAGCTGTGTGCAATGATGGGCGTGGATCCGGATCCGCTCACGCCAGCAGAGACAGCGACAGCGTTGCTCGAGCAAATCGATGACACGACGATCGATCCTTCGATCCAGTACGGCTTCCAAGCCCACGCAACCACTCGGATGGCTCGTCAGCCGAAGCCAGTTCATGAAAACGAAAACACGGACAAGTCCGTCCGTAGTCAAGTCGAGGAGATTCAGCGTGGACAATTGGCGTTGGCGCAGATGATGAATGAACTCGCGGCTAGTGTGCGTGGTGTTGACACCAAGATCACACAAGTGTCGATAAGTCAATCGGCATCCTCACCGATTGATCCACTTTCGCCGGATGCTAGCCCAAAAGGCTCGCTTCGCAATCTGTTTGTGTGCAAACCGCAGCCTCGTGGGTCGGTCCGACTTCTCCCACTGCGCCCTCGTGTCCACGTATCTGCTTCTCGAGGATCCTTGAACCACGCCGAGCTCACGCAGGCGCTGGCTCGTGAGGCACTGCCTCTCTCCACACGTCTCTGGGCACAGAACACACCCGGCAGTACCACGAACGCTGCTACCATGCGGTCTCGCCCTCTCCATCGTCGCCAAAGTCTCTCGCCGTATCTTCCATAGCGGACAGTCGTAGACTGTTTCTCCATTGAACAATACAGAAGGATTCGTGCCTTGACCATGCTCGAATTTGACTGCCACCATGATCCAGTGCATTCTCGCGAGACCTGTCTCGAATCCGCGATGTAGGGTCGTCTTCCTCCGATCTCGGGCGATAACAGTTGCGTCGGTCAGAATACCCCCAGCCTTCACTCTGCGATGCTTCAAAGCCACGGAGAAAAAACAAAACTATACAAAGCGCAAACCACCAAGAGACTGAGTCATGGCACGCCCGGATTTAGATCAGGTAAGCACCAAAACGGTGTGTGTTCCACTTGTTGCGAGTTCCCGAGCGTTCCATTCAACACGCGAGTCTCCACTCCACACGAGACTACTGGCCCAACACGAAAGCTCGCAAGCATCGAATCACTGGACGAGGTTGTTGTCTAACTCCATTCCAACCCACTTGGTGTTGAGCTGTTCCAGGCGAATTTCTCGGCTCCGTCTTGCGTTCTAGACATGGGGTCGGACGCTTCGAGTCCTCATGTCGTCCGGACACCCTTCAATCGACGCAGCAGCTCTCCCTCGCAGACGTCGACGCCTAAGCCAGCGGTCCCACCCGTCCGTCGTTCCCTGCTAACATTTGTCAAGCGTCCTAGCATGTCGTCGTCGTCTCCCAAGATCATACCGTCGCGCAGCTTCCACTCCAATGGCACGACGAAGTTCCCAGCTCGAGTAACAGAGTTGGAGAGCTCGGCAAAGCGCCCGATTCACCGCGGGTCTCTCACCAACATGACTCTCAAAGCCGTTGGGCGTTCGTCTTGGAATCTACACGAACTCGAGCTCAAAACCGCCAATTACGACAATGTCATGCGGCAATTCCAGCTACGCAAGCTCTCCCGGAGGAACATGTACGAGTTAACGGACGAGGAAGTTGGAACGAGCCACACCAAAGGGACTAACCCACCTCCCCGATCTTCTCCATCTGCCCACGACATCCCAGAAGTCTCGAAACTGCCGTCACAACACCCGCAGACTACTTGGATGGCTAGTCCCATCCTCCCCAACAGCCCTGTGGACCACTTGCACTCGACTCTGCTCGTTGTTGCCTTCCACAAGCATGTGTTCTTGCTTCCGTTTCAATTTGCTTACGGACACCATGGGTCCCGTCGTTTGTAACTGTGAGCGTGGAGATGCTGCTGCTGGGCGACCTGCTGATGACGTGCAATACTGCTATTCACGACCACCGAAAACACCAAAAGCACCACCTCGTGACGTCACGGCGAGCTATCCTCGGACATTACGCGCGCTCTTGGCTGCTCGTTGATCTCCTTTCTTCAATACCGATCCAGACAATCGGGAATCTGCTCGATGGCCCAGCAACCACATCCTCGATCGTGAGATGGTTCACTCAAACGTTCCGTATTGTCATTGCTTTGCTTCGCCTCGTTCACCTCAACATTCACCTTCAGTGTCTCTTCCAGCGCCACGAGCGCTCCAGCGACCGAAGCGTCTGGTCCTGGCTCTGGTACTCTCGCTACGCACACTTGCTCTCCATCGTGAAATTACTCTGGCTCGTCGTCGTTGTCGTTCACTACCTCGCGTGTATTCACCACGGGCTGACCATTGAGACCACTGACACACAATCGCTGTGGTCAGAGTATTTCGGTGACATGTTCGAGGCACTCTGCTTGCTTCAAGGCCAAGGCGACGGCACGCGGTCGAACTCGATCGCTGCCAATCTCTTCTCCATCCTCACAGTACTCCTCGGTTCCGTCCTGCTCGCTATCATTTTCGGTAACGTCGCCATGCTGGTAGCCAACTTCAATGTCAACAGTACCAACTACCAGCGCAAACTCGAGTCGGTAGTGGCCACAATGGACAAACTCCACTTACCAGAGCCACTGCGGCGACGAATTCACCAGTACTACGCATATTTGTGGGGTGAGTACGAGTCGCTGGATGGCGATGTCTCCGGATTCTCCAAGGAGCTTTCCCATACCCTCGAGTTGGAAGTCGTTTGTGTCGATACATGAACCTCATCGTCGACGTGCCGTTCTGGAAGGATTGCTCGCCGGACTTCGTCACACAGATCGTCCTCAACCTCGTTATTCGCGTGTACTTGCCCGATGATTTCGTCTTTTGCCAGGGCGAAGTCGGCAACGAGCTCTTCATGATCAACCACGGCATCTGTGACGTTTACCACGGCGAAAACACGCTCAATTATCGACCAGACAGCAACAAATCACTTGCGACGACTGTACTGGAGCCTGGTAAGGCGACTAACGGCTGTGTGCGCATGGAGACCGGCGCCGTCCCGAGTGAGATGAGTCTGCTTATGAACTATCGACGCACCGCCAACGTCCTCGCTGTCACACACGTCGAGATGTGCATCCTCAAGCGCGAGACCTTCCAGCAGCTCACCGCTCGGTACCCAGAAGACCGACGTGTGGTGCTTCACCGCAACGTCAAGTGGAGCATCGCGAGAAATGACAAGCCGTTTCCGTGACAAGAGCTGTGCGCGATGATGGGCGTAGATCCCGAGCCACTCACATCCGCGGAAACAGCGACAGCGCTGCTCGAGCACATTAAAGACAAGACAATCAATCCGTCGATCCAGTATGGATTTCAACCTCAGACGACAGCTCCAAAACGCGTTCAGCCAAATCCAGAACCAAACACTGAACGCTTGAAAGAGCACATTCAAATCCAGATGGAGGAGCTTCAAAGAGGCCAGTTGGAGCTTCAACGAGGTCAGTTGGCACTCAGATGATGAAAGAGCTCACGATGACTGTGCGCGACCTTGATAGCAAGGTCACACTGGTGGCGACAACACAGTCGATGCAAACGCCGATCAATCCAATCAGTCCAAAAGGCTCGACACGCAACCTACTCGTCCGCAGGGCGACGGCGCGCGCACCCGTTCGTCTCCTACCGCTGCGCGCGCGCGTCCACGAAACGGGGATTTGACGGTCCTTGAATCCCACATATCTCGCCCGTGAAGCACTGCCACTCTCGACGCTCTTGTGGACGCAAAAGACAGGCGAGGCCACCACGAACTCTGTTTCCGCTGGATTAAGCCCTCTGCCACAAGGGGTTTGATCGCGTTTCACCTGCGTCTCCGAAGAAGCAGAGCCGGTCGGTCAGAAATACTTCTGCGTCTCATCCGACTCCAAGTCGAGAGAGGCAAGCGGTTGCCCTTGTCTGGCTGTGCCTTGGAACCTCCTCAGCCGTCGAGTCTTGACAGGATATCCGATCTTCTCAGTTCATTCGACTGTGATAAACAATCTATTGGTGTTCCGTCGTTCAGAACACGCGTCAGATCAAGACGACTCACACGCCTCGGTCACTCTCGCATTCACCGTCATTGGACTATTCGACCACGAGCGGAGAAGACATCGCCCCGAGTACACCGCCCCAACTAACCATGAAGGTGCTCGCCAACTTAGTCCATCAACTTTGGTGTATTGAATGGTGGCACAGTGCATACTGGAGAAACATGACCAATCGTCTGGGGGTGAATGCGACCGGCAGGCACTCAGAAGAGCTCCGCATCACACTTTGAACAGCATTACATGCACTTGTGGACCTTGGACTCGTGGAAACGACGTAGTGGTTGCGCTGATGGTGCGTTCTTCCGAGAGTTCTCTGGGAGACTCGGTTTGGCTTGGACGACGCGTCGACGACGATCTCTCCACATGATTTGGGAGCTCTTTTGCCACTACAACAGCAACCATCCGGGTCGACACAAGCTCCTCTCCACTTGGTAGACTGTCCCATGTCGTCCGGAGTTTACAACATCGGCTACTTCCAAGCTCGCACAGCGTTAACAGTGACGTGTACGTACTGGCGACGAGAATACGTGCCAACATCGTCTGGTGTCGCTAGTCGTACACCTGCGAAGCACGAAACTTCGCTCTCTTTTCACCCAATCCACCTTCCCTTGTCGACCAAGGACATCCATTTTTGTGAAGCTGACCATGTTCCACAAAGACTGCACCACGTCCGCTATTTCGAGCACGCTCTCTACCCAAGCCCGTCTGACCAAGACTTCAATCCCTCGAGTTGACGTCGCGAACGCCGTCGAGCATGGTGTCCGGACGCTCCCATCACAGCAACAGTCGGCGGATCTCGATCGACGCCGACTTGCTCTCGGACCCCAATGCGACCATCACCAGCATCACCCCCACCACATCCATCGTCGTGATGGATCCCGCCATCACGCCCTTGCAGCTGCCCGTACCCGTACCCGTGCCCGTGCAGGCTACTCCGCCACCGCTCGTGCCTGGTGGCTCCTTCCGATTGTCCCAGGCGCATTCGACCAGCGTTGGTAGCAAAGTCCGCCCACACAGACATGACAACACGTCGGCCTCCGTACCGCCCAGCTCGCGCGCCAACAACAACTACAGCGACTATCTCCAAGCAGCCAACAGCAGTCAAGACCCGAGTGAAGTGATCGACGCGCGCGCTGCCAACTACGAGATGCTCCTGCGGCAATTCCGCCTGCGCCAGTCCGTGTCTCGCCTCTCCATCCCCACGTCCGTGCCGTCGGTCGCCAACACACCTGCAGTGTCCTCGGCCGCGCCAATCTCGGGTCGATCCGGTCGGTCAGGACGAATCCAACGCGCAGGAAGTGCAGACGACCTGCTCAACTCGCTCTCCCGACTCGCAGCCAACTTGCCACTTGATCGCATCCGCAAGCGCTCGATCGAGAGCTCGGCCCACGCCATGAGCGATCCCGTGACGGTCGATGGGTCCTCGCCTTCGAAGCCGGCACGTCGCCTTTCCTTGACTCGTACCATTCGCCACACAAAGAAACGAGTGTGCCGATGGTTCGAAGCGCGGGTGTACGACCTCATGGAGCCCATGTCGCCGCAGAGTTCGACACGAGTCTTGCGTTATTGGCTCCTCTATGCTGTCCTGGCCTTCCAACTGTTCTACTGGCCGTTCGCACCGTCGCTCATGGCAGCTGGGACACCGTCAAGTACGACTCGGTCGACCATGATCAATCTCAACGTCTTCCTAGAGCTCTTCTTGCTTTTGGAACTCGCCATGCAGCTCAACACGGCCGTCCTGATCGTCACCGTATCCAGTCGAGACCCCTCGCGCACGTACAAGACCCTCGTAACCTCGCGAAAAGCGCTCTTGCAACGCGCCATCCGCTCCAGTAGCACGTATCTCGACCTACTCGGCGCCTTACCACTGGAATCCGGAACCTGGCTGCGATACCACGACGATACCCTCCCGTTGATCCTTCGCAATCCGTCACTATATTACTTTGGCCACGTCCTGCGTCTGCTCCAGTTGCGGCATCTTCGTTTCCCTGGGAAAGAGTCCACCTTCTGTCGACGCACCCACTTCATCTGCACGTTCATCAAGCTCATCGCTCTCGTTCTGGTCGTGCTGCACTACCTCGCGTGCGGCTGGCATCTCGTTCTGCACGATCTCGACGTTCCAGAAGGCGATGAACTACACATATGGACCCACTACGTTCACGTGCTCGTCCAGGTCGCGCTCTTGTTGCTTGGCGACGGCCTCGCTGTGACCCAGACGCTCCTCAACAGCACCAACCACCTAACAGCTCAGCTTTACGTGCTCGGAGGACTCGTGCTCGGTGTCTTCCTCATCGCCACGGTACTCGCGCGTCTAGTAGTCGAGTTTCTTCAAGACTTGATCCACTCGGAGTATTTCCTTCTGCAGTACCAACTCACTCAGGTCGCGTCGCAAATGGACAAGCTGGAGGTCCCCACCGAGCTCCAGGATCGCATCAAGGGCTACTTCAAGCACATGCACACAGCATACGGAGCATTGACAAGCAACCCACTCGCATTCACACGCAACTTGACCACGCCGCTGGCCCTGGAGGTCGGATTGTGTCGGTACATGACGCTCTTGACACGGCAGGCGCTATGGAAACACTGTAGCGCCGAGCTTTTGAGCTATGTGATCCTTCACCTCGAGACCCGCGTGTATCTCCGCGACGACGTGGTGATTCGACGTGGTGAGGTCGTGGCTGAGCTCTCGCTTGTCTATCGCGGTGTGTGTGAAGTCATCGTCGCGCCTCGCATCGATCCACATGCTGGTGCCGTGCCGCTAACCGCCACAGCTTTCACCAAGAAGATCCCCACGGGTGGCGCGGTGGGCCAGCTCTCGTTGCTCATGGACCATCGACGAATGGAGAACGTCCGCGCACTGACGCATCTCGAGCTCTGCGTGGTCACTCGTCAAGTCTTCCAGGACATCCTGAGTCGTTTCGTCGAAGATCGCGAGCGCCTTGTGCGTCGCATCCTCCGCAACGGGCTGGAGACCAACGAGAACCCGATGCTGTGGCAGCACGTGGCGTTCCACAACACCAAGGCGAACCGCCGCAGCAAGTCGAGTGACGATCTCAATGGCGAGCAGCACATCTCGGCTCGCGACGCCGCGCGGATCCTCTCACGCGCGCTCGGTCTGCACAAGCTCAGCTGGGGCCAGACCCTGCAGCTGCCGATCTCCTTCGACACTGACGATCTGAGCGCCAAGTCGATCCTGCGTCCACGCCATCGACGTCCGACGATGAAACCTGGGGGCAGTGAGAACGGATCCTCCGAGAGTTACTCGGTCGTCGGCAGTCGCGAGACGTCGGACGCGCCCGTGGTGACCGCACCGACACAGCCAGGTGGTGAGCTCTTGTCGACGCTCTTGAACGAGACAGCGGCGACGCAGCACACACTGGCGTCGCTCTCGTCGTCGCACGAACACTTGCTGCGCGTGCTGCACTCTGTCGCAGAGACGGTCGTGCGCATGGACACCAAGCTCACGCGCTTGGACGAGCGAGTGCATCGTCTCGAGGACGACAACGGCGTCAGTCATCGCGTGAACGGCCACTTGATGCGGCGGCGCAGCAGTCGACGCGAGAGTTCCGAGAGCGGCGCCGTGCTGCAGCGGCGACGCAGCGCCAACAGCGACGACCAGGGCACACAGCGCTGGCTAGACGTCACGGGACGCTCCCAGCGACTCACCGAGCCGGACGCCATCTCCCGCCGGTCGTCCGGTGCCGGGGAAACGAGCGACACGTCGACCATCGAAGCGCTCGGGCCACTGCTTCACACGAACGTGGCGCTGCTGGACGTGCACCAAGAGGACGAAGACCGCGGCGCCTTGTCCTCGCCGCCGTCCACACGGCCCAACACGCTCGGTGCGGCCATCCGCGCGGCGCTGCGAGCGCGGAGTTTGAGTGACACCAACCATAAAGACTTGATCAACTACCAGCGTCGCCACACGACGGCCAATGGGCCCGTGCGGCCACAGGAGGCCGAGACGAGCTCGCCGCCGTCGAGCAGCAGTGGCCCGACGACGCTGGCGCGCGGGCGAGGCGCAGAGGACGAGCCGGCGACGCGCCGACGCTCGCTCTCGACGTTCGCCGAGCACTTGTGGTCGGGTAGTGGTCGGAGTGTGGTGATTAAAGGAAAATAAGATTTAACTGGAATTGTTGCCAATCCGATGTCGCTAGAGACGTGGGAAACCAAAAGTGTGGATGGAGTGTGGACGACAGGTGTGGACGCGCTGTGGACGCTGTGGACGGCTACAGGCTTGGAAAACGTCAGGAGGGAGAGCGACGACTGCGTTCTGTGAAGCTATACACGCATGGACGGCGACATTCGCGTGTGGACGACTCTAGAAGCTGTATTAGTACCAAGTACCCTACAGTGGACGCTAGGTCGAGTGGTGGCGGTCCATGGGAAGACGCAGCTCGTGGAGTCCAGAGAGCGAGCGACGTCGTCGGTCGGAGCGGTGGAAGTCGACTAGGACGTCCGAGCGTGTGGGAAATGACCGGCGCATGAAGAAACGACGCGCGACGAGGGATCAGCCGCTTGGGCGACACGAACCACGGCTTGGCCTTGCTCTTGACGGGCGGAGGTCGGGGTATCGAGTCCGCCGGGGTGTCCAGGACGCTGCGGTCTCCGTGCTCGAGATGCGCGTGGGTTCGCACCTTGGTTGGTCCTTGAGACTCTGTACGGTGTCCATGAGGCTGTTGATCATCTTTAACATTGACGCTTGGCCCTGCTGCAAATCACGGAGCTTGTTCATCGTGGCCACAATGTTCTCCAGTTTGCGCTGGTAGTTGGTCTCGTTGGCATTGAAGTTGGGCACGAGCATGGCGACGTTACCGAAGACGATGGCATGGAGCACCGAGCCCAGCAGCACCGTGAGGATGGAGAAGTGGTACTCGGGGACGCTATCACTGGAGGAGCTATCGCCTTGACCTTGGAGAAAGCAGATCGCATAGAAGAAGTCGGCAAAGTACGAGGTCCAGATCGAGTGTCCCGGCATGTCCATGTCTGATCGACTGCGCACATGAAGCAAATGACGAACGCACGCGAGTAATGCACGGTAGTCACCACGAGCCAAATGAGGTTGACGATCGAGAGCAAGTGCGCGTAACGAGAGTACAAGAGCCACGAAAAAAGGCTTGGTTCACGTCCAGGACGCACCACGCCGGCACAAAAGAGACATCGGTAGATGGAGTAGATGTGAGCCCCACGCAAGACCAGCCCGACGAGTTTCCAGACAGTCGGTACGAGGATCGGTGCGTGCGACGTGGCTAAAAGATGTTGGATCGTACAGATGGGAGCGGCCGAGACGACGTCCGCCAGAGCCCACGAACGCACGAACGCACGTACTGCGAGAAGATCGCGCGTCTCGATAACACCAAACGGTTCTTGTCATCGCGATACGCAGTGTTGAGCTGCAGCAAGAGATCTACGAGAAAGACGACCTCGAAGGCCACGTGGCCACGAAGAATACCCGCCGTCGCGTGATAGTAGTATATCGACACGAACGGCACGAAGAAGACTTGAAGGTGGAACGCGGCGACGACGGGCAGCGTATGCAACAGCGCGAGTAAGCTGTCCGGTTGAATGGGCTGTCGGAGACGAACGAGCAGGACTTCCAGCCAATGTCGCGTTCTCCGAGCAGTGAGCGGAGGTGCTTCAGCAGCGACGTCCGGATCCAGTATCGTTTTCTGCGGGGGGATGTCCACCTGGGTCAATCGACGGAGCTGGAAGCGATCCATGATGACATCGTAGTTGGCCGATGTGATCCGCATCTCGTGGAGACCGCTGGTGCTGTGGGTGACACTCAGTGACCCTCGACGCGAGAAGGAGGAGAGGCGAGGCAGAACGAACGACTGACTCTTGGCGAGCCCACTGCGGTGCGACACTGGCAAACCTCTCGACATATCCGAACCTTCTTTGAGTGTGGGGATGATCTTGGCTGAAGGTTTGTTCTCGCCGGCATGCAGTGACGAACACTGTCCAAGGAATCACACGATCGTGCCGTGGACTTGGGACGAAGGCGACCAACTGCTGCGTCGTGACGCGTCTGGGACGGCTCTTGGTTCACTGTCGGGTACTGCCATCGTGATGGTTTGTCGGAGGCGAGTGGAGGAATGACTGGTTTGTGGCTGGTCGTTCGATGATCAAGTCGCGATTTAGAACGCCCCATGCGATCCAGCACCGGCTGCCATGTCTTATCACCACTGCAATAAGGAATCACTATGTCTTGGTACATCTCGGGTACGATTTCTATATCTGCAGGCCATGCGGCGTCACGTGTAGCAGGTGTTGACACAGGGTAACGGACCTGGCAATTGCGCTTGCTGTTTGGCTTTGTGATCACTCATTCTACCAGACGGCGTAACCACACGAACAGCACAAGGCTGGTGAGGCTCGAACACGACTGGATGGCTGGCGTAGTGAGAACGTCAGTCGGCTCGGAAGACAAGGGTGGACGCGTGTTGTCACTCTCTGCCCTGTCGAAGCGCGTGGAAGTCGGTGCTCTGTTGGCGACTGCAACGAGACAAGACGCCGACGTTGTGTCGGTACCTGACGACGTTCGTTTCGAGGGATGAGATTATTCAAGTCATCAGGAGATTGGAGCATGAGACGAGGGCGGATGTGGATCAGAAGCGAGTGGATTGCTTATAGAGCGAGTTACTGTACACGCGACACAAAGTACGCGAGGGACGTCTAGGGAGACCATTGGGATCAAACATTTGGGTCAGACCGGTCCAGTCATAGGGAATTCCAGTTCTATTATCGAACTCTTAGCCGGTGCTTTGGCACCGTTGAAGACCTCGAGGTCGATGTCATTGTTGTGTCGTGAGTGGCAGTGCGTCCTTCGGTGGCTCGTTTGGCTTCGGCAGTGGCAACTGGTCTGTCTCAAGCTGGCCATCCTCAGTTTTCGTACTCAGTGGTGTCAGCTTCCGGAGAATGTCAGCCAACGCATCGACCTTACTTGCCAGTTCTGCCTGCTGCCGCAGCACTTGCGTCAACACATGAGCGTCATTCGAATGTGGTGGTGTGCTGGAACAACGCCGCGACTAACTTTCTCGTGTGATGGTAGCATGTCAGATGCCTGGAAGCCGTACTTGATGGTCTCGTCCACAACATTCCGATCGAGTCGATCCACAAGAATCGCGGCTGCTGCCGACAGACTCAACTCTCGCACGTCCACACCGGTCGAAGTGCACATATCCTGCCAGGGGATCGGGACGCAACTGCGTTCGATTCCCGACTGGATCATTCGCTGGAGCACCACACGGCGGTCGTCAGCGTAGCGAGTGATGAGCAGCTGGAAGGACTCACGTGTGAGGATGCACATCTCAACGTGGGTGAGAGCGAGGACGTTGGCCGTGCGTCGATAGTTCATGAGCAGACTCATCTCGCCCAAAACCTCGCCTGGATACATCTCAAAGCCTCCGTGACTGTTGCGATGTCGGAGCTTGCGGATCTGCGCGTAGCTGCGTCCATCGGCAGCTGGAGGAGCCTCACGACTGCGACGACGTGGCGGAGATTGACCCAACGATGTGGCGGCCTCAAGCAAGTCGAGCTCACAGATGCCTCGGTTGATCATGAAGAGCTCGGTACCGATCTCTCCCTTGCGGATGACGTAGTCGTGTGGCAAGTACACGCGCACAACCAAACTCAGGACGATTTGCGTGATAAAGTCGGGTGAGCAGTCTTTCCAGAACGAGATGGTGGTGATGAGGTTCATGTATCGACACAATCCGACTTCGAGAGCGAGTGTGTGGGAGAGTTTGCGCGAGAAATGGAAGATATCGCCGTCCAGCGACTCGTATTCACTCCACAAGTGCGTGTAGTACTGGTGGATCCTTCGTCGTAATGGCTCTGGTAAGTGGAGTTTGTCCATGGTGGCGACGACGCTCTCGAGTTTGCGCTGGTAGTTGGTTTCATTGGCGTTGAAGTTGGAGACGAGCATGGCGACGTTGCCGAATACGATGGCGAGGAGGACGGAACCAAGGAGGACTGTGAGGATGGAGAAGAGATTGGCTGCGATGTTGTCGGTCTGCGTGCTGTCGCCTTGTCCTTGTAGCAAGCAGATCGCATAGAAGAAGTCGGCAAAGTACGCAGACCAGCCTGTAGCTTGTCGGTTTGTCGTCTGCTCTAGGACCAAGTAATGCCGCATGCATGCAAGATAATGGACGGTGATGACCACGAGCCACAAGAGCTTAACGATCGCGAGCAAGTGCGAGTATCGTGAGTACAAGAGCCACGTGATGAGGCTTCGACTGAGTCGCAACGCCCGCGTGAGCAGCACGCCTCGTATGACTGTCTGGAGATGCACCAGGCGCAGTCCTGTCATCAGAATCTTCCACACGGCCCCAAACCAGATGGAGTGTGTGGATGGATCGTCGCCAAGGAGCAACTGGAGTGTGTTTATGGGAATGGAAGAAGCTAGATCGACGATGAGCCAGCCGCGCAAGTAACACCAGAAGATACGACGTCGTGAGGTCACGACACGCCGAGTCTTGGGATCCCAGTATGCTGTGTTGAAATTGAGCGCCAAGTCGATGAGTAACATGAGCTCGATCACGATATGAAGAGCAACGGTGGCGCGGGGGCCATGGGAGAAGTACGTAGCGGCTAATGGCAGGAAGACGAGCTGGATGTGGAAGAGGAAGACGAGAGCGAGTGCGTGGGCTCGTGCAAAGGGACCATCAGGACGAATGGGTCCTCGGAGTCGATGGTGAAGGCTCTGGAGTAGACTCCTCGCCGCCCAAGTTCGTTCGTTCAGAGTTATTGGCGATTCGGCTGTCGTTGCTAAGATCTTTTCCGTGTCCTCACGATGAGTCGACGCAACTGGAATTGCTGCATGACCGTGTCGTAGTTGGCTGACGTGATTTGCATCTCGTACACGTTCCGAGAGCTTCGACCGAGCGTCAGCGTCCCAAGGAGCGACATTCTCCGTGATGAATGGGAACGTTTAATCTTTATGGGCACTTCCACTGTGGTCGAGGTCGTCGGGATCTGGCTCGTTGACCCAGTTCTCGCAGTGGTGACCAGTGAGTCCATGCGTTGCAGTGGGCGCACCTTGGCATCACGAGTCGTGGACTTCTGATCAGCATACAAGGAGCTTCTGCGAGTCAACGACACGCGAATCGGCTCGCTTGGCTTTTTACTCGACGCTGTCCAGCTGCCTCGGCGGTTGAGGCGTGGAGAAGCGGTCGACGGAGCCGATGGCATGGTGTGTCACGTGTGGGCAACGCAGAGCCTTGTCGAGTGGTGCTCCTAAGAGTGCGTCCGTGCGATAGAAACGTCAGCAGGTGAGCAATTTAAGACGTCCCTGACGTCACAGGCCCATGACACTTCATCCAAACGTCGAAAGTGCTTACGCGTCTTATGCACACGTTGTTATGTTGGGTTCTGCTGTTGTTACGGTACATTTGGCTATTCAGAGAGCACGAACGCGGCGGGGATCCCTCCTGACTCACGTCAACAAGCGTATTTGATTGGTCTACTATAAAAGCATGCATCTACCTACTCTACTCTACTCGGCCAAGTCGAGCGCCTTGCGCTTGCGGTTCTCGGCCAGAATCTTCTCACGCAGGTTCGCAAAGCTCACGTCGTCTCGACTGGCTTCTTCCATGTCCACTTCACGCGCTTCGCTGCGCTTGATCATCGTAATGAGACGACGCGCGTACTTCTTGGTCAGCTTCTGCTCCGAGTTGGCGATGATCTCGAGCTGTGGGTGACGAGGCAAGTCGGCGTCCGTGTACTCGTACGTCGTGGGCAACAGGTACACCAATCGACCACCGACACGCAGCGTCTGTGCCGAGAACTCGAGCAGATCCTTCATCACGTCCTCAGCGGCGTACGGCTGCGTTGGTGGGATGTACGTCTGCTTGGCCTTCTTGGCGAGTTGCTCGGTCGACATGGTGTTGGAACCAGGACGACGACCGCTTTTCCGAGCACCGGCGCGGATTCCGTAAGGAGGATCACACACGACAGCGTCAAAGTACCCGGCACAGCGACGCACGAGTGGATTCAGCGAGTTGTCGGCGCGGATGAGCTCGGGAAGCGGCAGGTTGTACTGTTTAAAGTTGCTCACGACGTTCACACGCGAGGCTTCGTCCTGTTCTGTCGCGCCAGCGCCGCTGACACCGACGCCCGTGCCCAGCAACACACGGATGTCAATGTCCGTGCCGAAACAAACCGCGCCATGCGTCGCACACGGCACAAGCACACTGCCCGTACCTACAAACGGATCAATGACGAGGTCGCCTGGCTGGACGAGCGCCATGTTGGTCATGAGCAGCGCCATCTCCGACTCCATCGACGTCGGACCAATGTACGCGCGGCGCTTGAGCGTCTGCTGGTCGATCAAGTCACGCGCGCCGCCACGTCCGCGGTTGCGTTCACTGCCCGCGATCTCGCGCAAGAAGTAGAGCTGTCGCGGCAACGCCGTCTTCAAGTCGGGCAGTTCCAGACCGTATTCTTCGAGAATGAGGAACTTTTCGTCCGGTGTCTTGACTTGCACGGGGCCAGCGAACGGCAAGACGTCCTGGAAATGCTCGCGCTTGGTCTCCTGCTCCTCCATCGTGAGCTTCTTGCCGAACGCGTCGACGCCAATGCACCACGAGCACTGCTCGTCCTGGATGATCTGCTGCTTCTGCGGCGCCGCGTACGCGTCCACGGCCTTGACGAGCGCCTCGTAGCTACTGCTGGTCGTGTGGCCCCATACTTCGTACACGCCCTTGACGAGGATGCCGCGCGTGGACAGGAACTTTGCGTGTGCCGCCGATGGCAGTCGGATGCGAAGCAGTGGCGAGGCTTCCGGGTCGGGCAGCGCGCTCACGTCGCCGTCGGGAACCGCGTCGACGAGCTGGAGGCCCTGCATCGTGAGCACGGCATCGAGCTCTGGATAGCGGAAGTTGAAGTGGCGATGCACGAAGAAGACGAGGAACTCGGGCCACGTCGAGGGCTCCATGGAGCTGCTCATTCTTATCACGATAGACCACTGGAGGTCAGTGGCATGGACGACTACTGTCGAATGAGGTATAGTACCCCCGGTGAAACTAGATGTCTGAACCAGATGGCCGTGTGGGACGGGTATGTGGCGCGTGCCACATTTGTAGGGATGTTGAAGTGGGCGTCTTCGTCGTCAAGACCCTGGAAGCATGGTTTAATGATGCTACGAGGCCTCTTGTGGCTCTCTATATGTCGTTATTCATGAGAATCGCTGCTTTTTGTCGTGCAGAATGTGTCAACCGGCATTTCATAGAGTTGTATCGACTACTGTGAGGAGAAATGGAAAATTGAATTCAGGCTTAAGACACGTAGTTGCGGAATTGCATACCCCAAGAGGACAACGCAGGACACACGCTGGCCGAGACCCACGCGTGTGCTGCGCTCGTGTGTTGGTATGGAACGTCGCAGAAGAGGAGGGGAATTCATACATACAGCCAGCCACTATTGGGCTCATTCGCTCCATTTCAGGAACTCGAGGGTCTCACCGGCGAGGTAGAGCGAGCCCGTGACCAAGACACTCCAGGTTTCGTCCTGGTCCTGGGTTTCGTTCCCTTCGACTCGACGCAGGTCGGCGATACAGTCCACGACGGAATTCCGCACGGTGACGGTGCTGGTGCTCGCGTTTTCGCCCATTACGTGGGTCTTGAGCGCCGTCCAGAGACGCGCGAGGGTCGTCTGCCACTGCGGCTGGCCGTCGACGACGGCGTCGAGCTCCTGGAGCTCGGCTGCCGTGTATTTCTCGACGATATGACGCAGGTCTGCACACTCCAAGGCCTCGGAGAACGAGTGGATCTTGACGATGCTAGGACGTGACGCGCCCGTGGGGCAAAAGTACACACGGTCGAAGCGATGCGTCAGCAATGGCGCGATGATCCCGGCGACGTTGCGTTCGTGGTGGATCGTGAAGATGAGCGCGCGCTTGCTGCCTGGACGAGCAGTGGCGCCGTACCACTCGGAGCAGACCTCGAGACTACGCAGCGTGTGCGCACCGTCGATGTAGAAGCGCGTCTGGTGCGCGCGGTCGTCCATGATGTGCGAGCGCGCGGGCCAGAACGCGTGCTTGAGACCCTGTTCCACGGCCGCTTCAATCGGCTTGGAGAAATCGACCTGCCCGGCACTTGCTTCGCCGCGCTTGTGCTGCAGCCACGTCGTCGCGAGCGCCACGGCCAAGCCCGCGTTCACGCGCTGGTACGCGCCCTGCATCCCCAGTTCGTAGCTAGGGCCGTGTGGTCCGATCTGGTCCAACACGGGCGCTTGTGTGAGGGGATTCTCCGTCTCAGCAGCACACTGCCGCAGCATGTCCATCGCCAGAGGCTCCTGCGCCGTCGTGAACGCTGGCACGCCGTGCTTGAAGATACCAGCCTTGGCGTACGCGATCTTGTCGAGCGTCTCGCCCAAGACACGCACGTGGTCGAGATCCAGCGTCGTGATGCCACAAACCACGGGCTTCTCGATCACATTCGTCGCGTCCAGGCGTCCGCCAATGCCGACTTCGAGGATCACCACGTCCACACGCTCTTCCACGAAGATATGAAGCGCCAGCAGCGTGAGGAAGCGGAAGAACCACGCCATAGGAGGGTACTCGCCGCTCTGGTCGGCCGTGCGCTCGAGGCCGTCCCACACATCATAAAAGTGCTTGAGGAACGTCGCTTCTGGCACGGGTTTGCCGTTGATCCGGAAGCGCTCGCACGGCGAAATCAAGTGCGGCGACGTGAACAAGCCCGTCTTGTAGCCCGCCTCGCGCAGAATGCGCTCCGTCATGGCGCACGTCGAGCCTTTGCCCTTGGTGCCGGCCACATGGATGACCGAGAGCCCGCGCACCGCCTCTTTCATCGCCAAGCGATCCATGTAGTGATGCATCATGGCGATCGTCTCTTCGCGCGTCGACACGGCGCGGTCCTGGCCCGTGAGGTCGCGGAACTTGGCGCTCACGCCCAGCAACCGCTGCATGGCGTCGTCGATCTGCGCCTTGAGCGACGTCGCGGGCTTGACGAGCGCGTCGGAGGTCAGCGTGGCGCTGCCATCGGCTGAGGCGACTGGAGAAGCGGCGGAGACGGCCGTACGGAGCTCCTGCTGCGTCATGGCGAGTGGCGAGCGCGCGAGGGCGGCGGAAATGGATGACGGCGACGACTGCCGAAGGCGGTAGCTCTTCGTGTTTGCGCTGCTTGGTTGACGCTGCTGCCCCTTTTAGCCAATTAGAAGTCGCTAAATTAGGATTTTAGCCAATTAGAAAAGCTAAATCGGTGGTAATTTTAGCGAGTGGGCGGACTGAGAGGAACGTCTATTGTTACTGAAGTGGATTTGATTGGCCAGAATTGATTTTCTGAAAACAACGAGTCTAATTGGTCTAAAAGAAAAAGTGTAGCCATCTCGCAGAACAGAATGGGGTCCTAGGTTGTTGTCGAGCGCTTGCAACTCGCTCCGACGGCTTCACTACCCACACTGTGGCTGTTTTCAATAGTCTTGTCACTCGTGAGGTCGCCGACGCCCCAGTTCTTGACTGACAGCTCGAGTTTCGTGGCGATACCTGGCTTGTACACGGCGACGTCCTGGATCTTGTCGAGTGCGGCTTGTTCGTTCTTGCCAGTGAGTTTACCGCTGTTCTCCTCGGTATTGGCGACACAGTCTCGACCAAGCACGCTCTTACAGGTGGCGGTATTACTTGAGGAGGTCACGAAGATCTTGGCGTCACTGCTGTCTTTGAGCACACACGGGTTCTTGGTGTCTTTAAAGTAGTTCCCCTCGGCCAAGACGTAGCCGAAGCCATAGACGTCGAAGGACGTGTCGCCTGAGTTGTCGTCCCAGAAGTTGTTGGCGATGTGAACGATGGACGAGCCTTCGCCACTTGTAACCTTCGGCGAGCGGCCTGACGTGCTATGGACGTAGTTGTTGATCATACTAACACGAGTGTCCTTGCCGTCATAGATGAACGTCCAGTAGTGACGACCGTCACATGACGCCGAGTACGTCGTACGACCATCGAAATCCGAGTTGCTTACCGTCAAACTCTTGACCCCAGCGAATCCTGTCACCAACATCTGACGACCCACGCGAGATACCTTCACGTGGTCGATCCACACGCGCTCCTGAGTCTCACCACTCTCAGTTCCTTGCATGTAGATCGCATCGCCTCCCCAGACCAAGTGCGGGTTGAGCTCTGTGACGTGAATGTTCTGGATAATGACGTTGTTGCCTTGGATCCACAGACCCTTGCCCATGATCACACCCTTCTTGCCTTCGCCACGGATGGTCTTGTTGTTCTTGACTGGAAGAGGGTTCTTCGTGGCCAGGTCATACGTGATCGTCGTCGGTTTGCCGTTATCGCAGCCGCCCGTCGTGGTCATCGTGTTGGTCAGAATCACTTTTTGCGCCTGGAAGCCATTGTTTTTGGCAAAGCAGTCGCGATAAAACTGCGGTTCGCACCCTGTTTCCGTCTTGTTGCCAGCCGAACCGCGGAAGTCAAACGTCTTGTTCAATACAATCACGCGAGGCTCCTTGTCACTGATGTACTTGGTAAGCTCGTCGATGTCCTTCGGGTACACTGGTGTGACATCCCCACCACCAGTGGTCCCAGCGGCGAGGCCAGGCACAGCAGCCGCGTGCGCAGTGGTGTGGAGTATGGCGAGGGTGAGAAGAAGGAGCTTCATGGCGCTTGCTCAACTGAGGAGGGAAACTAAATAGTGAGATGCTGGGCAGGATGGCGACTGGCGTAGTGCACGAGTAACTCGACTGACTCCTGACTGCCTTAGTTGCTTAACGCAGTATACTAATCGAACGAATCAATTTCTGAAGAGGTCTACTTACTGACGTAACTCGCCTTGGATATCCATCTGGAATGACAGAAGACCTGCACCCGTTTATCAACGGACGACACGAATCACCCATTGCACAGTACACTCTTAGAGGTCTCCAATGCCCCAGTTCTTGGTGGAGAGGACCAGTGTCTTGGCAGAGCCTGGCGAGTACGTGGCGATCCCCTTCATCTTGCTCAACGCCGTCGCGTCATTGTATCCGACCATACTTCCGCTGTTGACGAGCTGATTTGCGACACACACACGACCCAGTACCGAGCTACAACTACCAGCGTTGGACGACCATGGGACGAACACCGCGCCACTGGACTGCGCCAAGAAAGGATGCTGCGTGTCCTTGTAGTAGTTGCCCTCGGCCAAGACATAGCCTGCGCCGTAAACGTCAAGGGACGTTTGACCGACGTTGTCAGACCAAAAGTTGTTAGCAATGTGGACGATGGACGTTCCGGTGCTGCTTGTGACCTTGGGCGAACGACCTGAAGTACTGTGGACAAAGTTGTTGGTCATACTCACACGAGTATCCTTGCCGTCGAAGATGAACGTCCAGTAGTGACGACCATCACACGAAGCAGACCAATCTGTTCGGCCATCAAAGTCCGAGTTGCTCACAGTCAAACTTCTCACGCCTTCAAAACCAGTTACAAGCATCTGACGACCCACACGCGACACCTTCACGTGGTCAATCCACACACGTTCTTGCGTCGCGCCACTACTCGTGCCCTGCATGTAGATCGCATCGCCTCCCCAGACCAAGTGTGGATTAAGCTCTGTGATGTGGATGTTCTGGATGATGACGTTGTTGCCTTGAATCCATAGTCCTTTGCCGATGATGAGTCCATTACGTCCTTCACCGCGTAGCGTCTTGTTGTCTTTCACTGGCAATGGGTTCTTGGCACCAGCGATGTCGTACGTCACTGTTGTTTCTCTCCCATTATCACAACCCCCTGTGGTCGTCATCGTTCCCGTGAGAATCACATTCTGAGACTTGTAGCCGTTGTTCTTGGCCACACAGTCGCGATAGTACTGTGGTTCACAGCCAATCTCCGTCTTGACGCCTTCCGAGTTACGAAAGTCGAATGCCTTGTTGAGCACAATCACTCGTGCCTGATTGTCGCCGAGATACGACTTGAGCTCAGCAATCGTCTTGGGATAGACGGGTGTGGCACTGCCACCTCCAGTCGTCCCAGCAGCCACGCCAGGCACAGCGCCATCGACAATGGAGTGAAGCAGCGCCGTTGCTAGCAGCAATAGGAGTAGCTTCATCTTCACGTAGCTTGGCGAGACTAACTGTGAAGAGAGTCACGCTTTCGGGTGGCCTTTGAGCTCATCCTAGTCGCGGACTATTCGTGGTTCCCTTGAAGCTGACACTCCCTGTCATAGTATATTGCTATGTGTGCATCGTCCAGACTCAGAACTCGGAGCGTTGATGCAGGTGCAGTGATGAGCTGATTGCCCCCACTCATTTTGTTCGAAAGATCGAAGGTGAGACCTCGTGCTTCTGCATCTGCTGTGACTTGTGTCAAACTTCAACTTCAAGGACGACTAGTGTTGAGTGGACGGGAAGCTCCTCCTGCCATGGATATTGCTGTCTTTCTGGCCAGTCGCAAGGCATGTCGACAAAGGATACCAGTAGCCCTGTGTCCTAATAACAGCGGCTTTGCCACTTGGAAACTGTTCACTCATTCGAATCACGCGGTTCAGGTGCTGCGCATACGAAACGTCGGTAAAGCAAAGATCCTCTTGAGTAGACCGTATCAATACTTAAACCGCAGCACTGCCCAGGCGACAATAAAACAAAGCGACAAGTAGGATGGGAATAAAAGTTTATGAGGTGTGTTTATGCTCTACCATTTCATAATGATGTAGAGCGCGTGGATCAATCCCGGGATGTAACTGTAGCCATTCACAATCGCACCAGTCAGCACATATTCAGTAACCAGATGATCGAAACATAGACTTACAAGAGGATCGTGAGCAGGATGTTGACCGCCAAGTCCTTGGTACAGCCGACCTGGAAGAAGACGCCCACTGGCGGGATGATGACGGAGCAGACGACACGCGGGATATCGCCACAAGTAATAGCCATTGTGAACGAGTGTTTGGAGAGAGCTGGAGTTGCTTTGAGTTGTGCTTGGCAGCGCGCAAATTGCAGAATGAACTGTCATGCGCTCAGCGCATTCACTGGCATCCAAGGACTCTCTCCCGTCGACACATGGACGGACATGGCTTCATCCACCAACCGAAGGTTCTTTGAAGTCTCCGCTTCTGATTGGCTGAAATACGAAGTTGCTATTTTGTCCAATAAGAGGAGTGTAAAGTGGGTTCCAGCCAATCAGAACAGAGATTCGAGGCTACGTGTGACATGCGCGACTTTACCGTATCTGTGTTGTTCCGGTCTGGTTTCGTGTTCGCATGGGGAAGAACGCTGTCTTCTTGATAGAGATGCGCGGAAAAATTGAGCACGAGCGTGTCTCGTATATTGGCGCACGGTATACTTGGATTTGGTGTGCATGTGCTGCTCGTGATGTTCATTCACAGGCTCGTGAAGGCGAACCTGTGAGGGATATACGAGCATTGCTGGCGCATATCGCCTGGGGAAATCAATGCTTTCATAAACAACGTGATTCAGTCAGTTGGCTAGGGGAATTGACGTCTCTTGGCAATTTATCCGTGAAAATATGTATTCTCTTTCACGTTTCGCGTCAATACAACCACGATCGGAGAGCTTTGACGATCCATTTATTCCTTCACGATGATGTAGACGGCATGGACCAGGCCAGGCAAATAGCTAGAGTACAGTACCGGTCACATCAGTCACACTTCGCCTATTTATCCCAGCGGTTCGAGATAACAACGTACCAGAGCAGCGTCAGCAGCACGTTGATGGCGAGGTCTTTGGTGCAGCCAACCTGGAAGTAGACGCCGATTGGAGGGATGATGACCGAGCAGATCACACGCGGAATGTCGCCACACGTCACAGCCATCTTTCGGCTTCTTCTGCTGGGTTAGCGTTGGCTTGTTAACTCGCAAAAGGCGTTGTGCGACTCCACTTGAGCTCGGCGCTACTGTCGCTAGGAGTCCAACGCTCACTTTCTGGCCAGCAGGCTGTCTTCGTTTCGTGAGATGGCTTCACTCGGGCAGTGAAGGTTCGTTTGGGATCCGATACATGATTGGTCAAAATGTATTATAGCCAATCATATGTTGAGTTTATGATTTCAAGCCAATCAGAGGAGGTGGCCAGCCCAGATCATGTGACATGAGCTGACGTGTCTGGGTCAGTTATGTCGCTCGAGCAGTCCTGGGACGCGACACAAGTTGAAGCTCCCGTTTGTCAACGGGATCATCTTGCTACGTCGCGCTCCAGGGATCCTACTTTCCAATTCTCACGCACGGGAGCAAGCCCATTCTACAGTCGTCATGTTCTTTCGCAGCAACGAACCCGCGCCGCAGTCGACGACCCAGCAGTCCCAGTATGCGAGCGATGTCCCAATGGGCACGGTGAGCAGTGGCCAGCGACCACCGCAGCAGGCCCAGTACACAAGCAGTGACGTGCCCATGGGCACCGTGAGCAGTGGACAGCAGTCCCAGCAGCCGCACTACCCGAGCAATGATGTACCGGTGGGAGCGAGCGGTGGCCAGCACCACCAGCAGCAACCACACTATCCAAGCAGCGACGTACCGATGGGCACGGTGAGCAGTGACCAGCAGCCACAGCAGTCATCAGAAGCGTACTTTGCTCGGCAGCAGCGCAATGAGCCAATGGGCGCGGCGAGCAGTATCCAGCAGCCACCAGGCTCGCACAATGCCCATGGCCACACGCCTGGCGCGCAGTACGCGAACCAGCCCGACTTGCAGCCGAAGTCGACGACGACACAGTACGGCCAGCAGCCACCGTCACAGTCAACGGGAGTACAGTACGGCCAGCAACCCGACCAGCAGCACCAGCCGTCGGCCGCGCATTACGGCCAGCCGCAGCAGCAACCCCAGGTGGCATCGCTTCACCATGAGCGTGGTTCGCCTTGGTGGGAGGAGAGCAATTCCCCGGCGGACCCCCAGAGTCAGTACCAGAACTACCCGACAGCCAAGCCAGTGCACCACCTCGAAGAGGGTCGAGGGCGCGACGAGGACGACGCCGCACGCGAACTTCGTGCGCGTCGGGAGGCCCAAGACAACGTCAACTGCGAGAAGCTTGCGTTCATCATCTGTGCCATCCTCCTCCCGCCTCTCGGTGTCTTTTTGCAGGCTGGTTGTCACAAAGACTTGGCCATCAACTTGCTGCTCACGATTCTCGGGTACATCCCGGGCATCCTTCACGCGCTCTATGTGATCTTGACGAAGTAGGCACGCAGGCAACGGGAACCGCGTAGCTAATGGGTAAACGCGTGATACCCACGATGCCCTGATCGTTCGCTTTACTTATTAATTAAGTACATTTGACTCTTTTTAGCATCAATGTACTGGTTTAACAGTATGTTCGTGTAGTTGAAGAGCTCCTCGCGTCACAAATCTCAGACTTTACGATCGCACGCTGCGTGCCGTCCTGACGCAAGGGCCAATGCGATTGCTCGTCGCGGACGAAGATGCTGCTCTCTAGCACGCCGCGGGACAGCATTTCCACTTTCGCTCCGTAGAAGCCAAGTATGAGCCAAGGCCGACCATCAAACAACGTGCACTACCTCGAAGTCACGCCCAAGGCGGCTGCCAAAGCCAAGCGAGACGCTGGCGCGGTCGCGGTCGAGATCAATGAGCCACCGACAGAACCAGCAGGGCCTCCGCGCCTTCGAGACCGTCATGAAGGCTGGATGCAGGTGTTGTACATCTTGTGTGTCGTCATTTTGCCGCCGATCGGTGTCTACCTCGACCAAGGCTGCAACATGACATTGGCCATCAACATCCTGCTCACGATTCTCTGGTATCTCCCGGGACTCATCCACGCACTCTATGTCATTCTGTTTGCCTAAGTCGCACGTTTAATAGACGATTTTTATTAGAAGCCACACATGCAACGCGCGAGTTTCTCCTTGACTTCCATCACGATGTGCTCGGCCCGGGCGTCCACCGCGTCCCACATGTCGACCAGCGTGGTCTCGCCGGTTGTCGCCGCCATGGCCACGACCTCCAGTCCATCCTCAAAGTGGTGATGGTGGTGATTGCCGTCGTTTGCAGTCAATTCCTCCTTCTTCAACACGACTGGGACGAGCATGGCCCCGCCACCGAGAGCATTCACTTCGTGGACGAGCCGACGAATGAGATCGTTGAGGTCCACGTGATCGTAATGCTTGACAGTGGCTTCGTCCAGTCTCGTGGATGGGATCCGCAGTCGGAATTGCACGGCATGTGGCAACACTTGCACCACATCAAAGCGAGGATCCGCTCGGAGCTTGTCCACACTTTGGACGGTCTCAGTGGACAACGCTGGTTCGTCCACAGATGCCGTGAGGATCGAGACGAGGTCGTTCCGAACGGCGTCTTCGTCGAAACCCGTGCCGATGACCACGAGCTGCGTCTTTGGCGCCGTCGTCCAGGGCCCAGTGTTCTCGATCTCGAGGCGCTGACGACCACTCAACTGGACAACGTATCGATGGCGACGCCCGTCGTCCGCCAGACACACGACGCCCTTCATACGCAACACGCCACGCGGCAGGCCGCAGCGTACGTAATGATGCAGCTGTCGTAGCGACACGGCTTCTGTCTGCTCGTACGCGACGGAACTGAACGACGACGACGTCGAACCGCTTCGACTTGACAGCGCCACATCATCGCGTCGAAGTCGACGCGTAGCGTTGTCACTGCCACAGACCCAGTGCGCTTCGACCTTTTCGTGGCTCACCGCGTCGTGGACGCCCTCGGGCGGCGCGATATCCAGCACGTGCGGGAGATACACCTGTCCGTGGGTCGTCTCGTACACACGCGCGCCCGGCGCGTACTGCTGGATCACCTGGTGCGCGCGTTGCTTGTCTTCCTCCGTCATGAGATCGACCTTGTTGAGCACCACCACGTCGGCACACTCGAGCTGGTAGATGGCCACGTCGTTGGGCGTGCGTCCTTGCTTGGCGTCTTGCGCCATGGCGTCGCCGTCCACGACGATCACGACCGAATCCAAACGTGCTCGCGTCATTTTCCCAAAGCGCTCTTGCACGGCGCTGATGAGCTGCGTGGGATCCGTCGTGCCGCTGGTCTCGATGACGAGGTAGTCGAAGGGCTCCTCGTGTTCCTGGAGGATCTCCCAGATCACGTCCTTGAACGCGTCCACCGAGCGACTCGCGACGCCATACACTTCGGCATTGTGCTTGTACGTCTTGACCCACTGTCGCGACTGCGCGGCGACGCCGCCTTTCGCGGACGCCACGGCCACGCCGCTCTGACTGCGCTGCAGCGCGAAGAGCGTCTGGTCCGTCACGAGCAGCTCGTCGACGTTGATGGCCGCGAGATCGCTCACAGCGCACGCGATGCGCAGGTTGAGTCGATTCGCCAGCAAATGATGCAGCAACGACGTCTTCCCAGCGCCCAGAAAGCCGCTCACAACGGTCACCGGGAGCTTGCGCTGCTGCGCGTTCTTCTCCAGCATGCGCTGCTCATAGCCCAAGCAGATATTCACCCGCGCCGCTGCCGCTGCCAAGTCGTCCGCCATTATGCTAATCACCGAGTGAGTGGACCACACGTCTGGTTCAAGATACTGGTATTTTACTGGTAGATAAGCTAGGCTAGACTAGGCTTGTACCCTAAGGCTAAGACTAACTATTCGACGCGTCCTAGCTTCCCGCCTGGGCATTTTTGGTCTCTCATGCGTCGTTCGTATAATGAGAAATCGGACTTGTCGTCGGTGAAACGGACCCACATGCAACAAGACAGTTGTGTTATTGGTTGAAATGCTAACCCACACGTGTACGCGGTCAGCCATCTCTTCACCGTCGAATACATCATGGTAAAGATAGTCGGGATCTTGTCCTCAGTGTCGCGCCAGAGCTGGCAATGGCGCCCGTGTTGAGCCTCGGACGCTCGCGATGGTCGCTCTCGGGGGCGATCCGCGTCGCACCGGTAGTGCCTGCGCCGGCAGGCCACATGATGATCACGAAAAGAGCTCACCAAAAGGTGAATCCCGGGCCCTCGGCCATCGCGACGGTGTTTCCTGGCGAAGAAAAGTCGATTCCTTGCCTCTTCACGGTCCAGGAGAGTCGAGAGCTGCCCAAAGTGATTGCGTCTGTCTCCGTCAAGTCGATTATATTGCCCACGGGCTGGCTGGAGCCATTCAACGCGTGGGTGCATCGCTATCGACTACTGTTCTCGACCATCGGATTCATTTCCAGTGTCCTGGTGGGGCCGGCACCACTGGTATCTCCTCAATTGGGGGTTATCCCGGCCCTAATATCCTGTGTACCGATGATTTTCACCCTGATGCTCACTTTCCTTGGGCTCCGATACGATATGCTCCGCCTTGTGATCAGGTCATACGAGTTTTGGTATCTCTCGATCGTCAATACCGTGTGTTGCGTCCTCCTGGCGATGTATTACCAAGACGTACGCGCGATCCTCGGCATTGCCACCATCGGAGGCTTTCAATGCGTGCTTCTCATCGACGCCAACTTTCGAGCCATCAAACACATGACCACGCTGTCTCTGGTGGGAGCTATGGCGGCTCTTTCGCTCGCCTTGGGGATCACGACCGGAACACTGCAAGAGGTCCACGATTTCCCAGTCCTATGCCATCGGAATGTGACACTCATGGCCGGCGACGTCATTGCCCACGGCTTCGTCACGTCGGCTGTGCTTCTCTTGAGGAATGCCTACTATAAGCGCCGATATACTCGATTTGCCGAGCGACACGACTCGTTGCGAGCCAATATATCGGACATCACAGTCGTCAGGTGCGTGGGCTACCAGTGTCGGCTCACGTGGCGTGCTGTTAGCATCGCTTTTCCACGTTTATCGCAGACTTGCGCTCCGAAGCGCTCGACACTCGGTCGACGCGCCTCCGCCGTCCTCCGTCTTCGAAGTGTAGGGGCCTTGTACATCATCCGAGCCCAAGACGTCTTTTTCCCGGTCTGGAGCGTCGAGAAAGCGTCACTTCCTCAGAAATTGCGAGTCGGATTGCGCGTTTCGGGATTCATCGGCTTCTTATCCACTGGCTTCGCATTCATCCAGGCAATCACCCCGCACAACTCTCGGGTCACATCTTTGAATCAGCAGCAATCGCAGTTGACCGTCGCGACTCTGAGCATCATGTTCACGTCCATCTTCGTCTTGGTCTTTGTCCTGACACTCTACGAGCGCACCATCTTCACCCGGATCTGCCACTCGTTCGACTTCCTCTTCCTCTCGACGCAGGTCGTCATGGGCCACGTATGCCTCGCGCTCATGTGTGAATGGGATTTTCGTGGTCTCTCAATCATCTCCAGTTGTCTTTGGCTCCACTGGGTCATTACACTGGACGCATTGCCGCCACTTCGAAGAGAACAGCTCGGTTTCCCAGTGCGAAAGTGGGCCAAAGTGGTCACTATGGCTGGTTTGATCTTGGTTTGCTTTGTCAACGTCGACCTTGTGGTCTGGAACTCGCAGCAGTTTGTCAACCATAGCATGCTGCGGTTCTCTGTCCGAGGTCGCGTGATCGAGTGGCGCGTGATGTCGTTCCTGCTCAATCGATCCGTCTCCATATTCGTCTGGCTCATTCGTTTGCTGTTTCGTCAAATGGTCTACACAGTGGACGATTTGGTGATGCTCTCAGGTGCTGTCGAGTACGAAGACACCATGTTACATCGCCGTCGCGTTCGTATGGCCACAAAAGAGCGACTCCAACGCATGGCCCCCAAGATCCGCGCGTTGAGCGCCCTAGACGCGATTCGCAAACAACGAACGACTCTCACGACCCTCGCGCACATCCCAGAGATCTCTAGAAGAGAGGTTTCACCGCCTACGAGTCCTCGCGGGCATCGAGACGCTTGATCACAACAGACAGAATGGAATTCGTTGCGATTACTGCTCGTTATATTGGTATGAGCGCGCTAGTTGTCACTACTGTGGACGTTACGCGTTCTTTTGTTCGAAACACTGTACAGCAAGCACTACGGTAGGTGTGGCCATATCTCACTCGCGTCTGTGCTTGAGGAGACCATGGCAATTAGCTTGTGCGCCAATTCTGGCTGCTCTATCCTTGTCTTGTCGAGATCACCGAGGAATTCGCGATAAACTCGGTTCGACAAGCGATAGAAACAACTGCGTCGTGGATAAGATTGTGAATAGACTAATCGTGGAGCGTTGAATGAGGTTCGTGGTCAGCTCTCCACAGTCGGGCGGACAGCGTAGGTAATCAGAACCTCGTGCCATGACTACTCCCCCTACGGCGTGGGGTCGGTCGCGATGGTCGCGCTCCGGGTCGATCCTCGTCTCACCCGTGGTGGTCCCCGCGCCCGATGGCCACATGCTGGTCACACGACGACCGCACTCGCCGGCTCCACGTGGACCCTCGGCGATCGTGACGGTGTTTCCCGGCGAACGACGATCGATCCCAGGTCTCTATACAGTCCAAGAGAGTCGTGAGCTGCCCAAGATAAACGCTTTGATGACCGTCAAGTCGATCATCCTACCCAAGAGCTGGCTAGGGCGGTACAACGTATGTGTACATCGCTATCGACTGCTCATCTCGTTCGCTGGGTTCTTCTGCTATATGGTGGCGATCCCTGTACCACTGGTGTCGCCTCGACTGGGTATTGGTCTAGCCGTCCTCTCCTGTGTCCCAATGCTCTTCATCCAAATGCTCACTTTCCTTGGACTCCGCTACGATATGGTGCGTCTGGTGACCAAGTCGTACGAGTTCTGGTACCTCACGGTCGTCAACACGGTGTGCTGCGTACTCTTGTCAATATATCTCCAAGGTGGGCGTGCACTCATCTGCATCACGACGATCGGAGGCTTCCAGTGTGTGCTTCTCATCGACGCCAACTTCCGAGCCATTAAACACATGACAAGAATCTCCATCATGGCTGCTACTGCGGCAATTGCGCTAACTGTTTGCACCGCAACGGACTTGCTGCGAGCCACCCACGACTTTACAATCGTTACGCACCGCAACATGGTCGTCAAAGCCAGCGACGTGATCGCTCACGGCTTCGTCACGTCGGCCGTGTTGCTCCTGAGAAATGCTTACTACAAGCGTCGGTATACGCAGTTTTCCGAGCGTCATGACACTTCACGAACGGGAAAAGCGGGGATCACAGTCGTGCGCTGCGTCGGATATCAGTGTCGACTGACCTGGCGCGCCGTAAGCATCTCCTTTCCGCGTGTATCGGACACTTGTGCTCCACGACGATCGACTCTCAACCGCCGTGGATCCGCCGTCCTCCGTCTTCGAAGCGTTGGAACACTGCATGTGATCAACGCGCGAGACGCCATTTTTCCCATTTGGAGCGTCGACAAGGCGGTACTTCCACTTCGATTGCGATCCAGCCTACGCGTCTCCGGCGTCGTGGGCTTCCTAGTCACCGGCATGGCGTTCATACACTCCATCATCCCACACAATCCGACCAACGCCCTCGTTGATCCGCAGCGCTGGCACTTGGTACTGGCCACTATTGGCGTCGTATCAACGACCTGCTTCATCACAATCTTCGTAGCGACACTGTACGAACGAAGTATCCTCATCCGGATCTGCCACTCGTTCGACTGCCTCTTTCTCTCAACTCAAGTCATCTTGGCTCACGTGTGTTTCGCCTTCATGTGTCAGTGGGACACACGGTGTCTGACAATCATTTCCAGTTGCCTTTGGCTCCACTGGGTCATCACACTGGACGCTCTGTCGCCGCTGCGAAGAGAACAGCTCGGTATCCGCGTGCGCACGTGGGCCAAAGTGATCACAGCAGCTGGTCTCGCGCTCGTGTCGTTCGTCTTTGTCGACTTGGTCGCTTGGAACACGCAGCAGTTCGTCAACCACGTCATCGCTCGCTTCTCCGTTCGTGGCCGGGTGATCGAGTGGCGCGTGATGCCGATCCTGCTCAACCGCTCCGTCGCGATCTTCTTCTGGCTCGTGCGATTGCTCTTCCGCCAACTGACGTACAAGGAAGACGACCTCGTCATGCTCTCCGGTGCAGTCGAGTACGAAGACACCATTCTACATCGCCGACGCGTGCGTAAAGAGACACAGGAGCGACTCAACCGCATGACACCCAAGCTACGCGCTGTGAACGCACTCAGCGCCATGCGTCGACGCTCCCCACTGATGCACATCACCGAGTTTTCCCACAAGGACACATGAGGCTTGTGTGGTCGTTCACCGCGCATGTTCCAGCCACCCGCCTGCAAGTAGGGCAGTACCAAGGTATCTAGGAGCCCTCTCATATAGATCAATGAAGCCCTGAGCTCCTCCTAGCCTCCATAGAGAGAGGCATCTGCATGCCATCGCCGTCATTTCCATTGGAGCTCTTCATTCAAATTCCTTCCTGCGTACTGTAATTTACGCCTTTGGTACGGTTACGAACGTTGGGTACGCTGCGTAACCGTTACTTTCAACATGGCTACATTTTAGTAACCAGGGTACAGTTGACGTACCCCTCATCATACCCCCTTCCAAGCCATTCCTCTGGTGGACTCGTCATGGTGAAATGGTAATTTTAGTCAGTGCGTCATCTGAGCGTGTGGTGGGTGCTGGGGAAGGCGGACATGGCGGCAACGGCGCCTCCGCCGGCCACAACGCAGGCCTGGACGCGGTCGCGATGGTCGCTTTCCGGATCCATCCAGATCGCGCCCCTGGTGCTAGGGTTTAGGTCAACCACATCATCTTCCAAGTATCGGTCCGCGGTCGCGTCATCGAGTGGCGAGTGGTCCCATTCCTGCTCAATCGCTTCGTCTTCGTCTTCTTCTGGCTCGTACGGTTGCTATATCGCCAGATAACATACAAAGAAGACGACCTCGTGCTGCTCTCGGGCGTTGTCGAGTACGAAGACAACGTCTTGCACCGTCGTCGCGTGCGCATGGAGACGAAGGAGCGTCTCGAACGCATGACGCCCAAGATCCGCGCCGTGAACGCGATCGACGCGCTGCGTCGGCACCGAACGGCCCTCACACATGTACCGGAGCTTTCGGAGTTGAATGCATGACGGGTACAACCAGTAAACTTCAACAGGATCCACCCGTTGTAGTCACTGTCCTTGTCTCATAGTGTCCAACAGCGAGTTTTCTTCGCGCAGTCCCGGATCGCGACGGGATTTTCTCACCTTTCTCCTCACGCCTGGGTCTCGTTGTCTCGCAGTCTGCATTACGACGTGTTCTTCACACCACCACATAGCACAATGGCGCTCACATGTGGCGACATCCCGCGACTGATCTGCTCGATCATTCTGCCACCGCTGGGCGTCTTCTTCCAAGTGGGCTGCACCAAGGACCTGGCGATCAACATTCTCCTCACATTGCTTGGGTGCGTTAGCTGCTGTGGTCATCACGACCCACTCATTCTCTGACCTGATGAGTTTTATCCTAGGTACATCCCCGGAATCATCCACGCGATCTACATTCTGCTCAAGGAATGACCGACCGAAGAAGAGACTGGACCAGCACTCGCGCGACGGAAGTGCGACCACGTAACCTGAATTCATGTACCTGGCTGACTTGATTTGCTACACGTGCACTTCATCTTGGTCTGGCTATGTGAAAATCTCACTACTGACTTCAAGAAATTCACCAATGATTCAATCGAACCTCCTGGCTTTGAGACGATCCGAGCCAATCACGTCACGACGAAGTGAACCCAGCCAACCCATGGCCCCTGGCTACAGTGGTTCTGTCATGAATGGGCTGGTGATAGGCCATGGCCATGGACTGACTGGATAGCGCTTTGAAGGACACGAGCTCGGTGTCGCTTCACTCCTCATCTTCCCACCGAGCAAGCACCATGGCGTCCTACGCGATGACCTCCTACTCCAGGGCGACTCCGCCTCCTGCGATCGCAGCACTCATCATGCCGCCGCTCGTCGTTTTCCACCAGTTCGGATGGACGCAGGAGCTCGTGCTGAACATTCTCTTGACGCTCATGGGGTGAGTTCGCTCGGCTTTTACGCGTTCATGGGGATTTACTTTCTAACTTGGTCTTTTTTTCGTGCATGAAGATTCGTCCCCGGCGTCGTCCATGCCATGTATTGCACCTTGAAGGCGGTGCTGCTTCGCTCGCGGTATCATCGCCCGCGCGTCTTGGACTGCAACGCACTCATCACGCAGCACAAGTCTATCTATTATCCTGCTACCAAACACTATTAAGCTATCGAACGAATGAAAGAACGAACCCACAAAGTGAACCAACGACGCGTGCTGTTGCTTCTCCTATGGCCGAGATGGACCCGAATCTCGTTGATTCCTAGTCGATGGGGAATTTCTAGCGAGGGTAAAGATCTCTACCGTGGATTCAAGCGCGCGTACCGAGAGCTGACGTGCTGTTGCCTTACCGCACCGTTACTGACGTTTCGTGCCTCTTCATAATCTGTTTTCTATTCCAACCGCCACACTTCACACAAAAAGACGCCTTCTGCAGCATGGCTCCATCGACAGTCTCCATGCCGCCAGCGCTGAGTGTGCTCATGCCGCCCCTCGTGGTCTTTTATCAGGTCGGGTGCACGCAGGACGTCGCCATTAATGTCGCCCTGACACTCATGGGGTACGTTATAAACAAAACTTTCGGGGTCTATGCCATATATTAACGTGTTGTTCTTCCAACAGAATCGTCCCCGGGATCTTCCACGCCGTGTCCTTCCTCCTAGACGTCTCGACATTCGCCGACAGCGTCATACCGCTCATGTCCTCGTGAACGTCAGCCACCTGATCGACTTATGTGATTATGTAAAGTATATAGTACATTATGGTAATAATAGGATTCCACATATCTATTAGAGTAATAAATCATTCTTTCAAATGATTTGTGAAAATTTAGAAATTCAGCCTCAAGCCAATTGACAATTGGCAGAATAATTTGAACCCACGTCTCAAGATTGTTCCGTCAGGCGGCAGAGAGTGCCGCCACCTCCGTAGAACACGCCTGAGCACTGTGAAGGTAATTCTCAACTGTATTGCGGATTAGCGCGTTCTCTAGCTACTGTGAACCCAGGCGCCCAAAGGTTAACCTACGGGTGAGATCTGATGAACCCAAGGGTGAACCTGATTCAAAAGGTCTTTGGTGAGATGCGCTACGGCGGCAGCTGGTTTCCACGGCGGCGTGGAACAAAAATCCCAAATGTCCTCTTTTCCTCATTTCCCATTCCAGCATCCTCCAACAACCGAGATGACTCCTTCAGACGCTGTACCAGATCCTCGTCGTCGATCTCGAGTGCGTCGATTCTTCCGAGTCTTTCGAAAGACTCCCAAGCCAGCCACTACTGACTCGACCACGCCTCCTTCCTCTATACCGCCTCCAGCAGTCAACCCAGTCGCCTCGACTGAACCCAACAAGCTACGGGAGTTGTCGGTGCGGGCTCCAGTTGTGTACCAAGCCAAGTCGACACACGAGGCAACGAGCGTCAACACGACTGTACTGAAGGGAACGAATGTGAGACCCAGTGACGCTACGACTGCCTATGTTGAGTGACGCCAGAGATCATCCAAAGCAAGTTGGAGTTGCTGTGCTCGATCACGCAAGGACTCGAAGCCGCGAGAGGCGAGAAATGGCGCGTTCTTTGCTTTCCGAACCCGCGACAAGAGCTCCAAGACAGAAGAAGTGAAACACCCAAGACATCCAAGAGATTGTCGACTTGGTCTTGCTGCGCTCGCGCTCGTCCTGAGAAGCAAAAAGAGCTGGGGGTCCAGACGAGGTCGAGCTGGTCTTGCTGTGCACGATCTCGCCACCGTCGAAAGGGTCAGAAGGCAACGGAAAACGATGTGAAGCTTAGGAAGAAATGGTTGTGCTGCTTTCGTGCGCGTAGCAAGAAACCAAAAGAGACCGAGACGAAGAAGATCAGATCGAGCTGGTCGTGTTGTGCTCGTGCGCGGCATCATCGAGTGGAAAGGGTCGAGGTGAATGTTCACGACATTCGCGAGGTCTTCCACGCGCTTTTCTGGATCACCTTTGGCCTCCCCATCATCATCTTCCACGTGTTCAGCTCCTTCCTGTTCATCCCATTGGCGATCTTGAGCACGCTCTCCTCTATTGTCTTTGGCTTATCCTTTTTGGTCGTGACTGGATACATGGTGCTGGCGCTGGTCGCCTCCGTACTTTTTCCGCCGGTCGGTGTGTTTATACAAACAGGAGCCTCAAAACAGTTCGTCGCGAACCTCTTCCTGACGCTGCTCAGCGTCGTGTTGTGTCGCTTGATCACCGAACAAGTGCCTGCGTTCGGCATTGTCCCCGTGTTCTTCCTCGGTAATCTGCACGCTCTCTTCTTTACCCTCTACGAGAACAACGGCGGCCTCCGAAAGGCTCTAGGCTCCTTGGCTACGGCAACGATAGAAAGAAGGCTTCAATAAGTGAAAAACTAGTACCTGATTCATGTCGTTATCATCTTGATGAGCTAAATAGAACTTTGTCTATATTCTTATGCGAATCATGAGTTTGTTTTCCTACGGGATGGCTCGATACACAGATTCGTCGTCGGCCGGCGTAATGTCCGTCGCGCCACTGGTCGATGGAGGTCCCGTCTGGATACTGCGGAGCTTGCGCGAGTACATTGGCAACTCGAGGAAGAAGACGAGCTTGACAGGCTGCGGCAGCTCGCGGTAGAGCTCTGGCGGGAACAACCATAGCGGACTCGTGCTGCGCTTGTAGTCCAAGTAGAAGGTCTGGGCACCAAAGCGCTCGTCGTATCGGTCTTCCGCCAGAGGAGTTCCCGAGAGGAACATGAGGAGAACGAACGTGAGGACGGGGCTGAGGATGCTGACAAAGTACCAGTGACGCGAGCTGTCCATAAAGTTGGGCGAGGCGAGCACCGTCATGCCGACCCACACGAGGATCTCGCCAAAGTAGTTGGGGTGACGGGAGTAGCGCCACACACCAGTGCACAAGAGCTTGCCCTTGTTGCTCGAATCTTCGTGGAAGCGTTCCTTGCTGGCGTCCGCGGCCCATTCCGTGAAGAACCCAATGGCCCAGAGCACAATGCCCACAATGTCGCGGGCGTCCCCAAAGCCTGGCGTGTCGGCTTTGTCCACCGAGTTGACGAGCATGACAGGGAGCGAGACGATAAAGACCCAGATGATCTGGAAGACCCAGAAGCCGAAGAAAGACCAGAAGTTGCCGCGCATCTCGTCAAAACGCTCGTCCTTGCCGCGCTTGAGCACGCGCGTGAAGAGATGCGAGCCCAAGCGAATGGCCCAGAGCGACGCCAAGACGGACGCGACAATCGCGCGCGTCGTGTACACATTCTGCACCACGAGACTGAGGACAGCGAGCAGGAGGAAGTTCAACGTGCCAGCGAGGTCCGTGACCTTGTCAAACTGCAAGAGGTAGGCAATGGCGAAGAAGCTGAGCTGCAAGGCGACCGTCACGCCAAAGCAGAGGAGCACGAGCCAGTCGCCGTCGAACGTTGTGGTGGCCGCCATGACGAGGAGGAGGCGGATGAGGAAGTGAGCAACGGCAATGGACGTCTCCAATCGACTAGAAGGCGATGAGAAGCAGCCACTTGGAGTGATGCATTGAGCTCCTGGTCCGAACACGACCGAATGTTCAGACGAGCATAATCAGCGCGTTAATGTTCTTTCTAGTCGTCTATGTTCCTTTTATTACGTATATACTCAAAATACACCATTTATTGCACCAATTTACACTTTCAATAAAAAAGCGCTTTTCTTTTGAATTTGGTTGTTGGAACAAAGCGCTTTTTATACTAAGTACGCATGCGCTGTGCCATTCGCACTTAGTGCAGACGAACGGAAAAAGAGTGAGTGACCAGCCAGAAGGGGAAGACGACGAGCTGGATGCAGGAGACCAAGGACGCCACGGGCGGACGGCCCGCGACCATCACGCGCAGTGCCGTCGTGCAGGCGCGTTCGCAGCAGCAGACGCTGCGTCCAACGAGTATCCAGACGGCTCTGGGCGACGAGAACGGCACAGGCGGCGGCGACGGGTGGGTGAGTGTGGATCACCATCGACGGAGACACCGTCCAAGCGGCGACGGACGGCGGGAAGTCACGGGCGTGGCGCTTAACCGCTCGCAGTCGATGGTGGAGACGACGTACGCGAGTCCGCGTGGCGGGGCGACGTCGCATTCGCGTGCTGACGCGCTTTCCGCGGCGGCCACCATGGACAAGACGATGCGCGAACGGAGTTATGCGGCCGGTACGACGCCCAGTTCACCGGCGGCGATGCTGCCACCAGCGACGACGCAGTGGGGGTCACCGTCGGAAGAGCGCACGCTGAGTCGCTCGCAGTCGGCGTCGCCGGACATGGTGGCGGCCACGTTGCACCGGGAAAGCAGTCTGCAGAAGCTCATGCAGGCGTGGCAACGCGTGGAGAACAGCGTCAAGGAGCCGAATCGACCGCGGAATGGCTCACGGCAGGCGAATCGCGCGAGGGATCGCGTCGAGTCGCACCATCAGCAACAGCAAGTCAACGGGGAAATGCCGACGTCGACGGCGTTACGACGCACGCAGAGCGACATTCCGGAGGGCAATCGCGTGCGCAGTCCGACGGGGAATGGACGCACGAACGCCAAGTCCATGGATGGCTATCGTGGCGCCAACGCGTCGGCTTCGACGGGTAACGGCGGGTCGAACGGCAAAGAAGGAACGACGACTCAGCAACGCAAGTGTGGCGACAAGCGCGACTTTTTCTTTCGGAATCTCGACTTTGAGACACGCAACATGCTCCAGATCGACGACGTCGCGGCGTTCAGTGTGACCGACTTTGAGATGGCCAAGAAGATCTCGATGGCGATCCTCGAGTTGTTCCCGACGGCGTCGACCAAACCGGACTTTCCCAATGGGAATTCTCCACGCAAGGAAAACGGCGAAGGGAATGTACCGCCGGACAAGTATCCCCTGGTGATCACGGACGCCACGGCGTGTGTAGGTGGGAATGTGCTCTCGTTCTGCGACTTTTTCCAGCATGTCAATGCTGTCGAGTGCGATTCCACGCGGATATCGATGCTCCAGAACAATCTCCACGTCTTGAACAAGTCGGGCGTGACATGTTACATGGCCAGCTACCTCGACGTGATGCTTCACTTGTCCCAGGATGTCGTGTTTATTGATCCGCCATGGGGCGGCCCAGAGTACAAGGACCTCGAGTTCGTGGATCTCTATCTCGACACACAGCCACTGTATCGCGTTTGTGAGAAGCTTCGAGGACACGCGCAGTGTGTTGTGCTTAAAGTACCAACAAACTTTGACGACGAGAAGTTCGCGCGCCATGTGTCTGGGCACGTCCAGGTGCGGAAGGATTTCAAGAAGATGCATCTGGTGATCTTGGACTTTCGGTCGAGTGGAACTCGAGTCATGTCGTAATGGGAACCGTTGCGGTTGATCTCGTCCGACAACGATGACTGCGTTGTAGATACGTTCCTGATTGAATGACGAAATCGGATGAGGACAGCCTTCACTGATTGGTAAGTATTACTGACGACGCTTTCAGGACGGACGGGGAACTTATCCGCTATTTTTGTGCGTAAACCAGGTCCCTTTACGTGTTGGTTGGCGATGCAATCAGTCCGTGCGGATGGTAGATTTCGGTCGGCTCGTAGTCCGACCATTTGGCGCATAACCTTCCACTGTTGAGAATGGATGCTATCGAAAGCAATGTGGAGGCAGCATTTGCTGAGCATGGCTCAGGAGGTGCGAACGTACTGGAGGTTTCTTCTTCGGTACGGAGGCACACCGTTGAGTCAATATCCCCGTTGGTGATTCCACCGCTTGACTTAACCAAGCCGAAGGCAACTCAATTAAGTGGTGGCGAGTCGGGAGTGCAAGAAGGACTACCAGTTGGTGAATCAAATGCAAGCCTTGCTGATGGTCGAAAACAACGAATGTTTGGACAGCAGAGTTTGCGTCGCCTCAGCGTGAAGCCTGTGTCCATGTTTGGGCTTGCTACTCGCGCATCTCGCGATAAAGATGAGCTTCAGGCCAAGACTGCTACATACGAAATGATGATGCTGCACTTCCAAGTCCGGAAAGTCAATCGAACGCACGTATCAGGTAGCGATTTCATACCAACTGATTTCACAGACCCGATGAGGCGTACAATCGTTCGCCAGTCATCCTTGCGACAGGAGGGCGACATGGAGTCAATGACTTCCGCCAGAGCGCACTCTTCGTCGGACCTGAATGGCTACATGAATTCGGGTCGTGGGCTTGCCTTTCGTCGAACTAGATCAGTTCAAGGTGAAAGCAGCGACTCTGAAGACCCTATCGTCTCGCCGACCACGAAAGAAGACGTTGCTACCGGTGAATCATGGCGCCGATCGAGTGTATCAAATGTCTCTGCGCATGATCACGAACGTCGGCCGAGTTTGTCTATGAATGAGGGCGAGCGGAATGTGGACTCAGCCAAACTCCTTGTTCGAAGAACGACGTCGGACGATTTTTCCACTCTCGCACCTCCTCGATCTCGACGGTCTACTGGTGTTCCGTCCCATGCGACAGCGCGAGAAGCTGAAATGCAGTCGAAAGTGGGTCTCCCTTACTCTCAAAAATGCTCAAGAAGATTCGCTTGGAGATGGTGGAAAGCAGCGATGAAGCGCTTCTCAAGTCCGATTTCTCCGGATAGTAATCTTGCAAAGTCCCGGTGGCTGCTTCTTGGGATTACGTTCTTGGCCCAGTTAGTCTTCTTGCCTTTGGTTCCCGTCTACTTCGGCCATGATACCCATCCGGTGCTGGAATTGAATGCAACTTTCGAGTGCATCTTCTTCATCGACATTCTGTGTACGCTCAACACGAGTTACTTTGACAAGGCATCGAGAACGCTTGTCGCATCCCGACGACAGATAGCTCTTCGTTATCTACGTGGGTGGTTTGTGCTGGATGCTATATCCGAATTCCAGTTGACACGGTCCGGCTACTTTTCCAGTATGCGAATGAAGATGGTAACTACGAACAAGAAGACCAACGCCATGTGGTATTTCACATCATATTGCGCTTGCCGAGGCTACTCCAATCGTTTAAGATGATGGACATGTTACTATGGCTAAGTCGAGTGCTTCGCTTGTGGAAGGAGCTCTTCACGTGGCTCATGTACTCACGCTACTCCCACCTCATGCGCATTGTATGGCTCGTTCTACTTGTGATCCTGACGTCGCATTACATGGCGTGCTGCTGGCACTGGATCACTGGCGACAACACCAACGCTCCCAACGCTGTCGCAGTCGGTGCACCCGCGTGAGAACAGTATCTCTCGGATATGTACTACTGCACTCTACTCTTGCAAGGCCAAGGCGAGTACAAAGGGACCACACCCTTGCAGAATCTCTTCTCGACGTTCTCGGTGTTGCTCGGGTCGGTGATTCTCGCCATCGTCTTTGGTAACGTGGCGATGCTCGTGTCCAACTTTAACGCCAAGTCGACCAACTACCAGCGCAAGATGGAGGTGGTCTTCGCCACAATGAACAAGTTGCAGCTGCCACACGACTTGAGAGAGCGCATCCACTTGTACTACGATCATTTGTGGCAAGAGTACGAGTCGTTGGACGGCGACATTGTCAAGTTCTCGAAGGAGCTGACGCACACGTTGGCGTTGGAAGTGGGTTTGTATCGGTATATGAATCTGATCATGAAGGTTCCATACTGGCGCGAGTGTTCTCCGGACTTTGTGACGCAGGTGGTGTTGAATTTGGTGGCTCGTGTGTACTTGCCGGACGACTATGTGGTTCGTCAGGGTGAGATTGGGGAGGAGATGTACATGGTGAATCGCGGATTGTGCGAGTTTGCGGATGTGGCGAGGATGGAAGATTTTACGTCGATTGGCGGTCGTCGGGATAGTATTGGTCGGAAGGGCAGTGGGTTGGACAGCAGTGACGACGCTGCCACCGGTCTTGATCGATCCCAGCAGCCACAGCTGACTCGAGTGGGAAGTCAACGCCTTCGCCGTGGTCACTCTAACGGCACGTTGAAGTCGTCCAAGTCGTCGAGCGATATCGAAGGGTCGATGACGGAGGGAGATGAAGTGAGCACGGTGCGTCCAAGTCTCGGTGGGGCCTTCTCGCCACATCCGTCAGTACCAGTGGTTGGCAAACAGATCGTGTCAGGAGAGACGTTCGGTGAGATGGCTCTGCTGATGAACTACCGCAGTATGACTGGTGTACGCGCCGTGACGTACGTGGAGATGTGTGTGCTGGATCGCACTAAGTTCCAACAGATCCTGGCTCGGTATCCAGACGATCGTCGGCGCGTGTTGCGGTTGATGCTGTCGGCGTGTGTGGAGAAGCGCGAGATTCCGTTCAGTCGTGGCGAGATCTGTCAGATGGTGGCTCGTAAGCGTCAGGTGCCGATCTTGAGTGTGCTGGACGAGAGCGACGGTGTTGGTGGTGAGGAGTTGGTGGAGGTGTTGTTGGATCGCATGGATCAGCCGTTGGTGGACCAGTCGATCATGTTTGGTTACCATTCTCGTTCGGGGGCGCGCATGACTGGTTCGTTTCGGATGACACCTCGATCTCTGCGTCGTAAGCGAAGCGGTCGAACGCTATCTGGGTCGAGTAGCGCGCTTGCAGCAGTTTTGGAGCTTGACCAGACATCGGTTGGTGCCGACGGAGCAGCGATTGAGTCGGTATCCAGCTCTCCATCGTCCATCAATCCGCTTCCGTCGACTATGCAATCGGAGTATCAGCGCGGACTGGAGACACAACTCGAGCGTATCAGTTCTCGTGTTCAAGAGATGGAACGCCACCAGTCCCAGTCAATGGAACTCTTGCGTCGTATCACCTCTCAACTGGGTGGTTCTGGCTCTGATAAGGGTGCAAGTGTCAAAGTCAGATCGTCCGATCCTAGTAATGTTGACACTACACCACCGGTAGATTCGTCAAGTGCGGCTCAGAGCAAGGCAGAACGCAAGCGTTTGCAGCGACGGAGCTCGCTTGGACCAGCCGTTCATCACATTTCAAGCGCCTATGCTACCACGTCTACGTCTCCACGCTCGGCAATCGTTGCAGCCACTCGTCTTGCTGATGAGCTATGGCAAAACCAGTCAGTCGCGAAGGAAAACGCAGAGAACACACCGATCCAGCCCAGATCTGTCCGTCGGACGGGGTCCACAAGAGTTGGCATCGAAAAGATCGTTGAATAGAGAAATTCCTGGAAAGTACTGAGGTATGTGGCTTTACTGTCCGTGTCGCACCGACTTGCGTTTGCAGGTTGGGAGAGTTTCTGGGACAAGTGACAACGGACGCAGCAGCACCTCTCAGGCTTGATGCTTTCTGGTGATCTGCACCTCGTTGCAATGGGTGTCTGTGGAAGTCAACCTCTCATCCGCAATGTCCAATAGGTTCAAGCGATGTTGAGCTCTCATTCGTCGATTTGCCAAGGCCGAGCCACAGGTGACGAGACGATGGCTTCGTCCAACCCGACTGCAACCAAACATTTCACAGAGGTCACTCTCTCGATTGGAGGGATGACCTGCAGCTCGTGTGCCTCTACAGTCGAAGCAGCGCTGACTTCGGTGCATGGCGTTGTCTCTGCTATCGTCGATAGCGCCACCGAGTTGGCTGTGGTTCACTTGGACAGCGATGGTGACGCCGTTGGGATCCGTACTGACGTCGAGGCGCTTGTTGAAGCGGTAGAAGATGTGGGATTCGAGGCAACTTACGTCTCGAACGCTGTGACGGCAAGCCTCGTGGGGCAAGAGCGACGGCTGGAAGAGACACAGACGTATCGACGTCGTACCATGGTTGCACTCTTGTGCACACTGCCTATTATCGTCGCGATGGTGGTTTTGGATCCGATCCACGTCGTTCATTTGGCATTGATGGTCGAAGTATTCCGCGGGGTGTCGGTCATGACGCTGCTGGTTGTGGTTTGTGCCACTCCTGTCCAATGGTATTCGGCCAAGCACTTCCATGTCGACGCCTGGCGCAGTCTCTGCTCGTGTTTAAAGCCCTCTAATGACCACTGGTGTTCGATTCGTCCTCTGGGAATGGCGTTTCTCGTCTCGTTGGGCTCCAACGTAGCGTACGGATACGGTGTTGTCACAGTCGTGCGAGCGATCGCTCTCGACAACGTCGACATCGCGAATGCAGACATGTTCATGACATCCTCGATGCTTGTGGCGTTTGTGGTGCTCGGGAAATACCTCGAGATCCTCGCCAAAGGCAAGACGTCGGACGCTCTCCAGCGACTCGTAGCTCTTGAAGCACCGTCCGCCACAGTCGTGGCGAATACTGACGACTACGAGAAGGAAACTCGAGTGCCGATTGAGCTCGTGCAACGTGGGGACCGCCTCAAGATTGTCCGTGGGAGCGCTGTTCCAACGGATGGAGTAGTTGTCTCGGGCAGTGGACGTGTGGACGAGTCGATGCTCACGGGTGAATCACGTGCGGTGGACAAGACAGTCGGGGATGCTGTGTACGGAGGCACCGTGTTGCTCGATGGCTTGCTTTATGTAGACGTTACGGGTGTCGGTAGTGAGACGATGCTTCGCCGAATCATTCGACTGGTGGAACACGCTCAGCTGTCCAAAGCACCGATCCAGTTGTATGCTGACCGTCTTGCGTCGTGGCTTGTGCCGAGTGTCCTCGTATTGGCGCTCTCGACATTTCTCATTTGGCTGGTGCTTGGTACAACTGGGAGTCTTCCGGCAGAATGGATTCCGTCTCATGATGGTGCCTTCGTCTTCGCGCTCAACTTTGCCATTGCCACTCTGGTCATTGCATGCCCTTGTGCCTTGGGTCTCGCGACCCCCACTGCTGTGATGGTCGGAACCGGCGTTGGCGCGAAGCTTGGTGTGCTAATCAAAGGCGGTGAAGCACTCGAGATCGCACACAAGGTGAACGTGGTGCTGTTTGACAAGACTGGGACGTTGACAGTCGGGCAGCCAGTGGTCACACACGTGGTGAGGGAGATGACAAAAAGATGGAACGCTCTGTCCATGGACGACATCTTAAACCTTGCTGCATCGGCTGAAGTAGGGAGCGAGCACCCACTCGGTCGTGCAATCGTCCAGTACGTCGAAACGCGCGGGATCAAGACGAGCGCCCAGATTGTCGAGAATTTTGCGGCATTCTCTGGCCGAGGTGTCGAGTGTGAGATTCAGTGCGACGGACTTCCAAATGACAGTGTCCGCGTGGCTCTAGGTAGCCAATCCTGGTTCACCGAACGCGGGATGACAACAACGACAAACGCTACAGCCGCCAAGATCGAGTTTCTGGAGAATATGGGTCAGACGCTCGTGTTTATGGCAATGGACAGCGAGTTGGTTGGTATGTTTGCGATTGCCGATGCTCCTCGACTGGAGGCTCGCGAAGCCATTCAGAAGCTGAAGGAGATGCACATCGACGTGTGCATGGTGACTGGCGATAGTGCAAAGGCTGCCCACGCAATCGCAGCTCAAGTAGGACTTGAAGATCACGTGCTTGCTCAGGTTTTGCCTGAGGATAAAGCAAATGCAGTCGAGAGATTTCGGCAAAGCAGTCGCTCCGACAAGCCACGCGTTGTTGCGATGGTCGGTGATGGGATTAATGACGCGCCAGCACTTGCGCTGGCCGATGTTGGCATCGCTATGGGTGGTGGGACGACAGTCGCCATGGAAACGGCGCAGATCGTGCTGTTGAAAGAGTCTTTGTGGGATGTGGTCACAGCACTTGCGCTCTCTCGGACAGTCTATCGGCGCATTCGATGGAACTTTGTGTGGGCTGTGGCCTACAACTGTCTTTTGGTGCCACTGGCTGCTGGTGTGCTCTATCCTGTTGGCGTTAGTGTGCCGCCCATGTTTGCAAGTGCTGCTATGGCGGTATCCTCGCTCTCGGTCGTGACTTCGTCACTATTGCTCAAGAGGTTCACTGCTCCACGACCAGGTGACGTTTCCAGCCGCACGCCCGAGGATGAGGTAGAGGTTCAGGAAAGCACCAAACAAGCAAATGACGGGAAAACTCAGTACGAATCGCTCGCATCACCTGCTTAGGACGGAAGAAGTCGCTTTTCCGAGCTTCTCTTCTATCGTACTGAGTTGTTATCAGCTTAATATGCAGGACGACGTTATGGAGTCAGGGTTGTCGATTAAAAGCGTCGTCTGGGCTCGTGGAAGCTGATCAATTATGCTAATAGGGTACGTACGTTTCTCTAATTGCGTCATGACACAACCAGTTGATCTGTTTTGGGGTTTGCCTGGCGCTGAGGAAGCGGAGAACTTGGTCCACCAAGCTTGTGCTTGACGTCGCGGTAGGATCCCATATCAGTCGACTTAACCGACCAGAAGTTGACTCAAGAATATCCTACCACAACCGCCAGCGCGTTGCTGTCGGACGCTTTGATCGATTGCTTCCTTAGTATCCATATCAAGGTCGTAGCAGCCTCCCAACCCCCCTCTGCCGCGGAATATCGCCAAGTCTTCTTCTTTACGTCGTGATCAGAGCACAATGAGTGAGCTATGATTGAGAGTATTGCGGCAGTCCACGAGCATGCGGAGGTGCGTGTTTTGCTGAACGTGAGCTCTCTATCTTAAAACCATGTGCAATCTGCCAGCATTTGGTGCCCACGGACGTTGAGAGCATATTTCTGGTCGCTTTCTTCGAAATGGGTGACTCGGAATGCCAACAGACTCACTTTTGATGGTGCTTTTGTGTTCGAAAGAACGGAAAAGCGGTTTTTCCTACGATCATCTACCCGCCAAGTGTGAGGACCGACTTCCAGTCGTCCCACTGCCGTCACACCGGCTCCAGTGCAGAGACGTACGGCCAGTCGTCTCACCGCCTAGCACCGACGGCCTCCAGTGAAGGGATCCTGGCCTCGCCAAGTCCCTTCGCCACCTCACTGGTCAGCACCACGCGATGGCCATTCGTGTCGGTGTCAGCCACTCATTGCCGCCTCACGAGTTGCCACCACTCGTTCCATGCCAACGTGCCTGCCGGCGCACGTACTTGCCGCCTCACCTACTTGCTGCCTCACTCACTCGTTGTCTCACTTTCCTTTTTGCTCACTAGCTCCAAGGAGTTCCAAGAAGCTCAAGAACCCACCACGACCACTCCCGGGCGCACGCCATCACAGGCGTGGATCACCGTAGTTTGACTCCGCTAATTGTAACATGCCTCAATGTTGCCCCAACACCCTCTGTGTCTCTCGTCTTGGATCCGCCCAGATCCATGTTGCCTGATGTCGTGGTGAAAAACTAAAGATGGTGATCCCGTCTTATCGCGCTCCAGCCATCCGGAGATATACTCAAGATAGACACCGCTCGACATTCATCTCCTTCGTGTGCGTGCCTTTTTGATGCAATCAACCACGAAATCCATCGACCGGTCTACTTATGTTTGGACTGGTGCGTTTCGCAGGATCTTCGAGTGGGCAATGAGAGAAACGGGGGACTTGTCCGCCAAGATGGTGCGTGGTCCCGGTCTCATCTGGTCTGCAAAGCTAGCTTGACGCCGCTCACTTCTTTGTTTTGTACGATGGAAGAGCATATGAACGACTCAGCAGACCATCTCTATCTCAAAGACGCGAGGATACGTCGGCACTCTGGTGGGGCCGTCACCCCTGCGTTGAAAGGCCAAGCTGAGGCTGAGGCTCTCGTAGCGGGTGATGCTCGTCACTTGAAGAATACTCGGCGGACGTGGGGCTTTGATTAGCGCGTTCCCAGTGTGGGTATGCTGGCTGGGAACCGACGTTCGGCGCGCATCGCAAGTGAGCTGAAGCTCAAGGAAAAGACGGAAGCGTACGAGTCGATGATGGAGCATTTCCAGCTGCGGAAGCTTCATCGGACGTTCTCCGCAGACGATGGCAGTCGATTCAGCTCGCCGCAGTCCACATCGAGTATGCGTGAGCAGACTCCGTCGGAGGACCAACAAGTCCACCAGTTCCGACGAACGTGGCCACTCGACCAAGGCCGTGGGGCTCTTGACGACTCGACATGTACGGAGGAGCACTTTGCCGAGTTTGCGCACTCGAATTCGCACAGCTTTTCCAGTCAGGGTGTCACGCATCCATCGAGCACGCGACTGCTCTCCGCCGATGGACTCGTGCTCAACGAAGAAGGATCGTTCGAGTCATCACGACAGTCAAAGTGGTAGCCAAGCGGACTCGATGCCCACTCGCTGGTCGATGAAGCGGTATGCACGAATGCTCCTGAAACACGCCCGTCAGTATGCCTTTGCGCCGATGGCGCCCGAGAGTTTGGTCTCGAGGGTGCGCTGGGTGGTCTTCATGCTCACGTGTCTGGCGCAATTCGTCTACTTGCCGCTAGTCCCCATCTACTTTAGCTGCGACGACAGCACGGTGATCACGATCAACGCCGTGTTCGAGTGCATCTTCCTCTCGGAGATGCTCTTTTCCTTCAACTCGAGCTACTTTGACAGCAAAATGGCCAAGTTGGTGACCTCCCGACGCGAGATTGCGGTGCGGTATCTGCGTGGATGGTTCGTTCCTGATGCCCTCTCAGCTGTTCCAATCGATACGTTGAGATTTCTCAGGGGCGTCGACGAAAGTGACCTCGGTCACCATTCCCACGTGATCTCATTACCCAGCTCGTGCGCTTTTGTCTGCTGCGACACAAGGCAAAAGGTCTCTTCACGTGGCTCATGTACTCGCGCTACTCCCACCTCATGCGCATCGTATGGCTCGTTCTACTTGTGATCCTGACGTCGCATTACATGGCGTGCTGCTGGCACTGGATCACTGGCGACAACACCAACGCTCCCAATGCTGTCGCAGTCGGTGCACCCGCGTGAGAACAGTATCTCTCGGATATGTACTACTGCACTCTACTCTTGCAAGGCCAAGGCGAGTACAAAGGGACCACACCCTTGCAGAATCTCTTCTCGACGTTCTCGGTGTTGCTCGGGTCGGTGATTCTCGCCATCGTCTTTGGTAACGTGGCGATGCTCGTGTCCAACTTTAACGCCAACTCGACCAACTACCAGCGCAAGATGGAGGTGGTCTTCGCCACAATGAACAAGTTGCAGCTGCCACACGACTTGAGAGAGCGCATCCACTTGTACTACGATCATTTGTGGCAAGAGTACGAGTCGTTGGACGGCGACATCGCCAAGTTCTCGAAGGAGCTGACGCACACGTTGGCGTTGGAAGTGGGTTTGTATCGGTATATGAATCTGATCATGAAGGTTCCATACTGGCGCGAGTGTTCTCCGGACTTTGTGACGCAGGTGGTGTTGAATTTGGTGGCTCGTGTGTACTTGCCGGACGACTATGTGGTTCGTCAGGGTGAGATTGGGGAGGAGATGTACATGGTGAATCGCGGTCTGTGCGAGTTCGCGGATGTAACCTATTCCGAGGACTTTTCTACGGCAAGAGACCAAAACCACGTAGGACCTACTGGAATGGGCAGTGTCCTGGACACCAATGAGGATGAAGGAATTGATCAAGAGCAGCTGCACCAGCTGCCACGCGTGGTTCAGTCTCCGTCGTCGCCGCAGTCACTCAAACTTTGCCTTCAAGCCATCCAAGATGTCTAGTGACATCGAAGTCTCTCAGTCAGAAGAAGATGAAGCATGTGTCGTGCACCCAGCTCCAGGTCCTGCGCTTCCGTCCACATCCATCACCTCTTCACCACAGGAATCGTCGATACCAGTCGTTGGCAAGCAGATCTCGACAGGTGAGACGTTCGGGGAGATGGCTCTATTGATGAACCACCGCAGTATGATCGGCGTACGCGCCGTCACGTATGTTTGTGTTGGATCGCACTAAATTCCAACAGGTCCTGGCTCGGTATCCAGACGATCGTCGGCGCGTGTTGCGGTTGATGCTGTCGGCTTGTGTGGAGAACCGCGAGGTTCCATTCAGTCGTGGCGAGATCTGTCAGATGGTGGCTCGTAAGCGTCAGGTGCCGATCTTGAGTGTGCTGGACGAGAGCGATGGCATCGGTCGTGAGGAGTTGGTGGAGGTGCTGTTGGATCGTATGGATCAGCCGTTAGTGGATCAGTCAATCATGCTCGGGTGCGAATCTCACCTGGACACGCCTGGGAGCATCAAAAGTCCTCGATCGTTCCCTCGGTTACGACGCCGTCGATCGTTGTCCAGAACTCCGTCGTTTTCCAGTGGCGCCGAATCCATTCTGAGCTTCCTCGCCGAGTACCAGCGTGGGATGGAGACGCAGTTTGACGCCTTTGGCCTTCGCATGCAAGAACTCGAGCGGAACCAGTCGCAAGCGACGGATCTCTTGCGTCGAGTCGCCTCGCAACTCACGTCGCCAATGTGACCAAGACAACACCAGTAGGTGGTTCTATCTGTTGCTTTTCTATAAGGACAACTCACATGATGATCAAACGCTACGTGTTGTCAAAACTACCGTACTATATACACGCCACGAGCTACTACGACATCGACTTCTTTTTCTCGTGGCGATGTGGTGTGGTTGAAAGGGATTAATCCAGCTCGTCTATGCTGAAGACGTCATGCCGAGGCGACGGTGGGCGGTGCTGCTGGTGGTGCTGGTGGTGCTGCTGATGTTGAAAGTGCTCTGGCTGTGCCGGTACGCGGTAGTACTCGCCGCGATCGACGTCGAACATGACTGTGTACTGGGCGTACCCTTCTTCTCCAGGGTAAATGTAACCTTCGGCGCCGCCGTGCTGGTTCATGTGTTCCTGGAACTGCGCGTACATGTGCTGCATCTCTTCTTCCGAAACGCTTGGTGGTCGGTGTCGCTGGCCTCGTGACGGGCCGTTGGACGAGCTCGGGCCATGCGAGCCAGTCGGTCCTCGCGAGCCCGAAAACTGCGAAGCGCCAAAGTTGTTGGCGCTCGGATTCGACACGCCTTCGTTCAGTCGTGCCGCTCGCTCGCGCCACGTCGTGTTGCTGCTGTGGTAGCTGTTGCCTGGGACGTTGGATGTGAACGTGCGTCGTCCGGGCGAAAGCATCACGTCGTCTTTGGACTTGGAGCGCTTCAATGGCGCTGCGAACATGGACGACCCGAGCTTGGAACTCGTGTTGATCATCGTCTTGGAGAGCGGGTTCTGCATGCGCTGCCTGGACTGCGCATCTGTGCTCTTGGGCATCCGTGAGGATTTCAGTCGGCCGGCGACGCGCTGGAGCTCTTCCGTGTTCCACACGAGTCCGTCGGCGTTGTTGTCGTTGACACTCCACTGCTGCGCGAGTTCGGCCAGCGATTCCACGTCAAAGTCGCGCAGGTTGTTATCGGAGCGCACACTCGTCGAGCCGCTCGTGGGACTCCACTCGCCCTGCGGCGTCGTGGCAAAGTCGTTGTCGGACGAGCTCTTCTCCTTCTTCTTGGGGGCACTCGCTGTGACCATGGCGACGCACTCGCGACAGAAAAACTCTTTCTCGGGCTTGCGCGTGCGGACGTTGAGACGGAACATGGTGCAGCCCACGCGACAGCGCTTGCAGATGCGCTTGTGGCAGCCCATGCACGGCACGAGCGCCGAGCGGAAGATGCCGGGCGTGGCGCGACAGAGATTGCAAAAGCGCGAGTCGATCAATCCCTTGTTGCTGTGCGCCTGGCCGGACGCCATGAGCTTGGAGAAGCGTCGTGCGTGGGCGCATTCGAGCGTGTTCCCGACCGAGAGCAGGTAATTGGCCATGACCAAGTCGGTGATGGACTGCGGACACATGCCGTTGGGGTCGTAGTTGCCCATGACGAAGCAGCCGACCCAGTGTTCACTCACTTGTCGATAGAGATAGCAGATGGAGAGGTACGCGCGCTTGAGGTTGTTGCGGTTGGCGGGCCATTCGGGCAGTTCCACGCTCTGCAGCACGTGGTAAGCAAAGTAATTGCCGTCCTGGTCCACAATGCGCCCCATGCGCTCGTAGCAGAGCAAGTCGCGGTCGTGGATGAGCGCGCCGCCGGGCGTTTCCACGGCGAACCACTTGATGCCCGAGAAGATGATGGGCGCCTTGAGCGAGTTCTTCTCAAAGACGTGGACGACGGACGCGTCGAGGTAGTTGTTGCTCAAGATGGACTTGACCACGCGCATGGTCTCGGTCGTGTCACAGTAGACGCCCATCATCACGTCGTTGAGCGTGCCCGGGATGAAGCCACTGCCGAGCATCATGGCCGAGCGCGAGGACGCGCGCACGTCGGCGTCGAGCAGCTCCACGGGCGTGCGATCCCGATAGACGCTGAGCGCGTCGCGTTGGCGCACGAGTTTCCATCGCCAGTCAATGTCGGTGGCGGAATGAAAATCGTGGTGCTCTTCGAGCGCGCGCTGGATGAGGTCGTCGCAGACTTCGTCGAACTGCTGACGTCGCGCCGCTGCGAACTGCAGCTGCTGCATGCGCTGGGCGTCGCCGCCGACGTCGAGATCGTCCAGGTCCATGGCGAGTGAAGGAGAGTGAGCTCCTCGGCTGGTCCACTGCACGACGTGACCAGCGAGAGGAGAGTCGCGGGACTCAGAGTCCGACTCAGAAAGACGTACGACGAATAGGGTATTCGTTCGTACAGGTGGATACCGTATAGTGTCAATGGGAAAGGAGCAGCGGGGGTTGGAAAGGGGGATAAGGTTTGACAGGGGTTGAACTGACGATCTTACGAAACGAATCCCGTGACGCCAGGGGGCGGGCACCTGCCACAAGTGGCGCCCGACGTCACGCGGGTGGGCGTGTGGCCCGCTTACCACGACGGACGGAGAACAGCAAGTATGGTCCACGGACACGTGGGGACTCGCAACTATACGGTCGACACGGGAAGAATCATCAACACGAGGCGAGGGTGGCCTCCCTCCCCGGAAACGCGGGCGGCACTAGAGAATCTGGCCTGGCTCTGAGAAGGAGAGGCGGGCCATTTGGCTCGAGACGTTCTCAGACCGCACAGCAGTCTCTGTCTCTCTCACACACACAGAGTTCTTTCTTTCTCTCGTTTGGTTTGGTTTTCTTCCGTGCTCATCAAGGTCGGAAGGAAGTGCAAGCCAGGGATCAGTCAACGATGCTGATAGTCGCAAGTAGCGAGTTCACAGGCGTTACTTCAGAGAAAAAAGTTCTTAACGGATACGTACCTGCCGTTGAGCAGATAAGATGCCAGTGTTCGAACACACCGCACACACACGCAGACATTCATTCAGGACAATCACTCATCAACGGCATCCACCTTTTTTTCTTGTGGATTGCAGATTTCCAGCGTGGACTGTCTTCAGAACTGGATGTACCTCTGATATATTATAAAAGTGGGATAGTCCCGTTGTCATTCTCGAATGTTCGCGCACCTTCGACACAGTCAATCACCTGAGACAACTAATATATCGATGCGATTGCGTAACGCTAGCGGATAGGGCTCGGCGTCCGCGCTGGCACCAGCCTGTGCGCGGTCATCTGGGTCGTATCCCTAGCCCTCCGTGCCTGTTCGCGCTCGTCCCCCACAGTGGACAGTGGGGGACGCCCAGAGTGCGAAGGAGGGGACGTTGGGAGGGTGGAGATCTAGTGATTTGGGGAGAAAAGAACGCAGCAGCGGCAAGTGCGAGAGGAAGTTTTTGGAGTCCGAACGAGGTGCGAGGGGCGTTAGTTTTCGTTTCTCTGGGTGGAGCAAACAACCAACAAGCAACCAAGTCAACCGCACACAGCATCATGCAGCAGGAACAGGAAAGCGCGTCGCTCTGCCTCAACGGCTGTGGCTTCTTCGGCAACGCGGCCAGCGGCGGCATGTGCTCGGTCTGCTGGAAGAAGACCATGTCGAACCGTCAGGTCGAGGCCGACGCCGTCAAGGTTGAAGCCGTCCCGGCCAAGGTGGTGGAGCAACAGGTCCCTGACACGGTCGTGGTCGAGGTCAAGAACAACGTCGAAGTTGAGGCTGCTGTGCCTGCTGTGGCGGTTGAAGAGGTGGCTGCGCCTGCTGAGGAAGACAAGCTCGTCCAGAAGAACAAGAAGCGCTGCTGGGAATGCAAGAAGAAGGTTGGGTTGACGGCGATTGAGTGCCGATGTGGCTACGTCTTCTGCAACGGTCACCGCTACCCAGATCAACACAACTGTGGCTTCGATTTCAAGGCCGCAGACCGCGCGGAGTTGGCGCGACGAAACCCTGGCGGAGGCCAGTTCGGCAAGCTCGAGAAGTTGTAAAGTGTCCCACCGGCTGTAATGCGGCGTGGTTGTGTCCAGGACGCGAGGCCTTCGCTGTCGATCTTCTCACGACAACACGCACTGCAGGTGTGAATAGAAAGAAGCTGGCAGTCGGTGGAGGATCCGTGCGCAAGACGGCGACGCTCGCTCCTCGCACAAGCGCTGTTTCGATGGCTCCGAGTGTTGTTTTCCCCACCCAGTGACCCGACACGAACTCATTCGTCTTTAAGCTCTACACAGCGCCCAGCGGCGCATTTTTTAATCTCGCGTAGCATATACACCCTCATTTTACTCTGATACATGCACACTCTGGCTTGTCTGCTCGTCTTCTTTTTCATCGAAGATCTGGCCTCGACACGAGAGCCTGTAGATGCGATCCTATGCAGTCTTTCGACAGATTCGGCAACGAGCAAGCGCCATGTTCAGCGCCACGGGCCTCAATCGCCGCCGACGTATCCATGTGTAGTCACCTCCTCTCATCTTCGTCGAAGTGAAAGAAGAGAGCAGACGTGCGAGCGAAGGGGAGGGGGGGGGGGGGGTACAAAACCCAACACGGATAGACCGACTGAAGGAAATAACGGCACCAAAAGTTTGGCGAAACTTTCCGCGAAGCGTCCGATCGTGTACTTGTTTACGTTATCAGGGTCGCTGATGCCCCTTCCCCAGTGCAACGAAAAGGCATGTGCCTCGCGTCGCATGGCCGTTTAGACGCACAGTTTCGTCCGAGAGTCTCACCCGCTTCAACGCTCGGTAAGACCAGATCGACCTAAACGAGGACAAGTAGCTCCTCCCAAAAAGCTCCTCCCGAAAAGCTCCTTTCGGAATCCCATGGCCAAGAAGAAGACGCGACGAGCTCCTGCCAAGGACTCGTCCACTGCGTCCACCGCGTCCACCGCGTCCCCCGTGGCAGTGGACGCCACGCCGGATTCGATCCTCGGCGCATTGGCTGACGTGCAACAGCTCGCGGCGATCGACGACCAGTACTCGGACTCGGAAGAGCCCGTGGTGACCTCCTTCGAGCCCAAGAAGGCAACGGAAGACGATGACGAACCACTGATTGTGCCAACGATCAAGACGTTTGAGCTCGACAGTGCGGCGCTCAGTGCGGCGGCGAGGGAGCACATTGACCAGGAGCTTCATGCAACGCCGAATCGCTCGCGCACGACCTCGTCGTCGTCATTGACGCAGAGCATTGCGTCCTTGCCGCGCACACGGAGTTTGACGTTGGAAGACCATGCAACGGTGTTGCAGGCCGTGCCATCGAGTCGCGCCGAAGTGGTCGAAGTCGTGGCCGAGCAGAGTTGGATCGTGACCAAGCTCACGGTGCAATTGCTCTGGGCACTGCGCATGTCCTACAAGTGGATGTTTATGGCGTTGCGATTGATCTGGTTTGTCATTTTGCTGCTTCCAGCGTTCCTCGTCATGGTGCACTACTACTTGCTGGACGGCCATGTGCACAAGAACATTGTGTACGGTCTCAACGGACGTAATCTCCTCGATGTGTACACCGTACGACCATCTTCCTCGACTTCGTCCGCGCCTACGCGTCGTCCCGTGGTGGTGTTCCTCACGGGTGGCGCGTGGATCATCGGCTACAAGGCCTGGGGTGCCCTCATCGGCCGCGTCTTGTCGTCCTTTGGCATCGTCGTCGTCACGCCAGACTACCGCAACTTCCCGCAGGGCGTTGTGCCCGACATGGTCGAGGACGCCACGTGTGCTTTGCAATGGGTTTTTGAGAACATTCAGCACTTTGGCGGTGATCCAACCAATGTGACGCTCGTAGGGCAGTCGGCTGGTGCGCATATTGCGCTCTGTGCGCTGCTCGAGCGTGTGGAGAAGCGCAAAGAACGTCTCTCGCCCGAGTCATCGGAGATCAACAGCGAAGCTGTCGACTTGGCCACGTGGGATGTTGGTCAGATCCGTAGTGTCATCGGCATCTCGGGTCCGTACAACATTGAAGCGTCGATCTCCACGTTCCACCGTCATGGCTTCGACCAGAGCGTCGTGGAGCGCATCATGGACCACAAGATCGCTTACTTCTCGCCAGCCTTGCGCTTCTTCGCGTACAGTGAGCACGCGCAGGCTCAGCACCTGCTCAATGACTTCCCACCAGTCTATTTGCTGCATGGCACTGGCGACAAGACGGTGAGCTGGAAGTCGTCCGAGCAATTGGCGAGCGCGCTCACGTCGTGCGGCTTGCACGTGGAAACCCAGTACTTTGACGGCAAGTCGCACACGGATCCGATCATCGAAGACCCAATGTGTGGCGATGACTTCCTCCTCGAGCAGATCATGGCAATTATGAACAAGCGCGCACCCAAGGACCTCCAGGTCGACGAGCCTTCGAAGCGACGCGTGTACTCCAAGCGCATGGTGCAACTCGCTCGCTCGGTGAATCCATTCTAAAAAGACGCAACGTAGAACCCCTGGGGATCCATATAGATGCATTTACTCTCATTTTGCGTTCTTGTCTTGTGTTTTATCTCGTTTTCTAGTGCTTCAAAGCGCCGGCATGCAGGTCCTCTATGACTTGTGCCTGTCGTCGGTGTGCTGAATGGAAAAGAAGAGCGATCTGGGAGGGGTTGCGAAGCAAAAAAGATGTTGCAGCGGTCTCCACGCGCCCTCCGAGCTCATTTCCTTCGCCACTCAGCACAGATCGACAGCCACGAACCACACAGCACCTGAATGTCGACGCTTGACTACACTATCAGAGTTCTGGTATCACCAAATGCCTCTGGAACGATAGTACACGAATCACAGAATAGCAACTTGGCGGAGGCTCCAACCAGAGACACCATTTCAGCAGAGACATATCCATCCGGATTCTTCGAGCAGGTAGCTGATGAACCATTTCAAATCGCTTCCCTACACCCACCGCTTCGGAACTGTGCTGGATGACAAGTAGCAGACTTCCGAGCTGATCGAGAGTACATACCAAGTTGCACTCCTCAGTTCCACTCATCTCAACTCGGGTATCTTCATCAACACCTTGTTGTAGGTCTTCACCTTGTGCAGAGTGTGCCACGTTGTCCACCCGTCCAATCGCCATGCACCGTTTGGCACGTGTAGCGCGGAGAGGGCACAGGCAAGTGTAAGGGCAAAGGCCGACATGGTTGTTCATCATTGCGCCCAGCAAAGAGCCCACTTCTCCTTTGTCTCGTGACACCGAATGGGTAGCTCTTCCACTGGCGCAGCATGTCCAAGTTGACCTGCAAGCAGATAGAACAAGTCAAGTCGAGACACGATCCACCACGAGGAGCAAAACGCGTTCACCTTCGTGAAGGATAATACATGAGCAACTTGTTGGTTCCCCAATCATCCGGATCGATGATGCTACGGCGAACGCAGTACGTGTGAGTTGGAGGCGAGGCAGATAATTTGGGGTATCTACGAGTCCAGAAGCAATCGTCATGTCAAACCATTCGCAGTGGATAGAAAGAAAGAACCGATTGACTTACCTTGCGTAGGGCTTCACTCGGCCAGGGATGAAGCAAACTCTCACGCGTTGCCGCACATAGACACACGAATCCATAGTGGAATGTGCTTTTCACGAGCGACACCTGACCCGTTCTCCGATGTGAATCGGAATAACTGCTTAGCGCTCATCCGCTCGAGGTGAGCAATGCTCAAGTCGGTCTGCGAGGAATCGCACGGGTGGGTAGATGCTTTACTGGCTCACGCCTGCTTGGAGGAAGGAAGCGGCGCATGTGCGCCCTTGCGGCAGATGCCTTCCGAGTATGTTGGTGGGTGTCCTCGTGGGTTGCTTGCCGTGCGAGTGCAAAGTGTTTTGGCGCCAAAAGTCCAGAGTATCCTTTCAAGATCGCACTCGCTATTGACAAGGCAACGACAACTACGCACTCCTTTTATGGATGGAAACTTTGTACTACTACTGGTTCATAAGATTTGTTGATTACTCTTGGGTTCTATCGGACTCTATTGGACTACATGCATCATCACCCCATTGACTGGTATTTACATACGTGACGAGTTGGTGCGGACGTAGGCGGATCCCGAGCGCGAACGCGAACGTGAGCGACGCACGGCACGGGTCTGCGAGTTCTGGGACGAGCGCTGCGACCGCGAGCGCTGGAAGAGCGGCTGCTGGCCGGCATCACGAGGTGACATGAACTGCTCTTCAAACACCTGGCCGTCGTCGTCAGGCAGCAAATCGTCATCCACGGCGTAGTACTCGTACGCAGAAATACCTTCCTGGCGCTTGGCGAACGGATCGTAGCCTGGCGCCGTCGTACCGAACATGGACACACGCGGTGGAGGTGGCGGCAATGGCTGGTTGGCGGCCATGAGCGCCTCGGCCACCTTCTCGTAGTTGACGTTGTGGTGGTTGACCACACTGCGACCAAGAGCCAAGCGACGCGTGTTGAGACGCATCTCCGAGATCGAGTGTTCCGAGTCGCGGTCGGCGTCGTGACGGAGGAAGTAGGACGCCGTGGAGAAGTTGCTGGTCGTCGAGATCTCGTTGGAGAGCTGCTGCGCCAAGTGCAAGTCGAGCAGCGCCATACGTGTGAGGATGTTGGCCAAGGCGATGGACGGCTGGATGAGGAGCACGCCCATGTCCTTGAGGGTCTTGGCCTGGGTGCAGTCTGGGATCACAGCGATCAAACGTGGGCAGTTCTGACGCCCCATGGTCGCCTGCATGGTCTTGACGTGCTCGATCGTGCGCTCGGGCTCGCCGGTGAAGATGACGACGTCCGTGAGCGCCGTGAGGCCTTCGATGTGCTCGTTCGTGCCGTGCTTGGAGTCCTGGAGTTTGTTCTTGTACTTAATGAGGTCTCCATTGGCGGTACGTGCGAGAATGGCGTCGTTGATCTGGTGCCACTTCTCCGCGAGCTCTTCGTCCAGAAGCGGCACATTCACGTGGGCACCGTAAAGCGAGAGCTCGAGTGCGACTTCGAACGCGACTTCGTCCTCACCGATCACCACAGCGTTCTGCACCTTGTAGAATGGCAAGAGCGGACGTGGGTCGCCATTGCCCTGGACCATCACCGAGTCCTGGACCATTTGCTTGGCCTTGCCGTCGCTATCAACGCCGCCGTTGACAGCAGCACACTCTTCTCCTTCCTTGGCTGCCATGCGCGAGGCGAGACTCTCACCAGCACGACTGAGGCCAATGGCACAAAGCACAGGGCCAATGATCTGGTTCACGACCACGGCGGCCACGATCGTCGACGCGAACTCGGCCGCCCATGGCTCGGTACTCAGGCCCTTGACTTCGTTCGCCAGACCAAGAGCGACACCAGCCTGTGGCGTCATGGTGAGCCAGAGGTTGTTGTACTGCTCGGGAGAGAGCTTGAGCACGAAGCGGCCGCCGACGTAGCACGCGATGAAGATGGACACGAAGCGCAGAACGACGTACAAGCTCATGAGCGGGATGGCGTCCACGACCTGGTCGAGCTTGAGCGCCGCACCGGTCATCACGAAGAACGGGAGGAAGATGTACGGCGCCGCCGTATCCAAGATAATGTGCATGTCGTGACGGATCGAGGAGTAGTGGCCCGCGAGACACGACGCCGTCATCAACACCAGCAAAGGCTCGAACTTGACGTCCCACGAGTGACCGTAGCCAGCGATGGTGGCCTCGGAGATGGTCATCGTGCCAATGTAAAAGGCGTGACCCATGAGCAACCAGAGGAAGCCCTTGAAGAACAAGGAGCCGATCCATTCCATGCAGTGCTCACGGAACGAGAGCTTGGCGGTCTCTTCGAGGTCCACTTCGACGTAGGCGTTGTGTGGGTGCGGCATGTTGTCGGCACTGCTCATGCTGGAGTTGCTCTGCTGACGCGAGATGCCGCTCTCGAGGTCGCCACGACGCTGGTTGGCCGTGGGCGTGGCGCCGCTCTCGTAGTGCGCCTCGCCTTCTTCCGTGATGGATTCGAGTTCCTTGCGGAGACTCACGCGACTGCGGCTGTTACGACGCTGCAAGTACTGCGCGGCCGTGGTGGGCGTGCTGCCCTGGTGGCTCACACTGTCCTGGTGCACCAAGAGTGCGGCCGAGTGCTCGTCGTGGTCTGGACCACCTGGGATGAGGAAGATGGCGATGATGACGAGCGCGAGGATGGCGCCGATGACGAGGTTGGCGAGCACAATGGCCAGGGTGAAGATGAGGTTGGCCACCGAGATGTCGAGCTTGGCGCAGTAGATGGACGACACGACGCGCGAGACGGAGAAAGACACGAGCACGACGAACTCGGCGGTCATGGTCGCGCCGAGCATGAGGTTGGTGAAGCGGCCGACACTGTTGAGCTCGATCTTGATGGCCATGACGGTCGCGGGCGAGCCCAGGACGGCGATGGAGCCGAACATGAGCGCGATGGCGAGCTGGCAGCTGCTCTCAAACTTGTCAAAGAAGAACGGGTTGTTGCCCAGCATGAGCACGCCCGTCAAGATGACCATCGTGGTCACATAGAGCACCAGCAGCAACTGGAGGATGCCTTTGATCTGTGGCTTGAGTTCCGGCAAGTAGATCTCCTGCCCGGCCTGGAACGAGATGAAGGACAGCGCCAAGGCACTGACAATGGAGGAAAGCATGTCGACGAGCTTGGTGGGCAAGAGCTCGGTCACAAACGGCCCGGCAATGATGCCGACAATGAGATAGCCCGTGATGAGCGGGAGCTTGAGGTACTTTGGGAAGAGCACGCCGAGCGGATGCGCGGCGATGAGCACCATGATGAACGCGAGCCCGTAGACGAGCGCGTCCTTGGCGCTCTCCGAGTCGGCAAAGGGCGTCGAGAGTCGGCGTGTTGCGTGCTGGTGGTCGTCATCGTCCTCGAACGCCACGACACGCGGGAGACCCATTGCGAGCAACCCCGCAAGGGCGCAGAGCAGACGACGCTGCATGGCGAGGGAGGGCACTGGCGCGGACAGAGGAAATCGGCGAATGGCTCTGTCAAGTGCGAGAGAGAGGAAGGAGAAAGAGAGAGAGCGAGGCGCATGCGCGTGGCGCCCATCCAGCACACGGAGCTGGCTGGGTGGGCTTCTTCGCCTCTTCGTCGGAGATGGACGGATCCCGTGCGCGTTCTGATTGGTGGAGACTGGAAAACAAAGAATCTGATTGGTTAGTATCTGTGTTTTCCAAAAGAAGGTAGGTAAAAGTGCAATCTAGGCAAAACACGGTGTAACCGGGTGAAACGGTTTGCTATCTTTGCCTGTGGGATTGTCTAGCTTCAACCGTGTTTTGTGATATTCGACCAGTACGACGCATCTTTCGCCTCGTCGCGTTTAATCACCATCTCCGTACGCAGGTGCCGAGAGCATCGACTCAGAGATCTGAGTCTGAGCGACGCGTCTGAGGCCACACATTTCCTGACTGTCTCTGAGATGGGAAGACCACCTGGCGGTGTAAAGAGATGCTCAGCGACGCGTAAAACACGCGCAACGGATGCGTTGACGCTGCTCGAGACGTTCGTTACCGGCTCTTGAGGCATGGCAACGCACGTGTCCAACAGGACGGTCCTGGTGCGCTTCACCGCACCTTGCACCGGCTCACAAGGGAGGATGCCTCGTCCAAACTGTACCCAGTGCCCTACGGTAGGATTGGCGTGTTGATGGGACTGGCTCGTCCCCCTTAGGTCATCTCTGAGTCCACCGCTGGTGCCCAGAAGTTGTTGACCAGCACAAGCGTCGACGAGGAGGCTACGCGGCTCGACAATGCCATGGTGTGAGCCGGGAGCTATGAAAAGACACGTCATACGAGGACAACGCATGTCCGCATCAGCGGAAACGGACGGCGTGCGGCCATACGAGACCATGCGAGGCGTCGCCCCACTTCACGCCCACGGACCCGAGGAGTTTCAACCGACAGAAGCGGCGACGTCCCATGAGGGTAATCAACTCAGTGCAAATGAGTTTGGACCCGTAGAAGAACGACCCAGACTTGTGTTTACTTGAGCAACACCTAGAAAAAAAGTCCCAGGAAGAAGGTATTACGCAAGACTCGCCTCCGTCGTGTCGTGACTTCACTCTGTACTATCAGATCGATGTACCTAGGTAGTCGTACACGGCGTCGTGGGTTCACCATTTTGAGGAAGATTATGTGTACGGTCTTCGAAGACTCGAGTGAGATGATTACTGTGCGATACGTACATGCCGTTGAATCCTCCAGTGGGCTGGAGTGTGCTCACAGTGAACGCTTTGGTACCGATAGAGCAACGACACGGTACATACTGTACTTCAACGGCCACACCGACCAGAAATCCAAACGGAGCAGAGCTGGAACCGTCATGGTCAAGAGCACTGAAACGGCGACGGAAGCAGACATCGTATGGAGCACAAGCATGAGCCTCTCTGGCACAACCAACAATCAAGTCATGTACGAAGGCCTGATCGCAGGACTGAAGGAAGCTCAGAAGAAGGGATGGACACCACTTGAGGTGGTTGGCAGCAGCTCGCTCGTCCACCAGCAAATGAGCAAATACAAACCGCCCAGGAAGAAGAGACTACTCGGATTCTATGCGGTGGCACGACGATTGGCGGACTGTTTAGGCGTCCGACATTGGCACCATCATCAGAGTGAGTTCAACCGAATGGCGAGAGCAGCAGCGACCCACGGGGCGACCACCCGAACGAGTGCAGCGACACTCCACCCGACCGATCGACCAGGCACAACAACACTGGCAACGTATCTTTCGGGAGACCACGCGCGCTGGCAAAGCAACTACTGGAGTAGAACTTTAGCGGTAAATTGACAGGGTGTAGTTCAAACAGCTATAGAGCACGTGTAAAACGACTCAATAGACTTCAATGAGAGAGTTGAACGCTTTGGTGGGAACAAGGAGGAAACGGAGGGCACTGGATGATGACAAGCAAAACCTTTCGGCTTCTTCGGACTGTGAGTGGAAACCGAAGTGAAGCGTGCGTAACAACATGGCGACTCCGTCTCGATACCTCTCCTGGCTCGACAGAATCCCGCCGAGCTGCTGACGTTGAAGTCCATGGGCGTCACGCAGCCATGATCAGTCCGCGAGTTGGGACACTCGAGTTCCTTCAAGGCACCTGGCTTGCGTTGACGTTGTCTCGATCGACATGCGTTCTTGCCAGAAGACGTATGAGTGTAGCGACTCGGTGCGACTGGAGTTGTATGCGTAGGCAAACGCCATCCTCGGTAGAGACATCAAGATCGCCGACTGGCTCAAGAGTAAAGCCGATGCCTTTCAACAAATTATCTTATTATATTCAATTACCCATGGCATTCATATCAAGGTATTGTCAACTAAATGGATCAATATCTAATTCATGATGTGTATACTTATTTATGGTAGTGGCTCTTCAAGCACCTGGCTTCATTGAGGCCATGTGGCTCAGCTATCAGCACTCCATCTGCTTCTAAGGACATCTGCGTCGCCGACTCGCGCTCGCTTCTATTCCTGCGCCATGGAGAGGCACCACAGAATGCTAAGCGTCACCCACTCACGGGCGTAATCGCCTCCCACCACCAACGCATTCTCCAATCCTCCGCAGTCAAGACAAGTCTCGGTATCAAGTCATGAAGTTCCTTCGCACTGGAGTCTTTGCGCTCGTCGCTGTTATTGTGCAGAGCGTTGCGGACGCTGCTGTGCCTGGTATCGCTGTCGGCACCACGGGCGGCGGCAGTGCTAAGCCAGTGTATCCAAAGGACATCGCCGAACTCAAGTCGTATCTTAGTGACAGTCAGGCGCGTGTGATCGTGCTCAACAAGTCCTTTGACTACCGTGGCTCGGAAGGCTCCAAGACGGAAACAGGCTGTGAACCAAAGTCCTATCGTGACTGTGTGGCCAAGAACAACGGCTACAAGGCCCAGAATGTCATCCTCACGGGCACAATGACCACGACGGGTGGCTGTGACGAAGGCAAGGCCACGACGGTCACCTACGACATCGCCGGTGCCAAGAACCCACTCGTCATTGGCGACAACAAGACACTCCGTGGTGAAGGCAAGAAGGGCGTGATCATCGGCAAGGGTATCTGGATCCGCGGCAACAACGTCATTGTCCAGAACATCCACATCACGAACCTCAACCCCCACTTGGTCTGGGGTGGCGACGCCATTTACCTCCAGAGTGCCAGCAACACTGCTCCTCAGGAGCGTGTCTGGGTGGATCACGTCAAGGTCTCTAGTGTCGGTCGTCAAATGCTTGTGACCAACGGCGCTGGTACCAAGAGCTTGACTGTGAGCAACTGTGACTTTGACGGTCGTACTTCCTACTCGGCTTCGTGTGATGGTCGCCACTACTGGACGTTCTACTATGAAGGCAAGGACACCCGCGTGAGCATGCTCAACAATTTCGTGCACAGCACGTCGGGCCGTTCGCCTAAGGTCACGAGTGCTGCTGGTAACTCGATCGTGCACATTGCCAACAACTACTGGAGTGACAACTCGGGTCAGTCGTCGTTCGATGTCTACCACTCGGGCTATGTCTTGGCTGAGGGTAACTACTTCGACAACACGGCCAACCCACACGTCGCCACGACGTCGGACAGCAATGTCTTCGTGCCTACGTCTTCGAACGCTGACTCGTGCAAGTCGGTCATTGGTCGTGCTTGTGTGGCCAACGCCGTCACGAGCAGTGGCAAGCTCACTGGCACGAACGAAGCCACGGCGCTCGCCAAGATGAAGGGCGTCGCCACGTACACGCCACGTGCCGCCAAGAAGCTCTTGCTCTCGAGCAACAACTGGGGTGTCGGCGACTTGTAAATCGCGGACACAAGCATATCTAACGTCTAACGTCGTCATAGATGGTGATCAACAGTAAAATCCTTCTTGTGGTGTGAACTTTCAACGCTTTGTTATTCTAATACAACCGAAAGTTTAACGTATACGATGCATTTGGTGCTCAGAACTCTAACAATCACGTCGACCTACGCTGAGGATACAGCATCATATTGACCATCATAAATCAAATGCTACGCATAGTCTGTTCACATTTTCGTCTTGGGGTTGTAGCGAGGCGGGATCATCGGACGTGGTGGACGTCCTGGCGTCGTATTCGCCGTGAAGACGCCAGCTCGAGCTGAATGAGCACCGCCACCAAGCACGGCAATATCGTCATAGACATCAAGTGGGGTGTCCTCGAAACCTCCCTCGCCATTGTCGCCAATGATGTACATGTCATTCGCGCCGACAAAGTTGGGCGATCGCGTACTATATCTTGTGTTGCGCCCTTGTCGTCGAGCACTCGCTAAGAAGAACTCTGGGCCGTTTGCCGCCGACGAACGACCGAACATGGACACACGCGGTGGTGCGACCGCTTCCACTGGACCATCCGAGTCCACCGTGTTCATCGACTGGAGGTGGCGAGCGTAACGCATGTTACGCTGCAACACACCTCGTCGATGCGTCAAGAGCGTGGCTCCCATGGCTGGAAGCTTGGTCGTCTGGATAAAAGCTTCGGCATTCACGAGTGGCTCCGGTGCCGACGTCTCACACAAAACAAAATGCTGGGCGGTCATATCGTCGAGCAAGGCGAGTCGCATACCGACGTTGGAGAGCGAGATGGACGGCTGGATGCACAACACACCGCGTTGACGAAGTGCATCAACCAGCGTCGCGTCCTTGGTCACAGCAATCAGACGTGGCATGCTGCCTCGACCCATGGCCATGGCGGAGAGTAGCTTGATGTGTTCCAGTGCGCGATGATCGTCACCCGTGAACACCATGAGGTCTGTTGGCATGGCCATGGCAGTGCGAGCACGCATGCTCACCATTTCCTCCTGGTCCTGGTCGTCGTCACCTCCCTGGGTCGATCGTGTGGCGAGTTCTTGCGCAAATTCATCCGCGAGCTCAGCCGAGACAACCGACTTCTGTGAACGGATGAGTTCGAGGATCGACTCCCAGCGTGCCTGGCGTGCGTCGTCCAGGACAGGCATTGACACATTGGCACCATACAAAGCAAGCTGCAACGCCCACTCACACGCGACCGAATCATCACCAATGACGACAGCGTGCTGGATACGACGACTTTCCCTCGACCGACCATGCTGCTGGATCCATCGCTCAGAGTCATCCTTCTTACCAGCACCCGCTTCAAGTCGGTCCACTTGTCCAGACTGGGCATCGGAGTCTCCGCTGTCCGACTTGGACGCTGGTTGAACCGAGCTCTCACCAGCACGACTGAGACCCATCGCACAGAACACTGGTCCGACGATTTGGTTCACCACGACGGCGGCCACGATCGTCGCAGCGAACTCCGCAGCCCACGGATCTGAGCTCAGACCCTTGACCTCGTTGGCGAGACCAAGAGCGACACCAGCCTGTGGCGTCATGGTGAGCCAGAGGTTGTTGTATTGCTGAGGAGGCAACTTCAAGATAAATCGACCCGCGCCATAACAAGCGAGGAAGATAGCGGCGTAGCGCAAGCCCACAAAGAGACTCATGAGAGGAATAGCACCCGCAACTTGGTCAAGCTTGAGAGCGGCGCCAGTCATGACGAAGAACGGCAAGAAAACAATTGGTGCCGAGCGATCGAGGATGATGTGCATGTCGTGACGGATGTGACCGTAATGTCCAGCAACACAAGACGCGACCATAAGCACAAGCAACGGCTCGAACTTGACGTCCCACACATGTCCGTAAGCGGCGATGGTCGCCTGGGAGATAGTGTTCGTCGAGATGTAGAAGACATATCCAAGTACGAGCCAGAGAAAGCCCTTGAAGTACAACGAGCCAAAGATGCTGGACTTACCCTCGGACTTGGAACTGTCCCCGTGTGCTGGTGGATGGTCTTGATCGACAAGTAGCGCTTCGTTCTTGTGCTCGTCATGATGGTGGTGTCCATCATCGCCTCCTGGGATCATGAAGATCGCGATGATAAGCAAACCGATACCCGCACCGATGAGAAGGTTGGAGAAGACGATTCCCATGGTGAACATGAGGTTACCGAACGAGATGTCGAGCTTGGCGCAGTAGACGGACGAGATGACACGCGAGATGGAGAAGGAGATCAACACGACGAGCTCAGCCGTCATGGTCGCACCAAGCATGAGGTTGGTGAAGGGACCGACACTGTTGAGCTCAATCTTGATCGCCATGACGGTGGCTGGCGATCCCAAGACGGCGATGGAGCCGAACATGAGTGCGATCGCAAGTCGGCATGCCGTGTCGAAGACGCCGTGGAAGAATGGACCAGCACCCACGGTCAGAATGAACGTGAGCAACACCATGGTAGTGAAGTAGAGCATCGTCAACAACTGAAGGATACCCTTGATCTGTGGCTTGAGCTCTGGCAAATAGATCTCCTGACCAGCTTGGAACGAGATAAACGACAAAGCCATCGCGTTGATGCTACTGGCGAGCATCGTCACGCTCTCATTGGTGATCAGGTTGGACAAGAAGGGTCCTGTGATGATACCGATCAACAAGTAACCTGTGATAAGCGGGAGCTTGAAGAATCGCGGGAAGAGCAAGCCGAGAGGATGAGCCGCTGCGAGCACAATGAGAAACCCGAGAATGTGTAGAAGCGTGTCATCAATGGTATCAGCTGAGCCGAAAGGCACGACTACACCGGCATCGCCCGCCATCTTGAGAACGGAACACCGTCGAAATGCCGCGAAGAAAGAGACTCTGAGCAGCACGCGAGGCAAGCAGTTGATCGAGTGCCAGCCAGATGGGAGGAAGGAGACGGTGAGTCCACTTCCACCTCATGTGAGCGGCTGGTACGACGCACGCGCCATATGGAAGGAGGGTCTCGTTAAAGAACCAGAGGAGCCAGTGGTGGAGAATTAATCAATTAGTTGGCTTGCACACTTGCCACACTTGATGACCTTGTAGATCCCCTCGGACTAAATTTTATGTAGACACAACAAATGCGGGTAAATTGTACTGTTAAAATTTAGACCCTTTCCAAGTAAATGCAGTTGAACAAACACGGGTGGACAAGTCGCACGATAGGTAACCCTGTAAAAGAGCTGTCCGCCTCTTTTGCGTTGACGGTGTGTGTGCGTCGCGCAGCGTCGATGTACACTCTGCTGGTGGGTTCCGATCCAGTCACGCAATACATGGCTCGCCGTCCAGTCTTGTGCAATCGCTGTCTGGGTCTACACAGTGCGTGCGTCTGGATTATCCCGTCTTATTACGGACTTTATCCAATCGCGTGCCTGTGTTTGACTGAAAATATCGGATACCTTGCGGAAAATCGATTTTTCCAGCCAGTCTGACTGGCATGCGTCCATCCCTCCCACCCCATGCCGCGAGTGCGCGCCGCTCATTCTTCCTCCGCCGCTGACACGCGCATCAGCGACGTCCAGGGGCCTTGCATTTCTCCATTCTCGCCGTCGCCACCAGCTTGTGACCAACGTCGCTGTGTATCCATCTAGTCGCCGTGGGATATTAAACAGTTCAGAAGCCATGTCGCGCAGTGCTGGTCGTCTAGTCTTGATGCTCGTCCTTGTGGCCGTCTTCATGCTCAGTGTGTGTGTGTCCGCATCCACCGAGATGCGTCCATCGGGTGCACGTGTGACGAGTCTGCGGCGTGTGGAAGCCGTGACGGTCTTCAGTGAAGACAGCATCACCACAACCGAGGAAGAGACCACTTCGTCGCTGGTCGAGGAAGAGACCGAGAGTGCGTCGTCTACGACTCATGAAGAGGAGACTGCTGCCTCGACGACGCACGAAACGGAGGAGACAGCCCGCCCCAAGAAGAAAAAGGAGACGACTCACGTAGAAGAGGAGAGCTCGGCGTCTACGGAGGCTGATGAAGACGTCTCTGAAGGCAATGCGTCGACCAAGACTGAAGGCGAAGACGCCAAAGAGACTTCCCACGCAAAGGGACCGTCGACTGCGTCATTCACAGGTCCATTAATCGCTGGCGTTGTTGCGATTGTGCTCATCGGCGCCGTCGTGGCCTTCAAGAACCGTCCCAGTAACCAGTAGATATGTCGTGTAGTTATGTATCGGGAGGCTTCATGGATTCCACTAGGCAGAAGTAATAGAGTGTAATATCAAACGTTTAACCCTTCAGCTCAACCGCGACGACCCAGGTAGAAGCGCAAGTATTATCTCTCAGCCGACATGCGGCGCTTCCGATGGCGAAACCCATGGAAACAACGCCGACTCTCTTATACGTCAGCGACGGAGAGCCAGCTTGGCAGTTGCAATGTGTTGCGATCGTCCAACCCTCGAGACCAGATCATCGGACCTGATGCAAAAAATTCCAAGTGATGACGACGTGGGCTCTCTCCACATCCAGCAAAGCACGAATGCGATCCTTTACGAGTCCACTTGAAATTTCGGAACAAGCCGCGGCCATCTCAAGTGGATGGCATCTTTTTCTTCCACCAAACCAAACACATCAGGGCCATGCTCTGATATTTTGTCTTCAAGTCCCTCAGCCATCCCAACATGGCACACAGAACACACAGAATTAACCCACCGCCATCGTCATGTTCTAGAATGAACACAGAATCCGGTGTGTTAGCTGGCTTCGGTGCATTCACATCTCTCTCCCTTCCGCTCGTGTCCTTTCATTCCGAACCCAGGCCCATCGGAACCCCTCATTAATCACCCTACCCCTTCCAGTGACGCGAGCCCCCGAATACGTTCAAACACCTTCGCAATCGGATAAAACCCATCCTCCTTTCAAAGATCTCCGTCAGCATGACTCACCCGCGCAGGGTGAAAACAGTGGTTGAAATGCCCAAACCGTCCGTGCCAAATCAGTCGTCCGGTTGTGGCCATGACTCAACTGCCACGTCTCCAGCCAATCACCACATCTGACTCATTTTAGACCGACGGGATTTCGACCTTTGGGTACGCTTTAGACCGAAACGTACCCTCGTGCGGGGAAAGCTTCCGTAACCTGCTCATGGACGCCGTTACGTCGTCAGCGCACTGGCGTCTTCTGCTCGTCTGGCGATGGCCATGACCTGCGTCTCAGTTCCGAATTGGCAACCGAGCGCGCAACCAACCGGCCAAGTAGCGTGCCTTTCGTAGCCATCTGTCTCGTGTACCCACCATCGTCTGCCTTGTTTGCTCTCCAGCTGCCGCGCTCTATTAGGCTGGCTTCTCTCCCGTTTGTGGCAGTCGCTGTGCGTGTGTGTGTGTGCGCGCGTGGTTTGGTTTGGTTTGGTTGATCGAGCGTCGTCGCCTCTCAGTCTCTCTTTTGCACCAAGAGGGTCAGGTGTGCGCGTCAAGATCACACTCCACCACCGCTCCACGTCAGTCACCCTCGGGTCGCACCCAGGTATGTCCGTTGTCTCATGGGATCACCTCCGAGTCGCATGGTCTCACCTCTTTGCGTTTGTGCAGTCTAGAATTTCGATCGCTTCACCAGTGCGTTTGGTCCTCCGTGTATGAGCAGTGCCGCCTCCACTTCTCCAGCGAGTTCCAAGCACGAGCCCACCACTGTCATCATGGAAGAACGCACGAGTTCGTTTGTGGAAATGCGCGGCAGCGAAGAGCCGTCGCGCAAGTCCGGCCGTCGCTCGAGCAAGCGTTCGAGCAAGCGCTCGGCGAGTCAGAGCCAGCCTCTGCGGGACAGCATCACGTCGCAGCGTCAGAGTCACTCGGTTGTCTACAATGAGGATGATGCCAACCAAATGATCTTGCGAGCCAACGCGCCACCAAACTACTCGGGTGGCTTTGACGAGATCATGAAGCAGATCAAGGCCAAGAACTACTACACGACGCAGTTCCAGCGCATCCAGCAGCAGACGGAAATGGGCAAGTTCCTCTACTTCTCGGATGTCGAGCCAACGCATTACGAAAGCAACTACCTCGAAGTTGCGCAGTCGACCTCGGTCTTCCGTGTGCGTGTGTGCTTCACCATCGCATTGATCGCGCTCAGCTTGTTCTACGCTTCGGAATGGAAGCGTGGCAACTGGAACCCAAATGCGGACTTGGATCGTACGGATGCGGACAAGACCGCCATCATTATCCTCACATTTGGTGTGATTGTCCCAAGTTTCCTCGTCGGTTTGCTCTTGACGCTTACGCATTGGGGTCGCAAGCACTTGGAGAACATCACGGCCACTGTTTTCGTTCTCGTGGCTCTTTCCATGATCGTCAAGAAGCCAGTCGAGAAGGTCAAGGGTCCAGTCATTCCGCTTTTGATCTTGTTGATCCCAATCTTCGGTATTACTCGCATGCGTTTTGTCAAGAGTTGCTGCATTGGCTGGGGTGTCTTCTTCACGTACCTCATCGCCATGTGTGTGTCGCGCAAGATCCTCACGAACGATGGCACCGACGATTTCGACTCGTACACCGATATCTCGTACCAGACGATTAACTACGGTATTAGTGTTATCGGTGGTATGGTCTCGCAGTACCGTCAGGAGCTCCTGCGTCGTCGAAACTTCTGTCTCCAGCTTCCTTTCTCGGGTACGATGGACAGTGACGCTGTGAACGACATCAAGACCGACAAGTTCTCGAAGCGCGCTTTGATGCACGCGTGGTCGCAGAAGTTCCGTCACCCAGAGGTTGAGGAGTGCTTCTACCGCTACTGGTACCTCATTGATCCGTTCCCATACGAGAACCCAAACTCGGGATCGCTCCACCAGGGTGTCTTCCGCACGATTCGATTTGCTGTCTACACGTTGCTGCTTAACCAGTTCGTGCTTTTGTTGCAAGACATTAAGTTCCTCGAAGTCAAGCCGGACAAGTACGTCCAGGACAGCGACTTTATCTACGCTGTTGTGCTTCGTTTCGGTGTGACCGTGCCTCTCTACTTTGCTGCTGCGCTGTTCATGTACTTCCTCGGCAAGATGTTCTACGCCAAGTGGGTCAAGGAGGCTGAGGATGCCAAGAACGCCGCGCTCTCGCGTACCACCAACGCGCACTCGGAGATCGACATCCAGGACGTCAAGGTGGAAACTAACGGTAATGGCGCCGCTGATGGTGACGAACTCCGATTGAAGCTTGTGGTCGATGCGGCCGTGATTCAGGACAAGACGCGTGACCGCGTTGCCGATGTCCTCCTCAACAAGGGTGGTTATGTGCGTTCGACCCAGATTTTCTCGTCGCTCGTGATTGCCTGTCACGTTGCGTGTATGGGCATCATTTTGTTGGCTGTGTCGACGGGCTCGCCTGCGCTTGCCGGCAAGGGCGGCAAGCCAAAGCCAGTGTACTACATGGGTTTCTTGAACGCCGTGCTGTTTGCACACCGCTCTGGCTTCCGTGTCCGCTTTATCTACGCGACGTACACAACCTTTGTCGTCGCTTTGGGCATTGTCATCGCCGCCAGCCAGCTCTCGCCTGAGTACTACCTTGAGTACGCTGGTTTCGTGAGCGTCATCTTCGTCTTGGGTATGATGATCTCGTACGAAGAAGAGAACCTGCGTCGTACGTTCTTCGTGCTCAAGTCGATCCGTACCCTCGAGTTCGAGGAATGGTTCCGCGTCGTGCTCCGTCTTCAGGGCTGGGTGCGCGAACACGTTCGCAAGAAGCTCCACAAGGTCCGCTCCAAGGGCAGCAAGGAGATCTCGGATCGTGCGCTCGAGAAGGGCAACAGCAAGAAGGAGAAGAAGGACCCTCCTCTCATCAACACGTCTGCTCAGATGGCGCAGGCCTCCAAGTTCGGCATGTACTCGCAGATGGGCAACATTGTTATCGCCCTTATCGATGTCATCACTACCGCGGCTGCGTAAATGCTCGCTTACCTGTTCACCTTAAACGAATTTATATACATTGCTCAGGGAGTTGAAGTGAAATACCTTTGTGCTACGTTTGTACCTGGCTCCTGTGACTTACTGATATTCGTGTGCGGATCAGGGAGTTGAAGTGAAATACCTTGGTGATACGTTTGTGCCTGGTTCCTGTGACTTCCTGGTATACGTGTGCGGATCCACGATCCAGAGACAGTCTCTCCACAGACTAGGAAAGCCGAAACATGCAAGTGACAACACTTCCATCGCATCTCTAAACCTATACCATTATGAACACTTCCTGATATCATCAACTCCTATGAAATACTCTGTTCTCCTACTACTACTACTGCATGCTCCACCCAGTGCGACTTGATACCGAATATCCTTTGATCCCATAGGATCGAAATACCGGTTCATCGTCCGTTACTGGCTCGGACGATTCTTGAATGCAACGACGGCACCGATCAGCAAGATCGCGATCACACCAGCGATGAGTGGACCTGTAAACGACGAGGTGGAAGGACCCTTGGGGTGCTCACTCTCGCCGTGCGTCTCCCCCTCGGCCTTGGTCGTTGCACTGCCTTCTGATGAAACGTGCTCGTGGCCGGCAGTCGACGAAGAGCTCTCTCTGGTCGTGGTGGAACTCGTGACTTCCATACGGCGGTGCCGCAGGCTCGTCACATGATCATCTGATTGTTGGAGCTCGCTCGAGGCGGACACACACGCACCTAGCGCCAACAAGCCCACAACGACAAGCGCCAAGACTAGACGACCAGCACTGCGCGACATCTTGTGGTTCAACTGTGGGATACGAGACCGGGAATGAAGAGCTCAACTACTGAGAGCTTGAGTGTAACGGGCGCTTGAGCGAAACGAAGCGTATGCGCGTCGTAGGGGGCGTCTCGGGCAATGAGAGAAAGCGAGAGAGAGACGTTGAGTGGATAAGCGCGGCCTTCCTTCTTCACTTCGTTTCATCGCGGCGCGTGGGCGTGTTCGTCTCGTCACGTAGGTGAGTCTTTTATCCGCATATTATCCGGATGTTGAGTGCCTGAAGCCGATGATTGGTCAATCCAGGTGATAAAAATCGATAATGAGGGTGAGTTTGACTCATTGGAAGAACTCACACAATCTTGATTACTCGGATGCCCAGTTCCGTCTGAGCTCACTCTTCTTTTGAGGCATGTGTGCGTGGAGGAATCCAAGTGGCTTCATCTGGAGACTTGGGGAAGCAATGCGTTCTCAGGCGGCGGAAGGATCTCTTTATTATATCGACCAAGGGCATTTCTAGTTTGAATCAGTTGAAGCGGACCGACTTTACCGCAGGTGATTGAATTTGAAAGTGTAAAACTGACTCCTTGTCAAGTCATGAACCGTCAAGATCGCCAAGCCCAGCGAGCTGTCATTGCCGCAATAAGCACGGGCAAGATGGTTGGTTAACCTCCCTGCTCTGAAAATGTTGTGCTAGCTGACGCCCTGAGCACATGCTTGTCGCTACTCATCGAGTCGGAAAACAACTCTCCTCAGACTCTGGCCTTCATCTGATGATCTGAGTCTGGGAGGAGGGTATGTTGTCCTTTACAACATATCCATCAAGGTAGGGTCCTGCTTGATGGGTGAATTCTCAAAATAGGGTGGGTTCCCAACGTGTTGATTGCCTCGACCAGGCAGAGGGACGACTCTCCGTCAACCGATGAGCTGCTTTGTGAGAAGCCTCGCCGTTTCGACGCGGCCTGTATTAATACTCGGCTGTTCTGGTCGAGTGGGTGTATGTGCTCAAGGTCAGACATCGGGGTGCCTGACTTGCGGTGTATCGCATGGTGCGCCAAAGACACGAAAATGCATTTCGAAACTGGCACTCTCGGTGATTGGTGGATTCTCGAATAGCGTCTTTTCATTGGCTGAATTGATAATGGACGACTCATATCGGCCAATCAGCGACCTCCTGTATGCGCGTCTTTGTGGTTTGCCGTTGAAGAGGACGAGAAGGTCAGGCGAGATCTCTTCATGGACCTCCTGGCTTCGTACATGAGCGTCTGTCGCATTGGCGGAGTGAGTAGTAGCTACGTCACTCGGATCACAATCGATTCAGCCGAGCAAGCCGCAAGGTCAGAGCCTCCGTGAAGTAAGAAGATGCACAGCTCCCTCGAACATGCCGATGCCCCTGTGGCCAAGGACATCATCACCATGCACGCCTACACAAGTGGTCTCAAGGCGGGTGCCATGACCTCCATGGTTGCGGCTGCGGGTGTGTATGCGGCTAACAAAAACTGGGCGGCGTTCCGTACTCGTCTCGGTGCAAGTGGCAAGATGGGTCTCGTTGTGTCGTCCTTCCTCGGCGCGTTCACGATTGTCTCGGAGAAGCGATTGCTCGCCGGCGCCCGCAACCCAGAGATGTATTTGGCATCGCTGGATCCAAACTATGTCGAGGTCAAGCTTCATGAGCACGACAAGCTCAAGTGGTACCAGCGCTTCGCCAACCACGTGTACGACCACCCCTACAAGACGCTGGCGACTGTTGGCGTGCCGCTCGTCGGAGGTATCTTCGCGTACCAGGCGTCCAACCACTCGATCCAGCGGTCTCAGCAGATCATGCACACTCGAATCTACGGCCAAGGCGCGGTCGTCGTGCTTCTGCTCGCCTCCATGGGCTTCCACGACTACATGCACAAGCGCGGTCGCTTTGTAGAAGCAGCGGAAGACGCCGCGACCCACTAATAGAGTGAGTCGTCGAGGGGGGGGATGTGAATGAAGCATCCTCCAACATTCATTTCATTTATACACTCTCCGAGCTTTGTCTCGGTAGGAACACACCACCACGACGACGACGAAGAAGAAAAACCATAATATATACATTGCGTGCACCCACCACGGCTCGCTCTGTCTCTACCTAGATGGTGAATAAGCTGACGAACTCGCCCGAACCAGCCTCCCATCCACTTGATCCAATGGCGATCCATGCATCGATCCATGCGTCACCGCCGGCTTGAAGTTTGGATGTGGGGAAGAATCTACCGTAGCTTCCGTCCTAAGTCCGAATTTCGTCGGTCGCGTCGCTTCAAGATCGCGGTTTCTTCTGTCGAGCTGCTTTTATGTTGCGCTTGAGTTGTCTGAGAATCTGATAAAATCTGAAGTGTTGGCTTGAAGTTGTGGGGGTGGGGGTAGGCAGTGGTGTGGGGGGGGGGGTAGGCAGTGGTGTGGCGCACACCAACGCACATGAGCCGTTGGGATAGAGAGCAGATGGTGGAACGAAAAACTTCGACGTCTCTGCCGCCATGGAGCGTGTGAAAAGAGGAGAAGGCATGGGTTAGGGACGGCGGCTGCGTTGTCACAGTGTAGTGGCTGCACCCCTCGACGCTCGTCTGTTTCTGGGTTGGTACACTGAACCATCTTGCCTTCTCCGACCATCTGCAGTTCGTCTCTGGCCAGTTCTCTCGTCTTCTCTTCTTCGCATCTCCTCTGCCGTCCGTCCAGCGACGCCAGTGCCCAGCTCGAGGACGTGCCGCCACTGCGATTTCACGCTCACGGCCGCGACATCAACACGAGCGCTGCCGTCCTACCCCATTGGCTCGAAGAGACCATGCAATTCCAGCGGCGACGTAAAGATCGCAAGCCTGAGGGCCATGCCATGAACAACTTCTTCGGCACGGTGGGCTCCCCCATCAAGATGTCCAAGTTCGATGTGAACATGGAGAAACGCGAACGACGCCCAGTGCGAGAGGATGCCAGTCCGTCCAAGGCGATTGCAGCGGCTGCGGCGCGCCATCGCCAGCGTCGCAGTTCGCTGGGCCGATCGCCATCGCCATCTCCGTCGCCTCGACACCAGATCGGACGTTCACCGTCGCCTTCGCCATCGCCGCGCCGACCGAACAAGCCGGCGTCGCCTCCTTCGCCGGCATTAGCGGCCGCTCCTGAACCGTCGGTGAACCCGGATGCCGTTACGTTGGATCTGAAGAAGAAGATTATCTTCCACAAAGAAGTACAGCGTCAGCAGCGCCAGATGCAAGCCAACGCGCAGGCCCATCCGGAAGCACAGCCAAAGCCTCCAAAGAACGATATCCTCTCCCTTCACGACAGCTCGGACGATTCCGAGGACAATGGCGAGGAAAACGTCGCGACCGTTCGTCAAGCCGGCCGAGAACGTCGCCGTTCGACTGAATTCATGGGCGCCGCGAACGTGGAACCTGTGGAACAGCTCAAGCTTGACGGAGCTCGGAAAGCGAAGATTCCTCACTTCCTTTCGGCCTGGTTCAACAACGACGACAAGAAGGAGAACAAGGATCCTAATGCCAGTCCTGCCCTTGCTCCTGCGCCAGCGCCAGGTCTCAAGTCTGGCCTTCTCGATGAGGCTCTGCTCCAGAGCAACCCAAAGCTTTCCGGCATGACGACGCGCGGATACAGCCAGAACATCAACTACAGCGACATCACGCTCGGCCGCATGATCGGCGAAGGCGCGTTCGGCAAAGTGTACGAGGGCAAGTGGCGCGGCAAGGCCGTGGCCGTCAAGGTGCTCGTCTGCCAGGACCTTCGTACCGATATCTTGCACGAGTTCCAGTCCGAGATCGAGATCATGAGCGTCTTGCGTCATCCTAACATCTGTCGTCTTCTTGGAGCCTGCATGGACCCTCCCCACCGCGCTTTGGTGGTCGAGCTCATGCAGCGTGGCTCGCTCTGGGGCGTTCTCCGCACGCACCGCAAGACCCTCGACATGGACATGCGAACGAGGTACGCTATCTGTCTTTTGAGCTCTTTTTGTGATAGCCTTCTTACGATTCTTTTGCGTTTGTTAGATTCATTTACGATACCGCAAAGGGTATGGCGTATTTGCACCACTTTGAACGACCAATCTTGCACCGTGATCTCAAGAGTCCTAACTTGCTCGTCGACAAAAACTACAACATCAAGCTCTCGGATTTCGGTCTCGCGCGTGTGAAGGCGCACGTGCAAACCATGACGGGTAACTGTGGTACCGTGCAGTGGATGGCGCCAGAGGTTCTGGGCAACCAGAAGTACACTGAGAAGGCCGATGTGTTTTCGTTCGGCATTGTCATTTGGGAGATTATGACTGGCGAATGCCCGTACGATGGAATGTCCCAAATCCAGGCCGCCCTGGGTGTGCTGAATCGTAACCTGCGTCCCAACATCTCGCGCGATTGTCCGCCATTCTTCTCGCGATTGATGAAGGCGTGCTGGAACCGCCAGCCGGAGCTGCGGCCCTCGTTCCCGCACATCGTCAGTGCGTTCCGTAAGTACCAGTCGTCGCTGTCTGAATCGCGGGGCTCGGCCGTCGGCAGCTCCCTCGCCGTGTCCATCGGAGCTCATTGAAGCAAGAAAACAGATTCTGTACAACTATGTGCTCTTGCTTTTGCATAACCGAGTAATACTACTACTACATTTAACTAGATTCGGCGCTAAAGTTACGCGGATCACCACTACGGGTGAGTTACGAGGGTCGCCGCTTGATGAGGCCAAGATTCAGTAGCCATCTCGAAGTGAAGTCACTGACTGTCCCACCCTTCAGGTGCATCCACCTTGTGTCCCACTCCTTCCAGAATGGATCGACAAGTTGAACTGATTATGGTGATGATAATACATGGAAATCTGGGTCCTGTTGATGTTTTGTCTCTATGCAAGCACTTGACTCGGTACTGGCGTACGAGTGAATGGAAGGTTCACCCTGAATCTGGGTGTCGCTGGGTCAGTTACCAACCGATATCGCCCGAGGTCTCTTCAAACGAGGGTCCACAAGTGTTGCCGTCCACTGTATATGCTTGCATGCTCGCTATTCGTCTAGACATTATTAGTCGTGACAGCCGTGAGTGCCCTACTGGTGTTAATAGTGGAAAATCAAGATCAAAATCCGGGTATCGCTGGGCAAGGGAGCCCCACTATGAGATGTGCAGCAAGAAGCAACCAGGTCTTGGATTGAAAGGACTCCAAGGATACAAGAAAGCAACTTGGTCCTAGAATTTGTGGACAAGGGAGACTCATTGATGCGGAGTAAGAAGCATTCATGTCTTGGATTAAAGGACTCAACAAGATGCAAGAAGCAACACGTCACAAGGGAATAAATAACAGTGTTTCCCACGGAGAAAAGCAATCGTGCCTGTTAGCGCAACTATAGGCAACAACGGACAAGGTACCAAGTCTCAAAAACTGACGAAATGGGGGTGTACACGTAAAATAAGTGCCGCTTCACTGTGGAGCAGGCTTTGGACCGTCAGTCACTGGCGGTGGCCGCTCATGGCGTCGAGACTGGGCATGGAGTTAGCGTCGTGATTGGACATGGACTTGGTGACGTGATTGGGCAAGGACCAGGTGTGACAATTGGGCATGGCGATGGCGACGGAATTGGCGCCGGGGTCGTTGCGGAAGGAGTCGGCGTCGGAGTCGGCTCTGGCTTGGGTGTCAGGCTTGACGGACATGGCGTTAGCTCAGGCTTAGGCGTCAGGCTTGATGGACATGGTGTTGGCTCTGGCTTTGGCGTGAGGCTCGATGGGCACGGTGTTGGCTCTGGCTTGGAAGTGATTGGGCATGGCGTATCAGGCTTGGCCGTAATTGGACATGGAGTATCTGGTTTGGCGGTGACTGGGCATGGCGTATCAGGCTTGGCCGTAATTGGACATGGAGTATCTGGTTTGGCGGTGACTGGGCAAGGCGTGTCTGGCTTGGCCGTGACTGGGCATGGCGTGTCCGGCTTGGCCGTGATTGGACAAGGCGTGCTTGGTGCTGGCGTCGGCGCCTGCTTCAGACACCCCACCGACGGGAACACACAGCCCCAGGTGTTTCCATTCACAATCTCGCACACCGCATCTTCCTTGGCGACACAGTCTTGGCCGTTGAAAGATGGCAAGTACGGATGACAGTCCGCAATGGCCTTCTCGCCCTTCAGTGGACATCCCTTGCCAGCAGGGGCTGCACCCGCACCCGAGCACATGGCTCCGCGAGCACCAGGCAAGTTGTACGTAGCGTCACGACAGACCGAGACCGGCAAGTCACCAGCAGCAGTCACCGTGGAGATGGCGACAGCGCCCAGAACGAGCGCGGCGAACGTCTTCATCTTGAGCCTGGGGAACTCGTCGAGACGAGATTACGACGGCGGCAAATTCGTAAGTGGTCTGAGTTTTACAAATTGCAGGGTACCAAACTGGTCAGCCAGCGAGAGCTCACTCATCTCAAAACCCTTCCATCTTGAAGCTCGTTCTCTTCCCTCCTCGACGCAGACAACATCCCAGAACACCCATCCATTCCATTGAGAGAGCATCCTTCCGTTCCTTGAGGAAACGAGGATGCTGCCCGTCCAGTCCACGTCAGGATATCTCGTCAGAGTGGCACCTCCTGAACAAGTTCAACTGGCACCCAAAAGTGTTGCTCGTTACCCAAATATCCACAATTCTGACTCGATCCCTTTACTCAGAATGAGTCAGTCGTTCCGGTCCTCAAGTGTACACTGACTTTTGTGGCAACTCAGATTGTCCGGACCATGACAACCGGGAGCGGCTGTCTCATCGAAGGTGAGCACAAATTCCGACGTGGGGGACTCATCAAAGCGGAAGAAAGATGGAACCGAATTGGACGCAACATGGAGGCAGCTGAGGAGGCAATCACTCGATGACTGGGAGCATGAGGCCTTCAACTTGGGCGTTCGTTCTTCGCGATTCCCAAGGCACAGAGAGACTGGATGGATCTTCCAGGTCCCATCGGATAGTCGTGCCACTCAGGGAAGATGGTGGGATCCCCATTGAAGTTGAGTGTGCTGGTGATGGAGCAGGTGCGCGGATGGGAAAGCGAGGGCTGTGGACCGCACGACAGGGCTTTGCAGATCATGACGAGAAGTTGAATGTCTTCAGCACCACTCGAAGTGAGCCGCAGAGCTCTCCAGTTGCTCACTCTTGAATTCGCCTTCAAGCCAAGACACTCCACACAAAAATGAAGTTCCTCGCCGTCGCCTTCGCCGCCACCATCGCCGTCGCCACTGCCGATGACTGCTCCATCGACGCCCTCAGTGCGCTCTTGAAGAACACCAACCTCCAGAAGTGTGGCACCGAAGCGAGCTACAGCTTCGTGCCTCCAACCAAGCCAACGGAGGCTCAGCTCAAGGGTATGTGCGCCAGTGCGGCCTGCAATGCGTTGTTGGCGGATGTGCAGAAGCTCAACCTTGCCGAGTGCACGGTGCCATTGGGCGACAAGATCAAGTTGCGTGCGGATTTGATTGACTACGCTGCGAACTACTGCAAGAGCTCTGGTCCTGCTCCAACTCCAGGTCCGGGTCCATTGCCGACGCCATCGACGTCTGGCACGACGCCTGGTGTCACGCCTTCGGTGACGACGGCCAAGCCAGCGTGCTAAGTTATGTGTGGGAAGAACGCGCGGACTCTCGTACCACGAATCAGTCTTGAAGCGTGAGTACAGCGCGTATGGTAGCTTTTTGTTCTTCTTGTATTATCCATCAGCAAGCCGAGTAGGTTATTGAAATATACTGGCTTACGTCTTGCGGTATCCTTTATCACTGAACAAGCACTTTGTGTACCACACCCGAAGCGTACACACCGCTTCTTAGGTGGCGATTGACCAAACCAAGCAGGCTCTCAATACGTGCTTCATCAGGATGTCGTTATCCTCTCAGGCTGAGCCGTATAGTGAATTCGAGCTTTGTGCTGAATACTATCAGCAACAGCAAGATGAACGAGTTTCTGTTGTCGAAGTTGAGCGTATGTCAAGTGGGATGAGATACTGCAAACTTCAGTCACTGCACCGGAGTGGATAGACGCGAGTGCTATGTTTCGCTCACAAGGCGTTCGACCAAGGTCGCGATTGTGCTGTAGCCGAGAGAGCTTGGGCAAGACCGTCGTGAGAATAGTCGAGCAGTGGACCGTAGTCGAGTCATCCAGGCAACATGTTGCTCTGCTGAGGCCAACTGGGCCCAGCAAATTTGCCTCGAGCAACTAACTTTCAAAGTAGAGTTGAACAAACATTACATTTTCTCGATGGGTCAGCAGAGTAATACGCAATGACCGTGCACCCATTCTACGCTCCTACTCACGAACGAGGGGCAGAAAGAACACAAGACAAGTACAGCAAAGCCAGCGCAGCGGCCCATTAATTACGGTATCTGTCAAGGTTCATTTGATCAGATAATAAGGAAAACACAACTACAGTACGCGTCTCGTTCCCAAATGAAGCACACTGGTGTACAGTATGCTCTACCAGGAGAAGTCACGCTCATCTCACACATAACTTAGCACGCTGGCTTGGCCGTCGTCACCGAAGGCGTGACACCAGGCGTCGTGCCAGACGTCGATGGCGTCGGCAATGGACCCGGACCTGGAGTTGGAGCAGGACCAGAGCTCTTGCAGTAGTTCGCAGCGTAGTCAATCAAATCCGCACGCAACTTGATCTTGTCGCCCAATGGCACCGTGCACTCGGCAAGGTTGAGCTTCTGCACATCCGCCAACAACGCATTGCAGGCCGCACTGGCGCACATACCCTTGAGCTGAGCCTCCGTTGGCTTGGTTGGAGGCACGAAGCTGTAGCTCGCTTCGGTGCCACACTTCTGGAGGTTGGTGTTCTTCAAGAGCGCACTGAGGGCGTCGATGGAGCAGTCATCGGCAGTGGCGACGGCGATGGTGGCGGCGAAGGCGACGGCGAGGAACTTCATTTTTTGTGTGGAGTGTCTTGGCTTGGAGGCGAATTCAAGAGTGCTCTTCTACAACGCGTTTGCTGATCATAGAAGGAATGAAGAAGGAGAAGATGAGAAGGGTGGACTGCGCTCGAACGAGCCAGGAACGGTTGAAGTCCGCGATCGACCGAAGGGGGGGCTGGTGGGACGTAAAACAGAACAGAATCCGGTGCTGCCACAAGAGTTGCACGTCAGCCATCTCCCTTAGCACACAGACAGGTCTGTTTGACGAGCCACGATGACTGCGCGCTCTTTTCGGGCAAATCAAACGCCAGAATGTTGATATGCCCATCATCTCAACTGCGTTTTCTGAGTCACGGACCCATGTCGAAAAAATCTCGTCAGATAATTCGAAACGCTCGACGACGGGAAGGTATCCAAATGATAGAGGATGCTATCCAATGCCAACCATGACGCTCTCATGCTGTCATCGAGGCTTGATGTTTATCTGGCAGGTACTTATGCGAGAGTAACACTGCCTCCCACTACTTACTGGGTTGGTGTTCAGCAAGATGCGTCATCCACGGGATGGAAGATACTATAGATGGTTTGATCTGGGTAGGCTACCGCTCCAATATGACTCAGCACCTGATCTCAACACAAAGCTCGACTGAGCACGCAGGGCATCATTGCAGGTGTCAAAGGGACTGGCTTGTCCGTGCTGAGCCACGGCGGATGCGCGGCTTGAAGCTAGGGAGTGGGACGACCACCACTCCCACTGGGCAAAAGTCCCGTTCCGGAATATACATAAAACATGGATAAAATCCAACACCAATCGCTCTGTTTGAGAGTCTCAAGGTGACCTACAGTAGCAGGAATGGATAACTTGCGAGGAAGGTTGCAAAAACTCACCGAGCCATATAAAACTTGTTGCTTAAGACTGCTTGCCGTGGAGCTCTCTACGCTTCTGCATATCGTATGTGGGCCTAGTCTAATGCATAGGCTAGGCCCACATACGATATGCAGAAGCATGAGAGCTCCACAGAAGCAGTCTTTCGGATCTTGAGGCGCCATCAAACGGTTGGAGGGACGAAGTTTGCTAGTTTCTTCACCCTCATCATGATGACGAGCCCCACGAGGCGACCACCCGAACGAGCGCAGCGACACTCCACCCGACCGATCGACCAGGCACAACAACACTGGCAACGTATCTTTCGGGAGACCACGCGCGCTGGCAAAGCAATTACTGGAGTAGAACTTTAGCGGTATATTGACAGGTGTTGTTCAAATAGCTATAGAGCACGTGTAAAACGACTCAATAGACTTCACTGAGAGAGAGAGATGATGACGAGCCCTCCCAGCTGGCTCAGCTCGATTGCATTCGCAGGTACTTCGCGACTCAGCCAGTCTTGGTCACCGTCTGAGATATACGACCCGTCATTGTCGTCGACTCTCAAAAGTACTTTTTTTTTAACAATGCCAATGACGTGGACTTCATTCGCCTCATCCGTTTCCAAATCCGCGCAGTCGAATTTCTTGGACATCATCCAGAACGCTGGTTGCAAGGGCTTCTTCTTGAAGAGGTCCATGAGGTTTCTGGCGCTGAAGAAGTGAATGTCTGACGTGTAACTTCTTCAGCGCCAGAAACCTCATGGACATCTTCAGGAAGAAGCCCTTGGCACCAGCGTTCTGGATGATGTTCATGAGTTGCGAGAACATGCTCACAAACCCAGCCAACGTGACGATAGGTAGCACAGTCACATGAGCACGTCTTACGCACACGGTGGTCTAGAACAAGGATCAAATCAGTGTGAGACATACCATCCAATATCTTGCGCATCCAGCATTTACCTCAAGGATTTCCACACGAGGGCGCGTCCAACGTGGCCCTCGTCGATGCTGTGAATCGTCGCTGGATACAACGAGAAGTAGTGCGAGTCGACGTCAGCGTCGCGACCAGCTGACCTCGCAAGGAGTTCATCTATCTGCGAGGCACATTATTGCACCAGTCATCAGCATACACCTGCACCAACAACAACAACAACAAAGCTTCGCCTACCTCTTTCCGCGAGTGTATGTGACGTCGCTGGGCTTCGTTGTCGACGTACCCAACTTATCCGTGGGTACATGTGCTTTATCGCATTGGGAAGATTTTCGTACGGACGAACATGAAGATCCATGGCACAAACCGCTTCGAGTAAGCAGCGCTGACGAATCTGGTTACGTACGTTCCGGGGCTCCCAAGCGTCCAACCGTCACAGTGAATCGCGTAGGTACCATCCATGGCTCCTGCGACTCCGTCTTCGTGCTGGTCCCGGTGCGTGCCGAAGCACACACCAGCTCCTCCACGTGCTGCTCCGAAAGAACGTGCGCTTGTCCTCGCACATCTTGGAGCTCGCCCATTCGAGGAGATCGGCTGCTGTCTCGATGTCCCTCCCCCCTATAGAATTCAAGCGCACGAGTCGATCGAGTTTTCTTCTTTTCATGTACAACACACCCTCGAGAAGCTTCTTGAGATACTTCTTCCGACTGGGGACCTGCTTGAACGAAGGCAGAAACCACAGAGATGCTGATCCTGCCATTCCGAGGGCGAGACTCGTCGTGCTCATCCGGCACTTGAACCGAGAAGCTGTCATCGCGGCAGCTCGGCATATGGGCAATCCGCACCATCCAGTTGTCGGTGAAACTTGTACTGCGCGTCATCGAGCAGCGCCATTACGATCAGGGCATCGTGCGCACATACGCGCGGCTCGACGGCATCGTCGGACTCGACTTCGCCGTCTTCTTCATCCAAGCCGAGGAACGGAAACCAAGTCTTCATCAAGCTCTTCTTCCCGCATCATCTCCATCGCGTGTCGGATCGCGACTGGCTGAGAGAGCCAAGCTTGTCCACGTCGTGCCATCGAGCATGGCATGCACCATGCACCAGCATTCTCTGCGAATTTAACAGCACATTAAAACTGACTAAAGTACGCTTCGTACCTATCGCCTAGTCGTACCTATCAACGAACGTAATGTACTAGTAGCATGAAAAGCGATGAACGAAAGCAAAAAAGAAGAAAAAGAGAAAAGAAAAGAAAAGAAAAGAAAGTAGACAGCACCCGGACTTCCCCGGTGGTCACCCACCCGAGTACTACCCGAGCTTGAGGCTGCTTAACTTCGCAGAGAAATAGGCCCCACCTCATCGCTACTCCGTGTGAACTCCCCCCCCCCGGGGGAGCCACCCGCCGCTCTGCTTGGGACACAGAAGCGGAACCAACCCCACGGACCTTTGCCCCATACTATTTCAATGGATCTTTAAGCGATGCTGGAGGTTGTGACTCATATGGTCACTATGGCGTAGCGAGGGCACCACATCATTACACTATCGTGGATTTCTTGGAAATTACCGGCCGGAGCCGAACTATTTCTCAGTCGGGCACAGGATCGCCAGGAGGCATTTTTCGCTCTCTGATTCCACCTTAGTGCACCCTACCGGCCACATGTTTCTGCTGGTCCCAGTACAATGTACTGAGTTGGGTTTAACTCACCCACCCGGGGATTACCCGAGGATGAAGCTGCTTAACTTCATCAGTCGCTTCCGTTGCGACACCAGCCGAGCCACGTGGGTCGGTGCTTAACTTCGCAGAGCGAACGGGATACGGTGCACTCAGCCTAAGATGGCCGTCTACGAATATTCGTACAACAAACACACTACACATACTTGACGACCGCAATAACGAAACAACTTTTGCCTTTTCTTTTCAGACAAAATCAAACCAAATCGAAACACAAACACGAACGCAACCAAGCAAACATAAAACCAAAACAAATCAAATCAAATCAAATCAAATCAAACAAAAACAAAACAAATCAAATCAAATCAAATCAAATCAAAAATCAAACGCAACCAAACAAAAACAAAACAAAACCAATCAAATCAAAACAAATCAAAAATCAAACGCAACCAAACAAAAACAAAACAAATCCAATCAAATCAAATCAAATCAAATCAAATCAAAAATCAAACGCAACCAACATCAAACAAACAAACCGAAACAAATCGAACAAAAATCAAAATGGAACCAAATATGACACCAGCAACAGCAAAAGCAAACCTCACACCAAGTCCAAAATATTTTTTAATAATAAGCCCTCCCATGCAAGATAGCCACCCTCCTTCGCTACGCTCAGTCGGCGCGGGGCCCGTAGGGCCACACGAGTCTCGGCCTGACGGCCTCGCCCAATTAGGACATAAGGGTAGGTTGGGAGAATAATTAAGAAAAGCTAAAATTTAGGAAAGGGGGTTGGCTTCACGAGGGGAAAGTGTAAGCCCTCGGAAACCGTGCCTAGTGTGAATAGCAAGCTATCCAATCACCGGGCCATGTTCAGAAATAAATGTGAAATTCAATCCAGGGTTGTCCCCCGGAAATCAGTTTTCACACTGATTAGAACAGATACTACACTTGATCTTAGCCATAAGGCCGAGAAGGTATGATTTTCGGTCCCGATAGGCTCTTTATGATATATTAGCCCGTGCTCCCGCACGGGCAACTGTCAATTTTTCCATACTACACCTCCAATTTGCCATTTGTGTCTCACCAGTCGAATACGGATATAAATATATATATATATGTAAATATGGATATGTAGTACGTGTTATGTACATATATATATTTTTTTCCGTATTCAAAAATTAACAAAAATCGGAAATATATTTCCATTTTGTTTGAAATTGTTGATATATCGTGTTGATGAGATTGACCGCAGTGTCTGCAACTCCTCTTTGCTACTCATGAACACTGCTGATGCTCACTTTCTACCCATTTATATTCTCAGAGTTACTCTTGGTTCATACATCTGCCCTCCTCACGTCGAAAATGAAGGGAACTTACTGGGCGACAGCGAGCGATCGCCGGCTTCAATCTCAAACTCGATCTGGGTCGTCACAGCATGATACGGCGACCAGCGACGGTCGTCGTCCTTGCCCCAAGGTGTACGACGAGGCACGGTGAGCAAATGCGCTGGGTCCAACTCGTCGTCGATCAGTTCGTATAGCTCGAGTTCGCGTCGTGACTGCTCCAGCGTCTGCATGATCTGCTCCAAGTCCACGAAGCACCAGCGCACACAGCGAAAGAGCGCGCGAATCTGCTCCACAGAGTAGTTATCGTAGCCTTCCTCGTTGAGACAGAGCGCCGTGAGTGTGGAGACGAGCGTGGTCTCTCCGCCTGGGATGCGAAGGCGGTCACTCTCGAGTACCACGAGCAGCGTCTCCACTGGCAGCTTCTTCATGCGCTCCACGGCGCTTTGCTGAACGATTTCGCGCGGTGCGCCGACGGGCGACTGGTAGAACAGCGTCACAAGGAGCAGGTAGTGGTACAGGTTGCAGATGCGATGACCCCACGCGAAGCACTGACCAGAAAAGCGCGCCGTCATGAGATCGAACGCTTTGCTGCGCGTGGCTGCTGGCTCGAGCTGTTTGGATCGCACTGGAAAGATCGCCTTGATGTATGTCCGTGCGTATGCGTCTTCCTCTTCCTCTTCTTCCTCCTCTTCGTCCTCGTCTTCTGCATTGTTGTCGTTGGTGCTCGGTGGTGGGAGCTGTTCGGGTTGTTCCTCTGATGATTCTTCTTCTGTCTTCTCCTCGGACTCTTCGATCCGTCGCGCGCGCTTTGACGCGGCTCGCAAGAGCACCTTCCACTGTGAGCTCGCCTGTTGTGGCGAGTGGTTGTAGAGAATTGGGACGTCTTCCTCCATCAACGCACCGTACGTGCCGCTTCGATAGCGAATGGTGAGTCGTCCACGAAGTGTAAATGGCGGCTCCGACTTGGCATTGTCTTGATTTACACTCATCTTGGCTTTCATGACGCGCCACTGGATCAATGTCGTGCCTTCGCGTTCCAATCGCACTTGAAACGCGTAGCTTCCAAAGGTAAAGAGCGTCGTTGGACTCACGTAGGCATGGGGGCCCGAGACTTCGAGACTCTCGAGCCGTGCCACAGGATGCCACTCGGCAAAACGATCGTGGAAATCAGGAAGCGGCATAGGCGGGAGAGGTACAGACACGACATGAGACAAAGATCGACGGCCCAACGTTGACATCCAGAGCTCGAGCACGAACACCATGCGCTTCCAGATTTCCAAGTGCCGCGCGTGATTGAACAGACAGACCATCACCCGTGCTAGAAGATCCGGGTCCTTGAGCACGGCAAGACGTTGTAATGGCATGGCCTCGACGACTGCGACCGCCTGTTCCGGACTGAGCTGGAGGAACCGCACCAAGAGATGATCGATGAGTAGACGCTTGTTGGGAGCGTTCTGGAGTTTGGCACACTTCAACAATAGCGTTATCCACTGTTCCGAGGACTGAAGACCGTCGATGAGCTTCACCATTGCTGCGTAAAGTAGCTGGTTTTCCATGCACAGCCACCGACAGAGCGCCACGACCTGCGCCGCGCTCGACTCTTGCAACGACGTCGACTTGCCACTATGTAGAAATTCTAGCAGCGTCGCCACCGCCTCTGCGTCGGCTCCTTCAAGCTCGATTTCGGTCGGCGCCTGTTCTGGTCGGGGTGGTGGTGTGTGCTGTTGTTGCATCCGTTGGAAAGCGATCCACGGCGGTGTGCTTGAGAGCGACGGGATTCTCGTCCCCGTCCGGACCGTCTTGGCCGTGTCGCTCGCTTCTTCTGGCTTCTTCTTGTGGTTCAAACACGTGACATGCTTGAATCGCCCCGAGCGTTTGCGATCTCCTGGCGCTTGCTGAGGGGGGGCCGCAGGACAGGCCGTCGTCGTAATCGCCCGTGGGGGCGTCAGCGAGTTCCGTGTGGAGCGTCCCTGTTCTCGCTGTCGTAATACAAACACGGGGTCTCCTCTCGCCGCGGGTCCTCGCATCTGCAGCGCGTCAATCTCGTCACTCGCGAGGTCGGAGCCGCTCGAGCTTTGTACCCGCAAGCGTCGCAAGTGGTTATACAAGACAAAGCATTTCCGCTTGAGCAGATAGCTGCTCACGCCAAACGCGCAGCCCTGTACGTGGATGACGAGGTCCGGTCCACGCGACGAGCGCTTGGTCGAGTGCTTCTTCGTATTCGAGTCGTCCTGACTCGTCGGGACACCGGAGCTGCTACTCGTGAGGCTCGTGAGACTCGCGAGACTGACGCTCGTCTCCCACGAGTCGCCACTGGAGCGTCTGCGTGCCGCGCGGTCCATGGCGGAGGCGGGCGACGCGAAGGGCAGCGGACTCAGCACCTGCGCCATGTTGCGTCGATACAAGTCGCCGACTTAGCCACCGCCCATACTCTGAGCGAATGGGGAACTGCCTGCTGATTGGGGCGCAACAGCAACAGTCCGAAAAAGACGCGAAATTACGAAACTAGACGACAGCCACTCTATCAACCAAGACGAGCAGCTCTTTTTAAAATTACAAAACTAGCCACTCGGAAGAAACGCGAGGGCATGAGTGATGGTCCCGAGCCAGTGACTCATTACGTTGACGATGACACGCATTCCTATGGAATTCCAGGCGGCTGTGGCTCTTGCTGATGGGTGGAATCCCACTTGGGCAAGGCATTGAAGAGTCTCTGGGTCCAAAATGAGCTCTTCCCGCTTAAAAGACGAGTCTCTGGGTCCAAAAGGAGCTCTTCCCGCCCAAAAGACGCGCTCATCTCCCTATACGACGGGTGAAGGACAGCAGTTCGCTTCTGGCGTGCCGATTGTGTGTGAATACATGCCACAGACACGTCAGACCTGCGAGGAGAATTAATCCATCCATCCACAAGACAAAACCTGGATTCCATTTTGTACAGAATTCTTACCCAATACGCAAAAACGGACGCTCCTTCTTTCTTTCTCTCTTCCTTCCGTTTTTTTCTGCCTTGCCTAAAACTCTTGACTCAGGATGCGGTTGCGTTCTGTCCAACCACGACGACTTGAAGCCACTTGATCGACCTCCTTGCCCGTCACGGTCATGCGCGCGGAAGCTGTTGCTGCCCGTTTCCGCATAGGAGGCAAAGGGGCTTCGTCCATCTCGGGCACTTGGTCCCGACGCTCGTCGTCACCGTCGTCGCTGTCTGGTTCGTCGCTGTCGCCTTCCACGGCCATGCCTTCACGGAACTTGAGCAGACTACGCTCGACGAATGGCGAGGTTGTCCGGTATTGATCAGCCACCCAGATACGCAACGTCTCGAGGAATCGGCCGTCGCCTTCGTTCAACGAGCCACGCACGCCATTCGTCACGCTCTTGACCTCAGCCGAGTTGTCGCTCTCGAGCTCCCACTCAGTCTTGACTTCGAGATCCTCACGGTCACTGCAGATACGCAGCAAGATTGGCACAAACTGCTTACGAATATCACGTCGGATGCCTGGAATCTCGAGGGCACGCGCTTGTAATTGCTGCGACGTCTTGCCGTTTACAATGTCGGCAAGCCAGTTCAAACAGAAACTAAACTTGCGCAAATTCGAGCGACAGATCTCGAATCGAAGCAGTTCCAACAGATCCAGCTCTTCCACGAGACGAGGGCAGCGCGCAAGAACGAGCTCTTGCGTGCGGTAGAAGAGCTCGTCTGAGTTTTCGAGACCGTGACCACCGAGCGAGTAACAATTCTCACAGAGATCAAAGCCCACACACGTTGCACACGAGTAGCGGCAGCCCACAATCGGCGTGGCCTTGCAGAACTGACATGTTGTGCCTTCGTGAGAGTACTTGGCCTGGTTGAGACGTGCGACACGCTGCTTGGCCCCCATTGCCATGGTAACCATAAGCTTCTTGGTGCGGTTCGTGAGCCATTTGCCCTTGGGTTTATTCTCTGAGCCAGCTGGGGGAGCCTCGCCATCGAATGTAGTGGAGTCGGTCTCTCCTGATGTCCGCTCGAGGTCTGATCCTGATGATCGACGCTGAAGATCCTGTGGCTTGGATACGTACGCCGCCTTCTTGTCTGTCGTGAGCGTACGCGTCGTGTGCATCACGAGCTTGGAGATATCGTCGTTCGACGGGCCGTAGAACACGTGATCACGGCCAAAGCGCTTCTCACCGAAGGCGAGACCGCCCGTGAACTCGCTCTCACGTGGTTCGAGAGTGAGACGCACGTCGGTGACGAGGGTGCGTCGTTGTTGTGTCGAGTACGTCACGCGCATGTGGTTGTGGGCCTTGAGCAGTGGCACCAAGAACTCGACCAGCTCCTTCTTACACTCCAACGGGATCGCTCGGATCAGCACCTGCGATTCGGAGACCGTTGGATGCGAGTATGGATCCAACACTTGCTTGAGGATACGCTCAGCACCTTCTTTTGCCTCGTACGGCAGCTTCTGAAGAAAAGATTCGAGGCGGTTCCACTCGAATTCCGTCGATGGCGCCGCACGGAGTCGCTTGTCGTCCTCCCAGTCCTTGATGATCTGGTCAGCCGTTGGATCCACGGGCGGCAAGAGGATACCCGCCGAGATTGGTGGCGGTGTGCCTGGTGGCGTGTCTGGCTCTTCGAGTTCGTCGGGATCGATATTGTCTCCACTTGCGCGTGGCTCGCCGTTCTCCGCGATCGAGTCGGGATGCTTGAGTCGATGCGTTGGACCAAAGTCCACGGGAGCATCAGCTTCCTCGCGACTCACAGCCGACGACGTGCGTCGACGCTTTTCCAACTGCACGATCTGCGCCTCGAGGTCGGCGATGACGTCCTGCTTCTCCCGCAACTGCTTCATCTGCTTGTCCTGCTCTTCCTTGAGCGACATCTCGAGCGCCGAGATGCGGAGCTTGTGCACGTTGATCTTGTCTTCGCTCAACTGCAACGCCGTGTCCCGTCGATCCATATCCTTGAGCAGCATGCTGTTCTCCGACTTGAGTGTCGCAATCTCGGACAAGAAGCGCTCCTTCTCGGCCGCTCGTTCCTTTCGTTCCGTCGCGAGCTGCTCGATCTCAGCCGCAGGAGCCGCCGGCGGCGAGGAGGCAGGCACAGCTGCCGCCGTCGTGGTCGTGGTCGTGCTGTTGTCCAACATCGCCGCGCCTGCGGCCGCAGCTGCCGGCAAATCTTTCTTCGCGGCCAGTCTCGCTGACGAGTTGAGTCGCGTCGCGCGCACTTTTTTATTCGACGCCTCGAGCGCACTCACGAGTCCACGCAGCGCCTCGCTCTCTTCTTCCTTGAACTTGATTTCCTGCTGGAGGAACGCAATCTGCTTGTGCGAGGCGTCGAGCTTCGCCGTCTCGAGCGAAAGCAGCTCGTTCTCGCGGAAGATGTACTCAAACTTCTTCTTCCAGCGCGTCAGCTCCTTCTTGAGCTGCATGTAGTTGGCTTCATAGATCTGGAGCTCGCGGACTTTGGTCGAGAGCTCTTCCTGCGTCGCGCGCAGCTGCTCCTGGACATTCTGGCGCTGCGAGTAGCTCGCGCGGTTGCTGCTGAACGTGGGCGTCGTGTCGGCGGCCATGACGACTCTCTCACTTACTCTCACTGCGGTACCGCGCAGGCTTCCATGCAATGGCTACGACGCGCGACACACGTCAGTCGCGGGTCGAGTGAGCGCGAATGAGGACAGTGGGGCATGGACGAGGAGCTAGCTCAGTGCAGGGTCCGTCTCAATTCATTCGTGATTTTGAATTGCAGCAATTCATTTGACTGTGTGAGGGGAGGTGTTCAATTCATAGATTCCTGGCGGATATAGTGACATGGGCTCTCGGTATAAGAACACGATACACATGGATTGATTGATCCTCATCCATGGAACATCATGCCACCACGCGCGAGTAAGCGACTAAAGGCGACGGCCGAGAAGGCTGTGACGGCCACGGTGGCTACGACAGAGGTCAAGACCACGCGCAAGACGACCAAGAAGACGGTGGTGCAGGAAACGACCGTGGTCGTGGAGAAGAAGACGAAGCAGACGAGCAGCGAGACCAAGTCGGCATGGGGAGCGCTGTTTGCCAAACCAGCGGCCAAGCGCGGGGAGAACAAGGGGATTAAGCCCAAGTCGGTGGACGGCATCTCGGAAGAAGTGCAGAAAAAGATCGAGGAGTTCGCCAAGTTTGATGGCGTGACGAAAGAACGGAGTCCGGAGACCAAGTGGAAGCTTGTGGCGTGGAACGTGAATGGCTTACGTGCTGTACTCAAGAAGGAAGACTCGATCCACTTCCGAGCGTATGTGGCACAGGAAGATCCGGATGTCTTCTGTCTTAGTGAGACCAAGATCGACTCGGATGAGCTCCAGAAGGTGGGTGCATCCACCTGGACAGCTGGTTGTAGTACACCTCAACTAACTTGTGATGGCGCAGCTGGAAGACGTGCTGCCACAGTACAAGCACCAGTACTGGTCGTGTGCTGCCAAGAAAGGGTATGCTGGTACAGTGATCTTCAGTAAAGTGGAGCCATTGAGTGTCAAGGACGAGATCCTGGTCGACGGCGAGACAGCGGACGACGAGGGTCGGTTCATCGCGGTTGAGTTCGACACGTTCTGGCTTGTTCACACTTATGTACGGATTCCCCTTCATCCTAGATCGTGAGAAATGTGTACTGACGGGTTCTCTTTCGACAACTAGGTGCCGAACGCTGGAATGAAGCTCGATCGCCTCAGTTTCCGTACTGAGCAATGGGACAAGGCACTTCTCAAGATGCTCAAGGAACTGGAGGAGACCAAGCCAGTGGTCTGGTGTGGAGATCTGAATGTTGCGCATCAAGAGATCGACATTCACGACCCCAAGGGCAATGTACGTTAGTGTGGTTGCGAGTGGCATGCTGAATATGTGGCTCAACTGATATGGAATGTGAATGCAGCGCAACAAGAGCCCGGGTTTCACTGATGCCGAACGCGAGAGCTTCTCCGAGATCCTCGCCAATGGCTTCGTCGACGTCTATCGTCAGCTGAACCCAGAGACCCAGCAGTATACGTATTGGTCGTACCGATTCAACGCGCGCGCAAAGAACAAAGGCTGGCGCCTGGACTACTTTGTCATCTCGCAGTCACTGCTCAGCAGTGTGGTACGTTCTTTCATGGATGAGTCGTACGGTTGCTGTCGATCCTGATTTATGTTCCCTCCTGTGTTATTTAGGAGTCGACGTTTGTTCGTGATGCAGTCACAGGCAGCGACCACGTACCAATTGGTCTTGAACTCAAAGCTTTGTAGCTTGACCAAGGGCTTGCTCCATTAAAGACGGTAACTATGACTCACTTGGAATGTATCATCATCTCAATTCAATGCCTCTATAGCTGCGGCGACACATGCAAGACGGGGTCTAGGTGCTTTCTCTAACGCGGATATTACATATCAAACTCGAGCAAGGGCAGTTGTCGAAACTGTCCCAGCGTTGGCGAATGCGGCAACAGATCATGGCTTGAGATGAGCGAGATACTCGGCTCCATGCACTCGAGTGGCGTCCGTGCGATCGGAATGAGCTCGGTCATCGCGAACGCCAGCTCATGATCAGGAGGATTGTAGTCGTGTCGGTCAGACTTGTACGGCTGATGTCGTGGTGCGTGGATTCCAAACTTCTCGACCAGACTGGGGAGCTTGACACGTCGCGACGGCAGATGCAATGGCGGGAGCACCACTCTGGAGTGAGCATGCTCAATCTGGTGGTCATACTGGGTCGCATCTGGTTGCTCTGAGTGGCTGCATGTGTGACTACGAATTGCCGCAACTCGTCGCGCTTCCGCTTTGACAGCGCGGTACGGCCATCGGATCTTGTGTCGCTGACAGATGCGTTTGAGTGTGATCGGTGCGACACCAAGTGCTCTGGCCGCCTACAAGCATGCGTCTCTTCAGTCCACATCCAGCGTTCAGGCTCACTTAGTCGTCGTCCATACCTGATCCTGACGCAAATACGAGTACTGCAGCAGCGTTTCCACCGAGAAATCGTACACGCGTCGACTCTTTCGTGGCTTCCGCATCGGACACATGGTCACGAGCTCTTCCGCAGACGTGGGCGAGGTCACAGGCAGCATCTTGAGACGGAGATGACGATTCACGCGCGGAAATTCAAAAGTGAGAGCGCGAAAATGCGAATGAGCGCCAGGAAGTCTGCATGCACGTGCCTGACCCGCTGGATCTGGAGACAGGGAGGCAGGACGAGGTCAGGCATGATCCTCATGACAGCAACCTGCCACAAAGACGGCGTCCATGTGCTGCTCCGGCGACTTGGTTTGTTGGTTGTGTTGGTTGAGTTGGTTGCGTTGGTTGCCATTCAACAAAAGTGTAGCCATGTCGATGGGGGAAGATATTGAACAATAAAATACGAGATGCGGATAAGTTGCGGGCGCGTGCGAACCTTGGGTTCCGCAGAAGAGTTGTGCGCCACAATAATCGAAGATGACCCAAGCACTGACGACACTGGTTCCTGCTGGGTGGGTTCCGTTCTGACTTCTTGGCTGCCCTGTCGCTTCGTGATGACAGAGGTCGGAACCGGATCTTGCAACTTCAACCAACAAACGTTGGTTTCGTTGTGACCCCACGACTAATAACGGACAAGGGAAAATTCAGAAAAGAAGATCTAACTCGGATCTGTCGAGAACCCGATGCACCTGCGGATACGAGAATCATCGTCTCCACGTACACAACTGCACCCGTGCACAAGGAGATACCGAGTGTGCACATGTCGCAGATAAGATACTTGAGATGCGTCGACGCTATTTTTGAGGTCACCAATCAGATGGCAACCACAATTAGCATCTGCGTGGCAGCTGATGGAGATGACTTGGTGCAGTTGATCGACGGCGGCGCATTCGGCAACGAAGCTCAAGAAGAACTAAGGCGCGTGCGTGTGTGCTGTATGGAAATGCATGTTGATGGCCTGGTCTGACGTGCTGTAACGAGTGTAGAAGATGACGTTGACCCGTCGACATGTCGGTGGAGAATCCGGCCGCTCCAGCAGCATTTGGGAGCAAGAAGCGGATGATTACTGGAAGGAGATGGAACCTGCTAAGCGATACAAGAAGATCTCGGGTTATGTGCGAACTACTCTCCTTGGCCTCGTTCTTTTAGGTGGCGCAACAATGATTGCCCAAACCGTGTGGAATAACGTGAGCATGAGTGATCTGGCCGCGTTGAAGGAAAAGTATTTTACTCTTCCGGCGGTGAATGTCACTGTGGACGCCGTCGCACCAGTACGTGCAGAGATCCCAGTGCCTGCTTCTACGGTGCCTGCGTCGGCCGTGCCTCCTCCTACTGTACCTGCTCCAACTATGCCGACACGAGCTTTCTCCGAAAAAGATGCAGCTGCAATCGACTTACTCCGAGCGAAATGTCGAGTTCGAGGTGTCCAGACACGCTGGCACGAGGAGAATTGCCGGAAGCTTTGCATCCGGTATGTGCATTTCATTCCATTTTTATTCTGACTAGCACCAAGTTAACACCACATCATAGGGATCCGCAAAACGCGGCGTGTATGAATGGGTGCTCCTTCGGTTCCATCACAGTCACCAAGGCCACATGTGACCAGCTCGCCTTTGAGGCGATCCCAACTGCCCATCAATGTCCTGATGGAGTCAACTGTGTGAGTGCATGCAAGGCCTACGAGAACGAAGCCCCAATTCCAGCCGTGCGGACGTCGTGCGAGCGTGCGTGCACCAACATCGTCCCGTCGTCATGCTCACGCATTCTCCAGATTTACCGCGATCTCTACAAGGGCACTTTTGGGAGCGTGTAAACTACGGTAATAAATCAAATCAGTCCCCAACCAGAAGTGTGCCCATGTAGGTAGGTAGTGATTGCGCATCACAGTTTCCATTCGTCCATGCTCATCTCTTCGCGCGCGAACGACGGGCAAGGAGCGACAGGGGCCGCCGCGCACAGCGCAGCCATGTATTTTATTGTGCGTCCGTGGTCGTTGTTGTGTAGACACACGGTGTGTACGGAAAAGAGGATTAGACCAGCCGCCCGCGGTTGCCGACCATCAGGAAGTAGCCAATCACAGGTGTGAATGAGAATCCAGTGAGGTGTGCGTACACAGTGCATCAACACGGGTGTGACGCTGATGTGGCATCACAGGCAGACAGTACGTGCGTACGTCGTCACGTGGAGAGGCAACATGCCACAAACGCGCTGAACGCCAGGGAGATGTCCACAAGACACCGTGCTCGAGCAATCCCGAGGTCTCATGGGGTGCCAAGCGATCCCACTCCGGCTTGTTTACTGCCACTTGAACGTTGTCGTGTACGTTTGTCGGCAGACTGGCCAGGATACGGTACGGTTGCTTGATCTTGGGATCCACGCGGTGTCGCTGGCTAGTCAACAGCTCTTCGAAGAAGAAGAAGAAGAAGAAGTCGAACTCGTGCGCACTCGTCAACTCCTCATTCTACATCTCACGAGCTCCTCAGCAAGTCAACACCAACAAGATGTCTCCTATCGAGTGCTTCATGAGTAGCCCAGTCAAGCCAAGTATCAAGCGGCGTGAGGAACCACGTATGGGCGTCCGTGTCGGACGTGTACTCAAGTTGAGCGGCAAGAAGTCTCGGAAGCAACGCAAGAGCCGCGTGCTGTATCACTACACCAAGGAAGAGCTCGAACCGTTCTTTCATATCTCACAGAAGGAAGCGGCCAAGCGTCTTGGTATCGCGGTGATCACACTCAAGCGCATCTGCAAGCGAGAGAAGTTTAACTGGCCCTTCCGTGCGAACAAGACCAAGATCATGGAGAAGCGGCGTCAGAAGCGATCGAACTACAAGACGCGCAGGAAGCAGGCGAAGCCTCAGGTGGCCTCGTCTCCTTGCGAGGAATGGGATTCGTGTCCTTCCGAGGAGTGGCATTCCTCGCCTTCACGAGAGTGGTATCCACAATCATCCGAATGGGATGACGCCAACAAGTTCGAAAGCTACGAAGACCAGCTCCACGATGCTCTCAATTCGCTCGCGCTCTGTGCTTTTCAGATGGAAGAGCAGGCAAATGTGACCATGTCCGCTGCTGCACTCGCCTTTTCACGTCTTCCACATGTGTGTATGTCTGAGAACAACTAGTGTTTTTTTTTTTTTTTTTTTTTTTTTTGCTGCCTGTGTTGGGTGTGTTGTCGTGAATATATTCGCGCTGCTTTGCCTCTACAGCATACAGTGCCACGTCATTCACGGCGTTCGCATTTCGGCTCCCACTGGGTTCTGTTTCTCATCGGCCTACCGTACTTGCATTCCCTCGGTTGGCATGGTCTCCGCTACACCATCTCAGCCAACCGCATATCTGAGGGTGCCGTCGCCGTTTCGATGCACGACACGCTGGCTGAATCAGATGGCCGAGTCTTCACTGGGAAGTCCCAAGGTGAGGCATGTTGGGTTTCTGACCAATCACAGAGAGCGGAAGATTTGTATTGCTCATGGCTTGCTGAACATCTCATCACGATGAGCTCATCAGCTGCTGCGGTGATCTGTAATTAGAGTTGTGGATCCGTCATGAGAGATGATGCGGGATGATGAATTCAAATCCACAGCTGCAAAAGAGCGGCTTGTTGTGTAAGCCAAGTTGTAAAACGAGGGGATGAGCTGGTTGGTTGGTGGTGGTCTATGTCTCTTCGCGTTTTAACGAAGGTATCTCGTTCTTGAACGGAGACTCTGCTTGACATGCTGATATCATCTAGGTTTCATTCATCAGCAAGCACAGAATGCGCACAGACGAAGTGTCGATGTCATCTTGTCCTGGTCCATGACTTCGCGCCGCATGCGTACGGACTGGGGCGAGCGCATCACTACAAAGGCTTGCGAGGACGTGTAGAGGAGACTCTGCATTGATGATCGCGCCGTCCTGGGAGACATGCTTACCCATCCGTCCATCACAAGAAACGTTTCGTCCTTCATGTAACGATGTACGTAGGTCTTCTCGACCTCTCTCCTGATGACCTTGAACATGTGCTGATTGGACGATGAGCGCTCGCTCTTCTTCAAGTTCGCGAATCTTCCGGGAAACTGCGGGAAGCACTCCGTGCCGATTCTTCCGATTCGTCTCCAGCTCGTGTGGGAGTAGGAAATCACCACGTGCTGACATCTTGGCAATCATTTTGTCCGGATCGCCGTGCTTCAACTCATCAATTTGTCGACCAATCGATTGCAATCGCCGGAATGGCCATTTATGAATATGATTCCGCCGACAGATCCGCTTCAACGCCGCTTCACAGATACCAAGGTGCTTGGCCGCCTACAACTAGGTTCAACATAACAAGGGAACCTTTTATGCAGGGTGTTGAGCGCACCGTCTTGAGGGGCAGATGATAGTATTGCTGCAGGGAGGTCACGTCAAAGTGCAGACGTCGTCGACTTCTGCCGTGCGCCAGGGGTTCCTGCGCATACTCGGCGTCGCTTCCGCTGTCGCTCATGTCCATTTCGAATGTGCGTGGAGACTTCCGGCATGCGAGTACTATGCCAGGAATGCAGGTCACTCGCGGCTTTTCTTTACACATGTTGAAGTGGTAAGTAATTTAACTCGGGGAAGCATTCACGGAAAGCTTCGCAGGCAGCGGAAAGACACCTTGGGTCGAGATGACAAGCATGGAGCAAGTAGCGTCTGTGTTCGAGGCGCCTTCTAGGCTCGTATGAAGCGACGCGTCCGCAGAAAGCGCTACCTAACGACAGCGCGGTGGTGGATGAGGCGTGCGGGCATCGCTTGTGCGGTTTGGAGGCTTGGTGAGGAAGAACTATCAGTACGATCACGGTTGTCGCAACAATTCGGATCGTTCAAGTCGTCTAAGGGCTTTGATTCACCTCTACAATGGCCGCTCAGCTACGTATGCCCAGTAGGAGGTGGCGCCTTTGTCTGAGTGTGCGTCGGTGGTGCAATACGGTGCGTGGTGGCTGTCGGACGAGGTAAATGCGGGTGTTTGACACACAGTACTGCCGTACAAAGAGGCATCAACAACCAAGGGCTTGTCCGGCCACGTGGAGATCCACACAGGAAGTTCAGAGACATGGGTGTGTTCGACACGCAGCTGCTTGAGCTTGGAGGAGAGTCCGACTGGTGGTATCGTGGGAAGATGGTCGAGAAGTGGCTCGGAGAGATGCAGGTGAGTAAGTGACATATGCTCGAGCAGGTTGTCTGGCAGCGACGTGATCTGATTGCTGTTGATGAAGAGCTGGTTGGTGCGAATTTGAGAGAACGAGTCGGGGATGGATGTGATCTGGTTGAACTCAAAGTACATTACGAGCCACTCCTGTTCTGACCAATGATCACCAAGAGAAGGTGGGATCACAGACAGATTGGTGCGGTAGAACGCGAGCTTGTTGAAGGGCGAAGGTAAAGCACCATGGAGAATACCAGCCGGGAATGCTGACATGTTGGTGGCGAAGAAGTACAGGTGATCAAACTTAGGATGGCGGTCACGGTTGATCGATGCTGATGCTGGCCAGTCAACTAACGTTGAGTTGTATATGTCCATGTCGTAGAAACGCGAGAATTCGTTCAAAATATCGGGAATTTCGAGTGCAGGGCAGTGCGCAAAAGTGATTTTTACAACGATGCTTCGCTCTAATTGAGCCAATACAGTCGTGGCGAATTCTGCATTCCCGTCATAACCAAGGCGATAGCAGTTGAACTGGATCACAGCACACGAGACATTCGTCACAAACCACGCACCAAGAATGAGCTTACACGGCGGAATTGAGTTGTTCATCGCGCGCTGGGCAATCACGTGAATTCCAAGAACCGCGACACCCCAGCCCACCACAAAAATGTTGAGAAGTTTGTGAATGTATCGCATCCGTTTCGTTGCCGACACCGGTACTGGTGGGGGTGGGTATTGCTTGGCTATGGATGGCTGTATCACGTCCGATTCGTCGCAGCGAAAAATGAGACTCTTTAACATGCTCAGGCACGAGAGAATTCCTACGTGAGGGATCAACGACGTGATGAGATCAATCCACGAAGTCACAAGCACGTATCGACCCTCAGCAATCGCGCTCGCCACCCAAGTTTCATTGTAGATGAGTCGCGGATCGAAGCCATTTTGCTTCCAATTAAATGATGCGACCACGTAGGGATACGAGATGAACATCGGGACGATCACCACACACGCGAAGTCCAGCCACATGTCGAAAACCAAGACAAACAGCCTTCGTCTGCCCCTCTTTCCACGCGTAAGTCCATGCGAGAGGGATGTAGTTAAGGCACGCAACACCACAACCGACACCGCAAAGTGATTGATCCACGCTGCCTTGACGGAGCAGCTCAAGTGATACGCTTGATACGTCTGCGATGCCATCTCCAAGACTTCTAGGACTGCGAAGACGCTGTCGAAATGGCGTCCGTTTGCGCCGAGGAAGTCGCCCAAGTTGACGAACTTGTCGTAGAGAAGATTGATGTATCGAACAATACTTGGGACAGGTATCTGCTGCGTGCTCTCGGTTCGAGTCGGACTGATACGATTAGACTTGCGCAACGGTGCAATAGCTTTGTTCATTGTAGGCATCCGCCGCTTCTCGTGCGATTCTTTAACTTTGCTTTCATGTTGTCGGACCGGAGATTCTGATCGGAATGTCAGCTTCCTTTCGAGGATTGATCGTACAATCATCTTGCCTCCGGCAATCGCATGAAGTATCGCGATTGTGCTATATCCCCACCCTGACGGCCCAAAAATTGACATTGGTATTTGCGTCGCTTGGATTGCTTTGTATCGCTCAGGTGCTGACCACAAAATGTAGACCACGCCGAATCCTGCAGCGAAAATCATGTTGAAGAAGTGGAAGAAGAGGAAGAGCGACCAAACGATGCGGAAGACCCACGGAGACAACACCACGAAGGCCGAGTCGGGTAGGTGCGTCGCAGCCCATGACTTTCGTGGTGGCCCATCTGAATACCGAGTCGGTGCTCCGTCTTTCATCGATCGCCGTTAAGATCCTGCGAGCCATAACTTCTCTCAGCGGTGCCACTTGGCCCTGACCAGTTGGGGACCGACTCACATGACAAAGATAGCTGCGAATGGAGAAAAACGTATAACGTGTGGAGACGCTCCCTCAAGCGGGTGATGATGCCGATTGCGTCGAAGTTGAACTCGGACGGCACAATGAGCATCATCATCTCAGACTACTTCAACGACCCTATGCGGCAACACGACGGCTGTTATCACACTTTATTGTCTCACGGCGGCAGCTTGAATGGCGCTGACATCCACGATCAATCACACGACCACCATATCAAGCGTTCGAAAGACTGGGATGTGCACACTCCACCGGAGAAATACGCGCCAAGGCCACATTCCCAGCAGCATTTGCGCGGTAAGGATGCTGCGAGTCCTTTGTTGGGGAGTATGGCGACTCATCTGGTATCTCTTTAGACAGGCAGCACAGTACACATGGCACTTCGCTGGCCGCTTTCTGTTTGTGTCGCGTCAGCAACCGGCCGTGCCAGCCATCGACTTCTCTCTGTGGTACGGCACCCTACTGAGACGTGCGTGGTCGAGTGGTACCAGTCCGTTTTCATCAGTCTCCAAGCTCCATTCCATCACCCAAGCCACCATGACGGTAAGCGCCGAACGAACCAGGACGAGCTCTTCGTGGGCTCATCAACTGTGTGGTGGTCTGTAGACGTCTTCTCCATCCGGTGCGCTCTACCTCGCCGATGACGCTGCGTACGACAAGAAGCACTTCCTCGTCCCACACCACTACGAGCAGGACATTGACTCGGTGCTGATCCCAGCGGGTCTCATCCAGGACCGTGTCGAGAAGCTTGCGCAGGACATTCGCTACGCGTACGAGGGCAAAACGATCCACTTGCTCTGTGTGCTCAAGGGTGGAAGCGCCTTCTTCCACAACCTCGTGGAGAAGCTTCGTCTCTTCCACAAGTACAATAAGTGCGACTACGTGCCGTTCACCTTTGATTTCATCAAGGTCAAGAGCTACGAAGGTACGCAGAGCACGGGCAACGTGCAGATCTCGGGCGCGGATGCCTCCAAGTTCAAGGGCAAGGACCTGTTGTTGGTGGAAGACATCATCGACACGGGCAAGACCATGGCCAAGCTCATTCCATACTTGCAGCAGTACGAGCCAGCGTCTGTGCGCGTCGCGAGTCTCTTGGAGAAGCGCAACCCTGCGAGCTGCGGGTTCCAGGGCGACTTTGTGGGCTTCTCCATCCCGGACAAGTTTGTGATCGGCTACTGCCTCGACTACAACGAGATGTTCCGCGATCTTGACCACATCTGCGTCATCAGCGAGACGGGCATCGCCAAGTACGCGTCGCACTCATAGAGCTAATGTAACCTCAGCGTTTCTCCACTGACTCGTCTATTGTGTGTTTCGATTTACTGCTTGGCGGCAAACTGTTCTGGCGTGAGCGTGCGGATGGTCAGGCCGTGCATCTCCTTGATCTCGTTCTTCAACGCCTAGGCATTCCATACAATTTCACGTATCAGCACTCATCCTCTTGCGTTTCCAGACCACAAGCACCTCACCTCGTTGACCATGCGGTGCTGCTTGACGCGCGACTGGCCGACGAACTTTGGCGAGACGATCTCAATGTCGTACATGGCGCCGCAACCACCGGAAACGTCGAGCACCTTGACGTGCGTGGCTTCCAACTGCGACTCGAGCGAGGCCTGCATGGCCAACTCGGCCTCGCTCTTAGTGCTGAGCATGCGGCGCATGGCCGAGAGCCCCTGGCTGCTGCTGCGCTGCGACGGCGTGAGACCGCGACGAAGTGCTCCCCACATGCTGCTTTGACTGGTCCTTCGTGAAAGGTTTTGTGGCACTTGGCCGTGGGATTGGGCGGTTTGCCGTTATTTCGATGCAGATAACGGTTATTTCAGTAGAATTAACGTATGAGTAATCCTAAATAACGGTTCAAAAAGGTGAAATCTCGTTAAACGACGGCGAGATTCACTGTGAGCCGCAGGTTTTCGTTCTCGGAGTATGCACGATGGAGGAGATAGATGCGGGTGTAAGTACGTTTATGGATGAATACATACAAAATCAATCAAGCGGTGGTATCTGCACGACGCCATGCCACTTGGTTGGCTCCTGTCTGTAACGAGAAAAGTCGCTTACTGGCTGACCTTGGAGATGACACCGGCACCGATGGTTCGGCCACCTTCACGGATCGAGAACTTCATACCGGCTTCCAACGCCACAGGCGAGATGAGCTCAATGTCGATGGCGGTGTTGTCACCAGGCATGACCATCTCCGTGCCTTCCTTGAGGTTGATGCTGCCCGTGATATCAGCCGTACGGAAGAAGAACTGCGGACGGTAGTTGGTGAAGAATGGCGTGTGACGGCCACCTTCTTCCTTCTTGAGCACGTAGACCTCGGCCTCAAACTTGGTGTGTGGGGCGATGGTGCCTGGCTTGCAGAGCACCTGACCACGGAGCACGTCGTCACGTTTGAGACCACGCAACAAGAGACCGACGTTGTCACCGGCCTGGCCACGGTCGAGCTGCTTCTTGAACATCTCGACACCCGTACACGTCGTCTTGGACGACTGGCGGATGCCGACCAACTCGACTTCGTCACCGACGTTGATGATACCCTGTTCCACACGGCCACTGACGACGGTACCACGGCCCGAGATCGAAAAGACGTCTTCGACTGGCATCAAGAAAGGCTTCTCAAAGTCACGCGTTGGCGTTGGGATGTACGAGTCGACTTCGTCCATGAGCTTGAGGACGGCGTCACGACCAATGTCGTGGTCACGGTCCTCGACGGCGGCAAGGGCCGAACCGCGGACGACTGGGATGTCGTCGGCTGGGAACTCGTAGACATCGAGCAACTCACGGATCTCCATCTCGACCAACTCGAGGAGCTCTTCGTCGTCGACCTGGTCCACCTTGTTCATGAAGACGACAAGGGCAGGCACACCGACCTGACGGGCGAGCAAAATGTGCTCACGGGTCTGTGGCATTGGACCGTCACCGGCCGAGACGACGAGGATACCACCGTCCATCTGCGCGGCACCCGTGATCATGTTCTTGACGTAATCGGCGTGACCGGGGCAGTCGACGTGGGCGTAGTGGCGCGTCTCGGTCTCGTACTCGACGTGGGCGGTCGAGATGGTGATACCACGGGCACGCTCCTCTGGGGCCTTGTCGATGTCTTCGTAGCTCGTGAACTTGGCGCCACCCTTCTCAGCCAAGACCTTGGTGATGGCGGCCGTCAAGGTCGTCTTACCGTGGTCGACGTGGCCGATGGTGCCGATGTTGACGTGCGGCTTGGTACGGTCGAACGTGGCCATGCCACGGAGCGCCACATTCTTGGCAGAGGTCGTGTTGGCGAGCAAGCGACGCAGGAACACCATGGTGATCGAGTTCTTCGAGGCGGGTCTCGTTGTGCGATTCCACTGGCCATGATCGGGCGGTGGCCGCTGGGTCACCGGGTCGCAAATGGGTTTGGATACAAACGGGTTGGATGGGATTCAAAACCCATGAGATGGAAAGCACGGAGTTATGTGGAGGAAAGACGGTTGGTGGGTTTGGGTTGAATGGGTCGGATAGGAGGTGGAGGTCGGATCCGACCCGACCTGTTTCGGGTGGTGGAATGAAGGACCACCACAGTTTTTATTCGTGGATATGATTGGTTGAAATCAAAACAAAGATGTGATTTAGCGAATCAAAACGCAGCATTTTTGAAAGTTTCCACAAAGACACGCACAATGACGAGTTGCTGTGGACGAGATGGTGGATATGACGGTGGATATGTGCGTGATAGGGGATATGCAGGGCAGGAAGTGAGGATATGACCCTGCTCGCATGCCTTGGGAAGAGCTCTCTATGGTCTCAGTGCGTCAAAAGTGCGAAAGATCGCAATGGCAAACGGCAAACGCCTACTTCAACATGGTCAACTCGATGCATATTTCTCACCCGAGCAAGTGCTTGTCCAGCTCGGCCGTCCTATTCGCTGATACACTGAGTCGCAGGATCGCACCGAAGAGCGTCTCGTCGTCATGGAGCGCTTCGGCCGACTGGTAGCGCTTCTGCAGGGCAGCAAACGCCGTGGCTTGCTCGGTGGCGTCTCGTGGGGCCGCTCGGAACGTGTCGAGATGGAAAGCCACCGCGTGATGGAGATCCACCGGGCGATCCGATAGACTCGCCGACAGAAACGCAGGAAGCTGCTCCACGGCGATGGCGTCCAAGACGCCTGAGGTAGCGAACACGGCCTTGCCGCGGGCCGTGGACTTGGCGGTCGACGGCGAAGGCGACGGCACGTTGAAGAACTCGAGTGTGAGCTCAGCGACGAGTTGGTTGAGTGGTGTGTCCCGTAGTCGCTGGTCGTCGCGCTCAAAGAGCTGCTGGAGCGTGCTCTCGAGGAACACAATGTACTGTTGCCGTGGTGTCGCTTGCAAAAGTCGGGTCGAGAGGCTGAACGACGGCGATGCACTGCGGCCACCGAGGATGGCGAGCTTACGCCATGGTCGGAACGAGCGCAAGACGAACGTATTGAACCCACCGAAGGCGACACCGCCTTGCTTCCGCAGTGCTCGCAACATGAGCAGGAACTGCATGACCTCTCGACGCTGATGCACGTCCAGAGACGACTTGTCGGGCAGCTTGGGCATGGTCACGCGATGCAGCGAGAGATACCGTTGGCACTGCGTGTACCAAAAGGACCGTGGCTCTGTCGCGGGGTAGTGGAGGATAATCATCGTCGGCTTGACGAACTTGCGGACGGCCTGGACCGCTGCAAACTGCACATACGTAAAGTTCTCCGGCACGGGCTTTGCTTCGCCTTCTTGCAACGGCACGGCGTGGATCGGGAGGTAGACAAAGTGCACAAGATCTGGCACTTCGGTGGCTGTGGAAGGGAAACACTCGGTCTGGAGACGCGTGACATCCGCCGCGGACCCCAAGAGCGTGTCCCCGGACGCGTCAAAGCATGTCGCCAAGTGCGACGGCAATGGCGCGCCGCGGTTCGTGGTGTATTGGGCCAACGAGTCGACGGTGAGCGAGAAGCGCCGTATCCGCGAGTAGTCGAGCGTGGTGAGGTTGTAGACGAGCATGGGCACCACGACAAAGACGAAGACCACGCCAAAGAGCAGTGGACGCAGCGTCCGCAGCGGCAGGCCCGCGCGGCCGCGCCGCATCTTGGACGGCGACGGCAGGGTCATGACTGACTCGTGTCTCCTGGCGCAACCCGCGGAATTACAACATATAGACAACTGACTTGTACAAATCTCAAAACTGTACAAAGAAGACGTACAATCTCGAAAAATGGACATACAATTAACGACCGCAACATAAACTAGAAATAGCTCTGAATAGCCGCAGTCTATTTAAAATAACACAAAATGGAACGTTACGTATTGTAAATAACGGTATAGAAGAAATGTTTTCGGAAATTACAAATACGGCGTTCGCATCCGCACTCGCGAGAAAGTGCCACGCAATTGAAGCGTCCACGCGGTGGACGAGCAGTGGACGGCATGTACTTTTGCAACGGACCCCCGCGCACGTATGCGCTCCAGACGGACACCACGGCGCTGCGGGAGCGCGTGGAGGACGTGGCCATCGCAGTGGACCCGTTCCAGCGCGTTGTGGCCCGGGTGACCAGCACGCATGTGACGCTGTGGACGACCAGCGCACGCAGTGGTTTCCACGGCCAGCGTCTTCTCGTGACGATTCCACGCAGCGGACGCCTCATCGAGACTGCCAGCAAGAACGCAAGCGCACCGGCTGAAGTGGATGGCGTGCCGGACAGTGGCTGTGCGGACATCCAGCAGCTGTGGGCCGTGTGGACGACTGGGGACCGACTCGCCGTGGTCGAGCGTGGCTCACCGTGCATCGAGTTCTACGCATTTGACGGTCTTCCGGCGGCTGTGTTTACTGCAGCACGTCAGCCGCCGACGTCCTCCAACGGCCTTGGTGGCGCTGCTAGTGGCAATGACGACTTGGACATGCCCGTGTCGCCGTCCACAGTCAAAATCACGGGCCGGTTCCTCGAAGAGTACGCGTTGAACCAGGGCGAGTCCAAGCGCGACCACGAAGACGTTGCGTGGAGTATGACCGGTATTGCCGGCGGCAAGTACCTCTTTGTGGGGATGGAGAGCGGTCTCATCAGTGTGGTCGAAGTGGACGCGTCCACACCGTCGTCCACTTGGCGTGTGGACTCGTCCGACCGCACCAAGCTCTGGAAGATCGACGTACTGGCGCATCTCAGTCCGTCCACAAGTGAGACCGTGGCCACGCCATCGTGCTACGCCATCACGACGGCCACGTGGGAGCCCGTGACGCACATCTCGTTGCTTTACTTGGTCGCGTGCTTTGAAGGCGGCAAGTGCTTCATCATGCTCATCGCCCCCGCGCTCAAGTCCATCGAGCAGCTGCTTTCGCTCGTGAACACGGAACGCGAGGCCTCGTCGACGTGTTTCGGACGCTGTACGACGCTGGCGCTCGAGCCCAGTGGCGCGCGACTCGCTCTCGGTTGGTCGGACGGCGGCATCTCCATGTTTGAGCTTGGTGTCGAGTTCCCAGCGCCCGTGGACAAGAAGAAGACGAAAGAGGCACCGCAGACGCCTGTGTTGCAGCTGCAGTTGCTTCGTGAGCTCTCCATGACGCTCTGGGGCTACGAGACGGAGGATATCGGAGGCGTGACGACACTGGCGTGGACACATGACGCGCGCGCGATCGCGGTGGGCTACGAGCACCGCGGGTTTGCGGTCTTCTCGACGGATGGCTGTCGACTCATGTCGTCGCTGCCGCAGCACAATCAGCATCGTCCAGAAGGCATGGGCGAGCAGTCGGTCAAGGAAGTGTGTGCGTTTGGTGCGTTGCGACTTGCCTGGACCAAGGAAAGCATGTCGCTTCTGGTCGTGTCGCGAGGCGAAGCGCTCGAAGTTGCCGTCCCAGAGACGTCACCGACGAGTCCAGAGACGCTAGCTGCGTTGGAGTACGAAGAACCTCCTGCGGTGACGGCAGAAAGCTTGTTTGAACTCGTTCAAGTTGAGCTACTGAAGGAAGACGACGGCTTGTGTCTCTCCCTCTCGGGCGCTCCAGGACGCTGTGGCGCGTGGGTGCGTAGCGAGAACAGCTTCACGCGTCGACGCGACGGAGGTCTCGGCCCTGCTGAGGCGTGTGGCCAGATTCTAGGTGGTGATTTGCTTATTGCCATCGACGACGACGAAGCGGTCGTGAACTTGCCCTTTGAGGAAGTGATCACGAGCATCAAGAACCTCGAGAGCAACACTACCGTCAAGCTGGTCTTCTGGCGGTTGAATTGGGACGTCGTGTACCCATTGGCGGTCAAGGCGTTGGCTTCTGGCGCGTTTATGGAGAAGCATGGCATCCAGCTACTCGAAGAAGAAGACTTGTGTGTGCGGGAGTACGCCCTCCGCATGCAAGAGCAGCACGGCGATTGTGAAACTCAAGATCGTCCTCCGCTTCTCGAGTTCGAACAACGGGCCAAGTTCGAAGGCTGGGACGCGTTGCAGGGGACATCGCAGCTCATGGCGCGTCACAAGTACGTCAAGCTGCTCTTGGCTCTGTTCCCCGTCTGGAATCCGTCGTACGTCTTCCAAGCACTTGCTGAGTTTGCCAACAACCAAGTGGACGACGCTCGTTTGGAAGAGAACCTCTCTCGTCGTCTGAGTAGTCCACGCAAGCGCGTGGCGTCGACGGCGTCGGAGCAACTGGCGGCGATGAGCTCGCGCCGTCAGCTCAGTCAGTTTGCTTTCACCGAGTACGACTTTGCGCGCAGTGTGCCACTCACGGGTCGTACGTCCAAGCTCATGCTGCTAGAAGAAGCGGCGGTGCGCGCAATGCCATCGCCGACGCTAGACGATCCGTGTGCATTGGTCTCGTGCACGAGCTGGCACGTCCCAAGCGAGTACGAAGCCAAGTGCTGTCCACTTCGACTTGTCGCGGCGAGCACCAGTGGCCACCACATCGCCGTTGCGGGTCAGCGCGGCTTCTGTGTGCTCAACCAGCACACGGGCAAGTGGCGTTTGTTTGGTAACGTGAACGACGAGCACGACATGTTTGTGTACGCATTGCTTTGGATCCGCGACGATGTGATCCTCGCGAGCTTCACGCGCTTCAGTGAGAAGCACCGGACGATGCATCTACAAGCGTACCCACGCGATCATTTGGACGAAGCGTCGGTGCTGGACACGCTCTCGTACCCACGAGGCAAACTCGCGGATGGTGACGAGGACAAGGATGCCCAGGACAACACGGACTGCTTCTTCGCCATGGAAAGCGACGAAGAAGAGCAAAACGCGTTCTGCTTGTCGCGAAAAGAACTCTGGACGTTTGGCGTGGCGGCCTCTGGCTCGATCAAACAGCGCGATCTCAAGCTCCAGCTCTCGCTCAAGCGACGTGCCAAGCTCCCGTCTCGGATCCTCCAAGCGAACCAATCTCACGCCTACGGCGTCGTGGACTTCTCGGTGATCCCGCGTGTCCTCCATGTGCAAGATGAGGCTCGGCAGAAGCTCCAGGAAGCACGTCTTCGCGAGGCACGACTTGAACAAGAGCAGGAGCAGCGCAGTGGTTGGATCTCGTCGATTGTTCATCTGCTGGCCGGTGGCGAAGTGCCTGATCAGTACAAACCGGAAGAAGTGCTGCCTCGCTTTGCTTTTCTCGATGTGCAAGGCAATGTGATAGTGTGGGACCCGGAGAACCGCTCGCAACGCCTCGTGTGTGGACAAGTAACGGCCATGACGCGATTGTTCGTCAAGCACACGGCGACCTCGACGTGGCCGACGCCGTGTCGCCTTATCTACGGCTTGTACGGTCCAAGTGGCATGCAGATCTGGCTTCCTCTGCTCGATGGCGTGTATCTCTCGCACACCAAGGCCTTTGAGGCTGACGATGACCGACTCGAGACGTTCTTGGCCTGCCATGACCCATTGCGAGCCAAGACGTACGAGATTGAGTTCGGTACGGCACCCGCGACGGCAGAACTCTATGAACAGGTCGTTCGCGAGTACGGCATCGAGCTCGAGGCGTTCTTTCAGACCAAGAAGAAGGACTCGCCCACCGCGAGCATCACCAAGAATCTTCCGGACGGACTGGAGAACACGCGTGGATGCATCACGACGGTCGACGACCCAGCTGCCAATGACGTGATGCTCCGCTTTGACTCGGATGTCAAGGTGCTCGGCATTCAGCAAGCCTTCGGTCTGCTCGTGGGCGTCTCCCAGGACGTGTACATGCCGTCGGGCCTCACGCTGCCGTGCTACGATCTCTTCAGTCGTGTCCAGCCGTTCTTCCACACGGTGCTGTGCTTCCTCGTGACCAACCAGCAGCTCACGTGGGCACGCCAGATCCTCGATGCAATCCGAAACCAGTACGCCCTCTCGACACCGACGCAGGAGCTCTTCCTCCACGCCATGCTTGAAGCGTGCTTTGGCAACCACGTGTCACCAGAAGTGTTTATGCAGGCGATCCAGCTACTCAAGCCGTCGTCACGACGCATGTCCACAGGCGCACACATCCAAGTGTCAGGTGCGGAGGACGCGGCACACACTGGACAGGGCGACATCGACGAGTACTGCGAGATTGTCGCGCATGTGGCTCGTAAGAGCGAACCTTCGCGTCTCAAGGTGTTGTTCCCTCTCGTGGGCGATCCGCTCGACTTGCTCGCCATTTGTCGACAGCGTGGTGAGCTGCGCACGGCCGCAAACTTCCTGCTCATTTTGGAAGAGTGTTCGCCAGCGAGTGCGAGTGTTGCTGAGCCAGTGGAAGGTGGTGCTGCTGGTCAGCACGCCACGCTCGCGTTCCGCAGCGCCTGTGCGGCGGAATTGGTCGTTCAGTGTCTCGAACACGAGGAGTGGGCGCTGGCCAAGCAAGTCGTGCGTGTGACTCGGGACTGGGAGCATCGGGAGGACTCGCAGGGTGATAGCGAGTGTTTTATCGACCAGCAGTTGGGCAAGTTTGCGTGGAATGACCTGGCGAGTGGCAACTTTGAGCGTGTCGTGTGGTGTGTCGAAGAACTGCAAGTGCGTCTCCCACAGGCGCTGCAAGAGCTCGAGATGCACCACAACGAAGAGGAAGAACGCATCACAGCCGACCGACTGCGCGAGGTGTTTATCCCACACAAGGCCCGTGAGCTGAGGTACGTTCCTGGAAGCTGATCCCTTGACGACGAATGAACTTACTAATTAACGTGACTGTGTGTGTTGTAGAGTACTCCTGGACGCCGTGTCGCAGGCCAAGTACAAGCAATGGGCGTCGCTGCTCCAGCGTTTGCTGCAGGAGGCGTTGTAGGGACTCGAGTACGTTTGGAATCATGATATCGTTGTGTTTAACCCAATAGATTGCGTTGCTACTTCAGACGTTCATCCGCTCCATTTCTGGAATTCGCGAGACGCTGCGACAAAAGAGGATCTGCGCGGCGACTTCGATGTCGAGACGCGCCTTCTTCTCGCGCATGAGCTGGCCATAGTTGGTGAACGCCTCGAAAAACGGCACGGAGACGGCACTCATACACAGGTACTTTTTGGCGAGCTTAGCGAGGTACGGGAACGTGCGTTGATAGCGACTCCACCACTCGAGCGGGTCATTTTCACTTTCGTCGGTTGCTGGGAGGGAGGGCGAGTCAAGGTATTGCTGCACTTGGGTCTTGAGCTTGTCGAGTTCGTTTGTAGGCTCTTCCAAGGGGAAAAACTCGTGCAGGATGGCGTTCTTGGACTTGTGGGAGGCAGCAACGACGCTGCTGCCGGCCGGGCCGCTCTTGTCCGTCTTCTTGTCGTGCGTGAGTTGGTCGTCGTCTTTCTCGCCGAGCAATTCGAGATGGAGACGCTGCAGCATCGCTATGAGACGCGTGCGTTCGCTAGGATCAAGGAACGGCAGCGATTTGAAGCGTGGGTCTAATAGACAAGCAAGATACGGCGACGTCGACGCGGTGTCACCGACTGTACAGAGTTCGAGGTTGCCGAGGCCGTTGGCGATCGCGTTCCGCACGGCAGCACCAAGCGACGTCGCGACCCAGAGTTCCGCGTCGTCCAAGTGCTTGCGGATGCTGTGGAGAAGCGGATAGATGATGGACAAGCCAGGGTATTCACAGCTCGTGATGTGCACAACGCCTTCAATCGGTTCCAGCAAGCGAGCGAGCTCCTTGAGATTGGTCCACTCTTCGCTCGAGAGCTCGCAGCACACGAAGCGCAGCTGCATCGGTCGACGATTTGGATTCGTGTCGCTCTCGAGGTTGCTCTTGTAGAGCAGCAGCATTTGCTCGAGCTCGACGATGCGGCAGATCATTTCGCTCGTCGAGTTCCAGCGGTCTTCAAAGTCGCAGATCACCGAGAGTGTCGGCATGGGGAGCGGCGTGACCGTCGCACCACTGCCCCCACCGCCGACGGCACCCGTGAGTTTGGGCGAGCGACCCGAGCCCGTGGTCTTGTCCGGGTCTTGCTCGTCGACGTCGTCCTCGTCCTCGTCGTGGTCTTCTCCGGTCGCGTCGGTTCCTGCCATGGCCGCGCCGAGATTCGCTTCGGCCACTCGCCGTTGCAAGGAGAGGAAGATCTGGTACTCGGACGGGTTCTGGATGAAGTACGACACGTAGTTGCGACAACGACGGATGAGTGGTGCGCACTTCATCAAGCCTGCACTCACGGCGTTATCCAGCACATGCACGAAGCAGTTGACGACCGCGAGACTCGGGTACTCGTCGTGCAAGACCGTCTCTTCCTTGCCGTTCGTGAGCATGGTCAACGCCGCGACCTTGCTCGTGGGGATCTCCCACTTGTCCATCACGTCGCGCAGCAGCGCCACCGTGTTCACTGTCTCGTCCAGTGGCAAGACGTACACCTCGAGGACGCAATCGCGTCGACTGAAGCCCTGCGAGATCCAGTGGCCACTCACGGTCAAGACGTTTTGGCCAAAGACGGATTTCCAGTTGTTGAGCGAGAGACTCAGCACTTCGACGTCGGCGATCACTTCCTTGAGGATCTCACGCTGCGAGTAGTAGAGATTGGCGAGCGCGAGCTTGAGCATGTCTTCCGAGGGCAGCTTGAGACTCGGACTCGGGTATTCCAGGCCGTTGACGAGCGCGCCGAGCTCCGAGCCCATGCGCGAGACGTCCAAAGGCTCGTACTGCGCGATGAGGTACTTGAGAAGGCGGTGCGTCAGCATCTTCTGGTGCGCTGGTGTGTTGCGTCGAGGACGCGCGTGGGCGTGGTAGCCTAGGGTTCCTAGTGTCCCCGTGAGTGACGGCGCGTAGTCGAAGAGCCGGACATCCACGGCACTGGCTGCGGACGCGGCTGTCGTGTGTGGCGCGAGGTCGATGGCACTATCGCTGAGTTCAAAGCCCTGCGGGAACGACAGTCCGCTGGTCGTCGTCGACGCCGACGCGCCCGGGGTGGTCGCGTGTGTGAGTGTCACAAAGCCAGAGGGATCAAAGTCTGCGGCACTGGGCGTCACGGCCGCGGCGTTGGTTGTCGGCGTCGAGGCAGCTGCCTGTGTGTACTGCTCCGTGTCCATCATACCGTGCAGGAGCTTGCGTCGCTTGGCGTTGGTGGCACGACGCCGCGCGTTGCGGAGATCGATCAAGTGGCGTCGCGTGGCGTCACTCGGCGAGAGACTGCCGCTCATCATGGCCCCTAACGCCACGGCCGTCGGATCGCCTGTCGCCAGCAGGACGTTGTGGTGCGTGAGCGACGCCGGCGACGACGTGGCCAGCAGCAAGTGGCTCGCGGCACTCGGATGCACGCCGACCGACGTCGTCGTCGTCCCCACTGCGTGTCGCTTGGCGCTCTTGGGGTACTCGTAGTCGGCGGCGGTCTTCCCCGGTGCGTACTTTTGATGCTTCTTGCGCAGGTGGCGATTCATCGTGCTCGTGCCGCCCGAGTACGCGAACCGCGTCGTGTTGGGCGGACAGAGCGTGCAGACCACGTATTTCCCATTGGCTTCCTTGACGAAGAAGTCCCAGATGAAGCTCGGCAGCATCATGGTCGGCTCGCCCTTGTCGTTGACGCGCATGCGGCCCACGCCGCGCGCTCGGCGTCGCGCGGCTGCCGCGGCATTGGCACTGGCGCTGGTCGTGGACGCAGCATGATGCGCTCGCTCGTCGTCCTCTTCTTCGTCATGCTCGTGCTCGTGGTCTTGGTCCTGGTCGTCGTCGTCGTGGTCGTCCTGGTCCTGACTCGAAGCCGGCAAGGGCACGGCCGTGTCCTCGCTAGTCGCGTCCTTGCCCTTGCCATGGAGACTCGGTTCGAGTGGAACCGGGACCGCCATCAACGTCGTCGGGTCCATTTTCCACCGACGGTCTCACTTACGGTCTTGTGGACACCACTCACGCGGTTTACTTGTGCGGGACCGTCCCACATGCGCATGTGGGACGCATGTCACTTGAATGTGGGGTGGCACGCGCCACACGTGCCAATGTGGAGCGTGCCAGAAGACGAAGTGGGACAGAGATGAGTTATGGAAGCTTCAAGGACGCATCATGGCCGCAAGAGGATGGCCGCGTGTTGTGGCTATGTCTCGACCGTGTGCGAGGAGGATGGGGCCGTCGCGTGATTGGCTCTACGTACGTGCATCGAACGCTGGTCTGTTCGGTTGCGCGAGCTCGAAAGGCCAGCGCAACAGGACGAGCAGGGAACAGAAGCTGGCGCCAGGTGGATGCGCTTGGACGAGTGGTCTCCCCAAGATTCCACCCGCGTTGGTCAAGGGCGTTTTTGGCGGACGAGACAAAGGACGAGTGCTGCTTTGCGTTGTGGAGAGCTGACGAAAATGGACCGTGGTTACGCCCAGCCCCATGCGGCTTACACTGCTTATAGCACGGTCTCTGTTGCCCCAGGTTGGCTCGTGAAGAAACTCCTATGGATTTTACTCTAGACGAGACAGCGCCGTTCTATCTTTTCTTCCATTTCTCCAACTCACACTGGCCAGCAATGCTGTGTGGATCGCATCGAACGCTCTGGTCTCAGGTCAGGTTAGGCGCGAGGGCCAACGGCCCAACGGCTCTTTGCAGACCTCATCGTACGTGCTTGTGTGCCTGGACCGCCCCCATGGGTACGCAGGAAACGGAGGATTACCCCAGTCATTGGTGGAAAAAGAATGGCGATCGAATATGCGTCTGTGTCGAAACGCCCGATGTAGCCAAAACGGGCTTTTCGTTTCAGTAGGAGGTCGGTGGCGGTGCTGGTCTACGACTTTGGCACTCGTTGATGCTACTGTAGTATGCAAGCTAGGTACTCCTCATCCAATGATTACAAAAAGGCTCGTTTCCATCAGCATTTGTCTTGCATACGGGGTGCAAGTCTATTGCGAACGGCGATTGTGGAGTGGAAGTCCAAAGAATTCGGGAGAAGACGCTTCCACGCCGCTTCCGAGCGCGCAGGTGCGGTGGATATAGTGTCACGAGACACGAGGGGTACCCAGCCATAGGGTCATTTCATCGTGGAAAGAGAGGATGCCACGTCAAGCTGAGACGCGCGGTGTTAAGCCACGCCGGACTCGGGCGCAATCATCCGCTCGCCTCCGTGGCAAGCTCTATCGCGAGCGGAACAAGGCCCACCAGGTGGCGCTCGAGCGATCCGTGCGGGCGTTGCGGAAGCAAGTCCATCATCTTACGTTGCTAAACAGCGTTCGCCAGAAACTCGCCCATGTCGCCCCCGAAACCCGACGTGGGGTGCTCGACCACCTGAACCATTACTTCCACCACGAGCCTGCAAAACATCCGCAGACACCCGAGAAAGCCAGGATGGACATGGAGTTCCCGTGTAGTCAAGATCTGGACTTTGACGTCCAATCACTTGACGTTCAAGGCACGCTCACGGCCCCCATCGTCGTCATGCAAGGGCAACTGTCCGGTCAGCACGCGGTGAGCACCATTGAACGGCTCTACACGTGCGTACCGGGCAACACGGCGCTCTTGGAGAAGCTCCTGAAGCGGAAAGTGGCGTACCCGTGCCTCTGTATGGTCTACTTTGACGCTGCTGGTGACGTGGTGGGTCGCAGCGTCGACGTCGACTTCATTACTCGCCTGACCGATGCCGTCGGGCGCTTGAGCGACGTGCCTCGCCTACTAACCGAGCTCGTGCCCTCCGTCTCGAAACAAGAGAGCGCCAAGAGCGTCGAGACCCGCGCCGCCACGCCCTCGCTTCCTCAACTCGCGCATCTCTTCTAGCGTAGCTCCTGCTTCTCACAAAGTCTAAAAGTATGATTTCGAAACGTGAATAATAAGAATTGCCTGGTCCAAGTAAAAGCACAAGTCCACTTGTACTTAGCTCACCTCTAATATCCGATATTCGATAACACAGGTGTCATTTCTCCAAAAGCAGTGCCTATTCTGGGAAAATGCGACGAAACCTCAATTTTATGTGTTTGTTCTGCAGGACGCTGGCTTTGGTAAATTTCACGACAGGAGATGCGCGTTTTCGCCCCGGCCTACGTTGTCTGTCTTCCCATCATCGACAGGGTATGCGTTGAAACAGTTCGTTCCGTCATAGTTTGAGGTAGTATATCTGTTAACGTGACGGAGCGAGTTCGAAAGGCTATGAGACTAGTGGACCGGAGCTCCTCGCTGGCCTCCAGGCGACCAGTCCCTCGTGATGGTGGAAGCCGACATGCCCATGGAAAGTCCCTTTGTACCCGCCCCGCCCCTCTCCCTTCCCTTCGACAGGTTCCTGGCTTCTGAGCCTTTGAACCGAGTGATAACCCAGACGTCTTGAACGTGCGGCTTAAGGAACAGGTTCGTCACATCCAGGAGCCACGCGAGTCCAGGCGGTTGCGGCTAATCAAGTCGAGGGTACCAGCTTCCTAGGGCGCGAGGTCGGCGACGAGTTAGTGGGCCGCCATCACGTGTATGAACCGAGCAAAGCCGGACAGCGTGGACGCTCCAATACGGTCGTTTGAGACGTCATAGATTCGCTCCGCCGAGTGACGAAAGATCTCCGACGAACGCCATGTCGAGCGAGTCGAGGGCTTCGCGGCCGCGACGACGCACGTCTACGCGGAACAGCGAGACGACTGTGGCCGCGTCTGCTTCTCCGTCGTCGTCAGCTCCTCCTCCTCTTCCTCCTCTTCCTCCTGCTCAGCCAGCTCAACCAAGCGAACCCACCGAGCTAGGACGAAGACGTCGAGGTCGGAGACGCAAGCTCCCCGTCATGACAAATAGCGAACGCGCACGCTACTATCGGGAGAGGAACGCGGCGACACGCGCCGAGACCGAAGCGGCCGTGGAGGAACTGCAGCGCGCCGTCGACTCGCTCGAGATCCAAGAAGAAATGTACCGACAGCTCGTCCATCTCGACGTCCCACCCACCACGCGGGCCAATATTGTGCGTCTACTGGTCGACTTTATCACGGATCGGCTGGACACGCTGCTGCTGACGCTTCAGAACAGCAGCCACGAACTCGAGCGCGTCGAGGTCACCGGAGACGCCTTGGCACCAATCGTTCGCATCGACTGCTCGCTGCGTGGACATCTCACGCCGTCAACCACTCACCAGATCTACCCGCACGTGATCGGCAACAGCGTTTTGTTGGACAGAATGATGCACGACCAGGTCGACTTGACGTGCTCCTGTTGGTTCTACTTTACGCCCGACGGCACGCTGGAGCATCACACGGTCGAGGTGAACGCCGTGAATGGACTACGTGTGCTGCTGGGCGACCTCCACACCGTCGGTCGCGTGCTTTCCAACGTCAGGATCGATCGCGTGACGGTCTATCCGAATGGCGAAGAGATCGGGCGCCATGCGTCGGCTCTCTCATTGGCAGCGCTCGACCTCGAATGACACTAGTGAAAACTAACAGCAACCAACCAATTCGTTGCGCTCGCTTGCGATGTTGCTGTTTGCTTCCTGATCGCACAAAATGCTGTTGCTGGTGTTTTCTCTCTCTCTCTCGCTCGCTTTGATCAGCTCGTTGGTCCAGCAGTTGGGAGAATAGATTTAGTTCGCTAGCTGTTTTCTAACGCGTCTTACGTTATCGTGTCAAGCATTCAAGCACGTCCAATGCTTCCAGCTGACCGAGGTCATCCACAGAGAGCCAACTGGCGAACCCCCACGGCCGTCAGCTGCTGGGTGTCAATTTGACTACGACTGAAAACACACCAAAGAAGAGTCGGATGTTTCGTGGCCGCCTCCTGACGGCGCCATCCGGGGCCAGCGAGTGGATCTGGAGACGCGCAGCCAAGGAAACACAGGAAAAAGGAGAAAACGCAGTGCAAACGAGGATCTGCGCGGCCAATGAGCTCGTCCGAGTCGAGGGCGTCGTGGATTTGTCGGCCACAACGTTATTTTTCTGTCCGGGAGATGACGGATTAAATCGCTCAATGGACGTGAATCAGTAACACAGACCATGGGAATCCACTAAGATAGTATCTCAACAACAAAACTCCGCGAAAGACGGAGCAGCTGGTTACTTTTATAAAACGACAGAAAGTTTAGTGTACTCATCCTTGGTGTGTATTTGGATCTGGTCCTCTGAGCCAGTCCTCCTCCTTCGCGTTTTGCCGTGTTATTCACCACTCTCGGTAGCTGTCTGTGGGTCACCGGAACGAACGATACACGGGAGCTCGTGGAGCATCTCCCCCAGGCCACCGAGACTGGGGGCAAGAGATGCGAGCCGGGTGAAGAAGTCGGCCTCGGTGAGCTCGTGGTCGAGACTGCCGTCGGCGGCGAAGAAGAGTGTGTGGGTGGTCTGACACTTGACCTCGCGACCGATGAGTGCGTGGAGAAGAGCCGTGTTGCCTGGCGTGCAGTGATACAGTTGATGTACGGTTGAATGGGAGAGCTGTCCGCGAAGAGAGCCAAGAAGTTTGATCACCGGTGCTTCGAGCGAGCCTTGGACTTGGAACGAGTCGATGTGAAAGCGCACACGACCAAGGCGCTTGGACGTAGTGGAAGTCGACATGCCTTCGAATGTATCTTCCAGCCGTGTCATCACTGCCTGGCGAATGACGACCGAGTACGCTGCAAGGCGTTGCTGAAGCGCCGACTGGATCGAGAGGTTATGAAGCCGCTGACGCAGATCACCAACGCTTTTGCCGAGTTGTCGTTGGTACTGCTTCTGTCTCGCGCGATAGATCTTTCCACGTTGTCGGCTGGCGACGCTTCGAGGATCCATGGGTTTGTCGGCCCAGTCGCACAAGCGCGTGCCAGCAGGAATGCCGACGGGGGACCTGCGCTTGCGAGACGACATACACTGTTGATTCGTGATGGCGAACGCGCGATGTTCGCTCGCGTTAGCTCTTGGTGTCGACATGAAGAAGAGGGAAGTGACGAAAGAATAGACGCGCTCAGAACAGACTCGCGAAACTGGCCAATGGGTGGCACCATTTCTAGCTTGCTTCATGAAGACCTTTGCAGAGGCCCATGCGTGTCAGGCCTGTAACGCAGGTTTCGCCCTGGGCTATCTTAACCCCACACAGCTTTTCAAGTAGGTCTTCTCCATACAACCGACGTCATTGCACTAAAATAGGTGACACTGAGGTCTATGGTGAAGACGATCTGACCACCACGGCGGCGTAGTGCCGTATGCATCAAAGGTGCTTTTCTGAGCTAGCAAGCAACGGCAGAGTCGTGCGTAACGACTCGACATGGCTTCCGCACTGGAAGATGCCTGCAACATGTTTGATTAGTCCACCAATTTAGTGTATTTACGAGATTACCATTCAAAGGTTTCCCGACACAGCCACCTACAACGAATCATCTATACGAGGTATGATTTGACAGGAGCTATATCAGAGGCAACTTGGTGCGATGGACAAACTGTCCAGGTGTTAATATCCAAACAAAGAGGTCTACACCATTGTCGGAAGCACCCAATCTACCTATATAAACTATTTTTCGTGTTTAATATAACTGTTTAAGCGGTTGGATCTTCCTATGCCCCACTCGTTTCCCCCGCGAGCACCTGCGTGGCCCTCCCCCTCCAACGCAATCTAGAAAGACCGGGTTCCTAGGACTCGTCCTTCTGATGAGGGCATCCCTTCGTCTCGCCACTAGCTAAATCGCACGGCACAGCAGCCTTTCGTCTCGATAGGGCCGGGAAACAAGCGGTACACTCGACGGTCTCCCAAGAACTCGCGAGTACAATCGATGTCGTCTGCGTCTCGAGAGATGAGCAATCCAGGACCAGCACGTGATGCATCAAGCAGTGACTTATCCCGTTCGGAGGCGCCGCGCAAGCGTGGGCGCAAACGCATTCTTCCCGTGATGACAAATAGCGAACGCGCGAGGTATTATCGCATGAAGGATGCTGCTGCCCGCGCCGAGAACGAAGCTACAGTACAATTACTGCAAGGCGAGGTGGACGAACTCGAGCTACAAGAACGCATCCATCGCCAACTCCTTTGCCTCGCCATCTCGGCCTCCACACGTGGAAGAATCGTGAGCCAACTCACCGATTTCTTCGCCACTCGACTCGCGGCATCGCAGCCAACGCTTTGCCAGGTCCATCACGAACTCGAGCAGGTCGAAGTCACAGGAGACACATCCGCACCAGTGGTTAGGATGGATTGTTCGCTACGAGGTCGGCTTGTCCCGGCCACCGTTCGTCAGATCTACCCTCACATTATCGGCAACTCGGTTCTCTTGGACCGGTTGATCCACGAAGACATGGTATACGCGTGCCAGTGCTGGTTCTATTTCTCCCCGGACGGGACGCTCGAGAATCATGTCGTTGAAATAGACGGCGTTGATGCACTCCATCGAATGCTTGGCGACCTTCGAACGGTTCGAGACGTCATAGCGGACATTGGGAGTGTATGAAGCATGCCTTGAAGGAGTTCGCGTCGTGTTAAAGCTTGTATAAGCGGCATCAATGTAGCACCGTTCACCATGTCGTATTCCTCGTCTGCTTGACGATCGTGCCGTGTGCGTATGTGCAGTTCAAATCGTTGAGATGAACACGATGAGGCGAAATGACTGGACTCGGGGACTTGGGAGCCGTCCTTAGGCTGTGTCAGCTCTTCCTGGATGTGTGGCTGCCACTTCCAACAGCTCACCTGCTCTCCACCTCATCCGTTGATGACAGCGATCACATGTGTTGCTCCTTCTGAGCCCTAGCTTATCATCTCTGTATTCGTATTACCCGCTTGACGACTCTATCTATGACAGCAGTCACCGCTCTCTCCCTCAAACATGCCATTGAGCGTAGCAAGAAGGATGGCTAGTTGTCGCATAGCGCAACGTATGGTGCCTCCGAACAATAGAGCGTGGCGCGAACGAGGCAAAGGGTTCCAGATCCTCATCCTAAGCCTTTCGAAACCCAGGTCGCTTTTAGACCCGAGGCGTTCACAGCGTATCGCAGCGTCCTGGAGGAGGCGGAGAATGATTTGCTCTGTGGATTCTCTCGCGCCATCACAAACAACGACCCCAGCTTCCTGCTCGGGCAGAGCCCCGACGCGAGAGGCAAAGAAATCATTCGTGTTCATGTAATTTCTGCATAGTATGCTGTGTATCTCTGCAATTTACGTGTCAAAACCCTTGTCTCCGCAATTACGTGTCTATACAACATTTCTAAACACCCCACGAACAAAAGGGACATCAAGTTCCACAGGTACATACACAGAGTCAATCTATGGGTGGCTACATTAATGGAGATATCCAGTATTCGTTTAAAAAGGTCGACGTCACACAATTCGGGAGTTGCCATGGAACATTCCATAGACTTCGGCGCTAACAGCGAGACAAAGGAGGCCTACCTCCTTCGTTCCTGGTTCCTTTCTCCCTCCTCTTCCTGCTTGCGTCACATCGCATTGAGCCAGTGAGCAGCTGGTTCTCGTTAGATCGCCTCCGTTGTTAAACGCACCAACAGCTGCTAATAGGATGTGCAGGCATCTGGTCATGCTGACCCTCTGGGGTTGCCTCATCCAAGAGCTCTCGCACATGTTATCGTTGTTTAACAGCAACTGGCCGCATCTGTTGAGATGTGAAGCAGCTCAGCGGATGCCTTTACGGATCCCTCTCTGCGGTGTTGTCTCACACAACAGAGGTATTGCACTTCTGCTGGACGCGTGTAGCGCTTGATGGATGGCGTAACGGATGCCCATGCAAGTAGTTTCCAAGCAGTTGCTTCAGTTGCGTTGTCGTAGGTTTTTGCGCAGCGAAGAATCAGAGGAGATGGTGGGGAACTCAACCTCTTCAACGGTCAGGTCTCACCCACTTTTAATAACACTTCGTTTTTTTTTTCGTGGAAAGATCTCAAAGTCGTGGAGTCTGGTGAGATCTCTTCGGTGGCGCACTGCCCACCCAAGACAACCGATCTGTGTTCTCCGCCAGCCATCGTCTATGGTGTCAGATATCTTTTGATCAGCCCCCGAGTCTATGCATTCGCGTCACCGATGGGGAAAAGACGGGCTTTCCTCAACGATCGACTGCTCCTCCTGGAACGGAGGAAGCCAAGAGGTTGTTCAGTCACGTGATGTGTTGCACCATCGTGTACATCGTAAGCAAGTACATTACGATCATCAATACGACATGTGGACTATGTCACTACTGATCCAAAAAGCCCCTTTTCCAAATTGACGGATTTAAGAGCAGTAGTTTCAACCTGGACCAGAGCCCCGTCCACTCCTTTCTTGGTCTCACCTGTGAGGTTTGCTGCGCGTTGTCCCTCCAACGCAATCGCATCGCGAACGCCGTGGCCACCGCTCTACGAGATCACGTCTCAGACACCAACGAACATAGTGCAAGGTGACCACGTCAAGCGGCCGATTGAGGAGGAGCGCATCCTAGGACGTTTGATGACGGAGATGCGATCCCAGGAGATCGCGAATGAGCCCATGGTCGACGTCGCGGCGCCTCGCAAGCGCGGACGCAAGCGGTTCCTCCCGCAGATGACGAATAGCGAGCGCGCACGGTATTATCGACAAAAGGATGCGATGGAACTCGCGGCCAAGAAGATGTTGGTGCGCAACATGCGGCTGGATATCGACTCGCTGCGCTTCCAAGCGCGCTTGCATCGTCGACTAATCGAGCATACCATCGCTGCAACTCCTCGATTCCACATCGCGAACCAAGTCGCCGCGTTTATCTCGAACCGACTCGAACGACTCGTCCCGGTGCTTCAGAAGTGTCGCCACGAAATCAAAAGCATGGAGATCAGCGGAGAAGAGACGGCTCTTGTCATTCGACTGAAGTGTGTGCTGCGAGGACGTCTGCTGCCGACTGTCGTGCGTCGAATCTACCCGCATGTGCTGGGTAATAGCGTCGCCCTGGGTCGGATGATGCACTCTGACGTCGAGTATCCGTGCTCTTGCGAATTCTTCTTTACGCCAGACGGGTCATTGGCGCACCACATTGTTGAAGTGGACGCTGTGAGTGGATACCTCGATCTTTTGGGCAGTTTGCTGTCTGTGGGGCGTGTTCTAGCCGACATTGGTCTCCAAGGCGAGTGTGGGGCGGCATTAAGCACCCGCGAGGCAGTCTCCGAGCGCTTGAACGACTGAAACCGCGCGATCGAACATCAGAATTGACATCCGCGGAGGCTATCGAGGCAGCGCGAGCAACAGATTGGATAGATTAACATTAATCAGTCGGAAAACATCGAGGATCTCGTGTCGTACGCGGCAATTTCGACCCCGTGTCGTTTCACGGGGCAAGCTCGTCCCACGAGATCAAGCTTTGGCGGCAAGAACTCGTCCGTCGGTCCACCTCAGCTCTCACTTACTCTCATGGGAGGAAGATTCGCAAGCATACGTTACGTTACGTCGCTGTGAAGCTGGTGCTATAACCTCCCTCAATTAAAATCACACGTTTTGTAAACCATGACGAGTTGGGGCTTGCAAGTAATCCTGAAAGTCCCATGCGCGGCGACTCCAGCCTTCACGATCACCTAGAGTCCATGCCCTCTGTCGTAGAAAATCCAGTTGCTTCGTGATCATGACTTGTCCCAGGTTTTTACTGTTTGGTATGTTGGCATATCTGTTTACGTCCTCCTTATAGCTGGTGCGGTAGGCCTCATGATGATGCGGACAGCTATGGGAGCACAATAGACGTGCTTAGTCGTTTGGCTTGCCTCCGTAATGTCGACTGCTCTTCGTTGGTAAGCCCACGAGCGGCCATTCCTGTGTGGGAGACGCGTATAGCGCCAAGTTTACCAACAAAGAGCGGTCTATCTTCCTGTTTGAATCACAAGTCAAGTGCACAGCTATCAGTTGGCGCTGTACGCCTGCAGCACGTAGTGGCTATCGCAATGCCTACATTCGTGGCTCTTTCCGAACGAGCTCACGACCAACGAACGGTTCACTGGTGGGTCATGACTGTCCATTTTCATGCAAAAGGAACGTTGATGACGCTTTCGCAGCAAGAAGAGATAGAGGTGACGCATTTCACACAAGCTACCCATCTGATGCAGTCGATGTGGCTATAATCAACCGAACAAGTGTCTTCAACAACTACGTTTGTGGCAAGAACGGCATTCAACCCAACCATACTCCTCTCGACGGCGGCTTTCATCCAGCAGTCCAACTATTGTGGCGCGATACTGGTGTGTTGGCTTCGGGATAGAGTCTTCGTGCAATAGTCTGAGTGACATGCTCATTATTCCACAAAAGCACCATTAGTGAGTGCTCACTAATGGTGCTTTTGTGGAATAATGAGCATGTTCAACAAGCAATATGTCCAGTAGTCCTAGGATCGTAGGAAGAACAACAGCAAAAGTGGTTGTCATGCGCCTCTGTTAAACCAGACTGACAAAAGTGAACCAGAATCAAGTCATTTCGTAGCGTTGGCGAAACAAATACGCTCATATCGAGGCCTGGAAGCCGCAAATTACGCAACAGTGAGAGAAGCTAAATCACACTCCATAATTTAATAGTTAATATTCATAAACAAATGAATTCATAGTTCTCCCTTACAGCTGTAAATCCTAACATTTAATAAATGCCTTTTGTTGGGAACATGGAAGATGTACAAGTCGAAATTTCAAATCTAGACGCGAAAAATACGAAAACAGGGCTCACCGAGTCCTTTTCTCTCCTGCCTGGGCTTTACTCGTGTAGGAGCCTCGGAACAAATCATCCGTCAAAAAAGCTGCGCTAGGCCGTGGGGTCCCAAGTCGACCCAGTTTCTGACTGTTACTGATTGGATGAGGAGACATCATAACGCGATTGCCTGCCTGCTGCGATGGCCAAAAAGTCTTTGCTGTCTTGCAGAGAGACGCTCATCGCTCGGTCCTCCAACCAGACTGTTAAACCAGTGTAGCAGCTGACTGCAGTCGGCAGATGGTTGGCTCGACAGCAGACAGGAATGAGTCAGCTCAGTAGTGGAAAGGCTTATACCATGTGTCCAAGTCCAGTGATTCTCTGACTACTACTGTGCCAAGATTTGAACTGCTGGTTCGTTTGCGACGCAATCGTCCCCCAAATGCAGTCAACTGACAAGTAAATGATGATGATGAAGGTCAGGTATATTGTGTTACATGTAAATGAACGACGATATCCTCTCCCCTAGCTACACTACGTCAGACGCGCTTCATCTAGGGTTTTTTGTCGGCGTTCAGCCGCTTCGCGGCTCGCCGACTAGGGTGTGGACGTATTCGATCGCTTCCAGTGAACGGTTGCGAGAATCCAGCCACGTGTACGTTTGAGTGCATCCCGTCTCGTTCAGCCAGTATTGCACATCGTTGATGAGGTGGTTCGCATCGATCTGCCCGTGAGAGGGGACAGAGGACACGTCACATTGTCGAGATCGGAGCGAGTCCATCGCTATGTTGGCTGCTTGATCTGCCATCTTGTTGTAGGCTCGGGGGTGATGGCACCATTGCTCCACCCGTAGCTTCCGTGTCTCCATGAGGCATCGGGCATATGTTGACCGTAGAGTGCTCTTCTTGGGCGGCCGATTCTCTCGCATCTGTCCGATGATCATCTCGCTGTCTCCGATGACAAAGAGGGGAGAACATCCGTTGGTCGCGGCGTAGCGAAGTCCGTGGAAGAGCCCCGAGTACTCGGCTTTGTTGTTCGTAGTCGTGGGTTGGCTATACGCCATGCTCGCGTACCACATGATTGAAGGAGGTGAATGTTGTGTGATCTTCACCATAACCGAGCCTGAACCGCCCGGGCCAGGGTTTCCTCGAGATCCTCCGTCGAAGAAGAGAAGATAAACTGTCCCCGCCTGAGCTGCTGGGAGCTGTACCTTCACAGTTGATGCTTCAGTTACCATTCTTAGGATGTCCATTGGCATCAATGCTTGTCCTGGAGCATATTTGTCAATGAGATGGCACAGATCTCGGAGGCCGGTGGCGAGTCGAGCTGTCGCTGTTCGGTAGAGCGTCTCTGGGTCATCTCGTACGAATGGACTGCCACGCTGCACGCTCGACCGGTTTGACCAGGTAGCTGCTATGTACGTCACGCACGAGTATTTCCACACCAAGTTAGCGAATGGATGAATGGCGACGGAGACATCTTCAGCCGGTAGGGTCGTTAGCTTGTTCTCGATTGATTCGGCTAGTCGATCCGGGCTGTTCGGCAAGTCGAGCCCGAAAACAGCCTCGAGAGATTTTCCTTGGAAGTCCACTCCTAGGGTTTCCTAATGCGCGACGAGTCGAGACCACACAGTTTGTGCGTGCGGGCAGTTCCATAAGACATGGTCGAGGTACGCGCTGTCCGTGTCCGAGCAGGTGCCGTGTGGGCAAGAGAGGTTTCCAACTGCCTTGTTCCAGAATGTTCCGAGCAGTCTCGATTTGAGTCTCAGCATCAGTTCCCGGGCTGATGAGGTGAGGCCTGGGATGCCGAGAATGTTCTTCAAAAGTAAACTGTCGAGAATTGCTTTTAGGCGTCCTGCTGTGGATGAGCTTCCAAGATTCCGCTTCGTACGTTCCACTTGTGTTGCTAGCGCCATCGTATGTCGCTCAAAGCCGCAATGCCGCTTAATGTTCTTGCGTTTGAACTTCCATCCTTTCGTCCCGCATCGTAACGCTACGATTCTTGAGAGTCGCGGGTGGGGATGAAATGCCACCGGAGGTTCTTTGAGGTCCATTGTTGCCTGCGCATCTGCATCCGAAGGTCGTTGGATTCGATACTCGCTGATGGTGATTGCCGTGTCTTGATGCCGCACTTTCGTTTTTCCGTCCAGGTACCAATCGTGGTCTCGTTCGAGATCTGGATTGAGTGGGCGTAATGCCTGCTCAGTCCGCGGTCGAAGTAGTAGCTCTGGGAAGTTGGCCAGTATCGTACCACAGAGGTGCTCGAACGCACGAAGTGTTGGAGCTGTTATCGAGTCTTGGTCTCTTGGGATGTGAAATCTGACGCAGCCCAGCTTGATCCATCGCCATCCCACTACGTCTCGGATCTCGCGAGCCTGAGTCGCCAGTCGTGACTTCGAGATGTCGTAGGGCTGTCCGTTGGCGCTGAGAAGCCATTGTTTCGTATTGATATTGCAGAAGGGAAGCCACTCGTGACAAAATTGCCCTTCGTCTTCCTTTTGTTTCTTCGTTCGGATGAGCACTGCCTGGAGAGTTGCGTCTTCAACTTCGATTTCATACTCACCTTCCTTTCAGACCCCCCGTCTGGTCGCAGGCGCCATGAGGCGTGCAATTGTCGAGATTTCTGTTGGATTGGCAATGTGGGTGTACATCTCAGGGAGAGTCGTCAACACGTTTCTGCCAGTCGCCCAGAGTCCTTCTGTAGACCACACTTTGTCGGTCGAGGCTGGAACCGGAGTGATGTAATTGGAGCCCGTGCTACTGTATTCTGAAAGAAGGTCACCGAGGATGCGTTCATCTTGAGAAGAGTCACTTGCCCATCTTGCCACCGTTGCCGCACTGAGAGTCAAAAGTTCTGCCGTCAGGTTGGGATATCCGATTCCACCTTGTTTTACAGGTAATTCAGCTTGTTCCTCGCTCACCCAGGCTCGGGCCTTCCACTCGCCAGTTGCTCCCCATACGATTCGCTTGACCAGGTCTTGGATCTTTTTGACGTGTTCCACCGTGGGCCATGCATACCGCGCGCAAAACATCACTTTTGGTACGATAATTGCTCGTGCAATCTCAGCCCGCTGGGCCACCGTGTGTGTTTTGGCCCGAGCCAAGGCGAGTCTTGTCATGAGCGATGCCTGACATGCATCCCAATTCGCTTGGACATGTTCATCTGTTCCCACTTGCACTCCAAGGTATCTTACATGCTGACTGGCACCGATAACTGGAATTCCGTGAAGTGTATCCGGTATGTCTCTCGAACGCTTTCCAAGAGGGATGGCTATTGACTTTGCCAGGTTGACCCGTAGTCCCGACACTTCGCCAAACTTGTCCAAGAGGTTGATCACTTTGTCCACAGTGCGAAAATCGTCGAGGTATACCGTTGTGTCGTCGGCAAATCCTGCTGTTCTGATTTCAGTGAACTCTCTTCTGGAGTGGAGTCGAATCCCGTGAAAGTCTTGCGAGCTGTCGAAGATTCGGTACAACACATCTAGAGCAATGATGAAGAGGAGCGGAGCCAGCGGGCATCCTTGGCGAATGCCGCTGCTCACGTACAGCTTATATGAGCTGAAGCCATTGACTAGGAAGACACTTGTGGTGCGCGAGTGAATCCTGTCAACCATCGAGCAGAACCTTGGCGGGAATCCGTACTTGCATAGCACCGCTGCGAGATAATCTCGGTTGAGAGAGTCGTAAGCTTTGGCGAAGTCGAGTAATAGAGCGATCATGTTCTGGTCTGCCACGTTCCGCTTGCCACTTTCTCGGATAGCCGCGAAAAAGTCTATAGCTGTGCTCATTTGGCGTCCTGGGACAAAACCGAACTGTCGCTTGTGAATGAGTTCCGGGAGTATCTGCTGCAGTCGTGTTGCGTAGATACGTGTGAAGATCTTGTAGTCCGTGTTCAGCAGAGCAATCGGCCTGTGGTCCAGCGGCCGAGATGCAGCTTTCGTTTTCTTGATACACTGGATATGTGCCTCGGCGAACGAATCTGGAACTATTCCAGCTGCCATCCAGCCGTTGAACAGGCGTGCAAGTGCTTGTGCGATGCGTCCACTGCTGTCACGATACCATGTATTCCCGATACCGTCAGGACCGCACGATTTACCTCGCTTGCACCTCTTGATTGCTGCTTTTGACTTCATCTTCCGAGATAGGTTCGTCTAGAGCTCGTACACCATCTGGAACCATAGGCAAAGTGACATCCTCGAGGAAGTGATTCACCTCTGATGGCTTATCATGAGTCTGTTGCATGATAGGAGTCCATCCGCGAGCCATGGCGTCTGCTAGCGCCTGTGGCGATGCTTGATGTCCGACCCCTTCGAGCTTGTAAACGACATTGTCCCCGAACTTCGTCGATATCCTCCTGTAGAACTCAGCCGTCGTCTTCCTGGGGTAGTATGCGTGCTTCAGCCTCAGTCGGCGAGCTTTGGCCTCTCTCCAGTTGGCTTGGCACCTTCTGATGTTGTTCCGGATGCTCTTCGGCGTCTCATCGTTGTCCTCGTCGTCTGGAGACTTATTTGGCGTGTCTTTGGTCAGCTCATTGAGTTTGGAATAGAGGCCTGATACGCTGCCTGTACCCATTTCTCATTTTCTTGGCGCTGGACCGTCGGCACTCCTTGTACCCTTGAAAGAGCATCTTCTTCGCCCGATCCCACCAGAGAGTAGTGAGCATTACGTCTTCCTGCGATGTGCTGTTGACGGCTCGTTCGCTGAGGGCCTCTACATCTTTAAAGAATTTGGCTTCCATGTTCTGACAGGCTTCCAGAGCATATTCCGGCACCGGATAGCATGGAGTTCGCTTCTTGATTCGGATTGTACGCCCAGCTGGAGCCACCAGGAGAGACACTCCGTCGAGCAGTCGTCAAGTAGCCTGGGTCATGATGGCCTGCGCTTCGACTCTTGGGATGAATCGCGTTGACTCGACGTATGAATTGAGCCAGGACATTGAGACGTTATATCAGATAGATGTCCCGTCGTATCCGCTCGTTCCGCGTCGGGAGACGTCCAAGATACCCAGCCACCATTGAAACCACCAAGAAACCCGTGAAATGACTGTGACGATATCCAGATTGTTGATTCCAGTACGTCTTGTTCGATGTAACTGTAGAAGACGCGAGGTCGCAGACTCTCTCCAACGCAGGCGACGAACAAACGACACTCTCCGAGGGATATACAATGCATAGTCGTGACGAATCCATGCAAAGCGCTTGAAAACTGCATACAAATGTAGAGGATGTTCTATGCTCGTCCTCCTTAGAAGTGCTTCCAGCGATCTCGGAACCCCTCAAACGAATTGACGCGGCTCCGCTGCACATATCAAGGCGCTCATACTAGTGTCACTCGAATCAACACAAGAGGAACCTCTCTGAGTTCAGAATGCGAGAAAGCGAGCGAGGAAACCCCACGGTAACTCATAAGACTCCAAAACATGATAATCAATACTATAATATAATAGTTTATACAAGATTATCCATATCGATGACCTATTAAAAATGATATAATTTTTATGTGTGGACCGTGATGTTCTACAGTTCATTAATTGCAGATATAGACACACAGTACGTCCAAACTACGTGGAATGCCCATGGTCCCCAGCTCACCACTCAACCTAGCCGACGTCCTAGCGCCTTGATGACATGATCTTTTGCTCTGGAACTCTTGTGCGTCTGTAGAAACAGCATTTGTGGTCTCTTGATTGCGCAATTGTCTCTCAGTCGCTCGATTCGCGGGTTGAAACGTGCTCCGTTGCCTATATGCCACCAAGAATTCGACTAAGAGCGCCCACTCCATTCATTCCGACCACGTCATCCGTGTCTCGTCTAGTTGAGATCGGTATGATCCCCGTGATGACGTACTGGTGGATCTGACGAACGGAGGACGGAACGAGCCGACTTTTGTGGACGAACAAGCCGCGTGTAAACACTGGCGCGGACGTCTTACGTGCGATCGGCTCGTGAGTGGATTCGTGCATGAGCTCGCGCTCTACTTCCTGTCGGCCGCCGTGAAGAGCCAAGGCAGCAAGTCGGCTCACGTGGGATGCGCACACTGGGCATAAGATGTGATGACTGGACGTATCCTGGCATTACCAACACATTCACTTGCTCTCTGGCCCTGTACTGCTTGTCCCGCGACGTCGTCTCGTGCGGAACAGCGACGAATTCGATTGAATCCCCACACAAGACAGGAACGATCTTGTAATGTATACCTTAGATTGCATGTCTCACCACACCACCGAGAAGGTGCTTCGTGCTGAGACTTTGTCTGTGATTAATGCTGTGCGAGCCGTTTGTACACGCGTACTAGTACAAAAGTAACACTCGCGAAGGTGACAGCCCCAGAGCTCGTCTCATTGTTTTACAGAGGACAAAGAGAATGGCTTCTCCAGTTGCTCACCACGCACTCTTTTGACACAGCACTGCTGGTAATCCAGCGCTTGGTGTCCTGCAACGCGGAAAAAGACAGGCTCCCTCAACGTTTGCGAGCCATGAGGGTGATCAGTTAGAGGGAATTTGCACATCTGAGTAGATTCGAATCATCTCTCAAGATATGATACGGCTGACTCACTGAGATAGTCAGATCCGAACGGAGCCTTTCGATTTAACGGAGACCCTTGTTTGCATAAGGAACCCAGCGCGCTCTTGTGCGAGCGCCACACGCAATTCCAACGACGGATTAGTCTGCTAATCGCCGCAGAAGAAGCTACGAGAAGCAAGCGCCATGTGCGGTCGCTCGCAGGACGAGGAGGACATGCAAGCGTCCTTAACGGAGACCGTGGCGGACGACGGAGCGCCTCGCCGGCGCGGACGCAAGCGGTTTCTCCCCGTGATGAACAACAGCGAACGTGCGAGGTATTATCGACGCAAGGACGCGCAGGAGCTCGCAGCAAAGAAGGCGGTGGTGCGGGATCTGCGGCGGGATATCGACTCGTTGCGCTTCCAGCGGCGTTTGCATCGTCATCTGATTGAGCACTCGATCGCTGAAATTCCGCGTTACCAGATCGTGAACCAAGTCGCCGCGTTCGTTGCGAGTCGCCTCGAGAAGCTCGTCCCAGAACTTCAAAAGTGTCAGTACGAAATTCAGGGTATGGAGATCAGCGGCGACCCGACGGGTCTTGTGCTTCGACTCGAGTGTACGCTTAGCGGACGACTGCTTCCATCCGTTGTGCGACGGATTTATCCGTATGTGCTGGGCAACAGCGTGGCGCTGAGTCGGATGATGCACAGTGATATGGAGTATCCGTGTTATTGTGAGTTCTTCTTCACACCACACGGATTACTGGCGCACCACATCGTTGACGTGGATATTGTGGGCGGGTATTTGAATCTTCTGGGCAGTTTACAGATTGTGGGACGGGTATTGGCCGACGCGAGCCACCACAGCGAGTGTGACGTACCAGTTAACTGGCTTGGTTCGCCCTTTGAGCTGCAATCGGAAGATGGCAACGCGAAAGAGACGTCTGCACCGTCGTCTCCGGAACCGAGCAAGCCAGTGAGAGCCTCGGAACGGTTGCGAGCATTGTCTCGACGTCGGGTACCCGAGAAACGTTCGTGAACTGTCACAAGACTCCTGTCAAGACTTGTTCCGTATTCAGATTGTATGGCAATTCATCGGTAGGAGCATGGTACGTCCCGATTACTCGCGACAGGGGAATTCCTACGACCAGAACGTAGCTCATGAGTCTTGTTTTCTTGATACAGGGTGCTGTTGTAGCATAACTCAATTATATTTCGGAAGACTTGCACAGTTTAAGGCATTTGGTCGACGCTTCGACGTATGACAACGTCCACTGGCGATGCTTCCCACTCAATCCGACCAACGGGCCTCGCTGGTTGGTCTACGAAACGAGAATTGATCGCTTTGACAACTGGATCTCAGCGTCTTGTGTATGCAAAGCGCTCAGCTCTGTGTCAAAGGCACGTAGGCTTGCCGATTCCACGACGAATGAGTTGTTGCTGTAGGTATGACTCACCCGCACCTTAACTGTTCGGTGAGTAAAGTATCTATTACGTCCTTTCCAGGTAGAAGTTCTCTTGATCATGTGGACAGGTTGACTCTCGGTGATGATATGTATGTAAGCATGCCAGGCCGCATTCCCTTCAACGAGAGGCTCGGTCGTGCCAATATGAGAGCGTCGCAACGTCGTAAGACGACGCAAGAGTGCATACACGACCGTCGGTATCCAAATACTCAACTGCAACGAGCGTTTAGTCCTCCAGAATCGACAGGATGGCTCATCGAACATAATACGAGGCTAATCGCTCAACTGAAAGAGCATTCGATGGATTTCGCGTAATATTGTGACGGTATCCGGATCGTTAGTCCGGTTCAAGTCGTGAGACCCAGTCAAGAAGGTAAAGCCAAGCGATGGATACGAGTTCATCGAAGAGAAAGGAGCCAGGTGTGTGTTGGTGTCTTCTTTATGCTGAATAGCTGAGCTCTGTGAGATAGCCCAGCTTGTGCGATCTGTTCCGAGTTAGACGATCACTTCGCCCACTTATTAGAGAAAGAAACGACAACGAGTTCTGCTTGGCATCCACAAAACGCGAATGACCCAGCCAGATTGATTGTCAACACAACATGAAACACCCTTCTCTTGCGACGCCAATCGAGATCTGATGAGAGTTTCAATCAACGCGTGGCGTGTGGACGATGGGGAATGTTCAGGTCTTCCGAGCTCAGTACAGATCAGAACGTGCCTGACGGACGGCCTCGAGTCTCTGTGATCACGATTGATCGACGCTCATGATGACCCAGGTATGTTTTTCCGACTGAAAATCACGCCAGACCCGATTCTTAGACCGTGTGCACCATTGCCTGGCCTGCGTGCGAATGAGAACCTCATTCTACTAGGTATCAAGTGCTCCCACTTCGGTCCTAACTGCGCGAGATGACGAAACTCGCACGAGACCCAAGCAGAGTCAGTGGGAACGCGTTTGGGATGAAAAAGCGCACTCTTTCCTAGAATATAGGCACGATTGTCCCAGCATGGAGGACTTCTTTCTGCTTGTTCACCGGATAAATACGCGTGATTCTTGTATTGATGGCTTCGCACTGCTCGAATGGATACATCCAAGCGTCAATTCAACCATCCAGCCCCACCATTCTCCTTATAACCAATCCTCTTCCCACGACGACGTGTAGCAAAATACGAGTTGCTTGTATGAGACCAAAACGCAGTCGAGCCACATAGCTCAGCAGAACCCCGGAGGTTCGTTGGACTAGGATCACATAGGACACCCTCAGCTACATGAGCTCCGGCAATGATATGTTGCATTTAGATTTCTTCGTCATAATAGAATACAAACCTCCACATGGCCACTCGCTCTAGATTGTTTACGCTGGGACGAGCATATGCCCAGCTTGAGTACGCGAATCCACCCAACAGCTCTAGCATCCTAGGATCGCCAGCCGATGAAACAGGCGGGCCTGTTTAACTCCACGACACATGACGGATCAGATTGAGCAACAGTCGCTCTGTCAAACGACAGAGATGGTCTCGCCCTCTCCCAAACGCCTCGTGCACGGTCAGGACGAGAGCTAGCGCCTTGACACTGGGTTTTCTTTGATGGGCAAGCGCAACCTTTTAATTTAATACATGATATTCATTAAATAATAACATAGGGGAACATGAGTGACAACAAATTCTTATAATTTATACATAACTTTTCGCTAGAATCCGTTCAGACACGTGATTTCGGAGACAAATTAGGACGCTAAAATGATAGATATAGACTATTCATATGAAAAAATTACCTGGGTACACGACCACCAAAGTGCACCCCCGCCTTTTCTTCCCAGGCGATTGTGTCGGGGCTCTGCTCGACCAGGAAGCCTCGATCGTTGTTTGTGATGGCGTAAGAGAACCACAGCACAACTCGTCAGCGCTGCGATACGCAGTCGCGTTGATTTGAAGAACTCTCCATTGGCGAGAGCCTGAGGATCAGGATCAGGAGCCCTAGGTCGTGGTGACAACATCCACAGCTGCGTAGCGACCCCATACGACGCTTTATGCGACAGCAATGACCGCAATCTCCTGTGGTGCCGGATGACATGATTAATGGGAGGCATGAGGTAGAGAGAGAGCGCGATGACTGTTGATATGGGTAGAGTCATCAAGCCAGTAATTCGAACTCAAGTGTTAAAAAGCCCTGCAGATGGTATGACACATGTGATTGCTGTCGACGGATGAGGAAGATCCGCGTGCAAGCAGCTGATGGGTGGCTACTAAACGACCCAGCAAGCGATGGCGCACTCCGAGGAGGCTCCCACGTTGCTAGGACCAGTCATTTCAGGCTTGATGAGTGGATTTGAAGCACGCACAGGACTCGATCAACAAGCAGACGAGGAAAACGGTAAAGTGAACGAAGCTAGAGGTTTGGATGTTACGCGCGCAACGGTGTTATTCACGCGTGTTCGGATTCTTCATAGTCCCCCAATGTCTGCGATGATGCGACCCACCGTCTGGAGGTTCTCCAGCACGCGATTGATAGCACCCACGCCATCCATCTCCACCACGTGATAGTCCAGCATGCCGTCCGGCGAGAAGTAGAACCAGCATCGACACGCGTACTCCATGTCTTCGTGCATCAGTCGGTCCAAGAGCACGGTGTTGCCGATGATGTGCGGGTAGATCTGACGAACAAGCGACGGGAGGAGCCGACCTCGCAGCGAACAATCGAGTCGAACGATCGGCGCGGTTGCGTCTCCAGTGAGCTGCACCCCGTCGAATTCGTGATGCGTGTTGTGGAGAGCCGAGTGTATCGTATCAATTCGATAGTTGAGAAAGTCGATGAGGAGACGCACGATGTTGGCTCGAGCGGGTGCTGCGATGGTGTTCGCGTCGTTGTCAGTGTGAGTGTCGGTGTCGGCATTGGCATTGGCATTGGTGTTGGTGTGGCCGAGTAGCTGACGATGTATGTGTTCTTGTAGCTCGAGGGATCCGACTTGATCGTGCAGCGCTTTTACGGCTGCGACGCTCTCGGCTCGTGCAGCGGCGTCCTTTTGTCGATAGTATCGTGCTCTTTCTCGGTTGGACATTTCTGGGAGGATTCGTTTGCGTCCTCTCTTACGAGGAGCCGATGAGGCTGGTTGTGCTGATGGCGGGGTTGGTCTCATGGTCTCGCGTGGTGATCCTGGGTCTCGCGTCTGGTGTGGCTGTGGGGGAGGAGAAGACGACATAGTCGACTGGCTGAGATTTTATCGAACTCTCAGGATCGACTCCCCTGTGCCACCGAAGCGGTGGGAGTTGTTTTGTGTGGTCCGGGTAACGATCGCGAAACACAGTGACTGACTGTCCTTCACCCCACGCGATCGGGATGAGCCTGACGAATCACGGCGCACTTCTAGATTGTTTGGAGACGGGGAAGAACACGCTCTCGTACAGTAGCACGCGATGGGCTGGCTCCCCGCCGTCTTCTCCTGTGTTAAGATATTTTTCGAAAGACGAGGATCCTGCGTTCTTTGAGATGTCCACTGCGCGAAAAAACGGGCTGTGTGCGTGGTGTTTGGCCTCCTTCTGGCGTCAAGGATGCCAAGAGGGCGACCAGCCCGTGATTTGCAGCACGGCGCAGGTGATGGCAGCTGTACACAAGTCAGTACATATCGAGTATACAAGTGCCATCGAAAGGAGTACTCTACTTATATAGCAGTCTAGGATATTGTGATGTATGGATAGAACGATTGCCGTTTCAACATGGACTAGATACCGTTGGGACACATCGACGCTGCGCTTCTTCTTCTCAACCCACCTGCTCGGATTGCAGGCGTCTGTGTCCCGGACGCAAACGCCGTCACGAAGGATCACACAACAAAAAATCCACTTCGATGAGATCTCAGGCAGAAAGGAGCACTGGACCGGCACTTTTGCCACCAAGAGCGAACCTTGATCGCTCTTGCGCAGTCAGCCAACGGACACCAAGTACGCAGACCAACGGGAATGACGCTCTGGTCAATTTCACAGGTCATCGCAAGCGCGGACAAGAGCGAGTGCATCCGTTGATATCCGAACACGGTATCACTGCCAGAAGAACGCAACTGAATTGCTGCGATGAAGACTTTGACGCAGTGCCTGCGTCAGGATATCGACTCGCTTTGTTTTCGAACACGTTTGCACCACTCCATCGATCGATTGACGCGCTTCCACGGCTCCAGATCGTAAGCCAAGTCATCGATTTCACCTCAGCGATGCATGAAAGCCTCATCCTCACAAGTGTCGACGCGAGCTCACGAGCGTGGAGGGCAGTGGAGGTCCGTCGGCGCTGATTGCCCTTCTCGATTACTTCCGTCCATCGTGCGACGGATCTATTCTCATGTCCTCGGCAACAGCACCGTCTTGGATCGCATGATGCATAACGGCCACGAATAGGTCATGTCTGTGAAATCTTCTTTACACCAGACGGGTCACTGGCGTGCCATTCTTGAAGTAGATATTGTGAGTGGGTTCCTCGGTCTGATCGGGAGTTTTACATAGTGAGGTGTGTTCTGGCTCAAATGGGGACCCAAGGCAAATGTGCTGCGCCAATAAATGCCCACGACGAGGTTCGATTCTCCAAACGATCAGTATCCAGGACCGCAATGATACAGTTGACCCACTACTATCAAGAGCGCTGTCAAGTCCTCGGCTTCCCTTGTAACTTTGAATGAGTGACAAAACCCAAGTTGTCAATCTCGCTACGCTATTGTAACCTTCCCTAATTTTATTTCGATACATTTGCCGTGTTTTCGTTCGACAACGGTCTCTGGCACTGATGGATGAGAGGCCGTGTGTTATACTCAAGACACTGCTCGCGACTCGGCTGGCTGGCCAACGCGCTTCATTGATAGAGTAAGAGAAGAGGAGCGTTAAAAGCGCATCTCACTCGTATCCACTAAACTTGTATCATCCTCATACAGAATGAGACGATACATCAACGTAGACCACAAGCGCTTACCTCATTGATACCAAGAGTGTGCGAAGTCTTGCACCGTGAAGCCTGCCGACACAGAGATGCCTTGAAGACGAGGCTTGCGGCAGAATCAAGCCACCACGACCGGATCGCCTCGGCCACTGGTGTTCTTCGAAGCGTACATCAGGTTGTGGACATGAGATCCACTTGCCCTTCAGCTTGTATGCTCCTACATGCGTCAAAGGCAGATATGCCCTAGCTTCATCATGCATTAGCCCAGCTCATGAGCCTCAGCTCTGCGTTGATAGGAGCAGCAGGGCTCACTTCTGGATGTATGAGGTAGGAATCTTCACACGGCGATTGCGCAAGTGGGGAGATAACGTAGGCTTTCGGTGTAGAGAAATCGTGCTGCCAGCAGTGGACAAGTCTCACCATATGTGTTCTATTTCCCGCCGATCTGTTTAACACCCGAACGCATCATAGCCAGCTGAGCTCATTTAACAAGCAAAGGCGATCTTCTGTGGCTCAGAAGCCTTTGAATGTGACGCTGGGATGAGCAAAAGAGGAACATTCTAGAGTGGATGGGTAGAACCTGCTACATGTGATATTTCACATTACCCAAAGTACCACTCGAATACATTCTCTCATCTAAAAGCCTGCATATTATGATATTGTCAAGTGTTTCAACAAAACAACAGACCTAGACGCATGCTTAATGGAAATTTAGCAATTGAACCTCAATAGGCTCACCGGCTGCGAAACACCCTGGCTGCGTCAGGACTCAGGTCTGCGCGTTGTGCTTGTCGTGCGGGGATGTCGCAACGAGGGAACGGAGCAGATCAGTGGTGCGACATGGTGCTTCGTCTCGCCTTCGTCGTGATTTGAAGGCGGCCCGCGACGTGGCGACCAGGGACTTGGTCGCAACCGACTTACCCTGGGAGCTCCACCTTTTACTCAGCGACAACCGTCGTGCACTCTTCTGTTCGGTCGGCTCTCCAATGCATGAGCCGATTTGTGTCGGAACTCGGCGGTTCGCGGTAGAGAGTGGGCGTCATCTGCTGTCAAGTCCAGTCCAGTCCAGCCTTGCTGAATAGAGTCGTCAAGCCAGTAATACGAAGAGAGCTGTTAAGCCGGAGCTACAGATGGTATGTCACATGCTCGCTGTCGACGGATGATGAGGATCCAGGCGCATTCAGAGTGAGCGAGAATGGAAGCTATTCAGCGAGCGGCGGAAGAACATGGAAGCGCTTAATCGGGATATGATCGGGCTTATGGCGTTGACTCATCAAGGTGATTTGATTCACACGCGCACACAAAACGCACACAAAAGGTATGACGAAACATAGATCAACGTATGCTACGATGTTACTTAAACATGTTCGGATTCTTCATAATCCCCCAATGTCTGCGATGATGCGACCCACCGTCTGGAGGTTCTCCAGCACGCGATTGATAGCACCCACGCCATCCATCTCCACCACGTGATAGTCCAGCATGCCGTCCGGCGAGAAGTAGAACCAGCATCGACACGCGTACTCCATGTCTTCGTGCATCAGTCGGTCCAAGAGCACGGTGTTGCCGATGATATGTGGGTAGATCTGACGAACAAGCGACGGGAGGAGCCGACCTCGCAGCGAACAATCGAGTCGAACGATCGGCGCGGTTGCGTCTCCAGTGAGCTGTACCCCGTCGAATTCGTGATGCGTGTTGTGGAGAGCCGAGTGTGACGTATCAATTCGATTGTTGAGGAAGTCGATGAGAAGACGTACGATGTTGGCTCGAGCGGGTGCTGCGATGGTGTTCGCGTCGTTGTCAGTGTGAGTGTCGGTGTCGGCATTGGCATTGGCGTTGGTGTTGGTGTGGCCGAGTAGCTGACGATGTATGTGTTCTTGTAGCTCGAGGGATCCGACTTGATCGTGCAGCGCTTTTACGGCTGCGACGCTCTCGGCTCGTGCAGCGGCGTCCTTTTGTCGATAGTATCGTGCTCTTTCTCGGTTGGTCATTTCTGGGAGGATTCGTTTGCGTCCTCTCTTACGAGGGGCCGATGAGGCTGGTTGTGCTGGTGGCGGGGTTGGTCTCATGGTCTCGCGTGGTGATCCTGGGTCTCGCGTCTGGTGAGGTTGCTGCGACGACATGGCGTACCAACGAAGCTTCCCTATGTACCGCGGAAGATCGCATCAAGGTAGGAGGTGACTGACCAAGTGAAGGATGCGGTTCTTAGCGTAACCGGACAGTTGTGCGCTCGAGGGGATGGGGACGAACTCACTGGCTGGGCTTCGCCCTCGAGCAAGAACGAAGCTCTTCTTGATTGTATTGTAGACAGAGAACTCGACGGATTCGCACAGTAGGACTCAGTTGTTCTCAGGCGTTTCCCTCGTGATGAGATTTTCCGGAAAAGACGTGAAGAATGCGCCGTTTGATACGTCCGCACAGTATAATTGACTAGTATTTGCTCTCCTTCTGGCCACAAGGAAGCCACGTGGGCCATCAGCAACTAGATTTGCGGCACACCGTATCCGGACACAAATCAGTACAGAAGCAATACATTTTACTTCAACCTCACTTTATACCTAATGCTATAGATGTTATTTAATTCTTGATCTATTGATTTAACAATTGCAGTTTCAACGATACCAGATACCGTAAGAAACGCGACAACCCGTCTTCTCACCTCACATCACCTGCTTTTGATTGCAGCCGTCTGTGTTCCCAACGCAATCGTGCACGCAGCGAGTGGATCGCACCGCCACCCAACTGCGTGGCCACGAATTCACATAGTGATAGCCGACGGCCCCGAACTGGCGCTCCAACGAGCAGGTGCAGAGAAGCATCCGAGACCGGCTCTGATATTGACACGTCGATCACTCATAGCGCAGACAGATAGTTTTTCTGCCGCGAACATCAAGGAGATGCTGGTGGAGGTGCACAATGGAGCTCGTCGCTGACACCGGCTAATGCAGCACGCTATTTACTCGCATTACGATTCGAGGTCACTAGTCTCAACTGGCTCGACTCCAAAGCGTCTCGGAACCGCGAGCACGAAATCGAGGGAATGAAGCAGACGAAAGCCAGCGAGAAGCATGACCACTTTGGTCTTCAAGAACCTTCTGCAAAGCATTCGTCTGTTGTCCTGGGTGCCAACATAATCGGATGAGGACGGCGGGTAACAGTCTTTTCTCCACCGCACATCTCGTTTGCGTAGAAGGCCATGGGAGCGGGTCCTATGAGCGTGTTGGTTCCTCATGCGTTGTCATATAACCCTGCGAATCATGTGACGCACAGCTCTGGCCGGCTCATGACTAATGTCTTCCTCAGGGCACGAAGCGAGTGCTGAAACGAAGCGACAATGCGTATCGTCTGACCCCACGCCCAATAGCATGTGTACAAGAAAGAAACGCGAGCGAGTTCAGCATGCAGCAGGGAGCCTCAGTATCGCCCACGCATGCAGCCAACACAGCACTCGATTCACCCGCGGAGACATGACCCTAAGTACCAAGACTGTTCACGGAGATCTCTTCACGTCAGCAATAGATGACAACGATGGAGAGAGAAAGAAGAGAGGCTCGCTTAGACCTGCCCAGACTAGGCAGCAGGCGGAGTAGCTCTGGCTTTGTTTTATGTCAAACGAAAATGACCAGCAGGACAGAAATCCAGGGCGGATTGTCTCGCAGAATGCCAACCTAAGATCAGATTCTCTAACCTAATATTTTATGTATCAAAAATAGATGCTGCTAGCATATTCCTCATGTTGAGGATGTATCTAAGTTGATATTTACAATAGTTGCACTGATCAGAAATTGGAACTCCAAAGATCTTCTTTACGAAAATTACAAGTATAGATTGATCACTGGAACAAGCTCCGCGGGTTTAGACGTGTTAGGCTTGAAAATTGCAAAGATAGCTCATCAAGCAGATCAGGTAGGGCTCACTCGGGTTTGTGCGGCTAGGAGCCAGCCACGAAGCAGCTCCTGCAGACTCCATGGTCACGGAGCTGCGACACCCAATCGTCTGTATATTCTGAGATGACCCAACGCTCTCTATGGGCCAGGCGAGAAAGCCTAGGCTCGAGAACACTGTGTGACACCTGAGGACGTGGAGCCTTGATGGCTGCTGTCGTCAATTGCTGTAATACAAACAGGTGGGCAGTTAAGAAAGCACTGCAGATGGTATGACGCAGGCTGGTATTGGATAGTGAGGATGTGGGTGCGTGCAGGTGGACAAGCGGCGTCTCTTGCTCCGTTCTTCAGCCGGTGATCTGCATCCTGTGCGTCCATGCGGTGCGATCATGACAAGATGACCAAGAAGACAATGCGATGACACTGTGCTCACGCTGTACGTAAGTCCTTTATTCCCTTTTATCAACATGTCGTTGTCATTCACAGTCCTCCGATGTCCGCAATGATGTGTCCGACCGTTTGTAGACTGCCAAGCGCCTGATGAAGAGCGCCCACGCCGTCCATTTCGACCACGTGATAGTCCAACGTGCCGTCCGGCGAGAATTAGAACCAGCATCGACACGCGTATTCCATGTCTTCGTGCATCAATCGGTCCAAGAGTACGGTGTTGCCGATGATATGTGGGTAGATCTGGTGGACAATCAATGGAAGAAGACGACCTTGAAGCGAGCAATCAAGTCGAATGATTGGCGCAGACGCGTCACCAACGATCTGGATGCACTCGAGACGATGATGAACCTCGTGAAGAGCCGTGTGTAACGTGTTGACTTGGTTGTTGAGGAAATCGGTGAGTAGACGGACGATTTTGGCTCGTGTTGAGGCTGATATTGTATCACAAATGACTTGACGATGGATGTGTTCTTGTAGCTCCATCAAGTCGACTTGGTCATGCAACGCTTGGATCGCCGCTTGGCTCTCAGCACGGGCAGCAGCTTCCTTCAGTCGATAGTATCTCGCTCGCTCGCGATTTGACATCTTGGGGAGGATGCGTTTGCGTCCTCGCTTGCGCGGCGGCGGAGAGGACGGCGTTGCCGAGTCACTTGGTTCATTCGTCTCGCGAGACGGGTGCGAACGAGACGACATTGTCTACCAAAAGTGCTTGTCTCGTTGAATCTCGAGGAATGGATCACTGAATCGGGTCCCACCCAAATCGCGTGCGGCTGTTCCGTGCGCAGACAGTGAGGCGAAGGACAATGGCTGGCGGTCGTGGTTTGTACCTCAGTCAGACGTCGGGATACTGGACAAACCGTAGTCTGTGAGGGTTTTTAGATAGAACGAGGAGCGCCTTGTCGTACTGTACCAAAGATCTGAGGGGGTTTCTGTCGTCTCTTGTGAAGGAAGGCCTTTCCTCCTTTCCGGTTGCATTCCCTTCTTTGTTTTGTTTTTTGGGGTTTTGAAAAAATCGCAGCGCGTTCTTCTGCTTTCCAGAAGAAAGAGCGTGATAAGGCACCTCTTGGGTTGTCCACAGTGTGACATGGTGAAAAGAAAGGCTTTTTAGCCTGATGTCGTCCCTCCTTTTTGGGATACTCGACCAATCACAAGAGGGATTTGCAGCACACTGCATGCACTGAAGCTGCTCGCAATGGAGTACTTCAAGTTCATATTTGGTATTCATGAACTGACAGCATGAAAAGGAAGCTTACTTATATAGGCTCCATCTAGCTTGATCTAGAGATTCGACGGTAACAGTTTCAAAAGAGGCCAGGTACCATTCCAAAGCAACACCCTCTCTCCTGGAGTCACCTGCGTTAGCTGCTGGCATCATTTCGAAGGCAACGGATCTCACTGCCAGTACGTTTCGAGAAGTTTTCTTAACCGAAGTCCAGCATTCCCGAGCAGGTGCACGCAGAGCGACCAGCTTTATTAAAGAAGCAAAACGACTCGACACCCGTGTCACAGCAATATCCGAATAGTGATACGCACGTACGCACTGCTGTTGCCAATTGCCACTCTCTTGGACAGCAGTTCATGGCAACTGATGGATGCGATATAGGTCGGATGATAACGATCTTGCGTAAAGAACACGAGTGATGCGATGGAATAATGTGACATTTTTTTTACATCTGAACGCCATGATGTGCTGAGAGACGTGGTAAACTACTCTTGTATTCTTCCTATCACACATGCTTCTGCATTCAGTGGCTTCGCAGGAAGCAACTCATCTGCATGAAGCCACCCGGGGATGGTGCTTTCTTTCCCTTTATCGGAAGTTTATCGAAACCGGACTTCTCTTGGGAATCACAGCCAGGAACTCTGAGGAAATCATAGCCATGGATTATTCAAAAAGACGGGATACCCGCCCAACCCGAACGGCAGGTGCGTGGTTATGTCTGCGGGAGATGACGTAGGACTGGGTGAGAGGCAACATACCACCAGCAGCGGACATGGATGCCAGATGGGTTCTTTTTTCCAGGAGATCTGTTAAACGTTGAGTCACATGGTGAGGACTACAGTATGACCAACTGCTGCTGTTTACTACAGGCAGCAGCGACTTGGCTGCAACCAGCCAGAAGGTCTCAGAATGTGCCGGTAAGTGCCGGGCAAGCTGTGGTGGGTGGCAATAACCTCCTGAACATAATAGTTGAATTTTCAGAAACCCCGTTGTCGATACTTTGATGGGTGATTTTATCCTCTATAAATGAATTTATCGGGAGTCGACCAAATTATCCATAATTACTCTTTTATACACATCCTTGGGGGGGGGGGGGGGGGGGGGGGGGAATTCGTGGGATGGCCATTCAGTGCGCACGACTGACTCAGACTGTTCGATCGTCCCATGGCCATGCTTTTGGTGGCGTCGCAACGAAGCCACAGAGCAAATCCTTGCCGCTTTCTCTGCGCCACGACGAGCAGCCGTCGCGATTTGACGGTCATTGGCGACCAGAAAGGAGACCAACAAGACCTAGACCCGTTCGCACCTCCTCACTCATCCATTCCGAAAGGAAGCCTCCACATCCGTGCGGCTGACTACACGCCATCCAGTTCAAACGGCCGTCATATACACCAGACATTTCAGCGAGTCGAGGCTCAAACGCCAGAGAGTGAGCATCACCCGCTGTCGAGAATAGAGACGTCAAGCCAGTAATGCGATCAAAGAGCTGTTAAACCAGCGCTTCAGATGGTATGACGCATGTTTGCCGTCGACGGATGAGGAGGAAATGGAAGCAAACAGCGCAGGTGAACGAATGATTATGGCTGGAGCCGAGGAAGAGGCGGTGTAGCCTCGTAAACGTGGCTCCAACGGCGCTCTCCGTCCGATCATTTTCGAGCCGACTTGTTGACTCAGCGAGCGATTTCGAATGTGCATGCGAACGCGATCCGTTCGTTATGACGCAGACGAGGAAGACGGTAAGGTGGATAATGGCTCTTATGTGCACTACGCTGTCTGTTAAGCCTCTTTCTTGGTGCTCTAGACATTCTTTATGCGCTCCCAATGTCCGCAATTATGTCCCCGACCGTTCGAAGATCGCCCAGCGTTTGGAAGAGAGTCCCCATGCCGTCCATCTCGACATCGCGATACTCGAGTGTGCCGTCCGCCGAGAAGAAGAACCAACAATGGCACGCGTATTCCATGTCCTCGTGGATCAGTCGGTCTAAGAGGATGGAGTTGCCGATGATGTGTGGGTAGATCTGACGAACAATGGATGGAACAAACCGACCTCGAAGCGAACACTCCAATTGAACGATGGGCCCCGACGCATCGCCCGCGATATGTACGCGCTCAAGCTCGTGATGAACCTTGTGAAGGGTCGACTTCAAGGTGGCGAGTTGGTTCATGAGGAAGTCGGCAAGCACATGTACGATCTTGCCTCGCGTTGATGTTGACAAGCTGCTGTCTAAGAGCTGACGATGAAGGTGATCTTGTAGCTCCAGCGAATCCACTTGGTCTTGCAGCGCTTGGACTGCCGCCTGGTTCTCTGCGCGAGCTGCTGCTTCTCTCTGCCGATAGTACCTTGCGCGCTCGCGATCCGTCATCATTGGGAGAATCCGTTTGCGTCCACGCTTGCGAGGCGGTGGAGGGGATGCTGCCCTCGCCTCGCCTGCAGCTGGTGGAGCTTCTGCGTCGCTTGTCTCGCGAGATTCCTGCGAAGCAGACGACATTGTCTACCAACAGAGCGCCTCGTGTAACCTCCCGGGCGCTTCAGCAGTGCCACGGAAATGGACGGAGACTGTTCAGGTAATGGCGGAGTACTGTGATGCTTGGGAAGGATGCGTCACAAAGGTCTTCTTGATTGTGGTGGAGACGGGGAGGAGTTCACTTTCGGGTCAGCGTCAAGATACCGTTTGAAAAGCCATGGATAATGTGGTCTCCGTGGCGCTTTTAAAGAAAAAAAACGGGCTTCTTCAACGTCTCAAGCTGAGACGGCAGTAAGCAGAGAGGATTTGCAGCACCACGCAGGTGGGAAGCGTAATCTAGTACATGATCACAGACCACCACTCTTTGTATTCCCTCGTGTGGCTACTGAGATAGACACTGAACACGCTTGCCTACGGATTCAGAGACACCGAAAAAACGAGAGACCAAGGATGTTTCCACGAACACGTGTCTTTCCCTCTTGTACTGAATGCGAGTCTCGCCAGTGGACCTGTATTCGTGTTCTCAGATTAGCCATCAGCGCATGGACAACGCAACAAGTGGGATCAAATGCACGTGTTTATAGAACGTCTCGCTTTGCTAGAATCCACTGCTAGTTGACAAAGCAAAGGGCAAAACGCCGTGGTTACTCGGAACGGCGACCGCTCGCACTTGGAGACCCTTTGCCAGTTGCTGCGCTTGAGGCAGGGGGCACGGAAGTGATGTCATCAGGCCCGTGATCACGTCTGTTTCGACGGCTTGGAAGCGTAGCATCCCGTCGCTTGAGAAGAACAGCGTCACGGTACTCGTAAACGTGACTTTGCAGTCGAGCAATTGAGCCAGAAGCCGTGTGTTACCGGGGATATGCACGTATAGCTCCTTCTCGATGAAAGCTTGTGTGAAGGCACCGGTGATCTCGAGACCGAGATGGATAATTGGCGCTCCGTCGGCGTAATGAATTGACGTCGAAGGGACTGTGAGACACTCTTGACTCAGATGCTGTCCTACGCCGTACTCCTTCTTCATTATGAAATCCCAGACACGCGTGAGCATGCGTCGCCGTGATCCATTTGCACAAACATTCGCGCTCTGGCGGAGCTGACGCTGGAGGTCTTGTAGCAAACGTAGGGCATCGACTTCTCGCCGCAAGTCCTTGTGGGTCTCGGCGAGTCCATGCATGTAGCCTTCGACCCGACGACGGTACTGACGCGCGCGCTCGCTGGCGTTCATCTTGGGCAGCTTGCGCTTCATGGGCGCTCGCTTCCCGAGCGTGCGCTTGGCGATCGACATTGCTGGTACGCTGCTGAGTGGCTTCGTCGGACTGATGTGAGCGATCGGAGGGAGAGCGTGTGCAGTCATGGCGGCGAGAGGGAGACTGGATGAGGCAACGTGAGAGAGCGAGAGAGATCCCAGGGCTCTTGCTCACGACTCGAGCTCACCTGGGTTCCTTGGCATGATATATGCGGCACCAATGGTGTGATCTCGTTCCAGCTGGTCAAATGGATGGGGCATTCAACTTGTACTTTTCTACCCAAACTTTTCCTCGTCACGGATTTTCTGTCCGACGACCAAAAGTAGAAGTATACTTTGTGGACGTCTCAATAGTTTGCCTAGGGTCACTTGAAGTAGATATCATTCCGAGTTGATGCGACCGGTCTCTGCTCATGACGACGTGGCACAACCACTAGACCAGCAGCTGCCGCCACGTGATGTGTCCTGCCTAGAGCGAAAACGCGTGAGGTCACGCTCGTGCTTGCGTGGGTCCTGTAATCTTGGCGTGGGTTCAATGACGGAGGATGTACACACACTCATACACCTTAAACAAGGTAACGACGTTGGTAGACAAGCCCACGAGCCAGAGAACGGTCTTAAGGAAACTAGAACTCTTTCGTCGGTGGGATGCTTTGAATACTGCACTCGCTTGCATGCCAGCGTTGAGAATCGTAAACAATCGAGATTCCAGTGATTGAATCAAAGTGTCCAGGCTTACGTGCGCTTCTTCCAACGTGTACTGCAAGGAACTTGTGACGTGTCTTGCTGGATACACATGGTCTATGTCGCGACGGCTGGAGAAATCAAGTGTCAGGAGGCTGCCTCCTCTGCCTCCGAGGCTGGCATGAGCTGGCAACTCGGCTGCACAGCCAGACAGCGTTGCTATTAAAATGGGAAGATCCGCACAAGGTGATGGACTGCATCATTGGTTGTTTGATTATTGAATTGCATCAAGAGGGTTATTCATGATGAAAAGGTTAGGGATCAGAGAGAATGTGTTCGAGTTCCATTGGACTCGTACCGGGTCGAGACGGTGGATCAAGGACTACCGGTCCGCGAAGGAACTCAGCGACGAGCTCAACGTACTCCAGATTACCAAAACACCGAAGAAGTCCAGAAACCCAGTCAACTTCAAGCTCTTGGTCAACGCATTCTCCGTTGGCACTGAAGAAGAAGCGGACAATGCACGAGTACTCCACTTGGTTGTAAAGCAGATACTCCAGGATGTCCTTGCGTCCTGGGATATGCTGATACACTTGCTCAGCGGTGGTTTTTGTGTATTGCCCACGCGCCTGCAACCTCAGTGCTACCACTGGCGCCTCGGCATCACCAAGCATCCATGCTCCTTGGTACTCCACGCCTGTGCTTTCGAACCCATAGAGATCGAGGGTATCCGGCTGTGTCATGAGCGGGTTCAGTTGGTTCAGGATCCTCTCGCTGACCTCAAACGATACACCTTGGTTGCTCAGAGCCTTGAGAACCTGTGATCTCCAGCCCAACAGCCGAGCTTCCTGTTTAAGATCTGTGACTGACTCAGTCAAACTACGATCGTACTCTCGGTTCTTGTCTCGGTAGTATTTGGCACGGTCTCGATCGCTCATCTTGGGCAGTTTCCTCGGTCTTCCAGGGGAAATCTTCATGCCGGAGGGAGTACGCGAATCGTCGTTGTGCGTGTCCATTGTGCCGAACGACGACCAAACGGGGAATGCGTTCTCTCCTGTGTCACAACAGTGTCCACAGACGGCATGGGGTATGAACTTTTGGGTGCAGACGTCGACAGAGCTCGTGTGATTATGGTACCCTACGGTGCTGTGATCGATGCCAGTAGTGCATCCCATGATATTGGTTCAACACCCTTGAGAAACCGACGTGAACGAAGGGATCCTATGGTGGGACCATAAAACGCCTCGCTTCTTCAAGGTTCACGCTGTATGTAGTGGTACGGTAGTGTTCTCTTGAGAGTCAAATTTTGCGATAAAGAAATTTGTCGGAACACACCGTGTGACTGCCGCCTTTCGATGGGTTGGACACGATCGCATTCAAAGTACACCTGCAAATCCCCGAAGAGCGAGAGAAATGGCCTTGTGAGCAAGCGTCCACGGTAGATGTGTTGTCTCTGTAGCCATACGGGTAGGCGAGATGATCGGCTTGAAAGGTCTTTTAAAGGATCCCATGTCAACGCGGATGTACTTGAGCTCTACAAGACTTGGTAAGCGTGTGTTCTGGATGCCTCAGCGTTGGCAGTGGTGCTGGGACCATGGCCAAATGAAAAGTGGGTTTTCGCCAGTCTTTTTGAGTTAAGCGTGCGTGTCGTGAAGGCAGCGATGTCAGTCAGTGATGACAAAGTGCTGGTGATTACAACAGCAACGATTGCATAAGCGCTTCCACACTGTGGAGTTCTTCGGGGTTCGATGGGAGGATCGCAACAATCATTCGTGAGTCGCGTCGCATGAAAATGGGTACACAAGGTTTCCAAAACCACACGAAGGAGATTCAGGCAGTGGTTATTGATACATAAACACCACAGTGCTTCAAGGTGTGTATCGCTCCAGTACACATTGCTCTCTCCCAGACGAAAAAGCGAAAAATTGCGCGCGGGAAGCTCCTCCTGTTGCTACTGATGGTGTCCTTCTCCTTGAAAACGGTTGTCCATGTCTCACCGAAATCGGCACGCCAATGGTGTTCTTGCTCTGGTCCAAGTCACACCTTGATCACGAACACACACAACGCAATCACTGTCATGATAGAGTATCTCACTCGTTCCTCTGTTGGAGTCACTTTCTTCTAGAAGAGTTACTGGGATAACAAGCACTCTCATGGCTTGCATGTATCCACAGCGCTTATGTACCCTGCACTGACCGCTCCCTCCTGGGAATGCTCCTTGGTCTGTTTGCCTGCGTCCCTTTGAACCCATAGGATACACACTTGGTAAGAAGTCGAAAGTGTATTTTTATAGTCAATCTGTCAATCTGGGGTCAATAAAACCCACAGGTGTGGAGGAATTACACTTGTCAGTGCTTGCATTGAACCATACTGACTCAGGGATCCGAAAGAATGTATTCGAGCTCCATAGGACTCATGCCCGAGTGAGACGCTCGATCGTCGTTTGATGCATTAGAGCTGTTGTCGCATTCGACTGTATCATCTTGAGCTGATGACCCTCGGAGATACTCAACAACGCGATCAACATGCTCCAGGCAACCGAGACACCGCAGAAGTCCTGACACCCAGTCCACCTCCAGCTCTCTATCCACGCACTCGCCAACTGAAGTGAAGAAGAAGCGAACAATGCACGCATATTCCACTGGGTTGTGAAGCAATTGTTCCAAGATGTCTTTGCGACCTGGGATCTGCTGGTACACCTGTTCGATCGCCGCCTTCGTGTACTGGCCTCGAGCGAGCAATCTGAGAGCCACCACGGGTGCGTCCGCATCTCCAAGCATCCAAGCACCTTGATACTCCACACTCTCATTTTTGAAGCCGTAGAGATGCAACTCATCGGGTTGTGTCATGAGTGGAGTGAGTTGCGTTAGAATTTTGTCACTCACTCCACATGGCACCTCCTGGCTTGTTAACTTCTGAAGAATTTGAGCTTTCCAGCACAACTGACGAGCTTGTTCTTGCAAATCCGCCACGGTTTCGGTCAAATTCCGGTCATATTCTCGGTTCTTGTCTCGGTAGTACTTGGCTCTCTCCCTGTTAGTCATCTTGGGCAGTTTTCTTGGTCTTCCGGGCGAGATCTTTTCGTCGGAAAGAGTAAACAGATCCTCGTTGTGCGTGTCCATGGTGCTGTGAAAGTGGCCAAATGAGAAATGGGCCCTTTCACCAGTCATCTTCCTGTTAAATCGGAGCGTCCACTGATGCCATGGAAAACGAACGCAGAGTGCGAGTGATAAAAGCGCGGAGGATTACAGCAACCGATTGCGTAAGCGCACCCGAAAGCGCAACCTACGTGTCAACTCGGGTGGGCGGTTTGCATGAAATGGGTACACAGTGATTCATCTCCAAGATGAATGATCCTCGCTGTGTTTTTCACTCAAACACCACACATTTACACTGTATGTATGGATACACAGTACCTGTCTATCTCATCCAGAATTTTCGAGCTCCAGAAAACTAGAGGACGTCATTGGCTCCACAGTGATTCTGTGGACCAATCAGAAGCGTTCGGCCGTAAACACCTGGAAGTGTTTATGGTGGAGCACCAATGGCGCTCTTTCTCGTGTCGACCGGATCACGTTTCTCATGGATGCTCTCGCGGCTGATTACTAGTGGCACGGTTTACGTTCGTCCCGCGTTGGAGTTGACGCGAGTGGATCCTTGCTTCGGATAGGCCCGCACGCGCTGGTGGCCTGCGTCATCCGTCGTTCCACTCCTCAACCAGACATCCTACGCCTCACCATCGTCCGCACTGCGTACATTACATCATCTCAGCATTCAACAAGCACCTGGATCCAGTGCGAGACTTCCCCTGCTCCCTGAGCACCCATTCGGGTTCTCCTCCCGGCCTGACCACGCGTGTATAGTTTCATACTCGGATTCATTAGTCAGAATGTTGAAGAGATCATACTTGCACTGCAATCCAACACGCTGTTGCTTGTTGAGAAGAGCGTTACTGTGTACACGAATGCATTCTTGCGGTCGAGTGATTTGCTCGACATGCGTGGGTATGGCTCCTTCTCGACGGCGTCATGCGCGTAGGCTTCGATGGGTTCGAGTCGAGACGGATGATTGGCGCTTCTTGGAGTCGTATTGTGCTATAGCTCGTCAAGAAGCCCTCTCATGCATAAGGGTACGCTGACAGAATCGTCGCACCTCCTATATATGAGCTGATAATACATGTCTTGAAGGAGTCGCGGTGAGTCTCCTAGTCCTCTTTGGACATCTTTGAGACCGTGCATGTATCCTTCGACCAGGCGAAGGCGTGGATGCCTGCTTCATCATGGCACAGTGATGGTGGACAGATAAGAAGTGCCTCCGACATCGCAAACGCTGGATGAGAACGTCCACCAGCGGCGTGTTGGGTTCAAACGCACTACCACGGTGTATTGCGTAGGCGGAAGTTGACGTCGTCAACTCGACTCGCGAGTCGAATGGAATGCCGTGCTGATAGCCATCCGTCAATAGCTCAACGAGCCACACATGACACGTCTGCAAGATTCGAAGAGATCTCAGCTCTCAAAATTCCAGTATGCTCGGCAAAGTAATCCTCTCAGCTGAAAAATTAGGAGCGCGACTCTCATTGGCTCAGAAATAAAGCGGTGGAACTGGCTGGTCGCCAAACCTGCAATATCACTCTCCCAAACCCGGACCCAATCTTCCCGAGACTCCCCGAACCTTCCCGAATCGATTGGTCAACACGGATTCTTCGAGTTGCGCCATCCTTTGTCTTTCTCTGTCAACACTTCTCAACCCGATTGCTCATCCTCGTCCGAGATTTGTAGTTTTGGCACTGCGGACGATTGCGAGGAATCCGCGTCCTTGAACAGAGTTCTTTCAAGGGCAAACGAATACAATACCTTGTCCGCCAAGGTTCTGGGTTCATGTAGGTGCAGACTGGACCGACAGCCACTAGGACGACGTGTAGGACACGAGTCATAATCCGAGTCTCTGGGGATCTTCTAGAGTCATCTGTGTGTGTTGAAGTGATACCGATCCTCAACCAGTGCTCTTTGTTTGATTTTTCGTCACCAGGGGCAGAAACGAAAAGTCACTTAGCACAACTGGGTTTAAGCACGATGTTTCGAAAACAGTCGTTTTCCAAGCAGTGCATCTGAGCAAGGGACGCTTACAATCATTCTACACATACAGGTGGAAAGCGTAAGCGCTCGTAAACAATGCCAGGATGCATGCGTCGTCCGAACGACGTCACAACGCGACTCAAGTTGCACTAACGCGATGTACACCGGAAAAGAAGGCTTCTCACACAAGACGACGACGATGGCGACGACCATCACAACGACAGCAATATGCAGTATGGGTATGATGCATTCAATTAATGGGGGTAGATGGATTGATATTTATCTGTGCATTGTTGGATGTAAACCGCTCAACCTCATGAAAACAAAAGGGGCCACGTGTTTCTCTCATCAGGGCGAAAGAATGAAGTCGAGCCCCATTGGGCTCATGCTGGGACGATGGGACGACGCCTCATCATCCGACGACCGGATTGAATTGCGATCGGACGTGCTCCCGTGGTCATGATGTCCACAGAGAAGCTCGATGACCCGCTCGACGAGCTCGACGCTACCAACGCACTGCAAAAGGCCGGGGACGAAGTCGACCTGCACTTCTTCGTCAATGCATTCGCCGGCCGGTGTGCAGTAAAAGCGAACGATGCACGAGTATTCCACGGGGTTGTACGAAAGGAGCTCCAAGATCTCTCGGCGCTCGGGGATCTGCTCACAGACCTGCTCAACCCCAGATCTGTTGTACTGGCCGCGAACAAGTAGCTTCAACGACATCACGGGTGCTTGGGCATCACCATGCATCCACGCACCATGGTACTCCACGCTCTCATTCTTGAAGCCATTGAGCTGCAGTGCATCTGTCTGGGTCAGCAGTGGCGTGACTTTGGCAAGAATTCTGTCGCTTGCCTCGCTCGAGATGTTCTGGGCTGCGAGTTCCTTGAGCACTTGAGCTTTCCAGCCTAACTGACGAGCCTGTTCATGTAGATCCGACACGGCTTCGGTCAACGCATGGTCGTACGCTTGGTTCTTGTCTCGATAGTATTTGGCTCGCTCTCTGTTCGTCATCTTGGGTAGGATCCGTGGTCTTCCGGGAGCGGCCTTGTCGGTAGCTGGCGTCGGCGGGTGCGTCACTATCGTGGTTGGAGGAACTTGGGTAGTTGGCAAGTGTGTCTTGTCAGTCATGTTGTTGACAAGAACGAGCGTCCATCATAACCTTAGAGCCATGACGCGCTAAGGCGTATCAAACCGGAACATTTTGCGCATGCCAGGAAGATGCGCTTCACTGTCAACTCGACAGCACGTCGCATGGAGCGTCACAGGAGGCGCGATGACTGTGGTTATTGAGACCCAAGCACCACCGGTATACAAACACCAAGTGTGGATCTGGGTACAGGAAAACAAGAGGCTCTCATTGGCTGATCGGACACGACACACACCAATCAGAATGTGCCAAATGAGGACTCAGGCTAGTCTCGAGCAGATCCAGTTACAGTGATTATTCGCTAAGTACGTCTAAGCATACACTAGGTACGCTCTAAGCATACCTCGCCGTGAGCGAAACACGCACGAGAATGTTGATCACAGTCCAGAGCGCGAAGTTGCGTACCTCGACACTTCATTCTTCCGTACCGACCGAGTATCGCCAACGAGGCGAGTCAAATCCTTCGTGAACGTATCGACAGCTATGCGTTCCCTGAAAACGCCAAGCGTTGGGACTGGCCCCATGGACTCTGACGACTTGCGCTTTATCAAAGAGTCCGGAGCCTCGTGCCTTAGCGAGAACAACCCAACCAGGGAGGGGGAGTTGGGACGGAGCGCGTTCGTGTGCGATCTTGAGCACCCGACTTCCCCGTGTTCAAAGCTAGTCGTGACTCGTGGTCGTGTTAATGTTCTTTTGTCTAACCTCTTTTCCCATCATCCTAACATGAGCACGTCAAACCTACGGTTAGTATTAACAAATCGGTTGTGATTGGTCGAAATTTCGAAAGGCCGCTCCTCCGGCTGGACGCGTGCCATCGACCGTCTCAACGCGCGCGAAGGCGCCCGTGCGCGTGCCTCGTGCTGATAACGAGACGCAGAAGCCAGCCATGCCTTCTCAACCGTCTTTCTCGCGGTTTAACACGCTCAAAAGCCAATCCACGGCGTCCATGAGCAGCTATGGACGGCGATATGGAGCTCCTCGTCCCATTGCGCAGTGAATACGCTGGCCTCGCACCTCAGACACGACGCAGGCGACGACGACATGGCACATGGGCGAGTAACGCGACTACTTTGACAGTAGTGCTGTTGATGGCGGTGTTTCTGCTCGCGCAAGTGGTTTACTTCCATGATTACTTTACTGAGACGCTCAAGCCGGTCATTCTCGCGTGGTGGGGACCAGACCACGAAGAACTGCTTCGTCCGACGTATTTCACGGTATTTGCTGTGTTTCCAGCGGTTTTCAGCCTCGTTCTCATCGAATTACGACGCGATGTTGGTGGAAACGGGTACTTTTCGTCCACTCTCCGCCGAAAACCTGCCTTGTTTGCCTGTTTTTCGCCGTGGAGCATTGGCGAATGGCTCTTCCTGCTCGTACTGGTTGGTGGTAACGTATCCATCTTCCGATGGGTCTTTTTGCGCCGTCTAAACCGTATTCGCGCCACTTTTACGGAGATCCCGCTTCACGACGACGACCCCATCTCGTTTGACGACTACCTGAGCATCATCGCCGTCAGTCTTGGCTCCAACTGTGCGTTCAACCTGGCCTTCGTCTTCCTCCCAGCGACGCGCAACAGTGCGTGGATGACATTCTTCAACATCTCGTACGCAAACGGCGTCAAGTACCATCGTTGGATCGGCATCATGACGGTTTTCGCTGCTTTCGCCCACGGCTTGGGCTTCACATGGATCTGGATTCGCAAGGGCAACTGGAAGAAACAAGCGCTGCCGTGCTTTGATTGCGCGCTCGACTCGTTTGACGGGCGTCGTGTCTGGATCCACGTGTTTGGTGAGTTGGCCTTGCTGCTCTTCCTCATCATCGGGTTCACCTCCGTCCCATACATCCGACGCAAGTTCTACAATCTCTTCTACTACGCACACCAGCTCTTCATCCTCGCCATCGTCTTCTCCGTCCTCCACTGGGGTCCCATCGTCTGGTGGATCTTCCCCACCTTCCTCGTCTACTGCTACCGTCGTGTGATCTCGACATCGCACGCGTTCTCTCCCGTGCAAGTGAAGGAGCTCACCGCCCTCGACAACGACATCGTCAAGATCACGCTACACCGATCCACACAAACAGACGGACACTTCCACGTCGGACAGTTCCTATACATCAACGTACCAGCGCTCTCCAAACTACAGTGGCATGCATTCACCATCGCCTCCTCACCACACGCCAACCCAACCACACTCACCCTCTACATCAAGTCACTCGGTGACTGGACACGAGACCTCGTGACGTACGCCAACGACTGCAAGCAGCAGGACGTGTTGCCGACGGTGTATGTGGATGGGTACTATGGCTCGTCGTTGGGTGTGTACGAGGAGTACTCAACGTTGTGTTTGATTGGTGGCGGTATTGGTGCGACGCCGATGTTTGCGATCTTGGAGGACTTGGTGAGCAAGTTGTCTAGTGGGAGAGGTTCTTCGTTGCGTCAGCGTGTGGTGTTTGTGTTTTCTTTCCGTGAGTTGTCGTTGTTGGAGGAGTTGCATCCGTTGTTGTTGCGAGTGAAGGAGTTGGATCCTCACGAGCAGCACTTCAAGTTGCATTTCTACTTGACTCGACCCGTGGGTGACGACGTGTTGAGCAAGTCGCTTGATCACGAGCGTTTGCAGGGATTCCAGCAGCACATTCAGCCGACGCAGTACTCGGCGGTGGTGACGAGCAAGGTTCCTCGGGCGTTCTACCAGCCATTGCGCTCTCGTACGTCAACGGTGGTGGTGTCGCTGGTGGTATTCGTGGTGGCTTGGATCTTGTTGGTGTACTTGGAGTATGGCAACGGCAAGATTACACAAGGTGGCAACCGTCCTGAGCTCTGGCCACTCCAAAGAGTGGTCGAAGCCTTCACGTTGCTTCTTGCTGGTGCACTCGTCTACATATTTATCTTTGCCCAACGCATGAGCAACGCGTCTCGATCATGTACCTCGCTCATTTGGAGCACGACCCCATTCATGTCGTTCAAAGAAGACTTTGAGTCGTACCCGGTTCCAGCCGTCCCGCGTACAGTTCGGGATTTGCTGCATCTCCACCGAGTCACGATGGGCCAACGACCTCCTATCAAGGAGTTCCTGGCTCGTGTGCATGACACACACGGGTTTGCTTCGTTCAAGAGGCCGAGTGAAAGCTCAGCTGTTGGTGTCTTCGTATCCGGACCCAGCTCCATGAAGCGGGGAGTTGAGGAGGCTGTCACGGCACTCGGATCGAGTCGTTTCGAGGTCCATCAGGAAGAATTCGAGCTCTAAGGCGTATAAATGAGCCCAAAAGCAAGAGAGTCGCCCCAAAATTCGTCAAAAACCTGGCTTCCTGGGTCGTTTCCTGCTCTTGTAGGTTTCACTTCAACATCACGGTCTAAGGTACAAGCCAGCCAATCAGAGTCGAAGACGCGTGTCCGAATGCATTTGATTGGATAATCAAAAGATCGCAGTAATCTCTAATAATACATGATAGAGCATGGTCTAAAGAACGTTTGAACGATAAGTGGCTCGAGATGTGACCTCTCTAAATAAATACCAGATAGACCGTTTTGTGTATTTCGTGAGTATGGGTAGCAGAGGCAGCATCTCTGTGTGGCTCTCGACGTGAAAGCGGTTATGGTGGCATGGCTAGCCTCGCAGTGAGCGCCTGAGCGTGTTCTTTCACTCTCACTCGAGAATTTCCGGTCTCTTTGATCATCCGTCGACCTAGAAGACATGGAGGAAGAACCAGACAAGTTTGTCGGGGTCAAATCGCTCAACAGCAAGCAGCGCAAGCCTTTGTGGGAGAAATGGCCACGCCACTGTGGGATCCTGGTGTTTGTGGCGCAGTTCGTCGTCATTATGGCTGCTGGGGTGTACATCTATGGTCACATTACCTACTTTCACATGCATTACACCAATGTGCTGTCGGTCAGTATCAAGACCTGGTGGAAGGGGCGTCCGGAGATGGTTCGACCGACGTACTTTACGGTGTTCACGATCATCCCGCTGGTTGTGACGGCCGCGATGCTTGCATTCCTTCGACAGCCAATGACGAGACGAGTTACCTCGCAGTATTTCTACAAGACCGCTATGATCATGCGTCGCAAGCCTCGCTGCCTTCGATGGACATCGTACTGGAGCTTTGGTGAGTTGCTCTACTTGTGCTTTCTCGTAATCGGAAACTTCCTCGTGTTCTACTTCGCATACGACCGTCGGTACAAACGCCTCAAGATCCAAGCTGCCGCCAAGAAGACCGTAGTGACCGGCGATGCCAAGCTCCAGGCCGTGGCGATCACGTTCGGCTTCAACGCCATCTACAACCTGTCGTTTCTCTTTATTCCAGTCACGAGGCACTCGATTTGGCTAGAATTTCTCAACATCTCGTACGCGAATGGAGTCAAGTATCACCGCTGGCTGGGGATTCTGACAATTGGTTTTGCGTTTCTGCATTGCGCGTGCTTCTATTCGCTTTGGATCCGCAAGAAGACGTGGAAAACAGAAGCATTGCCTTGCTTTGATTGTCCTTTGAGCTCAACCAAAGGTCGGCACGTCTGGATCAACATTTTCGGTGAAATCGCACTCGTGTGCTTTCTTGTGATTGGTCTCTCGTCCATCCCAATGATCCGACGCAAGTTCTACAACCTCTTCTACTACACCCACCACCTCTTTACCATGGCTATGATCTTCGCTGTGATGCACTATGCAGGGATTCTATGGTGGATCTTCCCAACGCTGCTGCTATATATCGTCAGTCGCACTATCTCTGCTTCGAGCTCTTTTGCTCCCGTGCAGGTCAAAGAGCTCGCCGCGCTCGACAACGACATCGTCAAGATCACGCTACACCGATCCACACAAACAGACGGACACTTCCACGTCGGACAGTTCCTATACATCAACGTACCAGCGCTCTCCAAACTACAGTGGCACGCATTCACCATCGCCTCCTCACCACACGCCAACCCAACCACACTCACCCTCTACATCAAGTCACTCGGTGACTGGACACGAGACCTCGTGACGTACGCCAACGACTGCAAGCAGCAGGACGTGTTGCCGACGGTGTATGTGGATGGGTACTATGGCTCGTCGTTGGGTGTGTACGAGGAGTACTCAACGTTGTGTTTGATTGGTGGTGGTATTGGTGCGACGCCGATGTTTGCGATCTTGGAGGACTTGGTGAGCAAGACCCGACTTCGTGCTCTTCAACAGCGCGTAGTATTCATCTTCGCATTTCGTGATCTGGTGCTTCTGAAACAGATTCATCCGTTGCTGGTCAAGCTACAGGCTCTTGATCCCGGGGGAAAGCTGGTCCGATACCAGTTGTTTCTGAGTACCCAGGCAAACGACGAGGTGCTCGACCGAAAGCTTCACCTTCGTCAAGAGATCACCGATCCACCTACCAAATATGAGAAGAGTCGTCGCGTGCCATGCCCTTTCAGTGAGAATCTTCAGTTGAGATCAGGGCGTCTACTTGCAACGCTATCGGCATTTGTGTTTGCATGGCTGATCGTGATTTACTTGGAATATGGCGGTGGCAAGATTCAAAGCGGCACGAACACCCACCTTTGGCCGCTTCAGCGATTTGTCGAAGTCATCATACTGTTTGCCGGTGGGATCGTCTTCCCAGCCTTGTTCTTCGCAGCTGAACGACTCATCAAACGCCACACCAAGTCAGCGTCAATGATCAAAGAAGTCGCAATGCATGGCGTTGTGCTGACCTCATCTAGTGTGGAAATCCCCAGCGTATCTATTCAAACGTACCGCGACTTGCTAACCGAGCACAACGCGGTTGTTGGCGCGCGTCCAGATATCTCAAAGTTGCTTCAACAGGTCCTCGAGTTTCATACAAAGAGTGTGCCTGGTATCAAAGGACACTCTGTCATTGGGACCTTCGTGTCTGGACCTGTGGAAATGAAGCAAGCAGTTGCGCGCGCTGTCTCGAGCATTGGTGCAAACCGCTTTGATGTTCACGAAGAAGAATTCGAGTTGTAGGCATCATTGTGCATAGCCAAAGGTTTCACGGAATGAACATAAGACACAAAGCTAATCGGGCTAGAACGCTGCTTACTAACAATATGGAAAGTGTATTTTGCTAACTTAGAGCTCGAACTCCTCTTCGTGGATGTCAAAGTGACGCACTCCGATGGCTGCAGCTGCGTACCCAGCGTCGCGCTTCATAGCCTCAGGGCCGGAGACGAAGACGCCGATGACCGAGTTCGTCGACTGGACAACGGCATTACTACAGTGGAAGTCGTAAACCTGCGCCATCAAGTCGCCGACATTCGGACGCTCGCCCTGGATAACAGCGTAGTGGCTCAGCAAGTCCTGGTACGTGTGCAGGTCAGTCACAGGCACGCGAGGCGTCATAGCAGGCTCCATCACGTTCAGATCGACTTCCTTCGACTCGGTCTGGAGCGCCGTCGCCTGGTTCTTCATGGCGCGTTCAGCAAAGACAAACAAGTACACAACCGCGCCAGCGAGCATGAGCACAGCAAGCTCCACGAAGCGTTGCAATGGCCACAACTGAGGGTACGAGCCACGCGAGATCTTGCCGTTGCCATACTCCAAGTACACCAACAAGATCCAAGCCACCACGAACACCACCAACGACACCACCACCGTTGACGTACGAGAACGCAATGGCTGGTAGAACGCCCGAGGAACCTTGCTCGTCACCACCGCCGAGTACTGCGTCGGCTGAATGTGCTGCTGGAATCCCTGCAAACGCTCGTGATCAAGCGACTTGCTCAACACGACGTCACCCACGGGTCGAGTCAAGTAGAAATGCAACTTGAAGTGCTGCTCGTGAGGATCCAACTCCTTCACTCGCAACAACAACGGATGCAACTCCTCCAACAACGACAACTCACGGAAAGAAAACACAAACACCACACGCTGACGCAACGAAGAACCTCTCCCACTAGACAACTTGCTCACCAAGTCCTCCAAGATCGCAAACATCGGCGTCGCACCAATACCACCACCAATCAAACACAACGTTGAGTACTCCTCGTACACACCCAACGACGAGCCATAGTACCCATCCACATACACCGTCGGCAACACGTCCTGCTGCTTGCAGTCGTTGGCGTACGTCACGAGGTCTCGTGTCCAGTCACCGAGTGACTTGATGTAGAGGGTGAGTGTGGTTGGGTTGGCGTGTGGTGAGGAGGCGATGGTGAATGCGTGCCACTGTAGTTTGGAGAGCGCTGGTACGTTGATGTATAGGAACTGTCCGACGTGGAAGTGTCCGTCTGTTTGTGTGGATCGGTGTAGCGTGATCTTGACGATGTCGTTGTCGAGGGCGGTGAGCTCCTTCACTTGCACGGGAGAGAACGCGTGCGATGTCGAGATCACACGACGGTAGCAGTAGACGAGGAAGGTGGGGAAGATCCACCAGACGATGGGACCCCAGTGGAGGACGGAGAAGACGATGGCGAGGATGAAGAGCTGGTGTGCGTAGTAGAAGAGATTGTAGAACTTGCGTCGGATGTATGGGACGGAGGTGAACCCGATGATGAGGAAGAGCAGCAAGGCCAACTCACCGAAGACATTGATCCACACGGCACGTCCCTTACGATCACTCAGCGGGCAATCAAAGCAAGGCAACGCTTCTTCTCGCCATGTCTTTTGGCGGATCCACGACCAGTAGTAGCCAAGGCAGTGTAAGAAGGCGGTGACGACGGTCACAACCCCAAGCCAGCGGTGGTACTTGATGCCGTTCGCGTACGAGATGTTGAAGAATTCCATCCACGCACTGTTGCGCGTCGCTGGAAGGAAGAGAAAGGCCATGCAGTAGACGCAGTTGAAGCCAAAGGTCAACGCGATCATCTCCAGGTACGTGTTGAACTCGATGGGCTTGCCCTTGACGGCAGACTTGATACGGTTGTAGCGACGCACGTAGAACCAGACAAAGACGAGAATGTTGCCAACGGCGAGGAAGGCCATGAAGATCCACTCGCCGAAGCTCCAGTACGACACACGACCGAAGAGACTTGGCTTGCGACGCAGCAGCATTGCAAACTTGAGCACGTACGTGGAGGTCACACGACGGACGTTGTAGTGACGCAAGAACTCGATGAGGAAGAGGCTCACAAGCGTCGGGAGCACCGTGAAGAGCGTGAAGAAGGTTGGACGCACCATCTCAGAGTGGCCTTTGATCTGGCCCTTTCCACCGCCACCTCGACCACCAGTCGTGGCCGAAGCCTTTTGCACACCCCACCACACACCAATTTTGCCCTTGATGGTGTTTTCGTAGCAGTCATTGAAGTAGATCAAGTTCCCAGCAACGAACACGCACATTGATGCAATGATAAGGAACTGAGCGATCTGACCAACCCAAGCATAGCGTTCGCTCCACGAGGACACACCCGACTTGGATTCATGCTGACGCTGGCGGTCGGGGGTCTTGACAGAGACGTAGTCGCTTCGAACAGGGGACTGGAGCGGCGCCATCGTGGCTGATCCTCGTGTAGTAGGCGGAAAAACCAGGAATGAGCTCTCGAGCAAGCCGTCTGTCGGGTGTGGAGGTCACTCGGCTGTGGACGAGCGTGAGCCATCCAAGTCCCCTCTTCCCGATATTTTATACGGAAAACGCCGGCCAGGTTCAGGAAACAGGGTCGGCTGACGCCAAGCCCTGCGCATCCCTCGCTGCGCACACGACTGTCCCAGTGTGTGTGCGTCGTTTACCAGCCGTGTTTCGAAGCATCTCACGCTCGCATCTTCGCACTAAGGCACGCCAGACGATTGGATCCTTCGTCGAAGCAAGCGGGCAAAAAGGCCACCGGTTCGACCGGACTGCTCCAACTATTCCGGACGCTCGAGCGCAATCCAACGGAGATAGATGAGGCTGCCAGGCGCACGTGACGATCGTCGGCCCTGCTCATCCAAGCCCCGACTCAGACACAACATATCGTGTTTCAAAGGATCGTAATTGACTTTGTACGTGGTGTACGAGCGTTAGTCTTGCGACTGGATATTCGCTATCACAGGTCATGCACACGCCCAAGGTGCTGATTGGATGACGAGGGATCTTGGTTTGATCGTGATTGGATCCGTTGGTCCAATCCACGTGATGCCTTCGACCAATCAGTACGTATATCAACCAGTGGCACCCAAGCCCGGCGATCCAGGAGGGCCCTGGCTCTGCAAAGGCCAACACAAGCGTCTGAGTATCCTGTTGACGCGCAACCCCGTGTTATGACTGAGAATTGGGAAAGGCTGGAGTGCTGTGTTGGATGAGCATGATCCGGCTCAATATTTACGAAGGCGAGAATTTGGGTGGTTCACTGGCCTATCCAGCTCGAACACCTACGAGTCTTGAAGGGTTGTTCTTAAGTGATATGGAGATAGTTATAAGTTCAGGCAAGGGGCCAGGAACACAGCTGTGCTAAACGGTCAGCGTGTGCCGATTGCAAAAGACGATGCCACGTGTTGTTTGACCTGTGGCGAACGCAACACAGAGGAATTATCCACTGCGTGCGAGAGAACTCGCTCTGTGTATTGCACAATCGAGCAAAAAGGTCAGGCAGAAAGCGCAGGCAGCAGTTCAGTTCGCTTACGAGCCGCTGTGAGGCGGGGACATGGATGCGATGACGATCCACTGACCAATCTCAAACTCAGATTATCACGTCTCCAAGGTCACATATATAGTGCGTCCCCGTTCTTCGCAAGTTAGCCCTTCACCTCGCATGGATTATTACAGGTTGTACACGCGTCCAGTGCGCTGATTGGATGGTCTAACGCTTCAATAGCCAATGATTGATCGTCGTGTACTAATCGATCAATTCGATACACCAATCAGAGCGCAGCATTGTGTTTACTGCTGTCTTTCTGTGTTGACGGAGCACCCTAGGTCTGGTAAAGCGATCACCCAGGCTTTTCTCTTCTCCACAGGCACGCGCCTGCTTTTCATCGATTGGCTCGTGTCCGATCAGGTCCAGCCATGTGGACGACGCTCGTCGTCATGTTTCGTGACGCCCGACACACGCATCAATGCTTGGCCGGACCCAGCTGGGTGGGTTCAGCATTGATGTGTCCTATCATCCGCCGTCCTCTTCCAGCAAACGTAGCTCTTCTTCCCGCTTCCACTTGTGCAGCACGAACGTGTCGACCATCCATTCGTTGGCCGTGCAGTCCGCCTGATGCTCCTTCCAATCGCGGATGAGACCAAACCGGCGAGCACATTTGGGACATCGACGCGTTTCAGAACTCTGGTCCTGGATAAGTTGCGTCAAAAGCACTCGCTTCGCGCTCTCCATCGCTTGCTTGACCAGTAGCTTCTTGACAAACTTGCGCTCGAGCTGCTGCTTCTTGCACAAGAGCCAGAAGAGCATGCCATGTCCTGTGAGTACCAAGCGGTTCATCCCCGTCGCGAGGAACGACACGCTCGCGGAGAGTGAGGACAAGGCCTGTTGTTGCTGCGTCCACCACGACTCGAGCTCTTCCCGCGTAACCTTCCCGTTACCATCACAATCGAGCACTTCAAAGAGATCACGAACCTGAGCCGTCGTGAGCTTGGGGCGCACCACTGGCTTGTTCGAAGTCTTGTCGTTCAGCACATTACGTAAATACGATAGCATGAGGTGGAATTCCTCAAGATCTAGCGCCCCTGAGCCATCCAAATCAAAGATCTCAAAGCACCGGCGAAGGCGCGCAATCGCTGAGCCAGTTTCCACTGACTCCGATGTGTCTGGTGCGACTTGAGGTGGTACAGATTGGTTTTTGACGCGTTCTCGCCATTCTTTGAGTTCTTTCTTGAGCAAGGACCGACCAAACGCTGATGTAAAGATAGTAGAATACTCGACTCGTACGTCGCGATCGCTTTGTTCCAGTGTTGAGATCTCTGTACGTATGGCTTGCAGGTTCTCTTCTCGTCGACGACGGAAAAACCGCACACACCACACTGTATGTACAAAGAGATAGACCCGGGTCTTGGCGACCCAGCGATAAATCACACGACGACGTTCGCGGGCGAGAGCTTCACGTCGTTTCTTCTCTTTGTACTGGAGATGAAGGCGTCGAGCGATGCGGCGACCTGCTAGTACGCGTCGGAGCCCCGTTTCGATCACGCGGTTCACAAAACGAACCGCAAACGACCGTAAGACTGTCTGTTTCCAGTGTAAATGCCGTCGAAAGCATCGCTGGATCTTGATTGCTGCTCGGCGACGTCGTCGAAACGCTTTGATGAGCCACGGGACGATCACGCGACGAAAGAAGCGGATCGCCACGGCGAGACGGCGCAGATTCGTCAGTACCGCCACTCGATAACAGTGCTTACCGTACATCCGACCGATTCTTCGCGTAAACGCATGCGCCTCTTCAGAATAAGGATAGAGTGGAGGCGTTCCAGAGCTGGATTGACCATATTGAGGTGCACTGAGCGCGTGGTCGAGTCGTTCGCTGCGCTCACAAAAGACTGTGGCACTTAAGGGGCGTGCGAGACGCGAACGAATCTCGTTCTGCCAGATATCGCCTTGAATCTTGTCAAGCAAGTGACTTTCGAGCGTGTTCCGCATCTAAGGCACCGTAATATCGCGTCAATGGCTAGATTCAAAGCATACTTTCACAATAAAGTACCTCTTGCGAGAGCGAAGCCATCGTGTGCAATCGAAACGGGCGTTTTCGTCCCTTTAGCTTCGTATTCTGGGGTTGGGCTACGCCACCAAACGAACGACAGTAAAGCGGAAGTGAGCGTGCGTCTGGTACACACAAAGGAAGTCTCTTGTCGGAGACAGTGGAGCTTTGCTTCCCATCCTGAGCTCCTAATGTCAGCATCTGGAGCTCTGCGTTGGTTGCCACCACGGGAAAGTCGATGAACGTCAAATCGGCACCGCGTTTCTCACTGTTTGTGGGCTCCAAGCGTCCTTGAACATCGTCCATCCGACCAATGTCTTCCGCTTCTCGTAACCATTGCTGTCTCGTTGCCAGAGGGAGCGTGAGTCTGCTCTGATTGCTCTTTTTGGGCGAGGACTTTATCAGATTTGGTGGCTTGGACAATGGTACTAGCAGTGGCGATGCCTCAAGTGCTTGTTCTGCCTTGTGGATCTTTCGTGGAGTAGAATGAACGCTCGCCATGGCTCAAAGTCGCGTCATTCCACTCGAAATGCCGGTAAAAGGCAAAGATGGTCACAATTTTAGACGAGAACATAAATGGCTACATTTGGACAAAGATCTCTTTCATGGACTCCTCTATCACAACTCAAAGCATTCTTCACGGCAATCGAAACGATCCGAGCCCAACGCAGCCACAGCGCGATCAACGGCGGTCTTGAGACTCTCTGGACCCGAGACAAACACCCCAATCGGTGATGTGGCGGTCGCTTCGTTGTCCATCGAGGCTCGCAACAGTGCTTCGACATCAGGACGCGATCCGGTGGTGACGTTGTAGTGGCTCAAGAGGTCAGCGTACGTCGCGACGTCCGTTGAGACAGCCAAAGCCGGCGTTTGAAGCTCTTTTGACAGCTCGGGGGTCGTTTCACGAAATTTCAACAAACGCTCGACGCGTACAATCACGAAGACGACGAGTCCCACGAGGAAGACCACGATCATCTCCACTGCTTGCTGCAATGGCCACAAGTACTTCCGTCCACTGCCTCGGATCTTGCCTCCGTCGGTCCCATATTCCAAGACCACGACGAGAAGAATGGTTACAAAGAAGGTAAAGAGGACGACAATCGTGTACGCTCCTCGTCTACGCAGTGGTGCGTACACTGGCAACTGCTTGGTGGCTTCTGAGGCGCCAGTTTCTTCACCAGCGAGTCGGGCGTAGTCAATCTTGCGAGCCAGTACGTCTTCGTCAACGGAACGCGTGAGGTGAAAGTGGAGCTTGAAGTGCCGCTCGTGAGGATCCAACTCCTTCACTCGCAACAACAACGGATGCAACTCCTCCAACAACGACAACTCACGGAAAGAAAACACAAACACCACACGCTGACGCAACGAAGAACCTCTCCCACTAGACAACTTGCTCACCAAGTCCTCCAAGATCGCAAACATCGGCGTCGCACCAATACCACCACCAATCAAACACAACGTTGAGTACTCCTCGTACACACCCAACGACGAGCCATAGTACCCATCCACATACACCGTCGGCAACACGTCCTGCTGCTTGCAGTCGTTGGCGTACGTCACGAGGTCTCGTGTCCAGTCACCGAGTGACTTGATGTAGAGGGTGAGTGTGGTTGGGTTGGCGTGTGGTGAGGAGGCGATGGTGAATGCGTGCCACTGTAGTTTGGAGAGCGCTGGTACGTTGATGTATAGGAACTGTCCGACGTGGAAGTGTCCGTCTGTTTGCGTGGATCGGTGTAGCGTGATCTTGACGATGTCGTTGTCAAGGGCGGTGAGTTCCTTCACTTGGATCGGTGCGAAAGCGTTGGCACTGGAGATGGCGCGACCGACAATGTACACAACGAGAGTCGGCAAGACCCACCAGATGACTGGTCCAAAGTGCATGACGGCGAAGATCACGGCCAGGATAAACAGGTGATGGGTGTAGTAGAAGATGTTGAAGAACTTACGACGCACGATTGGGATGGACGAGATGCCGATGATGAGCAAGAGGAGCAACGTGATCTGTCCAACGACGTTGAGCCAGACGTAGTACCCTCCGTCAAACTCCAATGGACAGTTGAAGCAAGGCGTCACCTGGGCTTTCCACGTGCCCTGGCGGATCCAGAGCGAGTAGTATCCGATACCGTGGAGAAACGCCGTCGACACCGTCGTCACACCGAGCCAACGATGGTACTTGATGCCATTGGCGTATGAAATACCCAAGAACTCCATCCACATGCAGTTTCTGGTCGCTGGAAGGAAGAGGAACGCCATGTTGTACACGGTGTTGAAGCCAAAGGTGAACACGGCTGATTCAAAGTACACGTTGAAGTCGATGGGCAGACTCATTGCCTCAGCAATCGAGCGACTACGACGAAGACCCAGGCGATAACCGTGAGCGTACGTCATGATGTTGCCACCCAAAAGGAAGACGACGAGGAAGAGCCACTCGCCGTAGCTCCAGTACGAGACGTGGCCATGGAACGAAGGCTTACGACGCAGCACCATCGCAAGACGAAGCAGTTGCTGGGACATGATGCGACGGAGATTGAAACGACGCAAGTACTCAACCAAGACGACGCTGACGGCGACGGGAAGCACCGAGACGAGCGTCGTGAACGTCGGACGGACCATCTCGGCGTGGCCAATTGGGATCATACCGCCGTGGAGATGCACGAGGATGGCCTGATCGTCTGGGACGCCGTACGACTTGGCCATTCGGACGCGGAGACCATTGGTGTACGACCACGTGAAGAAGTAGAACTGACCCCAGATGTACACACCGATGCACACCGCCACCAGAGCCAACGCGACCTTGGCCAAGAGAGGGTTACGGAGGGGCTTGTAGCCGTCCTTGGACAGACGATGAGAACCTTCGGGTGTCTTGAGGACCGAGTAGTCGGGCGTACCAGGCACGACTGGCGAATGTGACGCCATGATGAGGCGAGTGGTCCGTGTCGTGGAGAGCAGATTGTAAACTGTGAGCGCAAGAGGACCTTGGTGGTCAGACTGAGCAACGTCAGTCTCCGTTTTTACTTGCTGGAGGAGCCTGCGTGTTCCGTGGGTCTAGCGTGGACACCAGTCGTAGTGAACCCTGTGATGAGCCCGGGGCTCGTCTTTCTTTCGACAGCATATAATATACGATATGATTTTTCCATACCGAATATCAGTTTATAAGGTCCTGTTTGATGTGATATACTAAATAAATGATATATGAAAAATTACCAAAATAACAATTGTATGGGTTTAAGCGGACAAAGACTGATTAACGTATTGTTGATGTGGCAGTCACGCAAAAGCTGAAGGTGGTCGTGCTGTGTGGCACCATCCCCGTGGAAGAGAGCCACAAAGCCTCAATGTCTAGTCTGTGGCTGGCCGCCAGGTGGCCAGTGGCCGTGGTCGAGCCACTCACTTGTCTGAGCCGACGGTGATTGCTGACTGGCCTCTCTCGCGCAAATCTCCACGTCAGAGGGCGATCAGTCAACTCCGTTGAGTTAGTATGAATCCTGTCACATGTCTTTCATATCACTGTACACGAAATCACTAGTTGTGATTACGCACGTTGAATGCGTGGGGGTTGATTGCGACCACCTGGAACGCTTATAGAAGACAAGAGAATAAGGAGCAGTATTCACAGGGATCTATATTGGCCTCACAAGCATTATTGTCACTCAACGCTTCAGATCCAAAGCAATCCAATCATGAAAAAGAAATACACCAACGACGCTACAACAAATGTGAACTCTCGGCCATGTCGGCATTCCAAGTACAGCTGGAACGCCACAGCCTACTCGCTGCGGAGACGACGACCGAGCGACTTGAGGATCGGCGCCCACGTCTTGGGACCCGCGATGCCATCCTTCTCCAAACCCTTGGTGCCCTGGTACCACTTGACACAGGTCTCCGTGTTCGCGCCAAAGATGCCGTCGGCCGTACCGCACTTGGAGCCAATGACACGCTGCAGGGTCTGCACGTCGGTGCCCTTGCTGTTCTTGTTCCTGCTGTTCTCGCGCGAGCCGTTGGCGTACTTTGGCAGCGTTGAGCCATCGCCACCACCACCGCCGCCGCTGTGCTTCACCGAGGCCAAGCCCAGCTTACCAGACCACTCGTCGGCCTTCTCGGTACGTTCAGCTGTGCCATAGTCGCCGGAAATGTGCAGGTGCTCGGTGTGCGGACTCGCACCCGTGTACGCCTCTTGCTTCCAGTTGTTGCTCTTGCTCCAAATGCGCTTGTTGAAGATCAAGTAGCGGAACGGCATGTACGTGCCACCACGCAACTTGGTGAGCAAGTACTGCACGACGTCTTCCATGGTAACGCCCGAGTCGGACTTCAAGTCCGAGTCGACGTCGATGGCACGCACTTCGTTCTTGCTATCACCGTCCTTGTACTCGGGAGTTCCCGAGATGTCGGGGTTGTGTCCCGACTTTTCCTTTTGATGGGCGGCATCGCCGATCCAGCCATCCGAGGACTTGTCACGCTTGGGGAAAGCCACGTTGAATTCAGCACGGACATTCGCCAGGCCTTTGGTGAGCACTGGCGATGGAGCGGCGCTTGCAACGGCGGAGAAGACGATGCCGAGGAGAAGAGTGAGAAGACTTGAGCGCATCTTGAGGAGTAGTGAGCAAATTGAAGAATGAGCAACGGGATTGACTAACTGATTGAGAGCGTCGAGTACGGTCAATGCTGCTAACGCGTAGCTCTCTCTCTCAAGGCGAACGCTATGGTCTCATCGACTGACGTAGTGTACCCAGATATAGATATCATACATTGACACAGTGTACCCAGATTATCAACGGCTCCAGGAAGATCCATGGAACCAAATACCCAGGTACAGGCCATGCAACTCCACAAACTACTCGCAATCCTCAAAACCCGATGGCGACCGCCAGACATCCCGAGCCACCTCCTGATGACCGTCGACTTCAACGAGCCGAGCCGAAATCAGCCGACGACAGTCTGGTCCGACAGAACTCTGACGACGTTTCCCTGTGTGCTGGCTACTCGTGCGTGCCGTCCTGTTCTATGTCTTGCTCAAGTTTTCTCGTTGTGGGCTGGCTCGACTAGCCTTTGCAACTTGACTCAAAAACACGAAACCTGCACTGCCAGCACCAAAGTACTTCCAAGTATACGACCAACATTTTGTATTGGCTCGATGAGTCCATGATGATGAGTTAGCATTATAGAGTATCCAGGCCATGTCTGGGTGACGTGGGATAGCCACGTGACACGGACACTGGCTCATCCTCGTCAAGGTGGCCGCGAAAGATGTTCAACGAAGAGGGCGTGTGTACCTGGGTAAATAGTTCCGTGGATCTTCCAAGGGTGTATCTGGGTACATAGGGCCGTTGAAGGACACTCTGATTGTCGCGCGTCCCATCGTAAATCTTCTGGTCGAGTGTGACCTACGCCACGTATTTTAACGTCACGTCCGACTCCGTCGCAAGAGCTTCCTTGTCGGTCATCAAGAGGCACCCTTAGGATTTCTCACTAAACAAACAGAATCGGCAAATCCACCTGTCACTGTTGGCTAGGACTGTGCATGAGACAGCTGTTCACCTACCTGGTCTAAGGGAATACACGGGCTCTCATTTTGTCCGAATAGGTTCCAAGTAACAAAGAGTTCATTATAGCCATAACGGTCTCACATCTCACAACTCGAACGCTTCCTCATGGCAATCAAAGCGACTCGCGCCCAACGCAACAACCGCACGGTCTGTGGCGGTCTTAAGACCCTCTGGACCCGAGACAAAGACACCGATTGGGGTCGTGGGGCTTACATCAGCGTCCTTAGCAGCCCGTAGCAGGGCCGCAACGTCAGGACGGAACCCCGTGCTGACGCTGTAGTGGCTCACGAGATCAGCGTACGTGGCCACGTCGGTCGAAAGCGGGAAGGCTGGCGTTCGCGGCTCCTTCTCTGGTTCGCGCTGGCCCTGACGACGCTTGTTCAGTCGTTCGGCCCACACGAAGCCGAAGACGACAACTCCAACAACAAAGATCATCGTGATCTCGACGAACAGCTGCAATGGCCACAAATACTTGCGTCCACTGCCTCGGATCTTGCCACCGTCGGTCCCATATTCCAAGTATACCACGAGCAAGATGCCCACGAAGAACGTGATGAGGCACGCAACGGTGAAGAACCCACGCTGACGCAGCGGAGAGTACACTGGCAACCCCGTCGAGGTTGACGAGGACGACGCATCTGCGCCTTCGCCAGTGAGACGGTTGTAGTCAATCTTACGAGCCAGCACATCCTTATCCACTAAACGTGTCAAGTAGAAATGCAACTTGAAGTGCTGCTCGTGTGGATCCAACTCCTTCACTCGCAACAACAACGGATGCAACTCCTCCAACAACGACAACTCACGGAAAGAAAACACAAACACCACACGCTGACGCAACGAAGAACCACTCCCACTAGACAACTTGCTCACCAAGTCCTCCAAGATCGCAAACATCGGCGTCGCACCAATACCACCACCAATCAAACACAACGTTGAGTACTCCTCGTACACACCCAACGACGAGCCATAGTACCCATCCACATACACCGTCGGCAACACGTCCTGCTGCTTGCAGTCGTTGGCGTACGTCACGAGGTCTCGTGTCCAGTCACCGAGTGACTTGATGTAGAGGGTGAGTGTGGTTGGGTTGGCGTGTGGTGAGGAGGCGATGGTGAATGCGTGCCACTGTAGTTTGGAGAGCGCTGGTACGTTGATGTATAGGAACTGTCCGACGTGGAAGTGTCCGTCTGTTTGCGTGGATCGGTGTAGCGTGATCTTGACGATGTCGTTGTCGAGGGCGGTGAGTTCCTTCACTTGGATTGGTGCGAAAGCGTTGGCACTGGAGATGGCGCGACTGACGACATAGAGGAGAAGAGTGGGCAGGATCCACCAGATGACTGGTCCAAAGTGCATGACGGCGAAGATCATGGCCAGGATAAACAGGTGATGGGTGTAGTAGAAGAGGTTGTAGAACTTGCGTCGGATGAATGGGATCGACGTGAGGCCGATCACCACAAAGCTGATCAAAGCCAGCTCACCAAAGACGTTGATCCACACACCAACGCCCTTAGCCGAGTCCAACGGACAGTCAAAGCAAGGCAAGGCCTCGGCCTTCCACTTGCCCTGGCGGATCCAGAGCCAGTAGTATCCCACGCCGTGGAGGAACGCGGTCAGAACGGTCACGACACCGAGCCAGCGATGGTATTTGATGCCATTGGCGTACGAGATGTTGAACAACTCCATCCACATGCAGTTCCTGGTCGCTGGGAGGAAGAGGAAGGCCATGTTGTACACACAGTTGAAGCCCATAGCGAACGCGACAGCTTCGAGATACACGTCGAAGTTGACTGGCATGTGATACATCGCGGCGATGGACTTGCTGCGTCGAAGACTTGGCTTGTAGCCGTAGTACAAGGTCACAATGTTGCCACCGATTAGGAATCCGACGAGAAAGAGCCACTCGCCGACGCTCCAGTACGAGACGCGGCCCTGGAGAGAAGGCTTGCGACGCAGCAGCATTGCGAGACGAAGCAAAGACTGCGACATGATGCGACGCAAGTTGAAATGACGCAGGTATTCGACCAAGATGACACTCACGACGACGGGAAGCACCGCAAAAAACACCGTGAAGGTCGGACGAACCATCTCAGCATGGCCAATGGGGACCACACCGCCGTGCAAGTGTGGCATGATAGCTTGTTCGTGAGGCACGCCATACCATTTGGCCATGCGGACACGAAGGCCGCTGGAATACGAAGCCGTGAAGAAGTAGATCTGGCCCCACCAGTACACAACGAGGCTTGCGAAGACGAGGAACAACGCCGCCTTCCCAAGGAATGGATGACGAGGGTTCTTGGCTGGGCCCTTGGACAGACTTTGGACTCCTTCAGGTGTCTTGAGAACGGCATACTCGGGAGTCAGAGGCACTTGATGCGCCATGGTGGCTAGAAGGCAAATTGAAAAGTGCTGAGCTCACAGACTAGGGACGAGCGGCGAAGACAGGAAGCAGTTGTCATGGTGGAAGAAGTGGTCATAGTGGAAGTAGTGGTCACGGTGAGAGCGAGGGGAGCGAGGAGAGTGGCACGATTGCGACAGTTGCAGGTTGCGCTCTCACGGATCAAGGAAGGCTACGTCCCGTGATGAGGCGGGTACGTGCGTCAGCGATGGACGATCCAAGCAGCCAGGTCCCATCTTCAAAGCAAAACTACTGTATAGTACAATAAACGTTTACTACATCGAATATAGAGCTTTAAAATTCAATCCATACAGTATTATATAGGAAATAACTAGAGCTTTATTTTCATTAATAGACTAATTATGTACTTAACAAGGTGATATGATATTGTTGATTGGGGTCTCTGAACACGTCCGATTCTCGCGTGTTGGGACTGCCGCACACCCCGCCTTGTGGTTCGTGTTCGAGTCGACTGATAACTCGCGCATGGCCGTGTTAAAGCCACTCGTTCGTCTGAGCTGGCGGCGATCGAGATCCTGATCTCGGCGGGCAATCAGTCGACACCAAGATCCATCTGCAAATCGCTCGTGAGTTCGTGATGCAGCGCGTGACGCGGCGCCACTCTTACTGGAGACTGGAGGAGTTGCGCCAGCCTGCGCTAAGGAAGAACCCACTGACAGCCAATCATATACGCAGCAACCAATGCGCAAACGCAGCTACTGTATAATAAGACCGCTGTTGGCTCCTGGTCAATGTGGGACGCTTGCCTGCTGTCAGCCGAGTTCAACACACTTTCTTTCATCACTCGTCCTCTGGAGCTTCCCGACGTTCCAAGATTGAAAATTTTGTTGACATATCTGTCTGGGAATCGAAGGCTGCTGGTGCGCGAGACCTTGAAGATGTGAAGGATGCAGCGCGCAGTTGACTCGCTGATCAGAGCTTTCTGACGGTCTTCCAGATCCTGGGTGATGTCCTTGCCCCTCTGACTGCGATCTGTAAGGACTAGACGTACATCGCCACGACGCACTCTCTCTCTCTCTCTCTCACTGGTGCGCTTGGGTCGGCCGTTGCGACGCACATCGATGATTGTCCCGTGCTTTTTGTACTTTTGGACCATTATTGAACCGTTGACCACCGGTGCGAGAGTGTGTCGGGGCGTAAACCACAAGGATCTTACGAATCGTAGTCAGAGCGTCGACGTCATCGTCCAGGGTTGGAAGATCGCCAGAATTTTGCATTCACGAGTCGGACTGGGCGCAGCATCCTTCAAGTTCAACGTCTCGCGCACAAGCAGCCTTCGATTCCCAGACAGATATGTCAACAAAATTTTCAATCTTGGAACGTCGGGAAGCTCCAGAGGACGAGCGATCAACGGGTGTCGAGCCTGGCTGCCGACAGGCCAGCGCCCTATTTTATTGACTGGCCAGGGATACTCGTGGTCAAGCGACGCAAGTCGATCACACTCTGTCGCCGCACTTCCGGGGCCCATTCCCCTTTGTTCGAGGCCTCCACGGTCTCTACACCACGTGTTAGCTCGCAATACATCCATGATGATAGCACATGCGAGTGCAGTACGTACCATTCAGGCTGCTTGGGTTGAGGATCTCTTCGAGCGTTTCGGCGCGGAGGAGAGTCGGACTTGACACGCTCATCATGCGCCCGAGAAAATTTCGATCGTGACCATCCCACTCTTTCTCGGTCGTTTACCTTTTGCTACTACAGTACATACCCACTGCGTTATGTGATACCTTCGTTGCTTAGTGAGCGCACTTGCTCGTCATGCGCTATCGCTTCCTCGGCGACTCGGGGCTTTTGGTCTCGGTGCTGGGCCTCGGCACGTGGATCACCTTTGAAGACGACGATGCAGAGGCTGTGGACCAGGCGTACGCACTGATGAAGCACGCGTTCACGCATGGCGTCAACTTCTTCGACAACGCCGAGTGCTATGGCAATGGCCAGTCCGAGCGCGTCATGGGGCGGGCGGTGCATCGAGGGATCGACGAAGGCGTGTGGACACGTTCGGATCTAGTATTGACCACCAAGATCTTCATGGGCACGTCGACGGGTCCAAACGCGCATGGGTTGAGTCGGAAACACGTCCTCGAGGGCGTCATGGCCTCGCTCCAGCGCTTGGAACTCGACTACGTCGACGTCGTGTACTGCCATCGTCCAGACCCACGCACGCCGATCGAAGAGACGGTGAGAGCCATGAACAACGTCATTGACCAAGGCTGGGCCTTCTATTGGGGCACGAGTGAGTGGACGTCGCACGACATCCTCACAGCCTGCGAGGTCGCGGATCGTCTTGGGTTGATGCGTCCGATCTGCGAACAACCGCAGTACAACCTCTTTGAGCGCTCCAAAGTGGACGTTCACTATCACGTGCTCTACCGCAAGTACAACTTCAGCGTCACGACGTTCTCGCCGTTGGCGTATAGCGTCCTGACGGGCAAATACCGCGATGGTGTCCCCACCGACTCTCGGTTGGCCTCGGAACACTATCGAACATTCGTTCCTGAGTTCGAACGACGCGTGCAACAAGCCGAGCAGCTCCGTCCCATTGCGGAGGAGCTGGGATGCTCCATGGGTCAGCTCGCACTCGCCTGGTGCGCCTCGAATCCCAGGGTCGCCAGTGTCATCATGGGTGCCAAGAACCAAACTCAACTGGACGAGAACCTCGGTGCACTGCGCGTCCTCGAACGATTCACGGACGAGCTGAAGCAGCGCATGGAAGCCGTCGTACCGTTCATCCCCAAGCTCCCCGTGCTCGACACGCGCTACTCGACCATGCGCGACCACTACTTTACCGAGTAACTTGATAATCGAACCTTATGCGTTTCTACAGACTCGCTGATGATATCCATCGAAGAGTCGCAGCATTGCACGTCTCCGCGATCGCTTGTTGCGGGACCAGACGCTCGGGATGCTGCGTTGCGTCGTGTACCAGGTCGTGCCGGCGCTGGCCTTTGCCACCGGCGTCCTGACGCTCGCTGTCCCCGTGATCATCGCACTTGCCAATCACTCGTATCTTGGTGGCTTGAGCTGGCCTTTCGTCGCTGATCTGTCGCGTGGTATGGTATCCACAGCCTTTGTGTGGGTGTCTTGTCGCTAACACGCTCTGTTGCGTAGATTTCCCGTCGTCGGTGGTCTTTACGATCGGTCTCAATGTCCTCGCTGTGCTCTTGGGGGCCACCTGGGTGCTCAACTACCGTCGCCACCAGCTCTTTTTGGCCAACGCGTTGCTCGAAGACGCTGTCATTGTCTCGTTCGTACGACTTTCTGTGACTTGCAACACGCTTGGGGCCACTGGGGCGCTCATGCTTCCGCTCTACGTCCTCGCCAAGGTCGCAACGCTGCCCCATCGACTCGCAGGCGCCGTGTTCATGATCCTCGAAGCCCTCGCGTGTGTGATCAACGTACGTGCATGGATACCAACACTTCTAGTCTCTTGTATTGACGTTTGATCCGTGTAGTCCGTGCTGAACTATCGGATTTGCATCGTGAGACGCGAAGAACTCGAAACGGGGGTCTTTGTCACCTTCAAGTACACCTCGAGAAGCCTCGCCGTCGACAAACTCAAGGCACTCAAGCGAGCGAAACGCGCTTTCCTCATCGAACTCGCGTGTTCCGCGCTGTGTCTCATGTCCGTCTTCGTCTACCTACCGATCTTGTACAAAGTCATCCCAGCCAAGCGACTCACCGTCGACGAGTGCGAGTCTCGGGGCTTTGGCGACCACTACTGCAACGACTCGGTCCGCTTGAACGACCACGAGACCGCATTATGGAACTATGGTGCGTGCAACACCTTCGTTTGCTGACTTCGCGCTGACATGACTCACGATTCTTCGTCAGAAATGGACTTTGCAGGGTACCAAGTTAGGGCATTTGCTCAACTCGGCAGTCTGTTGACGCTTCTCACCTATCTCCTCAGCTTCATCGTGAGCCACAGTGACGACGAAAGTGATCCAATGAACCAGGACGTCAGTCGACAAGCGCCATTGCTGGCTTCTCCGTCGGGCGATGACAAGGAACGACGAGGCCGTCGACGGTCGCGGTCACGAGCTGGGTCGCCAGCCAAACGCGCCAGTCGCGTGCGCTCGCCCTCGAACTCCCCACCCAAGCGGAGTTCCTTTAGTTCACCACGTGCTAGCCCAGCCAACGCACCAAGAAACTACAGCTACATCTCGGTCTAGCGCACCAAGGATCTAGAAGCATCCAAAGCCAGGGTCCTATCGTACTTAGTCGCGAATCTACGTCCTTTCAAGGTGGTTTGGTATACGGATAGACCGTATACTTGATTTTCGTTTTTCATAGATCTCTCTTGTGACATGTTATCCGGAATATACTTCAACGGACGTGTACCTGTTGTACTCCTTGCAGGAATAGCTTTGTGGAAAAGCTCTTGTGCCTGATCGATCGACGCGAGAGCATTTATAGGCAACGACACACGCTTGCCAAGGCGATTCCACCGTGTGCATCGTCCTGGGCTCGGTGTTCTCGACGGAATCGGCTTTCTCGCGCGCTCAGGAGTGTCCTAGAAGCCTCGGAGACCATGTCGTTCCCGTACCCGACCAACGCGCGCATGACGACGCGTGCCGTGGAGAAACTACAGCAGGACCGACGACGCCAAGAGCAAGACTTCTTCGCCATCCAGCGTTTCACCAATGCCAACCAGTTGCAGGCGATGCAGAACCAGTCGGACGCCAATGTGAGTATCAAGCGCCGGTCGAACCAGATCGCACAGCTCACCGCCGAGAAGATGCTGGAAGAGGCCCATCAGCAGCACCTGAGCGCCAAGCAACGCATGCTACGCGAGAAGCAGCAGAACGAGCAGCTCGCGCACGTGATGGAGCGGTCGAAGAAGCAGCAGGAGCAGAAAGAGCGCGAGATCCAACGCATCTGCGAGTCGAGCGAAGAGCTTCGCGAGCTCGAGGCGTTCCTCAAGACGGCGTACATGAATAAGGAGCGTGCAGTGCAGCAAGTGGAGAAGGAAACGATCCAGACGATCGAGAAGAACCGTCAAGTGGCGATCGAGCAGCAGATGGAGTACGATCGGCAGCGTGCGCTTGTGGAAATGCAGAACAAGGAGCTCCAGAAGCGAGGCGAAGCTGTCCAGGCCAAGCAAGAGCTGCAGACGCAAATGGTTCAGCGACAGGAGCTACGTCGTGAGGCCGAGCAGGAAGCGGAGCAAGAGCGGGTGAAGATCGAGGAACTCATGAAGCAGATCGAGCTCGAAGACGCAGCTGAGATCGCTCGAAGAGAAGCACACCGCGAGTCGACGCGGCACATGATCTATCGGACTCAGGCGGAACGAGACCGTGCGATCAAGCTCAAAGCGGAAGAAGAGCGACGCGAAGAAGAGCGGATTGCCGAGTACCGACGCCAGATGGAGTCGCGCGAGGCGAGCATCAAGGCGGCTAACGAGCAGAAGAAAACCGAGGAAGACGCGCGGTTCCAGACGATCGAGGCCGAGATCAAGGCCAAGATGCGATACGAAGAAGAGATCGAACGCCTCCGCGACGAGCTGTGGGAGGAAGAGATGCACCAGAAGAAGCGACAGCAAGAGGAAGAGAAGATCGCGGCCAAGGCACGCGCCAAGGACGAGATGATGCGCAGCAACGAGCTCCAGATGAAGCTCAAGCAGGAGCTGATTGCGCGCCAAAAGGCCGAAGAAGACGCGTTCAACGAGATGCTCAAGCGCAAGTTCCAGTCCGAGGCACGACGCGAGATGGAAATGGCGGCGTTCAAGCGCAAGCAAAAGGAGGAATACAAGGAAGAGATCGCTAAGCACAACGCCATCAAGCAGCAGATGGTGTACGAGGAGCTCCAACGCGAGCAGCACGAGCGCGAGCTCCAGGAGAAGGAGGAAGAGTACCGACGCCAAGTCATCGAACAGGCCAAGCAACGACTACTTCAGGAGCACGCAGACGTGCTGCAGGGCTATATGCCGCGCAGTTTCCGGCCGTCGTCGAGTTCGTCCGTGCATTCCAGTGGCTTTCGCTAACCAAGCTAGGACGCTTTTGTGAACTAGCCTTCGTTTGATAGAGTGTCGATTTATAACCAATGCGAGAAGCTACTTTGAAATCCGACCTTTTTGATTGGTTAGAATATGAAAATAAGGCTTTATTTGGACCAAGCAAGTATGAAGAAGAGGCTAGTTCACCAGGGATCCTAGCTTTGGGAGGTGGAGATTGCGTTGTTTATCGGAAAAGCTTGAGCGATCGGTCCATCGACGTCGACGCGAGATAGCTCGAGTTGGGTGCGAAGCGTACACCCATCACGGCGGCCTTGTGGTCGTCAAAGGTCTTGACCACCTCCCAGTCCGTCTTGCCGACCTCCTTGAGCACTTGGACATTGGCGCCGGCGACCGCGAGGAACGAGCCACTCGCGTCAAAGCTCACGTCGTGGATCGGGCCGCTCTTGGTGTTGCCCTGCGTGTTGAGGTTGATCTCGAAGATGCTCTTGAGCTTACGCAAGTCCCAGATGTTGACGACGCCGTCCTGACTGCCCGTGGCGAGCTGGTAGCCGTTCTCCGAGAACGCGAGGGCGTTCACCTGGTTCGCATGGCCCTCGAACGTCACGACGTTGGTCATGGACTTGATATCCCACATCTGCACGAGCTTGTTCTTGGCGCCCGTGCCAAAGATGCCGCCGTCCGGATGGAACGCGATACAGTGAGCCTCGTTCGAGGCGTTGGCGCCCTTGAGGTCCTGGGTCTCGCCGTTCAAAAAGTAGTGCGCAAGCAACTTGCCCGTGCGGATGTCGTGGAAGCCCCACGAGGCGTCGGTCGAGGCGCTGATCACGTAGTCGCCCGTCGCGTGGATCGAGACGCTCGTCACGGCGTCGTCGTGGCCGCCCAGCGTGTGCACGGCCGCGTAGTTGCCGCCCTCGGTCGCGCTCCACACCTTGACGGTCTTGTCCTGCGAGGCCGAGACGAGCAAGTCCGCCGACGGATGGAACTCGACGTCATTCACCTTCTTACTGTGGCCCGAGAGCGTCGCACTGAGCTGCTGGGTCGTCGTGTTGAACACCTTGACGTGCTTGTCGACACCACCAGTGGCAATGCGGTCCTGCTGCTTGGCGTCAATGGCGAGACTGAGGATACCCGGCTTGTCCGAGTCGTGGATCGTGTGACTCGACTTGACCGTCCACGTGCTCAGCTCACTCAGTCGTTCGGCGCGCAGCGGCGCCTCCTTCTTCTTAAAGTCCTTGCGCTGCTTGGCTAGCGCCTTCTGCTTGGCCTCGATCGTGGCGATGGCTTCCACGCTCAGTCCCGAGGGGCCCTCGGCCTCCATGTCCACGTCGTCGCCGTTGCTCGCGCGCGTGGCCAACTTGGTGCGCAAGGCCGCATTCTCCGTGTTCAAGCGCGCGATGACGCGACACGCGGCGTCGTGCTGGTAGAGCGCGTGCGAGAGCTCCTGGCGCGTCTTCTCCAAGTGCTTCTTGAGCGTGAACGTCTCGAGCATGACGGCGTCCCATTCGTTCTGGAAGAGCGCCAAGATCTGCGGAATGCTCGCGGCCTCTGGGGAAAACGTGCTGAGATTGCTGTTTGCGCCGTTGGACGAGGCCACGGGCGGCGTCTGCACGGCAATCAGGTCCTTGTCGGCGTCGAGCTCCTCGTTCGTGATGGGGCAACGCGATTGGTTCTGTTCCAGGTACTTGAGCACGAGGCGTTTCTCAAAGACATGACCGGATTTCGCGGAAACCACGGGCTCTACGGGGATCTGGCCGCTGAGACTGCAGAGCATGATGAAGGAAGAGGAGCGTGCGCGCGGGTGGAGGGCAATAGAGCGCGCGAGGCGACGAGGACGCGGCACCGACAGACGCTTCTTGGAGGGGTTTGTGTTCCAACCAAGGAGCTCCCGACCCTCTTGGAAGTGATCGATTCGGAAATATAGAAATGGATTTCGATATTTCCGAAATTTCCGAAAAGGAAATGGGTACTACACAACTTACCGGTATTTGCGGTAGACTCAGATGACTGACCTCTGAGTCGAGCAGCCACGTCACTGATTCTAGCCAATCAGAGGGTGATTACGCCTATTCACGTGTTTTGATTTGCTATAATCGTACGCGTCACCGATTGATTACGCACTCAACCGCCTGGTCGAGCGTAGCTTTTCGGTCTTGGGCTCACTTGCCATTCTTCTTTCTCTTCTTGTGTCCACCAGCGTCCACAGTGCCATGCCGCACCGTTTCTTCGGGTCTCCTGGTCTCTCGTCTCTCCATTGGCAGCTACGCTGTCTTCAACGGCTCGGATCCGGTCGACAAGGCCTACGAGATCCTGCGTCACGCCTACGAACGCGGCATCAACACGTGGGACACGTCGGAAGGCTACCACAACGGCGAAGCAGACCGCATTCTCGGCCAAGTCGTCCAGCGCGGCATCGACGAATGCATCTAGACGCGGGCGGACCTCGTGATCGTCTCCAAACTCTTCTTCGGCTCGGGCAAGCAAGGGCCCAACACCTGCGGACTCAGTCGCAAGCACTTGGTCGAAGGCATCAAGGCCTCGTTGAAGCGGATGAACCTCGAGTACGTTGACGTGGTGCTCTGCCATCGCTGGGACAAGCACACGCCGGTGGACGAGACGGTGCGTGCGCTTGATTACATTGTGAACCAGGGCTGGGCGTTGTACTGGGGCACGAGCAACTGGATCTCGTCCGAGATCCTCGAGGCCTTTGCAGTCGCGGATCGGCTGCGTCTGATCCGACCGATCGCCGAGCAGCCAGAATACAACACCCTCCAGCGCTCGGCTGTTGAGTTGGACTATGTCACGCTCTACAAGAAGTGCAAGTGGGGCTTGATGACCTGGTCCCAATTGTCCTCACGGGCAAGTACAAGGACGGGATCCCGGATGGCTCGCGGATGGCAGACCCAGTGAACCAGCAGATCGTACGAGGCCTCGCTGACCGCGTGGCCAAGACTGAGAAGCTCCGTCCGATTGCTAAAGAGCTGGGCTGTTCGCTCGCGCAGCTCGCCATTGCCTGGTGCCTCACGAACGGCAACGTGTCCACGGTTATCGTCGGTGCGTCGAGTGTCAAGCAATTGGATGAGAACCTCGAGGCATTGTCAGTAGCCGCCAAGATCACGAAGGACGTCAAGGCGCGGATTGATGCGGTCATCCAGCCCAAGCTACGCGTGCTGGAACAAGACTTCTTGGCCGGCATGCGCGCCAAGTACCTGTAAATTCGAAAGTATATGTTTTCACGTTAGTACACATCGCATTTCCTAGCCCAAGTGAGATCCAGACCTGTCTGAGGGTCCTTGAATATCGCTATGACGAGCAAAAGACTCATCACATAAACACCATGTTTCACTCAAATGTGTGGTTCGATTGATCTTCCCGAGGGTAGACTTGGGTACACATATTTAGGGTATGGTATACACCCATTGAACACCGAGCTTGCGTGCGTGGGAACCATTCGTCTAGTTCGCCGCCTTCGATCATCTTGTCGATCAGTTCGGTTCGCTCATTCTTCAATTTGATCGCAACTCCTCAAGATGCGCTCAAGTCTCCTCACCCTTCTACTCGGTGTTGTCTTCTCCGCCGTTGCCAGCGCCGCCCCCTCGCCAGTGCTCACCACGGGCCTGACGAATGTCCGTGCAGAATTCAACGCGGCATTCCCCAAGCGCGACAAGTCCTCCGATGGCTGGATCGGTGACACGGCCCACCAATCCGGAACAACCCCGACATCACGGGTAACGCCGGGTACAAGGACGGCGACAACAAGAACGAAGTGCGTGCCATCGACGTGGACGCTGACTTGAAGTCCGACTCGGGCGTCACCATGGAAGACGTGGTCCAGTACATGCTCACCAAAATGCGTGGTGGTACGTACATGCCGTTCCGCTACTTGATCTTCAACAAGCGCATCTGGAGCAAGAGCAACAATTGGGAGCAACAGGCGTACACGGGGTCGAGTCCGCACACGGAGCGCCTGCACATTTCTGGGGACTATGGCACTGCGGTGCACTGAGAAGGCCGACGAGTGGTCTGGCACCCTGGGCTTTGGCCTCGGTGAAGCATAACGGCAGTGGTGGTGGTAATGGTGGTGGCGGTGGCGGTGACAACGGCGGTGGTGACGGCTCAACTCTGTCCTAGTACACCAATGGCTCGCGTGAGAACAGCAAGACGCAGGACAACACGGGGACAGACGTGCAGACCCTGCAACGCTTCATTGGTTCCAAGTGCGGTACGGCCGACGGCATCTTCGGTGTGAACACGGAGACCTGCGTCAAGTGGTAACAAGGCATTCGGGGCCTCGATCAGGATGGCATCGCCGGTCCGAAGACGTGGGCGCCGATTCTCCAGGCACTCGGCCGTCGTCGTCTCCGCAGCAACTAAACTGCTCTTGGCGCGTGCCGTATCTTGTCACAGTTGCATAGGCTCAAGGTCCTGCAGCACTCCAAGTACCTATGCATTTTTTTTTCACACGAACAGAACGTAACGTAGATTCACGAGGTAGTCGTTTCCAACGTTATGAAACAATGCACTGATGTCTCTTACTCAAAGTACTTGGCGCGGATGTTCACAAAGGCGTCGTGCTTTGGGAGTTTGAACTCGTACTTGACGATGGCGTCGATGCGCGCCTTCACCTCGTCTGTGAGCTTGGGTGCGACGTCGAGTGCCTTGAGGTTCTCGTCGAGCTGCTCGAGACTCGAAGCGCCGAGGATCACAGTCGACACACGCTCGTTCGATGTGCACCAGGCCACAGCCAATTGCGCCAGCGAACAGCTGAGTTCCATGGCAATTGGACGCAACTGTTCGACCTGACGAACCAATTGCTCGAAGTCACCACGTAGAAAGCTTCGATACAACTCGCTTGCAAGACGAGAACCTTCTGGAATACCATTGCCGTACTTACCAGTCAGCAACCCAAACTTCAAAGGCGACCACGTCGTCAAACCAAACTTGTACTTGTCATACAGTACGTTATAGTCCATCTCAACACGTGAGCGTTCGAATAAATTGTACTCTGGCTGCTCACAGAGCGGACGGATCAAGCCGAGACGGTCAGCAACCTCACACGCTTCGAGGATCTCGGATGAGAGCCACTCGCTGGTTCCCCAGTAGAAGGCCCATCCTTGGTCGATGATGAAGTTCATGGCTCGCACGGTCTCTTCAATTGGCGTCGTGGGGTCAGGACGGTGACAGAAGAGCACGTCAACGTACTCGAGTTGCATGCGCTTGAGCGACGACTTGATGCCTTCCACCAAGTGCTTCCGACTGAGTCCTCGGGAGTTGGGTGCGTCTTTGCCCATGAAGAGCTTGGTGGAGATGACGAGGTCCTCACGCGTCCACACTTGACGCTCCACGCCGCGATGGAACACTTGACCCAGCACAACTTCCGCTACTCAGTTTTCTCCGTAGCTCTCGGCCGTGTCCCAGAAGTTAATGCCGTGCTTGAACCCGTGCGTGAGGATCTCATACGCCTTGTCGACCGTCGCAGCGTTGGCGAACGTCGCCCAGTTGCCCAGCGACAACTGCGACACAAGCAGTCCCGAGTCGCCGAGAAAGCGGTACTTCATCGTCACACCAAGTGCTCGAGAGAAAGCAGTTTGAGGAATGAGAATAAGCAGCACTCTGAAAGACGTTGCTGAGACCAGACGCTGTGAGAATTGGCGGCGCATCCACATTGCGTCATCGGACGAGGTACAGTTCACGTAATCAGGATCCCTTCGAATTCCACGTTGTCATCGCGTAGGACACCACGGGAATTCCACAAACGTTTCTGCTTGGTTCATTGGTTCTGAATATCACTCAGCACAGGCCGTGCTCTGAGGGTATTCATGGCGTTCCATCCCGAGACATGCCGCTTCCTATTTCGTGCTGACGTCGCAACGTCGCACATCCGAGCGCTCTCTTTCTTCAAGTGCCAGCTATTTCGAGGGCGATAACCCCATAGACAAGAGGCACGACCGCTGAACAGACAACAATCCCACTCACTTGTGCTTTCATCTCCTTACGAGACGGACGACATGAAGCTCTCTCTCTGTCTCCTGGTGACGGCCTTAGTGCTTACTAGCGCCCAAGAGAGCCCCACACCGCCTCCGATTGATTGTAGCATGCTGATCAACTGCTCGACCGAGCAAGCGGAGCCTGTGTGCGCCTCGGACGGCCTCACATATCGCAACGAGTGCGCATTCCAGAGTGCGTACTGTGTCGAGCCCAACGACGCGTTCTTTGTGGTCACCGAGGGCCCGTGTCCGGATGACGCAGCCACGTACGTTGTCGACGATGTTGTCGATCCACAACCAGTCATTGCGATGCCCACGGAGGTTGAGGGCGAGGCTGAAGCCAGAGTACTTGAAACATTCGAGTTCGTGACGTTCTCTGAGCCTGAGCGAATCTCGACGCCGTCGCCTGCTCCACTGGCGAGCAATCCGTACTGTACACTCGAGTGCTCGAATGATGTCAAGCCGATCTGTGGATCGGATGGCTTCACTTCGACGTCGTACATCAACGATTGCTACTTGCTAGCTGCGAAGTGTACACAGCCAAGCATTGACAAGCTCCATGACGGCCTTTGTATTGTCCAGCCTCCGCCAGTGAAGGTGGTGGAAACTCACTTCTCGACGCTCGAAGTCACTCGTCCCAAGTGTAACGCGTTCTGCGACCGAGTCTACGAACCAGTGTGTGGCTCCAACGGCATTACATACGCCAACCAGTGCCTTCTCGACTACGCTACGTGCCAAAATCCTCGTGTCAAGCTCCTGGGCGAAGGCAAGTGCGCGGATTTACTTGGTTCCGCCCCTGGTCCAAGCACCAGCTCCGTGTGTGTCCCAGTGCCGTGCTCTGTGGTCGACGCACCAATCTGTGGCTCAGATGGCAACACATACATGAACCTATGTCTTCTCACAAATGCACAATGCGATAATTCCAAGCTGCTGGTGCTTCATGAGGGCGAGTGCGGCGCCGACACGATACTGACCTGTGCCAGCCTCACGTGTCCTCAGTACACGGAATGTCGTGAAGAAGAAGACACGGGCGTCGCGTACTGCGCTGACGTATGCGCACCGGAACGCTGCGGTCAGTACGAAGAGTGCAAGCTCTACGACGCCGAGTGCTTCACCGCGCCGTGTTCGCCCGTCGCGACGTGTGTGCCGTTAGCTTAGAGAGCTCTTCATGATCGCGTCTTATGACTAATAACATGGCTACATTCTATTTAATATCAACCAATCAGTAGATTGGGGTTTGAATTTGGATCAATCAAAATGCCCTACTTGTGTATCCAGTCGAACTTGAAGGTGAGGTCGTGTCCTAGGTGCATCAACGAGAAATCAAAGAGTGTGAGCGCAATCAGCGCCAGTTTGACGTGGAACGTGAGCTGCTGGATTTCGAGGATACATGCGAGGTGCTCGAGAGGCTTGGGCTCGTCTTGGTCGCTGCCCAGCAGTCGACACAGGATCCCAAACGTGAACAGTTTGGTCGCGACTTGGGCGGCCATTCGAAGCGCCAGCGACTCGAGATGCACGTCCTGAAGCGTTTTGAGGTACTGTCGATTGGTCAAGTGCATCATTGTGGTCACAAAGATGAGGTAGACGCATGGCACGAAGAGATCGACGTAAAGACGGACGAGGATCGTCTCTCGACGATGGAAAAGTCGCGTGATCTCAACGAGCCAGGTTTCTTCCGTCGCATTAATCGCCTTGATAGAGTGTGGAGTTGTTTGTGATTGAAGCTGCTGTCGGACAGCTGAGGCTGCTACTCGGTGTCGTCGATATGAGGACTGGACTGGGACTGAGAGCCCCAGGGTTTGAGGGGAGGAGTTTGTGCGTTGCGATTCGAAGAACAGACTCGCCTGTCGGATGAATGCGCGCTTACCCACCTTGCGTCGCTCCTCTGAGACTCGCAGCCAGGTCATCTCCGCACGCTGCATACTCCTCCGCAGCACAAAGATAGACACGAGGTCGTAGCCAATGCTCCAGCCTAAGAGGAGAAGCATTGGAAGAGTCGACTTGGAGCGTTGAAGGAACGACGACGTGAAGAGTGCGTGGAAAAAGTGGATGCAAATGCTCACATGCTCGCAAGCAAGATCGTCACCGTTTGGAGCAATCTGCGCGCGCTGCCACATGCCACGCTTACCGAGCGACTTGACAACCTGCAGCGCCATGGTGAGTAACAGCTGATATCCTATGCTCACTTGTCGATAGAGATACGCGAGTCCTGCGTACGCAAAAAGAATCGGTGGCCCAAAGCCGTAGAGATCGACTAACCGAAAGGCTTGATGCCGTAGGAACCTGGCTTTGGCTGGGTCCTGGCGATTGAAAAGCACGCGGCGATCCACCACCAAGCGAAGAAAGACACTGAAGCCGAAGAAGATCGGGGCGACCGTGAAGAAAGAGAATGGCACAGGGAAGACGCCCCCGATCTCCGAGCAAATGATGATCGCAGCGTCAAAGCTGGCGGCTTGGCAGAGGGCGACAAGGACGAGTTTGAGCGGAGGCAGGTGCAGCTCAGTAATATACTCCTGAGAACTCACAGCTGCTGCGATCGTGAATACGGACGTGCGCAAAAACATTCGAAGGAGGAAGCGTGGACACCCACGCCAGCCTTGACTCGGGTCTTCAAGAGGAATCAACTCTGAGAGCATATTGGGAATTAAAACTGGCCATGGTGAGAGAGAGAGCAATCGGAATTGACGCAAACGACTGGCTTGGTACGTGACGAGAAGCAACGCCTTATCCAAGGAGTAGTTGGCATCCAAATCCACGTTCAAGAACCGCCAGAACCTTCTGCGAAGCGAGAGAACTGCATGTGGTGGGTGTTGGATCAACTGAGCAGGAGGAGACGGTGGATGGCGTGCATCTAAAGGCACGATCTGCATCGTAGTGGCTGTGCGATGATGCTCACTTGGCTCAGAGAGAGCAACCACGGAGTATATATAGTCGAGTCAGAAACGCTGTTGGAGAATTTAGTCACTGGATTCGTGTCTTCAACGGTCTCTGGACGACCTTTCCAGTCCTAGGATTCTTTTGTGCAAGCCATGGAGAGGCAAGCGAGCAGCTTGCGTCAAGGCTCCAAGCGCGTGGTTGCGGGCAATGCGTCATTCGGAGCGTCCAGAAGAGGGGAAGGCGCGTTCGCCACAGGCTCTGATGAGTCCAGGCGAGGCTACGAAGACGAAAAGCCTCCAGTGAGCGTCTCTCGCTTCGATTCCTTGGAGACTTTGGGTCCGTCGTTGCTCGAGACGCTTACTCTGGTGCATCCACCGCAACCCAAGTCATTACAATCACAACAGGACCCAGGAGAAGACGCTGCGGGAGATAATAACGACTCGGTTCAGGACGAACCAGGTGTTTCAACCGAAGAAGAAGCGAGTCGTGCAAAGTTCGACGTGTGTCTCTCGCGATCAGCGGTTCTGGGTCGCCTGACGGACCCATCCATCGACAACGCGCGCCGTGTACAAGAAACCTTTGCGAAAATGCTCGAGAAATTCAAGTGTGAGGCCACCGGAGTGGTGCTGTTGCAGGAGAGTACGGTTCTAATCTTTCTAGAGACGACAGCAGACCAGTTTCTCGAGATCGGACGCTATCTCCAGCGCCAACAGAGCGCAATCGAGCCGACAACAATGAAAGTCCTCGCTAGTTGTGACGACAACCCCGTGCGGTTGCTCCAGGGCCTATACTTTCGCAAGATTTCCATCAATCGACCGGCTTCCGACGCGGCAGATTGGAACGAAGACGCGCTACGTCAGCTTGCTGTCGACTCGTTCCTCAACCTCGTCAAGTTTGTCAAGCGTATCGCGCCCATGCCACCGGCAGAGATCCGCAAAGTGCTCACCAACCTCTCCAACACGGACCAAATGAACCTTCCATCGAACGATTTCGTTCTGTGGCTACTCGCACGTGAAGATGTGATGCCTTTGGATGAGTTCCTCGAGATCTTTGACACGCCAGTGATGATCGAACTCGAATCCGAGCGCGTGTGGCCCGTCCATCCTTTATTGCACTATTAAAATGCATTCCTTTACTCGCTTAATGAGTCTGTGAACGTCGCTGGATGCGGCTGATCGTCGAGGGTACACGCGCCGCCTGTGCAATAGCCTTCTCCGAGTGTTGTCTTCATGTTGAGGAAGCGACAGCCGCCGCCTGGACACAGCGGCGTCTCGGTCTGATCAAATATACACGCCCCACCATCACACATTGCCCGCTTGCAGTGCCTACCACAATCCCCGGTTAGTGAAACGCCCTAATACACCACAGTAGCCTCTATACGCACTTGAAGTAGCATAATCCGCCGCGACACGTCAAAGGTTCGCTGCATCCATCGTACAAGCACCCGCCCGAGATGCAATCCGGCGAGTCGCATGCCGTCTTGATGTGGTTAAACGTGGACTTGATCTCGCCCTCGGCTAGAACGCCTTGCTGGACGTATGGCAGAGTCAGTAGAAGCCCGTAGAACCGCATGATGGAGCAGAACATGGCGTTCACGTGAGACTTTGGATCGAAAAAGCTCTTTGACAACAAGATCCTTGGGTGGTCCACAATGTTCTATAATCTGCGACGTGTGTTCACTTGAAAAATATATGAACTCCGCCAAGTCACACCCAAGGAGTGCGTTGCATCTAACGCAGTGCTTTACTGATGGATCGCCCTGCTTCTACCTTGCTGTGGTGGTTTATTACAGGGCACACATAAGTAGGAATTCAAGAGGATCATCAGGCTTTACACGTCACCACCAGTGGAATGACGGGAGGTGACCATCACTCGCTGGTCACACGTTGCTGCCGTTTACGACAACACATTACAGCCTATCAAAGTCGACAACTGACCTTTTCCTGTCGCCGATTGGCCATAAGGCATGACGCACTTCAAGCAGGCAGCCCATTGATGGCCATCTCGCTACCGCCTCATGCCTCTCTCTCATTCTTGCTTTTGCTTTGCACTACACAAGCTCCTTCTCCTCTCTTTCGCATCCTGGTCTCGCTCAACGCCGCGATGAAGTACCGTTTCCTGGGCAACTCAGGTCTCCTCGTGTCCCAATTCGCTCTTGGTTCCTGGGTCACTTTTGCGGATCCGAAGACGGTGGACACGGCCTACGACATTATGGCGTGTGGGTTCAAGCACGGCATCAACTTCTGGGATACGGCTGAGGGCTATGGCAGCGGCGTGGCCGAGAGCGTGCTGGGTCAAGTGCTCCAGCGAGGCATCGCCGACGGTGTGTGGACACGTGAAGACCTTGTCATCTCCACCAAGCTCTTCATGGGCACTCGGGATGGCCCCAACGCCAAGGGTCTCAGTCGCAAACATCTCATCGAAGGTATTCACGCGTCTCGCAAGCGACTCCAAGTGGACTACGTTGATGTGCTCTTCTGTCATCGCCCCGACGCGCACACGCCAATTGAAGAGACCGTGCGAGCCATGAACTTTATTATCAACCAAGGATGGGCCTTCTACTGGGGAACCAGCGAGTGGCTCTCGTCCGAGATCCTCGAAGCGTGTGAGGTTGCTGATCGTCTTGGCTTGATTCGTCCAATCTGTGAGCAGCCAGAGTACAATGTCTTCGAGCGCTCGCGCGTGGAGATGGACTACGTCAACTTGTACAAGAAGTACAATCTGGGTTTGACGACGTGGTCGCCATTGAAGTTTGGGTTGTTGACTGGCAAGTACGTCAACGGTGTACCCGAGGGCTCTCGACTCTCGCGCGAGTACTACTTTGGTTTGCTTAAGGGCGAGTTCGAGCAGAAGGCCCAACAAATCGAACAACTTCGTCCAATCGCCGCGGAACTCGACTGTTCCTTGGCGCACCTAGCTTTGGCCTGGTGTAGCTTGAACCCGAACGTATCGTCGGTTCTCTTGGGCGCGTCCAATGTGTCGCAACTGGAAGACAACCTAAAGGTGCTCGAGGTCATCCCCAAGCTCACGCCTGAGATCAAAGCTCGTATTGAAGACATTATCAAGTGCGAGCACAAGGCCCCAGAGCACGATCGCTTCGCCACGATCCGCAGTCAGTATCTATGAGACATAGAGGCAGAAAGCATGAAAACTTTTCAAGTCCAACGAACACTTTTGACCTCATTCCGTACATTCATTTTTGCGTCAGAGTTTTGATTGGTCTAAACTTCAAACCAGCAAAGATTATTCCGCTCCTGGACTTGTAAACGAGTTTAAAACACTGTATAATTCACCCAAGTGACCAATCACAGGCGTCCATTCGGTCGCCAAGTTGAAGTGCGTCATTTAGACCCCAGAGTTGGTTGTTGGTTGCATCCAACCAACAAAGTCATTCACCATTTTGCGTACAACCAACTAACCAACAACTCACCAAGACATACGACTTGATGGCTGACCATCCGACCGATCCCACCGACTACGTCGTCGTGGCTACTCCACGCGTTTCCAAAACCTCGGACTCGAACGCCAAGGCTCCCAGTCAACTAGTGGGCTTTGGCGAGCTCTTCCAGTTCGCAGACGCCACGGACCGAGTGCTTCTAACAGTGGGGACCCTCGCTGCCCTAGCGGCTGGTGTCGCACAGCCCCTGCAAATCGTGCTCTTTGGTGACTCCGTCAACGCGTTTAATTCCAGTTCTGACAGTGCGATGGATACGCACGCGTTCCGAGCGCAGATCAACAAGATGGCGCGTAACTTTGCGATCGTCGGCGTGGTGGTGATCGTCTGTTGCTTCCTTCAAGTGGCGTGTTGGTCGGTGACGGCTTCGCGACAGGCTAAACGCATCCGAAGTGCATATGTCCGAGCCATCCTGAGCAAGGAGATCGGCTGGTTTGATGTGAACGACCCCATGCAGTTGGCTACGCGTGTGGCCGACGCCTCTGTCTTGATCCAGGAAGGCATGGGACGCAAGGTGGGGGATGGTCTCAGCTTTGCTTCCATGGCGGTGACTGGACTCGTCATCGCGTTCGTGAAAGGCTGGGAATTGACGCTGATTGTGATGGCGTGTGTGCCTTTCATCGCTGTGGCTGTGTCGCTCGCTATGAAAGTGCTGGCTCGCGCCACACAGGCTGGTGTCGAGTCGTATGGCAAAGCTGGCGCGATCGCGCAGGAATCCCTGAGCAACGTTCGCACGGTGCACATGTTCAACGCGATCCACCACTTTATTACCAAGTACGACGCCGCGCTGGCGCTCTCAACAAAGGCAGGGATCCAGAAGAGTCTCGCTGTTGGTTGGGGCACGGGACTCATGTACTTCCTCATCTTCTGTACGTACGCCTGGGGCATGTACTTCAGTGCGCTGTTCGTGGCCAATGACCGTCGTGACGGGTGTACGTCCGACTGTTACGACGGTGGTCGAGTGTTGATAATCTTCTTCGCGGTTCTCATGAGCTCGATGGCCTTGGGCCAAGCAGGACCGAGCATACAAGCCATTTTCTCTGCTCGAGCCGCCGCGTATGACGTCTTTGCAGTCATTCATCGCCAGTCGCTTATTGATCCGCTCTCGGATGATGGTAAGAAGCTCGACAAGGTCTCAGGTCATATCACGATCGACAGTGTCACGTTTGCGTACCCTTCTCGACCGGAAGAAACAATTTGCAGCAACTACTCGCTCACAATCAACGCGGGTGAGACGGTGGCACTGGTGGGGCCGAGTGGTAGCGGCAAGAGCACAGTGGTGTCGTTGCTCGAGCGATTCTATGATCCATTGAGTGGCGTTGTGAAGCTGGACGGGGTGGATATTCGGGACCTCAATGTGCGCTGGCTGCGTCAGCAAGTGGGCCTCGTGGGTCAAGAACCAGCTCTCTTTGCGACATCGATCATGGAAAACATTCGTCACGGTCAGCCAGAGGCAAGCGACGACGAAGTGATTGAGGCGGCCAAGATGGCCAACGCATTCTCGTTCATCATGGAGTTTCCCGACGGCTTCCAAACCCAAGTCGGAGAGCGCGGTGCTCAGCTGTCTGGTGGTCAGAAGCAACGCATTGCTATTGCTCGCGCTATCATCAAGAACCCGCCGGTGTTGCTCTTGGACGAGGCAACGAGTGCATTGGATACTGAAAGCGAGCGTATCGTCCAAGAGTCTTTGGACAAATTGCTGTCGACGTCGCGACGCACGACGATCATCGTGGCGCATCGGTTGTCTACAATCCGTAATGCTGACAAGATCGCGGTGCATCGTCGAGGCGCGATCGTCGAGTTGGGCTCACATGAGGAGTTGATGAAGATCGAAGGGGGCCAGTATCGCTCACTGGTGGAAGCTCAGAATCGGACCACAGACATTCTTGAGTCGGATGAGATCACACCAATGTTAGACGACGACCGAGGCATGGCTAGGTCGATTTCAAGTAGACGGTCGGGGAGTCGACTAAGCGTCAAGGATCAAATGCACAAGCTGGAAGACAGTGAAGACGAAGACGCGAAGAAAACTCCGTCGGTGTCGCTCGGCCGCTTGTGGAAGATGACTGTACCTGAGTGGAAGTTTCTCCTTGCTGGCGCTTGCGGTGCCGTGATCAACGCGGCGGTGTTTCCTGTATGGGGCGTCCTGATCACGAAAGTGGTTGTGCTCTTTTTTGACGACAAGCCACGTCATGAGCTGCTCACCGATGCGCGATACTGGTCACTGGGCTTTGTGAGTCTTGGAGTTGTATTTGGCCTCTCCATGACGCTCCAGCACTACGGTTTTGGCGTAACAGGGCAGCGATTGATCACTCGAGTCCGCTCAATGACCTTCTCGGCCATGCTCCACCAGGACGTCGGGTGGTTCGACCTTGACGAGAACTCTTCCGGTGCTTTGGTCTCGCGCCTCGCGACCGACTCGGCCACGCTACAGGCAATGACGTCGGATACGCTCAACCAGAGTCTCGTGAGCCTCACGTCGCTGGCCATCGGGTTCGGCATCGCGTTCTATTACAGTTGGCAAATGACGCTGCTCGTGATAGCCACGTCTCCAGTCCAGGGGCTCACCGCGTACATGCAGGGACAGATGATGACCGGTACAGGTGGCAACAAAAAGACCAACGACGCCGACATGGCTGCTGGGGCGATGCTATCCGAAGCCGTCACGTCGATTCGCACAGTTGCGTCGTTCAGCATGGAGAAAGCACTTGACACGGCGTACGTGGCGTTGCTGGACTCGTCCAAGAAGACTGATACAAAGATTGGTATTGTCGGAGGCATTGCGTTCGGCGCAGGGCAAGGCATGACGTTCTTCAACGTGGCGTTTCTCTTTTACATGGGTGGCAAGTGGGTCTCTGAAGGCGTTGTCACGTTCGAAGGCATGTTCATGGTCGTGCAGGTGATCATCCTGACCATGTTCTCTGTCGGCTTGGCCTCGCAGAACGCCATTGATCAGACCAAGGCGAAGCAGGCGGCGGCTCGAGTCTTTGAGACCATTGATCGGACTCCATTGATCGATTCTACGTCCACCAAAGGCGAGCAACTCGCTCACATCAACGGCGAAATCGAGTTTAAGAACGTTGTCTTCGCGTATCCTTCGCGACCAGACGCACCAGTCTACAAGAACTACAACCTCAAGATCCGTTCGGGGCAGACTGTGGCGTTGGTCGGTGCAAGTGGTAGTGGCAAGAGCACGGCGATCTCGCTGCTTGAGCGCTTCTATGACCCTGCGGCTGGCAAGGTGATGGTGGATGGCGCGGATCTTCGTAGTCTACGGCTTTCATGGCTGCGTGAACACATCTCGTTGGTGAGTCAAGAGCCAGTGTTGTTCGCCGGGACAATCGCCGAGAACATCGCGATGGGCAAGCCAGGCGCCACGCGCGATCAAGTCATTGAAGCGACCAAGAAGGCCAACGCGTACGAGTTCATCACCAACTTCCCCAATGGCTTGGACACGGACGTCGGTGACCGCGGCGCTCAGGTCTCGGGTGGTCAGAAGCAGCGCATTGCCATTGCTCGAGCGATTCTTCGCGACCCTGAAGTGCTGCTACTGGACGAGGCGACGAGTGCGTTGGATAACGAGAGCGAGCGTGTGGTACAGGAGTCGCTGGATCGCTTGCTAGCGCTCAAGAAGCGCACGACGATCATTGTGGCGCATCGACTGTCGACGATCCGTCACGCGGACTTGATCGCCGTGACGAAAGACGGAGAGATCGTGGAGCAAGGCACGCACGAGCAGCTGATGGCCATCGAGAATGGCGTGTACAAGGGCCTCGTGGCGCGTCAGACGGGCTCACACTAACTCCAAGAGCGTCAAAGGCAAGTGAGACCGAACCCAAGAGTCACAAAGCAGTTGCCTCGTACTTAAAAGAGTGAATACTATACGTACATTTGTATCAGCTCTGATGTGTACCGTGAATATGGTACAAAAACTGTTCACGCAATACCAGCCCTTCTTGTTTAGACTTGAAGAACGGGGTTAGACGCGAGGAGGGACGACGTGGAACAGCCGAGTGCGGTGGTCAGTCGCCGACGTCATCCGCGGGAAGCAGTCGCCTCAGCCTCCGCTTCCACCGTCCTCTGCTTCAGAAAGCGATCGGAACGCCGCGATGACTGTGCTCTCCAAGTCGCACGCCGTCTCCGGCGCGCTCTCGACGGCTGGCCTTGTACGTCAGCCCTCGCTCGTCTAACTACCCAGCCTAACCGCTTTGGTTTAACGCGGAGTGGTGCGGCAGTCTAAACTTTATCGACGGAGTCTAACCTGTACGCTGTAAATGCGGATTGTGTCGTGATACAGGTGGCCTTGGCGCTGGCGATTCATGAACGCGGTCAGAGGAAAGCGGGCGAAGCCCTGCGCGAAGACTCGCAGTTTATGACCAAGAAGCATGGCAACAAGCAAAAAGTGGCCATCAACAAGGTATCTTGGCGTTTTGACAGTCGTTTCCGTGGTTTTCCCAGTGAAATCTGACCTCTGGAGCTCTTGGAACGTCCTAGGAATTCCTCACGCGCTTCATGCGTCTCTTCAAAGTGATCGTGCCCGGCCTTCTGACGCCGGAAGTGGGCTATGCGTTCCTCGTTGCGGGTCTGCTGGCTGCGCGTACGTCGTTCGATATTCTCATCCTCCAAATCGTCACGTCCATCGAACGAGCCATGTACGCGCTTGGATCTCTTGCGATTCTTTTGGAATGCATTTGCTGACGTGGAGAATCTGAGTAGTATTTCGCGCTCGACCGAGGGATTCATGCATCACCTGCGCCGCTTCTTCCTGGTCATGCTGCCAGTGTCGTGTGTCAACTGCTTGCTCAAGTACGGTCAGACCGAGCTCACGCTGCGCTTCCGCAACCGTCTCACGCGCCACCTCTACGATCTCTACCTCAAGGGCTTCATCTACTACAAGGTCTCGAACTTGGACAACCGAATCTCGAACGCTGACCAGCTCCTGACGGTCGATGTCGAGCGATTCTCCAACTCGGTCTCGGATCTCTACTCGAACGTCTCCAAGCCATTGCTCGACATCTGCATTTACGCCGTGGAGTTGACGTCGTCGATCGGTTTCCAGGGCCCGGCGACGATGCTTGGCTACTTGGTCTTCTCGGGTATGTTCCTGACGTGGCTCCGTCAGCCAACGGGTCGTTTCACGATCGCCGAGCAGAAGATGGAGGGTAACTTCCGCTTTATGAACGCTCGTCTCATCACGCACAGTGAAGAAATCGCCTTCTACAACGGTAATGTCCGTGAGAAGCGCATCTTGGACCAGTCGTTCACGCGCTTGATCGACCTCGTGCGCCAGTCGCAGCAGTTCCGTTTCTCGATCAGTGTGATCGACAACATTGTCGCCAAGTACTTTGCCACCGTCGTGGGTTACTTCGTCGTCTCTCGTCCGTTCTTGGATAAGGAGCACCCACGCCACCTCAACTCGTCGTACGCTGAACGTATGGAGGACTACTTCCGTTCGGGCAAGATGTTGATCAAGCTCTCGGAAGCTATGGGGCGTCTCGTGCTCTCGGGTCGTGAACTCACGCGTCTTGCTGGTTTCACGGCGCGTGTCACTGAGATGATGGACGTGTTGACGGACTTGGACGAGGGTCGCTACCAGCGCACGATGCTCAAGGACAACGAAGAAGACAGTGAGTCGTCGCCTACGGCCAAGGCGTCGGCGTCGTCGCTCGGCTTGTACCCAAACAAGGGTGAGATGCTCTACGAGGACCACGTGATTCAGTTCGAAGATGTGCCTCTTGTGACGCCAAACGGCGATGTCCTTGTCAAGGCCTTGAACGTACGTGTGGAATCGGGCATGAACGTCGTTGTGGCTGGTCCAAACGGCTGTGGTAAGTCGTCGCTCTTCCGTATCCTCGGTGAACTCTGGCCACTCTTCGGTGGTAAGCTCACCAAGCCAGAACGCAACGGTCTTTTCTACATTCCACAGCGTCCGTACTTGACGCTCGGCAGTCTCCGTGACCAGATTATCTACCCACACTCGCACGAAGACATGATCGCCTCGGGTCGCACGGAAGCCGACTTGTTGGAGTTCCTCGAAAAGGTGCAGCTCGGTTACTTGGTGGACCGTGAGGGCGGCTGGGACGTCGTGCACGACTGGGCAGATGTGCTCTCGGGCGGTGAGAAGCAGCGTGTCGCCATGGCGCGTCTCTTCTACCACAAGCCACAGTTCGCTATCCTCGACGAGTGTACGTCGGCCGTGAGTGTGGACGTCGAGGGCGCCATGTACAACCACTGCCGCGAGCAGAACATCACCCTCTTCACGGTCTCGCATCGCAAGTCACTGTGGAAGTATCACGAATACGTGCTCCGGGTGTGTATTTGACGCTGATTTGTGATTATTTTGTGGACGGTGGACTCATTTTTATGTGTGCTTTTGTAGTTTGATGGCCGTGGTGACTACCAGTTCAAGAAGATCGAGGAAGCCGACGAAGCCTTTGGCTCGTAAACGAGTAGAATGTCTAGTCCGTCCTCGTGTACAGCTCGTAGCTCTTCGAGATTGTTTGTGTGAATGATGATGCTATACAAATGAACCACTCTCGACATACTTTTGCTCCTTCGCAATAGGACGACACAATTTGTATGTTCCTGATCGTGTACGTTTCCTTCTCCCATTTGAGGACGACTTGAATACATCGCAGCGGCAAATAACAACTCATGAACCTAGAACAACTATAATTGGTTGGGGTTTGTCGACCAGGATCTGAGGACGCTAATGGCAAGAGTGCATCCCACACTTTTATCGCAAGGGAACCTGCTCAAGCAACTCTACTCAAATCCATTCCAATCATGTCCCAAGAGCTGTCGCCAGAGAACCCTGCACCAATTTTTACACCAACGACGCCCAGCCCGGAATGCGGTCCCGTTGAACTCTGCATTCCACAAGATGTCTCGTGGTTCATGCCAAATCAAGAAGGCTGGCTCTGCGACTACGCGTATGTTCGAAAGGAAGACGGATCGATGGTCATGAAGCTATCGCCAAGGGGTACTTCCCTCGGCATGATCATGGTGTACTCGGCGTCGGCGACACTTCGTGGAGCTGCCAATCTGTTTCGGACTGATGAACGACGCGGTCATGTAAATAGTTTTTACTCCGCGCTTCGATCAACCGACAAACGCGAGACCTTGTTCGCCGATAACCAGTGGTCTGTTCTCGCTATGGATCACTGGGGAAGACTCGATCGAATGTTCGCCTTGGTGGCCAAGTTTGGTGATAGCGCTGCGTTTGTGGGGTTCCCATCGAGTTTCGAGCTTGGCCAAGAGATTCTATTGAGGGATGTGAAACTGAATACCTTGACGATCGGAAAAGTGCGCTTTCCAGGAATCCCGGGCACCGATGTGGTATTGAAAGCGTACTCTTGATACAGAAGCATTTTTAAGGCGCACAGAACTCACCAAAGCAGTAATGGATGTTCCTGTTTCTGATTTGTGGTAATAATCTTTTTCGCCTTTGTGTTGATGCACACGTAAGTTTTCGATCAGACAGTCTCTCCTATATTCGATCCTCATCAGAATGCCATACAACACCAGGGTAGTAGCAACATCTGCACTGCTGTGGCCTATACGACGAGGATCAGACCGGATGACGTGAATACTGTTTGATGTTCAGCCAAGATACCAATTATCTGAAACTTAGGCAGGTTCGTTACGGATCACTGTGCGATACGCAATGTCAGCAGCGATTGTTAGTAAAATACTTCGTTAAAGACAGCGCCATGTGGGCATTTACTGTATTATTGGCCAAGACCTAAGGACGGTTAGGCAATTTGAAGTCCGATACCAAGTTCTCCGTCCAGAACACAAAACAGAATTCGCTCTTCTTCTCCCAAGCACTCAGTGAGGAATCTGCCCGCACCCGTTCCAGCCATGACCCACGAGCTTTCAACGGAAAACCTTGCATCCCATGCTGCATCAACGACGTCCAACCCGGAATGCGGTCCCGTTGAACTCTGCATTCCACAAGATGTCTCGTACTTCGAAAAATTCCGGCTCCAGCACAAGTGACCATCACTAGGCCCAGCCCTCACCGCCACCAGCTGCCACGTGTCCACTTCGAAGTCGCCGTATACTTTAATCAAGTGAACGGCGGACGCGTGGCGGTGGCGGTGCCTCGAGGGGGAAGAAGATGGCGCGACGCAGGAGACCAACCTGCGCGCTCAGCGAGCACGTAACGCCGCAAGGCACATCACTGCTCCGGCAGTGAACCTCAACGTGCTGCCTCACGGCATGCACGACGGCTCTCATGCCACTATGCGACCTCACCGACCCCGTGTCACCGAGCGAGCAACGCCGCAAGGCAAACCTCGCTGCTCCTGCAGTGACCAACAAGCGCGTTCGACGGCCTTCGTGTCTCCGATCTCGCACCGCCGCAAGGCAAACCTCGCTGCTCCTGCATCGAACCCCACTAGTCTCGTCTGTTCGGCTAGCATGCGGCTGGATGCTGTCACCTTCTCTTCCAAGATGTCGGGAGTCGACGGTTGTCACCTTACGAGAAAATTAAACCGAAGGTTGGCAGGCGAAGACTTAAAACTCCTCCAGACTCGTGCAGAGAAATAAAGGGTGCAACCTCTCCACCGTATGGCACACCGAATAAAACACAAGATTAGCTCCGTAGTGGCCGCGCCACGGCTATTAGGACACAGTAATTGCACCTAATAGACCTCAATTTGATGATGACAAGATGTCTCGTGGTTCATGCCAAACAAAGAAGGTTGGCTCTGTGACTACGCTTACGTTCGAAAGGAAGACGGATCGATGGTCATGAAGCTATCGCCAAGGGGTACTTCCCTCGGCAATATCATGGTATACTCGGCCCCAGAGATTTTTCGTGGTGTTGCCAGTCTTTTCAAATATCCACTGCGAAAAGGCAACTTCTTCTACTCTGCCCTTCGAGACACCCAAGGACGCGAAACCTTGTTCGCCGACAGTAAGTGGGTTGTTCTTGCTATGGATCACTGGGGAAAACTCGACCGGATGTTCGCATTGGTCGCCAAGTTTGGTGACAGCACTACTTTTGTTGGGGCCCCGTCAAGTTTTGAACTTGGTCAAGAGATTCAACTGAGGGACGTAGAATTACACACCTTGACAATCGGGAAACTGCGGTTCCCAGGTATCCAGAGCACCGATGTAGTTCTGAAGGCGTACTCATGACAAGACTAGCTGCATCGCATATATTCAAGCACCGCATCACTAATAGATAGATGTTCGTGTTTCAGCATTTTCGCCGTCACACACCCTAACTCAGACGGGCGACTGGAGTCCTGGGCACAGATACTACCACCTTCGCCTTATTATAGAGCAACGAAATCTCTGCGGCGCGTTCTCTTGGAGGGATATCACGTTGCATGACAAATTTATTAAAGGCCATCTTTCTATCTTGCATGTTGTGTTCTCTATTCTGACTACTTCTACATTTTCTATGGGGCGTGCTGGAGCGACATTTGCTTGTCAACGCCCAACATGAACATGGCTTGGATGCTCTCACGTTCCTCACGCTGCAGTGGAAACGCAATGTGCACGTAGTCTCGCCAGGCTTCCATCTCGTCCAGCACCGCCGTCGTCTCTTGCGCCGTCATGGCTCGATACAAACGCAGGAAAAAGTGCTTGAGCTCCAGCTGCATCAACTCGTCTTCCACCACCTGCACACTTGTACGGACCCATTCCCAGCAGTCGTGCGCCAGCAGCGTCTCGGCTTGCACGAGCTCTTCGTTCCATGTCCGCTCTTGCTCCGCGTCCACCGCCGTCGCCCGACACTGGAGGTGCTCGTGCGAGGACGAGGGCATGGGCGGCGCCGTCTCCAGCTGAACAGCAGGCGTGGGGCTCATCTTGGAAGGCGTAGAGTGAGGCGAAGCGCGTGCGATGGACGCGTGCCACGTACTCAAAACGTCTGTGACAGTCTCAACTCAGAGCGCCGGTTAGACTGGTGAAGCCATGTTTAGACCTGGACTGGCTGGCGTTTCACGAGCCCAAGCACCACCCATCCATAAAACTAGGCTAAGCTAGCACGCATACTAGCATCTGGTCTAGTGTCTTCCGCTTTGTGATCGAGGATGAATAGCCTGCGACCTGGAGTAGGATAGAAGGGCGAGCGAGTCACGTTGATCAATGGATGAGAACGACGTGGTGTATTACCTCGTTATGGCTCTTGCTGCAACGGGAGAATGAGACAGCCAAGGAAACCGGCGCCTCGCCACTTCTGCGGCGTCAGTGTGAGCTCTTGCGCCTCCCACTCGGCCTCCGATGGGTTCTCCTGCGCACTCGTGAGTGTCGACTGTCGACGCACGAGCACGCGGATGTTGGCGCCAATGTTGCGCAGCACAATCTCCTTGATGGCTTCCAGGTTGCGGTGGTTGCTCGCGTCGGCGGTGCCGAACGCCAGCACTTGATCCCCAGCACGAAGATCCGCCCACGCGGCTGGCGAGTCTAGAAGGATAGAAGAGGAGAAATGAGAACTTAGCAATGACAAGACCAGTTCTCAAAGCAGGCATCCTTACCGTCCTGGACGCTGTCGACGACCGCGAATGGCTTCTTGGTCGCTGCGAGCTTCTCCACATCCTCAAGCACGGTCGCCACAGCTGTCTTCGTGGCTTGGTCTTTCGCAGGCATCGCAGTTGGAGCTGGCGGCTCGCCACTCGACGGCATCTTGGTCGCCGACGCCGCTTTCCGCGCTTCAAACAGTCTACAACCGTCCTACTCAATACAAAACTAATCATTTCATCATTGCATCATACTCACTGCGGCAGGAGCTGCTCGATACGCTTCATCACCATCTTGTGGTCGGTCTGCTTGCACGCGAACGTGTGTCGCTGATGGCGCACGCGGTAGACGTCAATGTCGGCGCGCGGGAAGCCGTCCGCGTCCACTAGCGGACCCTGGAGGCCCGGCGCATTGACTCCGCTGGTCAGTTCCTCCGCGATGGCGGCGATCTCGGCCTCGATCGCGTCCTTCTGCGCGCTGAGCTGCTCAAACTCGGTGACGATCGACGCGCCTTCGGTCGCATTCATGGTTTCTTCGACGCAAATGAGGATCTCCTCGTTAGACCCATCGATCAGCCAATGACAACGCGGGCTAACGTGTTTTCAACCAATGAAAAGACATTTCGAGCCACACACCCAGGAATTCCAAGTGAGCAATGCCGACCGAGTTCTTCGCGTGCTATCTGCTCACGCCGGTGAACGCGCCGCAGCGGCTGCGCGCCACGTACGTGGGCTTTACCGTCTCGCCCACGCGTCGCATCCGCCAGCACAACGGCGAGCTCGTGAGTGGCGCGAAACGCACGCGCAGGCATCGTCCATGGTACAAAAGGAAGCTTCTCGAGTGTGTTTGAACCCAAACTGACGCCTGGATGCGTGATAGGGAGATGATCGTGGTCGTCCATGGCTTCCCCACCAAGTTCCATGCGCTGCAGTGTGCGTGCTGTGCTTGTATGGATGGCAACATGGTACTAATTGGATTGTTGTATCAGTCGAGTTTGCCTGGCAGCATCCGTACATCTGTCGGTTCACCAAGGAACGGCTAAGTGCACTTCGAGGCAAGCAGGGCGTGGGCACGCCGCGTTCCGTCAAACGCAAGCTCGTGGAGCTCCACGAGATGCTCCACGTCCTGCCCTGGACCAATTTCCCACTCACCATCAGTTATACGTCGTTGGGTACGCTGACTTGCTGGAGGAATCCCGTAAGGAGCTCATGCTAACACTGGGTATTGTAGCCATCCAGAGCATTGCTCGTGCAACGACGTACTTCACGTGGCCAGCACACATGGCCTGCGAAGTCCGGATGCTTTCAGAGTTTGCGACGTTGGTCAAGAACCAGAACAAACCGGAGGAGGTACACCCGGACGCCAGTAGTGTCTGCTATGTGTGCGAGGAACGACTGGATGGCTCGACGCTCCGTGTGCTCCGTTGTTATCACACCGACTGCGCGACTAAGTATCACTCGCTCTGTCTAGCGGATCATTTCCTCCTGCACGCGTCCTTAACAAGCGAGGAAGCCAACGGAACGGTAGCAAGTCTCCGTCCAGAGCGAGGGCCGTGTCCGCAGTGCGAGCACGAACTCCAGTGGCCGCTCCTGGTCAAAGGAGCTTCCGTCCAGCCAGCAGCGTCCAGTCGACACGAAGACGAGGACGAGGCTCGACATGCAACACTAGAGCTAGAGACGGAAGAGGCCTCGTCACGTGGATCCTATAGCTACAGCGACAACGGATGGTTTGAAGAAGACGACGCGTACCAGGACAAAGACACAATGGAGAGCGAGCCCAGGTCGGGTGGACGTCCAGGGGAATCCGGGAATCTGGACGGAGTCGTCATCGACCTAACCATGGATGACGAGGACGAGCCAGTATAGACAGAAAGAACACACACCAAGTAAAATATCCCGAGCCACTGATCGACTCTGAACGTTGACTTGATTACATTAAGAGACCCAGCCACGTGTCCAAAAGCCGACGCAACAGTCGAGAATAACCAGCCATTGAGTCGAAAGTCGTGTGAACCGACATCGATAGACCCGAGAGTCTAAAGACGACGACCACGGCGACCACCCTTTCGGCGGGTGCTGTCCGTTGGGATTGGCGTAACATCCTCGATACGTCCGATCTTCAAGCCATTACGAGCAAGCGCACGAAGGGCAGACTGCGCGCCAGGACCAGGGGTCTTGGTTCGGTTGCCACCGGTGGCGCGCACCTTGATGTGCACAGCAGTGATACCCACTTCCTTGCACTTAGCGGCAACGTCCTGCGCGGCAAGCATGGCAGCGTACGGCGAAGCCTCATCACGATCGGCCTTGACCTTCATACCACCGGTCACACGGACGATGGTTTCACGGCCAGAGAGATCAGTGACGTGCACGAAGGTGTCGTTGAACGAGGCGAAGATGTGGGCAACGCCGAACACCTGCTCACCATCCTTCAACGAAGGACCAACGCGGGTAACCTCCTCTACTTCCTTCTTAGCGACCTTCTTCGACTGTTGGCATCATCAACACCAAACGTCAGCATTCTCATACATCATAGCGGCGCAGAGCACCACGCGATCGACGCACCATGATGGATTCGGACGACTTTCAATGGACGAATGTGAGCCGATAGACCTCCTTCCGACCAAAAACCCATTCACATCCCCACCAGTCACTCCCCGGTTCGGTCCAAGTGAACCGTTAACCGGTTTAGACCGGACTTGGACCAATCTCATTTCGACCAATCAGAGCGCTCCCTATCTGGTCGCCACTCGGTTTAGACCACAAGGCGGAAGAGGGCCGTCATTTGCAAAGTTGACAGGACGTGTGAAGCGCGGAGCAAGGCGTTGACTGTTGCCGTGTGTGTGTTTATGCGTGTGTGTTGTTCTTAATCATTTCCGCGTGACGCGATACAAAATTAACACCATCTTTCGACTGAGGGCTCCAACCCACTGGTGACAATTTTACCAAATCTGATGGAAATGCACACTCAAAAATTAGTTTAGACCTCCATGTCCTCCCGCAAGCACGTTAGCCGCAAAGGTTAGACTGTCATGCGTACAGTTTAGACCACAATGCGTACGATTTAGACCACGATGCGCATTTACGTTGTATACAGAGACAGCCAGTATTGAGCTCTTCATGGCTCCGTCTCGTCCTCCTCGCCGCTGGACAAGGACTCCGTGTCCGCACACTCGTTCTCTGCTGCCTCTGCAGGCAACTGCGCCTTGATCTGTTGAATCTCGGTGAGGATGTGTGCGCATTCCTGCGTGATCGACCACATGGAGAAGCTCCCCGAGCCGTCCTGTTGCAATTGCCATGACGCACTCTGGCTCAGCCGAGGAAAACGCGCGTTGCGCTGACTCTCGACGTACTTCCAGCACGTGTCTTCGTCATAGTAGGAGTAGATCCACCCGATGTTCACGGGTCGACAGCGATACCACCAGCCTTCATGACGTCGCGGTCGTCGATCCAGATCCACAAAGAACTGAGCACCGAGCGTGTCGTACACGCGACACATCAACTGCTCAAAGGCGTGGCAGGCCGTGCTTTGCCGGGCTTTCCTCTGGGCATGCTCCACTGGATCGTACTTGCGCGAGATGGGACTCCAGAAGTTTCGTTCCCACACTGCACGCGCGTGGGCGTCCCAGAACGCTCGCCAGAGCTCCACAAGATGAGTGTGTTGGGTCCGATCAAAGGGGCAGTCGAGATCCGGATGGAACAGGTGCTCCCACGGCTTCTTCTTCTCGAATGCCGTCAAGCGCGCTTGGATCTGTCGGTTGCGTCCCAAGCGGATGGCAAAGTTCTTGGGTCGTGCCTTGACCGACTTGTCGGCTTCCGTGTCGCTCGCACTTGCTTCCGACGCACAGGACGAGGCCACTGAGCGCGTCGATCGCTTCGTCTTCTTCGTGGGTGTAGCCACTGGCTTTGGTGGAGTCGAGTCCACAGTTGCTCGCGTCGTGTCCGTTGCCGAGTCGTTCTCGTTGACCACGGGCAGTGCGTACGGAAGGATGTTGATCGCGAACATTTGCAGCGCGATAAACTCGCGGATGGTCTTGTCGACGCCATGGCAAAACTCGTGGAAGATCGTGTCGAGCCAATCCAGACTGCGCGTCGCCACGCGCTGCGCGAGAAACCCAAAGACCTGGTCGCACTGCGTCTTCTCCGAGGCCATCGTGAGCTTGATGTCGCGTCGCACGCGCTCTCGTCGTCGCCGTAGCGTCTTGGCGGCCTGCATAGGGCTATTCCCCACGGCATTCAACGGTAAGATCACGATGAGACTCACGCCAGTGTCCACGAACTGAAGCAACGTCGGCGAGTCGCCCGTGGCGAGGAACTCGCAGGCAATGTCCCGCAGCATCTGCAGGTCCCGGACCTGCACGCGTTCCTCGAGGAAATCGCAGAAGGCATGGAAGAGCGCCGTCGCCTTGACCATCTCGCTAGTGTTCTTGTTGGAAAATGAAGAGCTCCGACCGCATTTTGGGTGCAAATGGCGACTTGGTTTGGGTCGCCTCACCAAAACAGCAGAGACCGTGACGTTTGCCAGCTGTGGATTGACAGTAGTGTCATGTCCTTTACCATGAGCTCCCATGGGCGGATTCAGTCGGCATTCTGCGGTAAAGAGTCTGCTGTATGCTGCGTCCAAGCACCCGTCGCTCGTCCGGTCGACCGACACTGACGTCGTCGTCTTCCATCCGCGCAACGTCGACGTTTGACGCGTTCCTCTCGGACGAAAGCGACGACGACGATGAGAACGACGATGGAGGCGCCCTCCAGCGCATGCAACAGCAGGCTGACGACATGATCTACGCGGACAGCGCATTGCTCGGTGGGAATCCGCACGTCGTGCGTCCGAGTGGGAGCTTGGGGGACGACACGTCCTTCCGGATGGATACACCACCGCTCGTCGGTGCGTTCTCCACCTTTGAGCTATCGTTCTCCGACACGAAACACGAGAAGGAGACTGCGTCGACGGACGTGGCTGTGCCAACACTGTCGTTCCCAGTCGACGCGATGAGTGGCGATGTGGACGTGGACGTGGACGTGGACGCAATGGAGTCACCCGAGTCGCCGACGTTCTTTGACTCGAATCGGATCACAGCGTCCGTAGATCTGAGTGCCTTGTCGCCACGACAATCGGCAGAGGACTTGACGTTCCGACCGAGTGGACCGACGCCTGTGTGGGACAACCAGTCCATTGCGATGATGGAGGCGACGGACATCTCGACGTACTTGGAACGGCGTCCCAGTGTGTCCTCGTCTTCGTCTTCGTCTGGATCGTTGACGGACGTCTCGTTCTCGTCGAATATTGATGACTCCATTGGGAAACGGGGCAAACGAACGCCAGACAACTCGCTGATCGACGTGTCTGGCGCCATGTTCTCGTTCGTCTCGACGTCGACGGCTTCTGCGCACTCGTCCGCCACCAACTCGCTACCACAGCCGAATCCATCCGAGAGCTCGATGGTCAAGTCGCCTGATGCAGACCATTCGCTGGCCCTTTCACGACCGTCCGATTCGAAACTGGACTTTACAGGTGTGTACTTGGGCGAAGGAGGCGAGGACGTGCCTAACGCGTCAACGCCTGTGAAGCAGTCGCCTCCGCTTGATCCTCCCATTGTCTGTCGAGTGGTGAGTGTTCCAGTATCATTAAAAGCGGAAATGGACACTGGAGCACCGACTTCTGAGACCTTCGAGGTGGCATCACGAGACGAAGTCGATGGAACGTACCGAGGGAGAGCGAGAACGACGTCGACAACGTCGCTCATGCGCATCGTCTCGCGTCAAACAACGCGGAATCGAAGCAGTACGAGTGCTATGCGGACGGAGGATTGGCGAGGTCACCAGCGCAGTCTTCAGGATCTTTTTGGACCGCCAGAGGAGACCAAAGAAGGCGACGCTGACGCTGACGATGGGGAAACTGAATCAACAAGCCAGGTATTCCACGAGTCGCGGCTTCACGTAACGTTTCCCAAGCGAATGAGCTCGCCTCGTGATCGTCGAGAGCCGGCTCCACCTCGCCCACTGCATCCACAGCTCAGTCAGGCATCGATTGAAGTCCAAGTGGCCGTGGAGTCGGACAAACCCTCAGCGATTGGGATGATTCGACTTGACGAGGCTCTCTCCGTGGCCGGCACTCCACCTAGCGCGTACGACACTCGCTCTCAACATCTACCCGAGCTGAGTGTTCATCCAGGACTCGTCACAGTCGAAGAACGCAGTCACGTGGTAGAGACGAAGAGGCTCCGTGGCGCTAAGCCTCTCATCGACGTTGAGGACGATCGTCCGAGTGTTCTGCGCAACAGCCAGAGCGCGTGGTTGTCCGACGAAGGCGAGAACTACAGCATCAAAGAGTCGATTTGGCAAATCAGCGGCATTCCGAGCATCGGACCCACGAACGCTTCGTTCATTCAACGCTTGTCGAGTCAGTTGCAGCGGTTCTCCATCGGTCCTTCCGAGGCGTCGAGGCCAACAAAAGGCCAGTTGTATCGCCCCACCGTCCCGAATCCGACCGGCGTGACCTCGCCAAACTCGACGTGCTCCGTGCCTCGTCGTATCCCTCGTGGCTTCGACGACCGCGGCTTCTACAGCAATCTCGGGAACATCGAGTGTGAAAAGGGCGGGAAACCGAGTCAAGACGCTGGTACCAATTCTTCTGACGGGCTGGAACAACGTTGGGCGTGGATGGTTCTGGCGGCAACTGCGCTCGGAGCTGTTCTCGGGATGGCTCTCGTCCTCATCGAGCCGTTAGCACCGCATCTAAGGCCTGTAAGCTCCGGTGACTCGTTACCAGGCTTGACACGGTGGATTCAGCTGCCTGGTGAGCTCTTCTTGCGGTGCTGGAACTGTGTCGCGGTCCCATTAATGCTCTGTCAGGTGGTGAACGGCGTTGCCGAACTCACGATGATCGACAAAGTGTCTTCGGTGTTTAGTCTCTCAAACGCTGGCTATCACATGTTGCTTTCGTCCATGGTAACTACCATTGAGGGTGTCGGTATCGCGTACATCTTCCATTTGCTCGGCTTTTTTCGGAGTGACGACACGAAGGAACAGCAGCAAGTGACGATGGGCGACGGCATGTCGACATTTCTGTGTGCGAGCAACAAAACGTACCTGCAAATGGGCTCGGACGGTCGTCACTTCCACTGCCTCAATACAAATTCGAGCTCGATCTCGCATTTCTTTAAGATCAAGGACATCAACGGCGTGTTGAAGGAGACATCTCCGGTTTCCCTCAATGAAGCACTGAGCGAGTTGGGGTCTGCACTTTCACCAAACAACCTCGTCAATGCTCTTGGTCAGAGTGAGCTCATGAGTATCAGCGTCATCGGCGTGGCGATCGGACTCGTGATCGGTTCACGAGCAAGGACTCGTCGTCTCGCTTTGGTGGCGACGAGCGACAACGAGCAACTCGCACGTCCACATCCGGTAGTTGGCGTGTTTGTCGAGTTCCAGTCGTTGCTCGAGTGGCTCGTGCAGGTCTTGCAAGGCTTTGCTCCGTTTGGCGTGTTCTCCCTCGTGACTGGCCACATCATCGCAAATCGTGACGAGTGGTTCGTCCTTCCGTCCAGCGTTGGCGCGTTGATCGCTGGTGTCTTGATTGCTGGACTGGGCCACGTCTTCCTCACAGCGCCAGCTCTTCTCAAGATCAGGTGTGGTCGGAATTTCGACCCATGGGCTCATTTACGTGGGTTCCTACCAGCGTTTGCGTTCAGCTTTGCCATTGGTGACGTCGTACTAGCGACTCCGATCATCGCTGAGTGCTTTGCCGGCGCTCGGACTGTGACCAAGTCGATAGCGCAGGTCGGAATTGGCGCCACCAGCGAGTTGCATCGCAACGCCCACGCCTTGTACTATCCGCTGGCCCTCATGTTCCTTGCCGAGACAAGTTCCGACGAGACGGTCGACGTCGGACTCGGTGCTTTCCTGTGGCTTACGGTCTTGACGTTGATCAGCTGCGTGCTCTCGACGCGCGACGTCTTGCCGCTTCCAACGCTGACTAGAAGCAGCCAAAAACACGTACGCACCATTGCGACGTTGTACAAGGCCTGGATGACCGTCTTCACGCACCAGAGCTCTTCCACTTCGAGTCTGTCAGTGCTAATGGCCGTCGATGTCATTCTGGGTCGTGTCGTCGCCGCTGTGAACACGCACGACCATTTGATGGTGACGCGGATGGTCGCAGAACGCTGCGAAGAGGTCTGTATCGATGCTCCAATGCCCAGTGCCCACCCGACTCCAGTACAAGCGCCAGCAGAACCCACGAGGCCAGTCGAGAATGAGCCAGCAATTAGTACGCCGCAACCTACACGTCCATCTGCTCGTCCTTCTGTGCGTGAGAGCCGCTTCACCGTAGAACCACGCGACAGTGCCTGGGTGTAGTGTATAACTGTTTGTATCGTTGATTAAATTCGTGTCCTAGTTGATCCTACGCCGCATTGGTCGTGAACCCTCGATGCTCTTGAAGACGGAGTTGCCGTTGCTCGGCCACCAGCGCGAGGTATAAAGCCGACTGTCGGTGTGATGGCGCGGACGTATGCGGCTTGTACTGTTGCGTCGCGTGTGTTGCTCGCTCTTTCTTCACAGTGGCCATGGTGCGTTTAACGTCAGGACCCAACCATGATGCCACTTGTTCCGACGGCATTTCCGCCTCTAACCTCTCCAACTCGGCCACGAGGTCGTACACGATGGGCTTGTACGTCATGTGAACTGTGGATATGCCTTCTGAAGGTGCTTCTATTGCCTGGAAGGGTGTGAAACCCATCGGCAAGTCACTGACGACGCCGAGGTGCTGGGCTTCTTGAGCCAACCGCTGTATCATTTCTTGTCGTCGTTTCGCGACCGACACCTCGTTCGACGCCTCTTGTACTCTGCACTGCATTAATCCACACCTCAGCTCTCTGTCCTCTCGATAAATCGTCATATTCATGGAGAAAGAGCCATGAGCCACTTACCATCATGTTTCCTCTGCCGACTTTCGTCCACAGCCGATCTTGACCATCACTCTGATCTAGAGTTTCATTTTGACCAATCAGGAAACAGACTACCTGGTAGTCAAAAACGGAAGTTGAAGTGCCATAAATTTATCAAAACAAGGTGGAAACCGCCTGAGCAATTGCGTGCGTCCTCATGTCCTGGGTCCGGGCTGATCTCTCTCGTTCTCTCGCTTCATACTCCTAGTAAACGACTCGTTTCAGCGATGAAGTCCTCCTTGCTCGGGTTTGCGCTGTGTTTCTGGAGTTTCCTGGCGTTTTCCGAGGCCGAGTGCACTCTCAAGCGCAGCAAATGCCTCGGTGTGAATGACCCCGTGTGTGCGTCCGACGGCGAGACCTACGCGAGCAATTGCCAGTTCGAATACACTCTGTGCAAGGCTCACGCCAAGGGAAACACCCTCACCAAGCTCTTCAAGGGTGCGTGTGACGACGAGGCCAAGAATCCTTTCTGTTATATGCGCTGTACACGGCAGTACGATCCAGTCTGTGGGTCGGATAACAAGACGTATGGGAACAAATGCACGCTTCTAGCTGCGCGATGTCAGACAGTGACGCTGACACAGAGCCACAGCGGCGCCTGTGACGCAGGCGATTCACAAGCCTAATAGATCCAGCTCTCATTAATAAAACGTGTTTCAACGATGTGATACTAGGCCTGGTGGCGTGGTTGTCTCTTCCTGTGGTTCCTTACAACCACTTGCTGCGGATCTGCGACCAGTGGTCATGGGTAGCGATCTTAAGCACACGAGGGATGATCGCGTCGATGCGCGACTTGATCTCCTCGGTGAGCTTTGGCACGACGTCGAGCGCCTTCAGGTTCTCCTCCATCTGCTTCAAGCTCGAAGCGCCGAGAATCACAGTCGAGACGTGCTTATTCGAGCTGCACCACACCAGCGCAAGCTGAGCCAACGAGCAGTCGAGTTCTTCAGCAATTGGACGCAATTGCTCGACCTGCTTGGTCATCTCGTCAAAGTCGCCACGCAGCAATGAGCGGATGTACTCGCTCTGGGCGAGACGAGTACCCTCAGGCATACCGTTGGCGTACTTGCCCGTGAGTAAACCAAACTTCAAAGGCGACCAAGTAGTCAGACCGTAGTTGTACTTCTTGTAGAGGACGTCGTAGTCCATTTCCACGCGCGAGCGCTCAAACAGATTGTACTGAGGCTGCTCACAGATCGGACGGATCAAACCAAGACGGTCAGCAATCTCGCAAGCTTCAATGATCTCCGAGGAAAGCCACTCGCTGGTTCCCCAGTAAAAGGCCCAGCCTTGCTGGATGATGAAGTTCATGGACCGCACGGTCTCCTCAATCGGCGTGAACGGCTCCGGACGATGACAGAAGATCACGTCCACATAGTCCAGTTGCAAACGCTCGAGCGAGGCCTTGGTGCCTTCCACCAAGTGCTTGCGGCTCAGGCCACGCGCGTTCGGCCCTTCCTTGGTCCCAGTGAAGACCTTGGTCGAGATCACAAGGTCTTCCCGCGTCCACAACTTGTTCTCCACACCACGATGGAACACCTGACCGAGGACCTTCTCAGCCGCGCCAGCGCCATACACTTCAGCGGTATCCCAGAAGTTGACACCACGTTCATAGCCGTACGCCATGATCTCATAGGCCTTGTCGACTGTCACCGAGTCGGCAAACGTGACCCAACTGCCGTAGCTGAACTGGGAAACCAGCAGACCCGAGTCCCCTAGGAATCGGTACTTCATAGACGTCGAGGTGGAAGAGGTAGCCATGATGGAGACAAGAGAATGAGAAGGAGCTTGAGTAGTGCGTGTGAAGTCGCAGAATGAGCTCCTGGGCACGAGTCCTAGGACGAAGTTGGCGTTTGATCACGTTTGATCACGTTGCCGATGGATACTGAACTGGCCAATCAGTTAGTCCTCCCCCATTTCCTGGAATCTGATTGGTTGTTAACTGATTGCGTAGGGATCAAACCGTGTGTGTCGGAGAATGAAGGTCACCAAAGGACCTTCAATCTGTCGACAACTCCATATCTTCCGTAAACAAGTCCTTCAATGCGACCCAAGCTCTGTCGTTGAGTTCCAACTTGCTCTTATGCAACGGTGTAAATTGATCACTACGACTTGAAGTCAGCCTGATTTCTCCCTCGTGACTCGGTCTCAAGATGAGACGTCAGATGCGTCACTGGACCATCTCTCCTTTCCTTTGACCACTCAGCACCTGAGCGCATCCTCCTTGTCATAGAACATCTCGCTGCGCGAATGTACTCGTGATGACAGAGACACGAGATCCCGCCGGCCATCTCGCGTACGTACACTGCTTGCAAAGCACGACCAAGAGCCAGGATGAGAGCTCCCTCCGATCCACACTACCAAGGAGCCACCATTGATTTGTGTAACGAGAATGTATGGAACATTTAACCCATCTAGTGCCAATCGAACTGAAACGTACTGGGTACAAACGGTCGATCGACGGACTCCCCGAGCAGCGTTTGTTCCACTCGCTCCCAAGCCGCTCGAGTGCGCAGGACCGGCATTTCTTCGTTGTATTGCCGGAACTCGGCCACAGAATACCAAACAGAGATGGTGTGGAGGAGATACTTGTCGTACTCGAGGCACTTTTCTTCGTTCAATGAGTGGCGATAGAGCTGTAGTTTCGATGTGGACGGCACGGAGACGTACGACCGACTTGTCGTCCGCCAGAGGCGATGTAGGTCGAGCTCGAGTCTTGCCCACTCTTTTCGCAGGTGGAGAAGATTGTCCTAGCAAGCACACATCCGCAACAATAAATACAATCAAAACTGTAGCAAACGAGACCTTCGTACTCGTTTCTTCACGCGATACTTGCGTTCATACGCTCGTTGGCGTCGACGCTGGTCTTCTAGTACCGTGTTGGTGTCTATACGAGAGGAAAACGCCACCATCCGTGGTCCTCGATGGTCGCTTCTGTCTGCATCCATAGTATTCGCGTTTGTCGCCGTCGCTGGTACACTATTTGTGACGCAATCTCGGGCGGCTCTGCTATCGTTGAGCTCGTTTAGACGATTGAACGGGCTTACCGACGTGTGATCTCCACTTGGGCTCGATGAGCTGGACAAGAAGTCTTCGCAGGCGATCATATCAGGTAAATCTTCGAATGGAACCATTAGGACGACGTCACCTGCCGACCACTCCGTCTCTTGGCTTCCTCGAGCCGTTTGAAACCGCGCCGTGTCTGCTTGGCTACTCATAACTTGCTGTCTTGCCATGCTCATCGCATCCATCTCGAATTCGAAAGTGTACTCGAAGACATTGAGTCTCTCACTGCACTGGAGACTTGAAGGAGGTTGGGCTATCCTCGGTGAGACGGCATTCCGGACTGTCGAAGGGAGGTGCGAGGAAGAACTGGAGGAGCGCCCAGCGCTACCACACTGTAGCGCATCGAACACTGGCGTCACACGGCTCTTCTTATCGACCGAGGGACGTGGTTATTACTGGCTAGGCGCCAATGGCCAGTGAATCAACAGTCAAGTCGAGCAAGGACCTGAGCCTGGAGGCTGACCAGGGCTGGTCCGCCTGCCCGTACTGTACGATACAGAAGAAACAGGTGGGCAAGCTATCGAACGACAGACTCTCTGACCACTCATTGGGGATCTCAGAACCGAGTCAGTTGCCCTGCTTGTGGGGGAAGGTTCGTACTTTGTCTGTTTGCTGCAGTACCAAGTGATTCCGACCATCGAACGAGGACAGAGAGTCGTGCGATTGAAGCCACGTTGTGGTCCACAACGAACGAAAAGAGTGGCGTGGCGGGTGTTCCGTTTAGAAGACTCCCAAAACCATTTCGATTGTCGTGAACAAGAAGTGAGGACGAGCCGACCTATTCGACCTCCACGTGGTCGCGCAGCGAGTCCCTCGTGGTCTTCCATGCGTTCCTACCGTCACTGCTATGAAATGCGGTTCGACATAACCTATTACGTGACTGCCCTCTCTCTCAAAAGCGTTCTCTTCGACAGGAACACACCGAGTACTGGCGGGACCAGATAGGCACTGGTAAGTCAACATTCACTGCGTCAACGCGTCAGGAATTGACATCAAAGCAATCTTGTGGTCATATTCTAGGTTTTGTTACTCGGTGCTTTACAGCCATTTGCTACGCAGAGAGGACCAGTCGTCGTACGTCGCAAGCTTGAGTTTGCGAGGGATGATGGCTTCGATGCGAGCCTTCACCTCTTCCGTGAGCTTCGGAACGACTTCGAGAGCTTTCAGGTTCTCTTCCATCTGCTTCACACTGGACGCACCGAGAATGACAGTCGATACACGCTCGTTCGATGTGCACCAAGCCAGAGCGAGCTGAGCCAGCGAACAGTCGAGCTCTTGAGCGATTGGACGGAGCTGCTCGACCTGCTTGGTCATCTCGTCAAAGTCGCCACGCACAACGCTGTAAACGTACGCGCTCTCAGCGAGACGAGTGCCTTCTGGGATGCCGTTGGCGTACTTGCCCGTGAGCAAACCGAACTTGAGCGGCGACCACGTCGTCAACCCCAAGTTGTACTTTTTGTACAGGTTCTCAAACTCCACCTCGACTTTGGAGCGTTCGAAGACGTTGTACTCTGGTTGCTCGCAGATCGGACGAATCAATCCGAGACGGTCAGCAATCTCACAAGCCTCCAGGATCTCGCTAGGAAGCCACTCGCTGGTTCCCCAGTAGAAGGCCCAGCCTTGCTGGATGATGAAGTTCATCGCGCGCACTGTCTCCTCGATCGGCGTGTAAGGCTCTGACCGATGACAGAAGACCACATCCACATAGTCCAGCTGCAGTCGCTTGAGCGACGCCTTGATTCCTTCAACCAAGTGCTTGCGACTTACTCCACGGGCGTTTGGTCCATCCTTGGTCCCAATGAAGAGCTTGGTCGAGATCACGAGGTCTTCCCGCGTCCACAGCTTCTCTGCAACACCACGCTGGAACACCTGGCCCACCACTTTCTCTGCCGCACCGAGACCGTAACTCTCTGCCGTATCCCACAAGTTGATACCGTGCTTGTAGCCATAGGACATGATCTCGTAGGCCTTGTCGACGGTCCCCGCGTCTGCAAACCAACTGCCGTAGTTGAACTGGGAAACCAACAAACCAGAGTCACCTAGGAATCGGTAATTCATGGGTGTTACTGGTGAAACCATGACGTCGAACGAGAAGAGTTGGCTTGGGGGTTGTGACGCAAATGCCAAAGTGATCTCTTTCTTCACTTCCGCTCGTCGACACAGGTCTTCTTGTGCTTGTCAATTCTTTTCAGCCAATCATGAGCAGTTCCACACAATATGTGCGGTATGATTGGTCCAATCTAGCTATACAGGACGCTTGTGGACCAATCAGTTGGGTTGCTCTAATCCTGGCGGAAAGGTGACCCATGATCTGTGTTCAGCGCCAGGGCGTTGGCGAGATCTTCGAGCGTGTGAAGCCAAGTGAATCATACACGGCTCAGAAGGACCAGAGATGAGTGAGATATCGTATTCACGTACAGAACCGTGGCCACCGGACAAACTCAGTCACTTTACGCGCTCAGAAGGTGAAGAAACTTCCATTTTTGCACCCACTTGAGGAACAGATTCGAACCCTAGCTTCCACTTTGTCCAGGTTACGTCACCCTCACAGCCACTACAAGTGAGAATCCTGCGTGAACTCACGTCTCTCATCCTGTTTACAGCCATATGCTGCGGATCTGTGGCCAGTGGTCGTGAGTGGTGACCTTGAGCACACGAGGGATGATCGCGTCGATGCGCGTCTTTATCTCCTCAGTGAGCTTGGGGACGACGTCGAGCGCCTTCAGGTTCTCCTCCATCTGTTTCAGACTAGAAGCACCAAGAATCACAGTCGAGACATGCTCGTTCGACGTACACCAAGCGAGCGCGAGCTGCGCAAGCGAACAGTCGAGTTCCGCAGCGATCGGACGGAGCTGCTCAACTTGCTTGGTCATTTCATTGAAATCTCCACGCAGCAAAGACAAGATGTACTCGCTTTGGCCCAGACGCGAACCTTCTGGCATTCCGCTGGCGTACTTGCCCGTGAGTAAACCAAACTTCAAAGGCGACCAAGTAGTCAGACCGTAGTTGTACTTCTTGTAGAGGACGTCGTAGTCCATTTCCACGCGCGAGCGCTCAAACAGATTGTACTGAGGCTGCTCACAGATCGGACGGATCAAACCAAGACGGTCAGCAATCTCGCAAGCTTCAATGATCTCCGAGGAAAGCCACTCGCTGGTTCCCCAGTAAAAGGCCCAGCCTTGCTGGATGATGAAGTTCATGGACCGCACGGTCTCCTCAATCGGCGTGAACGGCTCCGGACGATGACAGAAGATCACGTCCACATAGTCCAGTTGCAAACGCTTGAGCGACGCCTTGGTGCCTTCCACCAAGTGCTTACGGTTCAAACCACGGTTGTTTGGTCCTTCCTTGGTACCGATAAAGACCTTGGTCGAGATCACAAGGTCTTCCCGCGTCCACAACTTGTTCTCCACACCACGATGGAACACCTGGCCGAGGACCTCTTCCGCAGCGCCTGCTCCATAGCCCTCGGCCGTATCCCAGAAGTTGACGCCGTGCTTATAGCTGTACGCCATGATCTCATAGGCCTTGTCGACTGTCACCGAGTCGGCAAACGTGACCCAACTGCCGTAGCTGAACTGGGAAACCAGCAGACCTGAGTCCCCTAGGAAACGGTACTTCATAGGCGTCGAGGGTGCGGCCATGGCGTCGAGAGAGAGGAGCACGGAGGATGCGCTTGATGGAATGCCCAAATGAGCTCGTCGATTCCTCATTTTCACGGTATCATCAACTATTTTAGCCAATCCGATGGTATTTGTCTCAACAAATCTACAATGATTGGTTAACATATTCGTCTTTTGTACCAATAAGAAACGAGAATACTATTCAGTGCATAGCGATTGGATGAAAATGAACAAACTAGCATTCGCCAGTAGCCTTGAGCGTGAGCTCAGGGTCCTGGCACTGGGCGTAGGAGAAGAAGCAGTCGTTCGAGTACGTCTGGTCATCGGAACCACAGATTGGGTCAAAGATACCCGAACACTCGACTTCCTCGCATTCGGAGTCTTCGTCGGCGTCCACCTTTTCGTCGTCTTCGGCTTCGCTGGCGTCCACCTCTTCGTCGTCCGTGCGGATGTGGACGAGCTTGATCCGGACGGCCTTGCAACGTAGGCGAGGCGCTGAGGCTTTGCACTTGCCTGCGTGCGCCTGCATGAGGGATGGTATGTCACAGCGACCCGCCAGCATCACGCATTCGTTCGTGTATGTCAAGCCATCCGAGCCACAGACCGGATCAATATCAGCCGTGCAACTCAGTCCGCAGTACGGGTTAGCGTCCAAGTCGTCACACGCGCCGATAAACAGCTTGTCAAGTGCCTCGTTCTTCGACTTGGCCTTGCACGCAGCAGTGGTAAAGTCGCATATGTCCGAGTAGGTTTGTCCATCAGTACCACAGATCGGCTGCGAGTCAGAGGTACACTCGCCTTGCTTGCTGCAGCCGGTGGTAGCAGTCGAGGTCGATGAGTTATTCCCTTGGGCTGAGATCACGGAGTCCGTGAGACCCAGGACAGCGATGGTGATGGCGGCGACGTGGATCTTCATGGCGATTGGAGTTGGGTGGACTTGTCCGGCTTGTGCTTAATGGAGGCCCTTGGAAACTGAGAGAATGTATCGACAACATACGCAGTAATGTCGCTAGCATCCGTGGGTACACTTTCCTGAGTTCGAATCGTGGTTTTGAGTTCACATAAGGTAGCGTATTTTCACTGTAGCACAATACACGGTCGTCTTTGACATGTTCTCGACAAATCAAGGTATCTTGAGAAGGGTTTTGGTCACAAGAGCTACCTTTTTCTGTGACAGGATGGAACTTGAAGTCGATGACCGTCACTCCAGCGAGAGGTGGAGTTCTGGAACTTTGCGACCAGCGTACACACGCTCTGCACTCCTGATTGCGTCCCAAAATCGAACAATTAGTCCATTTTTTTCAAGATACAGTAGCCTCGAACAACTCATTCATCACATTATTATGAGGTAGAATGGGGAAGCTCCTGAGTTTATGGAAGCTTAACAGGACTAGAAGGATAGCACTTCGCGTCCTAGGATTGACTGTACTTCCTCTTCAACCCGAACTCATCTCGACTGTCCTCTTTGTCTGTGGTTTGACTCATCCGTGCCTCGTACTGTAAACGTGTGTTGTATCACGAAATGCTCTTTGTTGATCGTATTCTCTCTCACGAGCCCTCCATCGCCCAGGTTTCTCTTTATTGCCTTGTTCTCTGTGTCTCATTCCTGACGGAGAGCGCCTTCTTGGTCTAGGTCACTTGCGCCGGTGGTTTTGACGGCTCGTCCTCTCACTTTCCAATTCGCTCAGCGCAACCCAAGCCAACTACAACCCTGAAGACCCAAGTCTTTCTTCCCAGCCATGAAGATCTACGTCGCTGCTATCGCCATCCTAGGCTTTGCCGCCTCGCAAGTCACTGCTCATGACAACGCAACGTCGCCATCCGAGTACACTGTTGTCTCCACCATCGACTGTGATGAGCACGCTATGTGCACCTCAGACTACGAACCAGTCTGTGGTACTGATGGGGAGACCTACTCCAACACGTGTGTGTTCAACAACGCCGTGTGTGACGCCATGGACGATGGTGTGCAACTCGATAAGCTCTTTGACGGCGCCTGTGACGATACCGATGCCAATCTGTACTGTCACATCCGCTGTACGAAGGAGATTATGCCTGTATGCGGCTCAGATGGTGTCACGTACTCGAACGGATGCACGTTGTTGGCAGGTCGTTGCGAGACCCCATCACTCACGCAAGTTCACACGGGTGAGTGTGAAAATGAGAACACTGAAGAAACCCGAGGCTACGGGGAAGAGATGACAAGCAAGTGCTCAAACGGCTGCCCTCGCAACATTGCGCCAGTGTGTGGTTCTGATGGAGTGACGTACTACAACGACTGCCTGTTGAACGTGGCGGCGTGCGAGAACCCAGACCTCGGTCTGACGGTGGCGTACGACGGCGAATGCGACACTGAAGAGTGTCCAAAGTTCTGCCCAGACGCCATTATGCCAGTCTGCGGCACGGATGGTCTAACTTACGACAACGAGTGTTTGCTCAACATTGCCGCGTGTGAGCAGCAAGATCCAGACCTGACTGTTGACTACGAGGGTGAGTGTGACGACGAAAGGCCCCGACCAGCGAACAAGCAGCCCGTCACTGAAGAGACCACTCACCGCGCGTGCCCCGAGATCGCTTGCACGGACAAGTACGATCCAGTGTGCGGTACGGACGGTAAGACGTACTCGAACGATTGCTACCTCAAGGACGCGCAGTGTGAGCACCCAGCCCTCAAGCTTGCGTACAAGGGCGAGTGCAAGAAGACGTGCCAAAAACCGATTTGTCTCGCGATCTACGAGCCCGTGTGTGGCTCGGACGGCAAGACGTACTCGAACAAGTGCCTCTTCTCCTACGCGCAATGCTTGGACGCCAAGTTGAGTATCCAGTTCAATGGCGAGTGCGCGTAAACCTCGGAAATGATTCGGTGCCGCCTCGTCTCTGTTCACGCCAAGGTGTGATGCCACATGTCAAACGAAGAGCTTTGATTGGATAAAACGAATAAAAAGGATTCTTTTCAGCGAATAGTAATACTTTGTACCTCATAATGCATTATGATTGGCTATAACGAGTGACCACATCTGTCACAAACTTGTGCTCATTGACGAGACGCCTCCAAGATGAAGAGCTCATTTCGGCATTCGCCACGCACGCCGCAAGCTCTCTCTCGCTCTCGACGCTATGGCCGCGCCATCGACGCCTATGAAGTACCGCTTCCTCGGCGACTCGGGTCTCCTCGTCTCGTAGTTCAGCTACGGTAGCTGGTTCACCGGCACCGTCGACACGGCCTACGAGGTCATGGCGTACGGCTTCAAGAACGGCATCAACTTCTGGGATACAGCGGAAGGCTACAGCGAAGGCGCGGCGGAAAAGATCCTTGGTGAGGTCTTCCACCGTGGCGTTGAAGAGAAAGTCTGGACGCGGGAAGACCTCGTGATCTCGACCAAGATCTTCATTGGTACCAAGGAAGGACCAAACAACCGTGGTGTGAGCCGCAAGCACTTGATTGAAGGCACCAAGGCGTCGCTCAAGCGCTTGCAGCTGGACTACGTCGATGTGTTGTTCTGCCACCGCTCGGAGCCATACACGCCGATTGAAGAGGCCGTGCGTGCCATGAACTTCATCATCAACCAGGGCTGGGCCTTCTACTGGGGCACGAGCAACTGGCTCCCTCACGAGATCCTCGAGGCCTGTGAGGTCGCTGACCGTCTCGGTTTGATCCGTCCTATCTGTGAGCAGCCGCAGTACAACCTCTTCGAGCGCTCGTACGTCGAGGGCAGCTACGACATTCTCTACAAGAAGTACAACTACGGTTTGACCACGTGGTCGCCGTTGTTGTTTGGCTTACTCACGGGCAAGTACGCGAATGGCATTCTAGAAGGCTCGCGTCTTGCGAGAGCGAGTACGTCATGAACTTTGTGCGTGGGCACATCGACTACTTGATCAACCAGGTCGAGCGACTCCGTCCTATTGCGGAAGAACTCGACTGTTCTTTGGCGTGGTGCACGTCGAACCAGCGTGTGTCGACGGTGATCCTCGGTGCGTCGAGTGTGAGCCAGTTGGAGGAGAACTTGAAGGCGCTCGAGGTCGTGCCAAAGCTCACGGAGGAGGTCAAGGCGCGCATCGAAGCGATCATCCCTCTTCATCTCAAGGTTGCGACTTACGACCACTGGCCTTTGTTCCGCAGCAAGTGGCTGTAAATCGTATCCCATCAAGACACCTGGCACTAGCTTCTGACAACTGAAGAGCGAATATGACTGGACAGCTAGTTACGTATCTGTCAACTAGACATTTCCATCTCCTATTCGTGTTCAATGGTGTCTTTTTGGCTCGGTCAGATACAAAGAACTCCACTTGAGCTCTCAGAAATGCCGTTATTTGAACGTAGTACTCGTTCTCAGAGGTGCTTGGACACCAGAACTCTATCTGTATCCTCGCTAGACCCTCCTCGATTTATCAATTATAAAAGGTAGGACATTCTCAAGACGCTTATCGGAGGATCCACGAGGATCAAAAGAAACTCAAGAGACGCAACGGGCCGTTTGAAGGACATGAGGTGACGTTCTCTCGCTTTGCTGCTTTCTCTCTGTGAAGAACAGTGGTGAGATGGGCTACTCTCTCATTGAAGTCTATTGAGTCGTTTTACACGTGCTCTATAGCTGTTTGAACTACACCCTGTCAATTTACCGCTAAAGTTCTACTCCAGTAGTTGCTTTGCCAGCGCGCGTGGTCTCCCGAAAGATACGTTGCCAGTGTTGTTGTGCCTGGTCGCTCGGTCGGGTGGAGTGTCGCTGCACTCGTTCGGGTGGTCGCCTCGTGGGTCGCTGCTGCTCTCGCCATTCGGTTGAACTCACTCTGATGATGGTGCCAATGTCGGACGCCTAAACTGTCCGCCAATCGTCGTGCCACCGCATAGAATCCGAGTAGTCTCTTCTTTCTGGGCGGTTTGTACTTGCTCATTTGCTGGTGGACGAGCGAGCTGCTGCCAACCACCTCAAGTGGTGTCCATCCCTTCCTCTGAGCTTCCTTCAGTCCTGCGATCAGGCCTTCGTACATGACTTGATTGTTGGTTGTGCCAGGGAGGCTCATGCTTGTGCTCCATACGATGTCTGCATCCGTCGCCGTGAGATGGGCTACGTAACGGCAAGTACGAGCACGCCAGGATCCTTCCTTCAACGATGGGTCGCAGGACAGCTTGGGTGCATTACGAGCACAGAGACACCACCGAAGAGTTGGATCAGTAGAATTCTATTGACCGTAGGAAGGACATCTGCTTGCTTACGTCCTGTGTACTACTCCATGAACATCCTGTCGATGACCTAGGCTCACCCAAGTCCCGAAATGCTCTAGGTCGCCATGAACTCGAGGAGTTAGACCCAAAGCGCGGAGATCGCCGAGATACTCGCGAAATGTACTCACCACGCCACGCTCGATGACAAACCGCTCCATCCTGCCGTCGGCCGAGAAGTAAAAGAAACACGTGCACGAGTACTCGGCCTCTTCGTGCATCATCTTCTCGAAAGCGAACGAGTTGCCCACCACAAACTCATACAGACGCCGCACGAGGTGCGGTTGAAGCTGACCACGTAGTACGCACTCGAGGCGGACGACTGGGGCTTCCATCGCTCCTACGATCGTCACAGATCGAACATCCACTTGACTGTTTTGTAGTGTGCTTGGACTCGCATCGAGTCGCTCGGTGATGAAGTGTGAGAGGAAACTGGAGACTTCAGATAAACTCGGTGGAAGCAACAGCTGGTCAAGGCATCGAGTGATTTGTAGCTGGATTTCTAGGCGATCCACTTCACGACGAAGGAACTGGACGCGTTCTTCTCTCTGAATCTCCATCTCCTTGTTGAGACGACGGTAGTATTTTCCACGCTCGCTGCTGTTCATGACTGGGAGCTTGCGCTGGCGTTGACGACGTGGTAGAACTCGCTGATTCATCGGTCCTGGAGCTCGCTGAGCCATCTGGTTGAACGACTTACATCGATGAGTCGGCCTCGTGCGGGAACTTTGTCACTGAGGATGCTGGTTTTGAACCGACGCTGTTTGTAAAAATGGAAAAACTGTCGTCCGCACACGCCATCGTTTCTCTGCCACCTGAGCGTTGCTTCCGCGAGTCGAGTTATTCTGTTCCTAACCAACGCGTCGCGCATGTTCAGAAGACACATTCTGATTCCAAGGTCGGATCGTTGGTCACGTAGTGGCCTACATGACGAGAGTCTGCAAACTTGATACGTTCGCACGTATGTCTACGCGCGCTTACCTGATCCACAAGGTACACAAGCGCTCCGTGTCTACTCAAACGCAGGTCGCACCGTTCTCGCCTCAAGTCGCCTGAAACGACTGTCAGCCCTGCACACTTGCCACTGAGAAGGACGACCGATCACCATGCGAGATTTCATTGTGATAGCCTTGATCAAATGCCCCGATGCTCATCGTGCTCGAGATAAACCCCACGACACTCCCATATCTACAAAGACTTCTTCGCCACGGCCACAACAACAAAGTACTTGTACTGGTCCCAATCAGGCGTTGCGTATCTGTCAAACACGGCCGCTTCCTCGGTTCAAGACATCTCCTTGCACTCACCTCTCGCGTTGTGGTCACTACGTCCAACCTTCTAGGACAAACAAAGCTTAAAGCTTGAAGTTTCAGAACCGAACACGTACCCACGCTGCCTTCGCTTAGGTGTCCCTACGTGCTTCTTCCTGGACTCATAAGAACGCCGATAGGGCAATGCGAACACCTCTCCCCCTCTTCGAGACACACAATCAGATGCGAGTCAATCATGACGAGAACGTCTGGCGTGGAGCCCAAGAGGATATTTCTAAGTGGCTATCGTTTGGTTGCTGCTTCAGGGAGTTCACCCGCTCCGGGGGGTCGAGTCAACCTGGACTGCCCTGTCTTTGAGAATGGCACGTGCATCCAGTGATTTCACCTCTCCCACTGCCATGACAGTACTGTTACCCAAATGACTGCAATGCCGGCTGCGTAGGTGAGCTCCTGGACGATTTGGGAACCTCCTCGACTGGTTTCTGGGCACGTCGGGTCTATGTGTGCATGGCGATTGCTAATACTACTATTTCAGTAGCCGTAAACAGGGACTAAACAGCGAAAGTTGTTAGTGTACTGAGATATAAGCGGATCTGTTGGCTTGCACCAGGATGAGGCAGCCCCGACCTCCGTCGAAGGCTTTGAGAAAACGATTTGCTGGCCAGCCATCGACGTTTGGGCTCACAGCACGCATCGAGTCGAGTTGCGCGTTGTTGGGGCTCCTCGCGCGACTAACGGGATCGTGCAAGCGGTTAATCCCCCCGGATGTGCGAGGAGTCCTAGGACAAGCGCTGTCGGGCAGGTATATCCCGCTACGTTATCATCCTTGCTCGTGCTCTTTGTGATGAGAAGATGAGGGGGGAAGCCTCTGGAAACCCATGTTCAAGCCATCGAGTGGAAAGAATCGGACAGAGACTCCCTTTTTGTGGCTGGTAGGTCGCTTGGTGCCTTGATGGACCCTCAATGACTTGTGGCTCTGAAGAAGCTCCTCTCGGCTGATTAAGCTGCCACGCAATCACTCAAGGGGACCACTACAGTGTCAACGCGTATGCCCACGCATAGAGGCTGTCTCTGACGTCATCTGCGTCGTCTGCGCCTTGGATGACTGGGTCTTTCTTCGTGGTCCTAGTAGATCGACCATGACTCTCGATTGATTTTCGTGTACTTCGTCATTCCACTGCCACTAACCTGCGTGGTTTACGCTTGGTGCGTCTTTATTGACCGCGCTTTCGGATTCAAACACAACGAGGACATTTCGCGGCACAAATAGAGTCACACTCGACTAACATGCCGTTTCTGGTGGGGACACGACCTTGTTCCGCCATCCTCGACCTTCGCATCCACGGAACACTCGCTCCTGAGGACTTGACTTGGTTATTTTCTGCACCTCTCGACGTGTTTTCCAGTCCTTGAGACACGTTCTGCGTCTGGAAACGGGCCAGATGGCCGGCTGAGCTGGGGGTACGCTCGCGTAACCGCCTCGAACTCTCGTCCCAATTGCGTTGCCAGTTGAGGGGTGAGACCCTCACCATCCCACCCACTCGACCGAGAAGCCAAGCCGTCAACAGACACGCAGCCCACCCGTTGCCTCGCGCCGTGCTAACTGAACTCGTCTCGACTGAACCCACACTCGTAGGTTCACTTGTCACGACGCACCATGCCCGTCTCGGGCGCCTGGGTCCATCAGAACTGCCATCACGAGCAGATCTTTCGGTCGGAATACAGAAGGCAAGGTATCCTGTACTGATCCAATGGCTCTCAGTCGCTCATTGGTCTCTGTGTGTGAAGGAGTAATCACAGGCAAGGCGTCAAGGTGAGCTGTCCATCCACTTGTGCTGACGAGAGACCACCCAGTTGACGTCATGCGGCGCGACCTTGCACTCGTGTGTGCTTTTGTCCAACTCCCTCCCTCGCGCGTTCGTGTCCTAGATCTTGCGGTACGTGGGCCATGCAAGCGCTACGGATCGCTCACGTGCGTAATATCGACGGCCGGTTCCTTGCAGGTGCTTCCCACATTGTTGTCCGACGCATGTCGAGCGTAGCTACTGCGGCTCGCCACTGCATCTCGCTGTCGGCGTGGACTCGTCGCTCTCTCACGTGGACGTACGAAGGCTTTCGGTGATCGCACGCTTCGAGTTCGATCAATGTGACGATGGTCTGTCTGCTGGGGTCCAGTACTCGATGAGGGACTTGCTGGATCAAAATCATCCGTCAACACCGTGGTTTCACGGTGTTTTGCTCTCGTCAAGTGACGTGTCGACTCGTATCTTTCGGATCAACGACGAGCCGTCGACCAAATGGTTCTACCACTGGGAAAGCGGCGCCACCAAGTCGCAGCGATTCACGAAACACGTGCTCTGTGCGTACGTTTTGCTAGGTCAAGAGGTAAACGACACGGTTGAGGTGCTCGGAGTCGTTCGCTCACCGGCATTCACCCTCGTTTCTCATCGCCGGTCGATCCCGACGGAAGGATCGGTGACAGAGGCGTCAGCTCCTGTCGACGTGCTACACAGGATGGTTCGTAGTCGCATTTCCCAGGCGTTTGAGCAGTATCAGGCCAACAAACGGCATTCCACCTATTCCGACGACGAGAATTCCGACTTTGTGTTGTCCGAGTCATCAGAGCAGGCGTCTGGTGGAAACCAAAGGGATCGCCACTTGTATCTAATGGCGTCGTTGAAAGACCTCGCGATTATCTTCCGCTTCGTGTCGAGTGTGTCGATTTTTGACGCCATGCCGTCGTTTTGTGTCCGCGAACACGTCTTTGCGAGTATGCGCGAGCACTGGACGTCGTCATCTCGGTCCAAAATGGCCATCACAGTCCTCGGAACAGTAATGGCACTGCGAACATCGGCGCAGCCTCTTCGATCCGCGTTCAGCTCGTCCATGGACGAGCTCTTCATCACGGTACTCAAGCTCATTGTGTGGATCGTCGGCGATGCAAACGTCAGCTGGCTACGGCAGTTCTTCGATGCGCATGCCGACGACGTGACCGACCCAACGCGACTCGAAGTGACCTTCATGCTCTGGGTGGAAGAGTTCTTTGCACGCCTTGACGGCTTTTGGCAACAAACCTTCGCTGGTTCAGCGTCTCGAGTGAACTCGATCGCCGCTTTTCGTGATCTGAGCGACCGTATCGTGGCTCTTGTGCATCCAGACAGTCGGTTCTGCGCACTGTGGCCGGCGATGAGAGTGATACTCGAAAGTTCAGGCGTTCTTATGTGGAAGCCATTCACTGCACAGCTGCAAGAGTCGTATACGGTACGTGGAATTGTCCGGATTCGTTCGTGTTCTTTGTCACTAATATGCTCTACTAGCGGAAACAAGTGCATCAGTTCGTGCCTCTCAGCTCGTCGCGCGCCGCTCGTGTCACAGGCGAATGGGATTTGGATTCTTCATCGTTCAACATCTGTCGCTTGTCAATTAGCGCTCAGAACGAGAACTTGTCCGCAAAGAACGTACTACTCGGCGCAGCAAGGCTTCTGCGGTGGCGAGTGTCAGTACGAGACGACAACGCGCTTCTGGTGAGTTTATGACCACTCGATTGTTCATTCTACTGATGGCTAACAGACGAATTGCGGTAGATCCAATGCGAGAACTCGCTGCTTCCGGTCGAGAGCGCGTGGATGAGCTTGATCTGTGACGACACTGTTCGGGCTACAAGTGTGCTACCGCTCGGTCTCGTCTGGCGTGGCGACTACCGAGGCCGAGTGAAGAGGCCAGGCTCGAATTACGAGCTTGAGTTCTTCTTTCGATCCAAGACACCAGCCTCTCATCGACTTGTGGTCTCACTGGCCCATGAGAGCTCGACGGATTCGCTCAGTGTCGTCGTGGAGTGCCATCACGCCGATTTTGCGTCTTTAGAACATACACGTGAGGAATGGGCACCAGTCTGGCGGGTGGATGCGCGATTGCACCGAAGAAGAGAGTAACCGAGCCACGAAACGAGCTCATGGTGATGAACAGTAAGCTAGGACATTCATTATTAGAGGGCTTCAATACACCACCCTCTACCATTCTTTAAAATCAGTCAAATCCGTGTATCCATTATAAAAGGTTTACCGCGTCCTACTTGCCACACAGGTCGCTACGCGCGGACATGGCGCACGAACACACGTCACTTGCTGGAGCTGGCATTTATCGCAGGACTTGCAACGTGTGGGTGTACACACGTCTTCACAATAGGCTTCACCCGTCGGTTCGTACACGAGGCACTGCTGGTTCTCGAGACAGAGCTTGGCAGCACACGGATTCTCCCGCGTCTCGTCCATTGACGCGCATTCGCCTTTGTGAGCGAGCGTGAGAGTCGAGCGCTTGCACTTCTCTTGGCCAAAGACGCACGAGTTGCCGTACGTCTCGCCGTCGGAGCCACATACCGGGTCATACTGCATCGTACAAATCGTCGTCTTGGAGCAGGTGGGCTTGGTCGATGGCTGAGTCGCGTTGCACGCACCGGTATAGCTCTGAATGAGCGTCGGGTGACCGCACCGAGCTGACGAGAGCATGCAAGCGTTGTTGTACGTCTTCCCATCCGAACCGCAGACTGGATCAGACTGGGACGAGCATCGAATCGCACAAAACGGACTGTTGGGCGAGTCGCACGCGAAGTCAAAGAGCTTGGTGAGATTTTTGCCGGCCTCAAGCGCGTTACACGCCGCTGTCGTGAACTGGCAGTCGTTCTGGTACGTCTTTCCGTCAGATCCGCACACCGGAACGTAGTCGTTGGAGCACTTGCGCTTGATCTCACAGTTGATCGCTGCGTCCTGAGCGCCGTACGAGGTGGAAAGCGCGGCCAGAAGGACGGCGGCGACAAAGAGCTTCATGGCTGATGAGTGATGAGTGACAGAACGATGAGTGCGATGAGGAGGTACGAGAGACTTGGAAAGTGAGGACGAGAGGGTCACAGTTGCGTGGGACGAGGCAAATGAGGCCAGCTTCGACCAAAAGCTCAAGTACCGAAGGTGGATGCGAAAAACATAGAAAATACAAAAAGGGTGGCACGTAACACCAACAGATATGTCTAGTGTTCTAATAAACACATCTAGTTTTGGTAAAGGACGTCAAGTGTTCAGAGGTGGCGTATGGGTACACTCGCACCCTGCTGGTTATGCGTAACAGGTCGCACGTAGTAGTGGCTCCTTTAGCAAATCTATTCGTTAACAGAGTGTGGCTACGAATGGGAATCTCTGACGCATGGCTTACAAGTACTTGTGGCGGTGGGTGGCCGATGGCTCGTGCGTTGGCAGCTTGAGCTTGTAGGTCACGATCGAGTCGATGCGGGCCTTGACCTCTTCCGTGAGCTTTGGCACGACCTCGAGCGCCTTCAAGTTCTCCTCGAGCTGCTTGAAGCTGGTGGCGCCAATGATGGTCGTGGACACACGCTCGTTCGACGTGACCCAGGCCAAAGCGAGCTGCGCCGACGAGCAGTTGAGCTCTTCGGCGATTGGGCGGAGCTGCTCGACCTCCTGCACCTTCTTCTCGAACTCACCGTTCAGCAAGTTGACGCGGTACTGCTCCGAGAGACGCGAGCCTTCAGGGATGCCGCTGCCGTACTTGCCAGTGAGCAGACCAAACTTCAGAGGCGACCAGGTGGTCAAACCGAACTTGTACTTCTTGTATAAGTTGACAAAGTCCATCTCGACACGCGAGCGCTCAAAGACGTTGTACTCTGGCTGCTCACAGATTGGACGGATCAGACCAAGACGGTCGGCGACCTCGCAAGCCTCGAGGATCTCCGACGAGAGCCACTCGCTCGTGCCCCAGTAGAAGGCCCAGCCCTGCTGAATGATGAAGTTCATGGCACGCACGGTCTCCTCAATCGGCGTGCATGGTTCTGGACGGTGGCAGAAGATCACATCGACGTAGTCTAGCTGCATGCGCTTAAGCGAGGCCTTGGCACCTTCAATCAAGTGCTTGCGGCTCAAGCCAGACGCGTTTGGTCCTTCCTTGGTGCCCACGAAGAGTTTGGTGGTGATCACGAGGTCCTCACGCTCCCAGATCTTGTTCTCCGCACCACGGTGAAACACCTGACCGAGCACTTCTTCGGCTGCGCCAGAGCCGCAGCCTGAGTTGAAGTAACTGAGTACAGCCAGCGACCATCACTCATAATGTACAGTAGAGCGCTAAAGCGAGGGCTTGTAATCAGATGGGTCAAGTTGAAGTTAAACGGAGGTACTAACTAGCTTTGAATGGAGTGGTTATCATAGCTAGGCTAGTACAAGCGACTTACAGATACTTTTCACGGATGGTGGCGAAGCGATCGTGCGTGGCGATCTTGAGTTCGCGTGGGATGACAGCTTCGATGCGTGCCTTGACGTCGTCGGTGAGCTTTGGGACGACATCAAGCGCCTTCAAGTTCTCCTCGAGCTGCTTGACGCTAGTGGCACCGACAATCAACGTCGACACACGCTCGTTCGAGGTGGCCCAAGCCAACGCGAGCTGAGCGAGCGTGCAATCGAGTTCGGCAGCAATAGGACGGAGCTGTTCGACTTGCTGAACCTTCTTTTCAAACTCGCCCTTGAGCAAACCGAGATGGTAGTCCATCGACAAACGCGAGCCTTCCGGAATGCCGCTGCCGTACTTGCCCGTCAACAAACCAAACTTCAAAGGCGACCACGTCGTCAAACCGAGCTTGTACTTCTTGTAGAGGATGTCATAGTCCATTTCCACGCGCGAGCGCTCAAACAAGTTGTACTCTGGCTGCTCACAGATCGGACGGATCAAGCCGAGACGGTCCGCAATCTCACAGGCTTCGAAAATCTCCGAGGAAAGCCACTCGCTGGTTCCCCAGTAAAAGGCCCAGCCTTGGTTGATGATGAAGTTCATCGCTCGCACAGTTTCTTCAATCGGCGTGTACGGCTCAGGGCGGTGGCAGAACAACACGTCGACATAGTCGAGTTGCATGCGCTTGAGCGACGCCTTGGTGCCTTCGATCAAGTGCTTGCGGTTCAAGCCACGTGAGTTAGGGCCATCTTTGCCAACAAACAGCTTGGTGGTGATCACAAGATCTTCACGCGTCCACAACTTGTTTTCCACACCGCGATGGAACACCTGACCCACGACCTGCTCGGCCACGCCGTCACCATACGCCTCCGCCGTGTCCCACAAGTTGATGCCGTTCTCGTAGCCATACGACATAATGTCGTAGGCGTTATCGACCGTCGCGGTGTCAGCAAACGTGACCCAACTGCCGATACTGATCTGCGAGACAAGGAGACCCGAGTCGCCGAGGAAGCGGTACTTCATAGGAGTTGAGGAAGCTGAGGCGGTCATAGTGAGGAGAAGAGGGAGAGCTTGACGAAGACGAGGCTTGGAGACTTGAGCTTGTCGTGGCAAATGCGGGAATGACAGCGGTTGGCGTCCGAGATGACGAGCGGATGAGGAGCTCTATTGACAAATCCGCTGACTGATATTTCAGCCAACTAACATCGACTGGTTCATCAATTGGTTATAAAGATCAACAATCTGGATATTTAAGCCAATAATAATTGGTTTGTGATTGAATCTACGCTCGGATTGGAGGATATTCCATCCCGTGTTGATGCAAACCGCGTGGCCGCTGAGTGATGGTCGTTTACGTGTCTTCGTCGCGAACCTTTGATAACCTGTTATATGTTATTGTCGAAACACAGTTAACCCAGCTGTATAATAGATTTGCGTAGAGGATATACCTCTACTAATGAATACCATAGCCGACCAAGCGATCAACACCAGCTTCTTTTGGGCCCACCAAGTCGTAGATTGTACTTGCTTTCGTCATAGATACTCTATCTTGCGGTGCATCTTCGCATCCACTCGCCAGAGTCCGCTCCAGCCTCAATTTGAATACCCTTTGTGCTCTGGGTCAACGCGATGACACTCGACGACGACGCTCAGTGAGTCCTTTGCACTCTCGTGGGTCAGTGTGACCACGACGCGATACGTTGGCGAGTAGTAAAACTCGACCTGGTAACTTACACCCAGGCGAATCACGCGGCCTCGATAATCTCCATCCACGCTATCGTCACTCACGAATCCGAGTGGTAACACACTCGTTTCCGAAGTGTGCCGTCACAGACCAACCACATCCACGCTCTGTCGACAGGGAGCAGCGAGTTTCCACTTTGAAGCTGTGTCGAGTCGGTTCATGTCAGCTATTCCCAGCAACAATGCAAAGTAACAGAGCGAAAATCCCACCAGTAGCACGTTGCTGTCCGCCATTAATCGCCACCGCAGAAGTTGCGCTGCTACGAAAAACACGTTTGGCACTGACAGCGTCTTGAACGGAGGGGTTTTGGCCGAAGAAGTGATAGTGAACGAAGAGGAATCCAGATCCCATTCGCCAGTTGAATTTGCCACACGCGACGAACCGACCGATCCAAGTTGACACACTTGCTTTCGCAATGAACACACACAATAACAGAGTCATTACGTGTCAGGGCCTCAACCCCTCACAGACGTACCACATAAGTCTCTCGCAGTTGCTCGACAAACCAATTCCAGAGCGGAGTGTCTGGGTTCTCCAGAATACCCCGTATTATTGGCCAAAGAGCGCAAAACCGATGGTCACGATGGACAAAAGCCCCGATGCGGTTTGTCAGATCACGAAGAGCGGCCGACGACGACGCAAACGTTGGGCTGGTAAACGTGCTGTGCCAAAATCCATCGAAGAGTATCAAGAATTCCTCTACCCAGTGCGAGAAAGCATTTTCAAGACGCGTCTTGTTGGTTACGGCATCTGCATGCGAGTCGAAGAACTGTCGCGTCCAGTCGATAGTGGCATCCCCGATCATCCACACGACAACCTTGAGTACTTTGATGAAAAGCTCATCCACAGACGAGCTAAACGCACAACCACTTGGCTGTGGCGCATCCCGCAGTGCCAAAACAGCCGTGACAACAGTCATAGCCATGTTTGATTGCGATGACGAGTCCCAATACTGATGTGCGCGTTCCCAACATCACTCGATCGATCACTATGTCGGTGGGTTGAAACAAGAAGCGATTGTGGATCAAGAACGAAAAGACTACATGTGGCGACGAACAAAACAGAGGTCGTAGATGAGTGGATTCGATTCGAACGAGGTCAGATGACATGGGAATGAACGAGAGATCAAGTGTTTTCGAAGTCCTGGGTGGAATAGCTTCTAGCCGCGGCGCACGTTGAGATACGTCCTAATGTTCACCCAACTCGAACGTCTGTGACTTCCACGCCGGCGTAAGACCATTGCCAAGCAGCTCAAGCGCACTCCAACACGGATGCACCGGCCATCCGACTCGAGTATAAGCTCTGCGAGCAGTTTCACCCTCAGTTGGTTCATCGTCTGCTGGAACTCGCCATTGGGTAGTGATAAATGATGGTCGATCGTGGATGTGCACGTGCTCTTTCGACTTCTCCGCTGACAGATCGATGCAGCGAAGCACGACGTGGCATATACACACTTTATGCATGCAAGATATGTCGCACGACTCGTGTCAGGTCTGTCGAGTCGCGTACGACGCACGGATCACGTGATTGGGAATGGTTTTCTATACCACTGGATTAAATCACTCGACCATTAGTTCTCTATGGCCATGATACTGAACGCAAAGCGAGGACAGATCACTTACATGCGCATGATATTTCGCTTTCCTCGTTTGCTCAATCGGGTCGAACATGCTCGTGCTCTTGATGACGAGTCAGCAATAAGTGTGCGTCAACATCACGGATCTCGTACTAGAGCAGCTAACCAAAGCCGAACGCACACGTTGAGTACAGGCTGGAACAGCAGAACCAGGCAAGGGGAGATCTTGCTGTTGACTGCGCGTCATCTCCGTCATCCAAGAAATTATTGAAGCTCCTTACTGCGTGATGTCCGAGCGGACACGTCGGAATTCGGGGGGGGGGGGGGGGGGGGGGGGGGGGGGGCTCTTTCAACGGAATCCGCGACTCGGAAGGGGTCTCGCGATGGATAGAGGCGATGACAACACATCGTACCTTCAGTAGGTTGCGCTCGCGTGGTTGGAGCGACTGTTCTCCTATCCTTGGGTCCATCGCTGCTGAGAGACACCATGGCGAGTGGTTGGCACGCAGCATTACGCAGCCAGTAGGACTAAAGCGACGTGATTGGCGTGCTTGGACGGTTTCTTGGTGGTCTCTGCGTTGTCGGACAAGCGTTTTCATCCGAATTGCTGTTCTAGTCATCATGAGACACCTGCTAAATAACATATTGAATCCATTGCGTCGTTGTGGTTCGCCTTTCTTACCGTCCGTATCGGCTCTGGATGCTTGATCAAGTGGAAGATGCCGTCGCAAGCATCTGACTGCATCACTACACGTCGGAGTAAACGCTGTCGTGTAGACGCACTCTCGGTGATCGTACACTGCGAAAGGAGCAGTCGGGAGGCAGGTGATGTCCCACGAGAACGCGAAGAGAAGCCGAGCTCGATCGGTGACGATACAGTGCGGACGACAAGCGCGTCACCCCCATGAATCCCTGCGTCTTGTCGGCCGTGGCGACCCTCTTAGCACAGATCATCGGAGAAGGCAATGGCGTCGGATCTACGTTGGGTTGTATGTGTCCCTTGCAACGCGTGCGGTAGACGCAAAGACCTCGGTCGATCTTCTCTTGCTGCTTTGACGCCCGGCCAATTCTGCGAGCGAGATAGGTGTTGGCCAACGCAGTGGAGACCACACACACACACACACACATGTTAGAGATGGCGGATGAATACTATTTCCCCTCGAAGCCGATGACATTGCATTGGGTGGAGTGGGGGCGGCTGCCCTGTACTATTACATCTGTTTATGTCAGTACTAACCAACCATCAAGATGAGCTGATTAGTTTATCAAATTACTCATTTTGAACAGAAATTCCACAGAAACAGTCTCCCTGTGCTGACACAGCCTGCGGCCCACGACGAAGAGAGTCAGGCATGGGAGAGTCCGAGTGCCGTGTGCTGAGGAGTATGGAGATGCTTCCTGAATTCCCACCAAACAAAAGCCTGGTCGGTCGTGGGCTATGACACCCTTAATCAGCAACACGCTAGCAAAAACGCTCGAGAAATGTATCATAACTCTGAAGCAGCAACTCTTAGCATACGAAGGGCGACGTTGTATCAGTACTTGGAGCACCTCCTCATCAACAAGGGTACTACATTTACACCAGCACTGCCTGGCTCGTTATTACTTCGTCACTGGGTTTCGAGTGCAACTCTCGCAGCTATGTGCTGATCCAGCGGATCGGATCATGGGTGATTTGGCGCAGCCTGCCACGGCCTCGAAGGTGAACGAGTCGAATGACGACGTCCGCTGTGTGGAGAATACTCGATTCAAAACCTCCACTGTCCCAGGAATGGTAACAACAGCCCACGGTGCTCCAATACGCGTCTCGTACGAAGACTGGTGTGCTGAAGTATGACGTTCAGCTACATTCGAACCTCGACAGTGCCATTGCCAATTGTACCTGCAGGTTTGTTCCATCCAACAACGACCCGCGAGTACCTGGTGATGCTCACGTTCACCGAACGCCGTTGTGGTGAGTGTTGTCAGCCAGCCCGTCGTCGGTGGAATTGCCATTGCGATTTGACTCGAGTGACAAACTGGGCTGTCGTACCGTAGCGATCCATCCGTGCTTACCGAAAGAAGCAAATACGAAGCACAATCAAGTCGTCCCTTTGATGGGATGGACGCTTTAAACTGCGTTGGTAAGAAAGCAGTGACAAGTGAAGGCCGAAAGGCTGAAACCAGTTGCTCTTGAACGCCAAGAGGACAGAAGAGCGGAGACAGGACTCGGAGACAGGTACGTAGGTGTCTTGAATGCGAATCGCTGTCGTGCTGCCTCTCTTGGGACTGATGCGCATCTTAAAATTGAATTTGGAAACCGAAAACGACTCAGTTCAGGACGGGAAAACGTAGGTTTCGATTCAGATCAAATACAGTACCAACCCATATCTCTCAGCACAAAGCTACGCGCAGCAAAGACTCGGTCCCTAGCGTCGGCTCAAGATGGCTCTCAGTGAGCAAGTTTCCCGTCAAGTCGATGAGTGAATTGGTCCACCCATGGTTCAGCTCGTTCGAATGACTCCCATGCGTCCACGACGCCAGCGCAAGCTCCCAATCATGACCAGTAGCGAGCGCGGGAGATACTACAGATGACGCAGCAAGATACTGGAAGCCCAGAGAGAAGCGCGCGTCGAATTCCTTCGTCGTGATGTGCATCGCCTGCAGATCCAGCTGGAGATCGCTCGACACCTCAGTCGACTGGCGATTCCTCCGAGTCTATCGAATATATCGAGTTTCCTCTCGCATTTCATCACAGAGCGATACGATGCGAGCGCAATTGCGCTTCAAACGGTCGGTTGGACGTTCGCTCGGTGGCTATGGGCGGATCGATAGATGCACCGGTTGTCCAATCGGAGGTTGGTGCGTGGATTCCAAAGCGGCTCCATCCCAAACCTCTTATAATTGTTAAATGATCATCAGTACTTTTGAGAAGTGTATAGAAGTTCTCTTGCTGTTGACCTCTATAAATACATTTGGAGAGAAGACCGGAAGCACAGCGACTGTGACGGAAGGCTCATCGGCAGCGAGTCTCAGCAAAGATCGAGAACGCGTACAAGGCGACGTTGACCTCACCCTATTCGGCTTATTAGCTGTTTCGCTCTTCTCTCGTTGTGTTCGCCCTCAGCCGAAGCTTTGGCGACTGAAGAAGTTTAACCGATCGTTCACGTAGCTGTGTGTGAATCAACTCGCTTGTGGCCTTCCGACTGGTTCATGAAGGCCAGAAGAAGCCAGAGAAACGGACGATTCGGGTCTGTGGGCTGTCTTCCAACGCATTGATTCCTGGCAGGCGCTGCAGTGTCTCGACCACTGCGAAGGGTGAATTTTCACCACACAAACGACTAGTTGGGCATGCTGCAACTAGTCTTATAGGTGTGTGGATGTGTGTCATGTTACCATACAGAAACCCACGCACTGGGACACGTGGAATAACGGGGAAGGCAGCGATGAGTTTTATCGTGCTATACCTGTTATAATAGATATATGCAACGAAGGCGTCATCGCAATCCAATAGCTTTTTGGTTGATACAAAACCTCCAATAATAAATACTCATCGCAGTCTAGTGTCCAATTTGGTCCTTATGAGCCTCTGTGGGCCTGACGAGCCTCTCCGTTTCATCATAGATACTCGATTCTGCGGCGCATGTACGCATCCACCCGCCAGAGTTCGTACCATTCACCACTTGAGTAGCCCGAGTACTCGGTGTCGGCGCCATGACACTCGACAACGATACTCAGCGAGTCAGTGAAGCTGTCGTGTGTCATACTGATCAAAAGGCGAAGCATCGGCGCCCAGAAGAACTCGATCTGGTAACTGGCACCGGGCTGAATCACGCGGCCTCGATAATCTCCATGTGCCGTGTCGCTGTTCACGAGTCCGAGTGGTAACACACTCGTTTTACGGAGTGTGTCATCACAGACTAACCTCATCCACGCTCTGTCGGCGGGCAAAAGCGAGTTTTCGTATTGAAGCTGAGTCGGGGTGTGATATATTAGTCATTCTCAGTAACAACGTTGAAAGCAGAATGCCCAGCTCACCAGAAGTGCGTTGTCTTCCTCCATTAAACGCCACCGAAGAAGTTGCGCTGCGATAAGGAACACGTTCCGCACGGATAGCGTCTCGAATGGAAGGATGGTTAATGTATTGGCCGTACATGAGATGATGAGTGAAGAGGGAACCAGATCCCATTCGCCTGCTGCACGTGTCGGTCGGGACGAACCGACCGGTGCAAGTTGGTGCACGCGGCGAACGCCATGACGAGCGCGATCCCAGCAAGAAGACACGGCGAGACGCGAGGTTGGATCCCACGAGTAGGGGGACGTCCGCGGTGTTTTGTTTAGTGGTGATGGGTCGGCGCGTGTCTTTCACCGCCCGCTTTGCCTTCCACGCGGGACTCGCCCCTCAACGGGCAACAGAGACCCGAGGTTACACCAGTGGTTCTCTGACTTCGGAAGTACACAGGATCTCGTGAGACTCGGGGAATCCAGTCACTGGAGACTGACAACCTGAAGAGCATGGCTGCGGGTGGACGCTGGGTACTGGGAATCGTCAATTAATCGACCCAACTCGAGTACTCTGATGGTTGTGTACGAACAGGAGAAGGGCGTGTGGGAGCTGAGTTCACGACGGACCTGGTAGGGACACTGGAAGGCGTCATTATGGCCAACTAGCCCATGCACAAGCGGCTCAGGATGAGTGCGGGCGGTGGTGGATGAGGCTGAGGGGCGCTTCATGTGGTCTGGTCAGTAACTTTTGTGTCAGCAACTTTTGTGTTTTCATAGTTGTAAGAATGGGTATGACCCCCCCCCCCCCCCCCCCCCCCCCCCCCCCCCCCCCCAAGTAGCAACCGGAAGCCCACCACCGACGGGTCTTCAGTGGACATGGAGACCATTCCTGCTCTACTAACGGCCTGGCGTGGTGTCTTGGCTGTAATGGAGGTTTTCGTTGGCCCATAGAGGTAGTAGCAAACCACGGCGGTGTCCTGCGGATTCAAAGCATGTCGTCGTCGGCACGAACAAAGAACTGGAGGCTGCCGCATCAATGTCCGAGTCAGGCTTCGTGCGTCTGTGCGTGTGACGGCAAGAGGTGAGTCTTCCGCTATGGTTTGAGCTATTCATGGTCGCTAAGAGTACGGTGTACAGTTCCCGTAGGCTCAAGCCAAGCGGTCAGCGGGAGGTTCGAGACATGAGGGCGAGAGCAGGCTCCCACATTTGAGAGCTGATCGGTTGTGGTCTCCTCAGTCGGAATGGGCTTCAGGCCACGAATGCGGCGGGGATTCATGGACGCAGACTGCGTGCGAGAGCGGCACGCTTTCGCAACTCGAACCGATTGATCACTGTGTCGTTGGGGTGGTAATGAGAAGCGACAGCGGTCAAGAGTCAGAACGCTACAGCAAGCGACGAACAAAACAAGTGTCATGGATTCAATTCACGCGACAGTGAAGCTTAAATAGCATGGTATTGATCGAGCGACGAAGTCTCTCCACATCTCTTTGAATGATTTTCGCTCGCCAAGACGCTCGTCCCGATTGATCCGAGGTTTCACCACAGTCGATCAAAATCCAAACGACCACGAAACCTGCGCGGACTCACGAGGTGTAGACTGAGTGAAACGCACTGAAGCCAACGCCCAGTCGTCTCGAGTAAGTGCTGAATAGAGAACTCCACCCTCAGCTGGTTCATCACCTGAACGAATCCGCCATGGGCAGCTTGTCTGATGAAGTAATTCGTCTTTGGAATCGATGAGGGTGCGTGCGTTTGCTTCTTCTATTTCTCCGCATACGGATCGAGGACCAATTCAGCGTCAATCGCGAAGTGGCAGGCATGCCTTTCTCGTCGGAACTTTTGTTCTCAGCCTCATTCACAGATCGTGAGACTTTGAACTGCCTTCGCTACCACTGAGTCATTTGTCCGTCAGTCTCTGAGACCATAGCGTTGGATGCAAAGCGTCGGTAGATCACTTACATGCGCAACATATTTCGCATCGCTCATGCGCTCCTCGGATCACACACGCGCTCTTGTCGCCAAATACACTTGCCGACACAACGATCCCGTGCTGACATTACTGACAAACGCTTTCAGCACCTTTTCTTTCCGCCAAGCCTGCAGTTTGAATGATAAGTCGGCACGCTGTTCCGTCGATCGCGCGGGCATCCATCAGCCAAACTGTTTAGACGCATCATTGCGCAACGCCTGGACGATGGCGTTGGAATACAGCAGCTCTTGGGTAGCGTGCGAACGGAATGAACGTCTCAGGGGAGCTGCTCGCTCTGAAAAGAAGAGACGGCGACGTTGTACGAGAGCAGCTTGATCGGTGATGACACAAGGCGGACGACAGGCTTGTCGCCACGTGCACTTGTGGCGTGGTGTCGCATGGCGTCTTGTGGAGTAAATCCTCGGTGCTACTTTTGGTTCCCGCGTCCCTTGCAACTCTTCATGAAATTGACTCTTGTGTCCGGAGCTGAACGATGCCAAGTAGTACATGGAAGAATTCTATTTCCCCATATGGCATGTGGTGGGCGGTTGCCGTAGGAGTGAGTCGAGTTGAGGTGCATTCTTACGCCACTCATGTCCTTATGACAGGAAGAGTGACTGTAATAATAAATTCGAAGGAGCTGCTGCATCGACGCAGCTGGCGGTGAGGTACGAGGACGTGGCAGCTGGGTGGAAAACCAGGTGGAGGCGCTAAGACGCTGGAGGATGCGCCCAAAGCAAAGACGCGTGTCGTTGCCTTTGACAAGCAACAAGTGGTGGTGGTGTCGTAAAGGAGCAACTGTAATTCTTCGAAGTACAGAAAAATACAAAGACATCCGATGGGTGGCTCGTGCTACTCGTCGCATCTGTCGCGTGCCACTCTCGTGCGCCAAGCGCCATCGGCTCGTTTAACGCAGCCTCAATGTCGTGACAGTGGAAAGACCGAGTTCACGGTGCAGCCGGTGCATCACTTGACCCTAGAGGTTGAGTCAAGCGTCGAGATCGCGACGCTTTCAGTGTTGCTGATCCACTGAGCTGTCAAGAAAGAGGCTTCGGTGTCCAAAAGATGTCATTCACTCACAATCTCCATGGAACAACGGCTCTTCCCGGAAGGCGCCGCGGTTAATGAGATAGAGAGAAAGAGAGAGAGCGTGTGTGTGTATTTGTGTGTGTGTGTGTGTGTATCGCCACCGGTGCTGAGCAGCTCACGTGCAGACCGAGACGTGGTGATTGCATCCTTGGCGCAAGGGCCTTTTCGCATCTTCAATTTGAATTTAGAAACCGAAAACAACCTTCGGCGTGGAAAAGATCGAATCATGTACAGGAGAAGTACACACCACTCGGGCACAAAGCTACGCGCAGCAAAGACACAGTCGCAAGACTCGAGGTCCCCCCCCCCCCCCCCGCCAGTTTTGCACGATGGTGTCGGCACAAGATGGCTCCCAGTGAGCAAGTTTCCTGTCAAGTCGTTCACTAAATCTATCCGCTCATGGCTCGAATGCCTCCCACACGTCGAGGACGCCGACGCAATCTCCCAGTCATGACCACAAGTGAACGTGGGAACTACTATCGAAATCGTAACAAACTACTTGAAATCCAGAGTGAAGGGCACATTAAATTCCTTCGCGGTGACGTACATCGCTTGGAGATTCAACTCCAGGTCGCTCGGCATCTCAGTCGATTCTCCGTTCCACCTAATCTTTCTAACGTCTCGAATTTCCTCTCGCATTTCATCACGGAACAACTCATCGCGAACACCAGTGTACTTCAACACGGGCGCGTGGAAGTTTCCGCGTTGAGTCTCGTTGGACCAATTGATGCACCAGTGGTCCGACTTGAGTAATACCAAAGAGAATAGCATATGAATACTATTCTTTCTGGAAGCTGATGACGCTTGGTACAGGTGACTCTCTTGCGTATCAAGAGTGGGGTCTGTCGTCTATTGTCAACAAGTTGAAGCATGGCCGCTATATCATTGGAGACAACGCGTATGCAAACAACAACAAGCTTCTCACACCTTTTCCCCGACCAAGCCTAGAAGGAGACGGTAAGGAGTATCGCGACAGCTTCAACTTTCACCTCAGCCAACTTCGGATTCGGATCGAAATGGCATTCGGATTACTTGTGCGCAAGTGGCGCGTATTTCGGAGTCCTCTTCAGGTAAAACTCGACAATGCTCCTCGCCTCATCATGGCCGCGTGCATTTTGCACAATTACTGCATCAATGAACGGCTAGTGGACGATCCCACTTACAATCCAAGCACCGATGATACGTTCGTGAATGCTGCGTCAGAGTATGTCCAAGGCGACGGATACGGTGGGCCGCCGTGCACACGCCTCTATCAGCCACCTAGACGCAACGACCGAGTTGGCACCCGAGCGAAGACAGCTGAGGAGAAAGCCAAAGCCCAAAGAGAAGCTGCTGCCCGAGCCAAAGCTCGCCGAGCGGAGCGCCGCAGGGCCGCATAATTGGCCAGTCAACCAAACATAGTGCGAGATACGATCGTCCAAGAGCTCAAACGGATGGGTTTGAAGCGACCACGTGATAATTTAGACCGTAGAGCGCGCTCAGACGCGCGCAAGTGATGACATGCATATCCTAGAATACCGTGAGTTCTAGAACAACCATAAACGCAATCAGAATCTAGATGGCTTGGTCTGCTCGAAAGAAATGATGCTCAGCTGGAGAGAGGCCGTGGCCAACTGGAACGATACGTGTCTCGCTGCTGGCGGTGGGGTGACAAACATCTCCTCACTGTCTTCCTCGCAGTCATACTCGGAGAGATCGTCGGTCATATCCATCGTGTCTTGTGATTGTTTCCTTTGTGAGTTTCCTTTGGATCCTTGGGTCGGGTCTGGCCTTGGGTCGGGTCTCGCCGGATTTACCGGTTGGATACCGGTGAGACGTGGGAAGTTTTCGTGCCATTTTGCCATGGCAGCTTTGTTCCTAACAACACCCTTTTTGCCATGGCAAGTCCCCTGTGGCAGCTGGCAGCGTGGCAGGTCCGTTAAGACCCACCCTAAGCTCGAACTTGCGACCACTTGGTGGCGTCTTATAATAACTTCATCCCTTTCGTTACGAATCCCCTCTATCAAGCTACTAACCAATACCAACTACCACTCACTTTCTCCAACATTTGATTACCTGATTGATTAGCTAGGAGCCGTAACCCCATAATTGCGAATAGAAAACGCAGATTGATCCCAGTCATGTTGGGCAAGTCGGTGTGCCCTGAGCGAAGAAAACCAGGCACCTTAGACCTTACAGCTGGCTGTCTGCGGCTAGAGATGCTTCCAAAGAAAAGTTTGGTTCAGGTGTCGACACGATACCCTAAATCAACAGCACCAAAGAATAAAAACATATACAATGTATTGAAGCAGCACCAACCTGCAGAAAACATAGGGCTGCGCTGTGTAAGTACTTTAGACACCTTCTAAGAAAGGAGTACTATATCAAAAACCAAAGCTGAACGAACATCTCGATTATCAGTTTGGGCACAAAAGCACGACACCTAGCCGAACCTAAAGCTATCCAACTATAGTATTCGATTACTTTTTTCCTGCTAGTTAAGTTTAAAATTCACTGTTGTAAGATATTAGAGGTCTGTGCCGATCATTCCAGGTAGTCGAATCATTTCTGTTTCTCTCCGACAGCCTGACAAACGAAGTTTGGATGTGCATTTCCTTCCATGGATTCTTCTCGACGGCGCATTGTCGCTTCTGCACGCCAGGCTACGCCCCAGTCCTCGTCCTGTCGCTGTGGTTCGGCATGGTAACATTCGACAACGATATCCAGCGAGTCCGTCGGGCTCTTATAACCAAGGGAGACCACGAAGCGATGCCCCAGAGACTCCTGACCAGAAGACGAGAGAGCAAACTCAAGGAGGTACTTCTCTCCTGATTGCGACACGCTGCCGCGGAACCATCCACTTCCAGCTAGCCTGGCCAGTCCCAACGGCAGCACACTTGTCGTACGGATTGTGGTGTCGCAGATCAAACTCATCCACGCATCCTCGACTGGAAGCAGCGACTTCTCACATTGTATCTACAAGTACATCTCCGTTATCTTCTCGGTTTCAACCATCAGGACGCAACAGTGACACGTACCAAGAGCACGTCGTCGTCTCGGACCGCCAGGCGCCACCGTGCAAATCGTGCTGCCACCAAGAGTACGTTCCACGCTGACAGCGTTTCGCTGTGCGTCCTTATCAGTGCGTCATCAGGCTGATAGATGTTGAAGGATGACGCATCCAATTCCCATTCGCCAGCGACACCGCCAGCCGCTCGTAATGTACAGACGGACACGGACGGATGCACCTGCTTCCGCTGCCAGCAGCCGCATCAACAGCACAACTGGTTACAATTATTTACCACCTTCCTCACTGCTGTGGTCTTCGCACGTACCAGATACGTCTCTCGCAGCTGCGCGACAAACGGTTGCCAGAACCAGGTTGTCGAAGTACTCGAGTCCTCCAGAAGCTCACGCATTGATGGCCACAAGTAGTCAAATCGGCGTTCGCGATGAGCAAGAGTTACAAGGTGGCTGCTCAGCTTACGAAGACCAGCCGTCGCGTTGAAGCCGTGCACTGATCCGACAATCGTTCTCTTCCAGAAGACGTTGAGGCGTACGATCATCTCTTCTACCAAGCTCAAAAAGATGCCCTCGCGGCGCTTCGTGTCGGCAAACGTGTCTGCGTGCGAATCAAAGAAGAGTCTCGCCCAGTCGATATTCGTTTCACTGAGTGCCCAGACGACGAGTTTCAGGGACTTGATGAGGAGATCGTCCATTGACGAAGTAATAACGGCACGTCTTGGATGCTTCGAGGTACCCATCGCCAGAACTGTTGCGACGATGGTTGTTGCGATATTGGATGAGATGCAGTGCTCGCGGATACTTGCGTAAATGTGCTCTCGCACACAAAAGTTTGGCATCATGTCGAATACGGACACACCGGAAACGAAGCGGAAGATGGTCGCAAGGTCTTTCAGTGGTTCCAGGATAGACTTGCGACGGTTTGCTTGGAACAAGTGGTCTTCATACAAGTCAAGAACGGGTCGTCCTGGTCTTTGCGTTGACACACATTCTTCGCCGTCGTCTTCTAAGCTTGCTTCATCTGAAGAGTGAGTCTGTTGCGTGGACGCCTCTTGATGCCTTGCTTGATATTGCCGAAACGCGTGTAACGTGAGGGGCAAACTGCCCCAAGCGTGAATTGTAGCTCTTGCGGACTCATTTAAAGAGACCGACCGACGATGAGAGACAAGTGTGAATGGGGTGGAGCATGCGATTCCGACCACTCTCACCGACTCATTTGCGGTGTCTCTCTCATCCGTCGCTGTGACTCCGTCGGGAGTACCTTCGTCGCGTAGTCGTTCGTACAAGATGTACCCTCGGAGTACGTGCTTGGTGAATCGCTGAGCTTTGTTCGCACCGCTTCGCCATTGATAGAACCACCTCGATGTAGACTGCTCGTTGATATGAAAGATGCGAGTTTGTGGGTCTTCCGAAGGCTGTAATAGACCATGGAACCAACGTGGTGACTGGTTATTGGTCTTCATCAGGCTGTGCAACGAATACAACTCCCCGATCCGCAAAATCTCATCGTTGTCCTCGGGTTCGAAGCGAGCAATCACCGAAACAATCTGGTCGGCTGTGTTTGCCAGTGGCGGATCCAGTGCGACAGCAAGTTGAACTCCAGAGCCGCAGTAGCTTCGCTCAATATGACCCGGGCAGCAGTGAGGAAAGCATCTATAGAAAAATAGAATTCGGCCGTCGATTAATCATGATATCATTACAGCAAGTGCAAAACGTACCTCAGAATCTATGTAGCAGCATGCAAAGCAGACAGAATTAAGGCAATGACGTGAGCTTTCTGGTGAACGATTTAAAAGTGGGGGCCCTGCGGAATTCAGTCCTACCTTGACACCATGATTGCGATTACTTCTGCAAGACGCAGGGCAGCACAACAATCATTCGCTGCAATAATGCGAGACGTGAGAAAGCCCACACATACCTCTGATATTCAGATTGGAAGACGCGTTCGTGACGGCAGTGATGTCGAAACCATACTGCAGAACAGACAGGAAGCGGACCCGAGGAGGTAGAGCTCGCCTGCATCTCTATCAGAAGACGATATCCACGTTAGTCCGCCCAAAGCAGAGTGATCAGGCAGCCACACTGCTCGAAAGCCTTGCTTGTATGATCGTTTCTCGTTGTTATGAGCTGAGTATCTAGTGCCGCTGAGTACGTACAGTCAGGATGGGTTGCCGCGTGTCTTTTGACGCCAGACACAAGGCGACGGATTCTTTTCAGAGCTGTTGGAAGGGTTCGCCAGCGAATTCCTGATTGGTTTCAGAAAGATGTACTGAAGTGAGTGTGCGTGGAGCCTCGCCCCATCGTCCCGTGCTGCAAGTCTGTGCAGCATCCCATCACGATGGTTTTGTTCGCCTCGTGCCCTTTCTATTCGACCAATCTGCTGTCACGTGTGTGGTGGCTTCACTGACCCAGCTGCGCGGGTGAGACATCCATGGTTTTTGGTGACGAAATGAATGCTTCTGGTGGTTGCTTGGATGGGAACAATTGGAGAACTCGCGATTTTGCCCGTCATTTTGCCGCACACTACCACGAACATTGCTTATGAGAAGTTTTGCACTTGAGTTTTCGCCATGGCAAAATACCGCAAGCATTTCCTCCTCTTCCCTCCGCCGGCTCGTGTTCTCAAAATGCAGGTCGTTGGAACGAATGGTTCGAACAAACTGAGGCAGAGTTCACACAATGACAAGAGCAAGCAAGGTGTTGAGTTAGCGATTTAAACGAGCAATACAAACATCGATCCAGTCAAGGCAACATCTCGGGAGCTCCCAGTACCTGCCCAAGAACTCGAAGACCACCGAGAAACACGCCGAGTGCCTGTACCACGTCTCGCTCGATGACAAAGCGTTCAAGCGACCCGTCTGCAGAGAAATGGAAGAAACACGTGCACTCATACTCGACCTCTTCATACATCATCCTTCGAAGCGCGGAAGTGTTACCCACGACAAATTGGTACAAGTGATGAATCAAGCGTAGCGGAAGCAAACCACGTATGGTGTACTCAAGGCGAATCACGGGTGCTTCAACCGTTGCTCCCTCAGTGCGGATGTGGCAAAGCTCCAGACGCCCATCGCGAAGCTCTTCGACCCCCGCATCGAGTTGGTCAGTGATAAAGAGTGCAATCTGGCGCGCGGCACTTGCTCGGATGACTGGTAGCACACCGAGTTGACGCGTTATTTCCAGTTCGATCTCCAGGCGACGTACCTCCCAGCGAAGCATCTGGAGGCATGCTTGTCGTTGCGCATCACGTTCTTTGTTTCTTTGGTGATAGTATCTTCCGCGCTCATTACCATTCATGATTGGCAGCTTGCGTCGGCGACGACGCCTGCAGCTGATGATGGAACAGCATCGCTGTTGGATCGGAGAGAGGATAATTGACACTACCACGTTGATACCGCGCAGGAAAAGAAAAGAAGGATCGAAGGAGAGCCGTCAGCACGTCTCTTTGTAGCAGATAGAGATGAACTAATGAGAAACCGACGCTCCCATCTCTATACGTTAAGTCTCATATTCTACGGTACCGCATTTGAGTTCGTCAATTCGCTTGCTTTCTTTTTTTGCCGCCAAATTCGCGCTCACCCCGGATATCTGAGGCGTCAATTCCAATTCCCTCGGGCGGTACAATTATCATCACGCTGGTCAGTAACAAGGTGCACATTTGGACTCGGGACTGTCGAAGGCATGATTGTCTCCGTATTCATAGTGCATAGTAGAATGAAGTGAAGATTGTTAGGTTTTCTCATGGTCTTTCGAAGAATTTAAGCAGCTGAGAAGACGCGCAAAATTCCTCGCGCGGCCGTTTCACGGGAATTCCAGCTCGTGAATTTCGAACAACAAGAAACGGGAGAACCAAACGCACGAGGAGATGCGGGACGATAAAGCGCAGAAACGACTTGAGGTTGCCCAGCTAACGATGGATTGACTAGTCACACTGATCAATACGGAGGCGACCTCTGGCGCAGCTCTCTTGATCAGAGTGGGCCACCGAGTTGGGAAGATCACGGAACGCAATGGATCTCTGATAGGACAACATGATCCCTCTTTATAATAGCTTTGATAATACGAATAGACACCAGTCTTTAACATCGTGAAATAATATGCGGTCCTCTTTTATTGTGTAGCACATAATCAAGCGCACCTGCGACGTCCTGTGTTGGCCCTCACGGGCGTTCAAGCCACCTGCATTGAGTGGACCACGCTCGAACGTGACCACTTCCATCGTGCCACACGATAGCCACAAACATAGAGCTCAAAGAGATACCGATTACGAGAATGAGACGTCCGCGGTTGTCTCCACAGACCATGTCTCGACTCCCGACAAGGCTCATTGGTCCCAATGGCCACGTGTCGTGCGGATCGTGTTGTCGCAGATCAAGCTCATCCACGCATCCTCGACAGGAAGCAGCGAGTTTCCACATTGCATCAGCGCGTGCATATTCGTCATCTGTTCATTATCCGTCAGCAAGACGCGGCAGGGATACTACCAAGAGCGCATCGTCATCTCGCACAGCCACGCGCAACTGCACAAGTCATGGCGTTACCAAGACGTTCTACGCTAGCAGCGTTTCTCTTCGCGCCGTTGTCGGTGCGTCGTCAGGTTGATGACACGGAGATGGAGCGACGAATCTACTCCCGCTGTCAACAGCCAGCAGCCAACATCAACAACACAACTGAGCATCGTCATCTGCCACCATCCTCATGTTGCGGCCCGCACACTCCCCAGATACGTCTCTCGCAACTGCACGACCAACAGTTGTTACTCGAGGCCTTCAATCCAGTATTCTTGTATCGATGGAAACGATGTTCGTGATGGACAAGAGCCACAACTGTGGTCGCTCAGATTACGAAGACCAGGTGTCGGGTCGAGACCGTGAGTTGAACGGCCTGAAGACATCAAGGCGTGCTATTCATCTCTTCAATTCGACTCGAAACGATTTCGTGGTGGGGTGCTTCATTTCAGTGACGTGGTCTGCTTTCGGGGAGAATTGCAGGGAAGCCAATGAGTGTCTGAAGCTCCTGACCCTGCTGGATATCGCACAGTCTCCGGGGATCATGACGCAACACAAGGCACAAGGCAAGAAGTGTATGATGGGAGGGTCACCACGGCATCTATCGACGCTTTGACATTGGCCAAGGAGAATCTACTGTGTTGTGAGAGATGGACACAAGATACCTCGACCCCAATACATCGAGAATCAAGTGTGTGAACGGGGGATTCGGGTTCGTCCAAGTCGTGCAGTAAGTACTGATCATCATCACGCGCCAATGGCCCAGTTCGAATCGTGCCCTCCCCGAGATCCTATCCTACTCTGTGTCGTCGGAACGACCAGGTCATCAACGTTCTCTTCTTCGATGGTGGATCGCGTGGTAACCCGGGCCCAGATGGATCCGGCGCATGTGTGACCAGAGTCGACCCGTTGACAGGGACAATATTTTGGAGTGCGGCCATGAGCCATGCTCATCCAGCAACGACAAACAATCAAGCTGAATACCAAGGACTCATCACAGGCCTAAGAGCAGCTCATCAAAACAAGTGGCTTCCGCTTGAAGTGGTTGGGGACAGTGCCCTCATTCTCCAACAGCTACGCTCCAACCGTAAACCGAAGAATCTCTGTCTGCTTCGGCTGTACGCGATCGCACGACGTCTGGCAGACCTACTCGACGTCTGACGATGGATGCATCACCCACGAGCGTCCAACAAAATGGCTGACTCGTTGGCCAATCACGCCATGGATCATCGACGCAGTTCGCAAGTCATACATCCGACGGCACGTACCGGGCATGTCACCGTAGACGCCCTTCTCAGCAACGATTTACGTCCTTGGTTCGCCGCTTTGAGCGGCAACTGAGTTGATTGGCTTACATATTTTCTTTTCCAAGCTATTAGGGTACAATAATTGCGCTCAATAGACTTCACCTACATCATCGTCTGTGTCGTCGAGAGGCAGATGGAGCTACACCACCAGGACCAGCGGCAGTACAGGAAGCACCTATGAGTCACCCGAAATCTTTTATCTATGTGAATGATCCACGATACCTTTTATAGTTACAGCATGCAATGAAAATATTTGGTCGCCATCAGCAAGATCCAGCGAGACTTGACACGGCAAATAATAAATTGACCCACAAATGACGAAAACAGCTCTCAGTCTTACGGTATGAGCCATGTACAGGATGGACCATTTCGTCAAAACTGTGGGTGCTCCTATGCGCACACTGTCCAGCAAGCAATCGGCTTCGCTGCGACGCCGCTACAGTAATGTAAAATACTTTGACATTCAGATCGGAAGGCTTTTAGCGGTAACAGTTGCGATTGCGTCATGTACCTGATCATGCTGGGAATAGCCGGGTCTCCTCTTCGTGTCTTTTTTCTATCGAGTGAGTGGGCGCTGTGAGCCTCGTCCCTCAACTAGCAGCTGCGATTCGAAAGAGCAAGGTGGTTACGCAAACTTACAGTACAGATCTCATCGCCTTCGTCGGGGCCAACGGGCGAAGACCTGCTCTCAACGACGAGGCGAAATAAGGGTCTGAGATGTCGTGGCCATAGGCCTGGCCCTGTTTCTTTATGGCACGTGCTCTCTCTCTATCACTCGTAATGCATTCACAGCAGCATCAGAAATCCTAGCACAAGATGCGTCCACTTCCCTTCTCTGAAACACGTGGTGATTCTTTGTGCGACAGTGGGAAAGGATGACACCAGGAATTGGCCGACGGTATTGAACGGATGGTCAGAGCAGATCGCCCTCTCACAGAATCTGAGGATGATTGTACTCACTATACATCACATAGTCGCCGTCAATTGACCAGAGCCAAATCAAATGGAAGCGTGGGGGAGAACATGGTATGAATTCACCAAATGAAGAAGCAAACTAGCGCTCACACCAGCACTTCGCGCATTTGCAGAAGAGCTGGACCAAGCACTCGAAGACTACCTAGGAATTCGCGTAGTGCGTTCACCTCATCGCTTTCGCTGTCGACTCGCTCGATGATACCGTCGTTCGAGAAATGGAAGAAGCACGTGCACCCATACTCGATCTCTTCGAACATCATCTTCTCCAGAGCTACCGTGTTGCCGACAATAAATTCATAGAGACGGCGAACTAAGTGCGACTGAAGCCGACCACGCACGACATACTCGAGGCGAACGATCGGAGCTTCTGATGCTCCAACAACAGCAACCTTCAGCACCCGCGCACGTCCGTCTTGAAGCGTTCTTCCACTCTCATCAAGGCGCTTCGTTATGGCATGCGCTAGGCAGTCTGTGGTGGTCGATGAGCCCAGTGGGGTCGGCAATTGATCGAAGAGACGAATGATCTGAAGCTGCATCTCCAGCCGCTGTACCTCGCGCCGAAGGAAATCAACACGTGCTTCTCGTCTGATGCTCAGCTCCGCATTAATGCGTCGGTAATATTTAGCTCGATCACTGTTATTCATGAGAAGCAGGGTGCGTTGGCGTCCGGGTCGTTTAAGGGATGGCATGTCCGTCTCGTCTTGTTGGCAATTCGCTGGAGTCGATTTGTCGTTGGAACACGACGTGTTTCGAGTGGGACACTGTGAGATAGATGTTCTGAGTTGAATGAGATCCTTTCTTGGCCTTCGACGTCGTACTTTGTGGGATGCGGAAATTCCACTGCGCTGAAACGCCATCCCCATCCCCGACTGAGATCACTCAAGCACTCTGATTGGAACTGAGACATAGGAAGAAACGTAGGCTTCACTTGCCACTGATAGATCGTTTCAACGGTTCTTGTCCAAGACGTGCCTGTCGTTTCCTCTCCGGATCAAACACGAATCCAAAAATGATGGGAATGGTTTCTATCCAATTTAGGAGGGCACGATCGTTACCCGCAGGCAGTGTTGTAATCCCAGTGCCATTTTAGAAGCGACAGCAGCGGGTAGACAGCTTGGAATTGGTCGCCACCACACTTTTCATGACATCGGCTTTCCAAGATACGACGAGCGCTGCGCTGCAAGAGACGCCAGCAATCGCCCACTCGCAAAGCTTCGGACAGCAACAACTATGCCAGTTCAACATGTCCAGCACATTGCCAAGTCGGCTCGACGACTTAGCGCATCGTTGCCATCGGTGTTCACGCCCACGACGCAAGTGAAGAAGCTATCCGAGTCCAAGAAGCAAAAGTTGTGATGTACGAAGTGATAATGGACCACTTCCAGTTACGGAAGCTGGATCGAACAAAGTCGGGCGAGAGCGGCTCGATGCGCACAAGCCGACACTACAAGGTCGATAACTCGGAAGCTAACCTTGCTCGACGTCCGTCGTGGCGGATTGATGGGGTTGAAGTTGACAAACTGGCGGACGACAAGTTGACGACGAACTTCTTAGAGTATATGACCACCCGTATGAGTGCGTTCCACCTCTCGATCTCGGTGAACTGGGCAAGAACGCGGGTGATACGGAGTCCAAGGAGTTGCCAGCACATCAATGTCACCTCGGTGTCGAGTCACACGAGGATACTTTTGCTCATGCAACTCCCGTGCGTTGGTCCTGGCGTCGCTGGACGCGAGCCCAGCTTAAGCACTGGCGTCGACGATCGCTAGTCGCCGTGGAAGCGCTCGCACAACCTCTCTCGCCGACAGGACTCATCTCGAGGAGCCGCTGGCTTGTGTTAACCATGATATTCGCGGTACAGAGCGTGTATCTACCCTTGCTTCCCGTGTATCTTGACGAGAAGAGCATAGCTGTCGCGTATCTCAATGCCTTTTTTGAATGCGTCATTCTGCTCGACATGGTACTCACGTTCAATACGAGCTACCTGGATAAAGAAGCCATGGAGCTCGTCACGTCACGTCGACAAATTGCCATGCACTACCTTCGCCGCTGGTTTCTCGTGGATATACTTTCCGCTGTTCCGATTGACACTGCTCGTCTTTTAAGACATCAAAGCCATGACGACACGGGTGCTAGCATGCACCTGATCTCCCACGTTGTTTTGCGACTGCCTCGCTTATTCCAGTCACTTCACATGGCAAACAGCCTGTTGTGGTTGAGCCGCGTGCTTCGTCTTTGGAAAGATCTCTTCAGGTGGCTCATGTACTCTCGGTACTCACCTTGATGCGAATTGTGCGTCTCATCCTGCTAGTCCTTCTGACAGCACACTGTGTGGCATGTGGGTGGCAGTGGATTACACGCAGCAATCCTGGTGCTCCAAACGCAGTCCCGCCCGATGCCGGGTTGTTGAAGCAGTACGTTTCCGACTTATACTACTGCACTCTGCTGCTTCAAGGCCAAGGCGAGTATCGTGGTACGAGTGTGTGGCAAAACGTGTTCTCGATCTTCACTGTGCTACTGGGGTCCGTCATTTTAGCCATTGTCTTTGGCAACGTGGCCATGCTTGTGGCGAATTTCAACGCCAACTCCACCACCTACCAGCGCAAGATGGAGGCAGTCTTCGCTACCATGAACAAGCTGCAGCTGCCTCACGATCTGCACGAGCGCATCCACCACTACTACGAGCATTTGTGGCAATGTTGTCCGTTTCTCCAAGGAGCTTACGCACACGCTGGCGCTCGAAGTGGGACTCTATCGGTACATGACGTTGGTCAGTCAAGTGCCGTACTGGCGTGACTGCTCGCCGAACTTTGTCACGCAGGTGGTCCTTAATCTATCAGCTCGAGTGTACCTTCCGGACGATTATATCGTACGGCAGGGCGAAGTCGGTGGTGAGATGTTTATGGTGAATCGCGGCTTGTGCGAGATCGGTGGCATGACGACACACACAGACACTGCGACAATGCCAACGTCTCGATCGTTACACACGGACGGAATGCAAGGCAAGAACTCTCTCGACGACGTGTCGTCGGCAAACGCAAGTCATACTCGCGACCAGCAATATCACGTGGAACCTCAACAATCGCGTGCATCTACTGGTGTATCTGGGAAGCAGGTCGGATCAGGTCACACATTTGGCGAGATGGCCTTGCTCATGAACTCTGTGTGCTCTGCGAGCGTGCGCGCTGTGACGTTTGTCGAGATGTGTGTGCTCGAGCGCGAGCGCTTCCAGCGGATCCTCGCTCGATACCCGAGTGATCGTCGTCGAGTCCTGCGCCTTCTGCTTGTTAGCAGTGTCGAGCGTCGAGAACTGCCGATTCCATGGAGCGATATCTCGACCTTGATTCTTCGTCGACGTGTCGTTAGCAGTGATGGGACCCAGAGCGACTCAAGTGCCGTCACGACGGATGATATCGTGGATGCACTATTAGAAATGATCGACCGGCCGGGTGCTGACAGGACGATTTGGTTCAGGTTTCAGGAACGAGGTGCAACCGGTGCCAGACCATCGCATCGCTCGCAATATCTGCGTCGAAGGCAGAGCAATCGCTCGTCATTGGGATCGTCTAGCACGCTAACAGCAGTCTCCGAACAGAATTTAGAGGCAATGTCATCGATTCATTCAGAATCAGACTCAAGCTCCCTCGACGCGTTGCTTTTGCGCCTGGATGCTCAAGTCCAATCGATTGAACGAGTGCAAATCGAGTGCATCAGATTATTGAAGCGATTTGGACTTCACGACGGTGAAAAAGAGTCATCAGGAAATATGGTTGGAGTCTCTAGACGGCTAACGCCAAAGACCAAGACATCATTACAACGTCGCAGCTCGATTGGCCCGACTGTCCTCAGGTCATCTGCCTATTCAATGCCACCGTCGCCAACAAGCTCAGCTTCCTCGCCGTCTCGTTTTGCCGACGAGCTTTGGAAGTCAAGCTCTCGTGCTCATGCTCGGGTGGCTCCAAAATAAGTTTGTATTAGCTGGCGTGGCAATCATGCACTCGCTAAGAAGGCGTGATGCACAAGCTTGAGACAGCCAGATTTTGAATCAAATAGTAAAGCGAAACACGCTCTTTGAGCTTTCACGTGAATCACCACGAGTGAGCGGCATCTCGTGGTGGTCTTATCGAGTCACCGAGAGCCTCCAGTGCACGAACAGCGACGCATGCTGTACCCACCCATCCCGGATATCTGTTGTGTCTTGCTGCTGACTGAGGGCCATGTACGACATCAGTTCCCCGTATTACCGGACGGGTTAAGGAACTCGATGCTGAAACGCTTGGTCCGATCTGAAAAGACGCTCGAGTGGCCTGAACACCACATGAAACCCCATATTCGCACGCATGCGCTGTGATTCACGACTGTTTTTGCTATATTTGCAATTTAGTCGTGTAGAAATTGTTATTTTAGAGCAAATGTGCTCGCTTTATGTAAACTATGAGCAACCGTGTGAGGAACCGAGCAATCTCTGCGGTGTGCGTCTGCCCACAGTTGTCACTATGCCCTTGATCACAGAGAGACCCCACACTGACAGCACATGCGTCACTCGCCGCAGTCCCCACCAAGCCAAGCCGCTTGGTAACCTGAACGCAGGTCACACCACGGTGCTCTTTCCCTTGTTTGCTGGACGACCCTGGGCACACAATAAAAGATCGCTCAAAGCTGGCAAGTTGTGGGTGGGGGCTGAATCATGTCTCTCCCTATGTGCTCTGGTATGTGGTTCTGCCACGACTGTCACCACGAGAACATCTTCCGCTCCGAGTACAAGAGGTATGGCGTTGCTTGGGGGATATTGGCTCGTATACTGACCTGTTTTGTTCGTAGGAGCAACCGCAGAAGAGGGGTCAAGGTGAGTGATCTAGTAATGGGCTCCTTTGCACTCTCAACTCACGTCATGATTTCGTTTCCAATGTCTCTATTATCTCGGTGGGTCGCGGCGCAGATCATACGGTACTGTCTGGCGTGTTCAATGTACGCGATTTATACGTCACTTACGCGCGGTTTTTATTTTGGATCACTCATAGGTGTTTCCCACACTGTTGCCCGAGTCACGTCGAGCGCAGCTACTGTGGCTCACCACTACTTCTTGCGGTCAATTTAGGTCAATCACTCGCAGGAGTGCACGACCAAGCACTGCTGGTGATTGCGCGCTTTGAAGCCAAGAACTCGAGACACAGTTTGACTGTGGGGAGCCAGCACTCCTTGCACGACGTACTGAACATGAATCACTCATCAGCACCATGGATCCACGGTCGGTTGCAGCCACCAACCGATGCTTCCACCTCCTACAACACGCGAATCTTCCGGATCAACGACGTGGCGTCCACCAAGTGGTATTATCATTGGCGAAGCGGTGCCAACAAGACCCAACGGCTCACCAAACACGTACTTAATGCCTATATCTTGTGTCGACTCAAGATGACCGAGGATTGGACGATATCCGAAGTTCAAGATCATTCAGAGTCGGTCCAGGTCCTTGGGGTTGCCTACTCGCCAGCATTCACAATCGTCTCTCATCGTCGGTCGCTGCCAGTCGAGTTGATCTCACAAGTGTCAACTTCGAATGTTGATGTCACAGACTCCAACTTGCACGATGTTGTACGTAGACGAGTTTCGCTTGCGTTTCAATCGTACCAGACGTCACGTCTTCAGTCAAGAGGGCTGCGTTCCAGCTCCATGAATGACAAGAGTCCTGAGAACAAGCGCCGTGATTGCCATGGTGACACGTTGCTTCAAGCGCCACTGAAAGACCTCTCGATCATCTTCCTCTTCGTGCCCAGTGTGTCTTTCAGTGACGCGATACCGTCGTTTTGTGTGCGCGAGCATGTCCTTGCAAGTATTCACGAACACTCGAACTCCTCTTCCCACTCCAAGGTTGCCGCATTGGTCATTTCAGCAGTCTTGGCGCTACAAGAGCCCGCGCAACATTATCGCCCTGCGTTAAGCTCCTTCTTGGACGAGTTGCTCATCATCCTTTTAAAACTCGTGGTCTGGATGATTGGAGATGCCAACATCAACTGGATGCGCCGTTTCTTCGATGAGCACGCAAAGGCCGTGATCAACAAAGCACGTCTCCGAGTGGTCTTCCAACTCTGGCTGGAGGGCATAATGGCACATATCGACGCCTTTTGGCTCCAGACTGGTGTTGATTCTGTTGATCGTAGCACGCCACGGGCGAACTCAGTAACCCGTCTACAAGACCTGAGTGACTGCATCGTGAGGTTGATAGATCGCGAAAATCGATTCAGCACTCTGCGGCCGCCAATGCGAGAGATTCTGGAGGACCCGAGTACTTTGACAACCTGGTTCTGGCAACCGTTTGTCGCGCAGCTGCGAGAAACCTATTTGGTACGTGTGATGGTGACCGCAATGAGGATGCTGACAGGTGACGATACTCAAACGTGTTGTTGATGTCGGTTGCTGGCAGCGGAAGCAGGTGCGTCAGTCCGTATCCGTCTGCACATCACGAGTGGCTGGCGGTGTCGCTGGGGAATGGGAATTGGATGCGACCTCCTTCAGCATCTGCCAGCCTCACGACGCACTGACGAGGACGCCGTCAGTGTGGAACGTGCTCATCCTGGCGGCGCGACTTGCGCGCTGGCGCGTGGCGGTCCGCGATTATGATGCGCTCTTGGTACGTGTCATTGTTGCGTCTTTATGAGTGAAACTGAGGAGATGACGAACATGATCATGTAGATGCAATGTGAGAAATCGTTGCTTCCTGTCGAGGATGCGTGGATGAGCTTGATCTGCGACAACACGATCCGAACGACAAGCGTGCTGCCGTTGGGACTGGTGAGTCTTGTCGGGAGTCGAGACATGCTCTGTGGAGATGCGCACACGTGGCACGGGAGATTCGGTTTCGTTGACCTTCAGAGACTTTCGATCAGTCGAGGCGTCCCATGAAAACGTGAAGAGGATCGACGGCTCAGTGCAGACAAAACATGATCTTATGTGGACTCGTGCGTCTTGTAAGCTGTGGTGACGCCAAAGGCGGAGAGTTCCGTACAACCATTGGCTTCGGATCTAATATTGGGTCAGCGCGTGTCCTGTGCAACACCGGTTCTCGACGCAAAGGCCTCTCTTGAGTTCCTTGACTCTCTTCTGTCGCTGGATTCCAACTCGCTTCAGCGAATGCCTGACAACGCAGTGGAAACCACTGGCCCCCAGACCACGGAGACAACAGAAGACGGATAAATACTATTTCCCCGTCGAAGCCGATGATATAGCATTGAGCCGAATGTCTGCCAGCTCTCCTGTACTATTGCATCTGTTAACGTTAGTACTTGACAACATCAATGCGCACTGAGTTGTTGGCTGCAGATACTTAAATAGAATGGCGGGTACCCAGCCAGTGTGCCCCGCCAGAAAGCCAGGCAAGTGAGAAGTTTCCAGGACAGTTGGAGGCTCCGTAGTGTCATCTGCTGAGGCTCAGGCAAGTGTTGTTGGCATGACACTCTCAATTGGCAACACAATCTTGAGTACAGTATGATACCTCTAAACAGCAACTGGATAAGAACCGAAACAAATCGCCTTGGATGCTGTATCAGTATCCACGACACGAGTGCATTTGCGCTCCAACATGCTCGATTGGAAATCTCTCCGTAGCTATGGTAGGATCGACCGATGCCCCGGTTGTCCGACTCGATTACGTGCTGCGCGGACACCTTCATAAGGAATTGGTTCATCGGCTGTACGAGTTCGTTGTGGGCAACACGTTCGCTTTTGAGAAGATGATGTACGAAGAGGCCGAGTACTCATGTATGTGCTTCTTCTTCTTTTCGAACTATGGAGCGGTTCATCGTTGAACGCGACGTGGTGGGAACATTCCGCGGATATCTGGGCACACTCCGTGCTCTCGGAAATGCACTCGAAGACCCGTGGATCTGGTGACCAAGCGCGCCATTTCTCTCCATGATAGCACTTCAAAGAATTCATGTGTGAGTTTGCTGTTTTCATCCATCTCCTCTTGACCATCATCTACCACAATACTTCTAGCGAGACGTGCTATCAATCCATGTTCGGGCTCTAGACCGTGCTGCCTTTGTGCTTGTTTTTCTTCAACTATAGAGAGACAGGTAGCGGACGACCTAGCCCCAGCCGTTACGAGTACTATTGGCCCATCCCTGCTCAGCCTGAGTCGGCTCGCCAAGAGACATGCGACGCTTTGAGTCGGGGTACGTGCCTGCAAGGTGATGGGCTCTCGTCAGGCATCTAGTTTGGTCTGGTTTTGTGTTTCAAAGCTGACCACTTTGGCTTGATCCGTCGGCCTGTATAGACGGGTACTGTAAGTACACTCAGTGGACCTTGAGTGCTTGGCATATCTCGTGCAGCGAAATCTTGAGATGCTATTACTGGATTCAGTGCTGGTTGAGTGCGCTTCTCCCTCCCTCTCTCTTTCTCTCTCTCTCTCTCTCTCTCTCACACACACACGCACACATACACCTTTTTCTCCACTAATGAGTGGCGTAGTTGTCCGCTCGCTCTGGGCAGTACCTACTGCGAACAGCATCGAGCGATTTCATCTGTCATTCGGTATGAGATCTCCAAGGCTCAAGTTGAGTAAGCCAACTTTGTAACGGAACAACGGAGACCTTGGTGTGAGCGTGTGAGGGTCCATGCAATCCGGGCGTCCGATTCCGAGCATACTATCGGTTAAACCTCTTATACATTATAAATAATATAATTAACTTTGGTTAGTAGATACTAATCATGGTGTTGTTGACCTTTATCAAGTTATAGATAGGAATCCGCAATGGCCGGAATTACTGACGCCATCACTTTTGAGTTCACTTTGGAATTCGTGTCGACGAAGCCGACGTCATGCTGACGCTACAGTGTAACTTCGTAGGCCGTGCCAACAATGTCTTCCATGTGGACATCGTCGGAACGGGCTTGATCCAGGGGTTTAAAACGAGGATGGTGCAAGATATGAGTACAGTCGACGTCTTTTGGCCGTACGCTCCTTCATGTTCGGTGCTCTTGCTCGGTTCGCTCGGATCTGCGAATCCCGTGATGGGAAATCGACCGCAAGAAGTGCGCTTTATGCCTCCGTGGGCACGCACAGAGTTGGCGCTGATCACGCCATTGTTTCCACAGGCAGAGAAGGTTTGGAAGCAACCTTTGAGATGCTCGATGGTATACCTCGTTTGGCAGTGCACCAGATCGACGTCGACCCCACAGACATCCTGACCAAAGTGAGTGCGCTATACCCAATGGAAGACATTGTGCTGCTCGCCTCCAAGATACACGACATCAACTGGGCCCATTGGGCTCCAGGCGCCGATAAGCTGATGGTCTTGGACAGCCACAGACCATACACAGCGTTTGAAGTGCGATTCACGTCACTTGCAGCAGGGCGGATTTATGCGGAGACGCAAATGCGCATTGACCCGCACAAGCCTGCGACTACTGATGAGACAGTGAGCCGCTGGGGTGAATGACGGTTGACAGTTGACGATGCATCCAGCGTCCAACAGAAAACATCTAATACATGATTTGTTGAAGTAGCTAGGTGTCCGACTCATACACTCTTCTGGTCACTTTACTACCTCTAAAATCCATTGTTTCCCTTCCGCGATGAGACGATTCTATCCATCAGCGGGACAATCCACTCGCCACTTCGCGCCATCTCCATCACTTTCGAATTCGCCGACCAGGACACACGTGCACAAGATGCCGACGCTCCAATGCATCCACGTGGGCCGCGCCAACCGCGTCTTCTCGGTCGACATTGATGCCGCTGCCTCGCTCGTCGAGCTCAAGACGAGGACTTGCCCGTGTATCGCCCGCCATTTCCAGGTGGAAGCGCATCAGATCGATGTGCATCTCGCGAGACAGGAGGACAAGCAGTGGTTGAAGCAAGACGATACGATTGTGCAGGAACTGGTGCAGGGCAAGAGTGACGACTGGGTCGTGCGCGACATGACAAGAGCGCGGCCGTTGGAAGCCACGACTACGTTGAGCGAATGGATGTCGGGCATGCCGGAAGCAACGAGTGAGCGTGTGGGCAAGTGGTTTTTCTTCCACTACATCATGTGGCGTTTGATTCAGCAAAAACGAGATTTCTTGATGGTCACTCGACACAACTTCACCCACTTCGATGGACACAACATACTGGAGGCGACACAGCTCCCACGCCGCTTCTTCGACGAGGCGGCTTGGACGTCCGATACCTTATGTCTGGTACACGACATGAGCTATCACGACACGAAGGATGCCAACACTCCTACCAAGAACGTTCTCGTGGTTAGTACTCTCAATCGTGTCATGTGGTTTATTCCTCCTTAGACTCATGACGAGTTGGCTAAGATTGCTCCGCTGTTCCCAAAGGCAGAAGACTTGTGCAAGACCGATCGAATTGGCTTGGTGGCATCCCTCGTCTAGTGTTTGAACAACTGGATGATAACCCAGAGGAGATCCTGAAAGTTGCGAGTGATGCTCTACCTGTCGAAGACGTGCTCCTTCTCGGAGCCAAAACGTTGGATATTACTTGGGCCATATGGGAGCCGAGAAGCTTCTGCATGTGTTCAGTTCCAGTCCCTACACGAAGTTCGAAGTCGGTTTCTCGTCGACTATGGCCCAGAAGATCTACGGCTACACGCTGGTCGAGAGGCAGCCTGAGAAGGCAATGACACTCTTGCGTGTGTTCGTGGGCTAGCCTAGGCTGAGGCCAGTTTCACCATCATTCCGCAACCCAGTGCCGCAGCCTGACGTCATAAGTGCCAGAACTAGTCTCGTTTATCCGAGTAGCAACAGAACACGACTCAAAGGTACCACACCTCAATACATGTCCCTCTATACTCAACCCTCTTTTGTGTTTTTGGTAGGGGATCACCTCAAGACCCCGAGCACAAACATGCCACTCAAGAACGGATCTCGGGAAGAACGTGAGCTCACTCCCCCACTTACCACGCACCCCACACGTCATGAAGTATCGATTCCTCGGCGACTCTGGTCTTCTCGTATCGCAATTTGGAATCGGGTGCTTTCCCTTCACGGATACTCCTGCCCTGTCGACAGTACACAAGGCGTACGAGATCCTAAGCAAAGCGTACGACCACGGTGTCAACTTCTGGGATACGGCGGAGATATACGGCCACGGTGCGAACGAGGTGCTCATTGGTCAAGTCTTCCGTCGTGGAGTGGGGGACAAGCGATGGTCACGAGAAGACCTTGTGATTACCACGAAGTTGTTTCCAGGTACCAAGAACGGGCCGAACGCGGCTGGGTTGAGTCGCAAGCATCTGGTTGAAGGCGTCAAGGCGTCACTCAAGCGTTTGGAGCTTGAGTATGTGGACGTGCTGATCTGCCACCGCCCTGAGCCATTCACCCCGATTGAAGAAACCGTGCGCGCGATGAATTTCATCATCGACCAAGGCTGGGCGTTCTACTGGGGAACCAGCGAATGGCTCGCCACAGAGATTCTCGAAGCATGCGAGATTGCTGATCGTCTCGGACTAATTCGGCCGATTTGCGAACAGGTTCAATATAATCTGCTCGAGCGCTCCAAGGTCGAGAGCGATTTCCTCCCGCTGTACAAGAAGTACAAGATGGGTTTGACGACGTGGTCGCCTCTCAAGTACGGTTTGCTGACGGGGAAATACGCAAATGGCATCCCAGAAGGCTCGCGCCTCTCGTCGGATCATCATGCCGCTGTGGTCGCTCCGATTTTCGAGCAACGAGTTCGACAAGTCGAGAAACTACGTCCGATCGCTGAAGAGTTGGGGTGTTCGATCGCCCAACTCGCGCTCGCCTGGGTCACATCCAACACCAATGTGTCTACAATGCTCTTGGGGGCTACGAGTCTCAGACAACTTGAGGAGAATGTTGACGCACTTGCAATTGTGCCGAAGCTTACGGAAGAGGTGAAGGCGCAGATTGACATGGCCATCCCTCGCGAGCTTAAACTGGCGACACATGATGGTTTCGTGGCTCTGCGCAAACAATATCTCTAGGTTTATTTGCATCTCACTACCGAGAGCTTGCTAGATAAAAGAAAACGGTAATGTAGTGCTGAGAAATGAACCATTTGGCTTTGTTAACGGCATGTCGGTGCCACAAAGCCAGAATTGAATTTGGTTCGCATTGTCGTATGCTTCTTGCGACACTTAGACGAACTGATTGCGAGTAAGCGCAAAAATGTCGTGCGCGGCGACCTTGAGCTCGATAGGGATGACAGCTTCAATGCGCGCCTTGACGTCCGCCGTGAGCTTGGGCACGACGTCAAGTGCCTTGAGGTTCTCTTCGAGCTGCTTGATGCTGGAAGCGCCCAAGAGCAGCGTCGACACCTTCGGGTTGGACGTGACCCAGGCCAAAGCCAATTGCGCCAAGGTGCATCCGAGCTCCTCAGCAATTGGACGCAGCTGTTCGACTTGCTTGACCTTCTTGTCGAAGCTGTCCGCAAACAGTCCGAAGTGGTAGTCCGTGTTCAGTCGCGCGTCTTCAGGAATGCCGTTGGCGTACTTGCCCGTCAGCAAGCCGAATTGGAGTGGTGAGTACGTTGTTAAGCCCAATCCATACTTCTTGAACAGTGGAAGGAAGTCGTTGTCGACCTTGGAACGCTCCAAGAGGTTGTACTGGGGTTGGTCGCAAACTGGACGAATCAAACCGAGACGATCGGCGATCTCACAGGCCTCGAGAATCTCGGAAGCGAGCCATTCACTCGTACCCCAGTAGAAGGCCCAGCCTTGGCTAATGATAAAGTTCATGGCACGGACAGTCTCCTCGATCGGGGTGAAAGGGTCTTGGCGATGACACATGATCACATCGACGTAATCGAGCTGCAAGCGCTGGAGCGAGGCCTTGGCGCCTTCAATCAAGTGCTTGCGGCTCAAACCAGTCGCGTTCGGTCCGACCTTGGTACCCATGCAAATCTTGGTGGAGATGACGAGGTCTTCGCGCTCCCAACGCTTGTCTTCGATGCCACGGCGGATGACCTGGCCGACAATTTCCTCGTTCTTGCCGCGGCCATAGCCCTCGGCGGTGTCCCAAAAGTTAATACCGCGCTCGTAGACAAGGCTCATGACCTCGTAAGCCGAATCAATCGACGAAACCGACGTATCGGAGAAGGTGAAGCAGCCAAAGCCGAGCTGGGACACGAAGAGACCCGAGTCACCAAGGCGACGGTACTTCATCGGTGTGGACATGGTGAGAAGGTGTAAAGTTGGCTGCGAAAGGCAAATGTTGGAATGAGATCTTGGGTCACGACAATCCGTTTCGAGCTTACGTAGACTCGAAGGTGTGTTTGGAGGCCATGAGACCTGGTAATCACGTGACCCCGAAGCAAAATGTTTGGAAGCCACGTGCCCCCGTAATCAACGTCACCGTGCTGACGTATTCCATAAGCATACGAACGGTATACAGTACTTGTATACCTGGCTAGGCCATTCCACCATTAGTATCCCATGGTATGTATGCGAGGCACTTTTTATTGGTTAAAATCAAGCGAGATGATTTATGATTGGCTAGAAAGAAGAGAGCGCTTCAACTTGGCGAGTCATGATCAGGCGGCGACTCTTGGCGTCATTGGATCCGATGGTGCATCGTGTGGGCCCCGAGATGACAACGGCGGCACCGACGCTTCCCCGCGCGGTGTCTGCGTGGAATATTGGCGGTGCATCGGTGGGAGTGGCCCCGCCGGCGTCGCCAACGCGTCAGAAGATGCTAGCGGGCAGTCCCCGCCATCGCGTCTTCCGCGGCTTCAGTCGCGCGATCTACGGCGCGTTTGTATGCGTGGGGTTGGCGTCTTGGGTTGTGATGAATGGTATTACCGCGATGAGATTCTGTTTTGTATTGGCAGATGGTGTTTGATTGTGCGGTTTGTGCAGCAACATTTGTTGAGCTAGGATACTTTTTACTCCATTTCCCAGAAGGACTGGCCACTTCGGCCTATACGGTACGCCGGATGGCCACTATGGAGCTTCATACGTCCAGTCATCGTTTAACGAGCTGCTATCGCTAGGTCATTGCCTTCCAGACGGCCAATATCTACCCGATCTTCTACATGTGGCTCCGTCCTTCGTGCAGTGTCGTCTCCGTCGGCAGTGCTGTGTGGATCTGCCTTGTGAGCACACTGCTCGTATGTGGTACGGTGGCACAATAGCCCCATATGCTGATTTGAGAAGCTAACAATTGATTGAAAAGCTTGCTTCACCTGCTTCTGGTCTCAGACGGCGGATATCGACGGCAAAGAGCACAGTCTAGGTGTGTGCATTTTGTTGCAAGTGAGGCGAAGCGCCCAGCTAATCGCATTTTATACCCCCAGCGATGCTCCTACTCTCACACATTGGTGGTACCATTAGCGGCGCGACTAACATCATCTTCTTCCGGTATATCATCGCGTTTCCACCCGTGTACGCGAGTGCATTCATGACGGGCGAACTTATCAGTGGTGTCCTGATTGGTCTACTCGGCTTGTGGCAAGCACCATACAAGAACCCGCCTCAGCTTTCCGTATCAGCGTTTTACGCAGTGGCGGTGGCAACGATTTTGACGTCGATTGTGGCATTTGGTTATCTTGAGTTCCATCCCAAGTCCATTGAAGAACGCGAGCAGATGACCGTTGACCGGTTACACACGTCTGTCGAGAAGTATGACGGAACTGACCCCACTGGCTACGAAGAAGAAGCCGTCTGCACACTACCGGACATCCCAAAGGTATGCGTTTCAATTGGATCAGCCCTCTGACGTGAACGATTTAGCAGTGACTGATTACAGGATGAACCAAACACGTTGCGGAACGAGGTCTTCCTCGTCTTCTGGAAGGAATTACTCGCACAAGCCGTGCTCGCTGCCTTGTATTACAGCGTATTGCCATCCCTTGTGCCATTCCTCTTTGCGCGCTACTCGGTACGTCAATAGTATCAAGTGGAATCGTATCAATCACTCGCTTACAACACATTGTTCCCAGTCGGATGCCCTCGCGGCTGAGTACCTGACCTTTGCAATCACATCACTACTCATCGCTGACCCGTTGATACAGCTCACCACAAGCTGCCTGCGAGTCGACTGTCTCTTCGTCGGCTTCTGTGTGCTCCTACTCACGGTGTCCAGTGCTTTCCTCCTCGTCTCAACATTCATTCCCAACCCGCCAGCAAGCGCGGACCACCACAACGGCTTCCTACTACGTACGCCCACGCACTAGCCACGGACAGTCGTGGTCTCTAATCGTGTGTGCCTGTAGCGCTCATTCTCTACGTCTTTGCACAGAGCCTGCACTCGCTCACACAGGCAACACTAGCGCTCATGATCAAAGATCGCGGTACGTTGTGCATGTCGACTACCACCTATGCTGGTCCCTCACGCACCATCTACTCCACGCAGCCTTCCACCCGCAAGACACGCGTTTTGCCTGTGCGGCGTCGCATTGGAGCAGCTTTTGCATCCAGAGCGGCGCGCTCGTCGGCGCCATCGCGATCTTCCCCACCGTCTTGATCAGCTTCTGGCAAGAATAGTACCCCCTCAGGCGGTACTAATATATGGGTTCACACTTTCCACCAAAGCGTGTGCGACAGGCGCATCTCAACTGATGGCAGCTGCGTTTCGGGTTAAGTTAACGTTTCTGATTGGTTGAAATGGCGTCGTTGTATCGGGAGCCACGAACGGTCGGATAACCTCTTTGTTTTCATACCACGTCCAACAAAGCCACTTCAAGAAACTGATTTATTAGTGTATAGTATATTCCTTGAACCTTTAAAACCATATCTAATGTGGTATTTGGTTTGTAGACATGGGATCGACTTGCGCAGGTGTCAGGTCGATCTGAGTTGGATCGCCAGCCGGTGGCCAGTCGCTGGGCAGCACGCAGTGCGGAAAGCCCCAGCTTCAAGGGAAACGAGTGCGAGGAAGCGCACGCGCGCGCGAATATGTCGACGACGCAGCGCCTGACGCTCACGCTGGTGGCGGCCAGTGGTGTGGGACGTCATGCCACGTCGAATGAGGCCCCGCAAGCCGCGGATATTGGTATGGAAAGTCGTCAAATAAACCGAAACGAGAAGGGAAACTCACGGCAACCATGTAATTCTAGTCTGTGAGGTCTGCTGTGGCGAGCACACGGCCAGGACGAATGCGAAGAAGGCGAACACGGAAGACTGGGGTCACGAGGTCAAGTTTGACGTCGAGAAAGGACTCGGCGACACCGCCAAGCTCTCGCTGTTCGCGGTCGACGACGACGACGACGGAGAGGACGAACTCGTGGGTGAAGCGGTGCTCGAGTTGTCGACGTTGATGCCCAAGGAGAAGACGCAGATGGAGCTTCCTGTGCTTGCGCCGGGCACTTCCGACGCGGTAGGTGGCTTCAAAGAGTGAAAGATACCGTTGGGAGACTCACTTGTCGAATCTTGGATGGGCATTAGGCAGGGCAACTCATTGTGGACGTGCTGTACGACCCGGAGTACGTCGAAGTTGAGGAGAAGAAGACGCGTACGAGCTCTGGCACTGCATTGCCGTCCCTGGCGCCGTCGAAGCCTGACGTCGTTAGCTCGCCAGCCAAGACTCCAGCGACTGCGACGCCTCCTGCGTCAGAGCTGCTCCTATCTCCAAAGGCAACCGCTGCGGTCAAGTCGGCAGCTGTGGGATCGCCTTCGAAGACGCCGTTGTCTCCAAAGACAACTCCTGCGGCCAAGGCGAAGGCTGTGGAATCGCCTTCCAAGGCACCTCGAACGTCATTGGCTCGATCGACGCCTTTGTCTCCATCGGCCAAGGCGGCAGTGAAATCTGCACTGTCAGTTTCGCCTTCCGATGCTTCTGCGACGGCGGAAGAGGAGAAGGCTGAGGCGGCAGCTGTCGTGGTACCATCGGACCCGCCACTCACGGCCAAGCCACCGAACTTTCTCATTGTGACCATCCTGGAGGCCCGCAATTTGATCGCTCGCGATGGCACCGGAGAGAATGCTACAAGTGACGCGTTTGTCAAGTTGTCGTGCACCAAGAACAAGCCACAACGCACCAAAGTTATCCGAGAGTCGTTGCATCCAAAGTGGCGCCAGCGCTTCTTCTTCCGTCTCACGCCGACGCGTCAAGTGCTCGATCTGGTTCTCGAAGACGAAGATATGATCACAAACGATTTCTTGGGTCAGTGTTCGATTGACATTGAGCACTGGATGACTCATTTCAACCAGGATAAGGTGGTCATGTGGATCGCCCTCGAGCCGCGCAAAGCTCCAGGAGACGTGTCTGTCAGCGACATTTCTCCAGAACGCAACATGAACTATGGTCATGGCAAGATCTGTATTGCTATCGAAACTCGTCACATTGAACGTAGCTTGGACAGCTTGGAGCAAGGTGAACAAGACAATGTGACCATTGTGCCATCATCCAAGTCATCGAAGCACACGACGGGTATGACTGGCGACAACGGCGAGGATGAGTCCGGAGGTCGTGCCGACGGCGGAGAAGGGGAAGTGTTTGAAGTCCAGGGAGGTGAGCAAAACGAAGGCGGAGGAAATGAAGAGGATGCTGCGGAGGAAGATGACGAAGACGATGAATCGGTCACCAAAGAGACGGAGGAAGACATCAAGAAGAGGGAGGAAGAACGCGAGAAGATGTTCACGGAGCTCTCCAACGTGCAATTTCTGTCGGGTGATTACCAGATCCAAGTCCGTATCATTGAAGTTCGTGATCTGAAGCCGATGGACGTGAACGGTTTGTGTGATCCTGTGGTCTCGGTGGAGTGCTTGACTCAGCGTCAGCATACATCGGTGAAGCAGCAACAACTCTCCTGTGTGTTTGACGAGTACCTGTACTTCAACTTCAAGAACTTGGATCGGGACACCGCGCAACAAGGTAGTATCAAGATCACCGTCTTGGACGCTGATGGACCTGGAAGCTTGGCAACGTCAAACATGAGCGCCATTGCTCGCATCTGCAGCAACACTATCGGCTTCTTCACGGTCGACATTCCGTACGTCTACTTCCAGAAGGATCATGAAATCCATCGCAAGTGGGTTGCTCTCGTTGGAAGCGGCAAAGACAACAGCGACCTCATTCAAGGCTACCTTCTGTAAGTTCCTTGGATCGTCTACGCTGATGCCGATGGGCTGTTGATCTGACTTATTGGTTTTCATGTTGCAGGCTATCGATTGTGGTGCTTGGTCCAGGTGACAAGCTTAAGATCCACTCACCATACGAGGACAAGGAGGCGCAATCTTCTGACGTCCTGTCGAAGAATGACATCAACTCCCTTGTGTTGATTCCACCTCGTGTGATCCAGACTCTCAACTATCTTGTGGTGACAATTTACCAAGCTAAGGACCTCCCAGATATGGATCAGAATATGCTGAAGCGAGGTGGTATCGATGCGTATGCCGTGGTCAAGTTTGCCGGTGATGAAGCATTGGAAACCAAGAAGATCACTGTAAAGGGCAGCAATCATCTCACGGTGGAATTCAACCAAGAACTGTGGTTCCCAGTCCTCTTGCCTTGCATGGCAAACCTGATCTCGATCTCATTGTGGGATTGGGACCTCACGATGGATGAATTGGTCGGAAACTCTTCCCCATATCTCTTCTCTCAAGTGCAGAATCATCCGACTTTGTTCGAGCCACACTGGACAAACTTATATGGTCCACCTATCGGATACACTGATGCAACGGCGGAGCGAAAGTTTATGTTCAGCCACCCCAAGCTTGCAAGCACGTACCGCGGTCGGATGCTAGTGTCCCTTCGGGTCGAAGACGGCTCGAAATCTGTGACTGACCGGCCACACACTCGAAACCTTACAGCTGCCCTTCCCCTTCCGCCTACCAAGTCGTATACCCTTCGCACCGCCATTTTCTTTGGCACGGAGATTCCACGATTCGTGAGCAAGATGCGATGGAATTATAACTCGAAGATGTCTTTGAAGATTTCCATTGGCAGATACCAGGTGTCAAGCTCGCGAGTTGATAACATCAAGGGGCTGTGCCACTGGAACCAGTACTTGGAAATCTCGGATGTTAAATTGCCAGCAGATCTGGAACACGTGCCGGACGTCTTCATCCACCTTGTTCGCCAGCAGCTCAACGAGACACGATACATTTGTTATGCACGATTCAGTGCTCGAGAGTTGTTCCAGAGTGTCGATTCGTCGCCAGATGAGCTCAAGACCATCCCATCTCCACGTTGGGTGAGCATGTTGGAAGATCCAGTGATGGATGATCTCAAGGATCATGATTTTACGGGCAACGTGTTGATGAACATTCGCTTGGAGGCAACACAGCCGAACATTATCGCTAATGAGCTTGCTCAGAGGTGGCGAGAGCACGCTATCAGCTCTCAGTCGTACACGAAGTATACCCTCTTCGTCCATGTATTCCAGGGACGAGCCCTTCCAGCTGCCGATTCGAATGGTGCATTGGATCCGTACATCAAGGTGACCTGTGGAGGAGCTGAAGGCAAAGTGAGCGCAAGAATGGCCACCAGAGACCCATGCTACTATGAGACTGTCAGTCTCGACGTCGAACTTCCGCAGGATCGTGCCTTCTTGCCGATGGTATCGACACAGGTATTCGACTGGGATCAATGGGATGCTGATGATTACGTCGGCTCTGCAAAGTTCTCGCTGAACGATATCCCCGTGCTGACGTCGTCAGATTACAACAAAAAGCGGTCGAATGGTGAGTACAGTCCACCGCGCCCAAAGTGGTATCCAATCTGCTACGCGAAGGAGGGTGACACAGACGGTGAGCTCCTGTTGTCCTTCGAGTTGATTCGCAAGGACACACCAGGCATTGTCATCGATCCACCAGAGTCGATTCGTCCACCAATGATGGATCAATTCCTTGAGATTGTTGTTCTCGGCTGTCGTGGTCTCCAGCCAGTTGGATTCATGCCCGTCAACTCGCCGTTCATCAAGTTTGAGGTTGGAGAAATTACCAAGAAGGATGGTATGCGTTACACGAACCCGTCGTCGAAGCCGAGCGGACGCAATCCGAACTACCTCGAACGCATTTTGCTGCCCATCAAGGTTCCTGTCGATGCTTTGTACGCTCCAAGATTGAACATCTCCGTTTTCGACCAGCTGCTGGGTGGCTTTTACAAGCCACTGTTGGGTATCTGCTCGGTCGACCTCAGCACCAAGATGCCGATGTCGAATGGCAAGCGCAACCCACTCTACAAAGCCATTCGCATAGAAGACTTCTGTGGCAACCCATATCTGGACAAGCCTATTGATTTCTCGACGTTCCCTGGTACGTTGCCTTCCTCGATTGTGAAGGAGAACGACGAAGCCATCGCCATCATGTCTTCTGGCCGTGGAAGCCGTGGTAGTCGTGCAAGTGAGGAGATCAAGCCAGACGAAGATACGGGTGCTGGCATTGTTCCGTTGATGTCTTCGTTGAGTACTCCTATTGAAGAGGACTACACGGATGATGGAGATGATGACACGCCTCACTACTTGCGTGGGCGTTTGCTGTTGGATGGATCTCTTGAAGACGAGCTGAACACTACTCCATTCGAGAGCTACCCACTCTTCCGAGGCGACATGCTTGTTCGTAAGAAGTTCTTTGGTGGTGCATCTACGCCTGATTTCCGGTCGGTGGGTCGCTTTAAGGGTATGATTCGACTGGTCAAGACGAAGGACGAGCCTCCGCTTTTCGATTTGGATCAGTTCTTGACTCCTCAACCGTACTTGATCCGTGTGTACGTGCTCGATGCTCAGCGTCTTCAGCCAAAGGACGAGAACAACAACTGTGATCCTTACGTTCGCATCAGTCTTGGAGATGGGCGCAAGCGTCACCACATGATCAACGATCGTGAAAATCACAAGAAGGAGACGACGACGCCAAAGTTCCATACAATGTACGAGCTCAAGGCCGAGTTGCCTGGCGCATCAGAGCTGCGTCTTGAAGTGCTCGACTATGATTTCTTCGCGATGCCGACGATCCCAAAGGGAATTAGCAACGGCATCACGTCGGTCGGAACGACAGTCGGTGGTGACGACTTCATTGGTGCTACGCTGATTGATCTTGAAGACCGCTGGTTCAGTGCCAAGTGGCAGCAGCTTGGCGCAAGCGGCGACCGCTACGAGAAGCGCAAGCCGTTGGAGTTGCGTCCATTGTACGCGCCGTTCAGCGCGCTGCCTCAGGGTCAACTGCGTCTGTGGGTGGATATCTTGACTGCGCCAGAAGTCAAGATTTGCAAGCCATTGGACATTTCGCTGCCGCCTCCACGTCAGTTTGAGGTGCGCGTGATTGTCTACCGAGCCAAGAACATCACGCCGGGCGATGTCTTCACCGACCTGAGCGATCTCTTTGTCAAGTGCTGGTTGCAGAGCCGCGATGACAAGGCGCAGACGACGGATACGCACTGGCGTGCACGTGATGGCAAGGCCTCGTTCAACTGGCGTATGAAGTTCCCTCTCGAGCTTCCGATTGACGAAGACAATGAAGCCGACAAGGGATACCTTCACCTCCAGTTGTGGGACAAGGATCTGTTGTACGACGACTGCTTGGCTGATACCGTCGTGGACCTCAGCGTGTTCTTGAAGCAGGCATACAAGGCGAATGACATCGTGAACGTGTTCGCCAAGAAGAAGCAGGTCCGTATTCGTGGCGCTACGTCGTCGCAGCCAAGATCTGGCCAGCCAGACTACAGCAGTATGCATTCGGCTGAAGTGTGCGCGCCGCCAAACTCGGATTCGGTCGTGATTAGTGTCGGTGAGGACCTTCGCCGCCCTCTTCTGGGTGAGGTGCCAATGTATAGCAGTGGCGCTGAGCAGTCGGCGACTCTAATGGTGTCGGAGTCGCATGGTGCGAATGGTGCGAATGGTACAAATGGTTCGTTGCCACGCTCTCAACCACATCAGAAGAAGTCATCAGACAAGCACAAGGAGAGCGCGCGTACTCTTGTGCAGTCCTTCAAGCAGCGATTCGGTATGGGTGATGACCCAGAAGATGCCAGTTGGCTGACGTTCACCACGCGTGACCCTGCGACTGGTGATCGCGTGCGCGCCGGTGAGCTGCTTGTGTCTGTTGAGATCTTGCCCGTTGCTGTGGCAGATGCTCGCGCTGCTGGTCTCGGTCGCAGTGAGCCAAACAACTTCCCATTCCTCGCAGAGCCAGCCGATCGTCTCCACCTCGCCGCTATGTGGAACCCGCTCTACGTCTTGGAAGCTCTCATGGGTCCAAGCGTCTACCGCGCGTTCACGTCGTGTGTGCTGTGTGCGTCGATCATCGCGCTGTTCATCTTCGCCGGTCCGCTCGTGAACGTCTTCGTCACGTTCCTCGAGTTGGTGCCGGAGCCTTACGGTTGGGTGGTCTTTGGCATCGCCTTGGCCCTCGTCATTGGTTCGTTCTGGTACTTTTTGTACCGCTGCCGTCGCGCCGTCGCGTCCATCTCCACCAAGTAAACCGAGAGAGAGAAAGAGTCCTGCGTGTTCTGCTGTTGTGTTTATGTCGAAAGGGTACTCGATGCATACAATGCGAATACACGTCACAAATTGTCTGTTGTAAAGCATCGTGTGTGGGCTCTTCTCCGTTACGTGCAGAGCCAAGTATGTCATCGCATATCTGATCCTACATATTCTATGTAGTCAAGTCACCATATAACGTATGCCAAATACATATATGCATTATAAATGTTATGTAGCATGGACTATGTAAAGCCCTTCATTCGCGTCCTCGTGGGCGTCTCGGTTTCGTCTCTTCTTGCTCTTGTTGCACTTCAAAGACGAGGCGACTGATGGCCTGCACGTCTTCCTCCGAGTCCAATGTCATCGCCTCCACAGTCGTCTGATCCACCCCCGCAGCGGCCGCCAGCACTTCGTCTTCGCGTGGCGAGAGCACAGGCGGCGCAATCGGAGCCAACATCATCGCATTCGGTCCACGCAAGAGCATCTTGCGTCGCGTGGGAGACATGTCGCTCGTATCGATTGCAGGTGCACCGCTCTCTTCAGCCGGACGACGGGGTGGCGAAGACGGCGCTAAGGTTTGCAATGTCGGTGGTCGACGTGCCAGCACTTTCTCACGCAAGGCCTCGAGCTTCTGCTTCTCAGGTGAGCCTTCGGACACTACGCCTGGGATTTGTGTCGGAGGCGCCACAGGCAAGGGCGGACCACGCATAAGTGTACCGCGTGGACCAGTAGTAAGCGGTTGAATTGGTGAACCTCGAATCGCAGTCGGATTGAGCTTCTGTGGCGAACTGGGTACGAATGGCGGCGGCGCAAAGGCAGTGCGGACTGCGTGGTGCACGGCAGCATTTGCACGATGCACTTCGCAGTCATTTGTCATATGCGCTGTGAGATCAGATGCATGCTGAACGATGCCACAATGAAGACATGTCGTCACACGCTTGCTGCACTCGTGTCGCTCGTGCCGTTCACGTTGATGGGACGGCATTGAAGCGCCACATTCGAGTCGGCATGTGACCAACTTGTTTCGACACTCGCACTGTTGATGCACTTCAAGAGATTGCACCAACACCATCTTTCCACAACTGCACATGACAAGTCGACACTGACTGAGCTCGTGACCGTTGCGGCTGCGCGCTTGGATATAGAGTCCACAGCCAGCGCGACACGGCACGAGTCGATGAGAGCAGACGGACGTCTTGTGAGCAGCCATCTCAGTCACCTTGACACGATCACCACACTCGCACGTTTCCATCGGTGCAGAAACGAGCTCCGCTGGCACTCCGCTCTTGATAGATTGAACGAGCGATCCGGCCGCAACAACAGACGAGCGAATCGGCGGTGGATTCAGTAAGACAGGTGCCTTTGGTGGCTTACGCGTCTGCTGACTTGGAGCAAACACTGATGATGGCTTGTCCTTGAGCACTTGCGAGCTCTGGTGAGCTAACAAACCCGATGGCTGGTCTTCAGGAGGACGAATCAATTGCACAGGAGGTCCCTTGGTGACTACTAGCTTCGGCAAATCTTGCGAAGAGCTCGACTTCACTTGTTTTTCTTTCTCTGCTTCTTCCGCCAGCTCAGCCTTGATCTCAACGCGTTGTTGTGCGTAGCTTTCTTCCACCTTGGCTTTCTCGGGCAGCGTAATAATATCCGTGAAGCTGCCATGACAAGGTAGCGGTGGTAGCTCTTCTTCTTCTTCGTGCTTATCTTTGGTGCCTTTATCTTCAAGATCGTCACCCATTTGTCCCACAATTGCCATCGCCTGAGCCGTGATCGACGGTTCGTCTGTCGGCACGAGACGGCTCGCTTTGATGCGCTTTCGTTTTTGTTTCTCCTCTCGCTTCTTGGCCACAACATGCGCGACACCCGATGCACCGATGGTAACAGCCGTACTGATTGCAAGTGCCGTCGAATCCATCGCGCCAAACAGTCCCGACCCGGCCAATACGCTAGTTGCAACCAGTGGCATCACACCCATGCGGAAGAAAATCTTCAATGGGTCCGATACAACATGTGTCATGGCCATACCCATTAGAAGGGAGCCAATCCACAGCTGTGACTCCACTTGACCGATCGTAAACGCGAACATCACAACGAAGTACGCACACCATACGCACCAAAAGAAGCAAATAACATACGAGACGTAGACAACCCACTCGGGGAAGAGCGGACGTGCCACCTTCGCCGGCTGCCGACGTAAGAAGTGGTTGTAGAGCAGACGAGAAGTGCGCTTGATCTTGCTGAGTCGCTCTTGTTCTACTTCGTAGATTTGCCGCTCGTGCAGTGGCATCATCTTCAACCGCTGCTCGGTTCTCGCTTCCATGTACAGCTGCATCTTCTTCTTCATCTTGGCGATCCCCTTGAGTCCCATCACTACCTTCTGCATCTCGCGTTTGGCTTCTCGTTGAATGCGTTTGCGTTCCTGCATCACAATCTTCTGGGCTTCTTTGACTGTTCGTCGACGCTCACGGAGTTGCTCTTGGTTCGCTTGGAGAATCGCGCGCTTCTGCTGCTTGATCGTGACAGTAACTCGCCTCTCAGCGGCTCGGTCTGTCGGTTGCTGCGTTTTTCGACGAAGTCTGCCCGTCGTTCGTCGCCGTGCAGCCTGTACCGTCTCCGTTGTGCTCTGGACCATGCGCGCGTTGTTTTCCATTGCCGTCGTGCCCATCGTTTCCGCGAAATTGATCACTTCCGACAATCGCTTCTCAAACTGCGAACCAATCGCCTGTTGGAGCTTTCGAAGTTGGTTCTCGGTGCGCTCCAATTCAGCCTTGGCCTTAGCTGCGATTGATTTCGCATCTGACTGCTGAGCTTTACAACTCTCGTCGCACTTCATGAGCCAGTCCTGCAGTGTCACAAGCGTATCCGTTCGCTCTTCCTCATCTGAATCATCGTCTTCTGCGCCCTCGTCTCCTTCATCCACCGTTTTGAATGACTCGCACAGCGCCATGATCTTCTCACCCGACGAAGGAGACACCGTCAACGGGTCGAACTTGAGCATATTCGACACGACCGTCTCACCACCACCCTGCGCAAGCATCAGAAGGAGCTGGTTCATCGCGAGTACACGACGCTCCTCCACTGTCCTCTCGTGAGGGATCATTTCCAGTGTTGGTCCGCTATCCCGACGAGTACCAGCGTTCGGCTTCGATGTATCTTCACCTTCGTGATCACCTTCGACAACAGTTGCAGGGATCAGTGCCCGTGAACTCGGTCCAGACGCTTCTAGTACAGTTTGAGACTTCTTTCGAGTCAAGCCGCCGAAAACACTCTTCTTCTCGCTTGGCGTTGCAGATTTTTGCATCAGGACGTCTTGCTCTAGCTGGGTTTTGATCTTCACAAGCACACCCTTGAGCGGATCGTTGTCTTCCTCAGTGCTCTCAGGTGGTTCTTCCTCAGCATCGCGGTCGTACAAAGCCAGAAAGAGTCCACGACACACTTGTCCAACGCGTGACTCCAGTCCAAATCGCTTCAGGTCCTCAGCAACTCGCTGCAGTCGCCTCACTTCGACACAATTGGCAATCGCCGCGAGATCGATCGCCAAAATGTCAACAGGTGCGTACTCCTTGGGACGGCCGTACGCGTCAGTCTCGACTTCGGCAACGTTTCCTTCAATGTCTTCCACGCGGTAACGGACTATGTACTTCTGCTTTCGCCCGGCCTTTTTGAACATGAGCATGAACGCGATCGTCACAGGAATCATGAACAAAAACGATAAAAGACCGGACACAAACGCTGATCCGACGGTTTTTGGGCCATGTTTGAGCTGGTAGAGCCCAGCATTCGTGAACATCTGGCTCATGATGACAGTGAAGACCACTGTAAGCCGCTGAGAACGCGTGAAGTGCTCGTCGTACTTGAATATGATCGACAGGATATTGTGGTTCTCCTTGATCCCTTTCCAGAAGCTTCGAGCGACAGCACGACCCTTGGCTCGCCAGCCAACAGCGTGCAGATACTCGGGCTCCTGGAATGGTGACGACAGTTTGATGTGCTTTGTCTCCTGGATCGAATGGCGCTTCTGTCGTAAATGGATCAAACGATCATGTCGATCCCATCGACTAACGTATAGGAATCCCACAAGATAGAGAATGAAGAATCCACCCATGACCAGCAGTAACGCGGTGTTCTTCTTCACATCCTCGAGTGTCACTTGGTGCGTCAAGACGTTCTTGAAATGCGTTGCCACAAGTGATAGAGCTTGTTCGACTTCGGTGGAAAAGTCCGTCAGATGTGTGCACTCACAGATCGTATAGAGCCCATCGTCAGTTGTGCCGACTGTCGTGCAGCCCTCCGAAGACCAGGAGCTGTTTGTCGTGTCCCAATACCGACAGATTGGAGATGACTTGCGAGCTGGGCATGTAATGTTGCCTTCGCCCTCCATCGTTCCATCACAGTCAACCGAAACAATCTCGTTTACGTCCGTACAATTAAAAAACTGCGTCACGCGGGTCCCATTGAGACAGAAATATGTGAACACTTGAGCCGTCACTGAACCATTTCCACTAGAAGACGAGGACGTTGACGGTGGTAACGCGGCGATGTTCCGCAAGAGGAAGCGGAACGGTGTCGTTAAGCCGTTAACCTCAATGTCAGCGTCGCCTTGACGCACTTTGACGCTCATCACTGGGGAATTGACTGACGTACCACTGAAACTGTACGGGTTCTTGGCGAAAAGCGTGGATTGCACGTCGACCGTAGGGTCATCATCTTCATCCGCAATTGCAGCTTCTGCCAGTCGTCGGCGTCTCGCGGCGACCTGTGCTTTGATGAAAGAAGAGAAGCCTTTCGGGATAGTCGTCGACGGCGGCGTATAGTTCGCTGCTATCTCAGCGTCTGTGAGTGGCAGCTGCACTTCAACGCCTTCCAATGCTGATGCTTTATCTCGAGTTCCCACTATCTTGAGGTTCTTCGAGATGAGCGTCACAGCGTCTTCTCCTGCCTCCGCGGAAGCCAACAGCGCGTTTTGGAGTTTTCCTATGGTGCCTTGGATCTGTGAAAGTCGCTCTTTTTCTTTGGCATACGGGTCCGTCGCGCTTGTATCGGTCGCGGATGCAGTGGTTCCTGAACCGCTTGCAGTAGCTGATGACCCGGTGAGTCGCTCGATCCACTGCCATATCCCACTCCCGCTTCCACCACTTGCGTCTTGTGCATCTACGTTTTCTTGTTCTAGACGTCTCGACGCTTTTGTGCTCGGTTTGGACGACGAAGACTTGGAGCCTGTGTCCAACAAGTTCGAGATCGTGTTTCCGACTGCTGATTTCGCCGAAGTAGAGAGAACAGGTGCTGACATGATGTTATCAACAAGGTTGAGGGCCAGAGCCTGCGATTTCTCATCCAAGATGGATGCGGACTTCGTCAGCGTCGCAATACTCGCAGCCTTTTGCTCCACCGCGTTGACATCGGACGTATCGATTGACTCTGCTGAGGTTGCCATCGCGCTAATCAAACTTCCAAGAGCTGCACGCTTGGCGTCGTACTGTGCTTGGTTCATGGCGCAGTTATCACCGTAGTAGCCATCTGAGCACTTACAGTATGTCACACACGCCAAATTCGTTTCAGGACAGCTAGCCGGTTCTCGAATGCATTCTCCATTCGATGCACATGGAATGTAGTTCGACGTTGGACAACTCTTGAGCTTGACCTGAGGCGTCGATGTCGGCGTTTTCGTGGCACCTGGTATCGGTGTCACAGCGGGCGTCGGTGTTGGAGTGGCTTGCACAGTCTCTTCCACGCCGTTGATCAGATCACCCAGAGCGTTAATCACATTGAGAAGCTTGGATGGATCTCCAGTCATAGCGTTTGATAGCACGGCATCCGTTTTGCTCGCAAGATACGCTGCTTGTTCGGCCGCAGGGACAATTTTTTCTTCCACGACAATCTCCTTGAACACACGAGTGACAGCCCCGAGAGCATCCTGGATGTAAGCCACGACCGTGATCGTTGTATTGTCCCCGCCACCAAGTGCGAAGATGGAGCTGAGCACAGGATCCAGAGAAGCCGAGCCCATCGTGATTTCCGCACCTCCTGAATAAGCAGACCCTTTGATATAGCGATACGTGTATCGTAACGGTAGATCTTCGTCGACCCAGTTCGAGCACTGCACTGCGAATGTTTCATCAAGAGCGTACCCTTTTGTTGGTGTCACCACCAGCGTTCCACTTGTTGGCGGAGCGTTCGCAGTCACTGAGATAGTCGCGGTCGACGTCGCAGTCACTGAGTCTTCCACAGTCAGCTGAAACTGGTACGTCACGCCAGGAGTGAGCGAGTTCTCTTTCAAGACCATCGTGCGTCGTCCTGTGCGTGGTACAGCGAATATCGCGTTCTGATCAGCAGCTGAGCCACCCACAAGTGTCCATTCTACCCGAGTAATCGGCAACTTGGACGTTACGGTGCTTTTGAGCACTGTCCGATCGTTGACATTTACTTTGCTCACAGTTAGTGGCTCAATAGAAACAGTCGGTGGCGATCCAGGCTTGAAGAAGTACACGACGGATGCACTGGCGGATCGTGTGTCCTTCGTCACCGTCACAGTGAACTGGTAGTATATGTTCGGATTCAGCGTATTCGCTGGAACAGTCGGTTTGTCGACATTTCCTAGTGCAAAAGCGCTGTTGTCTGCGGCGACACACGTCTTCTCGAAGCTTCCGGTTGCACCCGTATGCATCAAGCACGTCCACGTGAACGCCATAGGCACGGCATTCGTGAGATCGTCGGGGTCACTGGACTTCGATGCATCCAGTACAAGGTCTTGTTCCACACCATAAGACCGATCACCACCTGCAATGGCCGCACTCAGTGCACTCGGAAGTACCGTGATCTCGACACTGGCTGTGTTATTCACCTTGGTGTTCTTCGCCATCGCCACAAACATTTGAAAGACGTACTTCACACCAACTGTTAGTGTACGCACCGGCAGTCGGAGAACTCTCGGATTCACACTTGTCGATTTGAATTGAGTTGCTGTCAGGTCCCCTTGCACTTGTTGCCATGCGAACGTCATCTCTGTTGTGCTGCTACCGCCATCTGTCGTTGCGGCAGCGTTACACGTCGGATTTTCTGCTGTCGCACCGATCTGGAGTGCTTTCGCGCGGTAAACCTCTTGCTTGCCTCCTCCCTGAATGGAAACGATCGGCAACGGCATTGCCGCCTTGCGCACAAAGATGCTTCCTGAGCTTGCACTAGCACCAAAGAAGTTGCGCACTTGGAGCACAAATGTGTAAGTAGCATCTGGTTCCAGTGCACTAGCACTTATCCGTAGCGACGCGCTATTAGCGGTTGCAGCTTGGCTGAGCACGGACGCAACGGTATCAATCGAGGGACTCGACGTACCAGTGGACTCGAGCAAAACCCATTTGTACGTCATCATTCGTCCGCCTCCTCCAGATGAACCTGATCCATCCAGAGTGAGATCGTCACAGGTTCCCAAGGATGTTGCGCCGTTGACTAGAGCAACTGGCAGAGGAAGCACATCGGGTGCCGATAGCACGAGGGTTGTCGTCACTGTTGCGAGCTCGGCATCGGCGGTAGACTTCAGCAGCCCACCTCGAAGAATGAGCGAAGCTCCCGGAACGACCGAAACTCCACGTCCAAAGAGGAATCGAATTGATATATCACTCGTCTGCCAAGTGCACGACGGTGATGTACCATACGAATTGTCACTTGGCAGGTCAAACATCACAGAGCAAGCGAACGTACTATCCGCATACTTCATTCCCGCTCGATGCACCGCACGATCGAAGAGGATGATCAATCCGACGGCTGTGTTGCTGAACTTGGCTGACACCAGCTTAGGTGGGGGCGTCGTGTCCTTGGTCTCAACAATCTTCACATTGAGCGTCGCGACTGTCTTGCCTTGATAGAGCTTGTCTGCGCTAGCCACCTTATGCGTGATCTGTCCCACATGATCATTCTCCCGAACGAAGTTATCCTCTGCGTTCACAACGATCTTCCTTGCTGAGTTCCAGTTCGTTGCCGTGAATGTGATGCTTGTCGGATCCACTACCATCTGTGGTAGCGACACCGAAAGGGTGACGACGACATCCGCTGTGGGCTCAGCTGTGACCACGATACTGTATTCGTCCGAGAACACCCGACCCTCGGCAACAACTAGGCTTGGCAACGTTGTCACCACCTTCTGGAACACGACAACGCTCGACAAATCATCGTTCAGCACTTGCACAGCAATCGTGTCAATTGAGACACCAGCGTAGATTGCATCGGTCGTCGTGATCGTTGGTGTGAGTACCACTGCGAAGTCAGGATCCTCCAAGAAGTTATTGATTGCCTGAATTTGCACAGTTCTCGCTGTGCTCCAATCTGCGACAGCAAATGTCACACTAGACGGAACGGCCACAGCTTTGCTAGTCAGTGAGCTTGCAAACGTAATGGTCACAGGAGCCACCGGAGCGCTCAGCAGACTCAACGTCATTGTGCTGGTCGTGCCTTCTTTCAGCGAGAACGTCGTGCCGGAGAGCCGTACAGATGCAAATGTCAGCGTAGTCGTTCGGATTTGCTGCTGGACCGTACTAGAAACTGCAACCGTTGCTACCGCAACTACATCAAATGCGAGTGAGTCAACTGTGTCGAGAGGTTTCACCATGATATCCCGCAGAGTTGAAGCAGCTGGGACCACGAAAACTCGAGACGTCGATGAAACTGATGGTACTGACTGCAGCGTGAGCTCCATAGATTGCCAATCTATGGAGCTCACGCTGCAGTCAGTACCATCAGTAGGCTCCTGCGGAGCCTATTGTTCAGCCGACAACTACAGTCCTCGCAACGGAGAGCACGTTTGCTCGTCTTCCGTTTACTCGAGTCGACCGCGAGCAAGAAGTCGTGTCTCGTGATCATTTGGTGCTATACATTCCAGACCGTTCTCAGGTAAGCGATGTGTATGTCGGCGTTCGTCGGTTGGCTGCGTCTGCGGGAGACTTTGGTGCGGCATTGGTGTACTCGATCCCGTACGAGAAACGCCATGTAATGAGCGTTCGGCCGTCATCTCTCTTCACAGGGTATGTGACCGTGTACTTCATTGTCTCTACGGTGTCGTTGAACGTCGAGGTAGCGGGAACGAGTTACCCTGCCGAGTCTGATGGTATTGCGGCGGTGACGTTGTCGATTCTTGTTCGTCCGACGCTCCATCTTCCATTTGTCGATGTGTCTTGGTTTGAGAATGAAGAGGGTGGTTTGCATTCGCCAGGTCAGCCACTACTTGTCCGTATGGATGGAGTGTCACCAATCGATAGCAAGATGCAACCGGCGATCGGAGATATGACAGCGCGTCTCTTGTTACCGTCGATACTTCCTGTGGAATCGATGGTCGGTACTATCGATTGGCAGATGGATATCATGTCCATGAATCAGCATCGATTCGTAGAACTTGCTTCGTCTCCGTTTGTCGGGTTGGATGTAATTCGTACCGCATTCGTAATGGAATCTAGCTACACGGGTGTGGTCCGCCTTCGATCCGACGTTGCGATACGGGACATCTCCAAGCAGCAACAGGAGACGATATCGTTCGTGTTGGATGGCGAAGTCGTTGGCAAAGCAAGTCTCCCCGGATTATTCGAGTCGTGGACGGATGTGGCATCGCTGGTTCTGAACGATGACGAAGAGATCAGCTTTCATCTGCTGCAAGTGATGTCGTCGGACACCCTCGCAGACCTCGAGGCGATCGGTTTCGAACTTTCCGGTGAGCCGCAGGTGGAGTTTGTGGAAGTGAGCCATCAGCCTGTTACTCTCTGGTCCGACTCTGGGACCCATTGGGTTGTGGAAGGTGTCGAGTTTCTCGGGTCTGACGATACCGTGCGACTCGTTCCGCGTAAATTCGTGTCCCAAGAGTTCAGTTTTACTGTACGAGCGCGTTCAAGCCGCAATTCTGCCAGTGACGTATTTGCCGCGTCGTCTGTGGCTGACTTGACACAGCGCGTTCACGTGGTCATTTTGCCGAAGCCGAATGTCCCAAGGCTGTTACTGAACGATAGCGAGGTCGGTGGCATGGAGGAGTCGGAGTTTAACCTGCATGTGAAGGAAGTCGCGACGCCCGATCAAGACGGTTCGGAAGTGGTGGAGCTGGAGGTCGTGGTGGACACTGTGATCTTCGAGATGGTGTCGATTGACGGTGTAGCTATATCGTCAGAGAGCTCAGCTCCACCAGATGGTGCGAGTCCGATCACCGCGCAGATGCAGACGTACAAGATCCTCACACGTGATGCGATGCAGTGGTCGAGTGTTGATCATGCGATTGTCATTATGCCTCGTCCGGATATTCATGGTGTGTTCTCCGTGGAGATTGTGGCTCGCTCGCTGGAACTTTCGACTGGGGAGAGTGTCGAGGTAACGAAGTTCGTTCCGGTGACGATTTCCCCGATGCCGACTGCAGAGTTCCCGTATGTTGAGATGACGGCTTCTACGACGACAATCGCGGAGAACGAATCGTTCGAAGTGAATGTGATCGTGGGGCCGACGAAGCCTTCTCTGCGCTACACGATGGTGTTGTTCTATCCGGTCTCATTTGTCCACTCCGTCGATCTGAATGGATGGGATGTTGCTTGTCAAGGCACACTTGGTGGTCAGATGGTGTGTATGATTCATTTGGACGAAGGGTTCTACCCGGCATTGAGTCCACTGGGAGGTTTATTGCGTTTGGCGAGTGTGTCTGGTAAATCTGGCTGTTTTGCGGTCGAAGCGTCTGTGTTTGTTCGCACTGAAGATATTGGTGACGCGTTCTTCGAGATCAGCAATCCGTGCGTTGTTGTTGCCGAGAGCATGGACGATATATTGTCATGTCGGTCATTCCGTGAGCGGAAGTCGCTTTTGGGTGTGACGCACGAGCTGAGCCTGACGATCGAACCTCGTGCCGTGGCACCAGTGCTGGCGGTTTCGCCGACGGATATTACCGTTCTGGAGAATGAGGCTATCGATGTTGAGATTGCCGGCATGTATCTGTCGGATTTGGATGGATCCGAGGAGATGTGGGTGACGCTCGAGTGTCCAAGTGGTACGGTGAGTTCAGTTGTACTGGATCACAGCGACGCGGCTCCGTTGTATAGTGATGCATCGGTTGGTGTTGATTCGTCCCGGTATCTCATTCGACACATGACTGCTGAAGATAGTGGTGTGGGAAGCTCATGTGTGGTAACGCTTCAACCGCGTGAGTACTTTTCCGGTTCGATTGTGTGTACGCTCGAAGTCTTGGCACGTGACAGTGCCTCACCACAGATGATCGATGAAGATGTGAAGAACACATGGGTTAAGGTCAGTGTCGTTCCAGTCCCAACACGTCCAACTCTCGGTGCAGATATTGTAACGTCGTACGCGATTTTTGAAGACGGTGAGCTTGTGAGCGATACCTTCGCTGCATCACTTGTCGATCGTGATGGATCCGAGCTTCTTGGATTAGTGTTCCATTTTGAAGACACGCAGCAAGCTGAGATTCAGGTTGAGTGGTTGAAAGACAACTTCCAAGATCAACCTGATCGAGCTATGGTTATGTCCATCGCCGACACAGCGGATTTGATTGTCGTTGCCGATCAATCTCTAGATTTGATGGGGAAATTGGTTGTTCGACCCCGAGTGGGATATAGTGGAACTTTGCACTGGCGAGTGACGGCGTTCGCTCTCGAAAAGTGGTTCATCCAAAGTACCATCACATCCCTGGAGGTACTGGCCAGTTCGATATGGATGTCTCAGTTTGAAGATGATCTTTCTGGTGTGATATGGACCGGATCAATTTCGATGACTGCTGTCGTCAAGCCGATCAGTCACGTTGCCAGTATTCACTTTGCTCCAACATCGTTATTTGCAGCGCCGGTGACTCCAATGAGATTGGCGGTCTCTGCTACGACCCCAGACGTGGATGGCTCGGAAGTAGTTGTTGTGGAATTGCGTCTGAGTTCGAATGCCGTGAATGAAATTCGAGATGCTGATGGCTCAAGTGTATTAGCACCGAAATCAAGCTCCGAGACAGAGGTGACTTATTTCTTCCGCTCGGAAGATTTTAGTACGCCTGGGACGGTGGGGTTTACGGTTTTCGTTATTCCAAAGAACGATTTCCTAGGGATCTTCATGGTCACCATTACGGCTGTAACGACTGAGCTCGAAACAAATGAGCAGGTAAGCGCCGTCCAGTTGGCTACAGTACTGGTTATGGCAGCAAACCCAGAGATTCAAGCAGTTCCTATGCTGCACTCCATTGAGAATGCAATCCTGCGACTACCATTCGAGCGTCTGGACAAAGAGCACGAAGTCGAGAGTCGCGAGAATCTTCTGCTGTACATTGATGACGGGAGCCAGGTCAATGACGTGTTTGTGGGATTACGGCGTCTGGATCCGCTTCAGATGAATCTAGGTATTGTTCAAGTGTTCGCAATTCCTTACGAGAAGCGGCATGCTGTCTCCATTCGACCAAGGCGGTTCTTCTCTGGGTTCATACACGTTCGCTTCGTCGTGTCTACAAGACCGTTCGAGATAAGCCTCGGCCAGATTCTTCGTCTCGGTGACAATGTCGAAGATGACGGAACTAGGATGCAGAGCCTTGCCATTATTGTATACCCATCTCTCGCCCAGAATGATCTTGATGTTCTCTCAATGGAGGTGATATCCGATGGAATGCACCAAGATGGTATGTACAAGGCTGTGCTTGACACGCAGGCCAGTGCACCGGAAGGTTCGATGCGAAGCATGATTGCCAAAATCCAGATCCCGCTTTCATCTGCAATTGATACGGTGAACAGCTCAGAAGAACTTGCGTATTCCCTTTCTCAGTACTGCGATGGCCGAATGAAGCGTGTGTACCGAACCTTCCAGATTAGCAAACTGTCTGAACTGAGGGATATCTCAGAACTGGCACTACGGTCGGGCTTCATTGGGAGTTTGGCGCTTCGGGCCGTGGTTTCACTTTGGGATGTCGCACAACAGCATTCAATTGAACTCTTTCGTGATATCACCCTGGATGCTGTGAGCTCACCGGATGTCGCATCATCATCATGGTGGCTTGATAGGGCGTCCGTATTCAACATCGCAGACGATGCAGTATTCATGATCTCGTTGGGTTCATTGGGATTTGCTAACGCACTGACCGACATATGGGGACTCCAGCTTGTCATTCCAACGGAGCTGATTGAAGAAGTCCAGTTCAACAATCAGCTGGTGGGGACGTCGAACCAAATTGGCACGGTGAATGTGTACGACTTGAAGATATCAAAGGCAGACTTGTCAAAATCGACTTTAACGATCCGTCCAAAGAAGTATGCGTCTCAAATTGTGCCATTTACAATCAAGACAATTGCATCCGTTCGGTCCGCTTCGGATGGAGCCGTTGCGTCAAGTGCCGTGGTCAGTGTTCGCCAGTTTGCCGTGAATGTTTACCCGGTGCCGAACGCACCCGTGATCATACTGGACAGCGTTAAACTTCTCGGCATTGAAGAGATGCCAATACGATTCATCATACTGGACGCCTTTACGCCAGACCAGGACGGGTCTGAGATCATCGAGGTTAGCCTTCGCATTCCGCAAACTGCGATTCAGACGGTTCAGCTGAATGATCAAGTCATTTGGATGCCGAGTACACCTTTTGATTCCAACGCAACGAGTATCATTCTGCTCGTCCCAGCAACTACAAAGCTCGCCCGAGCGAACCAGCAGGCTGTTTCGTTGGTTCCACAGCTGGATTATTCTGGTTCGACGGCTGTGGAGGTGATTGTAACATCGATCGAGACTGCAACTAACGAGTGGCTATCGAGTATCCAGCGAGTGACCCTCGACATTGCTGCAATGCCACGAGCTGTTGAGCCCTCGGTGGACGTCGGCTCAAGTGCATACCTTGTTCAGGAGGACCAAACGATGTCACTTTTCGTCCGAGCGATACCCCAAGGTGCGCAGTTGCAGTACAAGCTTATTGTTTTGTTGCCAACTGCACTGGTTCGAGGGCTTCGCGATGAAGGTGGCAGCCAGGTGTGTGTATCATCAAATGGTGGAACGCCCCAAACGGTCTGCTTGCTCACGTACCCAGGGGGAGTAAACACGATGTCGCTTGTACTAGAACCGGTTCAACACGTCTCGGGTATTGTTCCAATCCGTACGGGCGTGCTCGTTTACACGAACGATATCGATCCGTCGTTCTTCGCAAGCGAGTGTTTTGCTAGTGTAGAGGTCGTGAAAGATGTGCTTGCATGTCGGTCACTGCGAGAACGCAAGTCGTTACTGGTCGTGGAAAGATACACAGAGTTCTCCATTGACCCACGCGCAACTGCATCACAGGCAAGTGTGATGCCTGCGGTGTTGGCCCTGGATGAAAACACCGAAGCTTCAGCTTTTGTGACAAACGTTTCACTCGTGGATAGGGATGGGTCTGAAAAAATGTCTGTCTCGCTGGTGTGTGATCGCGGTATGCTGGATCAAGTTCGCGTGGAAGGTGTCGTACGTGATTCTACTAGTCTTGGTGCAAAGGATGAGTATGCGCTTGCGGTCCTTACCGCTGGAATCCGTCAGGACATTGGTGAATTGCCTGTAACAGTGCGTCCTCGTGCGTACTACTCCGGTCCTATCGCATGTGTGATCCGGGTCAAGGCAGAAGATACTGATCCACAGAGGGGGACAACATCCATTGATATCACTGAGACATCCTTCTTGATACAAGTCCGCGCGGTGGCAACTCAACCCGTAGTGGCAACAAGCCGAACGTCGTTTTACGACGGCGAGGAAGATCGGGCAATCACAACTGAATTGATCAGTGCGTCGTTGGTGGACCGCGATGGCTCAGAAATGCTGTGTCTTGTCGTAGATTTGTCGGGCATTCTGAATGCAATCGACAGTGTGAAGTGGTTGGGCGGCACCAGTGGAGCGCAAGCCCTTATCATACAACAGATTGATGTGAGCTATGTGGTTATCAGCGACGAGTCGCAAGATGTTATGGGTACTCTTGTTATTCAGCCTCGATTGGGCTTCAGTGGACCGCTTCAGTGGTATGTGCGGGTATTCTCGGTAGAACTATCAAGTCTTCTGTCGGGTGTGACAGCGCGGGCAATATTGGACTCGACTTTTGCCAGTCCAAGCACCGGATTTGCGATGATGGCATCGCTCCGAGCGATTAGTCACAAGGCTGATATCACGTTCTTGTCGCCTTCATTGGTTACCAAACCGTTAATTGGCGCTTTGTGGTCGATGAATGCCTCTACACCTGATCGCGATGGCTCAGAAGTATTGGAGGTGGAGATCGCACTTGACATAGGTGCGGTTCTCGAGGTCCGAGTGAGAAGTGACGTGAGCGGTACGTTACCAGCTTATCTGGCGCCATCATATACGAACAACGGACAGGCTTTCTTCCGCTTCAGTTCAAGTAGCCCGGCGGCGACGAACGCACCGTACGAACTCATGACGAGCCTGTTGTTTGTACCTCGTGCGGAATTTATTGGGTTGCTCGTGATTCAAGTGACGGTGTATACGACGGAGCTCGAAAACATGGCCAAAAGCGTCAGTAGTGCGAAATCGACGGTGTTGGTCGTCCCGGTCGACCCGATTGTCCGACCATCGCGAGTACTTTCGACAGCCGAGAACCGATTTGTTCGAATTCCGTTCCAGCAACAAGACTCTGCGCAGGAAGTAGCGTCACGAGAACATCTCGTCTTGTACGTGGCCAACAAGAACCAAGTCGACTCGATCTATGCGGGGTATTCGCGTCTCACACCACTTGCTGGCAATCTCGGTGTCAACGTCAATGTGTATGCAATCCCTTATACCCAGAGACACGCGATTACTCTACGACCACGTCAGTTCTTCGTGGGATATCTTAGTCTGTACTTCGTTGTCTCAACGGTGCCATTCGACTTCAACCAGCCGCGAACTGCTTACGCATTGCAAGGGGATGGGATCGCATTTATCGATGTGTCTCTCAGTGTGTACCCGATCGTCATTTCGCCACTCATTGAAGTTGTCCACTCCCCACTCGGTAGTTTCGCTGTGAGCTCAAAGCCATTATCTATTATATCGAAGATGATCGCACTCCGAGACTCATTTCCCGATAAATCGACATCGGGAGGAATGCGTGCGCAGCTTGTGGTACCAAACGTGACTTCGATCGTTTCTGTTAGCGCAAACACTTCGCTGCACATTGGTACAGCGAACTCAACCCAAGGATATTCACACCGATTCTATCAAGTGATTGGAAATGTCGCGGAGATTCGATTGGGATTGACGGCATTCTCGAGACACGCCTACTCTGGAGTACTGAAGACGCGATGGATGATGAGTACATGGAATATTCCACGCCAACGTGCGACAACGTATTACATGGACCATCAGTACTACCTGGCGGGTGTAACGGATTCCGCCGGGCTGGACGCAATCAAACCAATTGCTTCTGCGGCGCGAAATGCGGCAAGCCTGGTCTTCACGATTCCTGATGATCAGAGCGTCACATTCGATTTGGTTCAAATGGGCTTGCTGACAAGTTTGACAGATCTCACAATGGTGCAAGTCGTGGTGAATTCGGATACTGTTGACAGCATTGTGAGCCAGACTGATTCCGTTTGGTCACGAGCGGCGACATCGAGTGACGGAGGGACGGTATTGCGAAGATCTATTTGGAAGCGTGCTGAAGGTAGTTTTGCCCTTAGTCGCATGGTGACGATCGCACCACTGCGGTATCGATCACAGACTTTTTCTGTGGGCTTGCGATCATGGAGCACCATGCCTGCCATGGGGGATCAGTATGCTGCATCTTCGAGCGGTTCAATCATAAAACGATTCCAAGTAGTCGTGCTTCCTAAGCCAAATCCGCCACTACTGCTCCTCAATGCCAGTTCGATTTCGACTCACGAGGATACGCCTGCGTGGATTTCAATCGTAGAAGCTAGCACACCTGATCGTGATGGATCAGAGGTGATCGAGATTTTCCTGACTGTTACACCCGCATCGATTCTTCGCCAAGTCGATGTAAATGGCTCCGCGGGCTATGCAATTACATCAATGGATGATGGAAAGACGGGTCAAGTGAGGCTACTGCGCCGCGAAGCTGCTGCAAATGTTGTAACGAATATGCCTATCGCATTGTTGCCACGACTGAACTTCGCGGGTACCTTCGATGTCAACTTCACAGTGCGAAGTGTCGAGACAGCGACAAGCGAAGTATCTGTGCTATCGCAATTTGTGATAGTCGTTGTTGCTGCTGCTGCCAGCCCACCTCTACTGACTCTCGAGTCTACGCTATCGTCGATCAATCAGGGGTCAACGTTTGCACCTCTTCGAGTTATGTCTCTTGCTTTGATGGATGTGGACGGATCGGAGACCCTCACGCTGTCAGTCAGTGATCTCTCCTCGGGTGGCAAGGCAATTCAGCGGGTGGAGACAGCGCTTGGAGCACCGCTTCAGGCCATTCCATCAGGTGGATTCAGTTTGGCAGTGGCATTGACGTCACCACCACCAACACTTCGTTTATTCTTGAACCCTTCGTGGTATGGTCCAGTGACGCTGTTGTTTGTAGCAACAGCGACAGAGTCCGCAACCAGCACCAGTGTGCCGGTGGCTGTGGCCCAAGCGACGACGTCGACGAATGCAACGCTACAGGTGCTTCCGATTGCAGATAAGCCGATCGTGGCAGTCGAGAATACTCGGGAGAAGCTTGGTGAATGGCTTCGTGTTGGAATTGGGCACCGTCACCACTTCTCTCGACTTCGTCTCGCCTGTCTCCAACTCCGTCACCTGTACGATGGAGCGCACCGTGAAAAGACCCACGAACATCGCGTCAGGGACAACCAACAAGTCAAGGGTTATCGCAAACGGCTCTCCGCTCGGTGCAAACAAGTACGTATATGTCACTACGCCGTCGCTCGAATCACCCGGAGCTCCAACAAGCGAACCTTGAGTGGTATTCGAGCTTTCAATTGCTGATACCACGGACTTGTTCACCACAACCTCAAGTCGAAGGACTTCTGACCCGTCGACATCGGGCGTGTACGCGACAATACTGACCGGCACGGGTAGCAACGGCTGGGTGACCGCAGACTCTGGTCGAATCTGAACCACTGGATCGTGACAAATAGCTTCGATCTCCGCCGTCATCGGCGGCATCGTCGCATTCAGTTCTGCAATGTTCTCTTCGATCCAACTCATCATTGAAGCATTCGAGCTTGACGCGTTCGTCGCCATCAGTGCTGACTCCACTGCTAATTCCACAGAAAACACAACCACCGTCCACTTCAGCGTCCCACTGAAACCGATCTTCGGCTGGATATCGATCGTACCCATCATATTCGCATTGGCACCGTTCAGTACAAGAATCTTGGAATCATTCACAGGGATGCGATGATGCGCCGTGATACCATCCGTACTTGTATCCAATGTAATCACTGGGTAATCCATCCAAACCACACTGTCAACGTCGACGCTATCATCTCCAAAGTCCACGAGAACCCACAAGCTCTCTGATCCGTCTTGATCCAGAAGTGATACCGAAAGATGGTCTGTCCGAATGTCCTTGTCTTCGGTCGACGCAAACGATGTGGACGACGTATCTACGATCACTCCTGAAGACACAGGTTGAATTCGCATTTCGAATGGTAGCTCGAATATATCGAATGCCAATACGTTTCCCGCGTGATCAAATGCCCTCGCAATCAAAGTACACGTAAGTTGGCCGGACAAATATCGACGTGGTTGTAGTGTCACCTCTAGAATCGAGCTATCAATCTCAGAGGTATTGAATCCACCAAATACCTGAGCGATGCGATACGCTTGATGACTTGGCAGAGTGGACTGATTGTAGAACACCGTACTTCCCGAAGACAGATCAAAGTTTGATTCGTTGGAAAAGTCTTCCTCGAGATCAAACATCTTTGCGTCAATGCCATTCACTTGGACCAGCTCCAAATTGGTCGTGCCGTCACAGACCAAGTCGACATTGAGATATTCTGAGCCATCTTGATCGAGGAGTGTGACCTTGTGAATATCCACACGAATTGCTTCATTCTCAGGAACCTCGAATGCATCGGATGCAATTGCAAGGTGAGGTGCTTCGGCACGAGGTGCAACTGAAATCTCGGCGCTCTTGTGCTCAATCACAACAGATTTACCGTATGTCGATATAATACAATCATCAAAAGCCGCACTGCAAGCTGGGTCAAAGATGACCGGATCAGTCACATCCTCCGTTGAAACAATGATACCTACATCGATGAATGCTGGGCCAGAAAACTTGGGCCGTGTCGTAATCATCAGAGAACCGGAGATTATTGCTTCACCCTCCTCGATTTGGCGACTCGTTTCCTCCGCGAGTGTTAGCCAAGATGACTTGCCATCTGCAACCCAGGTTGTTGATGAATTATCCCATTTGTCGTAACGGATCGCATCAACGCTTGCAACGTCAAGGGCCGAATAATGTATCAATACGTAATAGCGCAGGCTTAATTTTGACGCAAAAGCATTGATATCAAGCGTGAACGATTCGTCTTCGGTAACATTGGCGGAAGCAACTGTGAGCGACAGGGTCGGAGCCTTCGCCACGGTCAAAAACTCCAAATCAATCGACTTGATAGTCTGGTTCGAGCTCTTAAAAGCGCGAGCGGTCGCGATTACTTGTACTTGAATGTGCCGGGAATGGACATCTTGGACTTTGAATTCAAACTTCTGCATTGTGGATGGTAGTGGGATTCTATGCATCCCATCGTCCATATCTGTGCCATTCAAGGTGGTTTCACGCGTGTATCCTTCGACGACCAAGCCGGAATAAGCAGGGAGTAGTAACTCGAGATACATATTTGCCCCTGGATCGGTCATATCGTCCTCATGCATTTGCAGTATCAGTATCTCGACCTCAGCATATTCGTCCTCGTAGACAGTGACGTTGTCGGTACTGAGGGCCAATGTCGGGCCTTGAGCATGATGCCACCATGCCGTCGTGACCAACTCCAGGATATTTTGCGTGGCGATCATCATACCAGCACTAGGCGAACCGAAGAGAAGATCTCCGGAGTCAACCTCAAGGTCAACCATAAGAGGCCAAACTGCTACGTTACTTTCTCGAGCGATGGAGGAAATGATCACGTTTGTCTTGCCCACAAAGTTCATCGAGGGAGTTACATTGACTCGAACATCACCGTTCTTGCTCTCGTCAACCATGAATGATCTTTGTCGTCGCCAGAGGTAAGGATCATCGGTCGTGCTCAATTCCAAGCGCGACCCCTGCACATTTACAGAACTGGTCACCCAATCGGGTTCGAAGCCAATGTTGACGGCGAGCAGGTCCGAAGCCACCGCAGCGATCGTTTCGTCGAATGAGTAATGTAGTGCAAGCTCCTCGTTGAATCCGAGATGATTTAACGTCGACGACATCGTACTAGAGATATTGAGCGCCCTTGCCACCGGAATATACACCATGTGAATCCGCAGAGAAACCAGGTAATTGCTGAGCTGATCCGCGGACACAAACGGCATTGTGATCGTAAGTAGCGCGTGACCATTGACTGAAGCTCGTGGATGTACGAGAAGAAGTCGCGCAGTTTGGCAACCACTAAGTGGTGCCTCGATCTGGTACCCAATTGGGATACCGTGGTGAGCTAGTCTTGTGTCAACCACTGGTACATCATCAACATAAACTTCATCGACCATGCGCGAATCCCACCTTATCTTGCATGCTCCCGATGCTACCATTACGACAGAACCGAGTGATATAGTACTGGCGGCGATCAACTCAGAGAAATCGATACTGACTGGAGAATCCTCCAGAGATTCATACCACAAATCCACGGGTGAGATAACCTTGGTCCTAGAGCCGCGATACCAGTTAAGCTCGAACTGTTTCTCCACAATAGCGGTCAAATGTTGCTCTTGTCCTTCCATGACGTAGTGAAGTTCCCTTGACATAATCTGCAAAGTTGCACTCAAGCTTGAGACTTCATGATTCGTCGGTACAAAAAGCAAAGTCGCGTTGAGAAGCTGGTTGCTTGTGAGATTCGTCGATCCGTTCACCGCTAGTATCACGAAGGTGGCGTTATCTCCATCGCCTCCTGCTTGAGCTAATACAGCATCATCCAGGAAAACTTGAACATGACTAGCATCAGCGCCACCACATCTAAGAATGATGGTGAGCACTTCAGATCCGTCGTCATCCTGGAGGCTTATCTCGTCGACGCGAAGTGATATCGCAGTCCATGGCTGAGCAGGCGATCCAATGAGTTGCAGTTCGCTGTAAGGCGGATTTGCCACAGGTAGATAGAATCCTTCCAGTATGACAGACAAAGTGACGTTTTGAAGTGCACCGAAGCGATTGGCATTCGCGGTAGACAACATCTCTCCATCATTACCCACCAAGATTGCCTTGAGCACGATGGTAATAGGGCCAGAATAGTGTTTGCTCTCTGGGGCTATCTCGTAGACGCTTGTGTTTGTGTCTGTGATTTGGAAAGATATCGGTGTAGCCGTCTTGTACACGAGGAACTGTCGCGAGTACCGAGCGTCCGTGAAAACGCTCGAAATAAGCTGGTCCAGCTCAACTTTGTTGAGCGTGACATTTGAGCCTTCATCACCGTTCGGAAGCACCCAGTGAACTGGATCAACCTCCTTCTCCTTCGGACGCCAATACAAGAGGACGCTGAAAAATACAGACACCTTGTTTTGAGTTCCTTGGAGCGAAAAAGCGTATCGCTGGCTGACCCTAATGAGACCAGAAAATCCTGGCAGAGTCTTCAGGAGTAGGAAGGAATCTGGATATTTATCAACGTTGACAACGAGCTCAATCGATGCCCGCTCGTCGTATCCCACGGAGGATGAAGCGATGCTTTGATTCTGCCATATGACATCTGTGATGGCTGTCAAGTTGCCTTGTAGGGCTACACTCACATCCCAACGATTCCACATGCTTGCATTCAACGATGGCAGTACACCAGCCGAATCTGCTAAGAGTTCCATGGGCTGTCCCTCTTCGACTTCAACCACAGTTTCGCTCTCAGTGTTCGTATCGAACAGTCTTCTTGGATCCTGGGCGTTGACAACTCTCAAAGCTATCTTTGCCGCAATCCACTGTCTTGCAGAGCTATCGACGAAGTTGACTTGGATTGATACGTTGGTTGATCTTGAGGCATTCGCTCTTTGCAGGAAACGGATATCCACTGAGTCGATCCACGCCATATTCGCGCCCCGGATCCAATGCCCAAAAGTCCATTTCGACAACCTCCCAACTTGGGACAGCCCGCGAGTACGATGGGCAAGGGCACTTGTGAAAGCATCTGCCACCTCGACTCCAACGTCAACAACGTTCAAATCTTTCGACGACACGCCTAAAATATGCGCACTTCGAGAAGCGGCGCGCTGGCAGATCTGTGAGAGATTCAGATAAACATGTTCATTACCAAAGCGAACTCGGACCATCGAGAAAACTGAAAGGGTCCGCTTCCAACGAATCACCACCGGCATCGTCAGCTCCACGCGACCTGCACCGCCAGCACGCTCGAACACGTACACCACAGACGCGTCCAACGCACCAGAGAAACCCAGCAACGGATACACAGCCACACCGCTGTCGCGAAGATCAACCACAGAACCAGAGCTCAACACCACAGAGAAATCCACACCAGATTCACTCCACGGAGACCATGACGATGAGACTGCTGACGCCCACGACGCATTCCACCACGTCGCATTCACGCCCGTCACATTCCACGCCGAAGAAACAGAACTCGAACTTCCAGACAGAAGATCCCTATCTCGCCAACGCAAGCTGCTCAATACGGATGACACGTCCCGAGAGCTACGAAGCTCCACGCGCACAGACCACGTCCACAGCCAGCTCCAAGACGACAAACGACCCAACACACCCTCGCGGTCCACTGGCAACCACACAGACTCGCCTTCCAACGCTTCCAACTGCAACGGAGCACGCAGAGACGACAACGCCACCAACAACGGGTGCGCCACAACCGACACCGTATGCTTCACAGCCACCACGAACCAACGCAGACTGCGCGCGTCCTGGAAACTCACATTCGTATCCAACTCCAGCTTACCAACCACGTCGGGACGAGCAACCAACAACACCGACGCAGAAGACACCGCCGACGCGTTCAGCAACGAAACCTCGCGACCCAGAGACCAACCGGCCCAACGCGATGCCACACCACTTGACCCACTTGACCCACTTGACCCACTTGACCCACTTGATGATGACGACGACGACGACGACGACGACGATGAGGAAGAAGGAGAAGGAGAAGGAGAAGGAGAACCAGACGAATCACCAGAATCAGACCGATACGCGAGCACGCCTCGCGACGCAGACGAGTTCGACAACGACATCTCCACACGCTGCACCATCAGATCCGACCGTGACTTCACCTCGCCCACATCCACAAGCGACCGACAATGGGTCAATGCGAACGACACCACCGAAGCCACATCAACAGCCAGCGTATCGTTCATGTACATTGACTGCTCCCGTGACACAGGACCCACCAACAACGCAGCCTCCGACGGTGCCGTCGACTTCCAACGAATCACCACCGGCATCGTCAGCTCCACGCGACCTGCACCGCCAGCACGCTCGAACACGTACACCACAGACGCGTCCAACGCACCAGAGAAACCCAGCAACGGATACACAGCCACACCGCTGTCGCGAAGATCAACCACAGAACCAGAGCTCAACACCACAGAGAAATCCACACCAGATTCACTCCACGGAGACCATGACGATGAGACTGCTGACGCCCACGACGCATTCCACCACGTCGCATTCACGCCCGTCACATTCCACGCCGAAGAAACAGAACTCGAACTTCCAGACAGAAGATCCCTATCTCGCCAACGCAAGCTGCTCAATACGGATGACACGTCCCGAGAGCTACGAAGCTCCACGCGCACAGACCACGTCCACAGCCAGCTCCAAGACGACAAACGACCCAACACACCCTCGCGGTCCACTGACAACCACACAGACTCGCCTTCCAACGCTTCCAACTGCAACGGAGCACGCAGAGACGACAACGCCACCAACAACGGGTGCGCCACAACCGACACCGTATGCTTCACAGCCACCACGAACCAACGCAGACTGCGCGCGTCCTGGAAACTCACATTCGTATCCAACTCCAGCTTACCAACCACGTCGGGACGAGCAACCAACAACACCGACGCAGAAGACACCGCCGACGCGTTCAGCAACGAAACCTCGCGACCCAGAGACCAACCGGCCCAACGCGATGCCACACCACTTGACCCACTTGACCCACTTGACCCACTTGACCCACTTGATGATGACGACGACGACGACGACGACGACGATGAGGAAGAAGGAGAAGGAGAAGGAGAACCAGACGAATCACCAGAATCAGACCGATACGCGAGCACGCCTCGCGACGCAGACGAGTTCGACAACGACATCTCCACACGCTGCACCATCAGATCCGACCGTGACTTCACCTCGCCCACATCCACAAGCGACCGACAATGGGTCAATGCGAACGACACCACCGAAGCCACATCAACAGCCAGCGTATCGTTCATGTACATTGACTGCTCCCGTGACACAGGACCCACCAACAACGCAGCCTCCGACGGTGCCGTCGACTTCCAACGAATCACCACCGGCATCGTCAGCTCCACGCGACCTGCACCGCCAGCACGCTCGAACACGTACACCACAGACGCGTCCAACGCACCAGAGAAACCCAGCAACGGATACACAGCCACACCGCTGTCGCGAAGATCAACCACAGAACCAGAGCTCAACACCACAGAGAAATCCACACCAGATTCACTCCACGGAGACCATGACGATGAGACTGCTGACGCCCACGACGCATTCCACCACGTCGCATTCACGCCCGTCACATTCCACGCCGAAGAAACAGAACTCGAACTTCCAGACAGAAGATCCCTATCTCGCCAACGCAAGCTGCTCAATACGGATGACACGTCCCGAGAGCTACGAAGCTCCACGCGCACAGACCACGTCCACAGCCAGCTCCAAGACGACAAACGACCCAACACACCCTCGCGGTCCACTGGCAACCACACAGACTCGCCTTCCAACGCTTCCAACTGCAACGGAGCACGCAGAGACGACAACGCCACCAACAACGGGTGCGCCACAACCGACACCGTATGCTTCACAGCCACCACGAACCAACGCAGACTGCGCGCGTCCTGGAAACTCACATTCGTATCCAACTCCAGCTTACCAACCACGTCGGGACGAGCAACCAACAACACCGACGCAGAAGACACCGCCGACGCGTTCAGCAACGAAACCTCGCGACCCAGAGACCAACCGGCCCAACGCGATGCCACACCACTTGACCCACTTGACCCACTTGACCCACTTGACCCACTTGATGATGACGACGACGACGACGACGACGACGATGAGGAAGAAGGAGAAGGAGAAGGAGAAGGAGAACCAGACGAATCACCAGAATCAGACCGATACGCGAGCACGCCTCGCGACGCAGACGAGTTCGACAACGACATCTCCACACGCTGCACCATCAGATCCGACCGTGACTTCACCTCGCCCACATCCACAAGCGACCGACAATGGGTCAATGCGAACGACACCACCGAAGCCACATCAACAGCCAGCGTATCGTTCATGTACATTGACTGCTCCCGTGACACAGGACCCACCAACAACGCAGCCTCCGACGGTGCCGTCGACTTCCAACGAATCACCACCGGCATCGTCAGCTCCACGCGACCTGCACCGCCAGCACGCTCGAACACGTACACCACAGACGCGTCCAACGCACCAGAGAAACCCAGCAACGGATACACAGCCACACCGCTGTCGCGAAGATCAACCACAGAACCAGAGCTCAACACCACAGAGAAATCCACACCAGATTCACTCCACGGAGACCATGACGATGAGACTGCTGACGCCCACGACGCATTCCACCACGTCGCATTCACGCCCGTCACATTCCACGCCGAAGAAACAGAACTCGAACTTCCAGACAGAAGATCCCTATCTCGCCAACGCAAGCTGCTCAATACGGATGACACGTCCCGAGAGCTACGAAGCTCCACGCGCACAGACCACGTCCACAGCCAGCTCCAAGACGACAAACGACCCAACACACCCTCGCGGTCCACTGGCAACCACACAGACTCGCCTTCCAACGCTTCCAACTGCAACGGAGCACGCAGAGACGACAACGCCACCAACAACGGGTGCGCCACAACCGACACCGTATGCTTCACAGCCACCACGAACCAACGCAGACTGCGCGCGTCCTGGAAACTCACATTCGTATCCAACTCCAGCTTACCAACCACGTCGGGACGAGCAACCAACAACACCGACGCAGAAGACACCGCCGACGCGTTCAGCAACGAAACCTCGCGACCCAGAGACCAACCGGCCCAACGCGATGCCACACCACTTGACCCACTTGACCCACTTGACCCACTTGACCCACTTGATGATGACGACGACGACGACGACGACGACGATGAGGAAGAAGGAGAAGGAGAAGGAGAAGGAGAACCAGACGAATCACCAGAATCAGACCGATACGCGAGCACGCCTCGCGACGCAGACGAGTTCGACAACGACATCTCCACACGCTGCACCATCAGATCCGACCGTGACTTCACCTCGCCCACATCCACAAGCGACCGACAATGGGTCAATGCGAACGACACCACCGAAGCCACATCAACAGCCAGCGTATCGTTCATGTACATTGACTGCTCCCGTGACACAGGACCCACCAACAACGCAGCCTCCGACGGTGCCGTCGACTTCCAACGAATCACCACCGGCATCGTCAGCTCCACGCGACCTGCACCGCCAGCACGCTCGAACACGTACACCACAGACGCGTCCAACGCACCAGAGAAACCCAGCAACGGATACACAGCCACACCGCTGTCGCGAAGATCAACCACAGAACCAGAGCTCAACACCACAGAGAAATCCACACCAGATTCACTCCACGGAGACCATGACGATGAGACTGCTGACGCCCACGACGCATTCCACCACGTCGCATTCACGCCCGTCACATTCCACGCCGAAGAAACAGAACTCGAACTTCCAGACAGAAGATCCCTATCTCGCCAACGCAAGCTGCTCAATACGGATGACACGTCCCGAGAGCTACGAAGCTCCACGCGCACAGACCACGTCCACAGCCAGCTCCAAGACGACAAACGACCCAACACACCCTCGCGGTCCACTGGCAACCACACAGACTCGCCTTCCAACGCTTCCAACTGCAACGGAGCACGCAGAGACGACAACGCCACCAACAACGGGTGCGCCACAACCGACACCGTATGCTTCACAGCCACCACGAACCAACGCAGACTGCGCGCGTCCTGGAAACTCACATTCGTATCCAACTCCAGCTTACCAACCACGTCGGGACGAGCAACCAACAACACCGACGCAGAAGACACCGCCGACGCGTTCAGCAACGAAACCTCGCGACCCAGAGACCAACCGGCCCAACGCGATGCCACACCACTTGACCCACTTGACCCACTTGACCCACTTGACCCACTTGATGATGACGACGACGACGACGACGACGACGATGAGGAAGAAGGAGAAGGAGAAGGAGAACCAGACGAATCACCAGAATCAGACCGATACGCGAGCACGCCTCGCGACGCAGACGAGTTCGACAACGACATCTCCACACGCTGCACCATCAGATCCGACCGTGACTTCACCTCGCCCACATCCACAAGCGACCGACAATGGGTCAATGCGAACGACACCACCGAAGCCACATCAACAGCCAGCGTATCGTTCATGTACATTGACTGCTCCCGTGACACAGGACCCACCAACAACGCAGCCTCCGACGGTGCCGTCGACTTCCAACGAATCACCACCGGCATCGTCAGCTCCACGCGACCTGCACCGCCAGCACGCTCGAACACGTACACCACAGACGCGTCCAACGCACCAGAGAAACCCAGCAACGGATACACAGCCACACCGCTGTCGCGAAGATCAACCACAGAACCAGAGCTCAACACCACAGAGAAATCCACACCAGATTCACTCCACGGAGACCATGACGATGAGACTGCTGACGCCCACGACGCATTCCACCACGTCGCATTCACGCCCGTCACATTCCACGCCGAAGAAACAGAACTCGAACTTCCAGACAGAAGATCCCTATCTCGCCAACGCAAGCTGCTCAATACGGATGACACGTCCCGAGAGCTACGAAGCTCCACGCGCACAGACCACGTCCACAGCCAGCTCCAAGACGACAAACGACCCAACACACCCTCGCGGTCCACTGGCAACCACACAGACTCGCCTTCCAACGCTTCCAACTGCAACGGAGCACGCAGAGACGACAACGCCACCAACAACGGGTGCGCCACAACCGACACCGTATGCTTCACAGCCACCACGAACCAACGCAGACTGCGCGCGTCCTGGAAACTCACATTCGTATCCAACTCCAGCTTACCAACCACGTCGGGACGAGCAACCAACAACACCGACGCAGAAGACACCGCCGACGCGTTCAGCAACGAAACCTCGCGACCCAGAGACCAACCGGCCCAACGCGATGCCACACCACTTGACCCACTTGACCCACTTGACCCACTTGACCCACTTGATGATGACGACGACGACGACGACGACGACGATGAGGAAGAAGGAGAAGGAGAAGGAGAACCAGACGAATCACCAGAATCAGACCGATACGCGAGCACGCCTCGCGACGCAGACGAGTTCGACAACGACATCTCCACACGCTGCACCATCAGATCCGACCGTGACTTCACCTCGCCCACATCCACAAGCGACCGACAATGGGTCAATGCGAACGACACCACCGAAGCCACATCAACAGCCAGCGTATCGTTCATGTACATTGACTGCTCCCGTGACACAGGACCCACCAACAACGCAGCCTCCGACGGTGCCGTCGACTTCCAACGAATCACCACCGGCATCGTCAGCTCCACGCGACCTGCACCGCCAGCACGCTCGAACACGTACACCACAGACGCGTCCAACGCACCAGAGAAACCCAGCAACGGATACACAGCCACACCGCTGTCGCGAAGATCAACCACAGAACCAGAGCTCAACACCACAGAGAAATCCACACCAGATTCACTCCACGGAGACCATGACGATGAGACTGCTGACGCCCACGACGCATTCCACCACGTCGCATTCACGCCCGTCACATTCCACGCCGAAGAAACAGAACTCGAACTTCCAGACAGAAGATCCCTATCTCGCCAACGCAAGCTGCTCAATACGGATGACACGTCCCGAGAGCTACGAAGCTCCACGCGCACAGACCACGTCCACAGCCAGCTCCAAGACGACAAACGACCCAACACACCCTCGCGGTCCACTGGCAACCACACAGACTCGCCTTCCAACGCTTCCAACTGCAACGGAGCACGCAGAGACGACAACGCCACCAACAACGGGTGCGCCACAACCGACACCGTATGCTTCACAGCCACCACGAACCAACGCAGACTGCGCGCGTCCTGGAAACTCACATTCGTATCCAACTCCAGCTTACCAACCACGTCGGGACGAGCAACCAACAACACCGACGCAGAAGACACCGCCGACGCGTTCAGCAACGAAACCTCGCGACCCAGAGACCAACCGGCCCAACGCGATGCCACACCACTTGACCCACTTGACCCACTTGACCCACTTGACCCACTTGATGATGACGACGACGACGACGACGACGACGATGAGGAAGAAGGAGAAGGAGAAGGAGAACCAGACGAATCACCAGAATCAGACCGATACGCGAGCACGCCTCGCGACGCAGACGAGTTCGACAACGACATCTCCACACGCTGCACCATCAGATCCGACCGTGACTTCACCTCGCCCACATCCACAAGCGACCGACAATGGGTCAATGCGAACGACACCACCGAAGCCACATCAACAGCCAGCGTATCGTTCATGTACATTGACTGCTCCCGTGACACAGGACCCACCAACAACGCAGCCTCCGACGGTGCCGTCGACTTCCAACGAATCACCACCGGCATCGTCAGCTCCACGCGACCTGCACCGCCAGCACGCTCGAACACGTACACCACAGACGCGTCCAACGCACCAGAGAAACCCAGCAACGGATACACAGCCACACCGCTGTCGCGAAGATCAACCACAGAACCAGAGCTCAACACCACAGAGAAATCCACACCAGATTCACTCCACGGAGACCATGACGATGAGACTGCTGACGCCCACGACGCATTCCACCACGTCGCATTCACGCCCGTCACATTCCACGCCGAAGAAACAGAACTCGAACTTCCAGACAGAAGATCCCTATCTCGCCAACGCAAGCTGCTCAATACGGATGACACGTCCCGAGAGCTACGAAGCTCCACGCGCACAGACCACGTCCACAGCCAGCTCCAAGACGACAAACGACCCAACACACCCTCGCGGTCCACTGGCAACCACACAGACTCGCCTTCCAACGCTTCCAACTGCAACGGAGCACGCAGAGACGACAACGCCACCAACAACGGGTGCGCCACAACCGACACCGTATGCTTCACAGCCACCACGAACCAACGCAGACTGCGCGCGTCCTGGAAACTCACATTCGTATCCAACTCCAGCTTACCAACCACGTCGGGACGAGCAACCAACAACACCGACGCAGAAGACACCGCCGACGCGTTCAGCAACGAAACCTCGCGACCCAGAGACCAACCGGCCCAACGCGATGCCACACCACTTGACCCACTTGACCCACTTGACCCACTTGATGATGACGACGACGACGACGACGACGACGATGAGGAAGAAGGAGAAGGAGATCATCATCATCAGATCCGACCGTGACTTCACCTCGCCCACATCCACAAGCGACCGACAATGGGTCAATGCGAACGACACCACCGAAGCCACATCAACAGCCAGCGTATCGTTCATGTACATTGACTGCTCCCGTGACACAGGACCCACCAACAACGCAGCCTCCGCCATCACCGTCGCCGCCAAACCGACTAAAAGAAGCATCTTCATGACGACGTATCTCCATATCCCAGTTCTTTCTTGCACAGCACGAGCCATGTCGCTGATCGTCCGACCCTACAAGCAACACAACGTCTTTGCCTCGTTCCTCCCGTCCTTAATATTGCTTACCAGCCTGTCGTTCTCGCGCGTAGCCCTTACGGACCTTTGTTATCCTGTCGGCGCTCGTTTTGCGCCGCCGAGTTCTCTGTCGCCTCCAGAGACGTCGCGCCGACGCCGTCGCTTCCGAGGATTTCCCTTTTTCCAAGGTTTCCCTTTGTCTTTCCGCGCCAAACTGGCAGGTGTTCAAAGGCAAGCGACGGATTTTAGCCAATGAAAGTGACAATATTTATGAAAGGAGCGTGTTGATTGGTCAAAAAGGAAAGGATATGAGCGCCAGACGATCGAATCAGCCTGGTCAACCGACCATCACTCTACCATGTGGATCTGCTCAATATGGACATAAAGTTCGGGATCCATTTGGACCTCAATGTAGCCAAGTGGATGTGCGCGCAGTGCGAGTTTCTTGCTATATTCAAATCAAAAAGCATGGACTATGTGTTCATCGACACTCGAGACTGTGTATTTACTCGACAGATACAACACTAATCGCTTTAAAGACGGCTAAAGTTTGGGTTGGTGGCGAGACGCGCGTGGAGGTTCTCCGCGATCTTCTCGACGAACTGTAAACAACATAACAATCATTAGAAAGGTGGACTCCAGTGGCACGGTGGTAGGCGCTATCGACTTACCTCGAATGTGTTGACGTAGTGCTCGCGCTTCAAGTTCTCCTCGTGGATGATAAGCGCAAGATCCTTGGTCATGATGCCGCTCTCGACGCTCTCGATGATGCACGCCTCCAACTCCTCGCAGAAGAGCTTGAGCTGGTCGTTGCCGTCGAGCTTGGCACGGTGGAGGAGACCACGCGTCCAGGCAAAGATGCTGGCAATCGAGTTGGTGCTGGTCTCACCACCCTTCTGGTGCACACGGTAGTGGCGCGTGACCGTGCCGTGGGCAGCCTCGGCCTCGACGGTCTTTCCATCAGGCGTGAGCAACACACTGGTCATGAGACCGAGCGAGCCGAAGCCCTGGGCCAAAATGTCCGACTGGACATCACCATCGTAGTTCTTGCAGGCCCAGACGAAGCCACCCTTGGACTTGAGGCACTGCGCCACCATGTCATCGATCAAACGGTGCTCGTACCAGATGCCGGCGGCCTTGTACTTGGCCTCGTAGTCGCTGACGTACATGGCCTCAAAGATGTCCTTGAAGCGACCATCGTAACGCTTGAGGATCGTGTTCTTGGTGCTCATGTACAATGGCATCTTGCGCTCAAGGGCGTACTCAAAGCACGAGCGAGCAAAGCCCGTGATGGACTCGGCCGTGTTGTACATACCCATGCCAACACCACCTTCCTCGTGGTTGAAGTCGTACACATGGAACTCCTCAGCGGCACCGCCGTCAGCAGGGGTGAAGGTCATCTTGAAGGTACCCTTGCCACGGGCGACAAAGTCAATGGCCTTGTACTGGTCACCGAACGCGTGACGACCAATGATGATTGGCTCCTTCCAGCCAGGTACCAGGCGAGGGATGTTCTTGCAGAGAATTGGCTCACGGAAGACGGTGCCGCCGAGCTCGTTACGGAGGGTACCGTTAGGGCTCAACCACATCTTCTTGAGCTTGAACTCCTCGACACGGGCCTCATCTGGCGTGATCGTCGCGCACTTGATGCCGACGTTGTGCTTCTTGATGGCCTCAGCAGCCTGAAGGGTCACAGCTGCATCCCACAACAATATCCATCAGTTCTTTCGCTCTTAATCGACCCGAGGTCCCTTTCCAACCAACTACGCACCGTCATCCGTAGCGTCACGGTTCTCGAGACCGAGATCGTAGTACTCAATGTCGATGTCAAGGAACGGCAAGATCAACTGCAAAACCACTGATTGTCGGCAGGCGCTCTCTCCCTCACTAACACGAGCATGCACCCACCTTGTTACGAATGTCCTGCCAGATGATGCGCGTCATCTCATCACCGTCGAGCTCCACGACGGGGTTCTGCACCTTGATCTTCTGAATCGTGGCCATGGTTGCGCGTGGAGGAAGGGAGTCTTCTTTCCGCTGGGGTGGAAAATGGATTGTGAGCGTCGGGCAAAGCTTCCACCCATCGACCTCACACACCCCTTGCATCTCCAGGAGGCGTCGTTTACGAATTCCCGGTAGTCGCTACGAGAGGGATTGTATGCTCTTGTACAGGATCTCGACGCTGATTGGCTAGCGAGCAGCTCACATCGCTTCGTGACGGGGCGACGTCGGATGACAGAGCCATCGTCATATTGGCGCAATTGATTCGAGTCGAGCGTGCTGATTGGCTGATATCATTCAATGACTTCAATATCCCACCCTTGACCTGTTCACGGATTGACAACGAGCTCATGGACCACCTGCACGCATGCACGTCGGACAGAGCCGAGCTCGCACGTGTAGCAGGGCAAAGAGGGCTGTGCCTGTGTTGGCATCGAGATTCTATGCTATTCTATGGAGTGATTGGGCCCGTGTAATAGGAACGAGTACAGTGCTAGCACTCGCCACATGCATTTTGTTGATTTACGGCATCGCATCATGCTAGTTTATGGGTAGCCATTCCGGCGATTTGTCTGTGACGATGATTTTGCTGCATGGGTTGTCGTTTCGCTCACCTCATGGTGTCAAGTGAGAGCCATTGGTCCAAGCAGCCTGCTGCCTCGAGGGTGCGACAATCGGAAACGCTCGGATGTGTTGACGAGCGTGAGAAGGATCTCCGGAACCTGGTGATCCCCTTCGATTCACATGTTGCAGGACGCTCGACAATCCACGCCGCAGCGTCACCGGCTAGTGCCAGTGACGGGGGAATGTCGACGTGGAGGCTGACGTGGAAAGATCGGGTGACCATCACTCGCTTAAGTTCGCATGCAATGAGGACTGCGAACTTCCCGGAGTGCGAGCTTTTACCTGTATAAATACATTAAGAGCGGTTCAATTTTTCATCTGACATGCTTTTTGTATAGAATTCAAACGGAAAAAGAACTTTAGAAGTCAATAGCCTTCCTAATTATGATTCTTGATATTCTCATTCAAGTCGTGGATGTTCGTCACGTCTGATATGGATTTCGGTGGCTTTGAACGTGAGTGTAAAGTGATTGAAAGCTCTGTGTAGCTGGGCTCTTGCCCCCCCCCCCCCCCCTACTGTCCTCCCCGCTTACTTGGACACTCGCCGTCCTCTTCGCTGATTGCCGTCACCACATTCATATCAATAAATACCGAGGTCGTCTGCGCCGTCTTTTTCATTTCTGTGTCTTGCGTGCCAGCATGCAATTGCATAGTCAGCGCTCCTATCACTGCACCCGTCGTCCTTTGTCGCTGTTTTGAGTTTGGTCCCATGAGTTATCGATCGTGTGCTGATACCTTCGACTGTGAGACCGTTTCGATAATACTGGTATCAGCTTACACACCCCGATCCACAATCGATCTTTGAAGATCCACACTGAGCCCCACTTCCTGCATTGCAGCCCTTCCATCGAACATGGCACCCATCTACCCCAACCAAAGCCATCAAGCGGACACTCCAAGCATCCATACTGTAGATACTAGTCGCTTTAATCGAGCGCCAACAAAACGAGGGCAACGTGTTGCCCTCGTTTTGCCAACCGCAAGTCCGGTGGGGGCACAATTCCCGCATTGCGTGCGACATGCAGGCCATGGGTACACTTTCGACTAATAGTACCACCCACCCTCCTGAATACAGCGCTGTGCCCAGCTGGAGCTCCCCTCCACCTGTTCTCTGCATTGTGCTGAACCTACACTTGCTTTTCCACCAATCCAATGCTTCTGATTTATAGTTTCCACCAATCACACTCCACCGCATATCTTTTTCCACCAATCCGCACCGTCTTCCCACCCACTCAGCGGTACAGGCGGAGCTCTTCATCACAAGAAGACAAGGCGGCGCTCTCCTCGTGATCAGCCTGTGACGCACGCCCACCACGCGACACACACGCACACCAAGCCTCTTCCACCGCGCTATCCCTCGGTTCATCGCCGCATTCCCCCATCGCGCCGCTATGGAGCACGCCGAGGTGGCGTACCACCAGATCAACGAGACCAGCGTGCTGCAGGGCAATGCCACGGGCGACGGCCACGTTTTCGGCCTGCCGCTCGCGTGGGTCGAGACGAACCGCGGCCAGTCGCTGCTCATCGCGCTCGCCTGCTCCTGGATCGCGTCCATGGTGAGTGTCTACAACATCTACCAGCACCTCCAGCATTACTCGCGGCCGCAGCTGCAGCGCTACATCGTGCGCATCCTCGTCATTGTGCCCGTGTACGCGCTCGGGTCGTTCCTGTCGCTCAAGTTTGTCAACCAGGCGTTGTATTTCGACACGCTCCGAGATATCTACGAGGCGTTCGTCGTGTATAGCTTCCTGGCGCTCGTGTTGTCGTTCGCCGGCGGCGAGTCGGTCTGTGTACTGAAAATGCAGGGCGAGCAGGATATCACGCACGCATTCCCACTGAACCGTTGTCTCCACCCGATCGCGCGGGATGGACGGCTCCTGCGGTCGTGTAAGCGCGCAGCGATCCAATTCGTCCTGATTAAACCGTTTTTCGCGATCCTGTCGCTGATCATGCTCATCTGCGGACAGTACAACACGCTGGCGTATCAGCTGATCCTGACGGTGGTCTACAATATTTCGTATTCGGTCGCACTCTACGGGCTCTGGTTGTTCTACTTTGCCACCAAGCACATCCTCAAGTCGTTCAACCCAGTGCTCAAGTTCTTTGCGGTCAAGTGCGTTATTTTCCTCACGTTTTGGCAAAATAGCATGATCGATTTCGTCCCGGGCATCACGAATGAGCAGAGCTTTGCGTGGAAGGACTTTGTCATGTGCGTGGAGATGGTGCCGTTCGCGATCGTTCACTTCTTGGCGTTCAACCCGAATCAGTTCAAGAAGAACCTCGACCGCCTGCCGGATTCCGAAGTGCTCAAGAACATGAAGGAAGTCCTGAGTCTCGCTGATATCTTTGCTGATGCGTACCACAACTTTATGCCTTCATACCAAGACTACATGCTCCAACGTGCGGATTCTACTGGTCGCCCTCGACGAGGCAAGAGCGTCGTCGTCTTCGGTGATGACGGTCTCATCACCAATTCGCCTGTCGGGGAGAGCCACCCAACTCCTGTGGGGATCTCCAGTGCGCATGTTCCAAAGTTTGTCATTGACGACGAAGACGACGATGATGAAGAGGAAGAAGAAGTCAGCGGTGTCCGCATGGACAACAAACTGCGGACAACAGCCGGCTCAGTAGACTCGATCGACCTTGAAGCCGGCACGTTGCCTTCGACCACGTCCCCAGCCGAGTCAGTAGAGCCAAAAGACTCGACATCGGACAATGCCGAGCAGTCGACCGACGCAACATCCTCCACATCACCTACATCCTCGGCCAAGACCTCTCCTACCGATGGCGGACGAAGACGGAGTATCATCGCCGTGCTCCAAGAGTTTCGCAGGTCGAGCACAGAGACTAAAGAGGCTGACCGTCTCCGAGCAACTACACCAACGCCTAGTGACATTCTGTAGCCGGTTTTCATTGTTGTATCGTTATAATTTGACTATTTTTCGGATTGCTCTCGTGATATCACGCTGTCCTGCTTTTACATTTCAACATACAGCGATTCAATTGACGCACAGTAGCACAAGAAGACACGAGGTCAACTCTGTTATTGAGCACAAGCGCTTGAGCGGTATGGATTTCTACAAGTACTTGTTGCGGATAGTGGCGAAGATGTCGTGGGTTGGCACCTTGAGCTCACACTGAATGATGGCGTCAATGCGTGCCTTGACTTCCGCCGTCAACTTTGGCACCACCTCGAGTGCCTTGATGTTTTCTTCGAGCTGCTTCAGGCTCGAGGCACCAAGGATCACCGATGATACACGCTCATTTGACGTGCACCAAGCTAGAGCAAGCTGAGCCAGCGAGCAGTCGAGTTCAGTGGCAATTGGACGCAACTGCTCGACCTTCTGGGCCATCTCAGTCATATCACCCTTCAACAGAGTGAGGAAGAAGGGGTTCATGCCGAGACGAGCACCTTCAGGGATGCCGTTAGCGTACTTGCCAGTGAGCAGACCGAGCTTCAAGGGCGACCACGTCGTCAAACCGAGCTTGTACTTCTGGTAAAGCGGCACGTAGTCCATCTCCACTCGAGAGCGCTCGAACAAGTTGTACTCTGGTTGTTCACAGATCGGACGGATCAAGCCGAGGCGGTCGGCAATCTCACAGGCCTCAAGGATCTCCGACGACAACCACTCGCTTGTTCCCCAGTAGAACACCCACCCTTGGTTAATGATGAAGTTCATGGCTCGCACGGTCTCTTCAATCGGCGTTGTTGGGTCAGGACGGTGGCAGAATAGCACATCGACATAGTCAAGCTGCATGCGTTTGAGCGACGCCTTGGTGCCTTCAATCAAGTGCTTCCGGCTCAGACCAAGCGCGTTAGGTCCTTCCTTCGTGCCGAGATAGATCTTGGTCACGATGACCAAGTCTTCCCGCGTCCACACCTTGTCTTCGACACCTCGACGAAGAAGCTGACCAAGGGTTTCTTCGGCCACACCGTTGCCATAGCTCTCAGCGGTATCCCAGAAGTTGATGCCATGCTTGTATCCTTGGACAATGATCTCGTACGCGTTGTCAAGAGCCGCTGGGTTCTCACACGTGACCCAACTACCGAGCGAGAACTGGGAGACGAGAAGTCCCGAGTCGCCGAGGAAGCGGTACTTCATAGGAGTGGTGTTGTTGCTGTTGGTGGAGCTCATGATGACTGGAGTTGGTTTGAGTAGAGTGGAGTAGATTCCGAAATGAGCTCTTGGGGTCGACGAATCCATCGTCCTGAGCTAGGGCGCCAGCCTCATAAGGCAACTCGGAGCCCACATAAACATCGAGTTTACGCAGCATTTGATTGGATGAAAAGATCGTGCGTTTAGACATAATCAAGATTTTGATAGGCTGAAAGTAAATACGAGAGTGCCTATCATTGGACGAAAAGCCATCCGCTCCATTTCCGTCATCAGGACACGCTGAGTGAAGGTCTTGGCGTTTGACAAACGTCATGTCTTGATCTGTTGTCAATAAGAGTTGTATTGCATCTTCATGATGTGAGATGACAGGTGCTGTCTCTTCTGGATCACTCTAGTTAGGTCAGCACGCTCAATATTGCTTGATTCCCGACAGACACTCTCGAAACAAATCGTCTCCTCTACTCATGGAGCAGTTCGTCTCGTATTTGGCTGGATGCTGTGGAAGCCCATATATCAAGCCGAACTGTTCAATCGCTGCGTTTGAACATCGATCTCCGACTCCAGTAGCTGTGGATCAGTCAAAGAAGCTGATAGACTCGAATGCCCAAGATGCTAGATACTGCATTTGTTCTCAGAGGTGCCAGAATGGGCTCTAACGAGAAGTAGTCGCTACCTCCACCACTATATTCATTGATAAAGTGTATGATATATTAGAGTGAAAAGGCTCTTGTAAAGGGACGTGGAATGTTCTTATATTTGGTATAACTTAAAAAGAACTTTTAACTGGCTAAAATACAGCCTTTCTCGCTTTGATTGGCTGATAACGCATTCCGCGATGACGTGTTGCGACCGGAAACGAAAATGAGCACCGAGCAAGGGGACGAGTCCGGCGTGGCTCCCTATGGCGCCGCTGTGAGGGAGCATGCGGCGGCGACTCTGCCTCTACATACCACTACAGGTCATGGTGACGTTGGGGAGGAGCATATCAGTCCGTTGCAACACTCGCGAGTCGGTCGCGCGAACCAACGTTACGACGGCGCGACACGCTTGCTTGCCTGCGTGGTCGTGGTGCGGCCGGCCCCCGATGCTGGGTCGGCTGTGTCCACGCCGTCCTCGCGGCAGGTGCTGCTCATCTCTAGTTCCAAGCACCCGGACGAGTGGATTCTACCGAAAGGTGGGTGGGAGGACGACGAGAGCATTGAAGAGTGCGCGCATCGTGAGGCGGAAGAAGAAGCCGGGGTGCGTCCTCTATGGGTGCCATGCAATCCGCGGCGATGTGATTAACATATCAGTGCTTCGTGTGGTTGTCTTACCACACTCTCTAGGTGACTGGATCCATTGTGTCTGACCTCGGTCAACTGGATTTCGCGACGCACAAAGGGAGTCCGTGTCGTTTGTATGGCTTCGTCCTCCAGTGCGAGCGTCAGTACGCGCACTGGGCAGAGAGTTCGCGACGACGGAAATGGGTGAGTCTCGATGTATCGCTTCCTCGATTCAACTGCGTCCATATATACGTGGGCGAGGACATCGTCGGACTCTTGCATCCTCTAACACAGCAAGTCGCGTGCTTGTAGGTGTCCTTCGAAGAAGCCCATACGTTTCTCCAGAAGCGCTCGGAACTGCTACACATGCTACGACGTGCACAGCAAGCGGACGGCGCCGATGAGGCGTAGCATTACTATCCTTCCGTAGCGATACACGAATACGACGTACGTACCTACCAACGAGCACATCGAGACGAACCAGTTTGTGGATCCTCCCCGTACACCTACACTTTTTACGGCTGCACGAACACGCACATCTATACTCGCCAGGTGTCGCCGAGTGTCCCAAAGCGATATAGAAGCACGTCGCATGATCGCTTTTACCGGAACACCGCCTGTTGTTCTTCCTAACGTGCGACGTACATCTGTCACGACGCCCGAGCCCACATGGCCATCCACGTGGTGTCCCACGAGTTGTACATCGCGCATGTGATCGTGACGCGCCTCGAGTGGTTTGGTTGGTCCACCGTCGCCGTCGCACCCTGCACATCCGAACCCCTCGAGGCGTCGCGTCTGAAGGACTGTCGTGTAGTGAACTGGATTCATCGCATCGACCTGCGCTCAAGAGTCAGCGCCGCTTTGGCCGCACGAGATCTCATTTTCGGGACGTTGAGCGCTGTCGATCGCATGTCAGGCCATGTGGCGAGCGTGAAGCCTGATCTGAGGCAATGTCGGCAAGCGATGGGCCATACGATCGCATGTGGGCTGCTGTTGGACACCGATGCATGCGATCCATCGACGCTCTCCTCCTGGTAGGCACGCACGCGCCTGGAACCCCAATATGCTCCATTTTCCACCAGCGTCGCATCCCGGTCAGCGCCATGAGTCACACAGGCGCCACCCTGCGACACTACGACTAATCAATTTCACAAAACAAGGTGAGATCATATTCACTTTCCCATGCATTTAAGGAAAGTGAGATTTCCAAAAGACGGTAGAGTGGGTCCGGGTGAACGCCAAAGAAACCTGACTGACTCGCTGAGGTTGTGGGGAAGCCAGATGTCTCTTTACAGTTCCCTAGACCTAGTACCACGGAAAGGCGCGTGACCAAACGACTGAGCTCCAGTTCACGGTCAGACTCTGCCCGATGACTTAGCCTGACACTTGTGGGCCGGTGCCTGTTGGTTTGTGGGTTCTGGAATCCAGGCGAGGGAACGTTGATGACAGGCGAGTGGTTCGTGGCGCGTATCAGAGCGCGAGATGACACTTCTGTGTCGACTCGACAGGGGGTGCATGTATGTAATGAGGCGGCCGGCGTACATCTTTGTGGGAATCCATCCACGCGTCGTCCTGCGGGAGGAGCTGAGTACACGGTGGAGGAGCATCGGGATATCCATGGAAAAGAAGACAAAACGTTTGTGTGTGCGGGCGTCTGGGTCTGGGTAGAGGCTCGACGCATGAGGTTTCTGCATGACTTTGTGCATGCGTAGGTGATTATCCCTCGAGTTCTGTGTACGCGTTCGATTTGTTGGTTGGTTTCGTGTTCGCACGAGTCGGCGATTAGACCCTGTAGGTATCGTGTCGGGCTCAAGGTGTCCGAGCGTCACCAGCTCTGTGCCGCACAAAGAACTCGGTCGAAGCGGCAATGCGGTGCATTGCCAGTCCTGACTCGCAGCTCTGTGTTGCATTCGAAAAACCTAAGTACCCCCACCCCTTGAGATTCTCTGAACACACTACCCACTGCACAGTTCAGGATCTTTGAGTTGATCTGGTTCATTTACACCTTCTTGACCACGTGTTTGTTGTGGAAATGGAGCAGACCTGGCAGTTTTGTATAGTTTCATTCTGACTTCCGGATCTCCGCAAAGTCCAATTGGATCTCAGAAACGGTCTGGCGAACAGGTGGATCGCCGCAACCTGAACTGAAACGTTCCATGGGAGCCGGACCGACACGGTGGGTTCTTTCTAAGGCGGACCAAAATAGGGCTAGGGCGTGTGGCTTGTCACGATCCACTTTTGCGTCCACGGTGGGACAACCAGCGTGTCCCTGGGCCCTCGGTTCTGCACGCGCTTGGACGCACAAAGTGGCGATCTCTGCTATTTCGGCTCCAGTCCTCTAGGACTCTTTTCTATGTCCCATGTCCCCTAGTCCCTGTCTTCCAACTGTCTACTAGACAGCTTCCAGGTGGCGCTTCGCACGCGGTGACGAGGGGACAACTCTTGAGCTCATGCCGTCTGGTCGCCAGACTGGCGGAGGGGAGGGGAGGGGAGAGTAGTGGAGGAGGCGGAGGCGGCTTGTTTGTTGCGTCCACAGTCATTTATCGAATCGTGCTGAGCAGCTCACTCGAGTCGAAAGAAACGCAGTCCACCGTAGCTTTGCCATCTACACGACGAAAACGAAAACCAACATGCGTCCACGTACCAAGAGCGTTGTGAGTGCCGGCGAGTACTTCCGCACCGAGAGCGCGTACGCTAGCAGCGACGACGAGAGCGACAGCGAAGATAATTGGATGGAGATCGCCATGCGTGGCAGCCGCTCGAGCGGCTCGCCTTCTTCCTCGCCTCGCACTTCGAGCATCCACCATCAGCTCAACCACCACAGCTTGCACTACCACCAGCAGCAGCACCACGCCGTGCACGCGCACCACCCGTACACGAGTGTGACCAAGGGCCGCGCGCGTCAGGGCAGTGACTCGAGCTTCTCCAGCCGCAGCACCTTGCCAAGTTGGGACGAGAACGACCCTGATCTTGACGACGACGAAGCCGACTACGGCGTGCCGCGTCAACGCACTTGCAGTCACGACCGACGCATCAGCTTCGATGACGATGTCAACGTCGTCACCATCCCTTCGCGTGACAGCTACGATGCTGGCTACAAGCGCCGCGTCTGGTACACCATGGAAGACCTCTCGCGCATGCGCCAAGAGAGTTAAATCTCCTTTTTCCAGACCAGTCATTCTCCACCTCCCGATCGCAGGGACTGGAAGATGGCGCCCATAGTGCTAGCTTTTGCTATTTATTTCCCTTCACCCGTCGCGAACGACAGCGACATTCTTCTTAGATAGAAGCTTGTATCACCATAGAGTTGTTTCCATGTCATGGTATTTTGTGATCATCATCACATATTCATTCACTCATCGGCCGTTCATTGCATTTTTACTTTGTCCATCTCACGACATTTTGATTTCGTTCGCCTATGACAAGTGGAAGCTACCCTGTCCTTCCTGGATGCAGTACATGAGACGCTCCTTCATGATCTCACGCGTCGAATATTCCGGGAGTTTGAGATAGTTTGTACAGGTCGACGCAGACGGTAGCACCGCGTCCATATTCTCATCGTCGCCACCACTACCGAGCTTTCGTACGACCGTGAGCTTCGGATCCAGCTTGCCCAATCCACCGAGCGGCAAGCGATCAGCTCCAGTGACAAAGCGCACGAACTGACGCTGCTCCGCGAGCGACATCTCGCATAGAATGGCGACAAGATCGTTGATCGCGCGACTTCCTGAGGAATAGCCGTGGTCACACACCATATGCTCTCGGAGCTCCTTCCCATCGCGATCCCACATACTCTCTACAGTTCGATCCGTCAACATGGATTCGAGTTCTTCAATCGAGAAGCTCTGCAACAGTCGACGACCGTCGTACTTGGCGATGGTCTGGAAGCCTTCGAAGAACGCGTCGACTTGGTTGCGAATCGTTACATCCAACAAGAATTCCACGTTCGCCTTGACGTACTCATCCAGGTTGTCCAGCGTCACATCAACGTCGCCACCGTCCGCACGCAATGGGATCGTCGAGTCTCCGACAAGCGTGAACGCAAGACACATCGACTCAACTTCCTTCGCCAGTTCTTCGATTCTGCTGCTGTTGCCATCATTCTGAGCCTTCAGATGGTGATGCTCGCCCACAACCTTGTGAAGGTACGACAAGGAGTTACCAATTGCAGGGTCAAACTCGCTGACGTATTCGATGGAAGTGGCAATATTCACTTGATCACCAACAAGATCCTCACTGCGCAGCGCACGCAAGAACGTCTTCGACAGTGGCAAGTTCAACAAGCGCTCGTCCAGGATTGCCTGGGCAAAGAACCGACCAATGAAGTTGTACCAGGTCAGAACATCAGGAGCACGTCCACCACGGCCGGTTGAGCTTGAAGCCGTGCTAGACGCCGAGAAAGAGCGACCGCGCTTCTTCTTCTCCTCAATCAAATAGTCGGGCGTGTACGATTTTGGATAGAGTCCAAACGGTGCATCCACCACTTCAACTTCACCCGGCCCAGTTGCCTCAGCCAAGTAACTCAGCGATTCAATTTCCGACTCGAGTACTTCAGGACTCTTGGGCACACAGTCGACGAGAGCCTCAACTTGATTACGCGTGAGCACAACGTTGATCACAGACAACGGAGTGCCTTCGCAAAGCGGAGACACGTGCTTCGTAACAGCACGGTAGTCTCGTTCATACATACGACGCCCAGAGCGTGAGATCATACGCTCTCCTTCCAACACCACGATACCGGCGTCCGTACCAGGGAAGTTGACGGTATCACAGTGCGAGCACTGAAGAACTGGATGTTTCACTGTGTCGGTGTCTCTAGGATACACCTTGCAGAGGTACTGAACTTCCTCATCGCTCAGAATCCACCACTTAAGTGAGCACGACTGAAGTTCAGCTTGCGTTTCCTCAGACGAAGCGGCATCTGACTCCACATCACTCGACTTGGCAGATTCATGGTAACATGAACGGCAGTTCACCCACTGCGAAGACCAATCCTCCGAGTCCAGGCAGCTGGCACATTGGGGAATGGTGTCTTCACTGGCATCCTCGTCCTCAGTCGACTTCGGCGTCTTCTTCTCATGCGTTAGCAGCTGATCGTGGATTGAACAACGCGGGAATTGAAGATGCTTACACTTAGTGCAGTGATACACAGCAATACGATGGTACCCCCGAACCGGCAGGCCCGATTTTTCCTTGTTTTCGTCGCTGGTCCCATCGTCGCTTGCGTTTTCGGTCTTTGAAGGCCTTTCCTCCACCGGTGGCTCCTTTTCACTTCGCCACAACCGCAGCTTTGTCGCTTGAATCTCTTGGCAAACCAGAGTGTAGAACTCGGTCGTTGGACCAAGCCCAGTGCCTACTTCGCCAAGAAATTCAATCTCAATGATTGCCTTCTTCCCACCATAGATCGAGAACAGCTTCATTGCAGATTGAAGCAGGCGACCACGAGAAACGCGAACTTTCAGACGTGGAAGCTTCACCATTCTTGCGAGGTTTTGGAGTGGTGCCAAGCGATTAGTAGTTCCACGCTCGCGGTTTCGACGTCGACCAGAGCCGCTCGAGCCACGCGCACTGAGTGGGCCATTAGAGACTGGTTCTTCCATGACTGCCTTGTTCCACAATGTCCGACACATGTATTGGATCGCTCGAGACGAGCCACATGCAGTAGCATACATGAAATGATAACGCATATCATAACTCAGAACGAACGGAAATGACTCGACGATCCGATGGCACCATGCTGGCAGCGAGTTTGTGACAACGCGAATCGGCTGAAGTAAGGCACGGCGAACTTGAAGACAGATGTACTGGTTGACAAACTTGAGGCCCGCCTGTTCGGCTTCGCGAATGCTACGAGCAAGCTCATAGATGTGCTTGAGCAAGTCCAACAAGTCCCACACGTCATCCCACCACTTCGACGATACATCTTCCGATGATGTGGCTTGTGCAACAGGAGTTTCGTTTCTTGATTGCTCCTCAATCTTCGATGTAGAGGAAGCTAGCACCCGGAAGGTGAACTCATGAGGTGATGAAGACCAGACGTTGGTCAGGGTAGAAGTTAAAACAGACGCGTCAGCGGCAGGTGGTCCCTTCAAGATCGCTTCAAGGACGCTAGCATCGCTCCGCATCATAGAGCCATGATACCAAACCTGTAGCTTCTTTTCTTTGCGAGGTCCGTCGTTGCGCAATTCGTCTTCCTCATCATCACTCTCCTTCTCCTCCGCTTCATCATGCTCAAGGCTGTTCCGCCCACTAAGAGAATCATCCAGAGAATCAAAGAGGGATCTCGAGCCGAACAACTTGTCCCCAATGAACTCTTCGATCGTCTCGATTCGTGCCAACGGCTCCACCAACACGACAGTGTCGTGCACCGCCATCTTGTTCCGTCTGAAGTCACTGGTCAGTTCTTCGCTTGCACCTTCATTCTCCTCAATTATCACCTTCACCTTGATGTGCTGAGCGAGCTGATCGAGATCTCCACCAACGGATCCAGTCGTCACAGAACCCACAATAGCAGTGGTGTCAGTCGAATGGGGGACTGAGTCGACCCGAAAGGCATCCTTCTCAGAGGAGATTGAGTCCTGGATGCAATTGACGAGGCAGGAGACAAAGTTGACACTTCCATCAGGCACACTTCCTCGCAGAAATACATCAGCGAAGATACGTCGGCCATCGACATCCTTCAACAACTGGATCAATGCCTGCGAGAGCCCGCTGGAAGAAATCTCGTGGGCTGTCAGCCACACACCAACACTTGACTGCGCATTATCACGACCCAGAGCTCTCAGCGATTGCAAGCTTTCAAGAATTTGTGCTGAGCGATCGGATGAGCTCGACTTGATGGCGTCCGAGATGGAACTAACCGTTTCGACCAGTCCAGTCGCACTCGAAATGCTCACGCTCTCTTTACCAGAAAGAAATTCCTCGACGATATCATTTGCAGAATGCTGTATCCGAACGAGATCGTCTTTATCTTGCGATGATTCCTGAGCAGCGTAGAATCGAATTGCCGCAGTGACTCCGTATCGCTCAAAGAGAACCAAGAGAGCTTCACGATCATCGCTCTGAAGGCAAACCTCAACAATCTGCAACGCGATGTGCAAGTGCATCAAATCGTCCTTCGCACGTTCAGAACTTGGCGCCTTTCCGTTATTGACCGGGTTATCCATAGCCGGTCGTAAGACACGAGCAAGAAAAGCAGCAAGCCGACCAAGTTCGAGAGTCGTTCGCCGAGATTGATCTTGATGACCATCGTTCAAACCGCCACCACCAATCAGGCTGATCCGATGGATCACACCCAGGCAATCGTACCGAACCTCTTTGCGACCGGTCGCCTCGTAAACACCAATGATCGACGACAAAATCTGGTGTGTGAATGCCAGAGTAGCCTCCTCATCATGTGGATTGATCACTCGGCGTTTCGTCGTCATCAACTCTTCCCGAGATGGTAATATCACAATCACTGTCTTGAGTGTCTCACGAAGCAAAGCAATGTCGCTCAGAACCGACTCCATCGTCAACAATTTGGCAACCAAAGGTGGAAGAAGATCGTATCTCAAGCGATCCACCATAGCTGCGAAATCGTTGCTTTCTCCTTCTGATGAGCTTCCATGTGGTGAAGAGAGCACCGCCGACAAAAATCTAAGGATACTTGAACATCCAGCAGGTGTAATGCGGTTGTTGGGCTCAGTATCCTCACTGGTGAATTTCTCCAAGAGTTGGACAACGACCTGACATGTCTCGTCGTTGGCGACCATCTTGGCCATTGTCGCATCCTTGCCAAACGCAGCACTCTCGCCGAGTCGCTGGAAGCTCTCGCATCCTTGCTGTAGAATTTCGCGGTCCGTGGAGCGCAGCAGGTTGACGATGAGAGGTAGAGCTCCCTGGAGCTCCGGGAGCGATTGAACAGGTAGATTGGTGCAGAGTCCTGCCACGACACGGGCGGCGGTGCGCTGGTTTTCGATCGGGAAGAAGTCCACAAACTGCAGAAGCGCGACGAAGCCGTTGGCTCGAATCACTGCACGACGGTAGTCACCCGCCTGCGTCAATGTGTCGGACTTGCACACGATCCGCTCGAGGATCTGAAAAGCCACTTCTGCGACGTCCATGTACTCGATCTCGAGCAGCTTCTCACACAGCGAGACCACCAAAGTATCGTTTCCCATGGCCTTGGGGACGGCAATACCAGGGAATAGATCGAGCATTGACGACAAGGCACGTGCGGCCATGAGCAGCACTTCCATAGTGGACGGCGTGCGCACGAGATGCAACACTGGCGGCAGGAACTTGTCCACACTGAATCCCGACATGACCAACACTTCCTCTGACGACATGGAAAGACTCTCACAGAGCTCTGACAAGCCCGACTGCGCATGGAACGAGTGAGTGGAAAATTCTAGAAAGGACACAGTGTGGACGAGTGGACGTACCATATGCGCGTGAATGGGGGCGTCTGGATCCAACGACTGGAGAATACGCTGGAAACGAGGTTGGCCCGAATGTTCTAATAGCTGCATGAACGGAAAGAGTCCGGCCATCTATATACACATCGTTTCATGAGTGGATCCACATGTTGCCGTCCACAAGGGTCCACAACGAGTACGTACCGCATTCTCGTTTCCCTGCAATTGCCCGAGCAGTCCACGCAGTGACTGTGACATGTTGCCTCCTGCCTCGGTCGACAGCGCCTCCAACGCTTCGAGCAATCGCGACGACGAGTGCACACCCCCATTGCTGCTCGTGTCGGACGTCTGTCGCTGCAAGTAGCGACGGTGGATCGCGTCCAACTCGGGATCCTGCTCTTCGTCCACGTCCACCGAGTGGTCCACGTCGTCCTCACTGTCCTCACTCGCCCCTCGTCCACGCAGACTCATGGTACACGCGTCCACACCCTTGCTTTCCCTTGCGTTCTTTCCTGAATGTGTTCCCATCGCCACGACACCAAGAACCTCGACGACCATACCGGTGAATATTCGGTACGGTCTTGAAGTTTGACAACAAAACCGGTATCGCGGTAAGACCACAAGACCATCATTCTCACGCCACAAGGTTCAGCATCGTCGTGACGCTAACACGACGATGACCATGAGCTCACCACATGACGGCGTGCCCACGGCGCGACGCTTGAGTAACGCGACACTTCCCGTCATTGTGGACACGACGGTCGAGATGATATCATCTCCTGCTCCGCTGCTCCCGACCAAGAGCGAAGGCAAGGAACTCCCGGCGGAAGAGGCGCCCAAGGTCGCGAGTTACAGTCGTTCGACGTACGCGGCGTTCATATGCTTCGGCTTGTGCTCCTGGGTCATGACCAATAGTACGAAGAACTTATGCGTTATACTGATATATTGATGACTGATTGCGTGTGTACGCGTCCAGCTACGTTTGTGGAAATGAGTCATTTCATGCTGCATCTCCCGGAAAAGCTCTCGGTCGTCTCCTATGCGGTACGATATCCCACAGTCCACAGTTGAACACGGATTAATCTCCGATCGACCGCACTCTCTCTCTCTCTTACTTTTAGATGTTTGCGTTGCAAACCGCCGACAACTATCCGATCATCTTTACATCTTTCTCAATCCCCAGCACAAGCTACTGAGTCTCGCGACGGCGTCTTGGCTGTGTCTAGCGCTCGGTTAGCTCGTCTGTAGTGAATTACGATTTGACATGCGTGTGGCTATTCGAGATCACTAGCGATTCGTAGCGAAATTGTCGATGTGCTTCTTCTCGGATTGTATTTGGTATTACAGCATAGATATCAACACATCTTGTCACTTGCGTCGACGCCTTTTGTTTGATTCCGTGGTATTTACGTACTGGTCGCGTTGTCGCTTCCAAGTCGATAACGTGGATCGCTTTACACCAAGAATCTGCGCGAGCTCGCGCATGGGTAACTTATGCGGGGCTAATTCGTTGCGGCCCAACTGCTCTAGACACTTCACCTTGAAGAATATCTTGTGATTTGTGCACAAACGGCCTTTTCGATTGGAACTATTACGATGAACCAGCGAGACCTGCTCCGTCGATCCACTCAAGTCAAGGTATTCATTATTTTGAAGACTCGCTGATGTGATATTGGACACGCAGGCCTCAGAGCGATGGTTTTCACGGAGCCATTGTACCACAACCAAATGACCGTACCAAGCTGCAGCATTCATCGCCCGCGTCGTGCATCCTTCCAATCGATTTTGATGAAGCCATTGTACCATAGCCAAATGACCGCTCCGAGCTGCAGCATCCATCGCCCGCGTCGTGCATCCTTCCAATCGATTTTGATGAAGCCATTGTACCATAGCCAAATGACCGTTCCGAGCTGCAGCATCCATCGCCCGCGTCGTGCATCCTTCCAATCGATTTTGATGAAGCCATTGTACCATAGCCAAATGACCGCTCCCAGCTGCATGATTCATCGCATCCGTCGTGCATCCTTCCAATCGATTCTGATGAAGCCACTGTACCATAGCCAAATGACCGCTCCGAGCTGCAGCATTCATCGCCCGCGTTGTGCATCCTTCCGATCGATTTTGATGAAGCCATTGTACCATAGCCAAATGACCGTTCTCAGCTGCAACATCCATCGCATCCGTTGTGCATCCTTCCAATCGATTTTGATGAAGCCATTGTACCATAGCCAAATGACCGTTCCCAGCTGCAGCATTCGTCGCCCGCGTCGTGCATCCTTCCAATCGATTCTGATGAAGCCATTGTACCATAGCCAAATGACCGTTCTCAGCTGCAGCATCCATCGCATCCGTCGTGCATCCTTCCGATCGATTCTGATGAAGCCATTGTACCATAGCCAAATGACCGTTCTCAGCTGCATGATTCATCGCCCGCGTTGTGCATCCTTCCGATCGATTTTGATGAAGCCATTGTACCATAGCCAAATGACCGTTCCCAGCTGCAGCATTCGTCGCCCACGTGGTGCATCCTTCCAATCGATTATGATGAAGCCACTGTACCATAGCCAAATGACCGCTCCGAGCTGCAGCATTCATCGCCCACGTGGTGCATCCTTCTGATCGATTTTGATGAAGCCATTGTACCATAGCCAAATGACCGCTCCCAGCTGCATGACTCATCGCCCGCGTTGTGCATCCTTCCGATCGATTTTGATGAAGCCATTGTACCATAGCCAAATGACCGTTCTCAGCTGCATGATCCATCGCCCGCATCGTGCATCCTTCCAATCGATTTTGATGAAGCCACTGTACCATAGCCAAATGACCGTTCCGAGCTGCAGCATCCATCGCATCCGTCGTGCATCCTTCCAATCGATTCTGATGAAGCCATTGTACCATAGCCAAATGACCGTTCTCAGCTGCAGCATCCATCGCATCCGTCGTGCATCCTTCCGATCGATTCTGATGAAGCCATTGTACCATAGCCAAATGACCGTTCTCAGCTGCATGATTCATCGCCCGCGTTGTGCATCCTTCCGATCGATTTTGATGAAGCCATTGTACCATAGCCAAATGACCGTTCCCAGCTGCAGCATTCGTCGCCCACGTGGTGCATCCTTCCAATCGATTCTGATGAAGCCACTGTACCATAGCCAAATGACCGTTCCCAGCTGCAGCATTCGTCGCCCACGTGGTGCATCCTTCCGATCGATTTTGATGAAGCCATTGTACCATAGCCAAATGACCGTTCTCAGCTGCAGCATCCATCGCCCGCGTCGTGCATCCTTCCGATCGATTTTGATGAAGCCATTGTACCATAGCCAAATGACCGTTCTCAGCTGCAGCATCCATCGCCCGCGTCGTGCATCCTTCCGATCGATTTTGATGAAGCCATTGTACCATAGCCAAATGACCGTTCTCAGCTGCAGCATCCATCGCCCGCGTCGTGCATCCTTCCGATCGATTTTGATGAAGCCATTGTACCATAGCCAAATGACCGTTCTCAGCTGCAGCATCCATCGCCCACGTGGTGCATCCTTCCGATCGATTCTGATGAAGCCATTGTACCATAGCCAAATGACCGTTCTCAGCTGCATGATTCATCGCCCGCGTTGTGCATCCTTCCGATCGATTTTGATGAAGCCATTGTACCATAGCCAAATGACCGTTCCCAGCTGCAGCATTCGTCGCCCACGTGGTGCATCCTTCCAATCGATTCTGATGAAGCCACTGTACCATAGCCAAATGACCGTTCCCAGCTGCAGCATTCGTCGCCCACGTGGTGCATCCTTCCGATCGATTTTGATGAAGCCATTGTACCATAGCCAAATGACCGTTCTCAGCTGCAGCATCCATCGCCCGCGTCGTGCATCCTTCCGATCGATTTTGATGAAGCCATTGTACCATAGCCAAATGACCGTTCTCAGCTGCAGCATCCATCGCCCGCGTCGTGCATCCTTCCGATCGATTTTGATGAAGCCATTGTACCATAGCCAAATGACCGTTCTCAGCTGCAGCATCCATCGCCCGCGTCGTGCATCCTTCCGATCGATTTTGATGAAGCCATTGTACCATAGCCAAATGACCGTTCTCAGCTGCAGCATCCATCGCCCACGTGGTGCATCCTTCCGATCTATATTCGTGAAGATATTGAACAATGTTAAGTCGTCCATATCCAGAAGCCGTGTTCATAACTTCTTTTGTCCATCCATAGTCGGCTATGGCATGGAACCACTTGACGACCTTGAAAGGCCCCTCTTTCACAGCAGCTGCGAGAGCACTTTGGACGACTGAAGCGCTGACTCGTAACAACCACAGGTGTTCCAACACCTCCAACCGACCATACGCAGCAGCGAGCGGCATCAGCCATTGTGGATCGTTCGCCCGACATTTGGTCAGATGCCACTGAACAAACTCCTTGTCGCCAATCTTGATAGCCGCTCGCATCGCCTCTCCATCACAGACCCACCCTTGCTCACACTCCAAACGCTCGTGCAATTCCCGCGCTTGGTCAAAGTCGCGAAACTTGATGGCGTCCTTGAGCTACACAAACCCATCGCCACCACCGATACAAGCAGACATTAGTCCTGTCGAGACGCCTTCTAGTCCATTCTATTCCCCTCACCTGCTGCTCGTACTCTTGACGCCTCTCACTGTCCATGGCTCACTTGAGACGAACTCGACGAGTTGGGATCTGGATCGTGGTCCAGAGGGTTTAGACTGCTCGTTGGGTTCTTATTGTCGCTGGTCTCGGATTCCCTTTGATAAGCGATTCCACTACAACTACGATAGACATGATACTCTGATTCAGATTGACTGTTATAGATAGTAGCCGCCTGATCATGATACGCTGATTCGCAACTCTGGTGACCATCATTCATAGGCGTGGTCGAGGAAGGATGAGCCGCACGCCAGATTCAACCAGAACTCATCCCCACAGCCATCGTGATAGCGGAACTCCACCATGTGTGTGGTGCTGTGACTGTACAGTCCGATGGTACTGTACGTGGCCTGAAAATTCTGCGGCGGTCGAGATGGCGGAACTCGACTGACTGCCGTCGAGATAGCGTAACTCGACCACTCTCGGCCCGACGGCTGCTGTCACAAACACATCCAGACGGCGGCAGTGGCTCCACCACTTCAAGATGCGTCTCATGACCACACTTACGACCGGCGAGCGTCTCAAGTGGCGCGCGTAGCACCCGCAGCAGCAGTCACGCCGCCGCGACCTCATTCCGCAAATTGCACCCCATTGCCCACAGCCCACAAGCTCATAAGCCCCACACCTCGCACGCCGACCACCGTCCCAGCAGCATGATTCGTCTTCTCTCCAAGCTGCTCGCCCACGACGCCGCCTTGCGCGTTGTCGCCATTCGCTGTGAGTATTTGTCAACTGACGGACTGGATCCCACTCACTCAGATTCCCACTCACTTGATGACTTGATTCGATGACTTCACAGACTGGACGCGTCCCAACGGCCACCTCTACGACCTTCGCATTGACCTGCAGCACGCCGTCTCCGGTGATCGCCCGCAGGAAGACCGCGACGACCACGACGACCACGACGACGGCGCCACGGACCAGCACCAGACACACACACGTGCGCCAGGCTGGTTTCGTGACCAAGACTCAGAACTGGTGGTGCTGCACGAAGGCGAGTGCATCACACGGGTGCACGAGTTCTACGCCTCTGACGAGTCACTCGTCGGACTCGAGCTCGAGACCAATCTGGCGCGTGTCGTCCCGATGGGTACCTGCATGGGGACCAAGGTGCTAGGTGATGTCGTCCAGGACGCACACGTGGTCGCCATCAAGCTCAAACGTCGCGGCGACGCCCTCAAGCTCATGAGCAAGGCCACGATCACGAACAAGATCAGGCGGAGCCAGGTGGTGTTTCGCTCCCTGCCGACGATCGACAAGCTCAAGGGTCGGTACGCTAAGCTGCAGGCGGCAGCGCGTGCCAAGGGTGCGTTCACAACCACTGCGTCACGACTAGATGAGCAAGCCAAGACCTTCGTGGCCATGGTCGGCGACACCATCGAGGACCTTGCGGGTCTGAGCGCACGCGGCATCGTCTCCGTCGGTTGTCTGGTGGCGAGTTTACTGTCAATCATGCGTCGCGCCAAGAGAGAGGTGGCGCCTCTTCTCGGCGGCATACTGACGAAGGTGGACGAGCGCCGTTCGATGCTTGAGGCGATCACTGCAGACCTGATGGATTTGCGAGCCGTCGTGGTGCGCTACAACAAGGCCGAGATCAAGGCGTGTGTGAAGACGAGCAGCCTGATTCGGCACGTGATGCAGACGGTGACAGCAAGCAATTGTGAGGCCCTCGTGACCCTGCAAGCCGCACATCCGCGCGAGTCGTTCGATTGTGCTCACCCACACGATTCCTTCAAGTTCAGCATCACGGACAATTTGCTCGCGTATTTCGCCAACATTGGGAATGTGGACAGGTTCGCGCATGTTGCCACGGTGCATGCACGTGCTTACCATTCTACATTAGGCGAAGCTGTGACGGATCTGGTACTGCGCATGCCTGTGGTCCAACTTGCGATCGCAAAAGGCAATGTCGACCTGCTCGTGTGGATCATCTCTCATACCGGTTTGGATCCTAGCGACTTGCCGCCTTTGCCACTCGGAGCACTCGCCGCGTACGTTGCCGTTGATGAACTTGAACTGGATGCTCCAGTCCCAGAACTGATTCGTCAAAATCGAATGAATCAGGAGGCCGTGCAACTCGTGGTCGACCAACTGCAGCGACGCCGCGAGTTTGCACGCCGTGCGATTGATTTGTTCAAGCGCAACGGTTTGATTTCGATGGATGAGCTCACTGCACTGGTGAAGGACATAACAGTCGTCTGGCACTTGCCGTTGATCTACATGCTTGGCAAGGTCCACCTTTCCCGCGATGATCTGAAGCAACTATTCAGCATGGCCGTTGAGCACACTGTGGAGACCAAGCTCGTTGTTAGCGAGGAGGCCTATTCCTATTTCAAGGAGCTTCTCGAACAAGCCAAAGCGCAGAGTATGCTCACGAAGCATGAGTACGACGTCATTACGTTGCGTGCAGAGATCATTCAAGCCAAGATTCGGGCGGAAGATGCCAATGCCGCCACCAACACACTCCGCATCCAGCTCCGAGAGATTCGAGAACAGGAGTTACCCTCCATCCGCAAGGAATTGGCATCCGTGCGGCGAGCCGTGATCGGACTGCAAGCCCAGAATGTGTGTCAAGATCGTCGTGATCGTCAGCTGGCGTTCGTGTCAGCAATACTGTCTGCTGCTGGAATCCCCTGGCTGGACCTGCTGGGAAAGTGTCTCGACATGTGCGATCCGATGAATCTTCTATGCTCGATGGTACCAGTTGATGCGGAGAATGAGCGCACTTTTGTCCAAGACCCCACATACGAGCTGGTTGTTCGAAATGACGTGAAGAACGCGCTTGCGAGCAGGTTTGGTGTTGAGGCAGAGTTGCTTGCAAAGGTGCTGCGTCGCCTCGGCGCGCCAGTGGCGTACACGCAGAAGTTGAATCTGGCGAGTGCTGTGAGGCGTGTGATGGCGAACGAGCGTCGGTGTCGGCGCCACTAGTAACTCAGTGTGCTCCATAGGTCCATAGGGAAGATACGCTTGATTTTTTTTTTATGTTTTTGATATCTCTTGCGCCGGTAGATGCCTGCACTACTTCTTAGTTAATTGAGCAAGTGTTTTCCCTCATGAAACTTGTATTTGATTGCACGCTGGTCCCGAACAGCTTGCTCGGTCAGCAAGCAGGTTCTTCCTTTCTGTCGAGACAGCTTGCATTACAAAGATCAATACCTTTATTGTTCCTGACACTGGCCTCGAATGTCAGCTGTGTAGATAACGTCATTGGTAGGTTCAACACCAGCTACAGATAGAAAATGGTTTGACCGAAGAGGTCAACGCCACTTCCGACCACTTCGATTACCCGGATCAACTGAATAAAATTGCTTGACGTTTATGCAATAATGCAAAGCAGTAGCCATAGTCCTCGTAGTCCTCATAGTCTTCATAGTAATGTGCTTCGAGGCGATTTGACACGGAAACTCAAAGGTAGCTACGCCTCGACCAACGGATGCTCTCCACTGTTTGTCATCGAAGACAGCGCGATGATTATCGGACAAATGCGAGAGAGGAGGCTGTCCAAGAAGAGTGCCCTCCGGTCAACATACGCTCGATGCCTCACGGAGACACGGAATCTACAGGTGGAACAATAGTGTCATCACCTGCGAGCCTTCAACAAGATGGCCGACCAAGCAGCCAACACAGTGATGGACTCGCGCACATCTCGACAATGCGACGTGTCTTTTGGCCCCTCTCGCGGACAGATCACTGTGAACCATCTCTCCAACGATGTGCAATACTGGCTCAAAAATGACGGGATACACTCAAACCTTCTCGTGGCGGGATGCCCTTAAACCTTCTCGTGGCTGGACTCGTGCAATCAAGCAATCGAATCGATCGATTTTATCCACACCCTAGTCGGCTAAACGGTGACAAAACCTCCAAGACAAAGCGCGTATTGACGTAGTGTAGCTCGGGGAGTGGATTTCGTCGTTCATTCACATGTAACACAAAATCGATTGAGACTGGTGCCTCCTCAAGCGACGGAACTCCGGTGGGCAGCGGAGGCGAGTGCTGTTCATGCGTGATCGACCAAAGCTGCTTTGATTACATTGACTCAACCTGTTATCAATGACTTCTTTCACCGTACAAGAGCCAGGGATACCCATCTACTACACGTGCTCTGCCACCGCAGCGCCAAACTACGAGAGCCTCGAGGTCGGCGCAGGTTTGTGAACCGATCCATTCCACCAGCGTCGCATGTCTGTTCACAGCTGTCAGTTGGTTCACAGACTGGCGGGTAGCCCACGCCACCACAACTTCGCAAATGCAGCTCGCCTGCCGACAATGTGACTGAACCGTGTCGGCATGTGCTTCGGCCACCTGCGCAAATCCATCCACGTCCCCAATGTTGGCGAAGTATGCGAGCAAACTGTCCGTGATGCTAAACTTGAATGACTCGCGTGGATGTGCGGCTTGCAGGGTCACGAGGGCCTCACAATTGCTTGCTGTCACCGTCTGCATCACGTGCCGAATCAGGCTGCTCGTCTTCACACACGCCTTGATCTCGGCCTTGTTGTAGCGCACCACGACGGCTCGCAAATCCATCAGGTCTGCAGTGATCGCCTCAAGCATCGAACGGCGCTCGTCCACCTTCGTCAGTATGCCGCCGAGAAGAGGCGCCACCTCTCTCTTGGCGCGACGCATGATTGACAGTAAACTCGCCACCAGACAACCGACGGAGACGATGCCGCGTGCGCTCAGACCCGCAAGGTCCTCGATGGTGTCGCCGACCATGGCCACGAAGGTCTTGGCTTGCTCATCTAGTCGTGACGCAGTGGTTGTGAACGCACCCTTGGCACGCGCTGCCGCCTGCAGCTTAGCGTACCGACCCTTGAGCTTGTCGATCGTCGGCAGGGAGCGAAACACCACCTGGCTCCGCCTGATCTTGTTCGTGATCGTGGCCTTGCTCATGAGCTTGAGGGCGTCGCCGCGACGTTTGAGCTTGATGGCGACCACGTGTGCGTCCTGGACGACATCACCTAGCACCTTGGTCCCCATGCAGGTACCCATCGGGACGACACGCGCCAGATTGGTCTCGAGCTCGAGTCCGACGAGTGACTCGTCAGAGGCGTAGAACTCGTGCACCCGTGTGATGCACTCGCCTTCGTGCAGCACCACCAGTTCTGAGTCTTGGTCACGAAACCAGCCTGGCGCACGTGTGTGTGTCTGGTGCTGGTCCGTGGCGCCGTCGTCGTGGTCGTCGTGGTCGTCGCGGTCTTCCTGCGGGCGATCACCGGAGACGGCGTGCTGCAGGTCAATGCGAAGGTCGTAGAGGTGGCCGTTGGGACGCGTCCAGTCTGTGAAGTCATCGAATCAAGTCATCAAGTGAGTGGGAATCTGAGTGAGTGGGATCCAGTCCGTCAGTTGACAAATACTCACAGCGAATGGCGACAACGCGCAAGGCGGCGTCGTGGGCGAGCAGCTTGGAGAGAAGACGAATCATGCTGCTGGGACGGTGGTCGGCGTGCGAGGTGTGGGGCTTATGAGCTTGTGGGCTGTGGGCAATGGGGTGCAATTTGCGGAATGAGGTCGCGGCGGCGTGACTGCTGCTGCGGGTGCTACGCGCGCCACTTGAGACGCTCGCCGGTCGTAAGTGTGGTCATGAGACGCATCTTGAAGTGGTGGAGCCACTGCCGCCGTCTGGATGTGTTTGTGACAGCAGCCGTCGGGCCGAGAGTGGTCGAGTTACGCTATCTCGACGGCAGTCAGTCGAGTTCCGCCATCTCGACGGTAGAGAGATTGTGGGTCAAGCGTGCTGGTCTCCTCACAGATGAATGAATCAAGTATGAGAGGTACGTACGTCCTTCTATAGAAGTGTCATTATGGTTTCCAGGTGAATCGATTCTCACGGGGGATGCAATCCCCACGACCACCCACCCAATGATCGATCCAAGAATTTCGACCATGAGTCAGAGCGACGATGGCGTACCCACGCCCATCCCCACGAGGCTGTCGAGTTGGTCTAACTCGATCACTCTCGGCCCCGATGGCTGCTGTCACAAACACATCCAGACGGCGGCAGTGGCTTGATGTGCCAAATCGCCCTTTGTTATGAACGTCATGGTCTTGGTCTTGTTGTAGAGCTCCACGACGATTCGCAAATCCATCCGATCCAAACGAATCCGTGGTGAATGCTTCTAGCTTCAACACTATGCACATGTCACACGTCGCCGTCTGGATAATGTTAAACAAAACAACAGCTAAAGAAGCTCGAGGCGCGGAAAGCATATAACAAGTTGTTGCACTCTTGAACTGGATACAGCATGGCTTGAGCTAAGCACTCACCTTGAAGTCGCTGTCAAATGGTACCCTCCTTATAATGATACTGATATTACGATAAAACTCATGGACCATCATTCGCACGCCACGAGGTTCAGCATCGTCGTGACGCGATCACGACGATGACCATGAGCTCACCACATGACGGCGTGCCCACGGCGCGACGCTCGAGTGGCGCGACACTTCCCGTCATTGTGGACACGACGGTCGAGATGCTATCATCTCCTGCGCCGCTGCTGACGACCAAGAGTGAAGGCAAGGAACTCCCAGCGAAAGAGGCACCCAAGGTCGCGAGTTACAGTCGTTCGACGTATGCGGCGTTCATCTGCTTCGGCTTGTGCTCCTGGGTCATGACCAATAGTACGAAGAGTTTACGTGGGATATTGAGGTACTTATGACTGATTGCCTGTGGAAACGTACAGCTACGTTTGTGGAAATGAGTCATTTCATGCTGCATCTCCCGGAAAAGCTCTCGGTCGTCTCCTATGCGGTACGATATCCCACAGTCCACAGTTGGACACGGATTAATCCCCGATTGACCGTACAAACTCTTCCTTCTAGATGTTCGCGTTGCAAACCGCCAATATCTATCCGATCCTCTACATGTTTCTCAATCCCCAGCACAAGCGACTCAGCCTCGCGACGGCGTCTTGGCTGTGTCTAGCACTCGGTTTGCTCGTCTGTTGTAAGCTACTTCCGCATACGTCGCTACTCCATCACCACTGACCACATTCCACTATCTCGATGCCCTGTAGTGCTGATGAGCTTCCTCTGGGATCGGACTGCTACCGTGTTCGGCGAAGAGCACAGTGTTGGTACGCATTGGATGGACCTTGAACAGGACTGGGCTGACCAGTGATGTATCTTAGCGGTGCTGGTGCTGTCACATATTGGCGGCGCTGTCAGTGCTACGACCAGCGTCATCTTCTTCCCTTACGTTGCCACATTCCCGCCGCTTTACACGAGTGCGCTTGCCACTGGTGAAGGATTGAGTGGGACGTTGGCTGGACTTCTTGGCTATTGGCAAGCTCCGTATGCGGAAGAAATGTACTTTTCTGTCACAACCTTCTACTTGGCATGTGGTACGTTCAACTAGATTGATTTATTCATTCTTGAGCTTATGACTGATATGATTCGTAGCCATCATCGTGCTCGCGTCGGCTTTTGCCTTTGCGTTCTTGGAGTTCCATCCGACTGCAGGACGTGAGCGGAATCGCCTCAATCCAACGCGTCGTCGAAGTGATGATATCCCGCAAATGGGAGAAGAAACTGAGACCGACCGAACAACCGACGAAGGGAAAGACACGGTGGAGCTCATCACACACGACACTCCTCAGGTATGTCATCCACCCTTAGTCTGTCTGGATGTGCTGTGCTGACGAGAGTATTTCTCAGCTTCCTCGCCCTTCCTTGCGAAGCCGTGTCTTCCACACGTTCTGGAAAGACTTAATCTGGCAGTCCGTGCTCTCGGCTCTCTTCTACGGTATCATTCCGTCCGTCTCCTCTTTCCTTTTTGCTCGATACACTGTACGTCCTCAGTATCCTCACACTTTGCTCTCACCTCACTCACTTGTGATCGCTTTTACTAGCCGAACCCAGAGAAAGCCTCGATGCAGCAGTCACACGCGACAATCGCTCTATTCTTCGTCGACCCACTAGCTCGTTTCCTGACGAGCTTTTACCGTATCCAAATCGTTTATCATGCCTCCGCTCTCCTCGTGGTTGTCGGCAGCTTCCTTGTGCTCTGCACGCTCATGGCCTCGCCCCCAGGCTCCTCCAACGTCGAGCACGGCTATCTATTCCGTAAGTCTCATAACTCTTGCTCTGTGGAAGCTGAGATTGACAACAAGTCTGTGTACGAAATATGTAGCCGTCATGCTCTATATCGGATCATCTGGCCTCTTTGGCTACACCCAAACCATGCTCATGCTCAATGTGAAGCAACGGGGTACGTTTCGGTGTTTTCCATAAAATATACAGGAAGCTAATCGCGATTTGTGTTTCCCATTAGCCGATGACTGCCGAGACCCAGCGTTTGCTGAAGCGGCGTATCAATGGAGTGGGTTCCTCATCCAGATGGGCTCATTCTTGGGCACACTGGTCATCTTTCCTTTCATCCTCTTCTATCCGCAGCTCTTCCAAGCGGAATCGTCTCATACTGGCTGACCCAGTCCTTATTACGACTTGCTGATGGAGACAAGATAGAACATTAGCTTTACTAAACTCAATCACACGACTTCACTACAATTCATTATTTATCCCTCTTACCCGATTGTGGCTGGACCTGAATGGTCAAACACCTGACGAGATCGATGGTGTTCCGCCATCACGTCTCTGGTAGTAGTCAAGGTCGTCGTATCCTTTTGTTCAGGCTCATACTCGTTGATGATCATTTTGAAGAGACTTTCGTACAAGTCCGCAGCCTCGCCATCCCAATACGTGCCAGCGAGGTGGTTGCAGTCCACTCGGTACACATACCATCTTCCCTTTTCGAAGCGACTTCGCCGAGGCGACTCGCTCTCATCCAAAGGTTCATCTTGCTCGTGATGAAAACCATCAATCGAAATGTGCGAGGCACAGCGAGCGAGGGAAGCAAGTGAAGGCACAGAAGGTGATGATTGGAGAGACGTTGTCGATGCCGAGGATGTCAGCTGCGATTGCCCGACTGGACCTGTGTCAGCAGCGTCAGCATCTGATTGCAATCGAGGGAGTTGGTCTGGCTTTGGGAACCACGGACGCAGCATCGAGTGAATGTTCACGGCACCATCGTTGTGCTCCCATACGTCATCATAAAGATCTGGGTGCAACTTGGTTCGACGTCGGATGATCCACGACAATGCATAAAACCCCGGCAATTTGGCGAAGTTGAGCTTCCGAATACGCTTCCACAAGAAATAACCAAGCACTAGAGTGCATACTTCGCGGAGATTCTTCACACGCGGCCATTTCATTGCGAGCCGAGGAATTTTGCCCAGGTTCAAGGCAGCCAACAAGAACACACCACCAATTTCCTGCAATGGCAAGTCGAAATGGCGCGGTGACGTCGTAATGCTCATAAGATGGACCTTCTCCATGTTCTTGAGCTGACTGTTGCGTTCCATTCGCTGTGACGGCATGCAGGAATGCATTGCCAGGTCCATTGTACGATTGAAAACGCCGTTAGCCGAGACCAATTCACGTAGCGAGAAATTGCGCCACTGGTCCGAGCGGAAATCGTACGCTCCTCGAAGGAACGGCACGCGCTGGTAGAGCTTAAACCATACACTCATCACAGCCGACATCATATAAAGCACAGAGTACGGACGCTGCAAGTCTTGTACAAACATGTGCGAAAACGTCGAGCCCGTAAGCGGTCCAGCAATGCACGTGATGCTGCGCACCCACTTGTGATTACTTCCAACACCGAAAGCGTCGTCACAGAGCATCTGATAGAGTTCAATTGCCGTGGTAGAGCCCATACTGTGGCCCACAAGATGGATCGGATTGTCTTCACTCCAGTGGGGATGCCGCGGGGTATTGTATGTTCGACCAAAGCGCTCGTGGTCTAACCAAACGACACAGTTGGTTAGCCTTGTGGTACAAACAGGTTAGTCTACGTATCCACGTACGTGTTTTGCGGATGTGCTCCTCTCCGTAGTCGACGGTGCCTCCATAGAGCTCATAAAAGGCCTCACATGCGCGATCATGATCCGATGACACTGTCCCCACGTCCACAATAATGTGGTTCGGATTGATTCTCGCGAGGTCCTTCTCAGGCCAGTACGGGATCGTATTCCACAGTGGACGCTCTTTTCCATGTCCAAAGAGTCCTATCATCATCCACGTCAAAAGTTAGACCCATGCTCATCCACACACATCCATTGCGTGGTCATACCGTGGACGAGAACGACGGGGAACTTGGTCACCGTGCTCATACTTCGTCGTCGGCGGTCTCTTTTCGCAAATGACTGACTGATCCGTCGGTAGATGTCGGAATAATCCACTGGTGGGTGAGTGGATGACGAAGCGGTGGGTGAGTTTTCTCCACAGCCTTGAAGAAGAAAACAGGGGGAACCACGCGGGAAACGACCCCCAAGCAGACTCATGCCGTTCCCCTGAGATGATATCCTTTCAACACAGACAGGCCCGTGAGAGGACCCGACGATCCCCCCACTTCAAGGCTACGGCGACTTGTCACCTTTGGTATTCGCTTTTCAACCAATTATAAATGTCATAATCCTAATTTCAACCAATCAATCAACGGATCCTCTGAGTCGGGATGGGAGCAATGGCTTCGGATGTCCAACTCGGGGAGGAATCCACTGAGCAATCTGATGACAGTGTCATCGGGTTGCTCAATGAATAGTTGACTCGTGACGTCATGTATTCACTCGAATGAGGCTTCTTTGGGTCAATGACAGGTAGAAGCCTCATCCGAGTGAAGCCATGACGTCACGAGCCAACTATTCGTGTTCGAATTCGCTCGCGATGACATGCAACAGCTTACGGAAGAGTGCGGGGGCTTCAGCGTCAAAGTGCGTGCTGGCCATGTGGTTCTTCTGGACTTGATGCACATACCACCGTCCACGTTCGAGCTTCTTCTTTGGATGCTTGATGACATCAGAACTGACTCGTCCCGCGTCACGAGATGGCTTCGATGCGTGCTGCTCTTCTTTTCTCAAAACTAGTTCACCGTGAGATTCAGCAGTATCCAGAGGAAGCACGTGCGTGGTGAGGAGGGGCAGAGTCGACCCCGAGAAAGAGGATGACGAGGAAGACGCGATTGTTGAGGTGGTAGAGTTGGAGTCGCTGCCACTCGAGTCGTCATCGTCTTCGTCCGATTGAGTTGGGATAGGGTGGAATTGCAGTGGATTGAGCATCGAGACGACGTTGACGACACCGTCACTGTGTTCCCACTCCTCGTGATCAAAACCTGCGGCCCAGAAAAATATCAGACAAAAATCCAGCGAAGAAAGACGGGCTAGATGACGTACCATCAAAGATTTCATGAAGAAATCGCACACACCAGGTCATCTGGAATCGGAGGAACGCAATGCAGGGGATAGTCGCATAGTCGAGCTGTCGTATCCGGCCGTACAAGACGACTGCAAGCACAAGAACAAGCGCCACAAGAGTCTCAAAGTAGTCGTGATGCCAAATCGAGAATGCAAGACCTCCAACGAGTCCGAGAAGCACCGTTGTGAGGAAAATCTCAACGAATGGGGCCTTGGAGTGTGTCGAAGTGGCAATGCTGACAAGGTACGGCTTGTCCATATGCTTGAGTCGACTGTTACGCTCCAAACGGCGAGCTGGCAGGATATCGTACACAGCAAGGTCGGGTGACGCGAGGATACGCGACTCGGAGGAGATGATTTCGCGATATGAGGTCACGAACTCCCACTGCGGCATACGGTAGTCGTACACGTTCTTCAGAATCGGGAAATGCGACGACAGTCGGTGCCAGAAGCACAATGATGCGCCGATGAAGTGACCTAGTGTCCACGCTCGCATCTTCCCGTCATGTAGGCCGAACAAGTGCGTCAAAGTGGTTCCGGAGAGCGGCCCAGCGACGGAAATGATGCTCTTCACCCACTTGTAGTTGCTGCCAACGCCAAAGGCATCCTGACAAATCAGCTGGTAGAGCTCGATCGCAGTGGTAGCACCAAAGCTGTGGCCCAGAAGATGCACAGGGTTCTCCGCACTCCAATTTGGATGCATTGCGTGTTCAAACGTCGCGCCATATCGCGCATGTCCTGTTCGACGGCATACGAATAAGCAACATGCTTATAGGCAAGCTTAACCGCGTTGGACATACCTGCTTCCCGGGAATGCGTTTCTCCGTAATCCACTCTACCACCATACAACTGGTAGAACGCCTCACACGCGCGGTCATGGTCTGAAGATAGGACGCCGACGTCCACAACGAGATAGTTCGCGTTCATTCCATCCAACGCTTGCTCTGGCCAGTAAGGAGACCATTTCCGCCACAGTGGACGCCGCTTGCCATAGCCCAAGACGCCTGTGTGGACGTAGCCAATCCGTCAATTCGGAAAACATAGAGACCAAAGCTGCACAAGGACACTTACCATGTATGAGAACAACAGGATGCTTGGTGCGGACCATTGCTGTGTGTCCGCTGAGCGAGAGATTCGCAATTGAGAACGAGTGGACGGATTCTTCTTCATGCGACCAGCTGTGGACCGCAAACGCGGTTGATTTTGGCGGCCAGCGGCCTTTCCGACTGTGGACTGTGGTGGACCTTCGACGAACACGATCGTCGATGATTTAAGACACCTAAAACAGTGGATTATGACGTAGCTGTCACATATAATTCTGTGTGTTGGAGCAGAAGAAGAGATACTAATATACTGATATAACAACATGGGTGCATCCGACCACCAGGTCTGACCGTTCGATTCGCTCGCTGATTGGTCACCGCGTCCAGTTGCCGAAGAAGGGTGAGGAGTTCGAAACCGTTTCGGTCTAACCAACCGTCGGCGGCTTTAAAACACTGAAGCGGTTAGGCGGGCCAGTTGAGTGATGGCATGTGTGGAAACTTGGATAGAGTATGGTGTCATGGGAGCTTTGCTCATCGCCTGCAGCGTTTGATTAGCATGGAAACCTCCTTGCGTCAAGCTAATGACACTATAGTGCCATCAAAAGCGACGGCTTCCCTTCCGGATGTGGATCCACTCCTCTCATTCCAAGGAAAAAGTTGTCCACCACTTCAACGTGATGAGAGATTTTATCTCGAGTCGACTATGGTTATGGATTGGGATTGGTCTTGCAAGTGATGAGCAGATTATCCATTCAAGAAGTGGTTTTGTACTGTAACTCACACAGCATCCTTTTTGACGCTCTATGATTTGTGGATAATGGTCATTGACTACCTTGTTCCATTGCAAATTCTGTGAAAGCTATCCTTTTCTCGCCTCAAACGAAGTTGCGATGAGCCGAAGCAGCTGACGGAAGAGCTCAGGTGTGTCGGGATCGAAATTCGTTCCGACCTTGTGATTTCCACGCACTCGATGGACGTGCCACTGACCACGAAGGAGTGTAGACTGACTCGTATGCTTTTCGATCTGAGAGGCAGAGGTTTTCTCAGCAATGAAGAAACCCTTTACTGGGTCTAGGTGGAGTGGGCGTGTCGCTGACGCCACCAACGGCGCGCCAATCGCTGACATCTGCGTCTCTTCGTTTTCGGGTTCACTACCGCTCTCCACTGCCCAATTTGAGCGAGGGTGTGTCATCGAACAAAGATTCACCGCGCCATCAGTGTGTTTCCATTCATCTCGATCAAAGCCTGACACAAAAAAAAAGGAACGTGAATATCATCCGCGTGAGGTGAGATGCCACTCAGCACAAACTTACCGTCAATGATGTCATGAAGTCCTTCGACACATCTCCGCATACGCCACTGCATGAATGGAAGAAACAGATACTTTCGGAGTCGCATCCAAAGCGTACAAGCTACTGCCGCTGATGCGAATGCGATCGCTCGGATATTGATGAGCGACGACCATATCGCGATACCAAAGAAGATCACAATCATTACTGCGGTGATGATTTGTGGGCAGGGAAGGCTTGACGTAGACGAAGTAACAACACTCACGAGGAATGGTTTATCCATATGCTGAAGCCGACTATTGCGTTCGAGTCGCCGAGCTGGTAAGATGTCGTACACTGCGAGGTCTGGGGATGCGAGAACCCGATTTCGAGACGAAATAATCTCCCAATACGACCGCACAAATTCCCATTGAGGCATACGATAGTCGAACACGCCCTTGAACATAGGGAAGTGCGTGTGAAATCGATGCCAAAGGCACAAAACCGCTCCAATGAGATGGCCAAGAGTGTATGGCGTGAGTACTGCCTCGTGCCATCCGAAAAAAATGCGTAAGCGTCGTTCCTGAAAGCGGCCCTGCGATCGAAACGATGCTATGCACCCAACGATAGTCACTTCCAACACCAAATGCATCCTGACAGATGAGTTGATACAATTCGATGGCGGTAGTCGCTCCAACGCTGTGTCCGACGAGGTGAACTGGGTTTTCAGCACTCCAATTTGGATGCAGGGGCTTATCAAAAGTTGCACCGAATCGATCGTGACCTGGAACCAATCCAACGTCAACACCACGGATGAGGTATAGACATACAGTGCGCTAGATACAAGAGTCTCGTACCAAAGTGCTCAGCGTGCGCTTGTCCATAGTCCACTCGTCCACCGTAGAGTTGATAGAAGGCTTCACAGGCGCGGTCGTGGTCGGACGACAAGGCTCCGAGGTCCACGACGAGATAGTTAGCCCCCATGAAGTCTAACGCTCGCTCAGGCCAATATGGAGGACCTGACTGCCAGAATGGACGCTGACGACCATAGCCGAACACGCCTAACCAAGCGAATGCGATGGTTAGAACAAAGTTTTGACCAGACTCCAGCGCCGTCAGCACACCATACCGTGGATAAGAACGACGGGATGCTGTGTACGTGTCATGTCCCGGATGAAGTGAGGGCAAAGCTTCTGAGTACTCGTTGCGTCAACTCTTTCGAACTGCGCGATCGTCTTGTCTTGCTGTCATGGCGGCGATTATGGCGATCATCGGCAGGGACCATCATTCTTCGTATCCATTCGAACAACAGCGTCGATAGGCTAACTCTTATCTCAATAGATTCCATGTTCCCTATCCCTGTCCACACGCACTGATTCCATAATCAGGCAACTGTGGCCCAAATGATGGACCGGCCGGCCAAGCTGACGACGGACGTGGCGTCGCCGTCCACACGGCCGTCCACAGCAGCACAAGACACATCCAAGCCGTCCACCATGGCGCCAGACTCTCGTCATCCGCGCTGGTTCCAGCACGCGTCTCAAGAGCGACGACAGATCGCGACCTATGCCGCCTTTGTTGGCTTCGGCTTGGCTTCCTGGATCATGACGAATGGTACGATGTTATACAGGTTCTATTGGGCTACTGAGTATCTAAGGTAGCTTTGTGTTGACTGACAGCGTCCTACGTGGAGCTGGGCGTGTTCTTGCGCGAACTGCCAGAGAAATACAGTATCGTCGCGTACTTGGTGAGTTCATTGTCAGGTGGTCCACTACTCGGTTCACCTGTAAACTCATACTGTCTTCTATACACACGGTGGATCTCGGTCAATGCAGATCTTTGCACTCCAGTCCGCGAATATCTATCCGTTCATGTATATGCTTCTGAACGCCCACGGTCAGCGCGTCACGCACTCAACTGCGATCTGGTTTCTTCTCGTCCTCGGGATCATCGTCGCCATCCTCATGAGCCTGCTCTGGCACCAGACCACTGCAATCAACGGCCATCCACACAGTGTTGGTAAGACTCCATTGATGTTTCATAGCCCTCAATCACAGCTAACCGTGTCTCCTAGCTATGCTTGTACTGACGCATCTTGGTGGCCTCGTGAGCGCCACGTCCACCGTCGTCTTCTATCCGTACGTGGCTGGCTTCCCTTCCATCTTCACAAGTGCCTTGTCCACTGGTGAAGGCCTCAGCGGCTCTATGGCCGCATTGCTCGGCGTCATTCAGCGACCGTACGACGGTCAGGACATGCTCTTCTCGGTCGAGATCTTCTACGTGGCCTGCGCGGGTATCATGGTCGTCTCACTGCTCAGCTTTGCCTTCCTCGAGCTTCATCCGTGGTCGAAAGCTGCAAAGAAAGAGCTCGATCTCCCTTCGACAACCGAACGCAGTGAGCAAGTCCCACTTGTCCAACCAGCTGCGTCATCACTGCGTGCCATGCTACGACCGGTTTGGCCGTACTTGCTCTGTCAATTGATCCTCGCAGCGTTCTCGTTCGGCACGCTTCCATCCATCATGCCTTATGTCTACAAGAAATACGCGGTAGGAGGTGAAAAAAAATCGAAGTATAAATGAGTTTGAATTGATGTATCAACGTGTCTTTTGCAGCCTGTGGACGACCTTGAGAACGCAACATCCAAGTACCAGACGATTGCTAACATCGCGTCGTTGATTCTCGACCCAGTCGCTCGCTTTCTCACAAGGTAAGAAACTAGCCTGACCATCACGATGTGTGCTTGTATTTACTTGTATGGCGTGCTAGCTGGGTGCGACTCTATCGTGTGCGGGAGCTCACAGTCATCCTCGTTCTTGTGGCGGTAAGGTTGCTACCGTTGAAAGCGCTTCTTTGCAGTTGAAAGCTCACAATATTACCGTAGATTGGGCTATTAGTGGCGTCACTGCAAGCGCACCCAGCTCTGTCGTCATCTAACCAAGGATACCTTTTCCGTAAGATTAACTCGTTCTCGGTCGTTATTTCCACTGTGTTCTGACAACTGAGCGGATTTTCTTGTGTCTTTCCCAGCACTTATTGCTCACGTTGGCTACCTGGTCGCCTACGCATACACCCAGACCATGGTTTACTTTACACTGAAGCGCATCAGTGGTAAGGCAGCGCCTGTCCACGTTTTCAACCATAATATCCAGACTCACATTGTTTATCAACCTGCAGAAACAACGCCGTCAGTATTGGCACATCGTGTGTATCAGTGGAGTGGCTTTGCCACACAGATCGGAGCGTTCCTCGGTACAATCGTGATCTTCCCGCTTGTTTTCTTCCGCGAAGATCTATTTCTGCGCTCGTAACATCACAATCATGCAATGGTATTCATCAGAAAAGCAAAAGCGGTTCAGAGTCTTTTGATTTGGGTTTATAGTCTCTCTTTTTTAAGCAGCGTTGACCGACGGCGAGTTCGCTGGGAGGTACGCACCTCGAGCTGGTTGCTGCGGTGGCAACGCGAGCGAGACGCCAATGGTTGTGGCAGTCGGGATCACGAGTGCCAGGATGAAAGTGATCATACTGTTGACCGAGTAGAGACCCTCAGGCAACAAGAACCAATTGAAACCACCGACAAACTTGCCCTGGACGATCCAGCCGTTCACGAAGATGGTCAGCAGACCCACGGCACAACCAGCGATGGCGCCAGTTGGATGCGCGCGGTGCCAAATACCCAAGAGCATGGGACCGACCGTGGCTGTACAGAGCAGATCAGCAATGAGGAAGAGGTTGATGATGTTGTAGTGCTTGAGTGCAATAAAGGTCGCAGGGACGTTGAGCAGAACTACAACACAAAGAGAATCAGCTACCTCCGTTCATTTTGACCAGTAATTCACAGAAAGCGGGGCGTACCACAAATCGCACGTGCGTGGGTGATGGTGAGAGACGGAAAGTTGGTCACAAACTCGGCCGCGATGCCGATCTGAATCGAGTCGGCGACCGAACTCGCCAGCGAAGCCACAACCATAGCTACGAGCACTTGCCAGAACGTGCCCATGTCGACGAGAATGGCGAAAAAGTAGATACCGTCCGGGTACGCGAGATAGGACACCATACCAGATAGCGCGAGGATAATCGTGAATGGGATCACGATCAAACATGCGAAAAAGGTGGCTTTGTAGAGCGTGTGGTCGTCATACGCAGCGTACACGCGCTGCCAATAGCCTGTGAAGAAGAGATTGGCCGCTGTGACGGCAATACATAGCGTCACAAGCGTCTCAAAGCCTTCTGTGGTGAACGCCGCGACGTTGGTCTCGCTCCATGCACCCTTTGGGATATCCACATGGGCGAACATGGCGACGCAAACGATGAGCAAAAGCCCGACGACGCCGATGCCCTGCCACACATCCGTCGCAAGACTCGCACGGAGACCACCGATGAGTAGGTAGATGTTGGTGACAACGGCGACGGCCACGATCGGGATGGATGGCTCAGCATTTGGTGAGAGGATGGCCGCCAGCTCACCAACTGTCGTCAGCTCAGAAGCCAGGGAGATGAACTGATAGAAGACCGAGACGAAGCCCACGTAGATCTGCATCACACGGCCGTAGCGCTGTCGATATACAAGTTAGTAAGAAGCTTTCGCGTGGAATGGGACGAAGCAGGACGTACGTTGAAGACAAAGTCGGTGAGAGTCTCGCCGTCACCCAGCACGGAGCGACTGAATGGACCGAAGAGCTACAAACCCAGTCAGACAAGTATCTTCAAGCGACAAGAACGGCAACGTACTCCAAGCGCAACGAGAGCGAACACTCCTGATAGCGTGTAGCCGATGACCCCCCACGAGCCAGCGGTAACACCGATCTCTGGAAACGAGAACAAGGTCCAGGACCCCATGCCTGCGGAGAAGAAGCACCAGGCAAGACGCAGCGCCGTCTGCGAGTTTTTGGCGCTCACAAAGTTCTTGAGATTGGTGACTTCCATGGAGCGACTTGCGTGGATGGCGTAGATGGCCACAGCCACGAGGGTGGCGAGCATGGCTGCGTAGGTGCCGCCGGCCGAGAGTGTCATGATATTACTTGGACTCGTAGAAACTCTGGAAAATGCCGAATGAAGCATCAAAGATGACTCTCTGGACCAGAGTATTAGCCGAAGGTCGGTGCAGCCATGTTGAGACTCATCAAATGACACGTGAGCGCGACATGAACCAATCAAAAGAGCAGTTGACTTGAACACGGGCATGTGATTAGTTGAAAAGCGATAGCAAGAGTGATGGTGATTGATTGGAAGCAGCAGCCAAGTCGGTGGATCCTGAGATCCAACGGCTCCAAGCAGCGGATGGCAAGAGACGGGAAGCGAAGCAAGCGAGCACGACGTCACACCCTCGAAAGACGATCAACGTTGTTGCGGAATTCACTAGGGGTTGGAAGTGATCCTACTCAGCAAGTACCGACGCAAAGCAACCGTTCGGCATGCTGAGGTGTTGAGTCATTAGATATGGATCGTGGAAGCACCATGTTGAAGCATGGGGTCACCCAGAAGGTCCACATATCCACAAGACGCTCGTCATTTTCGTCATACTCACCGGATATCTGAGCATATCTGATTCCATGCAATCGAAGCAACATGATTGGATAGATTTCATCCAGTCAGATCATTATGTTCTTATAAGCCAATCATATCACAGTTCTCCGCCACCCGCGTCCACAACGCAACACGCATCCACCGTGGGGATCATGAGTGTGGACCTCGTTAGGAGCTCGATGGAGAGCGATGAGCGTCCAACGTACCGCATCGCCATGTGCTGCGACTTCTTCTATCCGCGTCTCGGTGGTGTCGAGATGCACATTTGGTCCTTAGCGCAGTGTCTGCTGCGGCTCGGCCACAAGGTGATCATCCTCACCCACGCTGTGGACGCCCCGGCGTCGCCGTCGTCCACAAAGCGTCCACTCCCTCGTCAGCGCGTCGGCGTGCGCTGGATGACGAATGGACTCAAGGTCTACTACCTCCCGATCACACCGATTGTGGACAATGTCACGTATCCGACGTTTGTGGGCAACTTTGGCCTGTTCCGGTCCATTTGCATCCGCGAGCGGATCCAGATCGTCCACGGCCACCAAGCCACGTCCACGTTCATGCACGAATGTCTCATCCAAGCCAAGACCATGGGGTTTCTCCGCACAATTTACACGGATCACTCGCTCTTTGGCTTTGCGGACGCTGCGAGTGTCCATCTCAACAAGGTCATGAAGTTCTCGCTCTCAACCATCGACCACGCCATCTGCGTTTCGCATACCTGCAAAGAGAACCTTGTGCTTCGTGCTTCACTCAGTCCTGATATGATCTCGACGATCCCCAATGCAGTGGATGCCAGCAAGTTCACCCCTCCAACTACAGAGCCGTCGGCTTCGTCGTCCACGATCAATGTCGTGATCATCTCGCGTCTTGTGTATCGAAAGGGCATTGATCTCGTCGGTCGCGCCATCCAAATCGTGTGTGCAGCAACTCCAAATGTTAATTTTATCATCGGTGGGGATGGTCCCAAGCGCTTGATGCTCGAAGAAATGCGTGAGAAGCACCGTCTTCACGACCGTGTGCATCTCTATGGCGCTGTACCGCACGCCAACGTCCGCGATGTGCTCTGTCAGGGCCATATCTTCTTGAACAGCTCGCTCACCGAGTCGTTCTGTATCGCGATTCTTGAAGCTGCTGCGTGTGGTCTTTTCGTTGTCAGCACTCGTGTTGGTGGTGTACCAGAAGTCCTCCCGCCGGATATGATCGAGTTCGCCGCCGAGACGACACCCGAAGCACTTGCCCAAGCTGTATTGGATGCGCTCCCACGCGCAGCAAAGGTGAATCGACAAGACTTCCACGACCGCGTGGCCAAGATGTACAACTGGAACGACATTGCGCGCCGTACCGAAGATGTGTACGAGAAAGTGATGACCCGACCAGCCATGCCGCTTTTGCATCGCCTGCAGTTGTACTATGGCATTGGTCCGATCGCTGGTATGTTTGCATGTGTCATCGCCGCTGTCTTGCACTTGTATCTCTGCGTCCTGGAAGCCTGGAAACCGGCCGGTGAGATTGAAGAAGCGCTTGAATGGCCACGAAGTAGTGCTTCCCATGCTGAGGATGACGACGTCGACGCAGAAGACGATAACGAATGAGGTATATTAGGAGACAAGGAGGGAAGGAAGGAAGGAACGAAGAAGCAAAGGAAGATATAGACGCGTATATGAAATCACATCAACGGAATTCTCAGCACTCGTTATGAGGGACCTGGACAACTGAATCAAGTTGAGCCTACCACCAATCTAGGCTAGTACCGTCGCGTTCGATCGGTACATGCCGACGGAGATGAATACGCCAGTCCAGACGTATTGGATCGTGCAAATGTACTGTCCATACGGCATAGCATGGATGACTGGGTACTTGTCGCCTGGGTTGGCGATCACTGGGAGCACGACAGTGGTGGACACACTCGCGCGGTCCACGTTGACCATCATCACAGGCGCCTGGAGTGGTCCAGTGAGCACATCTTCCCCCTTCGCAGAATCCTCGGTGGAAAGCGGCGCAAGCTGGTTGATGATGCTGTTCGCCTCGTTCAAAATGCCACCAACGAGTGTCAGTGGAGGGCATAACGGCGTGCCTACCAACGCAGTGCTTGGCGCAAAGACAGCCTGGACGAGTGGATCCACATCACCCAGCAACTCTGTCCAGTCTTGGTACAGCTTCCATGCCTTGGACTCGACCTTGTCGATCCGCAGGACGCACAGCGGACGATCGTCCCCCTCTTCACCCCCTTCGACTTCTTCCATGTGCGCGCCTGCATCCACCATGGCCGCAATGAGCTCCGGAGGCGGTGCACAGGGTGGAACACGTCGAAGTCCGGTGCAAGTCGATGCCATGGCGGTGGTCTTGGTCGTGTGCTTCCTCGGCGGCAAATTGGAGAATGGAAGGCGCCATTGCGTGAAGAAGCATACACGCCAGACCTGTGAGTATTTATGTTTATTGACATGAGTGTCCTCGTGGTAACAGTGGATGTGTTGTGGACGAACCTTACAAGATGATATATACTTCGAACGGGTGGGCCGCGTCATTGTTCGAAAACGCCGACGAAGCAAAGGGAAAGAGACGTCGGCAGTCAAGATGGGGCAATGACGTCGTACAGCACTCGTATGTACATACGCCCGAGCGAATGTTTGCGGCGTATCTCCGAGGTGTTGGAAGCCTGAAAAACAGTAGAGTGGTGTCGAAATAGTGCTCTTTGTCTTGAGAAGATGAACACGAGAAAGAAGAGAGACACCGCTGAGTAAAGCCAAAACGCATTTCATAGCACTTGTTAGAGCTAGCAATCACATCAAATTCGAGTCTTTCACTTGCTTCCTGCCACACCTGCACGATCAACGTCGACTGCGATGAATGTAACTATCCGGACGCGCACTGTAAACGGACCGCTCGTACAAGATCGCGAGGATGACGGCTGGCTCTCTCACCTTACTTGGTAGCGCCGCTCTCATCACCACCGGACTCGCGTGGGCCGTCCGACTCGGAGGCGTTGTTCGACTCGACCCAGTCTTGAAGAATCTTCCACGCGCTCGGGTCGGCACCATCGACGCGGATGAAGTACATCCCTCCTGGGAGGGGTTCAAATGGGTGCGCCAGCAGCAGCCATGGCGGCGAGGAGCTCGGGCGGTGGGACGACTCGCTTCTTGCTCTGCGTGCGTGGGTTCGAGGACATGGCGCTGGTCTAGGTCTGCTTCTGCTTGTGCTTCAGAGGTGGTGGATTGAAGAATGAGAAGCGTGGACGCAAGCAACCAGCGAGGGACGGCACGAAAGAAAGAACCCTGAAGCGCGCCAGATCTTCCAATATTGATATAATTCGGCACTGACGTCATCGCCGCAACAGTGGACGTGTTGTAGACGACCTACGACAAATGATATTCGGTTTCCTCCTCCGTGAAGGAAACTTCAACATGGTGAAAAAAGAGTTTGCAGGTGGACTACGAAGCAATGGAGAAGGAAACAGTTGCTCTGGGGATATATAGAAGCATTGTACGACACAGCACAGCGTTCGCTTGCATACACAGTGATGTGATGAGAAGCCTCGGAGGCTGAAAACATTAATCATATTACAGAGGTAACGTTCCTATTTTATCCCCCAGATCTATCTCGAGCGCGCAACAAATATCCGATTCCAGAGGTAATCATGCCACTCGGCCTTGCTTGCCTTGACGATGGTTGTTATGCCCGAGTCTCAAAGACTTTGATCCGTGGTCCGTCAAGTCTCGACGACCAAGCAAGTGTGGAGCTATGCCAATGTGGACTGGTACAGCTACTACACCCTCGACAAGCAACTCGCTCTCTATGAACATCCACAACGGGCTCCTCTTCGGTGTATCTTGACGTTGCTTCTAATGCCAATACCCGTCTTGTCAATGGTTCTGCTACTAAAAGCGATCCCTCTCGCCGATCCGTCTCTTGGGTGGCGTCGAAACGGCGCGTTCTTCCTTCGATCGTTCGTTCAGCGCTTGTTTATGGGTGCTGCGATGGAGCTCCAGTTCCAAGCTGATGTTCCTGAGCTCGTGCTCTCGCTCAAACAGCACATTTCCGTCATCTTCCTGCAAACGACAGCTTTTGTGGCGGGGCATATCGCTCTGAGTGAGATTACAGGCGTGTTTCCAGTGCCGTTTGCGATAATCTTCTTGATCCCCGTCTTCATGGCAAGCAACTGGCTCCCTCGTTTGTATTGGCTGCGACATATACTACGAGACGCCACACAAGAAACACAAAGCGAGATCTACCGTCATAAGCTACGTGGCGTACGGATGCTCTACGCGTTCTTTTTCCAGTTGGTCACGTTCTACGCATTCTTCACGAGCCTCGTTAGTCAAGTCAAAGCTGAGTATCAAGTCGCTATGATCGTGATCCTGCAAGGACTTCGTCGCGTATTTAGACGTGTGGAATGGGCCCGTGTACACGGCCTAGCAGGCCGACCGCATTCCCATGACCTTACGGCGGTGACTATGGCCACCCACAGTCACTTCTTCAACGTGCTGTTCACTGCAGCATGCTTCCAAACCTCAAAGTCGGTGCTGACACTCGCCGTAATCCTCCTATGGGGAGTTTACCAGGATGTTCTCGCATTTCGCACTATACGCAAGCAGGCTATTCGTCTCACAAGCATTGCACCTGAGCTTCCCGGTAGAGAGGCTTGCGCGCCATGCTCTCGGTTAGTGCACTTTCAACGACTAGTGACTGTATGGCGAACCCAACCACCCTCATCTCAGGTGTTTGCCACCTCGACACACCCATCTTTTCATCGCCCTGTCCGACAGTTGCCAGAAGTTGAAGAACGCCATGATATCTCTATTACGCCATCTATGGTCGAATGGGTCGAAGGGATCTTGCAGCTCTCCCACTGTCGCGAACTTGTGCTGGTACGCGCATATGTCGATCTGATAGTACCATGTATGTACCTCGTCGTTGTGGTCGCGATCCACACCTTCCCGAACGCCAAGTATCTGAGTTACCTCAGTACCAACGATCTCTGGAAGCTAGCCCGGCGCATGGGATCGCAAATTCTCGTTCGCGGCATCGCGTTTGTCTGGCTACTCCGTCGTTTATCTCGGTGTGACCACGTGACAAGTCTCCATCAACTCGACTTTGTACTCTCCCGCCAATTAGCGTGCTTCTACGGTGGCAGCATCATGATAGCACTCGGGGTCTTTGGATTTGTGGTTGCACACAACGGCAACGACACGACATTTCGGTTTGACTGGCTGCGTAATAATTGAAGTTTATCACGAAGCAACTTCCAACACACTCTTCTTTGGTGCTGATTTTAAAACACACCACCGAAAATACCCGAAGCGAGCTCGAAATAGTCGATTATGATCGCTTCGATCGGAACAGTTGTGTCTGAGACGCGCTTGGAGATGATTACACCCGTGTCATCCACAAGGAGTTCGACTCGGCTTCTCGCGATGGAAGCGCTCGGTAACCACAGTTTCGCGCTTGTGGGACTACATCTATGTGGACTGGCACAGCTACTACACACTGGACAAGCAGCTCGCTATCTACGAACATCCAACGCGAAGTGTTCCACGATGCATCTTGACGCTTCTCTTAATACCAGTTCCGATTCTACTGATGGTGTTGCTGGTGGAGACGATCCCTCTCGCCGATCCATTTCTTGGCTGGCGTCGTAATGGCACGTTCTTCCTTCGATCATTCGTCCAGCGTGTATTGATGGGAGTAGCGATGGAGCTCCAGTTCCAAGCCTTCGTTCCCGAGACCCCAGTTTCGCGCACTCAACAGTTCGTGATCATTGCTTTCCAGTCGACAGTGATTATTGCTGGTTATGTGGCGTTGAGTGAGTTGACTGGTGCTTTTCCTGTCACGTCCTCAGCTTTCTGTTTGATACCCATCTCCATAGCTGGTCGTTGGCTCCCACGCACGTGTTGGCTACGTCGCACGCCTAGCAATACCAATGACGAAGGACAACGCCAGGAGCGTTACCGCAAACTACGTGGTCTACACTCACTATCCTCCTTCCTTTACCAATTGGTAGCACTCTATGCCGTATTTGCAAACATCGTCAGCCATGTGCGGACCGAGTTCCAAGTCATCTTGATCGTGTTGTTGCAGATACTTCGCCTGGTCGTCAAGCGTATGGAGTGGACTCGATTGCATCGTATGGTCAACCGCACACACTCACATGACCTCGCGATCGTGACGATGGCGACCAACAGTCATTTGTTCAACGCACTGCTCACCGCGACGTGCTTCCAGACCTCCAAATCCGTTGTAACGCTTGTGTTGATCCTGCTCTGGGGTGTGTATCAAGATATCCTCTCCTTCCGCTCTATTCACAAGCAAGCCACTCGCGTGACAGTCATGCATTCGGACCTACCGGAGTCGTCAAAGACCTGTATATCATCTCGACTCGGTTTGTTCCAGAAGTTGGTGAAGGCATGGCGGAGCCAGTCACCCTCTTCTGCAGTGTTTACCGACTCGACACATCCGCCGTTTCATCATTCGATCGAACAACTACCTCCAAACGCAGATAGTCCCCAGAAACCGATCACACCGTCTACAATCGAGTGGGTCGAGGGCCTCTTGCAGCTCTCGCACTGTCGCGAACTCGTGCTTATGCGCGCCTACATGAACCTCGTCATCCCGTGCTTGTATCTCGTCATCGTGAGTGCCATTCACACCTTATCAAACGCCAAGCACCTGAGTTATCTCGGCCACAGCGACGTCAGGACCCTCACACTGGGTCTCGGCTCGCAGATTCTCGTCCGTGGCGTCGTGTTCGTGTGGCTGGTACATCGCTTTCCACGTGTGGACCACGTGACGGGGCTCCATCAACTCGAGTTCGTACTTTCTCGTCAGCTAGGCTGCTTTTACGGCAGCAGCGTCATGATTGCGCTCGGTGTCTTTGGGTTTTCCGTCGTCCACAGTGGCAACGACACCAGGTTCCGCTTCAAATGGCTGTGTCACAGAGGTGCGTATTAAATTAAAGAGGTTTCAGTACCATAGTGTTGCTCATGTTGGTTTTTGGTCGAGTACCCGGAAAATTCACTATAAGAGGTTAAACGGTGTTCTTGTAAAGGATGCTCTTGTAGAGGGAGATTCGGGGCTTGTTGGTCATAGAGCACCATGTTGTCGACGCCCGCACGACTGGCGCAACGTCAGGGCAAGTATGGCACGCCACGGCACGAGTATCTGCAGCAGCTCGTGCGTGACTATGCGCGTACGCCGCACCATCTGCGACGGGAAGAGATCGTGGCGCAGCTGGCCAATTTCGCGTACGATCCGATCAACTACGCGGCATTCCGCGAGCTCCACGTAATGGAGCTCTTTGGCGATCTCATTGATACGACAACAACGGACGCGACGCAGAAGGAGAGCGAGAGTGAGAGCAAGACGAGGCGGCTGCTAGTGGAATTCGCGATGGGCGGCATTTGCAATTGCGTGTGTGATCCAGCGCTTCAACGGAGTTTCCTCGCTTTGGATGGCGCGTCCCAGGTGTTGAGCTACGTCATGAAGCTCACACTGGAAGACTTTACAAGCGAGAAGACGGAGGACAGTGTGGCGCTTAATACGACGCTGTCTGCGCTGACGATCTGTTTCTTCCTTCTCGACTCGGAGGCGTTCGTGGAACTCACCGAAGACCACGTGGTGACGCAGCTGACGACGTTGTTGCAGCATTCGAACACACAGATCGCCAACATTGCCGCGGCGTTCCTCACGCGGTCTCAAGAATTGATAGCAAGCGTACATGCATATTAATTTATACGACTTGCTCGACCAAGTGTGACGAAAATGAATGTACACGAGAGCAAACAGGTACGCACGCTGCGCAACAGCGACGACTTGAACTTGTTGCTTCAAATACCCCACACAAACTGCGGGATCTTGTCATGCAGTTAACGCACATCTCCACCTTCCGTCACAGCGCTCTCCTCATTCTTCCGAAGGAGCTTCTTGGTGTCTTCGTGCGCTTGTTTCTGACAGTCGGTTCGAAGTAGAGACTTGGCGGTCTGTCTACGCAAATCGCCAACCGTGTGGATCTCCGTTCCTGCCAGGTCGTTGAGAATCTTTGTCTGGATACCCTTCACATGAGTGATGGGGCTGGAGTTTCGCAGTAATTGGGAAGTAACAATCTTCTGGTGTAGGAAGCTTGACTCGCGCGACTTGGGCACAGCAAACACCAACGCTACGCGCATCGGGAAGGTGTGCTCCGCGATCTGCAGCTGCTTTAGCACACTGTAGAAACCACTTGCTTCCACGGGATGGCTCTTTGATACAGTCACCAGGACCAAAAGCACATCCACATTCGACCATGGGGCATCGATCCTCGCATCGGGCTTCATCACGTAAAACGAGTCGATGGACCCCGGCGTCTTGTTCTTGGGCGTGACGTATATACCAGGAGCAAGATCCTTCCGTGTGAAGCCGCTCTCGAGTTATCGGACCGCATTTACCCCTGAAGACTTCAGAATCAAAGCCTCTCCACACTTGTTTGGATCACTAGTAATGACTGACATGGCAGTTCGAACATGTTTACTTGGTACGAGTTGTCGCGCAACGAGATGGAGGGGCTTGTTGTGCAGAGTGTGGACGCACTGTTCGTGAACGAATTCGTACAGAACAGCGCTCTCTGGTTGCTCATCGATCGCATTCTTGAGACGCAGCTTTCTTTTTCACTCAAACCCAGGACGCGCTGACTCAACAGAGTCTTCACGTACTGGAGATATCGTTCGATACGTCATAATGAAACACGCGGTGAAACATCTCCTGCGCCATTGCACCTTGATCCATAGTACCAGCTACGTCGATTGCTTCCTTTAAAAGATCGTGCTGATCCGTTACGACGTCAGCACTCACACTGAAACAGGCATGTGCGACCCCATCAAAGACGTCGAAGCGGTACACTTCCTCCATCTTGGATCGACGATTGTCAGAAGGACGAGGAGACTCGTCCCCCAGATCGAGCGGTTCAAACCGATCACGCAGCCCGAGCACGTTCACCGCCTCTGTCAGCTCGTCTGCTTCCCACAACGGCATGTAGATCTTCTTGTGGCTACTCAGCTTGTTTGTCTTCCGGAACCACTTCTCGTTCGGACTCGTAAATACCACATACTGCTGATGCTCCGGGCCAAACTTGGGTGGTCCGTCAAGCAAAACGAGGGCATGGGGATACTGAGCATACGTTCCTTCTAAGCGAAGGACATTTCCACGGAATGAATCCTTCACTTGGCCGTCTTTCCACACCAGAACTCTCGTTAGCTCGGAATCGCCATCGTACGAGGCCAAAATGACCGTGGAGTTATCGTATTCAAAGAAGTAGCGCAAGAAGAAATACGCCATGAACATCGACTTGCCTATGCCTTCCAATACGCAGCAAGTGAGAACCAAAGCAAACACACGAACGACAGCAATCCTTACCTGGCGTCCCAGTGACGGTCACACCTCGCTTTCTTTTCGTGCCTGTTTCTTCAAACATCTCGAGGATAACGTCGTAATAGCGACCGTAGCAAGCACGCACGTAGAACTTTTCCATTGCATACTCGTACTGGAAAGGGGTGTCCGTGGGGAAGTCCAGCGTCGTACCCGAGAATTCGTTATGCTTGATAGACTCAGTCTCGTCAACCTCCTGCTCCATCAATCGGCGACTGCCAGGGCTATTAGACTCCTCTATGTGGGCGAGCTTCGTCGTCGATGCCATACGATTCGACATTTCCTTCCTTCCTCCTATTGCGCTTGGTGTCATCAAGCATCATCCCTATTGAAAAATCACGACTCTCCTGCTCATTGAAAGAAGATGATGGTCTCATTGGGGCGATGAGAGCACAGAGTGGAGTTGGTGTCAGTGGTGAAGCCATTCAAACCGGAAGGTGGTGTCGTTGCCGTTATGCGCGACTGCAAACCCGAAGATTCCAAGCGCAACGAAGATGGTGTTGCCGTAGAAGCAGCCTAGCTGGCGAGATAGCATGAACTCGAGTTGATGGAGCCCCGACACGTGGTCCACCCGTGGTAAGCGACACACTAGCCACACGAACATGATACCGCGGACGAGAATCTGCGAGCTGAGACGCCAGAGAAATGTCCGAACGTCGCTGTGCCGAGGTAACTCAGGTACTTGGCGTTTGATAAGGTATGAATTGCACTGACGACAACAAGGTACAAGCACGGGATGACGAGGTCCATGTACGAGCGCATGAGCACGAGTTCACGGCAGTGCGAGAACTGTAAGAGAGCCTCGACCCACTCGACTGTGGAGTGTGTGATCACGTTGGGTTGGTTTCGTCTCCTATTGCTACTTGTACAGGTGAATGTCGGAAAGGTGGGTATGTTGAGTCGGGAAGCAGTACAGACGAAGGAGATTTCACCCTCCACGCCGTGACCAACTGCTGGAAGCACAACACTCGCAAAGCTCTGGATGTTGTGGACGTAACCCCGTCAGTAGGTGCCGATTCCATGCTTGTGAGATGAATGAATTGCCTGTCGATCGCGCGAATTGAGTGGAGGTCTTGATATACACCCAGTACAAGGATCAACACGAGCGTATACATGGATTTCGTGGTCTGAAAACACGTCGCGGTGAAGAGTGCGCTGAAAAAATGACTGTTGGTCGCCATTGCCATGACTGCGAGGTCGTTGGAGTGTGGACGACCAACCAGGCGGTGCACACGAGTCCACTCAATATGCTTGAACACGAGGCGCAGTACTTGTAAGATCACGATCAAAATGACTTGGAACCTGGCTTGGACACGACTGAGTACGCTTGCGAAGATGGAATAGACGATGGCCAACTGGGAAAGAAAGACTGCGAGCGAGTTTGTAGCACGTTGTTTGTGCTTGAGTGCTTGCCATTGTACTTGATTAGTCGTACCCCGGAGTTTGCGACGCACCAAAAGCCTGCGTGGAATCCAAGCGCCTAGCATTGAGAAGGGAAACAGGCAAAACGTTCCAAAAGGAAGAGGGAACACGCCCGTGAGCTCGCTCAAGACCACGTGACAAGCGACAGCTACTGAAGTTTGGAAGCAGATGGTCAGGAGGTGCTGGTAAGGCGGAAAGGAGACCTCAGGGTGGAACGCACGTAGCTGAAGCTCTGTTGCGACACCCATGAACAAACGCTGGAGCGTCGTACGGAGAAAGAAGGCTTCATTCCGATGCCAGCCAAGAGAAGGGTCTGCCAGAGGAATCGCTTTGAGTAGTAGCGCGATCAGCAAAACCGGTATGGGTGTAAGCAACAGTGTCAATAAGCACCGTGGAACAGTCCGCTGGGGATGTTCATAGAGAGCGAGCTGCTTGTCGAGGGTGTAGTAGCTATGCCAGTCCACAAGGACATAGTTCCAAAAACGCTTGGTCGTCGAGGCCTGGCGCTTCCATCGTGATAAGCCACTGGCCACAAACGACGGACCACGTAGCGAGATCTGCTTTGACGACACGGGTGTGACCATCGCGGTCATGTGGGGCTGTCGGGGATCTGCGTCCTGCTAAAAATAATGAGAGAGTGGTTAGCTCATGAAATGGCCACACCATTTCTGGTTCAAATACTAGGAAGGGATCGATTGCTTGCTCAATTACGTTGGTTAGATCCGTATCCTAGGCTCTTTTGGAATCGCGAAGAGTCACACGTGACGATGAGCTCCTCGGACTCTTCTCGACCTCGACGATCGTCTGCCAAGGTCTACGTGGACAACAGCGTGCCTGTAGACACAGTGTCCACTTCAAAAGACCAAGAACTCAGTGGTGGTCGTCGATCGTCCCAGTCGTTGGCCAAGAAACGTGTGACTCTGAAACTTTCGCACGACATTTCCACAGAGCAGCTCTTCTCCGATCAACTGATCGATGGGAAGGTAGCTGATGGGGAAGACGACGATGACGACGAAGAGGAAGAGGAAACGGCGCCACCGCTGGATCGTCGACCGTCAGGAGGCAGTGGGCGTCCACACACTGGCCAGCACCGCAATTCCCAGTCGCGGAAGATCCCCAAGTCGCCTAAGAAAGCAACGCAGAAAGAGGAAGGCGCCATGTACCGCATCGAATCGCACTCACACTTGAGCTCACTGGACACAAAGAAGCTGGAGAAACACGCCGAATCTCCACCAAAGGAGTCGGCAGCGTCTCCGAAACCGAACAATCGCATCGCTCTGGCACCCCTTCAAGGGCGAGTAGCCACAGACACAAGCGCTGAGACGCTGCCACCCTCGTCCACAGTGTGTACCAAGTGTATGGTGAACAAGGAAATGCCTCCGATGCATTGTGCAGCGTACTCGGGTCATTCGAATTGTCTCGCTTTGCTTTTAGATCAAGATGACGCGATGCCAACTCCGTCCACAGAGGAGTCAACGAAACTTCAAGGCATCGTCCTCGACAAGAAGAAGCGCACACCGCTCTTCTACTCGTGTGCTGCAAATCGCCTCGAGTGCTGTGTGCTGTTACTTCGTCGCCGCCCGCAATGGCATGATCTACCGGACAAACAACTCGACACGCCAGTCCACGTGTGCTGCTTCTTTGGCTGGGATACGTGTCTCAAGCAACTTCTGGATGCTGGTTCGAATCCTCACGGCCGCAATGCCAAGGGATTCAAGCCGTCACACATCGCCAAGACCAAGGAATGCCTCGAATTACTCCTTTCTTATGGTGACGACCTCCTCCAGGGCGACAAACTCGGCCGTACGCCGTTATTTGTCGCCTGTGCCCGTGATCGCTCGCTATGTGTCGAGTTCTTGTGCTCCTGGAACCATCAAACTCGGTCCTGGATGCTCGAACAGGAAGACCAGCGAGGCGATCGACCGATCCACGCAGCAGCATGCAACGGTAGCAATGAATCCCTCGAAATTCTACTCAAATACGGCGCCGACCCAGTGATCGAGAACGCCAAGGGCTTGACACCCAAGGCACTGGCCATGGCGAACCAACATCCTCGCTGCGTAGAGCTGTTGACCCAGGCTGAAGAGGAGCTGGAGAGTTCAAACGCGTGGTTTGCACCGGCGAACGCTGTCGGGAAGGATGGAGTGACGAGTCAGAGCGCTACCGCGGGTGATAGTACCGGTGGATGGATCGAGTGCTGGGATAACAACAGTGGCCAGCCGTTTTACTACAACAATATCTCAGGCAAGTGTCAATGGGAAGTTCCCGAGGGCGTTGAGCCGCATTTGCTCAATCTCATTCAGAACCAAGGCAAACAACAGCAACAAGAGTACGAAGAGGACGATGGGGAGTACGTCTGGGTCAAGAAGAAGCGACAGACCGTGTGTGTGGTCACGGGCAAGTCTTCCGAGTGGACGGCCGTGCAGGATCCAGTGAGTAAAGCGATCTACTACAAGAATACACGCACGGGCCAGTCACAATGGGAAGAACCAGACGCCGTACATCAATTACAGAGCGCTTCGTCCGCGCATGCATCGCAACATGCCTCGAAACTTTGGGACGAGCTCGAAATGGCTCGAACAGCGCTGGCCAGATCGCTAGCTCTCGATAAACAACGCCAGCTGAATGCTCATGAAGCTGCTATCGAAGCCATGAAGAAGAATATCCAGCAACGGCGTGACGATATCCGCAAGAAAGAGGAGCAAGCAAGGCTTCAGCAGTTGTTACCTCGCTCGTCGTTTGTCCGACGCAAGAAGCAGTCGATGATGATCAAGATGAAGGGTTCGAACGCGACAGCATCGCAACAACAACAGGACGAAGATCGTATGGAGCAGATTTGTTTACGCGAGCCATCGCTGGATATCTTCTTGAGCACATACTTCAAGCTCATGAGTGTACGCGACCTGCAATTGACGATCGAGAAGCGCTTTTTCAATTGTTTGTTCCATTATTACGTCGCGTTGGTGGATCCTGTGAATCTCAACGGCATGAGCAAGAGCCAATTCCGCAGCGTGCTACGGGAAGCTGGCATTCTCGCGTCTGCTGGAGCGTTTGCCTCCAGCAACCAGGCTCAGCCATTGCTCAAACTTCACATTGTCGACCTCGTCTTTGGACAAGCATGTCGAGTAGAGGCACAAGAAGCGTCTGCTGCGCTCAGTGCATCGGCTTCATTCTCTGGGGCACCCCACCATCGCCAGGCCGCAGCGTCGGCAGTCAACGCCGATACCCGACTGGGGGTACTGGGATTTATCACGGCCATGCAGCTTGTCCGCGAGAGAATGGCAGCGATCAGCGAGGAGCAGGTGAACGACGGCTCGAGCAGTGCGAGGGAGATCGAAGACGACGAAGAATGGTTCCTAACGACCTACGTTCTACCCCTCACCGTCCGATTAGGTGGAAGACTACTAATTCAAATACGCCAATGCAAGGAAATCGACCTGGAAGCAACAGCATCAGCCACACTCCAGCGATTTCTTGAGAAGAATCGCCAACCCATTCAACTCCTCCATCGATATTACACCGCGCAAGAACCCAAGCTCAAGATGCTCACGTTCCGAGGCCTAAGTCAGTTTGCCCAGGACTTTGAGCTGCTCGAGCCGCCGCAACACACGCTTTCGAGCCTTCATCAGCTTTACGACGCCATGAATTGGATCAGCGGAAACGCGCATACGGAAGTCATCTCGTTTGAAAAGTTCCAGCAACTTCTAGTGCAACTAGCCATGCAGAAAAAACCGTTGCCTGGTGATAGCACTGGTGCTGTCAGTGGCGGACTGCGAGCCATTCAGGAGGATGCTGAGCCACCTAAGGCGTATGATCGCGATCAAATGCTAATGGAGGCAATGAATGCCTTCTTCCAGCTTCTAGAATCCCGGCCAGCGGTGCATCATGTGCGTCCGAAAGACGCCACAGGCAACGCATTCTTCACGATAGAGATCGACAACCAAGGTGAATGACGGACCATCCTACACGTCAGAACTGGTGAAGAACCAAGGTCACTCATAAGTTCTTTTAGTCGTCGTTGCTGATCCCTAGCACGCACCAATACCCACTCATTTGAGGCCTCACTCACGTTTTTCGGTTTATTTCCTCCACGCACACCAAAATCTCTCACTTACGCTGACACGACGTGCAGCCAGTCGTCTGGACCGAGAGAAATGGCTTCCTTGAGCTCGTCGATCACGTTTTCATGCACTTCTGGTCGTGTCAGCATGAATTGACGCGCGCTTTCCATCACGTCGGGTGCGTTCCAGAGCAAAATGCCCATGATCTTGTTGCCTTTCAGGTAGTACACCACGCCACGTTCATATGCAGGCGTTTGTGGTGACTCTTTCGAAGCTGTTGGCTGAACCCACACGCCCACCGTATGAAACGAGGCGTCGATCTCGCCGATGCCTTCGATCTGCACGTCGATACCCTTGAGATCACTACGAAAGACTGGCTGGTGGCGATACAGCTTCAAATGATTCGTCGAACCTGACGCCACCATGTTCCGTCCTGCAAGCAGGCCACTGTTGACGGCGTGGTCATAGCGATCCACGCGACGTCGTCCGAGGTATGGATCATAGTAACTCGCGGCGTTCCCAGCGACAAACACCCCAGCCATGGCTTCGAGTTGTGCGTTGACCTTGATCCCTCCGTGCTTGTCATCGACTTCGAAGCAGTGCTGACGGTCCAGTCGGAGGTTCGGCTCCGTGTGGGTCGACGCCAACACCACGTAGTCGGAGTTGAGCTTGTGCTTGCCATTGCCCATGGCCGTAATAGCGACACAGTCGTCATGACCGTCCGTCGAGCCCTTGAGACTCGTCACGAGACGGTCCGCGACGACGTCAATGCCCACACTCGTGAGTCGTCGGGCGAGTTCCTTTGCCAAGTACGAAGGCAACGAGCGACTGCCAGGCGCCGCCTCGACGAACAACAGCTGTGTCTTTAAGTGGGCGTTCCGTGGATCCGTGGCCAGTGCCGTCGCCACTTCCGTGCCCAGAAAGCCACCACCGACGATCGTCACGCGCTTGATGTCCGGACGCTTGCTCAACGCGTCGAGTTGCTCAAAGTCGTGGAGTGTCGTGCACGTGTTGATGCGATCTTTGATCTCGTACGAGATGCGTTCGCGATCCAGGACGTAAAAGTGTCGTGGCCGTCCAGAACACGCGATCAGGCACTTTTCGTACTGGATTTCCGTACCGTCGCTCAATAGAATGCGGTTCTTCTCCACGTCAAAGTGCATCGTCGTGTTCTTCTTCATCAAGAGCGTCACGGGCGACGGTGACAGCACGCCGCCACCAGTAATAACCACGGGTTCCGTCGGGTCTTCCTCCAGTTTCTGCGTAATGTGACGTCGCCACTCGTTGTACGTCTCCAGCAGTGCGTCGTTCACGAAGTTCGCGTCGTTCTCGCCGCCTCGACGACTCTCCAGGCGAGGCAACGCGCGCTCGTCGCTGAGAATGAGGATGTCGGCGTGCGGATCGCCCTGGCGAATGGCCTCGATGGCCGCGTGGGCCGCCGTACCGCACCCAACGATCACGTAGCGATGGAACTTTTGGTTGTTCTTGCGCGTAAACCGACGAGCGAGGCGCATGTGCTCCTTGGATAGAGGGGGAGACACGCGTCGACCGGACTCGGATTGCGCGTGCACTTCGTCGCCACTGAGCGCGAACGCCGCCGTTCCGAGCACTAACAACGGCGCTGTGAGCAAGACAGACGACGTGCCAATGCGTCGAGTGCCCTTAACGCGGCGTAGCGTGCTCACAGCGCGCGTAGCCTGGCGACCGAGTGACCACATTCCTCTCCCTTTGCGTATCATTGAGGACGGAAGCGTTCCACGGAACCGACCTGGTTTTGGAAGGTCTAAATGGCGGATAATATCCTGATCCTCGCGGATTTTCTCTGATTCAACTTGAAGTGGAGTGTACTGAAGTAGGTGAATCGAAACGACGCTTCCGCGGAGTGGGTGGACGGTCGGACGTGCGATAGACTTAAAGGAAGTGGAAGTGAGCGAGAAGGATAGACCAGGGGATGCTCTTCAGCCAGCTCCACGCTGTCTGTGTGGTATATAGTGTCAACGCAAGCGACGCGTGCTTATCAAGCGAATCGGAGGGCGTGCGAGATCACACGACGACGGCGGGATCCCATAATCTGGCTCGTTTTCCACGGATTTGCCGACCGAGTCCGCGTCTAACCACGGAGGGCTAACCTCATCGTTAGATCTCGATGAAGGATGATCCACCCAAGTATCTGCCTCGTGGACGAGGAGCATCCCCCGAGTCTAACCGTCTCATCCACTCGCCGTCCACAAGCCACAAGCAGCTCGAGATCCTGAAAGAGCCCAAGGTCGAACTCTATCGCAGTAGTAGTGGACGCAACATCCGTCTCAAGCATTTGCCTCCGACCACAGCGATGCTCTCGCCTCATGGACGTACTCCACGTGCTCCCGAACGCAAGCGTCCTCCAGAGCCACCGCCCAAGCCTCACCGTCAACGATCGCTTAGCGAGCACTCAGGCAACAGTCCTAAACACGACACTCACGAGACTCGATCGGTTGACATGGCGTTTATACGTGATAATCAAATGGGAAGTGCCACCAAACAAAGTATCCAGAGTTCGCGCTCGGGAGATCGACGCTCGAGTTTTTCTATCTCGGAAGACATACTCCAACAACTCGGTTATACGCGGACGCAGACCCCAGACCCGTTCGAGAGCCCCCGACATGAAAATAACGAGGAAGAGGAGTTGGAAGGGAAACCCGCAGCGCTGCATGACGCGAAGAAGCCTGAGGATCGTGCAGTGTACCAGTTCGATTTATGGAAGAAAGCTGGGAAGAATCGGACTCTAGCGGATGCGATCACAGTCCAAAAGGATGCCAAGTCACCAGCTAAACCACCCCGCCGAGAATCCGACGGCGATATGATCTACGACCTAGCTTTCGAGTCCAAGGAGCGTCAGCAATACTTGCAAGATGAAGGAGAGTCAATGTGGAAGCCTCAGATCCGTGTTCGCGAGGTTCAAAATGGGTCGAGGCGGATCTGCGAGTCGAGAGATGTCTCTCTTACCAAGTCCACGTCACCCACAATAGGCGATCGAAGCCGATCCAGCAGTCGAATTGCCCCAATACCATCTCCTGGATCTGACCCAGGGATTGTCAACTGGAAACGAGGAGAATTGATCGGCGAAGGCACGTTTGGACGGGTCTACAAAGGCATGAACAAGGAAACTGGCGAGTTGTACGCCGTAAAAGAGATTGAGATTCGATCAGCAGCAGATACAGACCAAATGAAGCAGCTTCAGAAACTAGGAGAAGAGATCGCGCTCATGCACAACCTCAGCCACAAGCATATCGTCCGGTACAGTTTTCTTGATCCCTCTCTCCATCTTCTCTTACTGAGCGCGTTGATTCTTCCACAGATACAAGGGAAGCCAGCGCACTGACCGACATTTCTACATCTTCATGGAGTATGTTCCAGGTGGATCAATTGCCAGGTCAGCGATGTCGCTTCCATACGCGCTTGAATGCGACCTAGGTTCTGTCGTGATCTTAGTTTGCGCCATGTTGTTTCTAGTATGCTCAAGCAATTCGACGCTTTTGATGAAGATCTCATTCGGAAATTCACGCGACAGATTGTTGAAGGTGTTGCATATCTTCACGAAATGGGCATCATCCATCGCGATATCAAGGGCGCGAACGTGCTCGTAAACGAGCTTGGAGTCTCCAAACTCGCGGATTTCGGGTGCTCAAAACAATTGCCCGAGATTATCACCATAAGTCTCCAAGAGAGTCTCCGCAGTATCCGCGGGTCAGTACCATGGATGGCACCAGAGGTGGTACGACAGACAGGTCATGGCTTCAAAGCTGACATCTGGAGCATTGGTGCGACGGTGATTGAAATGGCAACCGGGCGTCATCCCTGGCCCGACACAACCAACCATCTCGCCGCCATGTACACCATCGCCACAGCCAAGTCCTCCCCACCGATTCCCACCCGTCTCTCACCTCTCGCTCGCTCCTTTCTCGAAAGATGCTTCTGCATCGATCCTGAAGGTAAGAATGTTCTCTCGTTATTTTCCCTCGGAAAGCAGAAGGTGCTCACATCAAATGATTGCTGTGCAGACCGGGCGTCTGCACAAGAACTCTCCCATCACGCCTTCTTACGCGGATGATTCGATGACCGAAGCGAGGTGTATATACATATCCCCCCCCCCCCCCCCCCAGTGAGTGCAGTAACAATAAACATCCTAGCTGTGAGCCCACAAGGTTTGGAGGACGAGCGAGCTACCGTACGACGCGGCAGTTGAAACAGATCTTTTGATTCGCAAGCAACTCGCTCAGCAGGCAAGGCCAGGGACATGACACATTACGTAGCGAGCCAGTCACCCAGCACAGTCATCTGCGTCACCCATCTGGCGCCTAGCGAGTGGCAGTTGTCATGTTGCTGGGGGCATTTGGCGCCATCTGATCACCTCTGCCGCCAACCCAGTGTGATGAGTAGGCCCGTTGGATTGGCTAAAATCATTGTTGAAGATTCGACCAATCATCTGCGAGAAGAAAACGGTAAATTACCTTCGGAAGAAACGGTCAGACCGTTGGGCCTCCACGATTTGACCTGGGACACCACAAAAAAGTGTAGGTCTCTGGTACGAAATGTATTCGACGTCTGATTGGTGTACGCGGTAATCTTTCCCACGCGCTCCTCCTATCAACTTCAGCCGGCTTCCAACAAATCTGCGAGAGTGACTGGCGCATTCATTCACAGTGTGGTCGCCAGAGTGGGCCGTCCACACTCACTCGCTCTCGTTGTGTTTGGGTTGGCCACAAGGCGTCCACGGGCTCAGTCAGGAGCTCCTCCAGCGTCGTCGCGCCGCCTCCACTTCTCGCACAACGACTCGACGAGAGCAGTAGCGCCAATGGCGACTCTGAGCGTACTCATCACGGGCTTCGGCGTCATCCGCGACGTGCATCAGCCGGAAGCGCTCGTACGTCAGCGAACTGGCCTTCTATCCCCTTCCTTTCCGAGTGACTGTTGGTGTGACGCTCTCATGTACACAGGTGTTCTATGTGAATGTCCAACAAGGCGGATGCAATAGCTGGATGGTGTACCGCCGCTTTGAAGCGTTCCAGCGCCTCGGCAACCAGGTACGCATCCCCTCAGGATAAACGAGAGGATTGGCGGTGGCATGTCTCACACGGGCTTTCCTTTCTCAGTTGAGTTTGATCTTTGGTGCGATCCCAACATGTCCACCACGCATGTTCGACCTGCGTTATCCAGAAACCCTGGAGAAGGCGCGCGTCGAGCTCTCCATGTGGATGATGCAGCTCCTCCACCACCCTCCTATTTACCAGTCTCATGTCTTCCTCGAGTTCATCAGTGCGGACGCCAATGTACGTGGACGGCCACAAGTCTAACCATTTGGTTGTGGATGTTAATTGGACTAACTGTTATCATGTAGGTTGTCCCTGTGGGTCTTCAGCAGAATGCCTTTGGCAACACGCAGCAGCGCAACAACATCGGCGAACTGGACGTAAGTAGATTCTTGTCATCTCATTCCGGCGTCAAGCCCTCCTCTTATGGACACGATTCCTCTTTGCGTAGATGGACGAGATGTTTGATTCGACTGATGATGACGGCCGCAATCACGACGATTTGCGTGACGACGATGTACGTACAAGCATGATGTTAAGTCTACGCGCTATTCCAATTCTGATATTTACTGTCCGATCCGGTAGATGTTTGGTTTTGACTACAACATTGAAACGGAAGACCCCGAGCATGCCGTCATTGCGCAGCCTCAGCCGCAGGAGCAGCTGCGCCGAGAGAAGGTCTCGCTCGAGGACTTCAACATGGTCAAGGTCATCGGCAAGGGCAGTTTCGGCAAGGTCTTGCTGGTCAAGAAGCGTGACAACGGCATGATCTACGCCATGAAGGTTTTGCGTAAGGAAAACATCATCAAGCGCAACCAGGTGGAGCACACGCGTACGGAACGTCACGTGTTGGGATATGTGCGTCACCCGTTCATTGTCGGTCTCAACTACGCGTTCCAGACGGACGAGAAGCTCTACTTCGTGTTGGACTACTGTGCAGGTGGTGAGCTTTTCTTCCACTTGGGCAAGGTCCAGCGCTTCCCAGAAGCCCGTGCTCGATTCTACGCTGCGGAGATCACGTTGGCCATTGAATACGTGCACAATCTCGACATCATCTACCGTGATCTAAAGCCTGAAAACGTGCTCTTGGACTCGAATGGACACATTCGTTTGACGGACTTCGGTCTCTCGAAGGAAGGTATCCAGGACGATTTCTCGGGTGCCAACTCGTTCTGTGGTACGCCTGAGTACCTGGCTCCAGAGATTTTGAACCGATCGGGTCACGGTCGGGCAGTCGATTGGTGGTCCCTCGGCGCCTTGCTCTACGAGATGTTGACCGGCCTTCCTCCATTCTACTGCCGTGACCGCGACAAGCTTTTCGAGAAGATCCGCAAGGGCGATTTGTCGTTCCCTAAGTACCTGTCGCCTCAGGCAAAGGACTTGCTTTCTCGTCTTTTGGAGCGTGACCCAACCAAGCGTCTTGGCACGGGTCCAGACGATGCCGGAGAGATCAAGAACCACCCGTTCTTCGCTGAGATCCAGTGGGATCCACTGGCTTTGGGCCAGGTGCCTCCGCCATGGCGTCCAACCATCTCGGGTGCTATGGACACGTCGCAGTTCGACCGCGAGTTTACGGATATGCCGGTCGTGAGTCCTGACAACACGGCGCGTGGCGGCATCGCAATGGCAAGAAGGCCACAAATGAACGCCGCCAACAACGCGGATCTCTTTAAGGGCTTTACGTACACAGAAGAATCGTACCTGCAAGACGGCCTCCCGACACATCGCAGCCACTTCCACTCGACCCATCAGACAAACTTATGAGTTTGCTCGGCTGAAGAGGGAGGAAAGAAGCCTCGAGAGTCCGACAGACTCCCTACGTGGTGTCGGTTGTACCCTCTCGTGGTTTTGTTTTGTTTACTGGAAACGTACTGTAAATCGATTCACCTGCTTTTGTGCCATACACACATGTGTGTTGCTATCTCTTTGCCTTCTAGTTAGCCAACTCCCAGCCATCGCCTGCCTCGCGCTTCGCCACTTCCTCACGAGACAACCGCTTCGGGGACGTCGCAGGCTTGGTCTGCTTCTTCTTCGTCTTCTCAGGGGCGCTTGGTGGGGCCTGAGATGCGATGAACACCAAGGCAGCGCCGATCGCAATCAGCGTGACGCCACCAGCCAGCATGTAGCGCGCGAACGTGGCCGTTTCGCCGAGTTGCGACTCCTTTTCCTTGGCGCGTTTGAGCATCGCCTCGGATGGTTTGATCGACAGGCGTCGGCCGCGACGACCATCACGTCCTACTTCCCACGCATACACAAGACTGGTTCCATCTACAAGGCAAACAACATCAGTTCAATGCAAATGGCAACTGCTCGTCAGGACGGAACGCACCGTTTTGGTCGAGCAACACTTCCACGTCGTAGCTAATCTGTGTCGGTTCCTGGTCGCGCTTGTGGGCGCTGGTGCCTGGGTTCGCCTTGACGCCGCTGGCCTTGTCCAGCTCCGCTCGAATCTGCATCTTGATCTGGAATTCCTTGCGTTTGCCTTGTTTAAGTTCGGCCTTGGTCGTGATCAGGACGCGATCCTTCTCCGTGAACCCCGCGAGCCGGTAGCCTCGAGCGTACCCATGACGCTGCAGCTCACTAAAAGCCACCGACGCAAAGCGGATCTGCTGCGCCACAGCGGGATCCTCTCGCTCGATGTCTTCCAGGCGCTGACGCTCTTTCCACTCGTTCTCCTTGGCGACACTCGCTTGTTGGGCTTGCATAGCCTCAAACTCTTCACGACTGATCTCCTTTGTCTCGCCCGTCACGGTGGTAATCACGATCTTCTCTTCAGTGTCAGTGGCACAGGTGATACACAGCGCCGTCGCGTAGAGCAGCAGCGCCACGAGGAGCGCCGCACGACGCCATGGACGTGGTGACATGGTGATTCCTTGGAGAAGTTCAAGCCCTCAACTCTCCATTGAGTGACATCCCATGACCTCTAGTATCGTATATTTTGAAAATACATGAGCAAGCCGATTGGTTAAGACTACATATTGTAACCTGTGACAGATGATGCAAATATCTCTAAATCAGTGGACCATGTACCAGGAGCTTTTCCTCGAGGTGAGCATTCTCGACCCCCCTTGCACCGCTCGAGCTGTCGTTCCCTGCTTCTCGCTGATCGTTGCCATTCTCTCGCGGACGAGCTACATGGCCTTGTTAAATTACAGCAGCCCCCCGTCGGATATGTAATAAACTCAGCACCCGTGAGTCGCTGGAACAACTTGCACCCCGCGGCTTGTCATTTCTCGACTTGTTGGGCGTGAACGACATCGTAAATGACGCCGAAGGTCAAGAAGCAGCATACCCAGGAGTCAGGGCATCAACCGAGTGCTTTGTCAGCATTTGGCCAGTCCCCAGGACGATCCAGACTGTCGCGCTTCATCCAGACTAGCAGCATGATCCCAAGTGTGATGGCACTACGTGTGGAGATTCAACGTGGTCGGCTGGTGGTCTGGACGCTCTGCACACTCTTGGTCATCGTCTCGGTGGTAGTGGTCTTTGGACACGGTGTCAATCTGACCAAGATAGTTGTTGCTCAAGACTCGCGCGATCCTGACGCAGAAGCCAAGCTCGTCGATCATTATAACTCGTACTCGGCGAGCGTGGTGTCGCTGTTTGGCCGGCCAATTGAGATCCTTGTGGGTCTAATTGTCCAGGTGTTTATCCTTCGCTTCGCGTCATCTTCACTTCTTCAACCGGAAACGCCGTGGCATATCCGTGGTGGCGTTTTCTGTTCGGCTGCCGTGGTCGCGTACCTCGTCAACAACGGCTTCAACGCTGTCAACGCTCAGCTTCGCCAACTCAACATTCGACCAGTCATCTCTGCCTCGGACCTCTCATTGGCGGTGAGTACGAACGACTCGCTCAGCGCGAATGATATCACAAACTTCTCCCACATAGTATCTGAAGCTACCCCTGCGAACCCTATCGCGAACACGGTGCTGCGAAATCTCGTGCTGCCGCGTATTTGGAGTAAGGAGCGTGTGTGCACGGGTTCGGTGAATACACAGCCACTTCGTCCTGACACCGCCGATTTTGGGTTCCCATCTCGCTCGTGGCAACGTGAGATGCTACCAAACGCGCTGATGGCGGATGCTCATTATTTCCCCTGGTTTCCAAGCATTCTCACGGATACGTTGGATAAAATGAACGAGCTTCATGACGTTCCTCCGAATGCTCCTGCGAACGAAAGTCAATTCGAAGCTGTCAGTGATCTTCTCGGTATATTACCGAGAAATACCACCAGTGAACTCGATAAACGCATCTTCTTTCTCTCGAAGAGCCGAAAGCTGATGCAAAATCAACTCGCTGGGATTGAAAACGGATCGGAAATCGCTCGGGGATTTGAGTTTTCCCTTGTCAGCATCACATCGACGATTCATTTCGACGCGGTGAGTTTTGAAGTCGGACTTCCAGTTGAAGAACCACCTCAACGCTCCTTTCGCTGCGGGCCGCTGCCAAACACGTGCATGTTCGAGCGTCAAAAGTATGGAAACATGATCGAGGAGCTGGATCCACCTGCTCAAATCAACGCTTTCGCATCTTGCATCAACCAGATCACGAACGACGACACGATATATATTCGACAAGGGGACAACGGTGTGAACGGGATCTGGACCATGGACTGTCCTCAGACATCAAACACATCTCTACTTGTTGTGAGTGTTGGCAAGCGCATTGTTGCAGAGAACACAGTGTTCGATGTTGTGAATCCTAATGGCGGATACTACACATTGTCCGCATCGCGCCTGCGTAAGATCTACACTTTCACCGTTGGACGACTTGCGTGGACATTCGACGATCTGTCAACGACTTTTTCGGCAGCGTGTGACATCCAAGATGGCTCTCGTTGTGTCGGCTTGCAGTATCCACTCGCTAGAAATACAGCTCGGCTGGTTGTGAGTGCGAGAAGTCTTCCATTAAACCTCTTGGTACCATTCGCTTTTGAAGGCTCGTCGACCCAGCGTATTTTGGCTCTTGTGCGGATCCAAGAAACTGCTGGAACTGCCACAAAGACGGATACAGTTGATTACGAGATTCCAACCGGTGACATCCTTCTGCCTCACAATGTCGATGTGCTCACGTGGGACGCTTCAGTCCGTCTCTCGGACTCCACATGCTCGCGATGGGTCGAAGATCGTCTCCATGCTGTGCTCAACAACCACTTCTACATCGAGCATCGGCTTCAACCGTCGTACATAGCCGCCATGTTCTTCCTCTTCCAAGACGCCACCGTTAGAGACGTCCTCATGTTTGCTAACAAGAGCGAGTCACTTCAATTCGACCGGAACATCCAGGAAATGGCAGTGCGGTTATCAATCCAGCCGCAAACATGATTCTCACACTTATCGGCTGTACGTGTCTTGGTATCGGAGCCATTGCCGTCGCCCTGTACGCTCACATTCCTCAATTTTAAGGTCAGCCTGATCCGCTTTCCAATATTGACAAGCCGCATGTCATCGCCCAAGTGATGCTGGACGAGAGCAAGTTCCCATCGCTGGTGCTTCAGCGTCATCTGGTGGATCTCCTGGATGACCAAAGCACCCACCACGAAGTCGAGACGTTCATGATCCAAGCACTGGCCTTGGAGCACCCCGAGGACAAAACGCCGATCAAGTTTGGGCAAGACTCCAACTCGGCGAGTACGCGAGAAGCGACCAAGTCAGACAGTCGCATTGAAGATATTGAGTCAGCGAGATCCCATTGAAGAAGACGCAAGGTGATCCCATTGCTGTGGCCCTTCGCGAGGATCTTCCATCCTATAAATGAACAGGTGAGCCAATCAAATCCTCTAGACTCAACTTGAAAGTATATCGACAAATCAGATCATTTTATAGTTGTCCGTAGCTTCAATGTGAGATTACCTAGTACGAACATGGGTTGACAAAGTCTCTGCTCTCCTGCATTTGCCGGAATGGGCGGCGACGGCATCTCTCGGCGCCTCCGCGCGGCGATCCATGCGCATTCCGGATTCCTACTAGGCGCGCCTCTCCCCGCAACGTCACCAGCTTCTGCGGCGGCATTGTATTATGCGTTTTCGCCTTCAGGTGGGGCCCTCGCCGCCAAGGTCTTTACGGATTATGCGACAGCGTTCGATCATGAAGTCGCCGTGAACCTCCAGCTCGAGATTGGCTATAGTGTGGTCAAGTTTATCTCCTCCTTCTCGGTCATTGAGCATGGTGACGACGATGGGTCCATATCGAAGCTTGGAATCATCATCATGCCCTTCTTCCCGCAAAACGCCGCCGATTTCCTTCAGTACCAGTCGCCAATGTGTCTGAATACGATCACAGTCATCGCTCGCGACTGTATACGCGCACTGCATCATTTACACAGCAAGAACTATTGTTACGGCGATATGAAACCTACAAACATCATGCTTCAAGGCGGCGAGCAAGGTCGGGCGATGCTCGTGGACTTTGGCGCAACCGTTGCCCTCGGAGCACCTCTGCTCGAAGCAACAGCGAGATATTGCCTGGACATCGACGTATCCGTCGGGACGGAGATGGTCGACTGGGTCTGTCTGGGTTCTACACTTGCAGAGCTCTCTGGCTTTGGCCTGGGTGCGTACTGCACCACAAAGAGCTTGATCCACGACGTCGAAGAGGCTCCAACTATGGATACAACTCTGCAAGAGATGATTGTGTCGCTACTGCGTGGCCACATAGTGGACAAGCCGGTCCTCTCAGCTCTGCTAGAGCGTGCAGGCTCCTTTAGCTACTAGAGTCGACTGAATATCAAGAAGCAAACACTCTGAGTCCATCCCACGATGCTTCTATGTCTACTGATTAGTCGCATCTAGTGCGACGTCAACTCCTAGACTCATGTTGATGAGACCGTCATCAAAGTCTGTGGCGGCCAACGGCTCGGCTACGATCGCTCAGATCACGTCTGGCCTGGGAAGTATCAAGATGAACACGGGAGAGTACTTGAACCCAGGCTACCGCACGTCCAAGGCGGCTTTGAACATGCTCAACATGGTCGTCGCGCACGAGGTGAAGGCGCACAAGATCGCGACGGTCGTGTTGTGCCCTGGCTTCGTGGCTACGGACTTGAACGGCCACACGGGTATCCTCCAGCCATCGCAGAGTGCGGCGATGTTGGCCAAGAACATTGCTGGTGTCAAGTTGGAAGAGACTGGCAAGTTTATCAGCCACGACGGCAACGAGTACCCATGGTAATCAGATGAGAGAGGGCGGACCGGTTCAAAGTAACCCGCTTTGAATAACATGTCATGTTTTGTTCGTTCTGAAAAGTTCCATCGCTGTTCTGGCTGTGAGTCCATTGGATTTAAAATCCCGGTACACAGCATGAGCGAACGCGTGGCTTCGCGTCCTGCATGTGTGCTTCATGTGGGTACTATTCAGTGTAAAGGGGTGGTGGGCTTAAGATTAAATGAGGGGGATTCGGTTGGATGACGTCGAGTCATTTGAACCCACACCATCCCCCTGGCTGGTCTCAGGAAATGTACTTCTGAACCCAACGACAAAGCTCGAAGCTGGGTACTCCGTGCCAGAGAGCCGTTCCTCGTGCCCACAGACACACACACCTGCTTTTGAAGGGACGATTAAATCAGGTGGTCGCTTTTGTGGCGCGTTTTGAGCAACGCCATTGTTTCATTGACTTGCGGTATCTTGAACAGGCACATGACGCAAGAGCGCCATTCCTCGTCTCTCCAGGCCCCTCACACTCTCATTTTGCGTTCACGATGAAGGAGAGCTTCAGGAACGAGGGACAGCCTCCTCCAGTGCGTCCCTGGGGAGATCCTATGCCTTCCAAGACTTCGTCGCCACGTCATTCCCGACTTTCGTATCTCGTCAATAGCACGAGTATGATCCCAAGTGTCATGACGCTACGTGTGGAGGTTCATTACACGCGCGTGATTCTCGGTACACTGGTTGCGTTGGCCTTCGTGAGCTCCATCGTCTTGGTCTTCCATCATGGCGTCGAGATAGACGCTCGGGACTACGCGTCCGAAGGTAAGCTCATCGATGATTACAACTCGTACTCGAGTATAGTCGTATCAGCTTTTGGACGTCCTCTTGAGCTCTTCATTGAGCTGGTCGTGCAGCTCTTTGTCCTCCGCTTTGCTTCCTCTTCGATCCTTCAACCAGAGACACCGTGGCATATTCGAGGCGGGGTCGTGTGTTCGGCAGCTGCACTCGCGTACCTCGTCAACAACGGCTTCAACGCGCTGAATGCTCAGCTCCGTCCACCGGATATCCAGCCAGTCATCTCTGCCGCGGATCTCTCGGTCGCTATGAGTAATAACGACTCGTGGGACACGGATGAGATCACCAACGTCTCACGTGTTGTGTCCGAGGCGACTCCAGGGAATCCCATCAGCAACACGGTGCTACGGAATCTGGTCTCCCTCGCATCTGGACGAAAGACCGTGGGTGTAAGCTAGCTGTGAGCACGGAGCCTCTGCCTCTTGATACCGCTGACTTTGGCTTCCCAGCTCGCTCGTGGCATCACCAAATGCTTCCAAACGCGCTCACAGCTGAAACACTTGAGGTCCCAGTCGACAACACGACCACGATCGATGAAGCAATGGCCAGAGAGCTACCCATGAACGCTTCTCTCGCGTCGAACCTCTTTCTCCACGGTGCATTGATGGCCAGTCGGTACTATTTCCCATGGTTTCCAAGCATTTTCACCAACCTCTTGGACACAATCGACAAAAAGTAAACTTCACCGCCCTAGCGGATACGAGTCGCATCGATGAAATCAGTCAGCTGTTGAACCTTGCACCGAACGATAACGACGGCGACAACGACGAGACCCCAGTCGCCTGGTCTTTCTCAAAATGAGTCGAGAAATGATGCAAACACAGCTCAGCGAGTCAAAGAATAGCTCTGAGAAGCCCTTGAAACTTGAATTTGCGCACGTGGGCATCTCTCCAACATCCATTTCGACGCCGTGACCTTCGAAGTCGAGCTCTCCAAGAACAATCCACCCGATCGTACGTTCCGTTGTGGTCCATCGTCGGATATTTGCATGTTCGAGCGTCAGGAGTACGGCGACATTGTTGGAGAACTGGATCCCCCACCACAAATCAGCGCATTCGCGCTCTGTCTGAACCAAATCGATGGCGACGAAGCGATCTACGTCCGCTCAGCAGCCAACAAAGACTGGTCGATCGATTGCTCACATATTTCCAATTCGTCCTTGCTGATCGTGAGTGTGGGGAAACGCATCGTGGCCGATAAAGCCAAAGGAGGGTTTGAAAAAGATTCTTCATCGAACAAAACGTACGAGTTTGAAGTCCAGAACCTGCGCAAGATCTACTCGTTCACCGTTGGACGGCTCGAGTGGAAGCTCGAAGACCTCTCCAAGACCTTTTCGGCCAAGTGTAATGTCCAGGACGGAGCCAAGTGCGTCGGTTTGCAGCATCTGCTGTCCGAGAAGACATCTCGACTCGTGGCAAGCGCCGACGACTTGCCTCTGGGCCTTTTAGCACCGTTCCCATTCGACGACAAGCCATTCAGCGCATTCTCGCCCTTGTGAGGATCCAAGAGCCGTCTGCCAGTGCCATGGCGACGACTTCGGGGATGTACGAGGTCGCCTCCGGAGATATTCTCTTCCCACGCAACGTTGACTCGATGACAAGTGATGCATCTGTCAGGCTGGACGGCTCATTGTGCGCTCGCTGGGTCAAAGATCGTCTTCATTCCGTCCTGAACAACCACTTCCACATCGAACACACGCTGCAACCAGCATACACAGCCGCCATGCTCTTCCTCTTCCAAGACGCGACGGCCAAGGTCGTGCTCACGCTCTCGAACAACCGAGAATCACTGAAGTTCTCCCAGAATATCCAACGCATGGCCGTCCGACTGTCAATTCCGCCGATCAACATGATCCTCTCACTTGTTGGCTGTGTTTTATGTGGTCTCGGCGTTTTCGGGGCTCTCTTGTACCCGGCTTTTACTACGAAAGACCCGCTCCAAGACATTGATAGTGCGCATGTGATTGCTCAAGTGAGTCCAAGTTCCCACCACTGATCCTCCGTCGTCATCTAGTCGATCTTCTAGACGACCACAGCAAACGGTCTGAAGGGGAGGCGTTTGTGATCCAGGCCCTGGCCCTCGCGCAGCAGGAATACCATGACGGGAAAGCGCGCATCCACTTCGGCATTGAGCAGCGAGAAACCAGGGATTCGAGCAACAGTCTCGTCGTAGATCTCGAGTGAGTAGACTGGTAACTGCGTGGTTCAATCCAATTTAGCCTTGAAAGAGGTCTCGAATCAAGCGATTGGTTTCCGCTTTTACCAGAGAAGAGAAGACGCTGGCCTTGTTCAAGAGAACCAGCGACACGGGATGAAAGCCCTTTCATGGACGCTGAGACTTGAGCCATGCGAACTTGAAAGTAGTGTCATTGCCATAATGCGCCAAGGAGAAACCGAGTGCACTCAATGCGACCAGAATACACCCCGAGTGTAAGGGCAGCCAGTTGCTACGCAAGACGAAACTCAACTGGGTCAAACCGTCCGGATGCCCAGTAAAGCCTCGAAGACGCCAAAGCAATACACTCAGACTAAAACAGCGAGTCGCGATCTGCGGTCCCATGCGCCACGTGAGTACGTTGAGGTCCGTGGAACCCAAGAAGCCATGATACGGCGCATTCCGTGAGTGCCACATGGTCCCCGCCACGATAAAGAACAACGACGACACGAAAATGTCCAAGCACATGCGGAGGAGAACAAGTTCGCGGCAATGGTAGTACTGGGTGAGGCGTTCGAGCCACTCGGACCCGTCTGTAGAGATCTCTGAGAGCTTGTTCCCATTGATTTCGGAGGCATGGAGGATCTCAGAGGCTTGTAAATGATAGGATTCACAAGACGAGATGATAGGAATCCGACTAGCCGATGCATGGACGCCACTTGAGCGCGCCGGGCAATCGTGAGACCCTCTAGTTCCTGCTGGGGGGATTCGTTGTGACTTGGTCTGGAGATGTATGACGAGGTTTTGACGCTTCTGAATTGAGCGAATGGCTAGAATGTCCTGGAGAAGGCCGAATAACAGGATTAAAAGCAGTATAGGCCCCGATTTTGACGTCTGAAAGCACGCAGCGGTAAACAATTGATGGAAAAGCTGGCTATTCGAGGCCACTTGGACCACAGCGAGGTCGTTTCGAGGCCAGTGTAGCTGGGCCTTGGTCAATTCCATCCGTTTGACCCAAACTTTGATCACTTGGAGCATGATGACCATAAAAAACTGGTATCCTGCTGGAATCTGGGCGAAAAGGGTGCTCGAGACGGTATAAATCCCAATATATTGCACGCAAAACCCCAACAATTCGAACAGTTTGACGAGTTTGGCTCGTTCCACACGGGCTTGCTCGGGATCGGCGGGATTCCAGAGCTTTCGACGCATCCAGTAGACTCGAGCGGCCCAGCCTATACTAGTAAACACAGGGATGGCGGCGAACGGCGAGAATGGGACGGGAAACACGCCCGCCGCTTCAGTGAGGGCGATGATGCCCCCGACACCCCACGCCGCTTGGATGAAGGTCACGATCGCCATGGGAAACATCGGTGGAGAGAGCTCAGGCATATGGCAGTGCCATTGAACGCCCGCCACAGCGGCCACGCCAAACCACCGCAAGAACGCCTGGATAAAGTATGTGTAGTTGGCTCGCCAGCCTAGTGTAGGACCATTGAGCGGGATGAACTCGATCACCATGGTGATAAGCAGCGTCGGCAGAGGTGTGAGAAGCAATGGCAGTAGTAACGTGGAGAATGACGTTGTGGATGCGTGCTTGTAGAGGCAGAGCAGCTTGTCGAGGGAGTAGTGGCTGTCCCAGTCGATGTGGACGGACGCCCAGAGCCTAGAGAACAGAGATCGAAGCCATCGAACACGACGTGTCGAGCCACTCGCCTCAACGAGCGTTGGCGCACGAACGGCGACCGAGCCCGGTTGAATGCGTGGCGAGGAGGCAACCATCGTGAAGTACTAGCCATGGTAACAATCGACACAAAGATAGCAATGGCGTTTCATTTCCAACAGATTTGAGCTGCTATTCGAGTCGAGTCGAGTGCACAAGTGCTCTAAACGCACTGTCCGAGCGCTGAAGCAGCGTCTGGGGCGAGCCAAACTCCTTGACACGTCCATTGTCGAGCATTAGGATCTTGTCACTGTGCAGGATCGTCTCCAGGCGGTGCGCGATACACAAAACGGTTGTAGAAGGACCGGCAAAGCTGTCTCGCACAGTCTGCTGGATGAGTTTGTCGGACTCTTGGTCAACATTAGCAGTGGCTTCGTCCATGACGACGATCAGACTACGTCGAAGGAGCGCACGGGCGATACAAATCAACTGACGCTGTCCAACTGAGGCGTTGTCGCCCTTTTCAGCCACTTCGTATTCGAGACCTTCGTTCCATTGCTCGACAACACTGGCCAAGTGGACTTTACGGAGTACTTCCCACAGCTCAGCGTCCGAGTTCTCATTAAATGGGTCGAGATTGAACCGTAACGAGCCACTAAAGAGCATCGGATCCTGGGGAATGATCGTGAGTTTGGCTCGAAGCGTCGACAGCGGCAGAGTTGCAATGTCCACACCGTCGATTCTCACAACTCCACTGGAACACTCAACCGTGCGGAACAACACGCCTACCAACGAAGTCTTTCCGGACCCCGTGCGTCCACAAATGCCGACTTTCTCACCACTCTGGACGGAGAAACTCACGTCATGCACCACAAGAGGCAGGTCAGGCCGGTAACGCATCGCCACATGATCGAAAGTGATGGTTCCTGTCCGTGGCCAGTCGTTTAAGGGAGTGTATGTCGCATTTCCTCCTTCTTCATCGAGACTATCGTAGTACGAGATGCGTTCGAAGCACGTCATGATGCTCTCAGTCTGTGTCGCCACGCTGATCACTCGCTGGAAGGCCCACGTGAGTTGCGACGCGTACGTCAAAGCGAGTCCTGCGACGACAGGGCCGATGCTCGCCTTCGTCGCTAACACCAAGAGCGCCACGACCACCAAAATGGTCGCCACGAGCCAGTCCGTCCGCATGGCGAACCAGCGCATCGCCGTGTGAAATGTGAAGAAGCATTTCCCATTGGCATCAAGCAACTGCTGGCATCGTTGCGCAAAGTCCGGTGTTCGTTGGAATGAGCGAATGGTTTCAATACCGTGAATCGTCTCTGAGACCAAGTGGACGAACGGTGAGCGTGAGATACTATCGAGACGCTTGAGCTCACGAGCCGAACGTTGGAAGAACTTGGTGACTACGACAAAAGCACCTGCCAGTGGCGCGTAGAGGATGAGCACGTACGGCATTGAGACGCCACAGACAATCAGCGCCGCGCTCATTTGGAAGAAGAGGGTGAGCGTCATGAGACTGTAATACGGCAATGGGCTGTCGACTTGATCCAAATCGCGCGAGAAGCGGTTGAGGATCCGTCCCACGGGTGTCACGTCAAAGAACGAAGGCACGGGCGCCACGAGCACCTTCCGCAGGTACCTTGAGTGGAGATGCGAAGAGCAGCGCATGCTCACGTTGGTGTAGAAGGCCCCACGAGCCAGAGCCAAGACGGACGCGACAGCAATGAGACCGAGGTAGATGCCCATAGACTGATATGCGTTCAAGTCTTGACGATACGAGCCATTGGACCAGCGACTGAGGAACCAGTCACACAAGAAAAGCACGACTTGAGCAAGCGTGAAGAGCGTGACGATAGCGAGGGCCACGGTCACGGATGGCCAGCCACAATACGACAGGTATTTGAGATACGCCTGTGCAGTGACCGACCCAATGTTGCGATCTTCGTCCACCACGACACGAGATGGCTTTTTCTCATCTTGGTCGTCTGCTTTCGTGAATTTTACGTTTTGTGGTTCTTCAATGGCGCCTGCAGCTTCACTTTTCTCGCTAGCAGGTTCATTCTTGAGGAATGGAAATGCTTCTAGGATACTTGTCAACCTCCCGTCGCCAACAATGCGACCGTCTTGCATGACGAGGATCCGATCAGCGGCTGAGAGCAAGTGATAGTGCGCATTAAGTACAAGCAAACGTGTCTTGTCCTTGGCAATCCCACACAAGCCTTGGGAGAAGACAGCATTCGCGACATGGACGTCCAAGGCACTCAACGGATCGTCAAAAAGGAGGACATCGCAATTTCGAGACCGATACAACGCCCGAGCGAGGCTTACACGCGCTTTCTGACCGCCACTAAGGTTGATTCCGCGCTCTCCGACCTCTGTAGCGTCGCCATGCTCAAGAATCGCGAGATCTGGACCAAGTTGACACGCAGTGAGGACGTTGTCGTAGTGTTCTCGATCATAGGGTGCACCAAAGAGGATATTCTCGCGCACAGACTGGTGCTGAATCCACGGCTGCTGACTAGCGTATGCAATCTCCCCATTCACATTGCGCTCGCCCTTCGTCTGGATCATATCACCGAGAATGGCTTGGATTAGACTCGTTTTCCCACTACCGACACCCCCCACGACCACTGTAAGCGTCCCAGGGGCAAGTGAGAGAGTGATATCGTCGAGAATTGGTCTTAGAGCGTCTTCAACCCAGCAAAAAGTCGCATTTTTCAGAGAAATCCCCGTGTTTTCGTTCTTCAAACTCGTATCTTGGTGCTTTTCGATGACCACTTCGTCCGCGAGAAGAAACTCTCCAATTCGCGAGGCCGCTGCTCCAGCTTCCGAGACGTACACTGTGGCGTTGGCGAAGATGGCAAACGGTAAGCGACACGCGTTCGTGAGGGCGAGTACAGTGAATGCCGTGGCGACGTTGAGCTCATGTCCGAGAAGCACATGAGTACTGAAACACACCGCCGTCAGCGTCGTCGGCGCAAGCAGGAGCAGCACAGCGTTATATAGTCGCAAATGGTTGTAACGCCGCAAAAGATCGACCTCTTGCTCTCGCAGACTCTGGATCGTGCGCTGCATCGCGTCTTCCCAGCCGTAGAGTTTGATCGCGCGAATCCCCTGCAGTGCCTCGTTCGTGAGCTTGACACGCTCGGCACTGAGCTTGGCAATGCGTCGACGGAGTCTCCCGACAGCTCGTGACGTCGTCAAGGCTAGCAGGAGGATGATAGAGACAGCGAGGAACGCGAGCAACCCGACGTAGACGTTCATCTGCCAGCCCACGAGCACGCACAACACAAAGAGGATGATCGGGGACAACACCGACCAGACGCCGAGAACGTACGCCTCGACCAGCCGTTCGCTGTCGACACTGACGAGCGTTAGGATCTCCCCCGAGTTCATGGTGCGTCTCGCGGTGGCTGAGAGACGCAGGAGCTTCTGGTACACGGCGTTGACGATGAGCAAACGTGCGTTACATCCGGCCCGTGCGAGCAAGAAGCCACTGAAATTGACGGCTGTGGACCCGACAAACGCCGCCAGCGACAGCCACAGCACCAGAATGTACCCCGAGTGCGTGCCAAACAGGTTTGGAGTGTCCTGGAGGTACTGGATGATGGCTTTGATCAGCAAGGGCTGGATCAGCGTACACCCGGCGCTCAAGAGGATCATGGTGATGGCGAGTCCCATCGTGTCCTTGGTCGTGTGCCACAGCGCGACGGCGAAGCGCGGCTGGCTCGCCCGCTTCTTGCGTTCGTTCTTCCAGGCGTCCGTGAACCGCGTTTGCAGCACGAGCGCCTGATCTGCTCGGGGCAAACGCCACACGTCGGACTCCTGGAGTGGGGTCGTGTACCCACGACGCAGCAACGGGTGCAGCCACCAGATCGTCACAAAGCCCAGCCATCCAGTGCTGTCCAGAGGACTCGCATCGCTCGCTTGGGACGCAGCGCGAGGCGACTCCAGCGCCTCATACCGACCGCTCATGGCCTCGGGTCGACGTATGTTCGACACTGAGCAGAACCCCTCGTATAAGTTCGGGCTCTTTGTGCTTCTTGTATTGGGCATACGTGGGTCTAGATGAATTCATTCAAGACTTAAAATTTAATTCGGGTAGTGAATATTTATTTATATTGGCCATATCACACAAATGGACTGCCCGGCTCAGCAGAAGGCTGTCAACACGAATGCCTGGCTTTCTTACTCGAGATCGAGGACGTGGCTACTGGAATTCCGGGTCTCTCGACTATCCATGCCGAATTTAATGTGTTCCTTGTCGTCCCGACACTCGTGGGGCGCGAGCGCGAGCGCCTGGATCACAAACATGTGGACTTCAGGATGCTTGGTCTGGTCGTCTAGGAGATCCACCAAGTGCCGACGAAGGACCATGGACGGGAACTTGGACTCGTCCAGCATCACTTGAGCAATCACGTGTGCGCGGTCGATGTCCTGAAGTGGGTCTTTCGTGGTGAAAGTCGAGTACAAAATGACGGCGACGACACAGACGCCACAGAGAACACACCCGACGATGGAGAGGACCATGTTGATGTGTGGGATCGACAGTCGGACGGCCATGCGCTGGATGTTCTGAGAGAATTTGAGCGATTCTCGGTTCTTTGACAGCGTGAGCATGTCCTTGGTCGTCCCGTCCTGGAAGAGGAAGAGCATCGCGGCTGTGTAGGCTGGCTGGAGAGTGTGCTCGATGTAGAAATGGTTGTTTAGGACGGCATGCAGACGATCTTAGACCCATCGAGCACACGGAGGGCCATCGAGACTGCTTGACGGGTTGATTTTCATCGAGCCAACGTTGTGTGGGAAGAGAATATCCCCCGATGCGACCTCGTACAGCCCCGACGTGGTCGTCATGGCACCAGCAGCTGGTTCTTGGATCCTCACGAGCCCCAGTATACGTTGAATGGCCGTATCGTCAAAGGAGAATGGAGCCAGGAGACCCAGAGGCAAGTTATCAGCGCTCGCCACGAGTCGAGACGTCTTTTCTGAGAGCAAATACTGTAAACCAAGGCTCCGTCCTGGACATTACACTTGGCGGAGAATACCTCTCTCTCTCTCATTGAAGTCTATTGAGTCGTTTTACACGTGCTCTATAGCTGTTTGAACTACACCCTGTCAATTTACCGTTAAAGTTCTACTCCAGTAGTTGCTTTGCCAGCGCGCGTGGTCTCCCGAAAGATACGTTGCCAGTGTTGTTGTGCCTGGTCGATCGGTCGGGTGGTCGCCTCGTGGGTCGCTGCTGCTCTCTCCATTCGGTTGAACTCACTCTGATGATGGTGCCAATGTCGGACGCCTAAACTGTCCGCCAATCGTCGTGCCACCGCATAGAATCCGAGTAGTCTCTTCTTTCTGGGCGGTTTGTACTTGCTCATTTGCTGGTGGACGAGCGAGCTGCTGCCAACCACCTCAAGTGGTGTCCATCCCTTCTTCTGAACTTCCTTCAGTCCTGCGATCAGGCCTTCGTAAATGACTTGATTGTTGGTTGTGCCAGGGAGGCTCATGCTTGTGCTCCATACGATGTCTGCTTCCGTCGCCGTTTCAGTGCTCTTGACCATGACGGTTCCAGCTCTGCTCCGTTCGGATTTCTGGTCGGTGTGGCCGTTGAAGTACAGTATGTACCGTGTCGTTGCTCGATCGGTGGATCTTGGGTCGCGCTCGAGAATGCTCTGGGTCTTCAGCTTCTTAAGGATGTTCCATCCGAGTCTTCTCGAGGCGCGTGTCTGGTATGGGTCGCGCTGTAGGCACTGAGTTTCCGTTCGGATCGCTCCGATGTGGATCGCTGAGGCCTGGTCGTCAGACCACCTGTTGTCTTCGTCGTGCATACCGTTTCACCATCGCCATAACACGTTCAGGGTGACCAGCACATGCTGTTTCCAGAGGTCCACAATCTTCGTTCGTGCTAGGGTGACTTCTGGTGCGTCAACTGTGCTCGGGTGGAGCTTTTCCCAATGCCACAGCCCAGTAGGATTGGCTGACATGCTTAGGCTGAATACTTCGTGGCAGGCGGAGAATACCTGGGAGAGGTCTTCGACCTTCCATTCCAGTCGCCCAACAGTGAACGAGTAGATTTTGCGCAAGTTCTGTGCCTCAAAGGCGTACGACCCATTGGTTGATGGCTCGCCGTTTGCTGTGTCGGCCACAATGCGTTTACCGACTCTGACGATCAACAGCGACGTGTTAGACGTCTGTGAGCAATCGATCGACCAGTCCTTGTTGGCTCCCGAACGCAGGCAGATGCCTTCGTCTCCATCAATTTGGTTCAGACAAAGCGCGAAAGCATTGACTTGCGCTGGTGGATCGAGTTCTCCAACGATATCCCCGTACTGAGGACGCTCGAACATGCACGTTTTCGATGACGGACCGCAACGAAACGTGCGTGCTGGTGGTTTATCCTTTGGTAACTCGACTTCGAAGGTCACGGCGTCGAAATGAATCGTCGGGGAGATGTCGACGTGCGCAAATTCGAGCTTCAGGCCGGTTTCAGAGCCATTTTTCGAGTCGGTCAGTTGGTTTTGCATCATTTGTCGACTCTTTCTGAGAAAGATGATGCGACTGGGGATCTCGTCGTCGTCGCCGTCGTTATCGGTCGGTGCGAGGTTGAGGACCTGGCTGATCGCATCATAGCGGTTCTCGTTCGCGGGGATATTCGTGTATTTCTTGTCAATGGCGTCCAAGAGATTGGTGAAGATGCTCGGAAACAACGGGAAATAGTACCGACTCGCCATCAATGCACCATGGAGGAAGAGATTCGACGCGAGAGAAGCGTTCATCGGCAGTTGCTTGGCCAGTGCTTCGTCGATTGGGGTCGTATTGGCGACTGGGACCTCGAGCGTCTGGGCTGCGAGCGCGTTTGGAAGCATTTGGCGATGCCAAGAGCGCGTTGGGAACCCAAAGTCGACCGTATCGAGTGGTAAAGGCTCAGTGCTCTCGGCTGAAGTACATACGCGCTCTTGGGTCCAGATACGAGGAAGCACAAGGTTGCGGAGCACCGTATTACTGATGGGATTCCCCGGACTCGCTTCAGATACGACTTGCGAGACGTTGGTGATCTCGTCTGCACTCCACGAGTCGTTGTTGCTCATAGAGACCGAGAGATCAGCAGCAGAGATGACTGGTTGGACTTCCAGCGGACGTAGCTGGGCGTTGAGCGCGTTCAGACCGTTGTTGACGAGGTAGGCGAGTGCAGCGGCTGAGCATAAAGCACCGCCACGAACGTGCCATGGCGTTTCGGGCTGTAGGATCGCGGTCGAAGGGAAGCGGAGGACAAATAACTGCACAACAAGTTGGATAAACACACCAATGGGTCGTCCAAAGAGCGACACGACAGTCGCGGAGTACGAGTTGTAGTTGTCGATGAGCTTGCCTTCAGAGGTGTAGTCTCGGGCATCTTCTTGGACAGCAATCTCCTCCATCTCGACGCCACCGTAGAAAACCAAGACGATCCTACTGACAAAGGCCAATGCAACGACTGTTCCGATTACTACACGAGTGCGCTCAACCTCAACACGTAGCGTCATGACGCTCGGGATCACACTGGTGCTGTTGACAAGGTAGGAGAGTCGCGAGCCAGGTGTTGACGCCTTAGACGGCGTGGGATCAACCCACGAGACTGCTGAGGGAAGACGAACCTCATCCACGTAGTTGCTCTTCATTTTCAACGCAGTAAGGGAGTGTGAAGCTCCAGGGAAGACGGGAAATGGCGTTCTTCCGTCCTCTGCCCCGTTAAAGATACCGTAGATCGATCAACACGGCGTTGCAAAGTAGTGTTGCAAAACGCGATCGGCTGTCGAATACCTGAGTTGGCGCAAAAGCACAACACCAGGTAGACGTGTGTATACTTACAAGGGCGAGTCTCCAAGGGCACTGTACCTTGTTTTCGTGGCGTCGTTTGCCTTTGGGTTCACAATGGATCCATGGGAGCGCATCCCCAGGAGATGCGTTGGCTCGTTCCGTCCACCCAACGCACTCCATTCGTTAAATCCTCCACGCTTTCCTTACGTACGAGCCCACACGCAGGTGTTGGGGGTCTGTTCTGGTTTTATGATTCGCCACTGAACGCAAGTCGTGGAAACTTTGTTGACCGAGCAAAACATGGCGTATTATTTAAGCGAATTGCTTAAACTAGGCGAGGAAAGCTTCACAGTCTCGCTAGTTTGCCATCAAGATTTGCTGCCTCTGTCGATCGATTCGCCTTGCTCGTCTTGCATCATGGTTTGAATGCGCAAGCTCAACTCTCAGCGTCCGAGAGCGCTCGTTGCCTCGTGCGCACAGCTATCTTCAACCAGTAAAACGCCATTTAACGTCGTGACGACTGCGTCCTGCATCAGCAATGATTGTCCCAGTGGGACCACGGGTCGTGTCTACGACCAGCCTACGTGGTACATCGCCTTCTGCCATCTGCAGTGGCTCATCCCGACGCCATCGATGGGTTCGTATCCTGTTCAGATCACAGCTAATGCGGGTCTGGAGAAACACCCATGCTGACTGGGAGAGCTATTACTCCCTCGACAAACTCCTTTGTCTCTACGACCATGCTGCGACTACCTCAACCATCACCAAGTTACTCACTCTATTACTCACACCAGTGCCGGTCCTCGCCCTCTCTATGGGGATAGAAGCCATCCCATTGCAAGACCCAGCACTAGGATGGAAAAACAACCCAGGCTTCTTCATCCGCACGGTCATTCGATGGTTCAGTGTCGCGACGGCTACTGGTATTCAGTGACACAGCCACATGCCTGAGCTATCGCCGCCACCATTTCCCATGGTCATCTCGACTATGATCCAAACGTCGTTGGTGGTTGGTGGGACGGTCGCACTTACAGAGGCTGTGGGTGTATTTCCCGTTCCGTTCTCGCCCTTCGCTGTCTTGCCCGCCCGTCTTCACAACGTTTTGTTGGGTAGCGCGCATCTTTTAGGTGCGTTTGACGCTGTGGAACGCATCAGAGCCCGATGGATCTCGCATGGCACGGGCCAAACTGATGAAACTACTCAGTTTGTTGTCACTGTGCAATCAATTCATCTTTCTCTACACTGTTTCCGCTACAATTTTCAGTCAACTCCCCGCTGGCTTCCAGTTTTTGATGGCCACCACGCTCCAAGTATTGAAGATTTGGATCGAACAGACGGAATGGGTCGAAGCTCAGCTGCATTGGCCACGTAATGACCTCGCTGCGCTTCATGTTGCGACGAATAGCCAGCTTTTCCATCAATTGTTCACTGCCGCGTGCTTCCAGACGTCTAAATCAACACTCACGCTATTTTCTATCGTGTTTTTGGGCGTTCTACAAGATAGTTTGGCGGTTCATGCGATTCGCAAGTGTTTGGAACGCGTAAAACACCTTCGACGTCATCTTGTCAAGTCAAATAACGCTAGCCAAGCTTCTGTGGCGACTCTACACGGCCTCGTACTCGCATGGCGCACCCAAACCCAACAAGATTTACATAACAACCAAGTCCCAGTTGCCTCTTCCTGCGAAGAGTATCGTCGGAGAGCAACTCGACTCTTGGCCAACAGTCAGATCAGAGACCTGAAGATGCTCGATCTCTCTCAAGACGAGATCCAGTACGTTGAGCAGCTCACGCAGGTTTATCACTGCCGAGAACTCGTCTTGCTGCGCATGTACATGGACATCTTCGTCTCGTCCTCGTACTTTATCGTCGTTGCAGGTATCCGGCACTCACCAAACGCCCCGTATCGTGGATTCTTGGGCACTGCCGGCCACAACGCGCTCTTTTGGTGCATTGGCTCGCAAATTGGCGCACGTTGCTTACCTTTTGTCATCTTGTTGTGGTATTCGCGCGACCCAACCCACCCAACGGCCTGGATCAACTGAGTTTCATTCTTCGTCGGCAGTGGTAGCCGATGCACGCGAGCTTTGTGCTCATGGCGATGAGTGTCTTCGGTTTCTCGGTGATGCACTACGACATTGACACGACATTCCGCTTCGCTTGGCTCAACGGGCCAACCGGTTCGTCGTCACCGGCTCAATAAAACCCCAGCCCATGTTTACACCTGGTTGATACACACCGTGTGACTCAGTCGTTGCGACACGATTGCACGGAAACCAAATCAAACCGAGCAATCTATTCCGAGGCATGACTACGTTGGCTATCATTAACCAGGCAAGACGTCAATTTAGCATTGATGCGAGTCACCCCACTGCTTCTTCGGTAATGATCGTGCCAGCCTCAACACAGGACGAGTCTGTAGCCGCTCTGCGTGGCCCGACCGCTCCTATAATCTCCAGTGGATCGTCACGACGACAACGATGGGTACAACTCCAGCTTCGCGCATTGCAAACGCGAGTATGGACGTATATCCATGCCGACTGGCAGAGTCATTACTCGCTCGACAAGCTCTTGTGTCTGTACGACTACTCTGCAACCACCTCGACCCTTACCAAGCTGCTCACCTTGGCGCTTACCCCAGTGCCAACTCTGTTTATTGTGATGATCATCGAAGCCATTCCGCTCCAGGACTTCCGATTAGGCTGGGCACACAACCCAGGCTTTTTTGCTCGGACGTTTATCCGTTGGTTCAGTGTTGGTATCGCGACTGGCGTACAATGGGGCTGTCATGTTCCAGAGCTTGCGCCTCCTACGCTCCCGATGGTAATTGTGACGGGGTTCCAAGCCGCATGGGTAGTCGGCGGAATTATCGGACTTACGGAAGCCGTGGGCGTGTTTCCAGTGCCATACTCGGCGTTTGCTGTCTTGCCAGTCTTTACAAGCGTTGGGTGGGGTGCACGCGTGTACTGGATGCGTCGAACACTGTGGAATCGGGCGGAACCGGAGCAATCACGCGTCGAACGAGCGAAATTATCCAAACTACTCGATGTTCTGGGCTTTTGCAACCAGTTCATCTCGGTTTACACCATTTCCGCCATGGTTTTCAGCCAAATCCCCGCGGGTTACCAGTTATTACTCGCCGCGGTGCTCCAGCTGCTCAAGATCTGGGTTAAGCAGACCGAATGGGTCAAAGCCCAGCTTCATTGGCCACAGAATGACCTCGCCGCGCTCCACGTCGCGACGAACGGGCAACTTTTCCATCAGCTATTCACAGCCATGTGCTTCCAGACCTCCAAATCAACCCTCACACTTGCATTGATCGTCATGTTGGGCATCATACAAGATGTTATGGCCATCCGTGCAATCCAGCGGCGAATCCATCAAGTAAATAAACTCCAGCACAAGGTATCTCTTTCGAATCCAGCGAGCAAAGTCTCGTTGAAGACACTCAGGAGCATCCGAGCAGTCTGGCCAGCTCCAGATGAGTCGATGCCAGCTTCTGACCAGGTTCCAACAGAGTCATCCTGGGAACACTACCGTATTAGAGCAGCTGAGCTCATCCATAGCAATGATCCCAAGCCTCCAGCACTCAGTCAGGACGAGATTCAGTGCGTCGAACGCCTCACGCAGCTTTACCACTGCCGTGAGCTCGTGTTACTTCGCATGTATATGGACATCTTCGTCTCCTGTCTCTATTTCGTCGTGGTCGCGGGTATTCGGCGCTCTGTGAGTGCTCGTTACCGAGGTTTCTTTGGCACTGCTGATCTCGGCTCTCTCTTCTGGCGCATTGGATCGCAAGTTACCACCAGATGCGTCACATTATCCGTCTTGCTGTGGTATCTACGGGACCAAAACCATCCGGATGGCCTGGACCACCTGGCGTTCATCCTGCGGCGACAGTGGCAGCCCTTGCACGGAAGCTGTATGCTCATGGCACTGAGTGTTATTGGCTTCTCCGTGGCTCATTACGGCAACGACACTACCTTCCGCTTCACGTGGCTCAAGTCTAAGCCCCCGGCAGATTGAACTCAAGACAGGAAGAGAGTAACGAAAGAACCCAAATGTATCTAGCGGACACGTAACGCGTTCTAAAGTGGTCATTTTTCATTTTCTGGCATGTTCTAGTCGAGAATCTGAAAGAAGTCCGTCACAAGCGCTGAAAAGAAGCTATTTCGTCCTCGTTTAACTATCCGAATGGCTACCGCGACTATCTTTGTCCAGGTCGGACGTCAGTGACCAATCTTCGCTCACTCCACGACGATGATCGTCCCAGCCACAGTGATTGCTGCGGTTAAAGATGCCCCGGTCCGTCCATCACTGCGTGCAAGACTCTGGAAGTTTACTCGAGCGGACTGGGAGGGTCACATATTCCCTCGACAAACTCCTTTGTCTCTACGACCATGCTGCGACTACCTCAACCATCACCAAGTTACTCACTCTATTACTCACACCAGTGCCGTCCTCGCCCTCTTTATGGGGATAGAAGCCATCCCATTGCAAGACCTAGCACTAGGATGGAGAAACAACCCAGGCTTCTTCATCCGTACGATTATTCGATGGTTCAGTGTCGCGACGGCTACTGGTATTCAGTGACACAGCCACATGCCTGAGCTATCGCCGCCACCATTTCCCATGGCCATCTCGACTATGATCCAAACGTCGTTGGTGGTTGGTGGGACGGTCGCACTTACAGAGGCTGTGGGTGTATTTCCCGTTCCGTTCTCGCCCTTCGCTGTCTTGCCCGCCCGTCTTCACAACGTTTTGTTGGGTAGCGCGTATCTTTTGGATGCGTCGAACCTTGTGGGATCCTGCGAAACCTGAAGAATCTTGTGCTATGCGTGGCAGATCAGGCAAACTGCTCAATCTCTTGGCATTTTGCAACCAATTCATCTCACTTTATACCATTGCGGCCACGGTTTTCAGCCAAATCCCTGCTGGCTACCAACTCGTGATGGCCGGAACCCTCCAACTCATCAAGATCTGTGTCAAGCAGACTGAATGGACCAAGGCCCAGCTCCACTGGTCTCGCAACGACCTTGCCACCCTCCATGTCGCGACCAATAGTCAGCTTTTCCATCAGTTGTTCATAGCTGCTTGCTTCCAAACGTCCAAGTCCGTCCTAACACTGGTTTTGATCGTGGTTTTGGGCATTGGACAAGATATTGTAGCCATCCGCGCGATTCAACGACGAATGAATGCATTAAACCACATTCGACTGTCGTTCACCAAGCCAAATCATGCAAGCAAGGCCTCCATGGAGACGCTGCGCAGCCTCATACTGGCCTGGCGCGCGTTGACGGCGTTGAATGATTAAGTTCCAATCGATTCGTCGTTCAAATACTTCCATTTAAGAGCAGCGGTACTCCTAGGCGATAGTTCAGACGCGAAACACCAGTCTTCACGACTCTCACAAGACGAAATCCGCTACATCGAGCGTCTCACAGAGTTCTACCATTGTGCCTTTATTTCGCTGTCGTGGCGGGTATCCGAGACTCACCTAGCGCTCCTTACCGTGGATACATGGGCATGGCCGACCTTGACGCACTCTTTTGGCGCATTGGCTCGCAAATCGGCGTACGCTGCATCACGTTCTCCACACTTTTATGGCGTTTACGAGACCGGAGCCACCCAGATGGCCTCGATCAACTTGGTTTTATCCTGCACCGACAGTGGCTTCCCTTGCACGCAAGCTTTGTGCTCATGACAATGAGCGTCTTTGGTTTCTCAGTGGCACACTATGGCATCGATACGACTTTCCAATTCGCTTGGCTCAAGACCACGCCTTAATAACAAAATGATGGATCTCAATGTATGTAGTCCTATTTAGTTTTCATCGTGGATTTGATCACTGAGCTTCGTGTACTCTAAGAATTCGCGCCAGACAACCGGAAACAAGGCACCCACGCGCTCCCGAAGGCGTCGTTGGGTCCCTTCGTCCTTCTTCAGACAAGGCTCGACATGGACGTGCTGCAAATATGTCACAAACTGCTCACCAAGCGCCAAGTACGCGTCACGGACAGTGTCCGACAGCGACAAGTAGACTTGGATCGCCAAGAACCGCTTTTGAAGCGCCACATGACACTTACTCAGTGCATGTGAGTCGACCTCGCCCTTCTTTGGCAAGGCGTGGCTCAAGAAGCTCTTGGCACGCTCTCGGATCGCCCGCAAGCAGACATACCAGACCGTCTTGTACTTCTCCATGCCGATGACACACGCCTCCGAGTCCAAGAACAGGTTGACCGCGCCTTCGTGTTGATGGGAAGCACGGATCGAGTGCAAAGTCGCTTCCATCACGTCTGGCGTGTATGGAAGCACCTTGTAAGTGACGGTCTGGAACCCGAGCTTGGCCATCAGCGCGTATGCCAGCACAGGGTTCACGCAGATATCTGCGCCTGGCACAATAGCGTCGAACGATGGGAAGGAGAGGCCGTAGAAGACTGGTGTGTCTTCAGTCAAGTAGTCCAGGAGCTGCACGTGCTGGTACCCAGGACTGAGGTTCTCGAACGACGCCGTGACACGCGTTTGAGCCAGGAACTCGCACAGAATCTTTTTATTCTCAGGAGACAGGCTCTCAATCTTCTTGAGCAATGCACGAGCGATCGGAGCAGCGGCCAAGTATGGATCGCCGTTGTTTCCAACGCGTCCAGCTTCACATGCTCGCTCAATGTCGTCGTAGCTCTGGACGACGAGATGGGTGTTCTTGGAGCCAACCACGAAGAGGTACTCGCCATCGGAGCGCTGGAGCACTGCGAGATGCGCGGCCTCGCCGTTCTCCTTGGTCGTCGAGATCACGTACTCGGATTGTGCGACTGGCTTGGTGAAGAACTTGGACAGCACTTCCGAGTTGACGGCGCCATTCTCCTCTGCGTCGTCTTCTTGGCCCGTGAACTTGCGGTACGCGCGGAGTAATGGGAAATATAGCGGCTTTGTCGACGACTCAGGCTTCCATTCCGCGATGAAGTTGCCACGAGGCATGTACTGGCGCGCGTACGCGTCACGCTGGTACACATTGTCATCGGGTCGCCCAGGACGACCCACTTTCAAGTCCACCCCGCTCAATGGAAGACGCAGCGACGCCTGGAGCCGGCGCTCGTTCACTTTCATCGACCGCTTGTCCTGAACCGCGCGGTCCACGTGGTCTTCCCATACCTTGGAGCTGTGCTTGACCATGGCTTCAAAGTCCGAAAAGACCGCTCCTGTCGTGGGATCTGTGTGTGCTTGACGCATGAAGCTCTCGAGCTGCTCGAGGCCACGACGCATGTGTGTGACAAGATGCGACTGTTCCTCATCCGTGTCAGCCGTGGAGATGAGCCCATCGACCACAGTACGAACATCAAGACTCAGTTGAGTCCGAGGGGCGGCGAACCCGAGCATTGGATCGTCGTCACATGGGCTAGCGACGGCTTCAGAAGGCGTGGAAGGTGGCGATGCGTTCGCAGAAGAAGCGGCTTGCGCACGGGCTTGACGGCTGCAGCGCTTACGGGCCATGTCGGTGTCTAGAGGCGCGTTGATTGGCGAATGATCCTTCGCCTCGTCCATTCCAGTCATCGTGTTTGTTTGTGTGGCCTTCGTTGTGAGTGAAGGTCTCGTTGGTGGGTCGACCAGGTGACCATCACCCACCCGTTTGGTCGCCATTAACCAATAAAAATCCGTGAAATGAGAAAGGCGGTATCGAATCCACCAATCATATGCCTTGAGCTTTGTGTTTCATGGCGCCCAGCAGACACAAGAGCCGTGCTCAGTATGTGAAGAGCACTGACAAATTCACAGTGGATTGGCTTTGAAAATGGACGAGACACAGTGAGGCGAAATCAAATTGGTGTTACTTATATCTCTTGCTCAGGTAATACCTCCTAAGAGGTCTACAACATGTACTGCTGCGTAATGTACTCAAGAACTCGGGTTCGGCGAAGGCTGATGGAGTCAGTTGGCTCGATGCCGAAGGTGTCGTTCAACATGACACTCAAGATGTTGATGTGATGCGTCCATCTACTCAACACTCTGATGTTTCTGGGGAAGAAATCACCCCTTATTGGCATTCCGACCTCGAACTCGGGCAACTGGGCTAGTTCCTCTTGCTGTTGACGGGACGGGCGTGATCCAGGAAGAGCCCTCCCCACACCAGGGTTGACCTTGGCCAATGGGCAGAAAGCCACGACGTAGTGTCGACTGTTGCTCGCCGCGAGCTGATTCATTCGCGACGCTTGGAAATTCCAAGCATAGGCACCGAGGGCATCGTTGTCCTGGTCACAGTCGGCGGCAACGTTCTCCATCCATCGGACTCGCTCGATGAGCTGGATGCCCCACAGTGGTATGTTGTTCGTCTTCGCTGTCGTCACTCCACAAGTCGCCCCCGACGAGCTGCAACGAAGATGAACAACATACCGCTGTGGGGCATCCAGCTCATCGAGCGAGTCCGACGCCTCGAGAGGCAGTACCGACATCTCCAGCGCGAGAACGACACCCTGCGCGCTGAGATGTGGAATCTCAGCATGGCCAGGATGAACCTTCTTTGTATGAGCAACAGTCGGCTTCGTGTCGTCGACTTCGCCATATTTGTCAAGACGGTCGCCGGTAAAGGCCAAGCACTCCCTGGATCGAATCCGACCGAGCAAGAGGAGGAGGAGCTGGAGCAGCTACAAGACCTTCCCATCGGAGCCCCAGTGCCAGCCGAGTACTTCCCGCGGACTCTTCTCGAGCTCATCGATTGGTCGCACCACCAGATCAACACTTTGAGCGTCCTGTTGAACCACACGTTCGAGATCAACCAGGGAGACCCCATTGCCGTTCGCAGTTATCGAGTCCCCGAACGCATCACTCAGCCATTGTATTATTAAATGCCCTCGATAGAGGAGAAAAGTAGTCACATTCTGCTTCCGTCCACTTGATTGACGTTAATTGAACCATCAACATCGACAAGCTCTCTTTGTCACTCTGCTATAACCACCATGGGGCGTTCGCCTCGTACTCCTTCGCGCAAGGTGAGAAGCTCCCCTCTCGAGCGTCCAGGCAGCCCAATTCGCCCCAGTGGCTCCATACGTTCGCCAAGCGCACCGATACAACATCGTCGCAGCGGTGAGGAATGCAACCCTCTTCGATAGCTCAGACCTCCATGGAAGGTTGCACCCGCTGCGCAAAACGGACGGCGGTGTTGATTCCAACCTGCCTGGCTTTCACCCGACTCCAGACGAGCAAGAGAGAATAGCAAGTCTTCCCTTTCTGGAGATAGGAGAGTGTGTCCCAACGGAGTACTTCCCCGCCAACTGGGACGAATTCGCAACTTGGCCGATGAATCGAATCAACACACTGGCGGTGCTGCTCAATACGACTTTTGGTGTACGCGAGGGAGACTCGGAGGAGACCTGCCGTCTACGTCTTCGAGACTTTATATATTGGGGGTAGTCCCCTCAATCGTCTTCACTTGACCGCTTAGCAGTTTGATGAAGTGATTATACCAAAGCAACGCGCCACATTCCTTTGCCAATGGTGCAAAATGATGTTGCTTCGCTCATCAACAGCTAGCGTTTTACTTGGTCAATCAACGAGTTCTTGTCTGGATGAGCTAGTCACCCTAATGACACTTCCAGCGTGGCGGCAAATACTCCGTAAGTATAAGTTTCAATAGACCGTTCCGAAATGGTCGAATTGATTGCACAGTACACAAGTCGGTGAATGAAGTAGCTTCCTACCATACTAGGCTATGCTTCGACACTTACTGCTTGGACGTGATGTAGTTGAGGAGATCGATGCGCGTGACAATACCAACGATTTCGCCACTCTCCATGTCAGTGTGCGACGTCATAATGGCAAAGTAGTCCTTGTCAAAGATCTCAGCGAGCTTGCCGAGCGTGGTTTCAGGCGTGACACGCGTGAAGTTGGAAAACATGACATTGCGGACTGGATCCGTGCGACGTACACGACCACCCGAGAGCTTGGAGAGCAAGTTGCCGATGGTGACGACACCACGTGGCACGTTGCCCTGCACGACTGGGAGCTGGTCGTAGCCGTGCTGCTGCATGAGCTTGATCGCTTCATCACACGTCACGGCGAGGTCGACAGTCGATGGCGTGGCGAGTTCCAGGACCGAGAGGCTTTCCGGCGCCCACCACGTCGTCACGTCCTTGCGGAAGCGCGAGTAGTTGTCGCTCGTGTGCAACGGCGTCTCGACAAAGTCGTTCTCGTACATCCAGTTGTCGCTGAGGAACTTGGTCATGTAGTTACGCGTCGAGTCGGGCAAGATCACGACGCAACGCTGGCCCTTCTGGAGCGACGACGCGGCACGCACAGCGGCCGCCATGGCCGAGCCCGAGGAGCCACCACAGAGCAAACCTTCTTCACGAATGAGACGACGCGACATAATGAACGACTCCTGGTCGTTGGTCTTCTCCCAACGATCAATCAACGAGCGATCCAAGACGTCTGGGACGAAATCGTAGCCGATACCCTCGACCTTGTACGACTTGAGGCGGTTCTTATCGTTCAACGAGTCTGGGAGCGCCAGGATCGAACCTTCTGGATCCACACCCACGACAATGACGCCTGGACACTTTTCCTTGAGCTTCTTGGCAATACCCGAGATCGTACCACCCGTACCAACACTAACATAGGAACTCTATGAGCACTCGCCTTCTCATAGGAATGCTTCGAACGGTGTAACGTACCCCATGACGACCATGTCGACCTTGCCGTCGCACTGGTCGAGGATCTCTTCCGCCGTGCCTTCATAGTGCGCGAGTGGGTTGGATGGATTGGCGTACTGGTCCAGGATGTGCGAGTTCGGGAGCTCCTGCTGGAGACGCTTGGCGATGCCAATGTGGCTCTCGGGCGAGTCCCACGCCGCTTCCGTTGGCGTACGGATGATCTCCGCACCCAACGCCTTGAGGATGTTGACCTTTTCCAGACTCATTTTCTCTACAGACCCCAGTATTAGTGTGATTTTTCCAAACCCGCAAAAAGCACCAGGACAACCGACCTGGGAGCGTAATGATGCAGCGGTAGCCCTTGATGGCAGCGGCAAGAGCCAGACCGATGCCCGTGTTACCCGACGTAGGCTCGATGAGCGTGTCGCCCGGCTTCAGACGTCCCGACTTCTCGGCGTCCTCCACCATACGCTTGCCAATACGGTCTTTCACCTGTCATATTCCCATATTAACGACTATTCCGCACCACGAGAGTGTTTATGGCGCACATACCGATCCACCGGCGTTGAAGAACTCGCATTTCGCCAGCAACTCGCACTCCAAGTGCGCCTTCTTGCTGATGTTGTTGATGCGCACCATCGGCGTCTGTCCAATGGCTTGCTACAGCGTCCCAGCATCCACCAGTTACTCAATCCCCTTGCTATCCCATAGAAGAACCCCATGCGCCATGGTGCGTACCAAAATGTCCGGCAGAATGGCCTGCGCCGCCGCTGGAAGTGCATGTTCCGTCGCCATGATCCCTTCGAGTCTGCTCCTCCGCTCCTCTTGTTCGTCTGCAGCAGAGGCGATAGACCCATGGGTTTAGTCCGAGGTTCAAGTGGGCCAAAACCGTCCGAGACTAAACCCGACCCACCCGACCAGCTGGCGGGCCTGGTCCAGTGAGAAACCGACGAGGAACGTGCAGCACGTCATCCCAGATATCGCGTTACAGAGGTTTCCTTACCACCGCCGCGTCATCATCCACTCCATCCACTCATACCCTTTCTTTTACATTCAACATGTATAAAGGGGTATGGATTAATGGTCTACCAGAAGTATGGACCTGTGTTGTGTGGAAACCTGTGAGAGTGGATCCAACGCGATCGTGGTCTGTTCTTGCGCCATGCCCGTCGTCGGAACCACCCATCGCAATCCGGCGGCACCACCATCCGCGTGCGGCACCGCCACTGCCCTTCCTTGCTTCAGTTGCAAACCAAGCACCCAGCCCTCACCTCCCTCTTTTCCTCAGTCACCATGCCTCTCGTACGTGCCGCCTCCGCGCTTCCACCTCCCCCTACAGCCCACACACTCACCATCTCTCTCTGCGCACACAGTCGGGTAACGTCGCGTTGGAACAGCATGATCCAGAGATCTTCAACCTCATCGAGGCCGAGAAGAACCGCCAGTGGAAGTGCCTCGAGCTCATCGCCTCGGAGAACTTCACCTCGCGCGCCGTCATGGAGTGCCTCGGCTCGTGCTTGACCAACAAGTACGCCGAGGGTCTCCCACACCAGCGCTACTACGGTGGTAATGAGGTGATCGACCAGATCGAGATCTTGTGCCAGCAGCGTGCGCTCAAGGCCTACGGCCTCGACCCCGAGAAGTGGGGCGTCAACGTGCAGCCGTACTCGGGCAGCCCAGCCAACTTTGCCGTCTACACGGCGCTCTTGCGTCCGCATGACCGTATCATGGGCTTGGACTTGCCATCCGGAGGCCACTTGACCCACGGCTTCTACACGTACTCCAAGGCCGAGAAGACCCGCAAGGCCGTGTCGGCCACGTCGGTCTACTTTGAGAGCTTGCCATACCGTGTGAGCCCACAGACGGGTCTCATTGACTTTGGCGCGCTCGCCGACCAGGCCGCGCTCTACAAGCCAGCCATGATCGTGTGCGGTGGCAGCGCCTACCCACGTGACTGGGACTACAAGCAGTTCCGTCAGATCGCCGACGACAACGGCTCGCTCTTGATGTGTGACATGGCCCACTACAGTGGTCTCGTGGCCACGGGCGAGCACAACAGCCCCTTCGAGTACTGTGACGTGGTCACCACGACGACGCACAAGAGTCTGCGTGGTCCTCGTGCCGGTATGATCTTCTTCCGCAAGGACGACCGTGGCTTTGAAGGCCGCATCAACCAGGCCGTGTTCCCAGCGCTTCAGGGTGGCCCACACGAGCACCAGATCGCCGGTATCGCCACGCAGCTCAAGGAAGTGCAGTCGGAGGAGTTCAAGCAGTACACGCGTCAGGTCAAGACGAACGCCAAGACCCTCGCGCAGGCCTTGACCGACAAGGGCTACACCATGTGCACGGGTGGCACGGACAACCACTTGATCCTCTGGGACTTGCGTCCTCAGGGCGTCACGGGCTCCAAGTTGGAGAAGCTCTGTGACTTGGTCTGCATCACGCTCAACAAGAACGCCGTCTTGGGTGACCGTAGCGCCTTGACCCCAGGTGGTGTGCGTGTTGGTACCCCAGCCTTGACCTCGCGTGGGTTCAAGGAAGCCGAGTTCCTCAAGGTCGCCGAGTTCTTGGACCGTGCCGTCAAGCTCTGCTTGGAGATCCAGGCCACGAGCGGCAAGAAGCTCACGGACTTCGTCAAGGCCGCCGAGGAGCACGAGGGCGTCAAGCAGCTCCGCCGTGACGTGAACGCGCTCGCCACCTCGTTCGAGATGCCGGGCTTTGACGTCGCCACCATGCGCAACAAGTCGATTGAGGCCTAAGCTCCTACACATACGTTAGGCGCGAACCCTCTGAGCATATATGTTTAAGTAAATGCAGCTGCAACGTGGTAATTTTTTTCATGAACATGTCCTTTTGATCAAAAGAAAATGAAGTGGCTACAGTGCATGAAAGAGATGGATACATAATCGTCGTGTAATCTGGATGGCGGTAGCGTGGTGGAGGATGAGTTTTCGGAAGCGGCGTCAACATATCAGATACGCCTTACCAACGGTTGTGTCGCACCACGCCCACGTCGACGACGGTCTGGTTTGGGAGGCCCTCATCCATAAGAGTATGCGCTGGTGGAATCACAGACTTCTCGTGATCCCACTGCATCTGCGCGCAGCATCGATCAGGTTCATGCCATTCTTCTTTTCTCCGACCTAAGGGGGAAGTCCGTCTATTGGCCCACTTGCCCTTGAGGCGGGCGTGGCGGCACCCTCCTCACGTGCCGACAGCGTGCGGGTTGCTTGGTCAGTCAGGCGAGTGTAGCGATCTACACTCCCCGACGACCAGCGTCGAATCCCTTGATCAGCTGGACGTCGACACCGGCAGCTACAATAGTTGTTGCGCCTCCTGCTCGCAGCGAGTGAGTGCTCATGCGACCGGGGCTCACACCATAATCACTCACTCGCTGTGAGCAGGAGGTGCAACAGCCATGATGGCTGCCGGCGTCGACGTCCATCTGATCAAGCAACTCGGAGGCTGGTCGTCGGGGAGAGTAGATCGCTACACTCGCCTGACCGACCAAGCAGAGTCAATGAGATCCGGTATGCTCATTACAAGTGCCCAAAGCCTGCATGGCCGACAATTTTTTACATGAACATTTGCCTCTGTGTTGTCGTTATCAAAAGAAATTGATCTGGCTACAGTGCACGAAAGAGATGGATGCATAATCTGGTACTTCTATTACCGAAGCATTACGGCGATTTACTCGCTTCATGGAAGCTTTGCAGTCGACTACAGGCACACGAAATCGTCGACAACCTTCGCGATTTGGTCTCCCTTGACGACCACAAAGAGCTCAGCGGTCGAGCCATCGACGGCCTCGATGTACACCTTGATGCTCGGGAGGAGTGCCCCGTCTCCGGAGAGTTCCACGATGCTGTCAAGATCCCCAGCGGCCTCACAGGTCTTGGCAAGCTTGTCTTCGTCGATACGGGTGCGTTCCACCGCGACATGGTAACGGATGGCACCACTGTACGGCTGAGCCCACGCGACAGCCACGTACGCCTTGACGACATCATGTTTGTCATTCACAGTGTACTGCACACACCCGAACGAGCCCTTTGCAACGGCATCAATCTTTGCATGGAAGGCAGCCATGCTCCTCAGAGCCGCGATTTCGCGCGGGAAGAGGGTGCACGGGTCATCGGGAGATTTGCCGCATGTGATGTGCATATGCTTGCGGATGAGGAAGTGCTGGCCCGACAAATTCGTAATCACGAACTTGACAGACACTCCATTTCCGTATTCGCGCTTGTACTTGACCGAGTCGTTGGCAGCGTTCCAGAAGCTGTCCCAAAGCTTTTCTTGGATGTGCAGTGGGTATGCGTTTGCTTCGAGTCGGGCGAGCACGAATTCCCTCGATCTTTGGGTAGCAGTGCTGGCCACAGTTCCCGTCTTGCATCACGGACCTGGAGTAGAGGACTTGACTTGGTGCTCTTGCTAGCGGAGTGCAAAATGCAAACTGAGCTTGTTGGTTTCTCAGCCTGCACACGCAGCCTTGCGTGCAGAACACATATACCTCGTGTCTCCATGGACAGTTCTCTGTCCTCGATCGATCCCCGTATCGAGTGGATACAAGGATTCACTTGATTTTAGTATTACCTATACAAATCTCTATAAGTGTGAATCTGAACCTGTATCTGATGGATACATTCCGATTGCCATATGACATCCTTGTATCCGCTCGATACGAGGGTCTGGCGAGGCGCTTGCTCACCACGACCGGCTGAGCTAAGCAATGTCACTTTGCAATTTACCCTCTGCCACACGTAAGCCAAGACTTCTCCAGATTTGTGACTGTATTGTCAGCAATCATCAAGAGCACCACCATAGACGACACGAAGGAACAAGTGCTCGCCTTCTTCGACGCACGTACATACCCGCCCAACGTCCAGCAGACACTTTTCAACAATTTCCAGAAGGCTACGAACGATACAATCAAGTTCAACAGCGACAACGGATGGGGTGCTTCCGTGAAGTTCGTAGTCACCAATGTGTCGGGTTAGCACTTCCTCATCCGTGAAGACACGAACATCACATGCGGCAAGTCAGCTTATGATCGCCACACCATCTTTCCTCGCGAAGTGGCTCCTTTGAAAAGCATGGCTGGATTCCATGCGCAGCGCATCTCAACTCTGAAAGGATCGTTCGGATGTGTGCAGTACAGTGTGCGAGACAAGTTGGACAACGTCAAGGCCTACGTCACAATTGCGTGGGGTCAGCCCTTGCTTTTTGGTGCCTTCCACTGCCGTGTCGCTGTTGGTCGCACGAAGATCGATGGGGAGGCTCTCGCCCAGATCTGTGAGGATCGCAAGAAACTTGAACGACATGAGAAGGCTTTTCCCAATATTCTAAGGGGATCGTGTGTCTACAACAGAATGAGAAGGCTATCTCCGAGGTATGTGATGCGTCCGATGCAATGAACCCCGACAGCAACATCACAATCTCCGGTGATGAAACGCTAACTCCATTCATCACGGTGCGCACGGGAGGCTTGGACGGAACAACGGCTGAGCTATTTCTCGCGGTGAAGGGGGACCGAATTGCGAAGGGAGCTGAAGACTCTGTGAACTCATTGCCTATCGAAGGCTAGGCCCAAACTTCCACGTTCACCCTATGCTTTTCGATAATGACGAAGCAGTAAGCGTTCGGAAGTTCTTTTGTATTGTTTGTGGACGCTGTTTTCACATATCCCTACAGCATAGTGCATTTGTTCTGCTGTGAGCTCCTTGTCGTATCGAAACTGCTTAAATAGGAAGGCGTAAATTATCCTGAGAGCACAGAAGATGACTTTCAGTCGCGAAACCCCAGGAGGAACCTAACCATGGTCGTAGCATTGAATACGTAGAAACTGTTGGATCAAAAGAGGAATTCGCTTTGCTCTCCACATCCTCAGCCAGAATTCCTCTTGCTCTTTAGATACAAATGTCTTGGTTCATTGCTGAGGATCAGCTCAAAACAGTCTGTTGTAAGGATACATGTACAAAAAAGCGCCGTGTATCCTAGGGGTGCTTCAACACTGGATGCCTGTCATCTGTTTTTACTTACTCGTAGTATTACTATACTGACAGAAACCAAGTACAAATTAGTACGCTCGGGATCCGAGGCATCTGTTTTCACTTGACTTCAGTATGCTTGCTTGCATCATTATTATACTGAAACCAAGTACAATTTTGTACTCGTAGGATACGAGGCAGGACTGCACGAAAGGTCAGACTTGGCCTGGGCAAAGAAATCTCACTTCGCATTTCGCACTCTGCTGGGAAAACCCGAACTGACTTCTTTGAACGCGTCGGTTTTACCTGCGGCTCGCCATCAAGATGGGAAGTGTGGCCAGCACTGCAACCAACATGTCATTAACAGAAGTGCACTCCTTACTCGAATCAACGGCGTTTCCGGCACACACGAAGGAGGCGCTTTTGACTAGCTTTGAGAGAGCTGCCGATGACACGGTCAGGTCAAAGAGAACTACGGAAGGGGTGTCTCGCTCAAGCTCTTGATTTCGAACGTGTCACAATACCACTCCCTCATTTGGGAAGGCTCGTACATCATGAATGGGAAATATCTCACGGACCCCTTGTCGTCATGCTACATACTGCTGCTCCTTTACAAAGCGCGGCTGGGTTCCACGCGAAATGTGATGGCGCTGCGGTGGGAACATGTGGTTGTATCCAGTACACTGTGAGGGATAAAGCGAAAACCATCAAGGCTTACGTTGCAATCGCATGGAGTCAGCCGTATAGTGGCACATTTCATTGTCACATTGGTGTGTATCGCAAGAAGCTCGACGAGGAAGACATTACCCAGATCTGTGTGGCTGCCGTGGGTCTGACACGAGAGGTCGGCATCTCGGGGGATAGCAGGTTGACTCCTTACGTCAAGGCCCGCGCTCAGGCTGCGAAAATAGGCTCGACGGGATAGCTTTTTGTTGTTGTCAAGGGGGATCATATTGCGAAGATGACCGATGATTTCTCTTGCGAGTAGAACCAACTGCCATCTTTCGAAAACCCGTCGTCCACCGGTCCTAACTAAAAATAATCCATAAGCTCTAGGTACTGTTTGAATGTCTCGTGTCCTCGTACGATCCTTTAGCTTACTGAGAAGCGGCAGAACGTACGTCCTGCCGATGCCATCGAGAAGGAAGTGCAATGATATAGGAGGGCTGAGAATGACTATACTTGCTATACTTGATTTCAGTATGGCCGCTTTGTCCTTGTACTGACACAAGTGAGTTAAAATCAGCGAGATTTCCCAAAATTTTCGAATGAATAAAGCGAAAGTGACATTAATGCTTTTCTCTACTCATGACAAATCCTGACTAGAGTTCTCACCCACCTGACAAGAAACGCCTAGGTATATCGCTTTTGAGTGAGGATGAAGCCACAGCATTCCGCAGTAGTGTACAAGCCGACACGATACGACAAGGAGCTCTACAGTCATAGCTGCTCACTCCACAGACTCGAGATGGAAGAGAATGAATTGAACGAGTGGAAAGCTCAGAATCCTCAACACAGTCAAGATCATCCTATGCTTCTGTGTCTTCAGGAGGGAGTGCAGATTACTCTCTCTGAAGTCAACACGACGTCTCAATGGGTGCTGAGGGAATGGAGACGCATCACGTCTGAGCAAGACAAGCAGCGCTCGCGTAAGTTGTCTGTCTCTCTCGTCATCACTCATGCCGTCTGATCGAGTTACTATTGGTTTGATGTAGAGAAGCGGTGGTACTCGGTACGCACGCTGTGGGGTTTGCTGACGACATCAAGAGGCGAGCAGGTTGGAACTTCTTCTACTTTAGAACCGAATGAACAACGTGAAGGTCGTTCGACGACTTCGATCACGGACATGATGCGCAGCATCTCCGCCACCCAGCATTGGACCCTACAACGCGAGAAAAAGCTGTGGCAAAGTGGCGACTCACCTCAGTCTGACGGGACAGAACATGAGCTACTTCAACTCGAAGACGATGTTGAACGCGCTCGCGCTGCGTATAAAGACACAGCGGACGCCATGAACGAACTAGCGATTATGCTTGGGATGGGGAGATGCCTTGACATCATGTCCAATACGCTTTTAGGAATAAGCCCAACACCATCAAGCCGTAATTCGCAATTGCATGGAGTCAGCCATACAGTGGCACATTCCGTTATCATATCGCTATGAATCGCAAAAAAAAAAAAAAAAAAAAACAACGAGGAGGCCGTTGTGACCAAGGGATCAGTATTTTTGAATCTGTTACTATCAAGAAGAATGAACAATCGTTCTAGCTGCTACATTATTAGAGTAGCTGTGTGATGTTGAACGACAGTATTGCTCACGGCGATAACATGGCGGAAATTCCGTCGCTGAACAAGACTCGCGCAAGGTGTCAGTCCCTTTCGTCACCACGCTGTCTATTCAAGGTTTGCGTCACTAATTCATTACAGAATGACATCAGCATACTCGGTTGTTCATTGCAATTGTTGTCTGAATCGGGCGAGACCTCGGATGTGGATGCTGCCATTCTATGGCAGATTGAAGACTGAGCAGCGGTGAAGTTTGAGAACATTCTGACCCGCTCGGGTCCCGTCCGGCAGGGTTGGATGAGAGGATTGATTCGATGGTCGTGTGTTATGAACGTTGGCTTGCCTGTTGGCTCGGGCGACGCTGGGTTCGGTTGGGTTGTCTGGTGGACGTTCGCATTTGGTGAGGCTCCGAAGAAACTTGACCTGGTAAGTGCTCACTGTCCTCGTTTAGAGAGGACATATCGAGTCTCGTATACTCAGTGCACAAATCTTCTAGTAATCTAAATTGTCCGATCTCTACATACAAGACGGGAGTACCACGATCCATGCGACGCTTTGTTTTAGGCCTCGCATTAGGCATCGACCGTGCCCAACCCTTTGTGCCATCCTACGTCAGAATCCGATTGCGCATGTGAGATATCAGTACTGTACTCACAAGCAAGTTCACCACTTGGCGACTGTCTTCCAGTATCTAGATACCTGAGATTCTCGCCAAGTTCGTGAGAATCTCAGGTACTCTGGACGATAATTGACAGCGTCGACCATATAAGTTGCCTGTCTCTTTCGTCACTGTCCTCCCTTTACCTGTTCGATTTTATTGGCGTTACACTGAGAAGCGACGAACACAGTACACACGTTGTGGACCTGCTGGCGTCATCGAGAAGCGACCACAAAAACCATGTGTCTGGCCGGAACGGTCGGTTCAATGACGTCTCAGAAACGAACGCGAGTGAAGCTGTAATACTGCGTAGTAATAACTTCTAAATATGCTTTTCAAGAGTTAACGGCGTTGGTTATTATCATAGTCGCTCGGATCGTCACGTGTCGTGCTGGAGGATGCGGTGGCAAAACTAAAATCATTTGCTTACTCTTGACTGTGCAACGTTCCTTTTTACTCATAGCTACGCACTAACACACTCTCAATAATGAGGAGTGCAGACTGAATGAGAGGGATAATTGTTGAGGATCTACAGTGCGATGAACATCATCCGATGTTCCTGTGTCTTACAGAGGAATTGAGGACCGCCCACTCTGACGTCAGCAAGGCGCCTAAAGTTGCAAGATTGGAGGAATATCACAGCTGAGAAAGGCAAGTGGCGATCACGCAAGTTGTCTGTCTCTCTCGTCACTGAACCGTCTGATCGAGCTGTTCGTTCTGTGTAGTCAAGTGGTGGAACACCTTGTGCACGTTAGGGGGTTGGTGACGTCACCGCAAGCACAAGATAAATTGGTGAACATGAGCGGATCGCTTCGATCTTTCATTGTGCTGAACTCACATTAGATATCTACGTTGTTCGATCTGTTCATCATCTGGCGCCAGAATCGGAATGTGGCGACATCTTTCTGTCTGGAACGGATTCTCGTGGATCACCTTCGGAAACCACTGCTCTTCTTTCGTCACCGGAGCAGCCATCTCGATCAGTCCTCATTTTCTTTTCGCCGGCGCAGCAATCACTCATGATGGACACCAGTTCCCAGCCTTCGGAAAGCACTACTCTTCTTTCAGCACAAGAACATCTTTGATCCTCTCCTGTATCGGAAGAAGTCCTTGGTCTCACTCCGTCCAGCTCCTCCGGCTTGGTGGAAGAAGTTGACCAACTCAAGTCAGTCTCGACAACAGAGAGTACGAGCATCATCTCCACTTCCGTGATTGAAGCCGCACAAAACGCGATAGGTGCTGTGAGAGATTGGCAAGACAAGCATCCCGACGGCGACAAAGCAGACCCCGAGTTGCTTCACCTCGTCCACCAGCGCGATTGTGCTATCCTTGCTGTTCGCCAGATCAAGGGAAAGACTCAGACAATTGTGCTCGGGAAAGGAACCTCAGAGCCTGCCTCGCGCAAAACTCTCCTGCGTTCCTGTATTCTTGGTTTCCTCGTGTTCGTCTTGGCACTCGTCGAGCAATTCGCCCAGGTCGTCAAGTTTTTTTGCGATGTCGATTCGTCCGCCTCGGCCGGTTCAGCCTCGTCCCAGTCGGACGATGCTCCTCACATCGCTCCATGGGAACTTCTCCCTCCGTTCTGCACGACGGTGAGCATCTACCTCACCTACATGATGTCTGTTATGGAAACACCAGCGACCACGCCGTCATCAGGAGCGGTGGTGCATCCTGATGCCCACAGAAGAGAGAAACTATACTAACCAAAATGTATTAGCATAGTCTTCCCACTAGCCTGGTCTAGCTTGTCGTTTTGGCTTCAATAGGTTGACTCCTTACTGCGATACGCTCGTCGGGAGAGCCTTTTGTTGTCGTCAATGGGGATCATATTGCGAAGATGACCGAGGATTTCTCGTGCGAGTAGAACTAACTGTCATCCGAGTGAATTGATAAAAGCCATTCGGTTCTTATTCGTGAAATAAAGGGACATTGATGCTTCTCGACGCATGATAGATTCTGACTAGAGTCTCGCTTCACAAGAAACGCTAGATTTTGAGTGAGGATGAAGCCACAGTATTCCGCCGTGGCGTACACGCCGACACGCTACGACAGGGAGCTCTACAGTCATAGCTGCTCACTCCGCAAACTCGAGATGGAAGAGAATGAATTGAACGAGTGGAAAGCACAGAATCCTCAGTACAGTCGAGACCATCCACTGCTCATGTGTCTCGAGGAGGGAGTGAGGTTAGCTCGCTCTGACGTCAGTATGACGTCACAATCGGTGCTCAAGGAGTGGAAACGCATCATAACTGAGCAAGACAAGCGACGCTCGCGTAAGTTGCCTATCTCTTTCGTCGTCATTCGTGCCGTCTGATCGAGGGACTACTGATTCGATGCAGAGAGACGGTGGCACTCGATACACACGTTGTGGGGATTGCTGACGCCATCGAGAGGCAAGGAACTTGGAACTTCTTCAATTTCAGCACCGACGGAGCAACAGGATGAAGGTCATTCAACATCTTCGATGGCGGACGATTTGCGCAGCATCTCTGCCACCCAGCATTGGACCCTAGAACGCGCAAAACACGCTGTGACAAAGTGGCGACTCACTCATCCTCAGTCTGACGGAACGGAGCATGAGCTAGTTTGCCTCGAGCGCAGCCTCCAACACGCGCGCGCTGCCACGGGGGCCTTCAATATACTCTCAATTATGCTGCGAGGACGTAACACCAACTCTCGCGTCTAGGTCGAGCGACGCTCGTAGCATCACCAGATGGTCATTCTACCTGCTGCGTTCAGTGTGTCATTGTCCAGGCGCGCTCCAGATTACAAGAAGCTTAATGGAGGTAATCGAGAAGACCGAATTGATTTAGCTGCTAAGTTAGAGTGCTTTGCTTCACGCTCTGTTGGTCAGATTGGCATTGCCCACTAGTAATACTGTAGTATATACAGAGATCATCATGTCGTTGAGCTAGACACCCGCCACTTGCGTATCATCACTACAAGGTAGGCACTATTAAGAACTGATGCAGCTCAGTACGCACGATGGACGGAAAGCACTAATGATCATGATTTCCATATGCACATGACGTACTTGCAATCTTCGAAGCTGGCTATAATTTATAGCCAGCTTGACGGACATTCGAAAAACGATCATAGCCTATAATCGATTGAGCCATTGGGTTGTGATGATCAGAGGCCGCCATGTGACCCTTTGATGTATACCTATGTAGCTACAATGTCCAACCCTTGCGTCATCGTGCATCAGAATCCGAGTGTGAGATTCCGCAGTGTGCCATCCTGATCACTTCTCCTATCTCTTCTCATCTGCAATCGATGATGGACACCAACTTCCAACGATCACCATCGGAATCCGATCGTCTTCTCCCAGCTGTGACGGGGTTGCCTGCGTCGGAGCCCGGCCGTCATCCCCCTCAATCCGCTTCGCCATCACCAGTGCAACGGTCTGATCAACTCCAGCCGTCCTCGACTTCAGATTCGAGCGGCAACCAGGATCCACCTTCCTCGTCAACTTCAACGGCGGACGATAGGCAAAATGCCACGACCGTGTGAATTCGAGCTTTGTTAACTGCAAACGGAGCGCTGAAAAATTGGCAAGTCGACCATCCTCAGTCCGACAGAACTGGATCCTCAGTCCGACAGAACTGATCACGAGCTACTTCGCCTCGAGGGTAACCTTGTGAGCGCTGCCACGGAGCTATTCAAGACACTCTCGACTGGACTGGAAAGAAGCGAGCCAGATCCGCATGCCTCAGTTGCCTCACGCAGATGCCCCACACGACATCAGCTTTTCGCCATCTTCGGGATCTTCATGTCCGCCGTAGAGCCGTTTATGCCGATTGTGCAGGCACTGCTAGACGCGTCCAAGGCACGCTCCTCTGGTTCAAGCTCCTCCGATTCAAGCTCGTCTGGATCAAGCTCGTCCGATGCAGGCGACACCCATAGGGGGTTTTCCCTGCTATCTGTACGATGGTGAGCATCATTGTGACCTACGTCTTGTTCTTCGGCGAACTGCGAAAGACCAGGAACGGTGAGTAACTAAAGTGCACCTAAGACACATCACGTCCCATAGGCTAACGCATCCATATTAGTATAGCTCGTTGATCTAGCTTTTCGTTTTGGCTTCAATCCCCCATGGGTGTTTGGGTGATTGGGTGGTACACACGCACTGGTGCCATCGAAAGGCGGCAAAGCAAGCGGCGGCGTCCTCGACCGACATCCGGAGCTTGACGCGCGCAGTATGAGCACGCGCCGCGCCAAGGCGCATAGCACGGGCACGTCCGTGCACGTGTCCACCAAGCGTCCGACCATCCGCCGCGTGCACTCAGCGGGCGCGGGCGCCGTCAGCGGCTCGGCCACGGGCTCTGGTACCTCCTCGTCGTCGTCCGCCACGGTCTCCTCGTCGTCTTCTGTGTCCTCCGCGTCCAGCAGCGCAGACAAGTCCAAGCTCCGCGCGAATCGCGAGCGTCGCCGCCGCGAACGCAATTTGGAAGACGATGAGCTCGAGCAAAAGTTCAGCAACCTCTCGGTCTCGGCGCCCGTGTTCACGCCCGCGGCCATGCGCTCGTCCACGTTGACCTCGCCCACGGCGTCTTGGCTGGCCAAGGCCAAGCCCGCCCAGCAGCGACGCGTGCCGCCCGTGTACCAGAAGCAGCAACAGCAGCAGCAGGAGGAGCAGGCCACACCCGTCAAGCCACCGACGCCCATGAGTCAGTGGTCTGTGCCTTCCCCAAAGGAACCAAAGGAGACCAAGGACCGATCTGCGAGCGTAGAGCGTCGACCACGTCGTCAGCGTATCGGGACTCTGGGCTTCTCGCGCTCGGGCGCAGCGTCGCCGTCGATGAACCGCCGAACACCGACGACACCGACGAGCGGCTCGTTCCAGCCGTCGCTCCAACTCGGGACTTCGACTCGTGATACGGCTTCGACCGAGTCGACTGGCAATCTACGGAAGCGCAGCGACAGCACGGGCTCGGACGACGAGTACGGCAGCGACGACGAAGTGTATCCGGAGAAGGCGGCGTCGACAAGCGGCCCGAGCGCTTTCCCAGAGCGCTTGACGCTCTTCACGCAGCAGAAGAAGGTGCCCAAGAACGTCGTGAGTCGCGGGGCTGTCATCGACACGGTCTTCGCCGCGCTCTTCACCAAAAAGGAGAAGTCGCGCGCCGACCATCGTCGCTTCAGTGCCTTCGGCGACGACGATGACACGGGCACGGAGACGGACGAACCGAACGAGGACTTTGTCAAGCGCGGACTGGCGGCGTCGCTCTTCAAGGACAGTCTGGACGGCACGATCAACTTGGACTTTGCGCGGCGCGGCCACTTGAGCGACGAAGAAGCCATCGACCGCTTCATCACGCCGGCGTTCATCCACACGCTCGTGACCGACATGCGCTTCGAAGACTTTCGCACGGCCAGTGCGCGTATCGACATTCTCCGCGCCATTCACAAGAGCTGTCCGACCAAGCGCATTCATATCGCCCGTGCGCTGGCCGACGCGACTTCGTTGCGCTATCAGTACGTCGTGGCGTTGACCACCAAGGCCCACGCGCTGGAAATCGAGAAGAACAAGGTCGTGGTGAACCACAAGAACGACCACAGTCACGGCTTCACGGAACTCTTGCGTTACGCGATTGAACACGTCGGCGAGAGTCTCAACAGTATCACGGGCGCGTCGACGAATGCCGCCATCTCGCAACGTCAGGGTGATGAGCTCGTCCGCAACTACCTGCTCGCCTTGGTGTACCTGTGGCGTACGCACTGGTGGGACACTGCCGGCTCGGATGATGAGGAATTGATCACCTGTGCGGGTCAGTTCGTTGCGTACGTACCTCAGGTGACACCGGAGCTGCTCGACCGCTTGCTCCGCTATTGGCCGACGCGCTTCCCGCCGCAGGAAGTGATCGCCATCCGTATGATCGCGCGAGTGATCATGACGAGTCCTCCACTGCACACACTCAACGACCCTCGCAGTGCCCGTCTGCCGATCCGTGTGTTTGCTCGCCTTGCGCAGTCCGTGCGGAGCTCCAACACGCAGGTCGCGCAAGAAGCCCTGGCCTTCACGGGCTGTCAGTTCGCGCTCGTGCATTTCCTGGGGCATTACGAGGAGATCTACAAGGTCATTTCCGAGGCGTTCCACACGAACGCGACGTCGCACTGGAACGCCGGCATCCGGACAACGTCGGAGGGACACTTCGACCGCGCGCTGGACTATGCTCCGATCGAGGCGCTGAGCACAGAGATTTAGGTAGTAAGGAGACAACATAAGTAGGTAGGCAGGTAGAGTGAGTGCGTGAGTTTGTGGTCAGTGCCATGTTTCCTCCCTTGTTTAGGTGTGTTTACCGCTGCAGCCGCTGAGATCAAAGCCACAAGCCATAGAAATAACTAGATAGATGACAAACTGACCACAGACAAGAGTTCCACCGTGTCAAAAGCCGTGTTGCGTATCGTTGGAGACCCAGAAAGACCACGTACCAGTCCAAGGACGACGAGGAAGATCCAGAGCTTGGCGTTGCGTCGCCAAATGGCCTTGCGGAGCTGCACACCTGAGCGTTCAAACTTGACCGACTGCCGATTCAGCTTGTCCGTGCGATCCACCAGCAGCTCAAACTTTTCGCCGCGTTCCAACACTTTTTCTATAGCATGGGTAACAAGCAACGCGTTACAACGAGCGCACCCCAGGGAGAATACGAGGAGAAAACGCACCAATGTTCTCGACCATGCTGTCCTTGACCTCGTCCAGCTGCTGCTGCACGCGCGTGAGCGAGTCGGCGTCAGGGTGGGCGTTGTAGTACTCCTACAGGGTCATACACACGCCGCATGAGCTTCTCGTTTCAAAGAGCTACGTGCACTTGGAACCCCACCATTTGGCGGCGGATGACGTGCTGGTACTCGTCGTTCATGGCAAAAGCGATGGCGGTCTGTCCGCGGTCGCCGTACATGGCGCGGAACTGCTTCTTCATGTCCTCGAGGAAGAGGAACGACACGCGTCGCGTAAAGTCGTTGTCCACCATGCACAGGTACGTGATGTGATCTTCCACAATGTAATGGAACACGTGTCTACCCCATACACACACGTACAACATCGTCAGTTTCTCTTCATGTATCTCCGTGCGATCCCACGTACTTGTCGTAAACGTAGGACATGCGGCCATCCTTGGTCGGGATCTTGCCCAACAACACGCGCGTGACCGTGGGGAAGTTGCCCGACGAGGCCGTGTACTCCGCGAGCACGGTCTTCTCGCGCGAGACTAACGCATAGACCTGTCATCCACGCACATGTTCACGGCGTTAGCATCCTCGTAGCGCGTCATAGAGAGCCAGAAGCGCGTACGATCGGCATGGTCGTCGCAAGTCGATCTTGAAGCTTGTGCTTTCCTCCCGCGGAAGAACAATCCCTCGTTGGGAGTCAAGCCAGTTCCGAATTGACGGACCAAGCCCTCGTAGAAAATTACAATAAGGGACAAAGAAGGTCGCCTGTGTCGTGTGTTACATTCGTGCAACATCCTATGCACCCATGTGTCGAGAATGTAGCCATCTATGGTCTGAGGGCGTCTCACAATGGACGTGGAAGGAGAGCCGTGTGTTCATGGCACATGTTCCACACTACATTCATATCTTACTCTCCCATTGAAGAAGATTGACCCTCCACACTCAGGTTGTGTCGGCAACGTACAGACCGCGGTTCCTATGTGACGCTTGCCTCTCTTTCTGGAAGGCGCGCGTACTGCCGTACTGACGACCGCGACGGCCGTTGCTGCGAGCCACCTGATGATGTTTCGAGAATCTCGACGATCCGTCGATACCCTACAGCTCTTGCCACAGCCAAGCACTGTTGGGTGTTACATGGGACCTGCATTGCCGCCAGGTACTCGACGACCCCTTCGTGGCCGCAAGCACTAGCCCAATAGACTGCGGAGGGAGAGCAGCCTTCTTGACGATGCTGGAAAAGGAACTGCACAACCTCGACATGTCCGTTTTTCGACGCTAGATCCATCGCCCGACGTGTGCAGGGTGCGCCAAGTGCATGTAGGAATTGGACAACTCGCAAGTGGCCTCCCTCGGCCGCTCCATCCATTGCTTGGGCCGTGCACTCAAGCGGCGCGCCCTCTCGTACTAGAATCTGAAGCAGTTGGTAGTTTCCTTGCACTGCGGCAATGTCCACTGCGCTGCTTGCGGATTCAACGAGATCCAATTCGCCAATTAACCTCACTCTCTCCACATCTTGACGACGTACAGCTTCTTCCAAGTCGTGAGGATCAAGTCGCATTCCTCTTTCACGACCAAAGAACTCTAGCATGTCTTTCCTGGTGGGTTTGTCGAGCAGCTTTCGCAGCAGCTGGGCTCCATCCTCAAGCTTTGGCCAGTTCGACAGCACGGGTTGGTTAACGCAAATCCATTGGACGATTTCAAAGTGACCATTGATGATCGCGCCATACAGGCCAATCACAGTACAGCCCACTCGGACTTCGTAGTCGTCTTGGCTCATAGGATCCAAAGTTTCCCATCCCGTTGATGTCGTAGAAGCGGCGTGTAGCGGCTCACAATCGAGGATATGACGATTCCCATGGATAGCAGCGAGATCCACAGCGATCGAAGACAAAGCGGAGAACGCAGCACCCTTCTGAGCCGCCTCTTCGTTCACATTCATCTCAGCTTCCACCTCCATCAGCTCCGATTCGAAGCATTCCTGAATCGACACAAGCGATGCATCAACAGAGTGAAATAGACTCTTGCGCTTGCGAGGGCCTCTTCGGGCCGATTGAACGCGCAGGTGATTCACTGAAGACTTGTCGCGGCAAATCCAATCCACAACGTCGACTCTGCCGATCCACACAGCTGCATACAGCCAGTCTTGCAGTGAATGGATCTCGCAATTGCGCATGTGCCATGTCACCTGTGCTAGATCGGCACTCTCCACCGTCGTGTACATGAATTGCTTGCTGCATTCGAGGCAACCAATGCGCTTAAGACGATCGTGTAGCCAAAATGCCCCGATGAAATCGCTACGCTCGGCAAGCAGCTCCATGTCCTTGCTTGGCTGATCGGAGAAGCGAGCTAGCCAGTATATCCATCCGCGGTCCACTGCGACTGTGGAATTGTGAACAAGTGGACTGTTCATCACAAACTGTGAGATAATCTCACCGGTTTCTCGTGGAAGGCTTCGAGAGCGGCATACTTTGGACACAGCTCGTAGCACAAACCGTCGTGTCTTCCGTCTCCAAACCAATCGTGGACTGTCTTCCGTGTACGATGGGTTGTCAGTGGCATCTCGCGCATAACGCTTGTGTCGAGTCGTTACAATATAGTTCAGAATTGCGATGCTTTGATCATCTTCGCGCAAAGCAAGCTTGACGAGCGTGCTCGCATGGGAAAGCCGTGGCCAGCTTTTCAGCTCGTCTCGTATGTACACTCGGTAAACGACGGAGGGTTGTGAGGAGGCAACAGCTTCATGTAGAACGTCGACGGGGCATTTGGTGTTTGGTCGGTTCTGAAAAAGCCACGCAAGCACCATCCACCGACTTTCATTTGCGACGTAAGTCAGGATCGAGCTTGGACACGCTTGGTCTGGATGCTCACGCAACCAGTCGACCACCATCCACGGTGTGGTATTCCTTTCGAGTAAGTAGGCACGGGGTGCTTCTTTGTACTGAAGCCAGGATACAAGATGCCGGTATCTATTCTCTTGTGCCCAGCGCAGGCCAGGGTGGTCGTTGACGGTCAGTGTTTGACGGTCATCGTTGCTCTTAAAACTGGGACGGCTCGATCGCGAAGGAGGGAAGTAATCCGAGCGGAAGGCATGTTCGTACGGCGAAATGGGGTCCGCCACGCGACCCAGGCCTTCGTACGACGAGGGCTTGGGATCCGGTCTACCAGGATGTCGTCTGGCGGTGTGGTCCACCACGCGTCCGTCGCCGTCCGTCGTCTCCTGCCATCCCGGTGGTGGGTCATCGGTCGGCAGACTCCAAGAGATCTAGTGCACAGTGAGTTGGGATTGTGTGCTTCAAGGTACACGAGCATGATCGACCAAATACATACCTCGCGAGTGAGGGGGTTGACGTATAAGACACGTCCGTGCGAGTCGCGCGCGTGCTCCCAGCCCACCCTCGTGTCCATTGTCGTCGCTCTGGTGTTATGAGGCTCTGGCTATTCACTTGGAGAAGCCCATGGTATCGGCTCTTCCAGATTTTTGTCATACTTGTGTTTTGAGACGTTCAGTCTTTCTTACCCATCCTATTGCCATGGTTTCTCGACCGTTGCGTTTGCGAGTTCCATCGCCTAAAACAGAGGGATCCATAATAACGAGCCATAAGGAGTGCAGCCTTCTTCACTGCCTTTTGAAAGCGTCAGGTCGTGCTTCCCCAAGTCGGGTGTGAGCCGAGTGGTCCTATAGTTATTTCGATGTCGTTATACAGGGGACATTTCTGGCATGGAAAGCATGCCTTGGTCAACATTCGATATCCTCTTCAGTTTTATGCATGGGTGCTAGGATAGGAGCTGCATTGATGAAAGGATGCGCTTTGCTTCGGTTTTGGCGTTTTGAATAGGAGTTGCCAAATTATTGATGTTCAGCTGATCGGGCTGCCGAGGCAGAGCGCGTTCGTCGATCAGCACACGGGTTCCTTAACCGCAGGTGGCCAACACCTCGTCATCAAGTTCAGCTGGCAACAGAGAATAGAGGAACTTGTCCGCACTTCAATGCGTTGTCACAACGATCGCAAATGCGAATCTGTGCGTGACCATTTGTGTCGCAGCTTGTTACGTCGTTGGAAGACTGTGGTTGGTGTGGTGTTTGAGCCATTCAAAGCGGAACGTTGTGTCATTGTCATAGTGCGCGATGGAGAAGCCGAAGACACCAAGCGTGACGCCAATGCACGCTGTCTGCAAAGCCACAAACTGGTGCTCGAGCGAGAAGAGACATTGATCCAGTGCACGTAAATGACCAGGGCGATGCAGGACCCGACCGTAGACTCCTGCCATAACGAGACGCACGACCAGCTGCGAGAGAGCAGGCGAATGTCGGCTTGCCCGATAAACACCACGTACGGTGCACCGGGAAGCTGACTAATGGCGATTGCTACGATCCAATAGAAGAACGGCACGAAGAGCGACGTGAAGGTACTCCAGATCAACGTCTCGCGGCAGTGGTAGAGCTGTGAAAGATGGTATAAGTACTCGGCTTCAACCGGCGTCAAGGCTTTGAGTGGCTCCCCAGGAGAGGACGCTCGTATCTGTTTAGCTAGGTCACGAAGAGGAGGATAGGAGGACTCGACGGCGAGGGGATTCAAGCCATTGATGGACTTGGTCAGTGACGGCAATACTGTAGGTGAGACTTGCACGAGGAACTGGCTACGGATCTCTGGCATCTCCAGCGCTTCGTTTCGTTCCTTGCTGGCAGCGCGTTGGAGCCGATCGACTTCACTCATCTGGAGTTGAATGGCTCGGGTGGCTGCGATTTCTCTATAAGATGATGAATACCAACGTGTAGACGGACTTGGACGTCTGCATACAAGTAGACGTGAAGAAAGAGCTGTACGTCGCGACGTGGATGGCAGCGAGGTTGCCACCTGCGTCGTGGATTTGTCCCTTGACCCAGAGCTTGTTGCGGATCCAGGCCTTGAGGGAGGAACTGCAGACAGATCGCCATGAGGAACTGGTACGCCGCAGGATTCGACTGAAGATAGCGGCAAACACTGCGTACGCATTCATGCTGTGGATGACGGACGTGATCATTTGAAAGTCCTGGAACAGCTTGGCTCGGTATTGAACCGCCTTGGCTGGATCATGTGGATCCCACAGTCCTTTCCAAGCGACTTAGAGACGAGTGATCCAGCTGAAAGCCGCGTAAACGGGCATGATCAGTGTCGTGGAGAACGGCACAGGAAAGACATCGATGATCTCGGCCGTCGCGATCAATAGGACGATCTGGAAGGCGCTGTGGACGAGATTGAGTAGCACGGCCTTGCCAGGTGGGTAATAAAACTGTGGCAAGTGCACTTGCGCCTGGAAATCACTACAGATCGAGACGATCCACCATCGCAGCAGTGTCCGGAGAAAGAAGAAGTAGTTGCGGCGCCACCCGAGCCGTGCATCACGAAGAGGGATGCCCTCGACAAGCAGCGTGCACGCCAACGTGGGAAGAACTGCTGAGCTGAGAATGGTGAGCTTTCGTAGGGTCGAGGGCGAGCTATAGGCGTTGAGACAAAGGAGCTTGTCGATGGAGTAGTGGCCCTGCCAATCAACATGAGAGTATGTAGTGACTCGGACCAGAAGCCTGTTACACTCACCGACTGGAGCGCAACCACTGCACACAAGGCCGTCCGTCTTTGGACGAGGCGGCTTGAATCAAAGACACGGGAGGTGGTGCTGGCGCGATCACTGATGAGAAGCGCATCGCCAGGCTTGACGGGAAGTGATACGGAGCAAGACGTTTGGTCCACGCTATTGCATCATTGCCCGAAATACTCGACACCAGCAATAGACACTACTACTGAGTTGCTGTGCAGCTAGCTAAAAGCTCATTATTATGAATGTCGATGCCCTACGTTGCTGGTAGACTCGTGGTTGTGTTGACGGCGTGGTGCCTGAGCCATTCGAACTGGAACGTCGTGTCATTACCGTAGTGTGTGACTGAAAAAGCGAATACCCCGAGGGCAATGATGATGCATCCTGTTTGCAAGGGCACAAACTGGTGCTCCAAAATGAAAAGGCACTGATCCATCGCGCGTAAATGGCCTGATCGACGCAGAATCCGGCCATAGATGAGGCCGATGACAGCACGAACGGCCAATTGCGAGCCAATGCGTTGTGAGAGCACGTGGATGTTGGCCATGCCGATGAATCCAACGTATGGCGCACTAGGAAGCTGGCGGATGGCGAGGGCAGTGATGAAGTAGAAGCACGGGACGAAGAGAGACGTAAACATTCGCCAGAGTAGGACTTCACGGCAGTGATAGAGCTGCGTGAGTCGGTCAAGGTACTCGATCTCCACGGGCGTCAACTCCTTGATTGGATTCAAATCTGAGGACGACGCTCGTAGACGCGCAGCCATGACTCGCAGAGGGATGTATGCGGATTCCACCGCGAGAGACGTTAGTGCACCCGCAGATTTGGTCCGCGGAGGTAGCACACTAGGTACAATTCTCTGGAGGAGCTGAGTAAGAGCTTTGCGCGTGTCTAAGAACCCTCTTGACAATCGACTGACGGTGCATTGGAGACGATCGACCTCATTCATTCGATGGCGGATAGCCTGGAACGCGAGGATGTCTTTGACAACGCCCCACATAATGAGGAACACCAATGTGTAGACTGATTTCGACGTCTGCATGCACGTGGCAGTGAAGATCGAGTGGAAGAAGGAGCAGTTCGTCGCGACGTGGATAGCGGCGAGGTCACCGCCCGAGTCGTGGATCTGCGCCTTGACCCAGAGCTTGTTGCGGATTCACGCCTTGAGGAACTGGAGGCAAATCGCCATGAGAAGCTGGTACGCGGCGGGGATATGGCTGAAGATGGTGGCAAACACTGCGTATGCGGTCATACTCTGGATAATAAACGTGATCATGTGGAAAAGTTTGAGCAGCTTGGTGCGATACTGGAGTGCTTTAGCTACGTCGGCTTTATCCCACAATTGTTTGCGAGCGACGTAAAGACGAGTGATCCAGCAGAAAGCGGCGTAAATGGGCATGATGAGTGTCGTCGAGAACGGAACAGGAAACACGCCGATGATCTCGGAAGCTGCGACTAGGAGAGCCACTTGGAATGCACTGTGACTGAAATTGAGCACCATACCTTTGTGGAGAGGGAAGTAAAACTCGGGCAAGTGAGCTTGGGCTTGCAGCTCACTGCAGACCGAGAACAACCACCAACGCAGCAATGTCCTGAGGAAGAACGAGTAGTTGTGACGCCAACCGAGTCTTGGATCACGAAGAGGAACGCATTCGACGATCAGGACGCAAGCCAACGTCGGAAGTGGCGTGATCGCGAGGGTCGAGAGTGTGCGGGTCGCTGACGGCGTTCCGTATGCGTGAAGACAGAGCAGTTTGTCAAGAGAGTAGTGTCCTTGCCAATCGACGTGGGAGTATTCATTCACCCTCAGCACGAGCTTAAAGACACGCGTCGACCAAAGCCACCGCCATGTCGAATTCCTGCTACTTTCAATAATGGCGATGTGCATACTGGATGGGCGGGATCGGATAGCCGAGACGGATGGTGCCGGTACGATCATGACTAAAGGAGACTAGAGGATTGTCGAAGCGTGAATGATCAGCTTGATGACGACGAACGTCGGCATTGCTCGACGCAGAGTATATTTACCCATCGGCTATTTTGCTCAGTCGTTCAAGTCAGTGGCTTGTGGAGTTGGTATGTTTGAGCCATGCGAAGCGAAACGAGATGTCGTTGCCATAGTGCTGCACGGAGAACGCGAAGACGAACAGCGCCACATTGACACACCCGGCTTGGAACGGCACAAGCTGATGGCGAAGGACGAAAAGCAGTTGTCGTAAGCCGGACGGAGACGACGTTCGGCTCAGCTCCCGCAAGAAGAGAAGCAAGAGAACGACTCGAGCGAGGACTTGAAGGACGATGCGATGCGTCAGCGTCGACAAGTCGGCGTGGCCAAGGTAGCTCATGTGCACGCGATTAGGTAGATGCTGTAGCGTGCTGACGAAGACCAAGTAGAAGACTGGTGCAATGATTTCCATGTAGAGACGAAGGAGAAGCACTTCTCGGCAGTGGAATAGCTGAGTTTGCTTCTGGATCCACGCAGTTTCGGCGACTGTCGGTGTTTGGTCGACTATTAGTCGAGCTTGTGTCTTGATCTGGGTTGCGAGGGCTCGATACGGCGGGTACATTGACTTGATAGCAACTGTAACACTTCCAGGAGATGAGTCCTGTGTTGAGATGCGTATCATGGCCAGTAACTGGGCTTGCGTGGTGTTTGACTGGGTGATACTCTTCCGTCGAAGGCGGTCGACACGAGTTGTGAGTCGCGAAATCGATCGGATCGACAACCCGTCTTGAAGAATGTTCCAACCCACCATCAACAGCAACGTCACTACCGACTTGGACGTCTGGAAACAGGTAGAAACAAACAACGAGTGAAAGAACTGCGTGCTCGTCGCGACAAGTATTGGTGCCATGTCGTCGCCTTGGGCATAGAGTTGTGCTTTCCGCCACAGCCTGTTTCGGACGAAGATCTTGAATGCCTGGATCGTCATCACCATCAAGACTTGATATCGACTCGGGATGCGACCGAAGACCGTCACCAGAGCCGCGTAAGCCGTGATCATTTGCACCATGAAACCCATGAGATCGATGAATTTCCATAACTTGGTCCGAAATGCGAGCGCTTTCTCGGGTTCGTCCTTGCTCCAGAGATCTTTCCGTGCCACGTAGATGCGTGTGGCCCAGCAGAAAATGGCGTAGATGGGCATGACGATCATAGGTGCGAAGGGGATCGGGAAGACACCAATACTCACGACAAAACCGATGAGGACGGCGATGAGAAAAGTGGCGTGGGCGACATTCAGCAAGGCAGCTTTACCAAGAGGGAAATGAAGTTCGGGGACGTGCGCCTGGCTCATGAGCTCGAGGCCGAACGACGTACACCACGAACCGATAAACTCGAAGGAAGAACGCCCAATTCGCACGCCAACCAAGAGACGGGTCCTTGAGTGGTATACAAATGAGGAGTAGCGTGACGACCATAGCCGGAAGCGGTGGTAGCACTAAATAAACGAGCTGGCTGGCCGTCACATGAGGAGTAACCATCACTTCATGGTACAAACCCACGAGTTTATCGAGTGAATAGCTTCCTTGCCAGTCCGCATGTGTGTAGTTCCACATCAAGCGGGCGATCGCTCTCTGCTTCTGGATCAGCCATCGCTCTGTTGCACTTGTACCAGCGACAACCTCCAAAGAGCTGACGGTCGGACCTATTCGACGTGAACCCTTGGCAGAACGAGATACTGTGACGGGCTCTGGTACGATCATTGTGAATTACCACGGCGTTCACAGCTGTAAACGGCATGCTTGAGCTTTGTCGGCAACGACGACCAGGAATAGTCAGCTGGAGAGGCTCCGCGTATTCTCGGAGGTTCGTCGTTAGAGCACCGCATCCATCCATTAATCACCTGCGATGGACGTTGCGTTGGTGGTTTTGAGCCATGCAAAGCGAAACGAGATGTCGTTGCCATTGTGCTGCACCGAGAAGCCGAACACGAAGAGAGACACGCTCACACACTCGACTAGTATCGGCATGCCTTGATACCGCGTAATGAAGAGCAACTGTCTTAAACCTGAAGGAGTCGTCGACGATGACGCTTGCTTGAGCTCGTGCACAAGCACGAGCAAAAGCACGACGCGCGTGATCACTTGGAGGAAAATGCGCTGGGACAGAAGCGGGAGGTCGGCGTGACCGAGGTAGCTCATGTATGTTCGATTCGGAATAGCCTGGAGAGTGCTCACGAAGACCAAGTAGAAGATTGGTGCGATGATTTCCATGTAGAGGCGAAGTAACAGTACTTCTCGGCAGTGGAAAAGCTCCGTTTGCTTGTGAAGCCACGCCACCTCGGCGGCTGCTGGCGCTTGGTCACTGGTATGAGAAACTTGTGCCTTGATTTGGGTGGCAAGGGCTCGATAAGGCAGATACGAGGACTCAATCGCAAGGCAATTGCTTTCAGCGGACGAGTTGTGTTTGGTAGCGCGTACCATGAGCGATAACTGGTCTTGGGTGGTGTTGTACGACACGTTGAGCTTGCTTCGAAAACGTTCAACACGAGTTGTGCGTCGCGAAATCGATCGGATCGACAACCCGTCTTGCAGAATATTCCAACCCACCATCAACAGCAACGTCACCACCGACTTGGACGTCTGGAAACAGGTAGAAACAAACAACGAGTGGAAAAACTGCGTGCTCGTCGCAACAAGGATCGCCGCCATGTCGTCATGTTGCGAATTGAGTTGAGCCTTCCGCCACATAATATTCCGCACGAGTATCTTGAATCCCTGGATCGTCATCACCATCAGCAGCTGATACCGACTCGGGACACGACTAAAAACCGTCGCCAAGGCAGCGTAGACTGTGATTATTTGCACCATGAAGCCCATGAGATCGATGAAATTCCAAAGCTTGGTACGAAACGCGAGGGCTTTCTCTGGCTGGGTCTTGCTCCAGAGTTCTTTTCGCGCCACGTAAATGCGAGTGGCCCAGCAGAAGATGGCGTACAAGGGCATTGTGATCATAGGTGTGAAAGGCACGGGGAAGACTCCGGCAACAATGGTCAACGCGATCATGAGTGCAATCTGGAACGCGGCGTGGACGATATTGAGTAACGCTGCTTTGCCGAGATGGTAACGAAGTTCCGGAACATGTGATTGGCTCTGGAGTTCAAGACTAAAGGACGAACACCACGAGCCGATGAACTCACGAAGGAAGAACGTCCAATTTGCCCTCCAGCCGAGAGATGGGTCCTTGAGCGGAATCGTGACAAGAAGCAGCGTGATAATCATGGCTGGTAACGGAGGAAGCAGCAAGTTGAACAACTGGGGCTTCTCCAGAATTGGATCAGTGGTCACGTCGTCAAACAAACCCATGAGTTTATCCAGTGAATAGCATCCTTGCCAGTCCACATGCGTGTAGTTCCACAGCCACCGAGCGATCGGTCTCGACTTGTGTATCAGTCGTCGTTTTGCCGTCCCAGTCCCGACAGCAATGTCGACAGAGCTGGTGGTCGGACCCCGAGAAAGTGTAGCGCTGTTTGGATGAGGTAGAGGTGAAGGCGCGGGAACAATCATCACACGTGCGGATCAGCGACACGACCGACCAAAAGCCCACGATGGTTACTGGAATGAGACGACCAAGAATAGCTGAAGAGACCGTCCTTCGATCTGGAGGAAGCACATGAAAGCTTAATCTCACTCACTCATGCGATAGCGCATCTGATATCAGTGTTGCTGGCTTGGACATCAACGCATGAGCTGGGGCAGATGACCAAGAGCAGTGAGCTGAAATACCTCAAGAGGTGGGGGATGCCTGTCATCATGCTGACTCCTTTTCGCTCAATCATCGTCACGGAATCGCATACCTTCTGTTAGGATTGGCTGGGAACCAGTCCGTGTCGTCAGCTCGTCGATTACCAGCAAGCTACTGTCAGTAAAAAACCTTGTTGAGACCTTCACTCGGGACGCGCTCGCCGTCTCGATTGGCTGAACGAGTATCCAGTCGTCCGATTGTCGATTACCCGCACGACTCGTGTCAGTAAGCGTCACTAGAATGAGCTCAATGGCGATGGCGACGCATGTAGGAAGCGCTGGAATGCCTCTCGGTGCAAGACTCATTCTCGAATCGACCATTGTCTGGGCAAGTCAACCAGGAAGAGCAACAAGTTCGCAATGTCGGAAGCTCAGGAAGTGGACGTGTACGCGTCCGAAGTGAACAGTCCGTACGCGGCGCTGACGACGCCATCGAATCGTAATAAGGTGGACACGATCGTCGATATTGAAGTCGAGTCGGAGAAGGAGGAAAAGAACCAGGTCTCGATCGCGGAGCTCTTCTCGTTCGCCGACAAGACCGATGTCTTGCTCATGACAGTCGGTACGATCAGTGCGCTCGGTGCTGGTACGCTTCGTCCGTTGCTCATGCTGCTCACGGTGATGCGGTGAACGCCTTCAATCCATCAGGGGTCGACATCTCGCCAGACGAGTTTCGAACCAAGGCCAACATCGTCTCGCGGAACTTCGCCATCGTCGGTGGCGCTGGTGTGGTTGGCATCTTCATGCAATCGGCGTGTTGGGCGACAACTGCGGCGCGGCAAGCCAAACGCATCCGATCAGCCTACGTGCGCGCGATTCTCCAAAAAGAGATTGGCTGGTTCGACGTCAACGACCCGATGCAGCTCTCCTCGCGTGTGGCCGAAGCGATGGTGACGCTCGAAGCGGGCATTGGTGCCAAACTCGCGGAAGCTCTCTACTTCTTCTCCACGGTGGTGGCTGGCCTCACCATCGGCCTTGTGCTCGGCAGGGAACTCGCACTCATTACTCTGGCGTTCACGCCGGTGCTTGCAGTGACGACCTTCTTTATGATGAAGATTGCAGCTCGTGCAACTCAGGAGAGCATTGAAGCGTACGTAAGAGCAGGAGCGGTGGCCCAGGAGGCGCTGAGCAACATCAAGACGGTGCACATGTTCAGCGCCATGGATTCGTTCGTAACCAAGTACGACAACTCCTTGCAAGGCTCGATTACTGCTGGTATTCGCAAGGGAATTTCTGGTGGCGCCAGCAAGGGTGTCTTGTGGTTCTGCACATATAGCATGTACGCGTGCGGTATGTTCTTCGGTACGTTGTTCGTTCTGAACGATCGTCGCGACGGATGTACCGGTGACAAGTGCTACGACGGAGGTCACGTGCTGACAGTCTTCATGGCCGTCATGATCGGCGGCATGGGAATTGGTCAAGTCGCCCCTGGCATCGAAGCCTTCACTGCTGCACGGGCAGCTGCGTACGACATGATGAAGGTCATCAAGCGTCCTTTGCCTATTGATCCATTCTCTCTCGATGGTAAGAAGCTCGGCAAGGTCGTCGGACAAATCGACTTGGAACACATCCGATTCGCATACCCATCCCGACCTAACAGCATCGTGTGTACCGACTACTCGCTTCGAATCGCCCCTGGTGAGACCGTCGCACTCGTCGGACCAAGTGGCAGTGGCAAGAGTACTGCCATCGCATTGCTCGAGCGATTCTACGACCCAGCCGCTGGTATCGTCCGTCTTGATGGCACTGATCTCCGATCGCTCCAACTCCCATGGCTTCGTGAACGTATCTCGCTCGTCAGTCAGGAGCCAGTCTTGTTCGCTGGTACCATCGGCGAGAACATCGCCATGGGAAAGCCAGGTGCCACGCGCGAGGAAGTGGTCGAAGCCGCCAAGAAGGCCAACGCATACCCGTTCATCTCCAACTTCCCACAGGGCTTCGACACCGACGTCGGTGACCGTGGCGCACAGATCTCGGGTGGTCAGAAACAACGTATCGCCATCGCTCGTGCCATCCTCCGTGACCCAGACGTGCTTCTCCTCGACGAAGCCACGAGTGCGTTGGACAACGAAAGCGAGCGCATCGTGCAGGAGTCGTTGGACCAGTTGTTGAAGTTGAAGAAGCGCACGACGATCATCGTGGCGCATCGTTTGTCTACGATTCGTCATGCGGACTTGATTGCGGTGACGAAGGACGGCGAGATTGTGGAGCAGGGCACGCACGATCAGTTGCTGTCGCTCCCGGACGGCGTGTACATGTCGTTGGTGGCGAAGCAGATGGGCGACCACTAACAAGTCTAGCATTCCATACAGCTAAACTGCATAGAAACACGATCCCCCTTGCATTTCATCGCCTTGTTCGTTGGCCAATGTGGTCGTCGTGAGCTAATCCCCACCAAGACTAGGCTAGTAATTCCACGGTCTCACCTTGTTCGGGGACTTGCACTAGCATCTCGTCTCGTCTTGGCATTGGACGGTTGACGTCATACAACGTGGACCGAGACAACAATGAGAGTGCCGACCCCACGCCGCGTGCTCCTGGCCATCGGCGTGCTCGTCGTGCTCCGCAAGGGCGTGCAGGGCGTGCGCGAGGCTCTGCTCTCGTGGCTCCAGGGCTCTGGCGACAGCAGCGCCGTCGTGGCCGCCGCAGCGGCGTCGCCACCATGGCGTCTCTTTAGTGCGTTCCTTCGGGATCTACGTGATGACAAAGTGAGCAAGGTGTTGCTCGCCAGCAACTTCGTGCTTGTACAGGGGAAGGAAGGCTTGGATACTTACAAGTACGTGTGGAGTCTAGGCGTGATGGGTACTGTGTCGCTAATGGTGACTGGTGTACTGTAGAGTGCTCGTGCCGCCACGAACCGAGAACACGTACATCTTGGACACGTTGGTGCGAGCTGGTGTTGAATTCGGGACGCTGCAGCCGCCTGCGACGCGTAAGATCTTCCCGTTGGTCATGGCCCTCATTCCCTTCATGTACGTGTACCTGCCGTTTCGTTCTCCTGGCTTCCGGTGTACTTACTTGGGTGGTCGAGCAGCTATCTTGGCTTGACGTATCGAATGCTACGAGGACTCTTTGGTGCGGAAAGTGGTGGAGTCGGCAAAGACGGCAGTCAGAAGAAGGGACTACTTCGACGCGCCTCTGGATCCAATCGCATCTCGTTCGATGATGTCGCGGGCATCGATGGAGCCCGTCAGGAACTCGGTACGTGGCGCATTGTACGTTTTGCTGAAATATCACATCTCACACACGCTCCATGTGACAGAGGAAGTGGTGGATTTCCTCAGGAACCCAGCGCGATACGAAGCTATTGGTGCCAAGGTGCCAAAGGGTGTCTTGCTCTGTGGTCCGTCGGGTACCGGAAAGACGCTGTTGGCGCGTGCCGTTGCTTCTGAAGCTGGTGTTGCCTTCCTCTTCTGCTCTGCGTCGGATTTCGTTGAGATGCTCGTTGGTCGAGGCGCAGCGCGTGTTCGAGATCTGTTCACGCAGGCTTCGCAGCACCCACAGTGTATCATCTTTATTGATGAAATCGACGCGCTCGCCAAAGCCCGTGGTGGTCTCAACTCCAACGACGAACGCGAGCAAACGCTGAATCAGCTCTTGACGGAAATGGACGGCTTCGAGGGTAATGTCAACGGTGTGATCGTCATCGCGGCCACCAATCGTCCCGAGGTGCTCGACCCTGCACTCTGCCGCCCTGGGCGATTTGACAGACACGTATACGTCGGTCTACCAGACGCCAGAGGTCGTGAAGCTATCTTGCGCGTACATACAAAGAATGTGCGTCTCGATGACGACGTCGACCTCACGGTCATATCTGAGGAATGCGGCCACCTCGGACAGCAGTCAGGCGCTCAACTCGCGAGCCTCGTGAACGAAGCCGCGTTGCTTGCTGTGCGACATGGTGATACAACTGTGAAGCACTGTCACTTTGAATTGGCGATGAACCGCGCTTACGAAGCGCATTGTAAGAACCTCACAGGTGCCTTTGACTTTGAAGTGAGCTAATATGTGGTATCTATTCGTTTGTATGGGCCCTCATACCTGAGATCCTTTGATATCAATATTAATATCAGAGTAGAACAATCGTCTTCTATCCCGAAGCCTTCGGTCGGATTTTCTCAATATGGACTTCCACTTGCTGAAAACGAGTAGTTCCATATGTTAGTGGGAGGATAAACTGTGAAGCCGAAAAGTGGTGCACTCACCTCCATAAGTTTCGTGCGATCGTGGTTGTATCGGAAGGGGTATGCAAGCTTATTGAGCAGCAGAAGCTCGTCACGAAGCTCTTCGATGGTCCAACCAGCGGTTTTCTCAACCAGGGCATCGAGTGCTCGAATCATACGTCCCTACACGCAGCAGACAGTAAGTATATAGCCCCCATTGCATCAATACTGCGATGTCCCTTACCTCGTCATAAATTAGCGGCGGTTGTTCCTCCTCCGAATCGTTTTCTTTCATGGTAGCATCCGTCGGGGCTGGAGCAACAGTGGTGCTTGACTCTGTCAACGCGCCATCAGCATTTTCCTGGTTGGCACATTCACCCGCAGCATCGGCACGACCAGCAGAACTGAGCAGCTCGTCCGTCTGGGTGGTAGACTCATCAAACACTGCTTCAGTCAAAGGCTCCTCGGCAAAGCGTTTGCCAAAGCACTTGATCGCCAGGGTTGTGTCGCTCTTGATGTACTCCATTGCAGCGGCAACACCTTTCAACTCTTGCGAGTTCGACTGATCTGGGGAAAAGGTGACCAAAACTCCAGCTTCTTCATCCATCACCTCGTTTCTTGTCCATCCTTCGTCAACGAGCATTGGCCAAACAAGTTTGTCGAAGAATTCGAGCTTCAGATCTTCCTCTGACTTCACTTCTTCAACCTCAGCCGTTCGGCTGGGAGCCACTGACTCAGCTGGGCGTTGATTCTTCACAGATTCCTTGACCGCGTCTTCTGTTAAGTGACTAATGTACCGAGCGTGAACATTCTTCTCGCTACCACCAAGAACATACTTCACATTGTAGGTTTCATCGTCGTTAGAAAGAACGATTTTGCCTGCACCGCCTTCTTTGTTCATGCCCGGATACATCCGCGACTGCACGAAGACGTGATCACCAACATTGAAGGTCTCGTGGGTCTGGGTATCCTCGGCGCTCCCTGGCGGTTCGTCGCGATCAGTTGATTCACTTTCGGCTGCCACCTCAATACCAGCGGCCGTAGTGCTTTCTTCTCTAACGCTGAACCACTGGTTTGCTTCATCATCAGGATCTTCGTCAACCGAGTTCATTTTCACGTCGTCGTCTTTTTCGACAGAGCTGTCTAGTGAGCGTCGTTCATGCTTCCGGGATGGCAATTCCACAGACTCTGGTGCCTTCTCGCCCTTAAGGCGCGCGCTTGTCCGAACTGGCGCAGCTGCGAGTGCTTTCTGCATTGCACGAGCTGCTTTTGGTACCTCATGAGCTGGAATGTTGACATCACTGTAAAACAGTGGATTCGTGTGCAGCCGCTTCGTAATTTCTCGACACTTCGCGAATAAATCGTAGCCTTGATGCTTTCGGAATCGATGAGCAAACGAAAGGATATTGTCCTTCATGGTACCTGCCGAGTGCGCAATGTGCCGTGTCGCGCTTCGCTTCGGATTAAACAGGTTGGCATTTTGCACAATCAGCTGGATATCGTCGAGAAACTGCTCGAAGCAGGTATAGTCACCGTCGTTCAGCTTCTCACGCATCGAGTTGAGATCCATCGGGTTCTTGATGATGAGGTAGTAGTCTGGCACAGCCTCTGGGTCGACGGGAAACAAAAACGGCGTGTAGGGCTTGTGTGTTGCACAATAATCCAACACTTGGCCGAGGAAAATACGCAGCTCACGCAAAAAGTGCATGTCGCGTTCCTTGATCTTCACGAGCTCTTCCAACGTTGGCTCTCGCTTTTGCTTCATCACTGGTGCTAATGGCAGCACTTCGAGCGGCTCGTCACGACGTCGCTTTCTTCGCGGCAACGGTTCCGCACCAAATGCACTAAACGCTTGCGCAAACTGCTCTCGACGCTTTGGTCGGGACGTCTCTCGGATTTCCCACAACACTGAAGTTCGTCGGGAGGTCTTATCGTACGAGAACAAATCCGTCAAGCCTCGAGGAAGACCATTGTACACGGTGCTAGATGTGAACGCCAGGAACAGCACCGGGAGGTTCGCCTTGATCTGCATGTTCATCAGCATCATCTTCAATGCAGTTCGCATTGATTCGCTCACATTCTCCCACCAAAGATCGGCTTGAGGCAAGAAGATAACGCATGGCAGGCACTTCTGAGCTTCATTGAGGCGATGAATCAACGCTTCTTCGGCATGATGTGTGTTCGAATCAGCGACAAGCGACGGATAATCGAGCGAAAAGTGGGTAAACCCCTCCATAGCGTGCAGCAACCCTGCACCGACATACTGTTGCCCCATACCCGACGCCCCCGTAATCAATACACGAGGGAAACCAACGTGCTGGGGTAGTGCGTACATCTGGCGTGCACGCCGCTGTGACTCGCGTCGCCGTTTCGCCTCCGCCAACTCTTCCACTCGTGATGAGATACAGCAATCAGGGCAAAACCAATCGTGTCCCTCGTCATCTCTTGGTCGTTCGTGATCACCTGGTAGGCAACCAGGATGGAGAGCAGCTGGGCAGGCGTCACAACAGAGCAATTCTCCTTCATCACCGTGACAAACATCGCAATCATCGCGGTTCATGATAGCGTAAATATCATGGTCATGACTTTCATCATCGTCCGACATGTCGTTTGCAGAACCATCAGACTTCAGCATGCCGTCAATCTCTTGAATATCCAATGGAAAAAGCGGGAAGTGATGGCGAATCTTCTTCAGAACCGACGTCAGCGAGCTTTCCAGTAGGGTCTTGACTCCGCGAGGTAGAGGGGCAGCGAATGAGCTAACAGTACGGTTGGAAGCTGGGGTGATTTTCTTCATTGCCTTCGTAAAGTCACCACGAGAAACGACGACTTTATCGAGTTGGATGAGCAGCTTATCTTGACTGCCGTACACTTGAGGGTACACACGTCTCAGCGAGCAAAGAGCTGCCTCTGCACAAAGAGCCTTGACGTCAGCACCGCAGTAGCCCACAGTCTTCTCAGCAATCTCTTGAGTATACGCCGCTGACAGTGGTGGATTCCACTTCTTGGTGTGAATATGCAGCATTTTCTTTCTCTCTTGAACGTTAGGCAGCTTGAATCCAAGCTCACGATCGAAACGTCCCGGTCGCCGTAAAGCCGGATCAATAGAGTCCAAGCGGTTTGTCGCACCGATCACAACAACACGCCCTCGTGAGTCCATACCGTCCATCAACGCCAACAACGTTGACACAATAGAGGCATGGATTTGGTCCTGCTTCGCACTGCGAACCGGTGCAAGTCCGTCAATCTCATCGAAGAAAATGATCGATGGTTGATTTCGCTTCGCTTCTTCGAAAAGCAACCGAAGCTGCCGCTCAGCTTCACCAACCCACTTACTTAGACAATCCGCACCTTTGCGCATATAAAACGTCACATGACGAGGCTTGCGGGCTTCCACTTCAGTACCGTCTGGAGAAATCACCGTGGCTAGCCCATCATCGTCGACAGAGCAAGAATTAGCCAACGCCCTCGCGAGCAGCGTCTTTCCGGTCCCAGGCGGTCCGTAGAAGAGCACACCAGACGGTGGTGTGATGTTGTACTTCTCATAGAACTCAGGGTAGAGCAAAGGAAGCATAACCATTTCCTTCAACGCCTCGATATGCTTCTCGAGGCCGCCGACGCTGTCCCAGGTGATGCTACGATCAACTTCCACGGGGGTGATGTCTGCCCGCTTGCGATCAACTGGTGCACCGCGGTGCTTGTTACCTCCACTCGTTCGCATGCCACCTTCGTCAGAGTCGTAGTACTTGAACATATCTGAATCAGACGAATCTGACGAAGATGAGCCAGATAACCTTCGGCGCCGATGTTTTCTGCGACTGTTGCTTCGTTCGGGACGTCGGCTACTACTTGGAAGCGCATTGTATGGACGACTACGTCTTTGGGATGACGCGCGATTTGCGATGCGCTTCGAGTAGTCAGCGAATGCTCGCTGAGTCGGATCTTTCGTTGGCGATGTTTCTCCATTTCGCTGAACCTTAGATCGATCTCGCAAAGAGTATCTTGGCTCATTGTCATTGATCGGAAGTTCACGGTCATCCGCTCGTCGACGAGCACGCTCTGATCGCGCTGATCGCTCACGCCGGTCATACGCTTCGCTTTGTCGACTTCTGGGCCGGCGCTCTGGCAGATTTCGTTCACGTAGATAGTATCGCTTCCCATTTTCCTCTTCTTCCTCAACGTCCTCGTCTTCGTCTTCTTCGTCATCGTGCTCAGCTGTTCCGTTTTCATCTGCCGTGTCGACCGCAACTTCCTCCTCCCGTTCCACACGACGAGAGCGACCTGTTCGACGGCTACCACTCGAATCTGTCTGCTTCCGCACCGGAGAAAACGACCCGTTCATGCTCGTATCACTCTCTTTCGTGCGCAATGAGTACCGTGTCTGCCGTGTACTCCGGGATGCATCCGCTGTGGCTTTGGCGGCTTCGGCTTCCGCACGTTCCTGTGCTGCAATCCGTCGCGACAGCTCCTCTACGTCCGATGTGTCAGTTGCGAAATCCTCTTCGTCTTCTTCTTGCTGCTCGTCATCATCGTCACCTTCTTCCTCGCCCTCCTCTTCATCAACCGACTGACGACGGCGCTTCGATGGGCGTCGACTGCTGCCACTGCGTCGTCGCCGACGTCGTGCACGCTTCTTTCGAGCTGTCTGTGCCTCTCGGTACTCTCGCATCGGCTCAAACACTTCGTCGTACATCTTCTGGTCAAATCGGTTCGGCGGATGACTCTGTCGGCGCTCTCGGAACGCGTATCGCGACGCATTCTCCGCGGCTTCGTCCTCTTCGCCACCATCTTCCTCTTCTTCCTCCACTGGTGGTCGACTCGCTGTTCGTCCACGTTGCGAGGAGCGCTTGGCCGGTGGCGACTCGTCTCGGTCGTCCTTTTCATCGTCCTCTTCGTCTTCAGCCTCACGCATCCGCTCCTGCAAACGGCAAACTAGATGAGTTCAAGCACTGAGTCCACAGTGTGGACCATGTCGACGCACCTTAAAGCGTCCCGTGATGCGTGTCGAATGCCGCAGCCGTCCACGAGGAGCCACTGTTGAGCTAGGCGACGGCGTGTCCGCTAGTCACAGAGAGCCACCCATTTTCGTCAGTCGTCCACCGAGCGCCACAGAGAGAAAACGTCATGAGCATGGCTTACCGCCGCTTGCCGTCGAGCCGATCTCTTCGAGAATGCTCATCGTCCACACGAGCGGGCGCCGCGTCCACCACGGTCCACTGTGGGGATGCCCGGGTACGTTTCCCTTTGTGGACGAAGTGCGGATGGCGCGCACTCGCAAGGGCTGGCGCCAAAAACCATCACTCTATGTATGCATTCGTAGAGGTTTAGGGAATTATGATGAAGCGGGTATATATGTATACAGTAAATACCTTTGATAATGAATGCATCACGCGATGACCAAACTGCTTTTAAAGGGAGGTTGACTTGACGTACAACCTCTGATACATGATAGACCGATCTTGGTGGGGTCTATTCCTGGTCTGGAGTCGTGACTCCCTTCACGACCCGGCATTCGAGAAAGAATGCGTCTCGGCCTAGCGGATTTGACTTGGCTCTGCTTCCTATTCACCGTATGAACACTTCATGTGTAGTCAGTTGGGTCTACAGTGTCCTCAGCACTTTGGTCTTGTTTTGCGATCAGCTACGACTACGAAGAAGGTGGCCAATTGTATGCAGTTTATATTTCTATGCCGTTTAGCTGTATGATATGCAAGACTTCTTAGTGGTCGCCCATCTGCCTCGCCACCAACGACTTGTACACGCCGCCCGGAAGCGACAACAACTGGTCGTGTGTACCCTGCTCCACAATCTCACCGTCCTTCGTCACCGCAATCAAGTCCGCATGACGAATCGTAGACAAACGATGCGCCACGATGATCGTCGTACGCTTCTTCAGCTTCAACAACTGATCCAACGACTCCTGCACGATGCGCTCACTCTCATTGTCCAACGCACTCGTGGCTTCGTCGAGGAGAAGCACGTCTGGGTCACGGAGGATGGCACGAGCGATGGCGATACGCTGCTTCTGACCACCCGAGATCTGCGCGCCACGGTCACCGACGTCGGTGTCGAAGCCTTGAGGGAAGTTGGAGATGAACGGGTATGCGTTGGCCTTCTTGGCGGCGTCGATCACTTCTTCGCGCGTGGCACCTGGCTTTCCCATGGCGATGTTCTCGCCGATGGTACCAGCGAACAAGACAGGCTCCTGACTGACGAGCGAGATACGTTCACGAAGCCATGGGAGTTGGAGCGATCGGAGATCAGTGCCATCGAGACGGACGATACCAGCGGCTGGGTCGTAGAATCGCTCGAGCAATGCGATGGCAGTACTCTTGCCACTGCCACTGGCTCCGACGAGTGCGACGGTCTGACCGGCACGGATCTTGAGGTTGTAGTTGCTGTAGATGGTGGCGTCTGGTCGTGATGGATATGCGAACTGGACTCGCTTGAATTCGATGTCTCCGTTGATGTGCGGAAGGACTTCACCCGACTGCGAGCTGGCATCGATGGCTGGAGTACGATCGATCACACTGAAGAGACGAGTGGCAGCCTGCTTGGCTTTGCCAGCGTCTGTCACACCGTCCGTGGCCATGCCAAGGCTCATTGTCGAAAGGTTGATAACCATGAGCACCGTAAACATGGCTTCAAAGTCGATCGTGTGATTCGAGACCCATTTGCCGCCCATGTAGAAGAGGAAAGCCATCGAGAAGAACATCATACCCTGACTAACGCCAATACCCACACCAGTGAGGACGCCGGACTTCGTATCCATAGCTCGCGAAGTGTCAATGTACTGCTCATACGTGTTGTGCAATGTCTTCTCCATGTTAAACGATGCGACCGTGCGAATGGCCGACACCGCCTCGCCGAACAAGGCACCAGCGGCGTTATCGGCGTCGTTCACCTTTTTGGCACCAAGCGTACCATTCATCATTTTTGCACGAATCTTGCCAGTGACGATCAAGATTGGCGCGATGGCGAAGAGCAACAAAGTCATTTGCCAACTGTAGTAAAACGCGATACCGAACGCAATCAAGAGCGTCGTGATGATCATGAGTCGAGAGTGAAGAGCATCCGAAGTCATACCATGAAGAATCGCCGCGTCCGTAGCAAGGCGAGAGACCAAAGCACCGGATGCATTCTCGTCCAGATCGAACCAGCCAATGTCCTGGTTCACCATTGCCTTGAAGCTCATAAGACGCACACGAGCGATCAGCCTCTGTGAGACGACTGCGAAGCTGTACTGCAGAAGCAATGTAGAGCCGATCGCTAGAATGCCAAGGCAGACGAACGCCAAGGCCCAGTAGCGAGCCGTCTCGAGCACGTCACTGCGAGGCTTATCTTCGAAGAACAACGTGATCATCTTGACGTAGAAGACACCCCATGCTGGGAACACAGCGGCATTCAGGAAAGTACCAATCGCACCAAAGATAACAAATTTCAACTCTGGCACACTGAGCTTCCACACGCGACTCATTGATACGTCGGTGCCATCGTCCTCAATCTGCTCATCAGCATCAAAGTCCACCTTCTCCAACATCGCGGAAGAGCTGGCTCGACTGAGCTCGCGTTGCATCTTATGCGTGCTGCTGCGGTCACTCGAGACGATCGCCTGACCCACATCTTCGGTCGTTTCTTCACTCTTCGCGCGGTGCTGAGACTCTACCAAACGACGGTAGTGACCACCCTCAAGCGCCATCAACTCCTCGTGACGACCCAACTCCACAATACGACCTTCACTGTGCACAGCGATCTTGTCAGCGTGTCGGATAGTCGACAAACGATGCGCCACAATGATCGTCGTGCGCTTCGTCGACGCCACCAGGCGATCCAAGGACTCCTGAACGATACGCTCGCTCTCCACATCCAACGCACTCGTCGCTTCATCCAACAACAACACAGGTGGGTTCTTCAAGATCGCACGAGCAATGGCGATACGCTGCTTCTGACCACCAGACAACTGCGCACCTCGTTCACCGACATCCGTCTGGAAACCCTGTGGGAACTCGTGGATGAAGTTGAAGGCGTTGGCCATCTTGGCGGCTTCCAGCACCTCGTCGTCAGTTGCACCTGGACGTCCACTGCGGATGTTCTCCATGATGTTGGTGGGGAAGAGCACAGGTTCCTGTCCAACAAGACCGATCTGTTGACGCAACCACGCGACGTTGAGTTCACGGACATCGACACCGTCAAGCTTGACACTGCCATCGAGTGGATCGTAGAATCGTTCGAGGAGCGAGACGATGGTACTCTTGCCACTGCCACTTGGTCCGACGAGTGCGATGGTCTCACCAGGGGCAATGCGGAGGGAATAGTCGTTACAGACGATACTATCAGGTCGTGATGGGTATGCGAATCGGATGTTTTCCAAATCGATTTGGCCGATGACCTTGCCGAGCTTCTTACCGTCGAGGGAAAATGGATCGATAGGCGATGGACGATTGATGATCTGAATCATGTCGTAGGCGGCTGTACGTGCTGATGTAAAGGCTTCAACGCCTGGCGCAACTTGGCCGATAGCCATAGCACCCATCAAGACGGACATGAAGACCGTGAGCACATGACCACCGTTGTAGCACTTGTCACCGACACATCCATCGCGACGATCGTTCACAACAAAGAGCGCACCGAAGAACATGCCGCATGCGAACATGCAAAACATGCAGAACCACAAGACACCGCGGCTGGCACCGGCGGTGATACCCTTGCGGATACCAGCGGCAATCGAACCCTGCAACGCTTCGTCGTACTTGGCCACAAACGATTCCATGGCGTTGAACATGTGCACCGTCTTGATGTTGCTCAGGGCCTCCTGTGCAACAGCACCAGCCTTTCCGTAGGCGTTAATACTCTCTTGTGTTGCACGAGTCGTGACCTTCATCATGACACCCATCGTGATCGCGAGCACCGGCGCGAACGCCAAGGTAATGAGAGCTAGTTCCCAGCCACGCACGAGACCGATGGTGATACCGGCGACCATAGTAGAGGAGAAATGCAAGACCTCCGCAAGCTTGGCACCGATTCCTGCTTCCAAGGTCACAATAGCTTCAGACACACGCGACGAGAGCTGCATCGGGTCGTTCACATCAAACCAACCGATCTCCTTCTGCAGAATCGCGCGCACATAAGCCGAGCGGATACGTCTGGACTGACGTGCCGCCGTCATGGCCCAACACGCTGACTGCAAGAACGTGCCAAACATGCCAGCGACACCAACAATGGCAAAGTTGCGCGAGACGGTGTTGACATTGCTGCGGAACTCACTTGGCGAGATGTCGGTCGCTGATGGGTTGAACGCGTTGACGGCGTCGCCCATGAGCAGCATGATCAGAGGTCGCAGTGTACCAGCTCCGAGCGCGCCGATCGTACCCACCGTCATGAGGACGAGGTCTGTCTTGTCGGCAAACGAAAAGAGCTCGGCGAGCGACACCAGGTTCTTTTTCTTCTTGTCCTTGCTCTTGGTATCCGAGAGCGCATCTTCTTCAATCGTACTAATCGTGTCCACCTTGACACGGCTGGTTGGTGTGGCCAGTGCCGTGTACGGACCGTTGGCCTCGGCCTCGGCCGCGTGCACGTCCACTTCTCGCGCTGGCGTCGACATCGAGGCTCCGTGGATCTTCGTTGGCGTGGGTCAATTCGAGAATGAGCTTGGTGACCACGGTCGCAGTGTAGCTCTCCGTCTCATCATACCCGACAATCACTCTGATTGTTTATCGAGTGTCCGCTGTCTGTAATCACGGTCGTCAAGTGGTTTCCAGCGAGGATTACAAGCACGAAGGCGGCGGTAAACAGTCAGAGTGATGGTCACGGCAACCGCTTGACGGTGTTTACAGCCGGAATCGCGACTGTAATCGTCGCGAAGGGACGACGCGTACACACTTTGGACCAATCAGAAGCGCGAATGATGATGGATGGCGGATGATTGGTTCCCGGCATCACCTAATTCAGTTCCCTTTGAGGTTGTTTTGTTTCAGTGAGGTTGATTGAAAAACCTTCTTGGTACGAAAAACCACAAAAGGAGCAAACAGCATTCTTTTCGACGGGATGGAAAGACTGTTGAAAGGTGAGGCTGTCTGGTTATTCATCTCTAGATTTCACACAAGCACGTTTCTCGACCCCACTTCCATCGAAATACTTATAAGAGTGCCTTCTCGAAGGAGACCATGACGTAGCTCGGATCGTTACTCGCCGCACGTCGCCCAGTTTCCGTGTACCCCAATACGGAGTACAGCTTGCACGCCGGTGCCATGACCACGCCAGTGCTGAGCTCCACCGTCTTGAAGCCGTGGCTACGCGCCCAGTCTTCGAGGTGCGCCACAAGCTTGCGGGCAAGACCACGTCGATGGTACTCGGGCTTGACGGCGAGACGTCGAAGCTCGCATCGTCCGTCTTCGTTACCCTCCAGCGCGACGGTGCCAATGATCTCTTCCCGTCCTTCATTCGTATTCGTGAGGGCCCAGAAATGGCCATTCGAGTCGAAGTACGTGCCCTGGATGTCGGCCAGGTCGGTCTCGAGACTCCACTTGATGTATTCGCGGTTCCCAGCGGCTCCTTCCTCATCCTCAGGGCAGTACATGTTCACACCGGCGATGATAATCTCGATGACCGCCGCATGGTCTTCAGGTCGATACGAGCGGAAGTTGAGAGCAAGCGTCGACGCCATTGCTCTCTTGTTGCTGGAAATGGCTCAAGTGAAGTGTGGACGAACGAAAAATGGTCCACCATCAATGACCAACCAGCATTCCGGTCACAGATCACAATCATTCCACAAACAGAATCCATTTCTAGAGGTCGGAAGCCTCTATACATTCTGATACCCTCTGATATGTCATCGACATGAGATACCTACGATAGGTTATATTGCGATCTTCAAGCGGTGTTGACAAGGAATGCGGACTGATGAGCGACACGACTATCAAATGCATGCAGTTCATATTTCTATGCCGTTTAGCTGTATGATATGCAAGACTTGCTAGTGGTCGCCCATCTGCTTCGCCACCAACGACTTGTACACGCCGTCCGGAAGTGACAACAACTGATCGTGTGTACCCTGCTCCACAATCTCACCGTCCTTCGTCACCGCAATCAAGTCCGCATGACGAATCGTAGACAAACGATACGCCACGATGATCGTCGTACGCTTCTTCAGCTTCAACAACTGATCCAACGACTCCTGCACGATGCGCTCACTCTCATTGTCCAACGCACTCGTGGCTTCGTCGAGGAGAAGCACGTCTGGGTCACGGAGGATGGCACGAGCGATGGCGATACGCTGCTTCTGACCACCCGAGATCTGCGCGCCACGGTCACCGACGTCGGTGTCGAAGCCTTGAGGGAAGTTGGAGATGAACGGGTATGCGTTGGCCATCTTGGCGGCGTCGATCACTTCCTCGCGCGTGGCACCTGGCTTTCCCATGGCGATGTTCTCCGTCACGCAATCCAACACCACCAACTTCGAATCATGAAAGCACTTTATGATCGGGACGAGTTGAAAAGTTGGCCACGACCTGCCCACGCCCCGCTTCTTTGCGACCTTTTTCGATCCACAAATACCATTGACGCATCTATCCTTGGGCATATTGTCAGAACACGACAGCAGCGCTATCGCCAAGATGCTGCGGACAACACGTCCTCTGATCATCAAGACGTAAATGAAGACGAAAATGAAGACGAAAATGAAGACGATGCTCAGCCAGCTGGAGACCAAGAGTTTGACACGGATTCAATATTGCCGACATCCGTGTCCAAGATTTGCGAAAGACACAACGTCCCCGACTCGTGCGGTCATATCATAACGGATTTTGCATTTGGAGACGATTCTACCCGTATGCACAGGCACGGGATGGCTGTTGAGCGTGGATGGGTGCAATGGTTGTTCTGCTTTTCAAGACGGCCTAGTCGTGACGTGGTGTTGCTTGCCGAGGGTGGTAATCTTGCTGGAGCGCGTTTGCTGCACGATCGTCTTCAGCGCCATCAACGCCTCCACTGTAGTAAACGGTTCATGTATTTGGCTTCGACGAAGAGTGACCTAGATTTTGTCAAGTGGTATATGATCAAGTGCAACGTTCATTCAGTGGAGGAACGGTTGTACGTTGCTGTATGGGCTGGTCGTGTGGACGTGATCGATTGGATGCGCGAACTAGAAAATCGGCCTGCTGCGAATGCGGTACGCGTCACAAGATGTTCCATTCGCTTAATGCGTCATTCGTCGAGGTGGGGGAACGTTTAGGGTCGGAGGTTATGGCAGCGGAGGCTAACGATGTTAGTCGCACGATCAATGAAATGGACTTGGATGCTGTACATGCGAGAGAGTATTGGGAATCTTTCGCTGGCGTCACTGTGACGGGCCTCTACGGTGCGATCATCAATGGGCACCTCAATATCGTTCGGCAAATCTACAAAACGCAACCCGAGCTTGCGAGGTGGCCCAAACGCGAGGACGGCCCAGAAGTGCTGCGACGGATCCTTAGTCCAGACAACATACAGATGCTCGCCTTCTTTCGTTGTAAGCGAGGTATGCGTCTCGAGCCTCGAGACTTGGACGAAGCTGCGAGGCGAGGCGATTTGACCCGAGTGATGTTGATTCGAAAACTGAAACTCGTGGACTCTACAAATAATGCTCTTGACATCGCAGCTGTGCGAGGAGACGAGGCGATGCTTCAGGTACTGGTCGAAGGCGTGGACGATCCCCAATACTCGACTCGAGCGATGGACGGAGCGTCTGAGGAAGGGTTTTTATCGATGGTAAAGTATCTTCACGCTCATGGTGCACGATGCACTCGTCGGGCGATTGATCTGGCAGCGAGAAACGGTCACCAGAAGGTTGTCGAGTACGTTTACTCGAATCGTCGAGAAGGCTGCTCAGAGTGGGCGATCTACTGGGCCAGTGCGTGCAGCCATGATAGCGTTGTCCAGTATTTGTTATCAAGAGGAGTAGTGTGTGATTTGGACAAGTGTGTGGCGGTGGCAAGAGCGCAGGGACATCAAGAGATCGTTGCTATTCTTGAGTCACACCGAGCCGTCCACGATCAAAGTCATGTTTGTCGGCGCTCTTCGAGATATGTGGCCCGTAGTCGACGACATGTCGGAAGTCGGTTTGACACGTCGCACGGCCATGCGGTGTATCGTGAGCTTCAGCTAGAGTTGTGTCCGAATGGTTTACCGAGCGATGTGCAGCCGTGTGTTCCAGTGCCTCCAGGGTTTGTTGCAGCACTAGAAGCCAGTCTATCAGTCGATTGGTCCATTGTCGATGGCTCCGATAATGGTGGAAACAATGACTGAAGGGGTATCTGCTTCTGTCAATCGCGGAATAATGTGATGTGTTCCTGATGTTACTATAGCCCCAGTAGTGGCCGTATCCCAGTTCTAACGGTTTCCGTAGGTTCCACGCCAGTCGCACTGGGCAGCTTCGTTGGCAAAAGCGAGCGATCACTGACGTCAGGGATGTGCTTGACATATCGAGAATAGATGAGAACGAGCCAACGTCCAACAACGTATGCATGTATTTGTCTATGAGTAAGTGGAATACAAAGGGAGTCGTTTATGAGTACTTGAACACCGAGACCTTGCCCGCCTGCGTCTGCGAGAGCTGGCGCTGCTCCTCCTGCTTGAAGGCCGTCTTGAACTCCTTCTTCTCCTGCCGCCGCTGCTGCTTCTGCTGCTTGACGGCCTCTTTCCGCGCCTTCTTCTCCTCCTTGCTTTCCGCGCCCTTCTTCTTTGGAGCAACTGGGCCCTCAGGTGCCTCCGTCTTGGCAGCACGCTCCTTCTGCTTCGGTGTGGACTCGAAGATGCCCAATGGCATACCCGTCTTGCTACTGAGCAGAATCTGCGACTTGTTACGCGCCGCGGCGGCCAGCGTGTCCTCGTCGACTGATGGCAACACCTTCTTCTTCTTCTTCTTCTTAAGCATACTGGTGTCTTCACGCAAAACAGTTGGGTGGTTGTCCAGGTTCGAGTACGTGCTGACAATCGTCTCCACGTCCCACGTCTCCCGCTCACGAGGAGCCAAGTAGGCGTTGCGCTCAAACATATCACGCAAGTCCTGTTCGACCTGTGGGTCCTCCTCAACTGTTGGCTCTTCCTCTTCTTCCGTCTCGCCTTCTTCAAGCGCACGCTCGCGCTCGCACTCCTCCAAGATCTCTTTCAAGCGGTTACCCGAACGCATTGGGTTGCCTAGCTTGCCCTCGTCATTGAGCATCTCCTGACGCACATTGACAAAGTCCTCGACGATCGATTCGAGCAAAGCACCTTCAAGCACGACGTCACCACGGGTGTCTGGGTCGTCGTCTTCGAGTTCACCAAGCTGGTCGTCGTCATACTCTTCCGCCATGAGCTTCTCGAACGCATCGTCCAACGCACGCTGGTGCTCGGTGCGGTCGATACCTTCAAGATCGCTAAAGTCGTCCTCATCGTCTTCATCCGAATCAAACTCCTCGTCTTCGCTGTCAGTAAGGTTACCCTTGAACTTGGGCACACCACTCGCAGCGGCCATGAGCTTAGCAATATGCGCATCGTAGTCAAATCCGTCAGCCGCGTTGTCATCAGGATCTTCAGCAGCTGCCTGCGCCATGAAGTCATCGTCGAGCTCCTCGAACGCGTCGTTATTCACCAACGCCTCACGAAGATCGTCATCCATCGTCTCGGTGGTCAACGTAATCGCCTCCAGCAAACGATCCTGCTCTTCCGCGCTAGGCAGGACGTCGTCCGGTAACTCGACACGCTGGGCCATAGCGTTGTGGTTCTGGAATTCACCACCAGCCGAGTAGAAACGGCCTTTACCCATTTCCTTCAAGTGCTGCGAGTAATCGTAGCCATCTCGGACGATACCGAGCTCATCCACCATATCTTCCGCCTCGATCTCACCAAAGCGCACACGACGCGTTGGGAACGCTGCCTTGCTCTTCTTCTTGACTGGACCACGAGCCGCAGGCGCACGTGCCGCCGATGCCTTTGGCGAGTCAATGAGGTCGGGCATGTCGTCGTCACTCAAGTCTTCGTCATCGTCATCCTCGTCGTCATCCTCGCTGTCCGAAGCCAGCTCCATTGGCTTGTTGGCCGAAAGCAGCACGTACTTGGACGCATCCGGGTCATTTGCCTTGGGATCGCGCTGACTTCGGTGCACGACGTGGAAGTGCTGTGCCGTCTTCTTGTTGATAAATGGCTTCTTCTTGCCCTATAAAATCCATGAGTGGACAGCTCAGCAAAAGGTCTATATGATGCAATGATACGCATAAGCGCTAGCAGCGTGCTGTACGCACCATGGTGTCGCTGGCTTGGGTTCGAGGTGGTGACCTCCAAACGTTCTTCTTCTTCGACCAGCAGCTCAAAATGACTGGAGCTCTCGATACGCGTACCTTCGTGCAACATTCGTACAATCACGGACCCAGACTCAGATCCAGTTGTGAGTCTTCTGAGATCCTCAGAAAGTGAGATGCACTAGGTACGATGTGGTTGAAGCCACCAAGTGCGACGGTGTTGAAGGAAGCGACGTGAATATGATCGAGGTCGAGTACGACGGTCGTCCGGACGGCATGACGTTTCTGCTGGGCGACCGCAAGCTACAGCATGTGCTGATAAGGAATGACTCGCGAACGGCCATGTACAAGCTGCAGTGCACGTCGTCGCGAAAGTTTCGCGTGCGTCCGACGGCAGGAATCATGAAAAGCGGCGAGACAACGTGCGTGCAAGTGCAGTTGTCTCCACAGGAACGCGAGGCATCAGAGTGCAAGTTTCTGCTGACTGTGCGGGAAGTACAGATGGATGAGCAGAACAAGTCAATGGAAGAGAACGATGCAGTGCTCAAGGCACTCTGGAAGCAAGCGGAAGTGCGCAACTACGAGTCCCTCGTCTATTCCGAGACAATCTCTGTGACGATTGTCGCCGAACCCAACGTCACCCAACCAGTAACTAGATCTCATGTTGCAGCAGTTCAACCGAGTTCTGAGAATGGAAAGATCCCAAACGAAGCCACGGCCCCCTTTACAAAAATCGAGCAGCTCTCATCTTCAACCACGATGGCTGATCGAGCACAATTCGTGGCGCTTCTGATGAAGAACCAGAGCCGGCATCCACAGAATCGCCTGCGAGACGATGAGCTGCTGCGGCTTCGACACTTCCGCGACAAAAATCCAGAGGAGTGGCGTCGTTTCAATAGGTACGCCACTCGCCTCCGCGACCTTCTTCGTGAGCATCGTCGTCCATCAGTCGCCTGAGCTGTGAGGCCGTAGGCGTTTTACATAAACTTCCTTCAACCATGACGCATGTCAAGATCCCAACGTTCATAAACAGAGATTCGGAGTGGCGTGACTGCCTCGTCGCAGTCTGGTTCACTACTCTGGGATGCTGCCTGTCTCGAGGAGTTGTGAAGTAGTTGTAATAAACCAAGCGCCGTCCTTGAAGTTGCACTTGGGAATGGGCGGTGTCTTTTCACGCGCAAACTTCGTCGCGGCTTGAATCTGGGCGCTTTCTTGGTTAGGCCACGTGTTCCGGTGCAAATGCACTTCAAAAGACGGTGCGATCGCTGGGCAGTTTCGTCGCGTGATCCCATGCAGTCATGTAATGAGTTGACTTTGAACCCACCCGCTTTTAGCATGCGACCCCCAAATGACGCTTGAAGCTCCACCCTTCAAGTTCAAGTGCATCAGCTAGGCTGGCGCCAGTGGACGAGGTTCAACGTCGTCTAACCATATCCCCTGTCTAACATGATAGACCAGCGTAACGCAACACACGCCAGCTGCTCTGAATCTCTATCGACCGACTTCCCTCTGGGACTGAATGACTCGTTGAGATTCGATTGCTCGCGTCAGCACCGGACGAACCAGCGCAGAGCCTTCGATGGCTTTGATTGGATGTCCGAGGATGTGACAAGGCGTAGCAGTGGACGAGTCGAAGAAACCTATGGAGCCGAGTCGAGACGAGCACCGGATGGTCTCGGTGAATGCTTGCGTTCCCCTCCGCCGTGTTTTTCGCCATGGGAGGCGAGTGACGCCATTCCTTTCATTGGTTGAGAGGCCATGCAGAGACAGAACGTGGCCACCGTCAAGCCGTGTATGCGCGCCCAACGAACGTTCTTGCGCCACGAATCAACGTTCCTAAAGTCTATCATGTTCCACAGGTGCGTCTTTTTCCAGAGGCCACTGGATTCTATCAAGATCCGGCGGGTCACTCTGGGTTTGCGGTTGAATATCGAATCTTGAAGGTTCCACGAATCTGGTGACTCAGGTGCAAGGGAATCAGCTGACCCTGTATTTTTGGTACTGTTGTTGGAAATCATCCAGCATCATCCGACGACGTCGTCAACATCGGAGCTCCTCACTTTGGAATCTACGCAACGAACGCAACAAGCCAAGCAGCAAATCAACACGCCATTCGCGACTCGAAGCATGAGCGCATACATCGACGACGTCGTCCTCCCGCAGTCTTACCTCGCTGGACTGCAGCCAGCCGGTGCCTTCCTGAACGAACAGTCGATGAGCAGTCCACCCATGCAAACGCAGTACCGACCAACTGCGCCAGCAATTGCCCCAGCCGGACAAGCATTGCAGCCACCAACTCTTTGCGAGAAGAAGGGAGCCGAGGCCGCAGCGGCATTCTTGACCGCGATTCGACGAGGATTGGACAGCTTCCTCGATGACGATGAAGAAGAGGAAGACGAGGAAGATGACGATTACTACTATCAACCAGCATACAACCAATATCATGCACCCTCCTCGTTGTTCCCAGCACAGCAAGCTGCGTCTTCACTGTTTCAGTCACAGCCAGCCCGCATGGAGGAAGACGATCTCATCTTCCCAATGGAGCTGTAAAGCGTACGCCTTGCTCGATGCCCCGAATGTGCGAGCATGTCAAAGTCCTCCCTATTTATTATCCCCTCGGTTGAGCATCGAGCCAAGTCGAATGACATCGCATCAAAGTAGCAATGTCGAACCGTAACGTAGCAAACATGAAGTACAATATGATTCTCCTTTCATCGCGACCACACTCCATTCACCTATAGTCGCCATTCTGGATCTTACGCCTTGGTGACTGACCAACACGAGATTTTCAACATAGTGGTTTTCAGCAATTTGAGACACTCAAAAGGAAGCAGTAACGTGAAAAGATAGGAGAGTACAGTAGCGCAAAATCTGAGAGCTCTAACACAGAGCGCGCTGTCTCCCATTCATAATATTGCCACCAACAGCAGGGAAGAAAGCACGTGTTGGTGAAGGGCGGCTGCATGTTGTAGAATGGAGAAAACAGGTAGAGTTCGTAGAAGAAAAAGAGGAAATGAATGGAAGGGATCAATAACTTCTCATATCGTTCCAACCGCTCACACCGCGTTGGAATACCGCGAGTGGACGTTCATCAACGGCGCACCTCAATGACCAAAGTCATCGTCGACACAGCCAACATCCCGAATCAACGGAAGGAACCCGATACGATCATCAAAGTTATTGAGATTGTCTACTTTGGAAAACCAAGTAGAAATGAGCGTACTATAGAAATGATCCTGTATAAGTACGGTCTTGGTTTGGAATTGCTTTCTCGCCTCGCACAATATAACCATAAGGTGCTCCCACACGGGATTTTGTCAGTAGATTGAGGCATACTACTTTCTTATTGGATAAAAACAAGCAAAATGGTTCACGTGCTTGGCTCACTGCACAGGTTGAACATGGGACCGATGACAAGATTCTCCCAGCGCATGGCGATGAGAAGCACTTCGATCAGCCACACTACCTTTGTCGTGCCACCAAATCGTAGACGACAGATGGGCTTCCCGTCGTTCGTCTGCTCGTCCGACAGCACCATCCAGATGCTCTTCTCCACCCAAGTGCACCCAAAATGGGAGTCGATGGGCACCCACGTTTCAGTCTCGGTGACCATGCTCCGATGCTCGTCGATCGTCCGGAACAGAAGCATGTAGCCGAACTCAGTACGAAGCCGCGCCAGCAGGAACACAGAGCACAGCTTGCCCACAGCAGTGGTGACCTTCCACGAAAACAAGTTCATGTTCTCGTTCACTCGCTGAAGGAGTCGAAGACTGGGGTGGACTGGAGAGCTATAGAGCTTGACGTATTTCGTTGGATCGTTCAAAATCGCCCAAGAGCGCTCAAACACATGATGAGCTGATCGCGACGCAAAAGTCTTCTCCAGCATAAACTTCATGCGCTTGTTGCGGATAGTTCTTCGATCAGACCAGCCGAAGACTGACGCGCCGGTAGCAATGCTTCCGGGCTCACGTAGAGAACTGATCACCTCGTTCTTCATTTTGCGCACCACGTGCTCGTACTCCTCAACGAACAGAGGTTCGAACGGCAATTCTTCTTCCTGTGTTGGTGTCTAGCGAATAGTTTCTAAGCACTGATGCTAACTAGCGACTCAAATCACGAAAGCGTTCACTTACCGATGAATGTTCATCGATAATCTGCTGGATTCTTCCGCCGAGCTTCATGTTTTGTGCATTGGCCGCGTACAGCGCGGCATTTTCACCGTACAAAGCATTCTTCAGTTGCGTGAGTTCCTGGTATTTGTCGAACAAACTCTCTTGTCTTGTTACCAGAGCTGCTGGTATCATTGTCCGGGATTTCTGCTCAAACGATAACGGCTCGTGCAGAGACAAAAGAGCCCGATACTCGCTCTCTAGCTCCTCGACCTCCTTGCTCAGCGCCTCCAGCATCGCCTGCATTCGTGAGTATCCCGCTAGCAACGCAACATATGTATACAGTCTCACCTTCTTCTTGTCATACGCCTGCTTGACGTACCCACGCTGGCGATCGCGTCGTCGCCTTATCCTCTTGAGCTCCTCGGGGCTCTTCATGATCCCACTGCTTCATCAGGCAGAATGGTCGAGCCCACAGCGAGCACATCCACTCAGCATACACTGTGTATGTCACGTGTATGCGTACACACATATCTCTGGCGCACACAGTGGGGGAGGGGAGGGGAGGAGCGAGAGGACAGTCTGGTTTAACCTTCGTGAATCTGCCCGCGGATGACGCCCCCCCCACACCCCCAGATTTCCCGTCACGTTTGATTTTCCTCTTTTGAACCAATCATGCTAAGACGAATGATGATACGCCAATCAGGTGGCTTATACGGGTTCAACATGGTATTCGTGACGTGTGATTGGTGAAGATACAGATTGGGTGATGACCAACGACTTGGCTACACAACCGAAGTGAACGTCGAGCGTATCGGCTTTCTTTTGGTTTGAGAGAAACACTCTCTCTGACTCATTCGGCAGGACATTTCATGCAGCTACACTCACTCGAAGTGCCAAACAAGCACGGTCCGGAGGAAAAGAGGTATTAGTTGTTGTTTTTTTTTTTTCGTTGGAAGAGATCATGGATGGAGCGTCTCGATAGATAAATGAGCAGGTGCAACGATTGTGTCGTTGTGACGCTCTTCGCCATTCGCTTTCAGTACATCTTCAAGCACGGTTGGTGCCACCTCAGTCGCCGTTTGGCTCTCTTTTCCTGCTCATCGTAGTACTTGATGCCTGGTTTACCTGTGACGTCTTCTCTTCTAGGACGTCGTCTCCTTGCTCATGCTTCTCGCTGTTGGGATACCTCAGATTATCTTCAACCATTCTTCAAGAGTCACAGGGACAGGTTGGCGTGCAGAGAAAGCTTGTGGGCTGGATAACGTAGTTTTCCCAGCGCATGGCCATGAAAAGCACCTCGAGGAACCACACAGGTGACCCCAGCCCACTGAAATGAAAGTGGCATATGTCTCCGCTTCCAGCATCGCTCACGATGGCCCAACTGAACTGGTCAATCCATTGGCCAGTGGCGTGAGCATTGGCGAAGAGACCGCAAGACACGACTTGATCACGGTACTTGTCAACCGTCCGGAAGATATGGAGATAGCCACAGTCGATCTCCACCCGCGCGAGAAGAAATACGGACCAGAGTCTACCCGCTGGGGTATCTACTTGCCAAAAGTACAACACTTTGTTGTCATCCAGACGACGAAGAAGCCGAACGCTTGGATTGAGACTGGTACTGTATAACTTGGGGTAATTGCTTGGATTGGTCAAGAAGCTCCACGATCGCTGCTCCACGTCACTCGCCGAGTAGCCTTTCAACGCCTTCTGGATCTTGTATTCGAGATGTTGACCGTGAACCTTGCTGTGGTGAGTCCAGCCGAGAGCCCAATCACTAGCTCGTGGTTTATGCGCTTCTCTAAAGGAGTGCATAGCGTACACCTCCACTTCTTGAATTGCACGCATGTGCTCAGCGTCAGGGAGGATGGCAAGGCTGTCCGATTCGTCCATCAGCGAGCGCGTGTCGAGAAGCTGTTGTACATGTGCACCAAGGATCACGCTCTTGGTGTTGGCTTCATACAATGCCGTATGTTCTCGATACAAAGCGTCTTTGATTCGTAGCGTCTGACAATACTCGTCCGCGAGAAGTTGACACCTCGATGCAATACCTTCGTCGATCGAAGCATCCGACGAGGTTGCCTTGCGCTTCCGTAGGACCACCAAATGCTGCGCTTCCAGCATAGCGACCTCCTCCCGAAGCAACCTCAAGGTCTCCTGTGTAACCAAGTAATGGATTTCAGTGCATGTAAACGAACTGTGTGTCATCGCCCACCTTTTGCCGATCATACGCTTGCTTCACATACTTGCGCTGACGACATCGACGCTTCATCTTCCGGATCTCCTCAGTTGTCATCGCAGCACTTGTCTCGCTGACGTGTCTCTACTCCATGTCACGTTAAAATGTATCGTTCAATTTCAGCGCGAACACAAAAAGTCACTCGCAGACAGGGACGATGCAAGCCGCTGATGACACCACCGAGGATGCACAGTGCAGCCCATCATGCGCATATGTGGCACTGCATATCCAATATAATTTACCCTTCGAAAAACTTCATGGTGTGCTTACACCCCAGGTTTTGTCGGATGAGATGGGATACAATCAGAATGGCACATCTCTTGGGCTGTCAAAACCCCAGACGTCCAAACAAGCTCATGTGTCCACGATACGTGTGAGTCGCGCATGAAGGCAGGAATTCTATTGACACCCGCATTATTACTACTTAGATGATGATGCGGACCCAAAGATCCAGACAGTGCACGCTTTGATGTTCAGTGCATTCGTATAACCAGTGTACACCACTGCCCGTTTTTGAATCGTTTCAGATGATAGATAGAGGCATCTATCTATGCCTCCATTACAGTATTCCAATCGGCGATGTGTGGTCCGACCGGCTTTTAGAACGTGAAAAGAGAATTCAAGTCAAATGCACCACGGTTTTGGTCATCCAGTCATCCATGATACTCATTTGGAGGTACCCTTAGTTGTATACTACGTATTATAACACTAGTCAGGCATTGACTAGATAGATGGACTGTAATCGTCGTTTCAGCATGCTTACGTACGACGAGCTTGATACATACTGGCTGTATTCGTAGAATGTCGAGTGTGGTCGTGTAGTCCTGGTAAACACGATGTTCATCAAGACGCACGCGGAGTTCAAGTCCAGGGCTGATGATTGGAGTGACCTCGAGTGCACGACCACAAATGTTTGCCTTATATCGAGAGAACAAGTCCATTTGAGTTTAGCTTATTCTCGTTACTGCCATCCTTATCACACCAGAATTCATTACTTAGCCTCATCAAGCCTGGATTAAGATTGGAGAACCGACTGCCATGGATTCCCATCGCAATACCATGAACAGAACTTCCTTGAACCATAGTTTGCTGGACGCAGTTCCGCCAAAGTGAAACTCCGACGTTCTCTCACCGTTCTCGTAGATGATGATCCAAACAAACTTCTCGACCCAGACATCGACAGTCTTCTTGCTCTCGCCCGCTGCTTGTATCTCTTCGATCACTTTGTTGATCCCGTTCTCCTCGAACGCGATCAGATCCTTGTCAATGGAGCGGAAAACCAGAAGGTAACCGTGCTCGACCTTGACTCGGGCGAGGAGAAAGACAGTCTTGGCAGCGACATCCGAGTTGTCTGCCTTCACCGAGCGGTAAAAGAGCACCGTGTCTTCATTGATGCGCTGCAAGACGTGCATGGTCGTGTTCAGAGCCGGATTATAGATCTTGGGGAACTCGTCAGCAGAGGACACAATCGCCCAAGTTCGTTTCAGGAGCTCAAATGCCGAGAATGCAAACTGCTTACGGAGAGCAAACGTCAAGCGATCGCCTCGCACTTGTTTCTGGTCTTCCCACCCAAGCACTTGAACACCAGTCGTCATCTTCCCTTCGCTCTGCATGAACTTGGCAATATATTCCCGAGAGCTCGCGATCACACGCGCGTATTCCGCGTTTGGAAGCGGAGAGAACGAAAACTTCATGTCTGCGACGGGAGGCTGCGGAGTCACATGAGGAATACTCCGTCAAGAACGACGTTTGAAGCCATGAAACCATAAAATGTGGCTCATACCTCGGCTTCCGTGTCGAATATGCCTTGTAATCGACTCTCAACGATCATGAACTCGCCATTGTACTGTTGCAGCGTCAGATTTTCTTCGTACAGTCGATCTTTAAGTCTCGTAATCTCGATATACTTCTGCAGTAGAGGCATTCGAGTCACCGTTCCTTCCACTTGTCGCCGCAGCATCTCATTGTACTGAGTCTCCAGCGTCACCAGTTCTTCCCTCAACCTTCTCGTCCTGTTCTGCACCTCACCCAACACACGTCAGCACCATCCTCGTCATATATCACAGGGGAACAAGATCTCACCATTTGCTTGTCGTAGGACTTTTTGACATATCTGCGATGACGCAGACGCTTGAACTCGGGCTCGGTCATTGGTTGCAACCGATCCGACGAAGGCGCGTCAGTTAGAGCAAGCAAAGGCCCTTGTGGCCTCGAGACAGGCGGCTGTACGTCAAGTACGCGCGCCAGGAGGTCAATATCCAGCGCCGGCTCCGTCATGGCTCCCTCGACATCGTTGGTCGACTGGCGCGTCACTGTTCGATATTCCCCTCTCATTCTTTTAACCAATCGATGACCTTGAACAGACATTTGGACCAATCAGGTGGCATTTAGGTCCAGAAGTGGCTTTAATAGAGCGCCCTGTATCTTGAGGAGCAACTTCAAGTGACTGGACGTCCACCTTGTGGACTTCTCAGTGATTTATCGGCTGCGTCCACAGACCAACCCACTGGTTTATGACGTCAGCAGTGGTGTGGTGTGACCCATTCCATATTCGACGCTTTGTCTGAAGATCGCTGTGGAAATTGTCGAGATTGGACGTGCTCTTGCGGATTTATGTGCCCCCTGTCGTCCTGCCACCTCTCGGGCTCATCGATGAACACGGAAGTCTGCCTAACTGACCCGGTTATATGAGTAGATCACGAAGCTTCGAGACGAACTTGCTCAGCTGAAGCACACGTTCAGGATTCTTCTCCAGGTCAAAGGGTCTCGAGCTCCACCTTCCAAGTCTGTACGGAAAGATCTTGGATCTTGATCGCCAACGCAAAGCATTGGATTGGGCGAACGAAAATCTACACCAACGGACCACCAAGTAGATGACGATTGAAGGACGTCTCCAACAAAAGATGGGCATTGATGCTCCGGTATGGTACGGCAAGTGATGATGCTGTTCTTCGTCAGTAGATATTCCTGACAGATACGCCAGTATTCTTCAGGCGCTTATCCAACTCACAGGTATCGGACGTTATTGCCAGCGCACACATCCACATCATGAAGGTGCTGAGTGTTAGCAATCCGTATGTGAAAACGCTCGTCTTCAAGTGGCTCAGGTACCTGCATCTCCACGAGGACACACTACAGTTTGCTCTGAAGAAGCGCTTCGCATCCATCTCCGCCACCGATCTGCTTGAACGAACCTGGAGACTTGTCAGCTGCGAGAAACAATGGTCCAAGCTGTTTCATCCCGCCTTCGGTGCTCGAATCCAGCGGTTGCAGCTGTTGGATACCTCATCGCTCGTGTTCTACCGCACAATTGTCGACGCATCCCTGAATTGTATCACGAAAACCGTATACGTTCTCGCCAAGCGGCATATCCCAGGAGGATACTCGATCCTCTTCCGCTCGATTGACCCAGTGCTCTTGGGTGTCAACACAGACGCAATCTCGTCCCTCATCGAAGACCTCACAGACGAATCTCTCAGTATGACGTCCAAGTGGGTCACCAAGCACGCCTGGACAGTCTTCCTCGAGGATACTCCAGAATCATGTTAATTCCTCTTCGGTGGCTTGACAAGTACTCATCGCTGGTCCTCTTCGTAGCTCTTCGCTGGGAAGCCATGGTCTTTCATGCACATGTTGAAGTCGTGGGCACTCGTACTTAAGCACCAAACCCACAGTTGCAACCTACCCGAACTTATCGCCCTGTCGCTTCGTGCCACCGCTACTGGGGGCACTAGCCACTGGCTTTGTTTGTGCAACCGTCAGTTGAAGTTGTGTCGATTTTAAACAGACCATCACTCTTCCGCACCTAGCATGCGAACTTAACGAGCGAGAGCTGTCGAGAGGCCCTCACTTCTCAAGTCGCGTCGTCGAGCTTAAGTGCCAAGTTGGCAGAACGGCAGAACGCCGTTGGCCACGCATGGAGAAGTCCACCTGCAGGCGGTTGATGCGTGGCCGGTGATCCCAACGATTGGGATGTCCAGGATTGGACGAGGAAGCTGGACCAAGTTGGTCGCTTCATGCCCCAAGGGGCTTGCCAGTGTTGTCTGGTGGAGGCGTTGTGAGTGCCGTGAAGGTGTCAAGCGTCGAGTTGTCCGTGAAGGACGAAGCGGGTTCGGTCGGCACGACACGAACTCTGCAGGAACCCAGCTCATCGTGGTTGGTGTTGGTGATTGACGTGGAGCGTCAATCTGTTGCTCGGTTCGAGCATGCCAGGAATTGCGTTGCCTGGTGGAAGCGTTTGAAGTGCCACGAAGGTGTCAAGCGTTGTGTCGTCTGAAGGACGAAGCGGGTTCGGTCGTCACGAACGAACTCTGCGGGGATCCAACGTGTCGTCGTTGGATCTGGTTGTTGTTGTGGTAATCCACGACAACTTGTTGCTCTGTTGAGCTTGCCGGCAGTCTGGAGTCATTGAAACAGTTGGTATTACCCTGTTTAATTGAACGTCCACTTGCTGAGAAATCGTTTCTGTTTCTTTTCTTTCTTGTTTTGTTGTTTGGCATTGTGCTCAAGGAACTAAACGGGTATCGAGCTCGTTGTTGCTTTACTACGAGTCAGTCTCTTCTTCGCACGATCAATTGTAAGTCGGGTCAGTGCAGGAGGCTAGCAAATCTATCCAACACAAAGCGGGCGAGTTTTGACTGGAGTAACAGTAGGTGTCGATGTTGTTGGAGCTGGGGTCGGAACAGGCATTGGTGGGCAATCGTCTGTTGGTGCGGGCGTCGGACCTTGAGCTGTTGGTGCAGGTGTAGGCAGTGATCCAGTTGGAGCTGGCGTTGGCTTGTAATCGTTTGTCGGAGCTGGTGTCGGTCCTTGTCCAGTTGGCGCTGGTGCTGGCGCAGTTTCAGATGGAGTTGGCAATGGCGGGCAGTCGTCTTTCGGAGTTGGCGTTGGGTTTTGTCCAGTTGGCGCTGGAGTCGGATGCTCGTCGCTTGTTGGAGACGGTGTAGGCTGCTTATCGTTCGTTGGTGCCGGAGTCGGCGGCTCCTGTGTGGCTGGTGTTGGCTCAGTCGGTGCTGGTGTAGGAGCCGGAGTAGGCTGATAGTCGTCGGTTGGAGCAGGCGTTGGTTCTTGTCCAGTTGTCACAGGTGTGGACTGATATTCGTCGGTCGGAGCTGGGGTCGGCTTGCTCGGCTTTTGTTCAATTGGTGCGGGTGCAGAGTCATAATCGCCCGCAGCTGGCTCTGATTCCGTTGGCGCAGGTGTTGGCTGGTCGTCGTCCGGAGTTGGTGGCATTGGCCGTGGCATATTCGGCGCTACGGGCACATGCCACGAAGCCTCTGTCGAATTATCTGAACCCTCGGTCATCATGCGATGCGACGACACGTACGCAGCGCTCTCCAACCCAGCCGCGTTGACTTGACTTGCGTAGTACGCCGAGATGGCCAACACCACATACACACGGAACTTTGGCATCAAAATTCGGGTCATTGTACTCGAGACTTGTTCGTTTCGCGTAAAATTAAAGAATGAGCACCGAGATCTCGACCGCCCAAACGAGCAAAGCGCCATGCAGGTGTGCGAAGGCCACGTATCATTCAGAAACAAGCCAGCATGAAGCGAGTGGGCGGTGACGTGATTTGTACGTGCCATGAAGATATGTGAGTTATGCCACGTCACATGTCAGAGACGCGTGATCTGGATGCTACACACTTGATAAGAGATTCGAAGGTGTCAAATCGCACGAGGGGACAATCGTTTACGCATATACTAGTATGACCTGTCGAATGCATGTCATGGACAGAGAAAGCAACAAACACCAAGATGCGCGTTCATCTCCAAAAAGCAGCGTTCCTAATTCAAGTACAACATGTTCCTATTTCATATTTAATTTGTACATATAAGACCATAAACTCTCATTCCAATCCAGGAATTCAACGTGTGTCGATTGATTTCGTGACCTTCGTTTGCTTTGTCTTACTCAAATAAAACACACAGAGACGGCGTGTTCATGTGTCATACCACGCCGGTGTATAGTAGTCAGTAGTATCACCCAGTCGCTTGGCGCACGCGAGATTGCACTTGATTTAGAGTCTCGATCACTCGAGCAGTTTTGCCTGAAGGAAGAAACTGCATCGCTGCCTGAGTAGTTTGATGATTTATTCACGAGCGACGTAGCTTCTAATCCGAACGCAGTGGCATACTTCTCAGCAATACCGAATTCGTTTGCTGACCATTTCGAGTTGATCCCGTCAAGTTACATGTTCCTGGTGGTCCCTGGTCATGTCGCAGGATCGGTCTCGCCTGCCAAATGCATTTGCTGGATCACGTCAATGTTCACTTCCATGGATTTCCCCAAATACGTCTGCAAACGTAGAACATCCTCGTTCTTGGAGCCTTCCAAGTGTCCGTCCACTGTTATATTCGCCTCGAGGCTTACCACGGGCTGGACCATATCCATGGAAGAATGACCACCAAGGGTGCGTGAGGGGAGCCGTTGGATCCAACTACGCCACAGGGTCCAGTACTAGAGCTGCTAACGTTGCATGATGAATGCTGGTCGCAATCGTGGATATCATGAACCACCGGGTGAGGATACTGGGCGATTGTGGAGCATGATGGCAGTTGGATGAACGAGCTATCGAATACAAGGACGGTGAGGCCGAGGGGAAGAATACGATCGCCGTCGCGTTGCGACTAGCAAGGCAGGTTTTTGAGTACGTTGTCCATGATACAAATACTTTGCGTATCATCTGTAATTTTCGTGCTTCTACACGCGGGGTTTACTGACCACGTGTTAAACCACTTACAAAAATCAAGTATAAATAACGGCCAATCTAAAAAACCTCAAATGGATTCAGAATGTGGTCGAGCATGGTTCAGAAGAACACTGGATTCTCCAATTACGTGGCGAAACAAGTGTTTATGATAGGAATCCAGGGTCGGAGGAGCTATTCTTCTTGCTATGATGTGGTACGTGAGCTCTGATGAATCAATAAGAGATGATTAACCGATGTTTGTTCTCGGTCGCTTGGCTAGGTGCTAGTGCCCTAGCCCAAGTAGCAGACCCGACTGTCTTTACTTACGTGCGAGTAGCCTTCGCTCTGAGATCTGCGCTCGACACTCGCAGCAGTGGCTTGATAATATCCCGCCACCGAAATCATGACGTGTCTGCACGTCCATTTGCACTCCATGGAGGAGTCCTCCACAAAAGATCTATGTCTTTTGATCATAAGTTGGCTCACGTCGGCAGAACACACTCTAACCAACCTAGAGCGGCTCGATCGAGTCTTTATACTACAAATATACACCAGTCACACCTCTCCAAGCCAACAAGTCGAGATTCTGAGCTCAGGAATCCGAGTCGTCCACAAAGTGGACCACATCGACTCGCCCATCCCGCATCTTGTGGTCCGCCCTTGTGGGTCGAGTGTCCCACATGAGCTGGCCTCCTGCTGGCTTCTACTTGGCATCATGAGAAATCCAGATGCTCCCCCCTGGTGCCCGTAGGGTCGCCCGCTGACCACACGTAGCGTCTTCCTGCTCGTCGAAATCTTCTACACTTGGGTGCAGTCTCAAATTCTCCGTCCAAGTCGCATTTTGCACTACTTTCGCCATTCAAAATGACGCACGCGTTCCCTCTCAACATCCTCGAGTGCACCGTTGTGCACACACGCAAGACCAATGGCCACACGGACTATGGCATCCGCGTGCAGCCTCGTATCGGCAATGGCTGGGACGACCGGCTCTTTGTCTACCGTCGCTACTCGGCGTTCGTGGAGCTGCAACGCTTGGCTTTACAGCATTTCCACCGAGACGACGACACCCCACACCAACCCGGCAGCTGCTGCTGTGGCACCGAAGCATGCCTCTTTGCGTGCTTTGTCGAGCCCGTCTTCCGCGCCACCGAGTTCTCCACGACGCTCGCGCTCTTCTTCCGTCGGAATAGTGCATCGGTCGTGACGCAGCGCGTCGTATACCTCAATGCGTTTCTCAAAATGCTCGACGAGGCCATCGCCGACGTCCCGCCGCTCGTGCTGCAGCGCTGCGAACAGGAAAACTGCAAGCTCCTGCGTCTGCTCAAGAGTTTCTATGGTTGTGTGGCGGCGCCCCGTGCCAGTGCGTCGCCCGTGCAGCGTCCACAGCGTTCGCGATCGGTCTGAGTCCTCGTCCGTGGAGGTCGAGTTGGGTTATAGTAGTGTATAGGTTTCTTGTTTGTGTATCCTATCCGTTTTGTGCAATACAACTCCAGGTCTCTTCCCGTTCTCTCTCTTGTCTATCGCTTCTTGTCTTGCCACCACCACGTCTTGACCGTGCCATCGTGCGAGCTCGACGCCATGAGCGCCTGGCGCTCGTGCCACTTGGCATTGTACGTCACGCCCTGGTGCCCCGCGAGCTTCTCCAAGAGCTTGCCCGTCGCGACGTCCCACACGTACACGCAGCCGTCTTCCGAGCCACCGAGGACAAAGGCTTCGCGAGGACCAAACGCCGCGCGCACGACGTTCTTGGCCGTGTTCTGATGGCCCTTGAAGCGCTGGATCGGCTTGTGCTCGAGAGACTGCAGCGTGAGATTCCGAGACGAGCCGCCACTGCCAAACACCAGGGAGCTGGAGCTGCCGTAGCCACTGATACTACCCAGTCCACCGTTGCTCCCGGCGTTGATACTGCCGCCGGTGGTCGAGAGATGCGCGCGTGGTGTACTGAGCATCCGCATATCCCAGAGACGATTGCTGTTGTTGCGCGAGCCCGTGAGCAGAAGGAAGCCATTGGACGCCATGGAAATGGACGTGACCTCCCCCAGCGTCTGACGCAGAGTGTGTACACAGAGGCCACTGAGGATGTCCCACAGACGGATGGTGCCATCCTTGGAACCACTCACGATGAGGTTCGCATAGCGATTGAACTGCGCGTCGCAGACCGACGCCACGTGCCCACGGAACGTCTTGAGGTTCGTGCCCGTCGTAATGTCATAGAGCCGCACGGTTTGATCGTAACCACCTGTGACGAGATGCGTTTCGCTTGGATGGAGATTCACCGAGTACAGATCGCCACTGCCTTGACCGAGTCCGAGTGTCGCGAGGCAGTCCGAGCCCAGGCCTGACGTTGTGGACAAGTCGTTGCGCGCGTCGCTCGGACTGGTGAACCGGGAAGTCATCCCACTGCCTCCACCAACGGTGGACGTGCTGTCGTCGCCCTCGTCCGCCACTGCGTCTTCCAAGTCCTGTGAGAGATCTGTGAGAGCGCGACGAATGTCCCAGATCTTGACTGTGCCATCCCCCGACGCCGAGAAGAGTCGATCGCCGGCTTGGTTCGATGTCATGTACCAGATCCGCGACATATGGCCCTTGAGCTCACGAGACCACTGTGTACAGCGCTCGCCGACGGTCAGAGGTGTGTTGTAAGCAGACGACGACGTCTCCTCGTCATCTGGATCTGGCACTGGCGTTGGGAACTCGACCGGCCAGAGCTTGATGGTCGTATCACTCGATCCCGAGGCGAGAAACTCGCCGTCTTGACCCACAAACGTCACGTACTTGACATTCTGCGAGTGCCCCACGTACGTCGACTTGACACAGTTGGGCAGCACTTCACACTCAAAGTCATGCAACAACGTCGTGACCTTGGGCACCGTCTTGGGGTGATACCGACTGAATTCCATTTGGTACGCGACCGACTGGTGCAGCATCTGCAGCAGACGGTTCTCGGGCATGTAATCGTCGCTGCTGCCCCCATGAGTCACCGTACCGTTGCTCTGATTGCTCGAACCCCCGCTTGTCGCCGCGTTATTCGTGCTCGTCCCCGACGAAATGAGCTCGTCGAGCTCAAACGTCGAGCGCAGCTGCTCCACGAGCTTCTCTCTGGACTTGACGACGCCTTCCCAGTCGCGGAAGGCCTCCACTTCGTTCACCGACTTGCACGTGAGCAGATAGCAGAGCTCTTTGAACTCGTTGCGGTTCGTCATGGTGGAAATCTTCTCCAGCGGCTTGAGATGCGTCGTGAGGAACGTGAACGCCTTCTGGTTCTCCTGACGGTCGATGAGTTCGAGGTACTCCTGCTTGCACACGGCGTAGAGGAAGCCCTGCTGCGAGTGGAAGCGCTTGAGGTGCTTGTTGATGAGCTTGGCGACGAGGTCCCAGTCGCCGTCCTGGATCGCCTTGGTCATGCGCCGCAGCGCGTCCTTGTCCTGCTGCTTCTCCAGCAGCTTGACGTTGGCCTCGTCCTGGATCGTCGCGCTCGACATGCTCAGCCCTTCGTTCTGCAAGTACTGCACGATCATCCGCAGGAGATCGCGGCGGATTTGGTCGTTGCCCTCGTCGAACGTCGCTTCCGGCGGGACTGTCGTGCGGTGGTAGCCCACGTGGGACCACTGCGCCGTCGGCGAGAGCGCCGGCGATGGGAGACTCTGCAAGCGCGACGACATGGCGTTCTCGCTCACGCTCTTGCGCATGGGATTCGGCTTGTGCTGGTGCGTGGGCGGGCGCTGCGCGTGCGCCGCCAGCTCAATCGACGGCGGCTTCTTCCGTGGACTACTGGCCGCGCTCGTGCTCTCGTGGGGCGCGTTGTTGAGTGTCTCGACTCCGTCGACTGCCGGTGGCACGGGAAGACCCGTCGTTTCGCCCATACTGCTCATCTTGACGTCGTTCCGACGCGGTTCAAACGCCACAGGGCTGTTGCTGGGATCGATGCGGACTCGTTCCACGTGGAAAGCCGCTCGTACACGCACAGGAGGACTCGGAAGGGGCCGTCGACGCTCGGCTTCCGCTCATGCACGTTTCCCCACGCGCGGTCGGATCAACAACCGAAAACCAACCGCAAGACCGGTCGAGATACCGGTATTCACGTTGGTCTTGAAGCGCCCATTAGCCTCGAACTAGCCTCGTCCTAGCCCCGTCCTAGCTTTTAATCGATGGTGACGTTTATTACTATGGATCTACTTGACACGCGCGACAAACTTGTATTGGTTGAGCTGCCGGAGCGATCCCTTTTGCACCATGGCGCGAATGGCGCGCTGGATGGCGTTCGGGTTGTAGCCCTGGGCTTCGAGCCGACTGTACAGCGAACTCGTCTCGACGCGCGCACCGATACGGAGCGTACGGTTGATGCTCTGCTCCACTTCTTGTGCCTTCTCGTGGAATCCACCGAACAAGCCTTGCGTACCGCCGTCCTTGGCGGCGTTCATGGTCGAGACGCTGAAGAGACGGACGGCTTCGCGGACGTGGTCGACCGTGGCTTCGTTCTGGAGCTTCATCTTGGCCAGGGACTCGGAGATACGCACGAGCGCTTCTAACTGACGCACGGTGACGGGGATCGTGGTCTCGCCGCCTTGGTTGCGACGCACGTCGTCACGCACACCGACGTAAAAGTCCTGAAGTGCCTGAGCCGCCGAGACGGACAAGCGCGGCGCACAGCGTGTTCGGCAGTAGGTAATGAACTTCTTCAACAGCCACGGCTCGTATTCGCCCGTCTTCTCGTCCACGTCCGGCTTGTTGGCGTTGGTCGATTGCTGTGCGTTCGTGTGAATCCGCACGACGTGGGCCGCCATACGACGATCACGCGCGTCGTCTTGGATATCTCGGACGATGAAGATCATGTCGAAACGCGACAAAATCGTACTCATGAGGTCAATGTTCTCCGAGGCACTACGCATGTCGTCGTAGCGACCAAAGACCGGGTTGGCGGCAGCAAGCACCGACGCACGCGAGTTGAGGATCGTCGTGATACCGGCCTTGGCGATCGAGATGGTCTGCTGTTCCATGGCTTCGTGGATCGCCACTCGGTCCGATTCTCGCATCTTATCGAACTCATCGATACACACGACACCACCATCCGCGAGCACCATGGCACCGCCTTCGAGGTAGAACTCGCCCTTGGCATCCTTGATGACGGAGGCTGTCAGACCGGCTGCACTACTACCTTTACCAGACGTGTACACCCCGACTGGTGCCACCTTTTCTGTGAATTTGAGGAATTGACTCTTGGCCGTCGACGGATCACCGAGCAGCAGCACGTTGATGTCACCACGAAGCTACAAGGCACAGCAACGGTAAGATCCCTACCTCAAACGTTCATAAAAGGCGGGCGACTTACAATCATTCCATCGGGCAGCCGCTTGCGCGAGCCACCCACAAGTAAGCACGCGATGGCCTTCTTGATGTTGGTCGTGTAGTCACCGTAGATCGACGGCGCGATACTACTGGCGAGCTTGTCGTAGAGCATTGGGTCGCGCGCCATTTCGTGGAACTTTTCTTCTTCGGCTGGTGAGAATGTCGCCTTGGCACGACCAGCGCCTTCTTCGTCGATCTATCAAATGACCACAGTGAGTATACCGACGTCTAAAGAGCCTATGACACGAAAGCAGCGCACCTCAATCCCCACGACACGCAAGTAGAGCTGACGGATTGCCACAGCGCCAACTTGCTTGGTACCAGCATTCACCACACTCGTGATACCCACGATGGACACACGAGTACCCGGGGACGCACGATCCACGAGGTTCCGATCGGCGATGAGCGCCAAGTTACGCGGCATTTCACCCGTCGGGACAACCTCGGGGTTCTCCTGGAGCTTGAGCGTCTGCTGGTCGACGTATTCCGAGCGATCGGGGACGACAATGTACGAGTCGGGTGGACACATCTCACCTGCCGGGTCTTCTTCGCGGTTGCGATCACATACGCGCGGGATATTGATCCCGCCCATGCCCGAGACAGCCACACGCTTGGTGTTGCCACAGTTCTTGCATCGCAGGATGGCCGACACACACTTGGTTCGCACGCGCGTGGCACTGATGATGATACCGGGGACCTTGACGAGCTTGTTGATCTCCTGCGCGTGTACGTGACGCAGCGGCACAGTCGCCTGGTCACTCGTCAAGATCACCTGGATGTCTGGGAGGTTCTTAATCTGCACGTTCTCGTTCTCCGTCGACGCCGTGCCGTCAAAGGACTGCGTCTCCGTCCGATTGATCACCAACAAGTACGCGAGCATCTCCTTGGCGGCGTTTTCGAGCAGCGGCAGGTATTCCTTCGGGTTCTTGAGCATCAAATCCTGCAGCAACTGGTCGTACGTGGACAAATGCGTGAGGTTCATCGTAAAGAAGTAGTTGTTGCGTCGGTAGTTGGCAATGAGCTGCTCGCGGTAGAAGAAGAGGGGCCCCACGCGGAAGTTGCGCAGGAACTCGAGCAGGCGGCGCTGGATGGCGATGGGCGACGTGTCCTGCGCGTCTCTCGCCGCCACCACCTGCGCGCTCTCCATGCCCATGGAGGACACGCGGCCCGCGTCCCAGTCCATTGTCTCTCGAGGCTCTTGTCTTCCGCGCCAATAGGCCAACTGACCGAATGAATGAATGAAGAGCTATTCTCGACAAGCCAAGTGTCGAAAATGCCCAAAAGCGCGGGAACCACGTGGAACGGACCCACTTGGTCTCATGTGGAGCGTTCTACATTCTGGAACTCTGTGACCAGATTGACATGTGGGACGTTCCAGAGTGGTGAGGCTGATTTCTCGATGGAAGAGGTCACCGCGTGAAGATGAGCAGGCAGACTGGACGCTGTGGACGGCGTCAGAGGCCGACGGAGGAACTGTGGCGGCCTGGAAGATGGAGGAGATGGCTTTTATGACTGCTGTGGAGAAGGAGACGGAGTGGGAGCGGCTGGATTGCGCTACAAGTGACGGAATCGATGCGGATGACCAGGCGCGTCGCGTGCATTTGGCCTTGTGTGCGAATCCCGTGTGGAAATACGACGTGAAGCTGCTGCGAGAAGCGACGGAAGATGACGACAAGTCGGTTACCCAGAAGCATTTGATGGAGTGTCCGTTGATCGAGCCGTGGTCTCTGGTGCCCGTGGCAGCCGAGTGTGGACTGCTGGATGTGGTAAAGCACTTCTGGAAGTTGGGTGAGGGCGTCAGTGTGGGGATTGATGTGATGGCGAGTGCCATTGGAGCTGCGGTGCGTGGTGGTCAATTGGAGGTTGTTCAGTGGCTGCATGAGAACGTCGAGCACGGCTGGACGAAGAAGACAATGGACGAGGCGGCGCGATACGGCTGGTTGGAACTGGTGCAATGGCTTCATGTGAATCGATCCGAAGGTTGTTCGATCAAGGCGATGAACTGGGCGGCCGTGAATGGGCATCTGGAAGTAGTTAAATGGCTGCATTCAAATCGGACTGAAGGATGCACTGCTGATGCACTCACCTACACAGCGCAGAATGGGCACTTGGACGTCGTCAAGTGGCTTCATGAAAACCGACGTGAAGGATGTTTAGAATGTACACTCGACTTTGCAGCTGGGAGTGGCCATTGGGCAATTGTCAAGTGGTGGCTTGAGAATCGGAAGGAGACCTACGGGGGTTATGCCATTACCAATGCTGCGGCGAATGGCCACTTGGAGATGGTGAAGTGGCTGCATTCAAATGGAGCTGGTGAATGTTCGACTTATGCGATGGATTGGGCGGCAATGGGAGGTCATCTGGAAGTTGTTCAATGGCTTCACGCCAATCGAAAAGAAGGATGTACACGTGATGCTATGGACCTCGCCGCTATGGAGGGTCATCTTGACGTCGTACAATGGCTTCATGCGAATCGTGACGAAGGATGCACAGTGCGTGCGATCAGAGACGCAGCAGAGAATGGCCATTTGCTGGTTGTCCAGTGGCTATATGCCAACCTGGACAAGGAACACACAACAGTCTCTATTTACGATGCAACATCGAACGGGCAATTACATGTTGCCCAGTGGCTTCATTCGATTGAATTAACGTGCACTGCGGAGGATATGGATAATGCTGCGAAACACGGGCACTTCGACATGGTGAAATGGTTTCATGCGAATAGTCTCGAAGGATGCACGACTGATGCGATGGATGATGCGGCAGGAATCGGTCATCTGGAGATGGTGCAATGGCTTCATACGAACCGTAGTGAAGGTTGTACTACACGGGCAATGGACAATGCCACGACAGCAGCAATGAACGGTGCTGCTGCTAATGGGCTCTTAGGAATTGTGCAATGGCTTCACAGAAATCGACACGAGGGGTGCACGGCAAAGGCCATGGACAAAGCAGCTGAAAATGGTCATTTTGCCGTTGTTGTGTGGCTGCATACGAACCGAAGAGAAGGGTGCTCTGTGGAAGCAATTGATGGTGCAGCATTGCGACAGAACTGGGATATCGTTCAATGGCTCATCACGAACCTGGCATACCAATGTTCCAGCTTGGTGTTGACAAAAGCAGCAATGGATCGTCAGTTGCCAATCGTTGAGCTATTGTACGCCCGAGCGGAATTCACGACTTGGCCAAGGCCAGCTCATATTAGTGTCCTGCTTCAAATGTTCTTGTCGGAAGATTTGATTGCTCACGAGATACTTGGACATATTGTAAGATGCCGGCGACTGCGGTATCGCTCGGACGGAATGGAAAATCCTCCAGAATACACCGCGGTCGATGAGCAAGAAGCATATTTTGACGAATGGTACGATGAACGTGAACAATACCAGCGATTTGTGCTCAAAGCGGTCGACAAGGTGTGTGAGAATTTGTGCTTTGCCGATGAGATCACCAAGTATCTCTCCACATTCATCGTTGGCAAGCCGCCCGTATTGTCCAATCGCGCAATCCACGCCCGGTATGGCTGGGTTTATTGGCTACTGCGTTTCTCAGAGAACCCAAGCCTGGATATGACACTCGTGGCAGAACATAGCAGCCTTGATGCTGCTATGTTCATGCACAATCGCCTTCAAGCACAAAATCGACTGCGCTGCACCAATCGTTTCGCGTATTTGATGATGGAAAAAGGTAATCTTGCATCCGTCAAGTGGCATGTGCTGAATTGTTCAGCTCGGTCTGTCCAAGAAAATCTCTACTTGGCAGTGTGGGTTGGGCGCGTGGACGTAGTTGAGTGGATGCGCGAGAACGGGCCCACCCTCAGTAAATTGCCTCGGACATACGACAAATTTTATCAGAAGCACTGGAGGAGCCCATTGTTTCATTCCCTCGACGCCTCATTCGAGGCAGTCGAAAAACATTTTGTACTGGAAATCGCAGACCTGGAGGCAAGTTTGACAGATAAGTTCCAGCGTTCTTCCCATTTCGAGCCATTTGACACGTGGAGCGTGTATCGACTGAATCATACCCCTAGATCCATCGCCATGGATTTAGCTGCTGTTGGCGGACGGTTGGATATCGTCATCGATTACTCAATGAATACGAGTCGGAACCCTGTGACCTGCACAGTTACTGGTCTTTGCGGTGCTATTTGTCGGGGACACGTCGAAGTTGTCAGGTATCTCTACCAGCATCAACCCGAATTATCAGTGTGGCCAAGAGCTGAAGACGGCGCTACTGTGCTACGACGATTAATGGCGGACGGACACACGAAAATGCTTGCATTCCTTCGACAAGAGAGGAACATGCGCCTCGAGTCTCGTGACTTACATGACGCTGTACTCCAGAGGGATCTGGGACGATTGCGATTGATGCAAGAGCTCCATCTTGTTGAAATCTCAGCCGATGCAACTGATCTGGCCGCCGTACGAGGTGATATCGAGCTACTTGCTGTGCTTCAAACTGGCGTAGAAGGGTTACAATGCTCGCAAAGAGCACTGGATGGTGCAGCAGAGGAGGGTCATATCCTTAGCGTCCGATACCTTCATGAACATGGCGCGTCTTGTACTCGCCAAGCTATTGATCTTGCAGCCAGAAATGGCCACGAAGGTGTGGTGAGCTATCTATTCGAACATCGACACGAAGGTTGTTCCCCATATGCACTCTACTGGGCCTGCATCAACAGTCATGTTCGTGTGGTCAAGTATCTCACATCAAAAATGGTTCGATGTGACATTGATAAATGCATAGCAGCAGCCGAAACACTTGAGAACGAGGAAATTGTCGAAGTTCTCAACGCCTATCGAGCTTCCTACACGTCCAAGATTGATCTTTATCGGTCAAAACGAAGTTTGACGCGTCGTAGTACGCCAGTCCAAGTGCACAAGGACGCCACGAGCACTCGAATTGTGTACGGTCTGATCAAACGCTGCTTGTGGCCTGATACCGTACCGAGTGACGCTTGAGAAAGAAACTCTACGTCAATCAGCTGATATTCAATGAACAAAATTCATTTAATTCCTTCGCATTCTTCTAGTCTCCTAACGTTTCTGTTGATAGAGTGAGTGAAGACCTTATCATAGCCCTCGTAACCGAGTTTCGGCCGACCGAAGCGTCTACTCCTTCGTCTTGGATCCAGATCTCGCGGGGCTTTGTGCGTGATGTAAATGACAAGATAGTGCCGAGTACATCGCGATTGAAGTCGCTGAGCACGGATCCACCAGCACCAAAGCGCTTTACAACACTCAGAAATGCTAGGACACACTGCTTATCGAGAGGAAAGTGGCCTAGCGCATCGGGACTGGTCGGATCGATACCCATACGATCCCACTTCAATGTGCGTGCTTCTGGGTAGGTGTACGGCCAGCGACCCTGACTCACGGAGGTGATATCGAAGTGGAAACGTTTGGATTCTGGGGACGCTATGAAGCATGCTCTTCAAGGCTTCGCGGTTGTTCTCGAAGTCCGATACAACGTGACCTTCCACTCGAAGCGTGTAGAGACGACCAAGAGAGTCTCTCATCACTTCTGACGGCGGAATAAACGGTGCTGTTGACTCGAGACGAGGCAAACGAAGACTCAACTCCTCGATTTGAGGTAGCGGATGGCTTGGCCGAGTCGTTTTCGCCCAAAACGACCCATCATGATAGATTTTCAGCTCTTTCAGAGCCGGACAACGGCGTAATAGAGAGCCCAAGCCTTCGGAGCAGATTGCCTGGGTCTCACTCAAGTCGAGATTCGTGAGATTCCGTCCAATCGTCGAAATGAGCTGTCCAATAACGGGAAATGGTATGTCATGCGACATGATCCGCAGATTTTGGAGCTGTGGGGATGATGGAGGACGGCTTTGAAGCTTCAGAAGGCTGCTCGCCCGTGTCCAGCCGAGTCCTTGCGTCGGTATGATCACGGCGACCCATTCAGGAAGAGATACGAGCTCTTCATCATTAGTTAGACAGATGTCTCCTCGAATATCGTCGCTTGTCACAGTCAAAAGCGCCAGTGCATCGTCTTTTGAGTCGTTGTAGACAACAGCACCGACTCGAAGCTGAGCACTATGATATGCTCTGCATGCAGGCGTATGCCCGTTTCAAATCGCCAGGAGATTATTTCCGCGAGCCATGGAGTACAGAACCGCACTGTTTTCCATTGTCAGCTTGATACTTCTCGCAAGTCGCAGACCAACCCACGTGGACGTCGGTGTGTCGGGATGAAACAAAGCGTAACCAACCCAAGCCCAATGGGTATCACGCATGCTGTCGGGCGATCCTCTTGACCACGCGATCATGAGACTGCGCAAGGACCTTGAATACGGCAAAGCCGAGCAGAGTGCCTCGAGCTGAGGGTCATCCACATTGTCTCCACACCGGATAGCTCCACGATACAACCCTTCAAGGGCGAGTCAAGACCGAGAGCAAGACGCACAAACGGAGCTGGTCGTAACGGCTCCTCCAGTTCTTTCGTATTGTCAAAGCGTGCGCCAGTAATTGGGACTGAGCTAGCGAATACACTCTTCATAAACGTCAGTTTGGTCGTGTCTTGCGTGTAGTATTGTGTCGAGTGAAGTCTGCGAACCACAAACGGCGCTGTCTGAGTCGGAACGAACTTACACAAGGGCTCCAAGCCGACCAAGTCAGTTGACTGCACGTTGTTCTTGTTTTGAATCGACACGGGGATCAATCGGTGGGCCTGTGTCTTATCCACATAAGGCTCGAGTTCTTCCAGGATCTTTAGCAACTCGTGTTCAATCTCTTGGACCCCACCCCGGGCTTTTCAGGATATGGGTGAAAGAAGCTGTTCGCACAGGAGCGAATATGGTATGTGCTCGAACTGTTGGCAAAAAGCTGTACTTGAGGGAATTCGAGTGCTTCTTCTTCGAAGAAACGTGTCGCATCCGTCACATGATGCTGATACAGCCGTGCGTGCCGGTGAACCACCCGAGGCCGTGGCTCACTTCATGTACCAAAGACGCGCTTCCAAAAGCTCGGATTCTCGCGACCTCCGTACCCTCGGCACTTCGACAGAGCAAACCAAACCACACACGCTGCTCTAAAGGCGTGGATGCGATGCGTACAGTCCCCCCTCTAACGCATTGGTACTCTTGCAGGATGCGCTCCGAGTGACGGGTGGCCACCAGGTAAACGCGTTCTTGGAGGCGCTTCTGCCATCGCAGAGCCAGATGCCAGGCGTCGTTCTCAGATAGAAACGGGAGCTCTTCACTCATGAGAAAGAGAATTGTCGAGTGAATGAAAACCGAGGACAGTTTGATCGGACTTTGAACTCGGGGCGATCTGCTGACTATCACTGATGTGTGCCCCCTCTTGTACACTCAAACTGGGTATTTGTGACGCATCCTTTGATATTCTAGAAGGCACAGATTTTCATAATGAGGATGTGGAAGTTCAGGGTACAACGACAGAGAGTCTAAATATCCCCAATGCAATTTATATTAAATGGCGTGTGATCCGAATGGCTGCTTGACAACCTTTTCCTCACTCTCACTACGAGCATCTTCCTTCGATGGAGCTGTGCGTTGGCATTTTCGGAAAGGTGCTTCTCGTATCCCCGTTTCATCGCCTATATTTGCCTGCCTTGAATGGAACCAAGTGTTTTACTAGTATGGGGATGTCCTCCGATTCGTCGCTTGTGGTGCGACTCTCGCCATGGCCGTATGGACTCTTCCTTGTTTCCACAGTCGTGCTCCAGGTCAGCTGTATCGTCTACCTGGGAATTCTCGCTCGCGTGTACTGGCTGTTGAGCGAGCCGTTCATGGGATACTTCATGCAATTGCTTGTACCGGGCTCCCCGAGCGCCTATTTCAAGTGATGGGGGCTTGTCTTTGCAATTATCGGAAGCTTGCATCTCTTCGATCTCGTGCAGGCTGCATATCGTGGTTTTGTATCATTTCGACTGCTTAATCCGAGAAGACTCCGTCGAGGTGAGTCTCGTGTTGCGGTGGCAGCGTCTTGGGATCAGCGTTCTCGCAAACTTGGTGCACTTGGAGAGAAGCATCTCAGAGCATCGACTCAAGGGCAAGCCCCGTTAATGTCTGCTCGAAGAATACGACGAAGTGTCAATGCAGTCAACTCTTTTGCAGCCACATTTGCGAGCCAATTCGAAGTTTTTGGCGTCCGCAGCCCGTATTTCCATGCCGTTTTCCTATGCCGAGAGTGTCTCGAGATTGCTGCTCAGAGTTATCAAGTGTATCGCTCAAGTATGCTGGTTGCAAGACCGTCGATCAACTCGCTTGCAGTGATTCTGCATGTTCTCAATTGTTGGTCCACACCGTGTCTTCAGTACATGTTCCGCCGTCACCGCGTTTGGTCGAGGATCTCCTGTGTGTTTTGTGATGGTATCCTCAACATGGGGACGAGTATGGTACTCCCTTTCATGGTCTTCTTGCCGTATGCACATGCGTTCAACCCTGACGTGTTCATGTATCTCCCTGTCGAGATGCTGTACGTCGAAGTCGAGTTTACCAACCTTGTGATTGAGAACAAGTCCGCTTCGTTATTAATACCTCTTTTCTTGACGGCTTTCTCAAAATCTTTTCCAATCTCGCTATCTACGGATGCTTCCGAACGATCCGTAGCATCGTGCGACTAAATACACACCGAAAAGTCAAGCGACACAAAATTGAAAACCGCGCGGTCATGCCAATTCATTTCTCAACCAAATCAGAGCAACCATCTTCAGCAAACAAACGGCGAATATACCGACTGAGCCATTTTCTTGCAAACTTGCTATTTTGCCTTGGCGGAATCATCGTCTTGGCACTGCATGTGCTCGCAAGACGACGAACCAGTGCTGTAGAGGTTCCATTGGGTTGCCTTCAGACGATGCATCCGTGGTTCGCAGTCAATTATACTTGTGCCGCCTTCGAATTAAATTGCAATCACCACCAAGTCGACTCACCCAACGCGACAGCTCTCGATGCGCTTGATCAAGACACTCTGCTCTACATTGGCTTCGCAATTGCCCTGCCCTTCGCGTACCATCCTCATTCCAAAATTTTCACAGTCTTATCGGAATGAAAGTCCTGCGATCCACTATTGACGAGTGGAAAATCGAGTCGTCGATCGATGCCCGCATCCACAAACGTCTCATGTATCTGTTCTTCATACGAGTCAACAGACACGACTTCTGGACGGAATCCAGCAGCCACTACCGGTTACTCTCACGGACATTGAGTTTTGTGCCACCAATTTGACGTCACTGCCATCAAATTTGGACGAACTATGGGCTGGACATATCTTCATGGTCTTCTATCTCGAGTTTGCCAAGCTGAATATTTTCCCAAATGCCTTGTTACGAATGAACATCAACGATATTTCGCTCATTGGGAACGAGATCGAGTCGATTTCCATATTAAGCGACTTTACTCAAAGCCGATTCGTCCTTTCCCTCGATCACAATCCACTGCTAGCCCTACCGAATGATATAGGCGAAGGTATACGTATTGGATCTCTCTCGCTGGAAGACACACAGTTCTCCGTATTGCCGAAGTGGGTCTATTCGCAAGTTCTTGACGGTGTATACGCTTTTGATACGCCGTATTGTGATGCTCATGAGGGAGACAGCTCAGTAGAGTGCGACGTCGAAGGGCCATTTTCCCAAGGTCGCTACCCGTTGCAGCTGACAGATATGTGGGACGGATAGCTCACCACGACCTTGGCTCGTTGTGACTGCTATATTCCTCAGAACTAAAATCTAAAAGATCAAGACCATGCGACAAATGAACTTAGCTTCGGCAAGGTTGGTGGTTGGTGGTTAACTCACTTCAAAAGCATGGGCTAAGGCGAAAATAGATGAACTCCTGTGTACGAGGTGTGTGTGTGTGGGGGGGGGGGGGGGGTAATGTACTTCGAATCGTACAATTCATGTGGGCTACTCTAATTAAGCAGCGCGGAGACAGCTCGCAGGTTTGCCTGCTCGTTCGTGTTGGCTTTCTTCAAGTGACAAGCGCGTCCGTCTTCGTTTACGACCGTGTAGCCCTTGCAACCGGTGGTCTTGGAGCACAGGTCACAGCACTCGTCAGGATTGATGTTGTACTTGACGACACCCAAGTCGTCTCCATAGAAATCGACCCCTGTGAACTGGCGCGAGCACTTGGAAGCACTGGTAGTACCACTAGTCCCAAATCTGACAGTAGTTGCTACTTGGACAGCAGCCCGGACCAGCTGGCCGACTGCCGCACTGCTGACCGGATTGCGTCGGGCAAGACGCCTTTTTGGTGATGATAGCAGACACAGCTCCGGCTTTGGTGCGACGTTCACCAACGGCACCCTTCAAGTAGCAGCGCGGTTTGCCGTCTGCATTGTAATTGACGAAGGTGTAGCCTGGCAGGCTGGTGTGGAGTAGCATGCGTCACAACAGAGCTCTGGAACAAGCAGATTGTCGAGCGTCTTGATATCAGCACCATAGTAATCCACACCACTTTCCTGCATGCCACACTTGGCCGTATCCACACGTCGACACTGGTACTGGGACGGATTCCATGGCTGACAGTATTCGCCAGTTGGACACTCGATCGCACCCTTGAACTCATCTCCACAAGAACCACCTGATGGTGCCATAGGCTTGCGAGTCGTCGGAATTGGCGCTGGAGTTGGCTGTTGAGCGGTTGGAACTGGTGCCTTGGTTGTTGGAACCGGCGTGGGGACTGGTTGCTGAGCTGTTGGCGATGGTTTCTGCGCCGTTGGAATCGGATGTTGGGACGGCGTTGGGACTTGGGCCGTTGGAGATGGCTTTTGGGCAGTCGGAGTCGGCGACGGTATAGGTTGCTGGGCTGTTGGAGCCGGCTTTTGATCCGTTGGCGTGGGCGAAGGAGTAGATGAACCTGAACCGCACGCCAAGGACTCTTGAAGCAACTCCGTGATGTTCTTGTAACTTGGTCCGACGTTCGTGACAGTCTCAGCCGTGGGTTTGTTTGTAACAAACCACAAGAAGTCGGGATGCGACGTCTGCGATTCACCGACTCATTCACCTCCGATGATATTCTTGTTGGCATCCAGTTCCAGCAAGTAGGTGTACCGCTTGCTAGCTGTTACGGAATCCACGAGTCCGGTGCTCACCAGCGGGCCGTCCTGAGTCAACTCGTTGATGTAATTGAACGTCATGTCAGCATAAGCGATCTGCTTGACGTCGCTGTTGAAAGGATACTTGGGGACGTTAAAGTACTTCATGGCCGCCCCTCTGGCGTCATGAACGTCAGCTCGTTGATAGAGTACGAACACACGGGCTGGTTCCACACCTGCGCGCCACTCGCCACGTCGACGACAAACGAGCGACCAAAGCGACACATGATGTTGGTCACGGCGATATGGAAGAAACCAGGACCGAGATCCCGTTGCTTGGCGTCCGTGTAGCGTCCGTATTCGTCCCTCACACTGTCAGCATCGTCGAAACGTGCGCCAGTGAACACGACGTTGACTCCAGCACCATCGTAGAGCTGTGTGAGGAGCGCCTTGATGTCAAAGACCTTGAACGTCACACCGTTCTTGACCACACTACACTTGGGTTCCGGCTCGAGAATCGCAGCAGGTGCCCACGCATGGCACAGACCGTACCACGTCGGGATACAGTAGCCCGTATTCGCTCCATCGCGCTTTCCACAGCGGCTTTCATCGTTGAACTTGGAACATTCACTGTCGGACGAGCATTTGCGCGAGGCTGACGCCTGGGAATCCACACCTGTCGTCGCCGAGATCTTGTCCATGAAGCCTTGGGTGTCCAAACCAAAGGCCTTGGCGTATTTCTCCGCAGCACTGGCGTCGCTTCCGGACCATTTCATGTTGATGCTGTCCTGATACGTGGGCCAGTACGAGCTCGGCCAGGGCGACGGCTTGAACTCTCCTGAAGCGTACTTCTTCTGGATCGTCTCGACGTTGACCTCCATGGACTGCTGGAAATGCGCTTCCAGGTTGCGGACGTCCGAGTTGGAAACCTCAAGACGACGTGTGGTGTTCGTGATAGCTAGGAGCTGAGCACGAGAGACGGTCGTGTCCGCTTTGACGACGGCCTGGACCATGTCGGAGGCGGGCCGTCCACCAAACACTGGATGCTGATGGTCCAGTGGCGCCACAGGACCCAGCGGCGTCACAGGATTTGTCTCTAACGGAGCTGCTGCTGCCTGGTGAGCCATAGAGACCGCGAGGAACGCGACGAGGAGCGTCTTCGACTTGGTCGAAGCGAAGGGAAGTACCATCCTGGTAAACGACGAAGGCTTGGATCTCTTGTGAGTGGACAACGAGAGATTGGAGAATGGCCAGGCAAAGACACAGTAAATCCACATCAGCGATGCTTCTCAGCACCCAAAGAGAGATAACCATTTCCACGTGGTGGTACCATGCAAGCGTGTTGCATGAGTCAGGGTCTTGCGTCCTCGCGTGCGTCCTTCAACCTGAACTATCCAGAGCGCTCTCAGCCACCGCGGCGACGCGACGTCCTAGGGAATCGACTTGGTGTCGGATGAGAAGGAGATGCGCTCGTGGTCGTGCGTCCACGTAGCGCACAGCATGTATCAGGTTCCATTCATGCGTCATCCAGCGAGGAAGAGCTCCTTTGGATGAACCATTTCGTCAATTAGGCCAGGCTAATCACATACTAGTCTAAAGTACTATAGAAACGTTTCTATATCATTTTTCTAACGCACCACACGGAACGCGTACTTAAGCGGAATACATAGGCAACTATGGGCATCATGATGAGCAGGGAGCAGACGGCGCAATGGTCTGATTAGAGGGGATGGCGTGTGACACACGGCACGCGGAAGGAGACGGTAGAAGCACAGTGGGTAGCAGAGATGAACGTGCTTCGAGCGAGGCACTCCACGCACGCAGAGACGGAGTCTAATGGGAGTTATGAGGACGAGAGCTCAAGTGATGTGTCAGACTCAAGTTACTTGTACGAGACGAATGAGGACGACAGCGACAGTGAACGCGAAGAGAAAGAAGAAGAGGAGCAAGAGGAGGAGGAAGAAGACACTGGGTATGTGTTTGATGAAGCAGACCATCTGGCGGCATTGGTTGAGGACAACGTCGTGAAGAAATGGCTCGAGGAGAGCAAGACGTATGAGTCGAATGCGGACGAAAGCGAGAGCGAACGCGAAGAGAAAGATGTGGAAGAAGAGGAGGAGGAAGACCATGCACCTGTGTTCGAGGGAGCAGAACATCTTGCGGCAATGGTCGAGGGCAACCTTGTGAAGAAATGGTTCGAGGAGAACAGGAGAATCAAGTGGACGAAGACGTGGACGGCGATGGACGAAGCCGCCAAGCAAGGACGACTCGACATTGTACAGAAGCTGCACGACGACGGCTCGTGGCCATGTACGAAGTTGGCCATGGACTGGGCGGCGATGAATGGACACTTGGATGTGGTCGCGTGGTTGAGTTCCGCTCGTACCGAAGGCTGCACGACGGACGCAATGGACTGGGCCGCGGCAAATGGACATGATAAAGTGGTACGATGGCTCTGTGAGAAAAGTATGCCGGGAACATGGCATGCCATGGAGTACGCAGCGCTCGGAGGCTTCTTGGACGTGGTCAAGACTCTATACGACCAACCGGCTTTCGATAATTGGCCACAACCGCATGATGCGAGCGTTCTCTTTGGCCTCCTCAAGACCAGGACGACAAGTGTGCTCAGGTATATCGTTCAACAGCGAGGTAAATACTATGGGAAGTGTGGAAGGAACCCAGAGTATGCATCACCCAGTCAAGAACCTCCTACTGGGCCTAGAATCGATATTCGAGGGAAGAAGTTCATATTCACAGCTGTGGCCAAAGTGTGCGCGACAGAGATCTCCCAGGCTCCAGAAGAACTCGCTCCAATCATCTCGGAGTTTATTATGGTCAATCCACCCACGCTCCTGCCACAAGAAGAATTCGAGGAGGGCGACGCTGAGGCTATCCCGATTCCTCACAACGAACTTTTCTATAATTCGTTCGAGGATCTGTCCAACCACTTGGAGGCGGCCAAGCGCGGATGGGTCTTCTGGCTCAAGCGGTTTTCCAAAGTTCGGAGCGAGGACATGGTCATTGCGGCTGAGCATGGACAATTTGAAGCAGCGTGCTTGATGCATTCGTACGTCACTGCTGACAATGAGAATCGATGCCCAGAGCGATTTCTCTACTTGACTGTGGAGAAGGGTGATATGGAGCTCGTCAGGTGGCATACTCGCAACTGTCGTGCACACTCGATTCAAGATTTACTCTACTTGGCGACATGGATCGGGCGTGAAGACGTTGTTTCCTGGATGATCGAAGAATGGGACGAGGTTTGTACCCTCGGTAGCCAGGAAGCTGCCTCGGGAGCAAATAGGGTGATGTTCCACTCCCTTGATGCATCATTTAACCAAGTCAAGGAACGGTTTAAAGCGGATCTGGAAGGCGTCCGGAGCTCTCCGAACGAGTTGGAAGAAGCAGTGGAGCATGGGAAATTACGTGACGTGGAGTATTTTCTCACAGAGTACCCAGTGACGAGCAACGTGTGCGATCTAGCAGCGATCAGTGGACGTCTGAGAATCCTCAAGCATCTTCCAGAACTTCGCTGTACGGTCAGCGGTCTCTATGGTGCAATTATTGGGAATCATTATAGTGTAGTTCGGTATCTTTATCGACATCAGCCTAAGCTTGTCGAGTGGCCCATGGTCGAAGATGGTCCTCACGTGCTGCGGTGCTCTCTTCACGTAAACGAACATCAGTCCAATGCGATCCGAGAGAAGGAAAAGAATCGGAAGATGCTCGATTTCTTTCGTGTAGAGCGTGGTATGCGGCTTGAAGCCCGTGATTTGAACGAAGCGGTGTTTCGTCGTGATGCAGTGCGTGTCCGGATGCTTTGTGAGTTGAAGTTGGTGGAAGAGAATCGCGATGCCATCAGTATCGCTGCGGCACATGGCGATTTCGACCTCCTCAAGGTGATGTGTCGGACAGAACAGGAATTCTCAAGCGATGCAGTGAATGCAGCTGCTGAGGAAGGGCATCTGGAGATCGTTCAGTACCTTCATGGCCGAGGAGCGACATGTCCAAGGTCTGCACTCGACCTCGCGGCAGCTAACGGCCATCTAGATGTTGTGGAATATCTTCTTTCGTATCGTCGCGAGGATTATTCTCAGTGGGGGATGTACTGGGCAAGTGGTTACGGCCATATCGACGTCGTGCAGTGTTTACTCGCGCATAAGATCAGAGCTGACTTGGAAATGTGCGTGGCAGTCGCCAAGATGCACGGTCACGAAGCGGTTGCCGCGCTTTTCGAGTCGCACAGAGTAGTATACGACGAGCGCTATGGCAAGCAACGGTCATCATGGTCCTTACGGCGTCGTCGACAACCATTGAAGTTGCAACCTCGCGGCATTAGAGTGGTGCTTCAATCAATTCTGAGTCGCGTGTTCCCTGACGGATTACCACAAGAGCAACCCGCACAGTCTCCGCCTACCGGCTCACAGTGACATAGTCTTGACAGTAGAAACAACGAGGGAAGGACCTCATGGGTGTCCGGATCAATAAAATCAATAAGAATGCTGTCAGTTGACACACAACGAATCTATTCACTCGCTTGTTTTCAAAACAGCCTAGCAAAGACTATGACAGATAGCGCCAGAAGAGCGGTCATTTCTTGATGATACATGCTGTTGCTCGCAGAATCAGCGTCAACTGGCATCGTAGAACGCTTGTTGAACACAGAGTTCGCATTAGTTGTCCCGTACCCTCCAACGGTGGCGGCAGATGCACCAGTGTGTGGAGATGGCGAGGCGACGTCTTCACGTCCAGATCCTTCGAGGGCCGCTTGTAATTGCCGAGGCAATGGTGCGTCTGACGACGTCGCCGTGCTGACGAGGGCGAAGGCGACCAAGAAGACGAACAAGAAGACCTTGGAGCTGACCATGGTGGAGTACTCTTGTGAGTCAGATTGCGTGCGTTGACGAATGAGACTCGTCAGTGAGTGAGTGTGCTCGATGACTTGCATGACCACTCATCCGATAATGGCGCGCCACATCTCACGGGAGATGAATTGTCTGCGTCGTCAGTCGAGAGCGAGTTGATGACTGGAGACACAGGCGAGTGCTGGATCTCTTTGCAGTCAGCAACGCCAACTGCGATTGACATAGCGCAAGGCCAGCTGTCCGAGACGAGTCTGCGAGTCAAGATGTCGCTTGGGATCTACATTCCCAGGAGGAGGCAAGCTCTGCGGTGGTATAGGCACCTGACGCAATTGCCACTAAAGCCATCTGGTTGAGAATGTATCCATCCACTTGATGCACATGATTAGAAATGTATCCATTTCGATCAGAGCACTCTATTTTCTAATTTGACGTTTCTAATCTAAAAGGCCCAGTTCCTCGTACTTAGTGAGGCACAACAAATCAGCTTTTGACGGAGGGAATCGTACTTATACGGGAACCACATGCAACTCCATGGTCATCCCAGCAGTTCCGAGTTCCTCGCGATGACGCGGCCGTATGCGCGAGACTGGCGCTCCTTTCCGCAAGGGAATGACGCTACAGAGGCCCTTTATGCTGGACGGCAAGGTGGTCTTTCAGGGGTGACCTGGGCAGCTCCTGTCACCTCGTATGGGAACTGGTATACACCAAGCCAGGACTTTGACGCCCTGCGTCGTCGACACAACGAAGCTTTTTGCAATGGCGAAATGATGAGAGCAGCAGTCGAAGCGAGAGCGGTTGATTTCATTCGGTGGCATTTACAGCACTGCCGGAAGAACGAGGCGAGTTGGCTGTTGCCGTTGGCGGCAGTCCATGGCGCTCTGGATGTGTTGAAACACTTCCAAAACGAACAAGTGGATGAACAAATCGTACAACGCGCCATAATGAAGGCGGTGATCAAGGGACCACATACAGTAATCCGATGGATGCATAGCAACGTGCAAGTGGACTGGACGACGGACGCGATGGACCAAGCTGCCAAGCACGGGAGGTTGGATGTGGTCAAGTGGTTGCACACGAACCGCCGTGAAGGGTGCACAAAGAAGGCGATGGATGGAGCAGTTGAAGAAGGCCATTACGATGTGGTCAAGTGGCTCTGTGAAAATCGAACGGAAGGTTGTTCAAGCTCTGCTCTGGTCAGCGCTATGAAGAATGGACGGCGAGACATTGTCGCGTTGCTTCTCGAGGAGGTCGAATCCCTGCAAAACTGGCCAGAGGCCCGCCACGCAACGGTACTAGCAAAACTCATTGAAGGAAGCAATTTGGATGCGTACCAGGACATTGTGCGACATCGGGAAAAGCTCTACAAAGGCAATCCGGTTAACTACTCTCAAGTTGATGCTCCAAGCACCGAAGCCGAGACGTTTGAGTTTGTGCTCCCAATCGTGTCCGAGGTGACTGCGAGATTGTCGTCCAAGCTATCGCGTGGTGGTGGATCCGTCGAAATCGGTAATACTATCACTAAGTTCGTGATGGATCCGCTCAAGTACACGACAGCACTAAAAGACGGCAATGTGCACTGGCTCACTCACTTCTCAAAACACCCCAATGAGGATGCACTGCTGCTCGCTAAAAGTGGTAATTTAGAAGGAGCCCGCTCCTTGCACCAAAATCTCTCTGTGCGTGAGCGCTTGCGTTGCCGCAAGCAATTCCTCTATGTCACGATGGAAACGAGTGATATCGATTTCATCAAGTGGCATGTACGCGAGTGCCCAGATCATTCAATGGAGGAGTGGCTATACGCGGCTACCTACGTAGGTCGCGAAGATGTCGTGTCGTGGATGAAGGAGAGCTGGTGTACTCTCGATCAAATCTCCAGGAATCCAGGAGGCGTCTTGTTGTTTCCGAACTCACTTGAAGAATCGCTCTCAAGGGTTGAAGAAAAGTTCAGTAACGTTCTTCCTGTGGTCAAGAAGCAAATGAGTGGACTCGAACAAGCGGCTTGGAGCGGTAAATTGACAGACGTCCGAGCGTACTTAACAAATAGTGTGACCACGTCGAACAACGCCGCGGATCTTGCTGCCATCAAGGGAAAACTTCCAGCTCTTGAGTTCCTCCTTGACGAAGGGCTCACTTGTTCAGTAGGTGGTTTGTTTGGAGCTATCAAGGGTGGTCATGTCAAGATCGTGAAGCATCTTTACAAGCACCAGTCTGACTTGGCTAAGTGGCCGAAATCTGAGGATGGCACTGCGCTCCTGCGACGATTCCTGAACCCAATTCAAAAGGAAATGCTCGAATTCTTCGGAAGAAAGCGAAATTTGAGACTCGAAACGCACGACCTGAGTCAAGCAGCGTTCCGTAAGAATCGAGAGCTAGTACAAGTACTCTGTGAACTACAGTTGGTGGAGCACAGACACGATGCGATCGATATTGCCGCTGTCCGAGGTGACGATGAGATGCTGAAGATCTTGTATCCACCAGGCCAGCAATGCTCGGTTCGTGCGATATGTGGAGCCGCAGAAGAAGGGCACCTGGCGATGGTTCAGCACCTACATACACATCACGCGGCCATTTCAAGATCAGCAATCGACCTGGCAGCACGAAATGGACATGTGGAGATTGTCCGATGTCTTCTTCAACATGGCCAAGCATGCTCTGACTGGGCAATGTATTGGGCCAGCGCTTGTGGTCATGTCGATGTCGTGCGGGCATTAGTTGAGCATTTGGTAAAATGTGATGTGGACAAATGCGTGGAAGTCGCTATGACGGAAGAGATCGTGGCTATCCTCAGGGATAATAGCAAAGAGATTGAGCAACAAAATCAGAGATCGTCGAGCTACAACGCGCGGAAGGCACGACAAATCAAAATGAAAATGGTGCGAAAGCCCAGTCGAGTGATCTATCGCGAGGTTGAGAGTCGGATCTGGCCAAATGGCTTGCCCAGTGACCTCAAGAGCGGCGTACCTCCAGGGAACTGAAAGCAAAGTCAGCTAGTAAGTGAGTTGTTCGTGCCTAAGCGCGACATTTGAATACATCCGTCTCGTTCTCACAGCAGCTCAACGAGTCCTACGATAAAACTCACCACAAGGACTGTTGTCTTTCGACGATGGACACTACTGCTAACACGAAATTCGCATTGGTGCTCGTCCCGTAGCCTCCTACCATAGGCATGCCTGTGCGTTAGACGATGTTGAAGTGCTAATAGAGGTGTAAGTGACCAAGAGGGCAATCAAAAGACCTCAGGACTGACCATAGTGGAGTATTTTTGTGTGGCGATGTATGTGAGTCGACGAAAAATATCAATGAGCACAAACGAGCGATACACCTGATCAAGATAGGCATTGCTGCCTAGCGGCGAGACAAGTAATGTCCAACCGCAGGGAAATCAACTACACACAATGTTGAAAATGCGTTGACGATGCAAACCATTTCTTTTGAAGGCACTAATCGCACCGGGTTACGCACTCAAAACCTAGCAAAATGAGAGAGAAAGAAGTAGAAGAGAAGCAAAAAAGGTCAAGCTCAGTTAACGACAGCCGAGACCACGCCCACCGTCTCACGACGCTCGCCCATGCCAGTCTTCAAGTAGCATCGTGGGTAACCGTCCTCGTTGTAGTTGACGAACGTGTAAGCCTTGCAACCGGGAGTCTGATGACACTCATCACAGCACCATTCCGGCAAAAGCACCGAGATCATGGTGAGATCGTCGCCGTAGTAGTCGATACCCGTCTCCTGCTTGCCACACGTAGCGTCCATCTTCCAGCACTGGTAGTAGAATGGGTTCCATGGCTGGCAGTACTCGCCCTCAGGGCAGGCGAGTGGACCTGTTTCGTGGTTACCACAGTCACCGCCCGATACTGGAGGACTTGGCGCTGGTGTAGGCGAAGGCGTTGGGCAGTTGACAGACTGCTGGAGCAAGTCCTTGACGTTCTTGTAGCTCATACCGACGCTGGTGACGGTGCCGTCAGACGGTGTGTTGGTCACAAACCAGAGAAAATCAGGGTGCACGTCCTGAGAGCCGTAGACCCATTCACCACCAATGATGTTCTTCTTGGAATCCAGCTCGAGGATGTAGTAGTACTCTTGGTAGAAAGTAGCCTGATCAACGATGCCGGTGTTGACAAGCGGACCGTCTTGACCGAACTCGTTGATGTACCCGAAGTGGAGGTGCACGTACGCGATCTGCTTGGCATCCTTGTTGAACGGGTACTTGGCCACATTAAAGAACTTCTTCGCCGCGGCTGCTGGAGTCATGAGCGTGAACTCTTCTACCGAGTACGAGCGGATCGGCTGGTTCCACACTTCAGCGCCCGCCGCAACATCGACAATGAACGACTTCTTAAAGCGACCCAAGATGTTGGTCACGGCGATGTGGAAGAATCCAGGACCAAGATCACGCTTCATGGCGTCGACATCACGTCCGTACTCGTCCTTGCCGTCGTTGCCTCCGTCGTACCGAGCGCCCGTGAACACGACAGGGACGTTGGCACCATCGTAAATCTCCGTAAGAAGCGCCTTGATGTCAAAGACCTTGAATGTCACGCCGTTCTTGACCACGGAGCACTGCGGCTCTGGTTCCAGCATCGAAGCAGGAGCCCAGGCGTGGCAAATACCCCACCACGTAGGAATACAGTAGCCCTTGTTCGAGCCCGTACGTCTAGCACACGTGCTGCCGTCGTTCAGACTCGCACAGTCGTCGTTCGTCTTGCACGTCCGCACGTACCCAGCGTGCCGGTCAATACCGTTGTTCGCCGAGATCTTGTTCATGAAGTCCTTGACGTTGAGGCCAAACGCTGTTGCGTACTTCTCTGCTGGACTCGCCTGCCCCGCTTCCCACTCGTAGTTGATGCTATCCTCGTACACCGGCCAGTAGCTGCTCGGCCATGGCGCGGGCTTGAACTCACCCTTGGCATACTTTTGCTGGATCACATCCACGTTCTTCTCCATCGACGTGCCAAAGTACTCTTCCAGTCGCTGCAAATCGGCGCTCGTCGCCTCCAACTTGCGCGACCTGTACGCCGAGATCGTCTCGTTCCCCACCGCCGCACTGCCGCTTTCCTCCTCTGCTTGCACCTCGGCAATCACTTCAGCACGAGAGATGGCAACGTCTTCGTGCACCGTCGGCTTCACCATGGCCGTCGACGAGGGTCCACCATACGCCGGATGCGAGGGACTCAACGGCTCTTTCAACACAAGATCCGTCGTAGGGTTGAATTCAATCGGCATACTCGTCACCAGAGTCACATACGCCGCGAGCGCGAGCGTGGTTGCCGTCGAGACACGCATCTTGACCCAGAGGAAGAGGAAGAGGAAGAGGACGGGACGGGACGTGCGCTGGACGTGGCGAAATCGCGAATGAGGAGCAGGAGCAGGAGCAGGAGGTTGCCGTTCACTGGGTTCCATCCCGCTCGCACGTCAGAGGCATCCGCGGCCATGGGGCACGGTACAGAGCGCGTCATCTGCCGAGCCTCGTGGCCATCTCCGACTCGATCTGGCTCTGGAAGATCTTGGGCAATGGGTTTCCGCCAATCAAACACGCACGAGTATGAAACACATGGTGTTGGAAACCAACTGCATCGTTGAAGATGGAAATTTCGTCTCACGATTCGTAAGGAAACGTGAATAAAACAACATGGCAGAGTTCAGAGGTGGAAGGAAACCATGGAAGAGAAGTGGTAGTAGTGGATGACGATGTGTGTCTGTGACGAAGACGAGCGAAGGACGGACACGTGTGGGTGCGAGATGCAGACGGACTCATCTCGTGACTCGATCGCATGCACGAACGCCAGTCGAAATGAACCCAAGGGAGCCAAACAGCTGCTAGTGTTGAAGATGACATCTCGAAGACGAAGAGCACGCGAGACGGGCCAGCCAGCCACATCCTCACATGTGTATACATGTTCAGACGCTTGATCACCTAGCTACTGTAGCTTGCCATTACTGAGCCGGTAACGCTGGTAGTAGTACAGGGAAACATCCCATTAGCTCGTGGTGATTGGTTCGTGGGTCATGGAGAAAGGTCGTGGAGGGCGATGAGATCCCGTTCAAGGTTTCTGAGTCAAGAGTTGAAATCTCGATCTATTGAACCGTGATGATGAGCTGTTAGTCAAACCCCGCTTCTGTCTCTATGTCGCTGAAGGGCATCCATTGAATACGGGAACTGTAGAGGAGGCTGGAATAGGAATTTGATTCGAGGTTAGTAGTTCTGTTTACTAGTAATGCAGCAGCTCCTTGGTCTGGGCTCGTGTGGGGGAGAGGAGCTGGGCGCGGGTGCTCGAGAGGGCCGCGATCCGCTTTTCGTTTTGAATCCACGTTGGCAAGTCCGGTGCCGCCCAGTTGAGAAGACCTTTGATGATAAAGACCAAGTGCTCGCAGGCCTGTGCAAGACAAACGATCGTCAGTAAAACATAATGAACCTGATGAGTGACGAGCGACGTACGATGAGCAGCATGAACTGGTGGAGTTCCGACCACGACGGTACGAGCTCCTTGATCTCGAATGTCCACACAAGAGCGCAGTTGATGATGACGGCGATCACTGAGAGCGCCACGAGGATGCGTTCCCAGACGCCGATGCCGTGTGTGTGCTTGACAATCGGTCGTTGGAAGCCGTTCGAGTTGACGAGCTTGAGGAAGTCGGATCGTGACTCGACGACGTTGTTGAGCCACGCAAAGAACGGCGCGAGTGGGAAAATGGGCGTGTAGAGCGCCACGTAGCCATACTGAACCATCATCTCCTTGTAGTCGGCAAACGTGTCGACGTAGTGCACTTGTCGTTGCTGTGTCCGAAGTCGCTGGATACGCTCGGAAATCGACTCGGACACCAGTGTCTGGCCTTCTGTGCGCTGTTGATGGTGTTTATCGGTCGCCAGGAACCTGGCATAGAGTGAGACGACAAACGGAAGACCGATCTCCTTGAGATTATCGAGGAACTGCATCATCACCATCAAGATCCACAAGCGATCGCGTACTCGATCGAGGTCGCGCATGTAAAACGCAAAGTACCACAGCGAGGCGTTGCTGTTAATGATGTTGAACGGAATGCGCTTCATCACAAGGTGCTCGTCAAACTCGGCAGTGGTGCGGTAGTTCTCGAATTCGTTGAGTCGCTTGGCGAGGCGATGGTAGATCTTGTCCAGCACCATGATACTGATGGCGTTGAGCACACCAGGACCATGTGCAGCGGTGATGCATTGACCCAGACTCATACCGACTTTTTCGATGGCGTCAATATTCTTGTGCTTGCGGAAACAGACCGGGTACACCGAACGAAGGTGCTCGGAGAGCAGATTCAACAGGACCACATAGCCACCGACGACGCAGCACATGCTCAATAGCAGCGGAATGGCGAGAAGCTGTCGAAAAAAGCGCTTGTGGCGAGGAAAGTCGTAGACTCGCTGCTCAGTCACGTGGTCGATCACCCATTCCCCCTGAAACTCTGGTCGTGTTTCGAGATCCACGACGGCCTCCGACTCCATGAGTTGCTGGTACTTCCACGTGTACTCGACTAGCCGTTGACGACGTCGCCAGAAGTCTGCGAACACGGACGTCCCAATCGAGATGAGAAACGAGAGAAGACAGTAGCTTTCCGCCTGAAAAAAACCGAGAATGGACACCATGACGCCCAAAACCGCGGGTAACACGAGCATTTCCGTGTAAAACTCGAGCCAGGCCAGATACATGGCGAGTTTCGGTCCGAAGTACGCAAAGATATCCACGAGCGGCAGCTTGTCAAAGAGATGGACCCGCCATTTCGAGATCAAACGGTTCCGTTCGACCTCGCGATGCAACGGGAAGATATCGAAATCGAGCTTGTCCTTGTGATGACCAAGCTCACAGAACAGTCGCTGACCGCCTGCGAAGATCTTTTTGTTATCACGGAGACAAATGTCGTCAAGAAGCCGATACTCTTGAAGGATGAGGCGTGTCAGCTGCTGCGAATGCGCTGCTCCTGTGAGGGGCGTCACGAGTTTGTACGCCGCCTGACGCTTCACCCACTCGGGAATAGGACGTGCGCTCAGCGCACCAGTCAAGCCCGTCTCTCTCATCCCAGCTGAGCAGATGGTCACGTAGTACGCGCGTGTGACGTCTTTGCTGGTTGCTAGGACCTCCGAGTCCACGTGTTCCAAGGGGAAGACCTGTATATCGCAGCCTTGGTCCTTGAGCAACATGACGACAGTGTCCACAATCTGATGCGCCTCGAGCTCTCCCCACGACTGGTTCTCTTCGGGCTCCACCAGCTCTACGTACAAGCAGTAGTCGGCATCTGGATGTCTGGTGATCGACTCGGTATCTTTGCTGAATGCCGCGGCATTCCGCTCGATGGTCGTCCGTACCACACGCTGCATCAATGTCGGAGCACGTGCGGCGGTCTTGACATGGCGCTGGATGCCTGGACGCGGCTCAGGCGGCTGTAGACGCCCGCGACGACGCAGGAAGCTGTCCATTGCGATGGTCGTGATCACTTGTGAAGCTCCTCCAAACGACACGGATGCTGATGATTGGCAGAAAGTATCAAATCAAATGATATGATTGGCCATCATCCAAAAGATCTCCTCAACTGTGCCATGTCTGTGAAAGGCAACAATGAGGTTTGTAGCGTTAATAACACGCCACCCCATTCTCGATGGATTTTGACTCGGATTGGCAAAACGAGTTGATCATTGCTCCGTGCACCGGTTTCTGCCGGTTCGCATCGCAGCGAGGGCTGGACTACATCTAGACACACCCTGTGCTGCCGCTTTGTTCATGACTGCGCTGAACCAGTGCGTCACTACGTGGTGAGCCAATCACGCCAGAAGAAACAACGGACCATCGACGGAGACTGGCGGAGGACAACAGCGACTTGGGTCGGGATACCACACGAATACCGGATAAGAGTGCCAATTACTCGACAGCCAACCATAACGGCGTGATTATTGCCCCGCAGCAGGATCCTTTCTCGCGCGCTCAGGCAGTTTTTTCTTCCTCAAAATCAATACCATAAAGACACCGCTCTCTTTCGAGCCGAATTGGTCAGCGTCATATGCACGACAAACGGATAAACGCTTTCAGTTTGCTCTTTTCTATTCGTGTTTTTAGCGCGGCATTCAATGATGTTTGTGGTGAGCTCACTCCTCGTTCTGAACTCCGCACACAGTGTAGTCACCTCCTCGCCTTTTGGGATCCACAATATTCATTGTATTCAGGTCGATGTACTCGTCAGTTGTTGCTTTCGCGTGAGATATTCCAATGACCGGTTCAGCAATTTGGGTGGCATCTTTCACAACTAAGAAGACCAACTGGGCTTGCTCCATTAGCTTTGGTGCAGCGCTCTATTAGGTTGGCGACCAGTCGGCGCTGTTTCGCTGCCCGTGACGGCTGAGTATGCTCTCGGTTCTCACAGACAGATCTTTGACGTGGGCCGAGTCTCGCTCTGCTTTAGCTCTCGCTACTAGCACGGTCCAGCGACGTCGACCAACGTGCTGCGCAATCGTACCTGGCAAAGACCGAGTGCGTACGACGTCATGGGCAATCTGATACATGTTCTCTTGCGTGCGTGGATCGCACGAGCACCTTCATTGGCACAGCTAGCGCCACGATTTCCGAAGCTCCACGCGAGAACTGGTTGCAAAACGGCGTACTACCGTCTGATGTCACTTCTCGAATGGCGTGGTTGATGCATTGGCCACATCAGTCATCAAGATTTCCATCCTCGCGCCTTTGCTTGTCCCCTGCGGTCGGAAAGCGGATATGGGTCGCGCGGGTCGGGGTTCGTGGGCCGCAGATCCTCTTCTCACCTTCTCACTCAGAAGCATCAGAAGCAACAAGGCCAAGGTGGAGCTGGAGTGCGCGGTGTATGGGGAAGGAAGTGTGTTTCCCGTGCAGATCGCACGTGATGCGAAAGTGAGCGCGCTGCAGGAGGCTATTGCTGACATCGTGAGCACCGAGCAGCACGTAGTTAAGCCAAGACTTGTGACGCTGTACTTGGCGAAGAAGGACGGCGCGTTTGGTTGGCGGATGACCACCATGTGAAGAGTTTTTTGCAAGGTGGCATCAGCACCCAGTACGAGGAGATGCGTCCGTCGTGGAAGCTGAACAAGCCGGCGTACTTTGGGGACTTCAATCTCGGAGAAGAAGAGATTCATGTGCTGGTGCAACTGCCAGACTCGGCGTCCCCACCGAGTGTTGCGGTTGCTGAACCGATTGGTCCTGAAGTGGATCTGCGTTCGTGCGAACGTCTCCTCGCATTCTTGGAAGGTGATATGACCGACAAGGAGGCAATTGTCTCAAGGCCTCACGTTCTGGCGCAAGAAAGTTTAGAGTTCCGCCTGGTTGGGCGGAAGGAAGCGATTGATACAGCATCAGAGTGCTTCAAGAACATCATCGCACATGCGAATAGTACAGCAACTGATCGCGTTAAAGTGGCGATTCCTGTTTGCTCTGGTATTTCTGGCCTGGGGAAAACGCGTATGCTAGAAGAGAGCGGCACGATTTTGGAACAGATGAAGTTGGACCCCAAACACGTTGTCCGCGTGATTGTGCCGTACTTCAACGGGTTTAGCCCCCAACCAGTCGAGCGATCGATGCCAATCGAGGCGTCTTTCTCGTGGCGGCTCTTGTATCGTTTTTTTCTGGACATGAATTGCAAACTTGGATTTGACGAGTGGTTCGAGTCGCGGCTACCTCGCAATGGAGCTCAGCTGAGGTTGAAACGTGCCGTTGAAGTCATCGAGCGCAAGCTGCGTGAGAAACTGCGAGAGCCAGCGTCGTTGTATCTCTTTCTCGGCGTTGATGAATATCAAAAGATTGACAAGATTGGTGCTCGTCGAAAAGATTCCACCACTTCACTCCTACGTGAGCTCGTGGAGGCCATTGGAGCTTTGCTCTGCTTGAAGTCATCGAGTCTGGTTTTGCTGCCCATGTTTGCGGGGACAGATTTGGGCGTCATTGAATCCAGTTCAATTGCCAATTCGTCGTATTATGTGACTGAGCGACTCCCGATGTATCTCTTGTCAATGGATCAAGTATTCAGCATTGTGGAGAGCAACGCGAGCTATGCGTGGCTGCTGAGTTATGCCCGAATTTGCCGACATCTATTCATTCTTGGGGGTGTTCCGCGGTGGGTTGTCGAGTATTTGTCGGCAGTCAAAAAGGCTTGCGTGCCAGGGGAGCCCGTGAGTCTGGACAACATTGACAAGTGCTTCGTGGCAGTCTGGACGAAATACGTGGAGTACTACTTGAAATCACTTGAAACCCCGCAGCTCGTCCGATTAGCAGCTTTCGCCGTGTCGGGACAAACGGTTAACCCACTTGGCACGTTTGATGGGGACTTGAAGTGGTCGAGGCTCCGGGATTCTTCACTATGTTTGCTGATTCCGCGCAAGTCTTCAACGTCTGGAAAGTATGATGTTCGAGTTCCATATGCGTTGTTGGAGAATATTGGATCCCGCCGTGAGGAGATGGTAACCGAAGCAGAGAGAAACTTTGCGAGCGCTTTGAACGACATGAGAGATGAGGTGGATTCGACTATATTCAAACTTCAACCGTGGCAGTCGTGGGAGATCTTCGGTGCTTGCTTTTATGCAGTGAGAATCAATGCGTTGTTGGTGCTTGGGCACTCGCCTGTGAAGCTGGGAGATCTTCTGCCTGGCACGCTGATGTCTGATGAAACAAGAGCCATCTCCGTGAAACTTGTTCCCTCGAGAGTGATTCGGTGTGCAGGCGCGTTTGGTGCCTCAACTCCTCCGCTCATTCCACGAAAAGGGAACCAATTGGAAACAATCGATTGGACGTCGGGTGGCTACATTGTAGTGAATGACGATGGTGGAGCTGGTGTCGACATATTTTTTGCTCTGGAGGATGCTACGACTGGCAACACAATCGTGTTTGTGGATCAGCGAAAACGGCAACTCAGTAAATTTCAGCCGAGTCACGCAAAAGACTATCTTGGTAAGTTGAGTGTTTGCCCGGACTTTCTCGTCGCGAGTGGTGCGCGTTTGGTGCGAGGCATCATGAATTCCGTTGCGTCATCAAATCTGGCGAAGTACGAAGTGCCGCATAACTGCTTCATCTTGAGCCGACGCGAGTCTGAGCAGTTTCATGGCACGATGGTTTATCATCCAGCGTGTTCGCCTTTCATCTGCATCAACTCGGCGTGCAAGACGGCACTCAAGATAGTGCTAAACGGCAATGCAAGAGAAGTGGATGAAATCATCGACGAAATCATGCGGAAGCGACCGAACGGAGGACGCACTTCAGAGGAACTGCAGGCTTTCACCAAAGCCAAGCGGTTCAAAGTTACAGTTGATGATATGGTGGAGTTTTCGTCTTAATGCATGAAATATTCTGCGTTTGCTTAGCTCCTTCAGTAAGTTCTTTCGCAGATTCTGTACTCCTTCTACTTATCAAGTTCGTGTTCGCACGGCCTTCGCAGATTTACAGTCTGAACGATTGCTAATATATAACCATTCCAAAAAAGCAATGCAATAGACATGTTGCACAAAGCTGTCCCCCATTCTTGACGGATTTTGACTTGGATTGGCATTAATGAGTTGGCCATTGCTCAATTGGATACATGCCATCATGCATTGGGATCCCAGCGCCGGCATCGGCGTCGGGTCGTCGAGGACATTTGATCATGCCAGTAGAGTCACGAGAACCACGATAGTCCTCAAGAATTGACACGAAGCCGTCGTGTCCGTGGCGTTTTGCCAGTTCCACGCACTTGTCAACGTCACACGGCACCGACGTTGACGCCAAGAACTGCAAAATAGACAAATGACCACATACACTGGCCCACTGCATACGGAGACGCGCCTTCGTCTCTATGATCCATGAGAAACTCTACCATTGGATATGTCCATTCCTCGCAGCAAAGTCGACTGCTAGTCGAGTGCATGGTTTCTGCAGCTCATGCAAAAGCTGAACAATGCCTACGTGACCATTTTCAGCAGCACCACCGATCGCACGAGTCGTGCACAATGGAACCGACTTTTGATCTTCGCACAGCAGCTTGACCATCTCATAGTCACCACCCACAGCCACGGTATCCATCAAATCTGCTGTGACAGCGCTTCAATCCACGAGATCAAGCTCGGGAATCACTCGGATGGCTGCTAAATCACCACGGAAGATAAACGCTTCTACATCTCGGACGTTGAGCATCATTTCCCGCTCCCTCCGATAGAACTCCAGCATAGGTTTGTTGACTGGAACGAGTAGACGTCGAAGAACTCCATTTTCACTACTCCAATCGTGAGCTTGCGTCGTGACGGACGACAGAAGTAGGAAGGGAGGACAGAAAGGATAATGGGGCAAACCAATGGCAACATTGATTAATGGAGTCAATTATGAGCTTGAGCCACGCCTAAAAGGCGTGAGCCCCGGGTGTGGATGTGGTGGGTCCGAAAAGCTCGTAGTTCGAGCTGAAGCGCAAAAGGCAAAGTGAGAATGTGCTGGTGAGGCGACGGTGTGGTCGCCCACCAGCATCTCCGGCGCTGTCGTCCAGCGAACCGTTGCGAAGGTGAATGGACCAGCGGCACTGACGTGGCCGACGACCGAGGGTGCCCAGCTCGAGGGGATCGAGTGGACGGCGACACTGACGTGGTCGGGACCGATGGGAGCCCAGCTCGAAGGGAGCCGAGTGGACTGGCGACACTGACGTGGTCGGGACCGATGGGAACCCAGCTCGAAGGGAGCCGAGTGGACTGGCGACACTGACGTGGTCGGGACCGAGAACCCAAGGACAGCGGTTGTGTCGCGGTAGGGCTCGAGGAGAAAACGTCCGCTTGGTTGACCTTGGTAGTGCGGGTTGGACTTTCTCGATGTACGTAGGAAAAACAGCTTTTCCATCCATGCGGATACAAAATCACCAGTTCCATCTCCGGCTTTAGGCCAACGAGCAAGCTCAGGTTAGCGGGCGTAAATATACTTGACGACGTGTAGTACATGACCGTCAATGATCGCATTATAGAGTCCACTGACACCACAATGAGATCGACATCTGTCACGGACGATATTCTTCATGATCTCGAGGTGACCATAGATCGCTGCGACGTCCATGATATCATCTGGCGATGGGAGATCTGGCAGAGCGCGCGTAACCCAGAGGCAGAGGTACTTCCATTGTGACAAGCCTCCTCCAAGCCGTCAATGGTGGCATATACGTCCATCAAGACGACATCAAAGACCTTCGTAAATGACGCATCATGGTCGTCAAACATCGTCCTGTGCGATTCATCAGCTCTGGGACGTGAGAGGATACGTGAGAGGATACCGTTTTGCCACGCAACTGGAAGATCTCTGGCCATTTCTTCGTCGTCAGCTTCAGAACATCACCACGCCTGACCCATATGGCTGCATACACCCAATCTCGTCCCGAATGCGCGCCGCAAGAGTTCATGTGCCACCAAGCGAGACTTCTGTCTCCTTTCGCAATCAATACATTCAGGAACCGCTTGCTGCATCGCAATCGACCATCCTTCTGGAGACGAGAGTGCATGAAACGTGTGCACTCAAAGTGTCCGAAGCCCACGACCTTCTCCAAGTCAGTGTTTGGTTCGCTTGAGTATCTTAGGAGCCAATGGCCCAGGCCTCGCTTCGTAGCCTCCTCCTGCGAGTACAGATGGGCAGGATCGCTGATGAGATAGCTCGATACGTGCTCCTCAACACCACTAGGAAGGTCGTACACTTCACATATTCTCGATACAGCCACAAGAACAAACCTCTCGTCTCTTACTTTTTGTGACTCTGAAGCATGGACTCTGTCAGCTTCCGTGTCCTCCTCGTACCCATCGTCATCACCCAAGCCGTAGCGCTGTCGTCGGCATTGTAGAATGTGATTCAAGACGGATTACCGCTCTGGATCCCTGGATCGAACGAGAGCAACCAAGACGTCCACATGCGCTGATCGTGGCCAACTCCCGAGCTCTTCGCGAGCGTACATGGCCCGAACCACTGGCAACGGAGCCACATGGACGGCGTACACCAACGTGGCCACTGGACATTTCTCCGTCCGGTGACGAACAGCCACTCGGCGACCACCCAGTGCGCATTCCTCACAGCTTCATCAACGGCTCGCCACGAACATCCTTCTCGTCGGTTCGCATGCAGCCACTGGACGATAGCCAAGTGGCCGTGCTGGGCCGCAGCGTCCATTGCCAGTTGCGAGCAGTCTTCCTTCTGAACATGATGCAGCCACTGTAACATCTCCAAGTGGCCATTCTGCGCCACGAGGTCCATCGTCTGCGCCGTGCACCGTTCTCGTCGGTTCGCATGCAGCCACTGGACGACGTGCATGTGGCCATGGACAGCTGCGTGATGCATGGCGTTGGTCGTCCAGCCCTCGCTGCGATGCGCGTGCAGCCACTGGACGACGTCGAGACGGCCTTGTGCTGCCGCCAAGTCCACGACGGCGCTGGACCAGTGCGTCACGGCGTGCTGAGCCACCCACGCTTGAAGAAACGACCGGGGCAGGCGGGTTTCGACAGTACGACCTTTGCATGGTCAAGGCTCCCATCTGCACCAACCATTCCACAAGACGCTTGTCGCGAGCGGGCCCAGCTGCGGTCTGGTGCAACAACGTCGGAAGCTTGCCGTCGGAGCGTGTTCCGGTGGTGACGTGACACCTGCCGGAAGGGCATACTCGACTCTTAGGACACTGGATCTGCCTTGACGAGAAACTTAAAGAACCTCAACCTCGTTCCTGAAATTGGTCCCTGACTGGTGCATAGTACACCCATGGCCATGCTGAAAAGCTTGTTTCTGAATTCGAATTCATCTGCGCCGGTGAAATTGACAGCGCCAAACTCAAGTGTGACCCAGTTCGGTGTCGCTGGGAACACGAAATACTCGCGCTCGATCCACACGTGTTCTTTCTCGCTCTCCATCCAGGGAGCTTCTGTCTCGTTCTCAAGCAATCGAACTTTTTCCTTGATTTCCTTCTTGCTTTCGATATTCTTGAAGCGGTTGACAATCACATTCGCCACCTGACGACAAACAGTGCTGACCATCTCGTCATTGGTATTAATGGTGAGAAGCTGAAAGTTGTCATCGCTGTCGTGGCGGATCGAGCCATCGAGCTCAAGCCGATCAAGCAAGTGCAGCATTGAGAACATGACCTTCTCCTCGAGTAGCCGATTCTGTTTGGATTTCTCGAGAATGCCTTGCGCCAGGTACTCTTTCAAATCAGCTTCGAATCCGAGCAACACGCAATGAGCCTTGAAGATATCCGTGATGGCATCACTAAGCTTGAGCATGTCTCGTGGGAGAACCCGCGACTCAAACAGCTCCTCTCGCGCCAGCTCAGCAACGCCGTCCAACAACTCTTTCAGAGACTTCGACATTGGAGTGGCCTCGCGCCATATGGCCGCTTGGTAATTCTGGGTCAGCAAAGAGTAGATCCGCGACATATCACTGATGGAGCAGCGCTGGCGTGATTTCTTCATGTTACTTGGCCCAGGCAACTTCTTGTCGCGAAAGAGAGCGTCCACCGCACTCGCACTCAGATCCAGGCTCAGCATGTTAGACCGCAAGAAAGAACCTTATGTTGCTGCATCACGCGATGGTGTGAACACTGCGCGCTCGTAAACGTCCAGCATGTCATCAATGAGCATGATCGGCTCGATCAGATCTCGATTGTCCAAAGCAGCATACAAATGACAGAACAAACGGAAGCGCAACGTGGTCAAGACGGATTTGGAACCCAACTCAAGGTATCAGAAGTGGCAGTCCAGCTCCATGAATCCAGCCAGAATTGGGTTCGCTCGTAGCAAAAAGTCGTATCTCTCGAGTTCCTCGAGTGACTCCAACATTTCCACCATCTGCTCGTGAAGAACTGGATCATCACGGCGCACTGCACCATGCGAAATGGACTTTTTCAAGCGGTCCTGAAGGTCCCAACGGTGCGAGATGGACAGACTGATATGGTGACCGAGTCCTCCGTTTCCTTGAAGCGCACTCACCGACTTGATCCAACACATTGCCGTGAAAACAAGTGGAGTGAATGTTTGACGACTGGAGAAAAACTCTTTGAAGCTCTCGAGGAACGCCACAAATCGAATCTTTCGGGTAAGGCTTGGTGCGACCCAACAGTTGATAGGCAATCAGCTCGTTGTACAACACAGGGAGTTGATGGAAGAGAAACACCGGCAACGAAATTGGCTCGGGCATCACATAGTGCGGCGTTTCTTCTTCATTGTATGGCTTGCCCGATAGTGTTCCGGTACCAGGAGAGACCATGGTCACATTTTTGGGTCACGCGGGAGGTGGTCTCCAAAGCTCGTAAGCGTGCGAGCAACCCACGTGAAGTCGACCATGATAGCCCCAGGCACCGACTCCATTCTGCTCTGATCCCTCAAACGTTCGATCCACTCTTTCATGACTTGGGCGTAAATTGACGTAGCCACGGAATTCGAAACTTAGTCGCCCATCAACAGGATCATGTCTTTGGCGTTTTGAACCGATGGATACCGGAGCTGGAAACGCGCCGCAGCCGATGTCGCACACTGGATCGCCACCTTCACCACCGTCGATGCCTCGATCAGAGTCCTCTTCTCGTGCTTCACGTCGCAGTACACTTTGTACACAGCATCCGACAGCTCTTCCAGTTCCATGAGGAAGAATGAGATATCCATCTTCAGATTGTGCGCAAAGGCTTCGTCAAACAACTGCTTGCGTTCTGCCTCTGATGGCGACGAGGTCTTGGTTTCCTCATCAGGGTCGACCGTATCCACCTCAGGGAAGAAGTCATCGGGGATCGCAAGCACCTCATAGCAATTGCTAAAGTGGATCTCAAACTCCTCTTCCACCCCATCGGCGTTGCTCGTGCTGGTGGTGAGAAGATCACTCGACGACGTATGCCAGTCCTTCAGACGGTCGAGAAAGTACGCGTGCGAGTCGTTGTCATCCCCTGGTGGTGGCATCCTCGAACAAGAAGAACCGTGACACGTGCTCGCGAAGCGTGATGGCCACTTGACACGCAGCGAGCGCAAGAGGAAGCTCCTTCTGCAGCTGAGGACGAAGCAACTTTGGCTGCGTCACCAGCTCAGTGACGGCATCGTCAAGCTCTTGGACCGATGCGGAGTCGTGGACACTGCGAGCACTGGAGGCGGAGTGCGCACGCAAGACCCAGTCGAGAAAGAAGCGCGTGGCGCGCTTGTACTTGCCGTAGATGTGCCCGGGGAACGCCGTCTCAAGCGTCATGACGTCCGCTCCAGCAACTCTCATTCACCATAGCTGGAGAGTATCATTGATTGTACTTTGTGGTGTCGTCTAAGTACGAGTTGGGAATTTCGTCCGACCACCAAGCAATGGATCAAACCTCGATCGAATTCTCACACTTTCAAGCGTGTCTTCTTCTTCTTACGTCTGATAAAGGATCCCACGACTCGAAAACGCAAAGTCAAACATCTCAATCGCCATGACCAGCCACTGGGACGTGTTCCAAGCAAATAACCGTCCACATCGATCTGCCATTGCCTCAGAATGTGTCCAGTGAGTCTTGAGACCTACCTGTGCTTGAGTTGGGAGAACTTGGCTGCAGCTGGGAGATATTGATTGGCTTATAGCTCGCTCTGCTTCTCTCTACCGCAATTTGGATTTCCTGGACGCCTGGGTCTGCGTAGTCTTTCAGTAACTTCGTGTTCGATTCCTCGCGAGGTTGCACCATCCTCATGAGGTGGTAGAAAATTTCGTCACTCGTCTTTTGTTCCATCGTGGTACCAAATGTGATGTCAGATAGTGAGCGAGATCCAGTTTGGTGTCTGGAAACACGAAATTCTCGCTCTCGATCCGTGGCGATGATATTTCTTCTCAATGAAGCGGATAGCAATTACAATCGCCGCCTGGTGGCAACAAGGAGCAACCATTTCTCCGTGGAGACTAACAGCGGAGCTCAATGTGAAGACGGTAGCGTTAATCATGCGTTATTGGCAGCTTGAATTGCTGTCAAATCGTGAATTGGACGGATGATCACCCATATTCGATCCTTTTTTTCAAGAAATGGTGGTATTTTCCCTGTTGAATCGCTGTCATCGTGTGTTGTGACGTCAAACGACAGAGCTGATACGCTGAAGAACATCGATTGATGCCTGCTGAGCCACGAGAAGCACGATAGTCCTCGAGGATGGACACAATATCGTAGTGATTGTGACTTTTATCTCGTTAACGCCCTTGTCATCGTCACACGACACTGACTTAGACGTCAAGTACTCCACAATTGCCCACAAAATTGCATACGGTGACGGTCCTTCGTCGTCTCGATGCTCCGTATTACCTAAGTGGTCACTTTCCAGCAGCACCGTCGATTGTGTGAGTGGTCAGTGGCAACCATTTCCAAGAGTAAAGAATGAAATGCATAGTGAGTTGAACCGAAGCTACAGTACTTTACGCAATCGTTAGCTCAGTGGATGTAAGACCGGGAAGAGAAGGTGGAAAGAACCAACGACCGCGATAATCAAGATCATAAAAATCCTCTGCTGACCAGCTGTAGTCGTTGAAGCGGTCGTCCAAACAACGAGGCTGGCAATCCCCCATGTCCACACAACCCATGACTTCTGGTGAGCTTGAAACTGAAAAGCAAGACTGGTGTGCAGTATAATTGATGTTTTTTTCACGCTTGCGCCGATGTCTGTGAAGACGACTGGGGTAGACACCAACTACGGGAGGAACCGGAACGAGGGAGCGACCCCCTTGTGGATCGCACTTCCAGACATGCCGTACAAGCTCACAGTAAACAGTCCGATCTGAGTGCACGTATCGATTCTCAAGTATTGGCTGGCTCCGCTTCCGTCGTCTCAATTGCGCTGTTGATAACCGTGGTTTACGCATGAGATTGGTTTTTCTGTAGACTTCGAGTATCGCAAAGACTTCTTCGTTTCCTTGATTTCTGGCCAGCGTCATACACTTGTCAACATCACATGATGCATACTTTGATGCGAGGTACCGAACGGTCCGTAAATTGTCCGCACTGTTGCGCCCAGTAGCCCACAGCATTGTATATAGTGAACAGTCATTGTCCTGATGCTCCCACAAATACTGAACAACCGCCAGACGCCCGTTCTTGGCAGCCAGATCTAACGCCATGCCCTTGTATGGTGCTCCTTGACGATGAAGATACTTGACAACATCCAAATGACCTTCCTCTGCGGCTCCGTTCAAAGCGCGGTGGGAGCATCGAAGATCGGATATCGTCGAGTGAAGTAGTTTCAGCATTTTATAGTCGCCACGAACCGCGGCAACGTCCATCGCATAAGTCGTGATCGATGTCCAATCCACAAGATCGAGCTCGCAAATCAATTGAACGCATTTCAGATCCCCACGGAAGACGGCATCGTACAGGTCACTAGGTTCCAGCAACATGTTCCTCTTTTGACGGAAGAACGCGAGCATTGCTTTGCAATTTGAGCGATCGAGAGACAATATCTTGCGAAGTAAGCGAGCGCCGTCTTCTTCTTTCGGCCACTTTGCAAGGTACGGCTGATAATCGTAAAGCATTTTGACAAAGTCGAGTTGACCGTAGACAATAGCACCATAAAGACCACCGACAGAGCAACCTGGTACGTCCTTACTTTTCTTACGGCAAGCAAGATAGACTTTATACCCCCCATTCGTCGAAGCCAAGTCGAATACGTTGAGCAACATATCCCTTCGTTCTGACTCTGACAATAAGGCTTCGTCTTGATCATCTTGTTCGAGTTCATCCATCCAAGCCTCAATTGCCATCGAATCAAGGTCATAACGAGATTCCACAGTCGAGAATGAGGCATCGAGTGAATAGGGAAACGTTCGCATCACAGATGCCACCTCTGCCTGATGTTCGCACATCCAGTCGATCACGTCTACACGCCCAATCCACACTGCCAGATACACCCAGGAATCCGTCGAATGGTCGGAGCAATTGCGGATATGCCACTGAGCAAACTCCAACGAGCCTGTTTCCATCGTGGAATACTTGAAATGGTCGCTGCAAAGGAGTGTTCCGTTCTGCTTGAGATGATCGTGTATTACACGTGCTCCTTCGTGATTCCCGATTCCCGCCAACACTCTGATATCCTCGTTAAGATTTTCAGAAAATTGTAGTAACCAATACACGAATCCTCGATCTGCTGCATCAGCACGACAAAACCGGCTACTTGGATCACCCATTATGAATTCACTGATGAGCGCCTCAGCCTCGTCGGACAAGTTCAAATGAGTGCAAACCTTGGATACTGCTGACAACGGAAATGATCGGCAGCGTTCATCTTCAGTTTTCCGGGGCTTCAACCTCAATTCAGAAAATTCCGCGTTCGATGGGTTGTCACGAGCATTCATGTCGTATCTTTCCTTCCGTCGGCTCGTAATGTGCTGAAGGATCTTCCGAGGTAGAACACCTTTCGAACGAATTAGATCGATAAGAATACCAGTGTGGTCTGGTCGCGGCCAGCTTCTGAACTCGTTGCGATCGTAGAGAGCTTTCACAATGTGGAGCTGGCGGTGCTCGATCGCCTTGGCTAGTATCGACGCACCATACACTGCTGACGGACTTCGGAGCAGCTGCTCAACCATGTGCCAGTGACCGCTATCAGCGGCATCATCGATGGATTGTGGCATTGGTCTGCCTTCTTGAGCTTTGATCGGTGTCTGTATCACCAGATCCGGTGCTTTCGTTCTGCATTCGTCGCGATGCTCCTGTAGCCACTTGACAATGTCCTTGTGGCCATTTACGGTGGCAAGTCTCATTCCCTCAATTGAGCAGCCTTCTGATCGATGGTTGTGTAGCCACTGCACTACATTCAAGTGACCATATCCCGCGGCGGCATCCATCGCATAAGTCGTGCATCCCTCCTTCCGATTCTTGTGCAACCATTGAACAACCTCCAAGTGGCCATTTTTTGCGGCTCCATCCATTGCGTTGGTCGTGCATCCCTCCGTCCGGTTCTCGTGAAGCCACTTGACAATATCTAAATGTCCATTCTGAGCTGCACCAGTCATTGCCGTCTCCTTACAGTCGTCTGGTCGGTTGTGATGGAGCCATTTCACAGCTTCGAAATGACCACCCATCGCGGCCTCATAAATCGCATTAGTCGTGCAACCCTCCCTCCGATTCTCATGTAGCCAACGCACAGCATCCAAGTGACCGTGCATCGCCGCCTTGTCCATCACATCGGAAGACCATCTCTCCATGATATTCTCGTGGAACCATCGTAAAACAGGCACCTGACCGTGCTCAGCAGCCGCTCCGGTCGATTCCATCACCACCTTGGCGTTGAAACTCAACCCTCTCTCCAGCAAGAGAACTAAGATTCCCACGTGACCGAACGACGCAGCCAGAGGCATCAACCATCTCGAGTCGTTCGTCTTGCAGTTCTCCAAATGCCACTTCACAAACACCTCGTCACCATCTTCAACTGCCTCCTTCATCGCATCGCCTTCACACCACCACTCAGTATCCTTGACAAGCCACTTGTGAGCCCATCGAGCCGCTTGACATGCGCACTCCGTCCCAATAAGTCTCACTTCCGTGACGTCAGCACCACTCACAGCCGACTCATACTCTCCCTCGGACGTAGTGTCTGTCGCAACGTCATCACGGCCCAGCACATCAGCACCACGCTTCTCACTTGCATCAACCACCGTCGTCTTCTCATCACCAGCCTTCTCCATCTTCGCGACCTCTCTCTCCGTTGCAAATTCGCGTCTCCCGTCAACAACGATGGCCTTCACAACACCGGATATGTATCCTCGATTGGCTTCATGGCCTGCGGTCTGGTTTATATCATCCCACCGACAGCCATAGCCACTCCTTGCAGTCAATGTCAGCTGCATCATGGTGGAAGATCCATGTTGACCTGCAATCTCACATAGGTACGAATGGAACCTCCTCCTCCCAGTAAACGCGTGGACTCTTGACGTTTGATCAGAAGCTCTATGACTCCGGTCTGACTGCTTCTCCCTGATAGAGGTGCCGCATATTTCTGAGTTCCGTGTATACGACTTGACTGGGAGTTGTCATAGCTATCCCTTCTGAAGACGACGTCTGTGGCTCCACAACTCGTGCGAGATCACGAAGACGTCTGTGACGAGACGACCACGCTCGCCCACAGACTGGAAGACCTGGTTGACGGGTCACTGCGAGTAAATGATTCAAGACAGCCTCATGACCGTGCTTCGTTGCTACCGCTACACAATTGTCAGCGTCGTACTGTACACCTTTCGACGTCAGATACTCGACAATTGATCCGTGACCACACGCAGTCGCCCAATAAACTGCATACGGCGAACAGCCCTCATCTCGATGCTCGTATAGAAACCGTACGATGTCAGAGTGTCCGTTTCTTGCCGCGAGATCTATCGCTCGTCGAGTACACGACGCACCGTGGTCGTGAAGATATTGTACAATGCGGAGATAGCCTCCCTCAGCGGCTCCATCCATCGCTCGCGTCGAACTGCCTCGGTTTCCTCGTCTGCTGTAAAAGAGTTTCACGATCTCATAGTGCCCTTGGACAGCAGCAATGTCGACTGGATACGTCGACACATGAGTCCAATCGACAAGATCAAGCTCACAAACCACCTGAACGCGAGTCAAATCACCATGGAACGCGGCATCATTCAAGTCAGAAGCCTCCAAACGCATGCTTCGCTTTCGACGTAAGTACGCGAGCGTATGCTTGTTGACTGGACTCCACAGGGCTCTCAGCACTTCGGCTCCGTCTTCTTGTCGTGGCCAATGAACGAGTTCGGGCTGGTGTCGATAGATTAACCGAACGACTTGGAGATGACCACGAGATATGGCTCCGTAGAGACCACTGACAGTCGCATTAGCATTGTGTCGACGATAAAGGGATTCGACAATGTCGGAATGTCCGTTGACAGCAGCGAGATCCAACTCGGTAGACGACCCACGCAACGTAAACAGGTGATACTTGGCGCCACTCCGCGCTGCTCGCTCACCTTCGTCCATTGACGCCTCAATTTCCATCAAATCCGACTCGAAACGCGCAGCTATGGTCGTAAATGACGCAGTGAGGTCATGAAACAACGTCGCTCGCTTCGCTTGTCGATCGTCATCTCGCGCATTGAGGTGCCGATGAGAGATCTCAGACCAATTCTCACATATCCAGTCCGCGACATCCACTCGACCGATCCAGGTGGTCAAGTAGACCCACTCCGCTAAGGTGTGCACATCACAATTGCAGATATGCCACTGGACATACTCGAGATCGCCCTTCTCCATCGACAAATACAGAAAATGCTTGGCGCATTGCGGTCGACCAACGGTGCGAAGATGCTCGTGCATCCGCCGAGCTTCATCGAGATAATCGTGGCGGGCCAGCGCTATCATATCTGCACAAGGTTGCGAAGAGAAGCGTCGTAACCAGTAGACCCATCCACGCTCAGCGGCTTCCATGGGGTTGCATCGCTGAATCGGGTCTTTCATAATGAATTGGGAGATGAGTATGTTGGTTTCGGGTGGTAATAACCGTGCATCACACACCCTCCAAACTGCTGTGAGCACAAAAGACTCGCTCGTCGTGTGCGAACGCAGCTTGACGGTAGCTGAGTCATCTGTTTCCCCCAAGTGGAGGTTGTCTGCCGCATCAGGAAGATACCGTTGCTGCCGGACTCGCACAATATACTTCCACTTTGCCACTTGACAGGGGATACCAGATCGAACGAGCTTGGTAAGGATACTCGCGTGGACTGGACGAGGCCAGCTGAGTAGTTCATCTCGCCCATAAAGCGCCTGCACAATGTTCAATTGACAGCGCTCCAGCACCACAGGAAAGAGCCGGACGGAGCACTTCTCAGTTTGATTCCGGATGAGCCACTCGAGCACTCGCCAGTGATGATTCTCAGCCGCATTCCTCAACGCGCGGGGCGTTATTGCCTCTGGTCGGTTGCGCGCGAGCCATTGAACAATTGACAGATGGCCATTTAACGCCGCCCAGTCTACTGCGTCGCGTGTACATCCCTCCGTTCGATTCGCATGCAACCAGTCGAGCACCGACAAGTGACCGTTCTTCGCTGCGTGGTCCATGGCAGCAACCGTACAGCATCCCAATTGATTCACATGCAGCCATTGTACAACAGCCAACTGACCATTAGCGGCAGCCTCATCCATCACGCTCTCCCTGCATCCTTCAGTCCGGTTGGTATAAAGCCACTTGACAACATCGAGGTGACCATTGATAGCCGCCGACGTCATGGCGTCTTTCGTGCAACCTTCTGTCCGATTCGCATGCAGCCAGCGCACAATTGCCAAGTGGCCATTGGCTGCCGCCCAGTCCATCGCATCCATCGTACACGATTCGAGCTGGTGTTCATGTAGCCGCTTCACCACGTCCAGGTGTCCATTCTCGGCTGCAGAGTCCATTGCATCGGTCGAACATCCCTCACTGCGATGACGAGCGAGCCATTCCACCACACGCAAGTGTCCATTGCTCGCTGCTCCATCCATCGCCGCAATCGTGCATCCCTCGCTTCGAGCTTCATGGAGCCACTGTACCACGTCCAAGTGTCCTTTCTTGGCCGCGAGGTCCATGGCCAGCGTCGTACACCCTTCTGGTCGATGCGAATGAAGCCATTGGACGACCAACAGGTGTCCGTTCCGTGCTGCTCCGTCCATCGCCCACGTAGAGCACCCTTCGCTTCGATTTGCATGAAGCCAGCGCACCGTATCCAAGTGTCCATGCATCGCAGCCCAGTCCATGGCGTCCGTCGAGCATCCGTCCGATCGAGTCGCGTGCAACCACTGTACGACCGACAAATGTCCGTTCATCGCGGCTCGACCCATCGTAGAGGCAACAAACAAGTCACTTTGCGTCTCGTGAAGCCACTTGACGATGTCCAAATGCCCACACTCGGCTGCTTCGTCGACGACTTGACTCGACCATCCGTCCTCAACGTTCGCATGAAGCCATTGAAGAGCATCCAGATGACCTCCTTCCACCGCAGAAACGATCACTGACTGCATCCCTTGCACCTCGCCCTGTGCCATAGACGACCATAGTAGCTCGAGCATTGTAACGTGGCCATGGGAGGCCGCCAAAGTCATCAACGCCTGGACGTCGTTCACCACACAGTGCATCAAATGCCACCGTACAAACGCCTCGTCGCCGTCCTCCACCGCTCGCTGCATCGCCTGGCCATCACACGACCACGATGGATCCCTTGCTAGTCGCACATGACGCTCCTGCTCGCTCGTCATGGCCCTGTCGTCCGTCATTCGCGTGCGTGTGCCTTGGTCTCCGACGCATGGAGCTCTTTGCGAGTGAGATGAGGCTAATCAACTCATCTCATCTGGAAGTAGCATTGGCTCTGAGCTAGCCTCATTTTTTACAGTCGATGTACCATGCATCTCCTTCTAATTCCGATTTTTGGAGTCAACTTGCCTCACCGTCCTAGCACCCTAGGTGGTGTTTGGCCAGGTTCTCACGCAAGGCCTACTGCTCCACCCGCATCCAATGGCAGATAGTGCTAGTAGACGTCGTGCTTGCAAGGCCGTGGTGCCCCAAATCCCGTTTGCGTATCCATACAAAGGTGGCAACTACTATTATGTGCGGGCCTGCTACGACAAGTACTACCGACGTATCGAGACGATGCTGCTGGGCGACAACAAAGGAGCTGTGTCCGTTGGTGGCGACCGTCACAGGATCCCCCGGTGAGTACATACATACCTGCATGTTCCATGGGCTGAGTACCAATGCTTCTATACGATACGGCGTGTGACGTAGACATCGGCACGTCAGTCTTCTACGCCTACTTCTTCGAGCGTCTTCGTAGAGACCACCCCGACGTGTGGGTCGTCGCCATCTCCTCAAGAATGGCCGAGCAAAGCAGTGCGCCATATCCAAAAGTGACGAGTCCTTGGTGCATGTGCTCACCCCAAAGGCTGCCAAGAACGCGATTGAAGCCAGCGTGATCGAAGCCTTCGAGAAGGGGAAGAAGGTGCACTGCCTGCGCGATGGCCCACCAACGCATTGGACGATGGGGTGTCCGACCGTTGTCTTTACGTCTCCGGACGTCGAATGGCTCCAGCTATCGCGTAACGATGCCTGTGATGTGTACATGCCCCTGTGGACTCTGGACGAGCTGCGCGACGCTGTGCAAGTGCTCGATCTTCCGATTGCTGACCACGAACTCGACGATCGGTTCGACAGGTGTGGAGGAATCCCTCGGCCCTGTCTCGCTCAGGAGAACGAGGTCGTGGATCGAGCGATGGCGGACTGCGAGCGAGCCATCGCCAGTGTCACCCGGTCCGAACCAGCTCGTCCAGGTCCTCTGTGAGGCGGAAGAAGACGACGACCGCGACGCGTGTCGATATCTTCTCGTCCATGACGAGCCGAGCGACGACGATCCCTCGTGGTCCGTCAGGCGGTTGGCGTCGGCGTATGTGAGTCGACGACTGCTTGTGAAGATGGCGCACTCGACGGATGAGCAGCGAGGCGTGCTGCGAGGTCTTGTTGACCAGAACACCAGGCTGGAGTGGTTTCGAGGTTGGCTCACGGAGCTGGAGCAGCGCGCCATGATGCGCGGTGAGTCATCACGTCACGAATGCCGTGCTTGCGAGAACATGGACGGCAATTGCGCATGGTTGCTTGCACTCAGCCTGTTGCCGAGGCAAGTGGGTGTACTGGTCTCTGATAGGTGGAAAGTCGATCGTTGAGTGATGTGATTGGAAGAAAGTTGGTGACCACCACTCGCAGAGGCTATCACTCGGGGAGTTGAGCACATGGCCACGTGATTAGGAAGCAGAAGGTGATGACGATGGCGTCGCTGGAGGACCAGCGCCGCGCTGGAAACGCTGGCGACGCATGCGAGTGAAGGGCCGAGGCGGCTGGTTGGTGGATGCGCGTGGGTTGTCCCCTAGAGGACGCAGGCGAGGGAGATGGCGCGTCCGAGACACAGCGAACAACACACAACGAGCGACTAGCGCGTGGTGGTCGAGAGAGCGCTGGGCTGTGTTTGTGTCGTCGGTAGTGTAACAAGCGGTGGCTAGCAATTTTCCCAAGCCAGCGGAGTGGACGTGCTCACGGCAACTTGGACGACTAGTGGGCTCCATGGACGGCGACATACCGTCCTAATGACGGTGCGTCACGGGTCCGTTGGCGTTGGGTCAATGACATGGTGAGTATGTTTGCGACGGCTAGTCGACGCTGGCGACAGACGCAGCAGCAAGGCTCAGGACGAGTCGACGTGTATCTTCATATCACACGGATGGCTGCGATGGACTGATCCTTTTGCTTGTGGGAGAGTGTCAAGTGGCTTCCAACGAAGCGGACGGCATGCACCTACCTCATGGGCTGTTTGTGGATTGAGTAGCGGAGCACAAAAGGACTGGCAGGTGGTCGAATGGCTTGTTTCAAGCCGCATAGAGCGGTTCCCATCTCCGTCTATGGTTGCTACGGTCGAGCGCGAGATTGTCTGTGCATGATCAGATCGTGCATCAGATGATGCCGTTGAAAATGATGCCTCACCCCGTAGTCCAGTATCTTCACGAGCACGGTACGCCGAGTTCACGACGAGCGATAGACGTCGCAACTAAGGACGTGCATGCCCAGTCTTAGCATCACAGTGAGATCATCGAGACGCGAACGTTGTTTGCATTGGGCCTATCGTCGAACTCAACAAGATATATACAATGAACGGTTGGATTTGGAAGGTGGAAATATTGACATGACATCATAGCACCAGTGGCAGACGAAATGTTCGTCTCACTAGTCTCATTTTGCACCAAATGCACTCGCTTCGCTATTGGTGTTCTCTCTTCGCCAGCACGATGTGTTCACATAGAGTCTTCTCTGTCGCTTCAAGATGATTACTCAGACAACGCCACGCCTCTCCAAAAGTACCTATGGACCCGTAAGAACAGTTAAATCATCGGATGTAAACCCGGGAAGTGATGGCTGTGAGCGATGACGGCCACGATAATCAACTGGAAAATACTCTGGAATATAGCCACCGTAGCCAGGCCGGTCGTTTAAGTCGAAATCACCGAATACACCTAAGAGACGGTCAAGCGCGAGGGATAATTCTGGCAGTTCTTGATCAATGTAGCTCTCTACTGCGACATTCCTCAGTTTTGGGTCATCTTCATTAAAAGAGCGCATAATTTTCATCAAACTATCGTTCTCTTTGCGTGGACGACTGGGCTTGACACGAGCTGCGGGGGCAACTGGATCTCCGACGGTTAGACGACTTGGTGTGCCACTTGGCAAGCATTCTTGGAGAAGTTCGGGGTAGACGGTTCGATCCAAGTGCACAAACCGATCGTCGACTTTAATTAAGCTTTGCCTTCGTCGTGCCAATAGCCTAGATGATAACTGGACCTTGCGCATGCGATCAGTTCCACCGTAATCCTCAAGGATGGCACAAATCTTCTCGTTTCTTCGAGCTCTGGCCATCACCAAACACTTATCAATATCGCATAATGCGTATACTGATGCAAGGTATCGGATGGTTCGCACATTATCGGCACTGTCGCGCGCACTTGCCCAGTACATCGTATATAGAGAGCAGTCGTCGCTATGATGCTCCCACAAATACTGAACAACCTCGAGACGGCCGTTCTTGGCAGCCAGATCCAACGCCATACCCTTGTATGGTGCACCATGCCGATGCAGGTACTTGACAACTTCCAAGTGGCCTTCCTCCGCGGCTCCGTTCATAGCGCGATTCGAACACCGAAGATCAGGCAAACATGAATGAAGCGTTTTCAACATCTCGTAGTCGCCCCGAACAGCTGCTACATCCGTCGCATCAGTCGTGATCAATGACCAATCCACGAGATCAAGCTCACACATCAATTGAACGCGCTTCAAATCTCCCCGAAAGATGGCTTCATACAGATCGCGAGGCTCCAGATGCATGTTCCGCTTTTGTCTGAAAAACTTGAGCATTTCTCGGCAATTTGGCTCCTCGAGACTTAAAATCCTGCGAAGTACTAGAGCTCCGTCTTCTTCTTTTGGCCACCTTGCGAGGTGTGGCTGAAGGATACATAATGCCTCGACTAGTTTGAAGTGACCTTGGACTATAGCACCATAGAAACCGCCGACGGAGCATCCTAATATTGGTTTGTCCTTCTTCCGACAAGCGCGGAAGATTTCCCCAAACATTCCACTTGTAGCAGCAAAGTCCATCACGTTAACCAGTAGATCCTCTCTCTCCGACTCCGTCAATAAGGATTCGTCTTGGTTACCTTGTTCGAGTTCATCCATCCAAGCCTCCACCGCCTTCCGATCGAGGTTATAACGAGATTCCACAGTCGCAAACGAGGCATCGAGAGAGTAAGGAAACGTTCGCATCGTATGTGCCACCTCAGCTCGATGGTCGCACATCCAGTCGATCACATCAACACACCCAATCCATACTGCCAGATACACCCATGATTCCGTCGAATGGTCGGAGCAACTGCGAATATGCCACTGAACAAACTCCAACGAGCCTCGCTCCATCGTGGAATACTTGAAATGATCACTACAAAACAGTTGTCCTCGTTGCTTGAGATGATCATGCATCATACGCGCTCCTTCGAGATTTCCTCGTCTAGCCAAGACACCGATATCTTCATTTGGCTGCTCGGAAAACCGTAGTAACCAATGCACCAATTCTCGATCTATTGCGTCAGCTCGACTGAGTCGGCTTCTTGGGTCACTCATTATGAATTCACAAATGAGCGTCTCCGCCACGTCCGGTAATTTCAAATGGGTGCAAACTTTGGACACGGCTGTGAGCGTAAAAGATGATGCTTCGATGCCTGCACTTGTTCGGGATGTAATCGTCAGCTCGGAGATATCAGAGCTTGGTGGGTTGTCTTCAGCACCTGACGTGTATCTCTCTCTCCGACGGCTTGTTATGTGCTGAAGGATCTTCCGAGGTAGAAACCCTTTCGAGCGAACAAGGTCGGTGAGAACACTGACATCGTTCAGTTGTGGCCAGTTTTTGAACTCGCTCCGATCATAGAGAGCTTGCACAATGTGAAGCTGGCGGTGCTCGATAGCCTCCCTGAGTATCCATTGGTCACACTCTTTTGATTGACTTTGAAGCAGCCGTTCAACCACATACCAGTGGCCATCCCTAGCTGCTTCGGAAATTGACTCTGTCTTCGATTCGCCTTCTTGAGCACTGACGGGTTCCTCGATCATCGTCTGTGTTGTAGGTCTACCTTCTCTGATTTGTTCCCGTTTCACCGTTTTCGTTGCCACTGTCCTGCATTCCTCTCGGTGTGTACGTAGCCACTTCACAACGTCCATGTGGCCATTTCTGGCAGCGAGTTTGATCGCCCTCGAGGTGCAACCTTCCTTCCGATTCGTGTGCAGCCATTCGACAATTTCCAAGTGCCCATTATTAGCTGCGGCATCCATCGCAAGCGTCGTGCATCCCTCCTTCCTGTTCGTATGGAGCCACTGAACAACATCCCAGTGACCTTTATCCACGGCACGATCCATTGCGTTTGCTGTGCAGCCTTCGGATCGGTTTTCATGAAGCCACTTGACAATCTCCAAGTCGCCGCGTTCTGCAGCCAAATCCATCGCATACGTTGTACATCCCTCCACGCGATGCTTATGCAGCCACTTGATCACATCGAGATGACCATTCTTTGCGGCGCCATCCATTGCATTGGTGGTGCAACTCGCTGTCCCGTTTTCATGAAGCCATTTGACGATTTCCAAATGCCCGTTCTGCGCTGCACCCGTGATCGCCATTACCTCATAACAGTCGTTTGGCCGATTGCGATAAAGCCATTTCACAACTTCAAAGCGACCACTCTCCGCGGCATCATATATCACGCCGGATGTGCAACCTTCCGCCCGATTCTCGTGTAGCCACTGTACCACATCCATATGAACGTTCTCAATCGCCCCATCCATTGCTCCAGTTGTGCATCCCTCCTTCCGGTTGTTGTGTAACCACTTCACTGTGTCCAAGTAACCGCGCGTTGCTGCGAGATCCATCGGTTTGGTTGACCATCTGACCTTGATATTATCGTGAAACCATTGCAACACAACCGCCCGATCGTGATCAGCAGCCGCTTCGATAGACTTGTTCACCACGTCTGAATTAAAGCTCAAACCCCTTTCAAGTAGAAGATTCAGGATCCCCACGTGTCCACGTGACGCAGCAAGAGGCATCAACCATCTCGAGTCGTTCGTCTTGCAGTTCTCCAAATGCCACTTCACAAACACCTCGTCACCAGCCTCAACTGCCTCCTTCATCGCATCGCCTTCACACCACCACTCGTCATCCTTGACAAGCCACTTGTGAGCCCATCGAGCCGCTTGACATACGAATTGCGTCCCCATACGTCTCACTTCCGTGGCGTCAGCAGCACTCACAGCCGACTCATACTCTCCCTCGGACGAAGTGTCCGTCGCAACGTTTTCACCGTCCTGCAAACCAGCACAGAGCTTCTCACTTGCATCAACCACCGTCGTCTTCTTTTCACCAGCCTTCTCCATCTTCGCGACCTCTCTCTCCGTTGCAAATTCGCGTCTCCCGTCGACAACGATGGCCTTCACAAAACCGGATATATATCCTCGATTGGTTTCATGGCCTGCGATCTGATTTATATCATCCCGCCGACAGCCGCATCCTCTTCTGGGACTCAGCTGCATATCAAGCACAGCTCCTCCCATGGTGTTGACATGCGATCCCACATAGGTACGAATGGAACCTCCTCTGTCGGTATACTGCCTGGGCGATGATCCACCAACGCATTGGACGATGGGGTGTCCCACCGTTGTCCTTACGTCTTTGAACGCCGAATGGATTCACCTGTCGCGTAATGATAATTGTGATGTGTACGTGCCCTTGTGGACTCTGGACGAGCTGCGCGACGCTGTGCAAATGCTCGATCTCCTGATTTCTGATCAAGAACTCGGCGATCGGTTCGACAGGTTTGGACAATCCCTCGGGTCTGTCTTGCTCAGGAGAAAGAGGTCGTCGATCGAGCGATGGTGGACTGCGAGCGAGCCATCGCCAGTGTAACCAGTCCGGACTAGCTCCTTCTATTCGAGCAGCGTCGCAAGAGGTCATAAGAGGATTGCTTGGATAGACTATACCCAGTCATACGAGTGGATCGCTTGTATTCATGCTATTAAGACGTGTCGATGGTTCATTCTTCACCACAACCCGTCGTTTCTTTCGAGTATACGGGGCTCTGGCTTCATTCAAGAACTTCACGATTCGCAGATGGCCTCCTTCGGCAGCTCCGTCCATCGCACGAGTTAAAAAGCAATCCCGAGCTCTACACAGCGCTCGAAGCATCCAATAATCTCCACAAACCGCCGCCAGATCAGTCACACTTCCTGGAATGTCGTTCCAGTCCACGAGATCTAACTCAGGAAACATTCGGACTGAGGCTAGATCTCCACGCAGCACAGCTTCCTGCAAATCTCGAGCTGTGAGACGCATGTTTCGCTCTTGACGAAAGTAGTGGAGCATTTCTCGATTGATTGGAGTCATAAACACTCGAAGCACTTGAGGTCCATCCTCGATAGGCGGCCAACTCGCCAGCTCGGGCTGGATATCGTACAGATAGCGAACGATATCAAGGTGACCACGAACGATCGCTCCATAAAGACAACCCACGGAGGCACGTGCGCGGTCGTTTTGGTGGAGGTACTGAACGATACCCAAATGACCCTGAATTGCAGCGAGATTGAGTGAGTTCCCAGAGATTCTCGTCTCCAAGCGATCTTCTAGAGATGTTCTTTCTGCCTTGGGCTTGACGAAGTGCATCACCCCATCCAGAAATCCATCACGAGCCGCCGTCTCGATTTTACTCATGCAATTCTCGACTTCCATAAGCTCTGACTCGAACCGTTCCGCATCACTTGAAAACGAGGCGCAACCAATCAACCACGACTTCCCGGCCGATCCATGTTGCAGCATACACCCAGTCTTCAAATGATTGAACCTCACAGCTGTTGACGTGCCACTGTACAAACGTATATTTCCACTGTTCGACCGTCAAATACATGAACCACTTGCTGCAAGTCAATCGGCCTTCTGCTTGGAGTCGATTGTGGATCATGCGTGCCGCATTCAGATTGCCGAGGTGTGTCGCGAGATCAACATCTCCGTTTCGAACCGTTGAAAAGCTCGCGAGCCAGTGGATCTACCCGCACTTGACAGCTTCAACGCGATCGCCACGCCGGCTTGGTTCTCGAAGAATGAACTCAGAGATGAGCTTGCGTGTCTCTCGTGGCAGATCCCGCGCCTTGGAGAGCTTGTCGATCACTGTGAAAACAAAACCGTCAGCTCGGCCGTCTCCTTTTACTTCGCTGAGTGCTGGTCTCTCTGCTTCATTCCTTTCTCTGGCGACAAGATCGAGGTCTTCCAAGTACACTGGGTTATCTGCTGCTTCACTGCTGTAGCGCTGTCTTCGCGTGTTTACAATATGCTTGAAAATCGCCCGTCGAGCCTCATTATCTGACGAGCCAAGTTGGACGAGGACACTGGCATGAGCCAAACGGGGCCAACTTTGAGCTCCTCGCGTTCATAAAGCGCTTGAACGACTCCGAGCTTGTTGTTAGCAATAGCATCGTTCAGAAGCGATAGAGAACATCGCTCGTGTCGATTTCGAACGAGCCACTCAACTGTCCCCCACTTGCCGCACCTTGCTGCCATGTGAACAGCATCCGAGGAACATCCCTCATTCCAATTTGCATGGAGCCACTTGAAAACGTTCAAATGACCATTACATGCCGCATTGTCCATCGCTTTTGTTGTGCATCCTTCCGCTCGATTGATATGAAGCCACTTCACCACGTGCAAATGACCATTCAGCGCCGCTTCGTCCATAGTTTCTGTCGTACATCGCTCGCTTCGCTTTTGATGCAGCCACTTCACAACGTCCAGGTGGCCGTTTCCCGCCGCACCGTCCATGGCTTTCACTGTGCTCTTCTCTTTTCGATTCAAATGGAGTCGCTGGACGTCAGCCAAACGTCCCTCAGTTGCTGCGTCGTCTATCGTGTCAGGCCGCCCACTCGGGAGAAATGACGGGGGGAATGGCGTTGGTTGGTCCGGAGTATTGTGTCCGATTTGTCTAAACTGTCGCCTGCGGACGCTATGTCGTTGAGTTTCATTTTGCCTCCGTCGATGCAAGGCGCAAAGGCGGTGGCGAGAGCCGTCTAACCTGCCCACTCGCTTACTCTTGCACGTGGGGATTCGACAGCGATCATCGTTTGACGCGCTCGTGTTGTCTTGCGCCGCTGCGGACGGAGGCGGCGACACCATGCGCTTCTTCTCTTTTTTCTCTTCTCGTCCTTCTTGCATCGCCGACGGAAAAAATCGAACTGAGAGGATACACGGAGTGGATACATAGGCGCATCTACTACTGTGTTCTTCCAAACAGTAAACGGCGCATGAATAAAAGACTGTCTCCAGGTTTTGACCACCTCGATCTCCTCGTCGACCTTCTTTCCCATCCGATTCACAGTAGAAATGCTTCCTCCACGTCTTCTTGCCATCACTAACCGTCCAGCTTCCCCATCCACGAACTGATGCTGGTGTTCTCGGTCGCCGACTCGATAACCTCGAACCGTGCGTACATCATACACGTCAAACAGACTCGCACTCGCGTCTTGCTGTCGTCATGACCTTCCGGGTGACGCAACGGAGCACACGAAGAGCACACCACTTCCCCACACCCTCGACAATGATGCTTTCGCCGAAGGATAAATCCTTTCGTACAGACCGCACATGCCTTCCGCTCCGAATCAGGGACCCACGCCGTCGGTTGCAAGACCTTCAAACAACTCACTCGCTGTCGGTCCAAGAGCCCTTGTAGACGGAAGATCGCACCCACTCGTTCCTGTAGAATCTCCTCAATGAGCCCTCGCTCGTTCGACTGCACGAGTCCATCGACCACACCCACTGACGTCACTTGGTACGTGTTCGCTTCGTGCGCACGCGAGATGATCACGCCGCTTCGAGACGTGCTTCCACGCACAATACCAAAGTCATTCAGCTCTGGTAACTCACGTTCGCGATGAATCGACGACTGCACACAGAAACCCACGGCATTTGACCGACATCGCGTCCCCGCGTACTCCAAACTCGCGAAATCCGCCAGCTTGGACTTGTTCCCTCGATACGCCGCCCATTTGATCGCGCGATACGAGTACGACGGACGCTTGGCCGCCACGGACGACGGCAACGTCAGCAACGTGCGACCGTCGACGAACGTGTTGCCATGCAAATACGCCATCGCAGAGCGACTTTCCGTCGTCTTGGAACGCGCGATCGCCAGTAGAATCTCCTCGGGACACGTATCGCGCACCAGCACGGACGCCTTGATCAGCACGGCCTCGTACGTCTTCTTGGTCGCGCGACGATAGTCGAGATGCCGCGTCTTGCGCACTTTGTACCCGGCCTTGGTCTTCATCGCCTTCCAAGTGTACGTGTGATCCGTGTCCTGGACGATGCGCAGGAGCTCCTTGAGACGCTTGCGACTCTGGCACTTGTAGTGCTCGATCTCTTCTCTCGTGAGCGCGAGACGCGGAAAAAAGTGCTCCGAGAGTGGGAACGTGAGCGTCATGCCGTCGCTCATACGCGCACAGGCGTCGATAGAGCGCGCGGAACGGCGAGTAGAGGTGCTGAGAAGGAGAAGGAAGAGGAAGAGCGTCTTTGTCAATGCCTCGACGCATCCTCATTGCACCTGCAAAGCTCAGACGGAGGCATGGACGAGACTCATCTGCTCGGATCTTTTCGGATTATTGCTGGTCCCAGTGGCCATGGGAGAAACGGAAATTACGGATATGGACATGGGTCGCAACAATAACCTTATTATTGGTGGATGGGATCAATAAGTTATTGTGTGCTTCAACGTCAGGAGGAACTCGCGAGGTCAACGAAGCGTATGTGCATCATCTTGGGCACTGAGGAATTCATCTTAGAGTGCGCTAAATGCTAATCAACGGAGGCTTCATTGTCCACGTACACCGCCGCCTTCGTTGCTTCTCCATGACTCCACAGTCACCCCGAACGGAGCCAAGCGAAGCGAAGAGTGAAGTCAACACCTGCGTCAACAATGATCAATGAACCGGAGTTTCTCCATTAGTGCAGAACTATTTCACGTACCTGAGTGTGCAAGCGAATACTGAATCACGTACAAAAGCCATACTGTAAGCGCAGAATGGATGACCACTGGTTGATGTTCAAGAGCAAATGCCAATAGACGCATACTGGACAATTTGAGCTTGTTACAGTAGCCAACTTATCACAACGAGTGATACGAGCTCAAGAGCAGCATTCACCACGACAGCAGAGATGGAACGCATCAGTTCTTTGTCGTTCAATGAGGCCAACTGTGGGTAGTATGCGCGATTGGGTAGATGCGAGATCACCAATAGATATATCCCTGCATCAAAGTCATCATGAGCAAGCACGAGATCGACCAGCCACTAAACACCACATACGCACCATACATGACTGGGATTATCACTTCGGTGAACTCATTGAGCAGAATCAACTCGGTGATGTAGAGAAGGCGAGTGATCTTGTCGGCTAGGCGAACCCGCTCAGTTGTTTGTAGGTTGGCAGTGAGGAAGGCTTGCTGGAGTTTGCTAGCGGATGAAGCCTTTTGTGGAATACTGCTGGCAGGGATGATCGCAGTGAGACACGAAAATTCAAGTGCCGCTTTGTGCCGAACGAAGTTGACGCTACCCTTTGGTTAAGCTCTTGGCGGACCTGAGGAGGTGCAGCTGCTTCAATGCATAGATCCAAAAGCGATCCACCAAATGTATCCACTGGAAGAAGTGCATTGATGTCTCTCAAGACATTGCGAACTCCGTGAAACGAGATAGCCGCTTGAACAACGTCGATAAGCATGACGATCATCGTATTATGCCACGATCTCGTTGCTTGTAGACAGCTGGCGATGTAAAAGGCGCTAAAGACGTTGACATTAAACACGATGAAGGCTGGTTTGAGATCGTCCAGTCTTCGAAGCATCCGACTAAAGAACCTTTTGAATCCGATTTTGATGAGGGGTATCGCGAGTGCAAACGCCAACTGCGCGGTTGGGGGCATGGCCAAGAATGCGAACAAATACAGAGGAAAGACGTACGTCATGGTGCGCTGGCCCACGAGAACGAGTAGCAGCTGGCGTAGGTCGGCTTGTAGTGACGGCTTGGCACGAAGGGACTTGCGCCACAGCATTCGGAATAACAATACGCGGACTGGTAGGATCGAGAACGATTGAACGACAAGGTTGAAGGGTACTGGGAACCCCACAAAAACGGACACCACATATGCCAGGCTGACTCCTGACAACGATCCCAACAGCGCAACAGCAAAAAGCTCTGCTTGGCTCATGAGGAGAGTGGGTAAACAATAGCGGAAGGACTGGATCGCGCCTGCGATCAGAATCCAAACAATCGGGATCAATCGGATCCAGAAAACGTAATTGGCGTCACGACCAGCCGCTGGTGGAGCTAAGGGGATGCAATCAACCAGTGTGATCACCACAAGTGCCGACAGTGGTGTCACCAGACACACCAGCAGCACGCGAGACCAGGTTGCTTGACTGCTGTAGTAATCGCGTAGGTCCTCAATTCGCTGAATGGAGAAGCGGCCATGAATCTGATAGCGATCCCAAGTACTGGTAATCTTGGCTCTGGATGTCCTTGCGGTTGCCTTTAGTCGTCCGGAAAGCTCCCTCGCGCTCATCTTCCATTCGTAGTTGTAAATTGCCAGCGAGCGATTTTTCGTCCGTTGATGCTAAAACGAGCATATCATCGACTACAAATGAGATGTTGGGTCACGCTAAGGCGGACGCCAGGAACGAACGTCACCGAAGTCAACCGTACCAGCCTTCGTTGTCGATCTTTGGTAGTCACCGAGATTCATCGAATGCAGTTGCTATTTACCCACAATGCCCATTTGGACGGAATACCAACTACTCGACACGGAGGGCAACTCGCCCAGACTTGACAAAAAGATGGATGCCACCAGATGCGTTTGTGGACCACTGAAACGGGTTACCGGCATTAGGATGCGGTAGTCGACCTGTTAAAAGAGTGTATCGCCTTCTAGCAGAAACCTCCCCAGCTCGATACGTTCGCCTGGTCCTCACGACATTGGCGCTTGACTAACCATCAGAGCGAATGCAGCGCTCAATCTCAGCATACACGATTCCTTCGTTCGTTGGAGCGGCTAGGTCGATTCGCCGGCTCGGTTGGCACTGCTGACGAGCAGAATGCCGTGATGACTGCCGCATGCCATAAATTCGATCGTGCATCGCTCGATATGCCTCGAGAATGTCCACAATGACTCCAAATCCGTGCTCTATAGCCGCTCTCATGCACATCTCCACGTTACATTGCACCCGCTTTGTCGTCAAGTACCGAACAATACCCTCATGGCCACACGCACTTGCCCACAGCAAAGCGTACGACGAACAGCCCTCTTGACGATGCTCCAATAGAAACCGAACCACATCTTCATGACCATTCTTCGCAGCCAAGTCCATGGCACGACGAGTACACTGTGCTTTACGCTGATGTAAATACTGAATGATCCTCAGATGACCCTCCTCAGCCGCTCCGTCGATGGCACGAGTTGAAAAGCAGCGTCGCCCTCGACACAACGTCCGAAGCATCTTGTAGTTGCCACGCACAGCCGCCAAGTCCGTCACATGCGCGGGTACAGTCGTCCAATCCACAAGATCGAGCTCACGGATTAGTCGAACCAACGCGACATCCTCACGATACACGGCATCTGTCACATCCTTGGCTTCAAGACGCATGTTGTGCTCCTGACGAAAGAACTCGAGCATGTCTTGTTTGACTGGGTCGAGAAACAGTCGCAGCACATGCGGTCCGTCTTCTATTGTCAGCCAGGAGGCCAGTTCAGGCTGATTCTCATACAGATACCGGACAATGTCTAGGTGGCCTCGGAGTATCGCACCACAGAGGCCGCCAACCGAACACTGCAGCAGCTCTCTTCGAAGAAGATGATGAACAACTGGGAGGTGACCGTAGATGGCTGCGAGATCTGGGGCGTTGGGCGATGTAAACGCAAGGAGATACAAAACATCAACGCCTTGGGTCTTGGATCGTGTCAACATGAGGTTTTTGAGCTTGGTGAGGTCACCCATCCGAGCTGCCAGCTCGACATCGTCCATCACCAACTCCACTTCCATCAAGCGTGACTCAAACTGCATTCGTGAGTCTTCAAACGAGGTACTGATTGCGAGGGACAGTGTCGTTTGTTTCGATCTGCCTTCGTCCTCGTTGTCAGAACGCACTAAATGGCGGAGCTCTTCTCTGCAGTCGCGAAACCAGTCGACAATATCCAAACGGCCAGCCCAAGTAGCCATATACAGACACCTAGAAAATGAATGCATGTCACAGTTGCGTGTGTGCCACTGGACAACAGCGAGATCGTTCTTCGCCATCACCAAGTACATGAAGTGCTCGCTGCAATAAGCCCGGCCGTCACCCTTCAGTCGCTCATGCATCCAAAGAGCTTCATCAAACCGCCCCTGTTCAACAAGCTGATCCATATCTTCGATTGGATGGCTGGAAAATTGCACGAGCCAATGCGACCAACCGTACTTCACAGCGTCCGATCGAGTGATCTGTCGACTGGGATTATGCAGAATAAAATCGGATATGAGCTTGTTGGTCTCTTCAGGAAATCTCGACAACTTGGAAGCGGCCGTCAAGACGAATCCACGTGACTCGAGCTTCACCACGGAGTCACTGGCTACAACTGCAGCTTTAGCAGCAAATGCTGGATTGTCCTTCGCGTCAAGGTGATAGCGCTGCCGCCGACAACTCACAATGTATCGCAGTATTTCTCGGGCCACTGGGTCGTCCGAGTCAACCAACTTGACGAGGACACTGGCATGCGCCAAGCGAGGCCAGCTTCTGAGCTCTGCACGGTCGTAAAGCGCTTGGACCACTCGTAGCTGTTTATGTGCAATCGCATCATGCAGAATCGCTACTGAACACCGCTCTTGTCGATTCAAGACAAGCCACTCGACTGTGTTCCAATGACCATTCTGTGCTGCTCCATGGATTGTATCAATTGAACAGCCTTCCGTCCGATTCTCATGAAGCCACTCAACGACTTCCAAATACCCATTGCACGCAGCGCCAGTCATTGCGTTCGACGTACAGCCCTCCATTCGATTGCTATGAAGCCATTGCACAACCGATAAGTGACCGTTTTCGGCCGCCATATCCATCGCTTTCGTCGTGCACCCCTCACTTCGATGGACGTGCAGCCACTCGACTATCGGCAAGTGACCTATGCTCGCTGCACCATCAATTGCCGCAGTCGTACATCCCTCCTTCCGATTTGCATGTAGCCACTGGACAGCCTCGAGCTGTCCGTGCATTGCTGCCAAGTCCATCGCGCTGGTCGTCCAGCCGTCACTGCGATGCGCGTGAAGCCACTCCAGAACGTTCACTCGGCCGCTCACTGCTGCTTCCTCTGCTGCTGTTGTCGGCCACCCGTACTTGACGTTCTCGTGGAAGAACTGCAACACCTCTAACGGACCGCTTCGCACTGCATGCAAGATCGCATTCTCCATCACACCGACACTGCCATCTCGCGCCAACGCCTGCATCAACACATGGATGCGACCCCAATCCACAGCCGCTGGGATCAACCACGCCGAGTCGTTATTGACGCAGTGGTCAAAATGCCACTGCATGAAAGCCTCGTCGTTCGCCTTGACGGCTTCATGCATCGCTGCGCCGTCGCATTTCCACTGCGCGTTCTCTGATAACCCTTCATGCAGACGCCTCACTTCTTCAAAGTCCCATCGGACAATCGCTTCTCGCAGCTCAGTCACGCCATCAGGAACGCGATGATCACTCGTGGTCTCTTGATTGCTCTCGGCAATCAACGCCAATAAGGCGTCGAGTTCTTCTTCGATGAGCGATAGAGACGGTTCCCTCGTCACACGCACGGACGCCTCAGCACCAGTGGATACGATTGCCAGTTCTGCCGCATCTCTCGGTCGTCTTCGAGCATGCAAACGCCTCTGATTGCTCGAGGCGCGACGTCGATGGAAGTCGCAGAAGCGATGTCGTGAGCCATTCGGCTTGAGCGCTCGCTTGTTCTCGCATCGAACGCTCGGATACCGACACCGATCGTCCTGCACTACCATCCAGAGATCCTGCGGGACCAGCGCAGATGTCGCGTCCTGATCCAGAACAGACGATGCGTCCGACGTCCGGGTCTCCATGGGCTCCATTGACAACCTGAGTTGAGGTGAGACTCTCAATCTCCGGGTTTCATGTGGACCACACGTAAACCTGGCCTGACTTGACTCATTTGCCCATGCAACTCTCTCAGCGTCTGAGTCGTCTGCATTGCTGCTGCCTCCATCGTGGCGTTCCCCCTGATGTGATTCGACGCCATGGACGCCTCCGCTGCTTGCCACGGGGCGAAGAAAGCCGCGTTACTGCTGGTACTTCGGCGCACAGCCGACGTGAGGTACTCGTAGCTTCATCGCTACACAGGAAACCATCGCAGGAGCATCAGACGACGCGTCATTAGGCGCGCAGGTCGTTTATGAACGCGTTTCTCCATTGCATTCTATCCAGGCCCATGCTGACTCAGCTAATTAGTTCTAGCGCACAATGAGTATGTTCAAGACTAGGCTACACCGACAATGACCCTAGCTTTGGCTTGAACGAGGCCCCTACGAAAATGGTGAAGCTCTTCTGTGCGTTGGTTGGAGCGGCAGGAAGCGCGTTCTCTGTGCGAGTGGATGGAAGCGAATCGGTTGGTGACTTGAAGAAAGCGATCAGAACGGAGAAGGCGAACGATTTGAAGGCGATTGATGCAGACAAGCTGCAGCTTTACTTGGCCAAGAAGGGCGACGACACGTGGTGTGAAGAAGCTCAAGAAAGGGGAAAAAAACTGCTCTTATCGAAGCGCTGACACACGAAGACAATGAACTTGATGGGGAGTTTGGCCTCGAGGAGGTTCTCGAGGGGATGCCAGAACCGGAAACCAAGCAAATCCACGTGTTGGTGGTTGTGCCAAGCGACGAAGTAGAAGCAAAGCGGCGTCGGATGACTGGAACCTTTCAAGGTGTGATTGAGACGCCGCCACCAACCGAAAGGTTTGACCCTGTGCCGCCGCCTGCCGTCCATAACGTGAACTATGTGACGGTGCCTGCTGCGTTGCTGGACAAGTGTGGACTGTTGACCCCGGAGGCGGACAAGGTGATGCTATACCGGCGTCGTGAAGTGCAAGATCTGTGGGACTTTGTGCAGGAAGAAGTCATTTCGAAGAACGCGAGTGTGTACATCGTCGGACCCCCTGGCATTGGCAAATCGTTCTCGACGCTGTGCTTTGTGGCCCAGTTGGATCCGAGCCAATGGAACGTCGTGTGGATCCATTTTGGGGCGTCGACAACCTCATGTCTGTCGATGGGAGGGCGCGAGTATTGGGAGGATATCGACGAATCGACGTTTGTGGTGCCTCGCGTCGCCGGAAAGAGGCTCTTGGTGTGCCTGGATGGATACAACGTCAACCTCGCCCACCTTGGCTTTCTGCGGAAAATTAAACGTGGTTTGACCAAGGACGAGCGGCATTTGGTGTGTTCGTCGATAGCGACGCTGGGCAAACTCAACCAGGAGGATGCTGAACGGGAGCAGATTCGCGTGTTTTACATGTACTCGTGGACACTGGCCGATTACGAGGCTGCCGTGGCCGATGCCGCCTTTTACGAGCAGGTCGTGTCCAAGTTGGATGCCACGACTGCCAATGAAGTGAACGACGATAGCGACGATGAAGAAGGGGGTGAGGCAGAGAAGAAGAAGGACGCACTGGATCGAAAGTTCTACTATGCGTGCGGCTCGTGTCGCTTCATGTTTCAGCGCACGACGGATCAAGTGAAGCAAAGGCTGCAGAGAGCCATGGAGAGTACCACGAACAAGACCGATCTGATCCAATACTGCAGCGGTAATTGGCACCATGACACGATCAACACGCTGTATGGGATGGCAGGCGGCGAAGGTGGACGGTTCCCCGTGAGCTCGTATGCGGCCTCTCTCTTTGCGAAAGAAAGCGGAGCGGAGACCATTGTACAGTTGGCGAGTCGACTCAACACGTCGAAGAACCCTGCGATGGATGGTCATCTCTTGGAGTGGCTCTTTTTGGCGTCTGTGCCCAAGCGCGCAGTCAAGTTGGTTGGCGACGACGGTGTGATAGACGAGTTGCCGACAGCACACGTGCTTGAGTTTGATCCGAAAAAACGATTCAGAGTGTCAAATGGAAGGATCATGGGGAACAAGAGCTGGTTGCAGCCCGTCGCGTGGAACCAAGGCGGCTACGATGCGGTGTATTTCGACAATGACAAAGGAAACGTCATCTTCATCCAAGTGACGCGATCGGGCACCCACAGTTTCAAGATGCGCTTCTTCAACGAAGTGCTATTGAAGCTGAAAGCGGCAAAAATGACGATCAAAACAGTGGAGGTCTACTTTGTGGTCAAGTCGGCGCAGTATCTGAAGTTCACGATTGGCCAGATTGACGATCGTGATCTTTTGTGGAAGTTTGATGCGAGATGGAAGCAACCAGAAGAAAACCACGTGAAGGTGCGTGCGTTTGAAGCTGTCGGTCTCCAGTAGTGGCCGATGTCGTTGTCTCGGCCGAAGGGGGCTCACCCCCTTGTTCATGTTGCTTGGAACGCTGACGACTGCCACCCAGAAGTGTCGTATTCTCTAATTTCGTGGCTGCATGAGGGTGAGTGAAGGTCAGTCTATCAGTTAAAAACGCTTCGCCGATCGATTTAGTAATACAAAAATTGGTTGCGTCGTTTCCTGAACGGAGTACTGGTCATTATCACTATGACTCTCACTGATTAGTCAATTGTTGCCGCATTTACTAGACATCCTGGCTCAGGAGCTGGCTTTCGAGACGTATTCGGTGATTTGCTCTACGAAGCGCGCAACACCATCAAAACTGAACCACGGCGACGTAATGCCATCCGAGTTTGTCGCTTGATTTCCTGATCCCGACTTCCCTTTACCACCTCATCCTGGAAGGTTGGTAGAGCATTGCAAAATCGCCGCCACCATATGAAGCGTTGCACCATCGCTTGTAGTGGCTGTTTGTACCGAGGAATCAACTGATCGAGTCGATTCAAGCGTCTGCTTCGGAGAAGACGGATCATCTTACCATTCAACGTCTTGTTTCAAGTAGTATTTTCGAACTGTCCACTCGTCAAAGAGGTCCAGGTCGAAGATGTCGACGGAAATGAGTCTGCGCTCGTATTCCCTGCGAATCCGAAGCTCTTCCGTCCATCGAAGGGAGTAACCACATCAACAATGCACTGAGTTGCATCCTTCGACTTTAACCATTGTCACGCGACACATTCGGCACTCGAGAACATCGTCTGCTGTGAGCTCTTCTTCGTCACATACACCTTCGTTGTAATGCCAATCAAGCAGTAGCTCTAGGTTTCTCCTATAAGTATCCCAAAACACGTCACCCTTCTCTCTCTAATGCCAATCAAGTTCTCGCTTGCAGTTATAACACACGCTAGCACCACAACAGCGCGTCTTTGTGAGCTTATGCTTGGCAAGGTACGCCATCATCAGAGTTGCTCGACGCTCTTCATCGACAATACGCGGCAAGAGATGCTCCAGGAGCAAATGCTGGTGCTCGTCGATCATCTTCTTGCCAAATTCCAACTCAGCGTAACGTATGAGCGCACTTGACGATAGGTTGTGGTTTGCGAAGCGCCCGACTTGTTGACGTAAGGCAGGGATCTTGGACTAGAGCGACGGCACTAGCTTGAGAGGCGCTGGTTGAATGTACTTTTTTGGTCGATTGTTCTCATTGAAGGCAACAGGAAGATAAGATGAGTGTACTTTGCATTGTGACAGCATGGAGTTAGGAACGAACACGCGCGTTCACAGCTGGTCTTGTACTTGTCCAACGTGCACTGAGTTGCGTACGTCTCCCACTTGGATTTATTCATGAGGACAAGACAGACCGGACAGCGAACACGAGGAAGAATACCGTGTATGCACTGTCAACCGCCACTCGAAGATGTTCTTGCAGACACCCCCACACAGAGCACAGCTGGGCAATCTGCACTGCATAAAGCAGTCACAGGAACAGACCCCGCGTCAACAGACGACGGAATGTCTTCGAAGCAAATCCGGCAGGTCAAGCCAAACGCGGATGGAGACTGAATGGCAATTCCCTTAGATGCCTCATGGCACGTAAGATCTTTACTCTTGCTCTTGAGTGTCGTAGCCACGTCAGTTGCCTTCGTGGACGGCAAAGGAAGCGATTCTTCTGTTGCTGAAGACAAAACAAGAGCAGTACCGGTCATGGATGGTCTTGAGATGCTTGGGGAGGATGGCAAACTACCGAATGACACCAAAAGATCACTCGAAGAAGCGTTAAATGTGTCCAGAGGATACTTTAGCATCTCTCTGCAACGATTCTTTTTCGGCCCTTCGGATACACTGATGAGAGAAAGTCAACTAGACGACCGTCACTCTCTGATTCCGACGATTCAACCCGTCTAATCGCATATAGAACTCTATTCACATGTACAGGTCGCAATGTACCTTGAGAAAAGGTATCTGAGGTGGGTCACACCACATGGGTTTTTCACATTCAAACCCGTCCGCTAGGGGAAGGGGATCTACCTTGTCCCCATCCACTCAGCGGACGGAATCAGTGGATCCGCTAGATTCGGAGTGGATCCACTCCCCCCAGATCCCCGCTCTATGCACCAGCTTCACACCAAGCACCAAAAACGAGCGGCTCCGTTAGCTGCGTCCATCACCGCCCCCCAAGCAGCCAGCCCAGCCAGCCACACAAACCCTTTGGACGCCTCCCAGACGTCATGCTCCGTCGTCTCGCCACCTCCACCAGCGCCGCGGCGCTCCGCTCGTCCGCCGCGCGCCAGACGCCCCTCGCCAAGCAGGCCTTGCGCTCGTACACAGTGCACCATGAGGCGTACAAGAACCCGCGCAGCGAGAAGTTCTCCATGACCAAGATTGTCGGTACCATCGGCCCTGTGTCCGAGAGCCTCGAGATGGTGCAGAAGCTCACGGACGAGGGCTTGCGCATCATGCGTATCAACTTCTCGCACGCCGAGTACGATGAAGCTCTTGCGCGTATCAACAACCTCCGCAGCTGCCGTGGTGTCCACTGGAAGCCAGAGAAGAACTTTAACTTGCGCGCGGTGTTGCTCGACACCAAGGGTCCGGAGATCCGTACGGGCAAGATGCGTGACAGCAAGAAGGTCAAGCTCGAGGCTGGCAAGGAGATCGTCTTGACGACCGACAAGGCCTTTGAGACCGACGGCACGGCCGAAAAGATCTACATCACGTACACCAAGCTCACTTCCACCGTCAAGCCAGGCGACACTGTCTTGCTCGCTGATGGCCTCATCCACTTGACCGTGCTCAGCGTCGATGGTGAGCACAACGTGCGCTGTTTGATCAACAACACCGAGGAGATTGGCAACCGCAAGGGTGTGAACCTCCCAGGTCTCATTGTCGAGCTTCCTGCTCTCTCGAGCAAGGACAAGGATGACTTGGAGTTCGGTGTGAAGAACGACATTGACTTCATCGCCGCCTCGTTCATCCGTAAGCCTTCGGATGTGATCGAGATCCGCGAATTTGTCGACCAGTGCGTCAAGAAGTATTGGGATGCCGACTACATTGGCCCAAAGATCATCTCCAAGATCGAAAACCTCGAGGGTATCCAGAACTTTGACGAAATCCTCGAAGTCTCGGATGGTATCATGGTTGCTCGTGGTGATCTCGGTGTCGAAGTGCCTCTCCAGAAGGTCTTGACGTACCAGAAAACCATGGTGGAGAAGTGTAACGCTGTCGGCAAGCCTGTCATTGTGGCCACGCAGATGCTCGAATCGATGCTTAACAACCCTCGCCCAACGCGTGCTGAAGTCTCGGATGTCGGTAACGCCGTCTTGGATGGTGCTGATGCAGTCATGCTCAGTGGTGAGGTGGCCCAGGGCAAGTACCCAGTCGAATCGGTGCGCACGATGATGACCGTCATCAAGGAGGCCGACCACTTGCTCGAGCACGCGCAGTACCAGTTCGAATTCGACCCAGCTACGTCGGATGTCGAGTCGATCGCCAGCTCGGCGGTCAAGACCGCCAACGAAATGAACGCTAAGCTGCTCATTGTCCTCACCGACTCTGGTCACACGGCGCGTAAGGTTGCCAAGTACAAGCCAACTGTGCCAGTCATGTGCTTCACGGCAAACAAGAAGATCGGTCGTCAGCTCCAGATCCACCGTAGCTTGTACCCAGTCGTCCCAGAGGAGACTGACCGTCGTCCAACGACAGCGGAGGCCATCGTCGCCGCCAAGAAGATGGGCTGGCTCGTGCCAGGTGACCGTGTCGTGCTCCTCAGCGCTGACAAGCTCAGCGATGACCTCGGCAAGCAGATCGTCATGCGCGTCGCTGACGTCGCATAAGTAGTGTCGAGGCAAGAGAAGAAGCTAGCTCACACTCAGTATGCTCAAAATGGAAAGCTGTAATTTTCTTTTGTATCTCAATTGTTCTATTGTGTTGTAGTCTATATGGTGTTGAATGAGTGATCATTGCTCACTGCTCGTGTCTGACTGGCGCTGAGCGACCATCATACGGTCTCGCAACGAGCCACGGCGTCCGACATCGGCACTGACAGGTTTCTTGGAGCTTGGAAAGACCTCACTGAGAATACTCGTGATGGTGTGTGCGTCTGATCCGAGCGCTAACTGGAGAGCAGCTTCCATTTTGGCGTTACCAATCGACTCACCAAGCATCTTCAAGCACACGAGCGACTCGCTTCGCGCGGTGCTCTCTTTACCAGCGCGGAAGCGAGCCAAAGCCGCCAGTATCACCTGTAGAGAAGCCTCTTGTGTCGTAAAGCGGGCTAGATCGGATGGGGATAGACGTCGAAAGCTCTGTGAGATGATCTTGGACGCGATCGCGACGACCTTGGCGTTCTTGTTGGTTGCGTAGGGTGCTGCACAAGCAATCAGTTCAGGTGATGCAAGGTACTGGATCAGCTGGTCCACGGCTTCGAGCGCAGCATCACGCAGAAATCGCTTTTCGCATGTAGACTTCCGAAGCAACACGTCCAAAAGCAGCGCAGGCTCGCTACTGCTGACCGCATTACAACTGCTTCTTCGACGAACCGCCGTGCTTACAACAAGGAACGACTGGAGACGAGCAAAGCCGAGGTATTCGAAGCATTCGGACAGCGCGAGAAGGGCGTTCTTGGCGAGAGCTGAGCGAAGATTGTCACATGCCGTCGCCAATAATGGCACAAACGCACAAACATACTCTTCATCCGTCAACCGAGATGACATGTGGTGCACGATAGCTCGGCGAAGCTGAGTAATAGCCTGGCACGGAGGAAAGGACACATTTAGGATAGACAACCACATAAGTGCAACCGAGTTTCTCACCTCGTGTTGAACAAGCCAGTCATCTGAACACTGCAACTGCTGCATTGCAAGGGCGATCACTTCAACGCTCGGGTTCTCTAATGGCTCCAGCTCGTTTGTCGTCAAAATCACCACGCTACGATCATCTACAAGCGTATTTTCGCCCGTCAAAAGTCGATATCCACCATAAAAACATCGTTTCGCACACACCTTCCACTGCTGCTGCTTGCTCTTCGACGGGCGTGGCGCAACGCTTCTCTTCGGCATCGCTCGCCCATGAGGCTCCGCCTGCGCTCTGCTGTGTCATGCTTCTTCTTGTGTGTGTCTTGATGAATGCAAAGGAGCTCCATGGTGGCAACGCCATCGCCACTTTTAGACCAACCCATCGAGAAAGTACAACACGTTTTCAGAGTGTTTGTCCAATATATTCAGCCAATCAAAATACAGGTGCATCAAGCTCTAAGCCAATAAGAAGCTGTTTTTTTACTATGCTTACTTTTCATTGGTCATAAAATATATACCAAATTAGTAGCCTTGTGGAGAGAGCACCTTTTTACCTATTCAAACCGATATCAGCGTTTCGATCTTATGCACTAACAAAGGTGCACCCAGCCTTTGCCCCGCACAAGACGAGATTGAAGCTGTCGAACTCATCGAAGCAATCATCATTCTGCTTCAACGGCCAAGGATACGCTTTTCTTGCGTTCTGTATAGGCAGGACCTTCACTCAGCCATTTCCCATATCCAGGGGCTAAATGGCGACATGGACGTTTTCCACAAAGGCCATTCGGCAATTTGCCAGGGCCTCGGCACACCAGCTAACCAAGACACTTCACACACAAGCGGCACTATGACTGGCGCTCTCACTCTCACGTCCCAAGCAACCGAGGAGTCGCTCCCATCAACTATCATGAAGATCTCCGGGCCACATACAACTGGCAAGAGCCAAGTTGCGACACCCTCATCGACCGAACCAGCCTTAGCAGTTGCCCCACAACCATCTACATCGGGTTTGGCCTGCCAAGTCTGCTTTGAGGACATCTCTCTATCCGATAACTCGATGTCAACAGCAGTCACTGGGCTATGTGGTCCCAATTGCTCTGCTGTGCTTTGTGTGGGGTGCGTACGAGAACACGTACGAGTGGCGGTTGACAGTACGTACACCGGTATTCTGCCTCGAGTACATTGTCCGACCTGCCTCGTGCTCATGAACAAGTCCAAGTGGGAAAAATATGCAACTCAGAGCACCTTGGAAGAGTACAAGGCTAGCTGTGAACGTGCCTGCTCATTTCGAGCTCCATGTTGTCACAATGAGAACTACACCCACCTGCCCGTCGCCTTTAACGCCACCAAACGTCCAGAGCGCTACATTGTCCCAAAGGAGTTGAGATTGGTGCCGTCACTTAAAGCCAAGCTTCCAGACTTGCGTCAGCAGATCAAGCGTTTTGCCAACCACAAGATCCCTTCGAGCTCTCTTGTCCGATACATCCAGGAGGAGTTTGGAAAGAAGCTCATCGATGAGCAACAACACTTGCTTGTGGAGCATCTCTTGCCTCGAATTCTTGACGAAGAGCGCCGCGCAACGTTCATGATGGCGTATCTTGCCAAGTCCACGATCACCAAGACACGCTGCTGTGGTCGTGATGTGTGTTACAACTGCAAGCGCAAGCTGTCATGGCATTACAACGAAGGTCAGTGTGACCAGCGGAAGCTCTCCGCCGACTGTATTCTGGAGTGCCGTTCGTGCCACGTGACCATGGTCAAGGTTGAAGGCTGCAGCTCGGTCAAGTGCTGGTGTGGCTTCTACATGACCTGGCCCGAGGAGATTCGGATTCGCGACAAGAACGCACGTGGTCTCATCCCCGTCGACATTTTCGACTTGGAAGTGTACCGACGCTGGAGCAAATGGCAATACAACATCGACAGAGCTCTCAAGGGTGGACTCGTGTCATATGTCCTCGCTACACGTTTGAGCAGGTTGGACCAGGAGCTTCCTCCGTACAAACGTGTGCTCCAGGAAATGCTCCAGCGTTATATCTGGTGGCGTCGCTTCCGTAAGAGCCTTCCAGAGTTCAAGGAACAGCTGATGAAGGGCAGTCTGGACCAGGAGACGAAGCGACAGACACGCATCGCACTGCGTCGCCGCGGTGCCGTCATGATGGTGTTGCGCACGTCATAATTTGGGCACATTTGACTGAAACGAGTGTAGTTGGCAACCAAATAACTGCAATATACACCTCTTGTTTCGTAGCCAGCGTTGTTTGCTCTAAATAACGTTGTTTTCACCGTTTGGTATCCGATATGGAAGGGATGTGCCGTCTGGTTGTGAGTGATGGTCTCTCCTAACTCACTTCAACATGTTTTCTATGGGGGTGAGACCATCACTCAAGTCTGTCTTGGGTTGATTCATTCCGATTCGGAAAGGTGTGGAATTTCCAAGTCGAGGCTCCTCAGTGCCCAATTTGCCGGCTTGTGCTCATCCATTCAACTTGTCTTCTTCGTGGTCATGGCGCCGACTCCTCTCCTCACGGTCGAAGCCCTGGACGCCACCGTCACGCCACTCAAGACGCTCGCGCCAATCCACGAAGAAGAAGTCGTCCAAGTCAAGACCGAAGTTGTCTCTTGTCAGATCTGCTTTGACGAGTTCCCAGTGAGCGACAACGTCACAGTCACCAAACTCTGTCGTGCCAAATGTCCGGCTGTGGTGTGCTCCACATGTTTGCAAGGACACATTCGTGTCTCCGTCACGAGTGCGTTTGCTGGCGTCTTGCCCAAAGTGCGCTGTCCGATCTGCCTCGTGCTGATGAACAAGTCGAGATGGCAGTCGTTGGTGGAGCCGAGCATTCATGATACCTATGTGAGCGCTTGCAGACTCGCGTGCTCGTTTCAAACGCCTTGCTGCCACAACACCGAGTACACCCACCTGCCACGAGCCTACGAGGAAAAGCTCGGTGAGCATGAAAAGCGCCAAGAGCTTGCCACTCTCATGCTCGTGCCCTCGCTGTCCGCCAAGCTCCCACGTCTGCGGCAACTTACCAAGCGCTTTTGTAACCACAAAATCGCATCGAGTGCGCTCATTCGGTTCATCGAAGATGAGTTTGGTGCTCACATCACGTCGGAGATGCGTGATTTGCTCATGGAACATCTCTTGACCCGCATCCTGGATGAGGAACGACGAGCTACACTCATGCTGGCGTATCTTGCCAAGTACACCATGATCAAGACGCGATGCTGTGAGTACAACGTCTGCTTCAACTGCAAGCGAAACATCAGCAGTCATGAAAATCCAGGTGTGTGTGACGAGAGCGAGATTTCAGCCGACTGCATCGTCGAGTGCCGCTCTTGTCGTGTGACGATGGTCAAGGTCGAAGGCTGTGATTCCGTCAAGTGCTGGTGTGGATTTTGGATGGACTGGTCCGTCGAGCTGGATTTGATCTCGTGGAAGAAGAAGAACGTCGTGCCTATCGACGTCTACGACACCGAAGTGTGCCAGCGCTGGCTTGACCAGAGACGGTGGATCAACCGTGTTGTGTATGATGAGCTCGTTCCACTGCGACTTGCGATGCGCATGAGCATGATCGACCAGCTTCTGCCACCGTTCAAGCAGTGTTTGCGACGAATGCTGCAACAATACATCTGGTCCCGTCGCTTCCGACAAAGCGTGCCCCAGCTTCTTCAAGACATCACCACTGCGCGTATGAAATGGCTCGCAGCAAGACTCAAGAAGACAAAGCTGCAGCACCATGTGTGCCGTTGGGTGTGGCACTTCCGTTGGCGCAAAATCAACACTGTGATCAGCATGCGTCTCTTCTGGTCTCAGTACTACGAAGACCGCCAGGACGAATTGCAGGAATGCGTTGCGGAAGAGAACGCGATTCTCACTATCGGCTTGCACTGAGAGCCAAGTAGGACATACCAACCAACCCACTAGAGTGATAAATCGTACCATATTTTTCAGTGTGTAACACCACTAATTGACCACGTTGATACTCGCGCTGAGTGTCAGTGAAAAAGACTACAATTCGCTGTTGCTTCTTGGCCATTCGGGCTATATTGGATGGATGAGAGACTCCATATCTCGCAACTGAGCAGGACACACGAGTATGAGTCACTCAATGCATGCCGCCATGCGGATGCTGAGGCTGACCCATTGGGATTGCACTCGAGTGACTCACACCCGCTTGCTCCATCGCAAATCGTGGGTCTTGGGACATACTGGCACCTGGTCGCAAGCCCGACAACGTCTTCAGCTCTGTAATGATGCGTGCACAGAGATTCATGTACGTGAACGCGTTGCCGTCCAACTTCTGGAAGTCGAGGAGGTAAATGTGCTGCTGAACCTTGTAGAGTTGCAAGCCAATCTTGACCGTCAGCGAAGAAGGCAACTCATCTCCCTCATCTTGCATTTGCTGCAGCTGCTGGCTTGTAGGTTGCCACCGGCACTTGACACGGTAAGGCGCCACCACCTTCCAGTCGAAGTGAAGGACATGGAGCGCCTTGTAGACCTCCGACATAACGTGGGCAGGCTCCTTCTTCGACTGAATGCCGAGATACCATCGTCTTCGCTTTGGCGCTGGTGCTGCGGCTGCGTTGCCAGCACCTGAGCCGTCATCGTAAGCAGCATTCAGTGGATTTGGTCGCGAAATTTGATGCGGAAGCAACTGTCGACCACCAAATTGCCGAGGGTCCGTGCTGGAAGGAGTCACCAGTGGTGACGCGGCCATTGGAAGGGGCCCTCGTCCTGTAGACCGCGAAGATGAGTAAGCCGTTATACGCGACAAATCGAACGAGATAACTAACCTGGAAGAAGCAGCGTATTCGGCTCGGTGGTATTGAAGGTCTTGGGTTGATTCGGTGTCGCACGGATGTCACGAAGTTCTATGGGAAGAGCAGATTCGATCAGCTTTCCACATCACCGCAGCAGACCTAACAGCGAACGCACCATCGACACGAATCCGCGCGTTCTTATGATCGAGAATCAAGTCGTAGGCGACACGATGAGGGTGATTCTCGCGGCTGTGCATAATCGCAATGAGCTGCTCGCGATCCACTTGAATCGGAAAGTTGAGGGAGAGACACTGATGGACGACATCCTCGTCGATCTTGAACGTCTGCAACACGAGAAGATTCAGTTTCAGTATACAGATGTCAACAGCAGCATTCCTATCCACGAACCTCGTTCTCAACAACCTCAGGCGGGTGCTGCAAGTACGGTGGGAGATCCATCTGGAACCATGGGTGCTGGCTGCATCAAGATACAAACTCATCAGTCACCGCTCCAATTCGCTCGGAAAAATATTTCACACAACACAACGCATACCGAATCTCAGGAATGGTGATACGCTTCATCGGGTCAACCACGAGCATGCGCGGGATGAGGTCCCGGGCCAGCTCCGACAAGTGACTTGGCAACGAGTACATCCCGCCTCGAATCTTCTTGAACAAGTTGGGGATGTTTTCATCATCAAACGGCAAGCTGCCACACAGCAACGCGTACAAGATGACCCCACAGGACCAAACGTCCACCTCTGGACCAGCGTAGAGGCTTCCCGAAATCACTTCAGGCGCAGCGTAGTTGGGTGAGCCACACGACGTGCGCAAGAATTCGCCATCCTGCATGACGTTGGAGAGGCCGAAATCCGCAATCTTGACGTTGTTGTCCGCGTCCAGTAGCAAGTTCTCCGGCTTGAGATCGCGATGCACAATGCGATGGAAATGGCAGTACTCGACACCGGAAATGATCTGGTGGAAGAAATGACGCGCTTCTTCCGGAGACAACTATGACACATGCACGTATGAGCCCCCTTTCCAACCAATCCACGCGTGCAAACCACCAGACTACGTACACGTCCTTTCGACACGATGTAATCGAAGAGTTCGCCACCCGCGACGTACTCGAGCACCATGAAAATGTCCGTCGGCGTGTCGATCACTTCGTACCTACGCAGTCCACCCGCTCCTTTGTCAACCCATGCGTCCTCTTTCCCTCCTGAGTAGACCCACGTACAGTCGGATGAGATGCGGATGGCGCATCTTCCGCAGCAACGAGATCTCGCGGCGCACTTTCTCGCCCATGTCGAGATTCCGGATCTTGTTGCGGTTCAGGATCTTGATCGCCACCTTGTGCCCCGTGATCTCATGGGTTGCCACTACACAGCCACACACGACACAACACATAGTCAATTTCCACGGGCACTCGCTTCTTTTGGGTCTATTACCGACGTACATTTCACTTTGCCGAAGGAACCAATGCCGAGCGTTTTGCCCAGGCGGTACGGTCCGATTTTGATAGGAACGTCGCTCATGATGCCCACAGAACGCTTTAGCAGGCAAGCGGGGTATCAGACGATAGAGGAACGTCTGCTCTACGATATCACGCCGCTCTGGAAGGCACAGGTGTCCACGGGGGATGCAGGCAGCGCGCGCACGAAGCCACCTCGGATGGCTGCTTGGACGACGATGTCGCAGTGTTTGTTGGGGTTGCCCAGGGCGGAAAAAAGGGAACGCCAAACCGGTACAACCGAAGGCATCACCGGTAACCCACCCAAAGTTCAAGCGCCACCGGTATTATACGTATATGCGAGAATTTATACGTATAGTATACGATCAAGCATACCAAAATGGCTCGACTAACTGCGATTTGGGCAGAATGCATGGCCGAGAGGGCGCGTCACACCTTGAGTCAGTTTAGACCAAGGGGGGGGGGGGGGGGGGGGGGGACAGGCTGGGAGGGTGCCTCTTCTGCGTTGATTGACACACGAGAGCTTCTCTCCTCCTCCCGGCACACTGAATCCATGGAATATAGAACGTGTTCAGCCTCTATATCAGAGAGATTTCCACTTATGAGGCCTGAGAGTTTGTCCTCATGGAGCCAACCTCCTCTCTGGGTCCTCTGGGATGAAGGCGGCAGAGTTTTGTGATGGCTTGCGGTGGCTGGCAATGCGTCTCGCGTTCGTTCTTCTTTGTCTCGGTGCCCTATTCCCTTACTTCAAGCATACACAGACAGGCCTCTGTGACTCGCAAGTGGTGTAAGACAACGCTCCCTCGCATCCAACAAAAGACACACCAAACCTTTTCTTCCTTCTTTCTTTGGAGTGGAGTCAAGAAAAGCGAGTTTGCGACAACTGAACCAGGCTGGCCTCATGGCTCTCGATGGGTTCTGAGGCGAGCATGCGTACGACACAGACCCACCTGTCCAACAGCACCCCAAGGCGCTCAAATTTCCCTCCCGGTGGATTCTCTCCCTGTGATCGATACAACGCACACCCATCGGCTTGCTAATATCCATGGCTGTAAATTCCTTTCTCCGGAGATCGCGTCGTGAGCTGGCCTGCCCGCCACATGGTGGCAATCACTGACGGAGGAAAGCCCCACGACTTGATTTTGTCGCGCGTCGCCGCGAGACAGGACCCACCCATGCGACGGTTTCCTGAGCTACTTGGTTAGGTCAGTGGCCCAGATATAGTCTATTGATACTTTGTCCCGCGATCTACTTGGTTAGGCCAATCGCACCGGGAATTACCTGACGCCAGTCGGACGTGTCGAAAAAGACGGCCCGGATCTAACGCGGGAAGCAAGTATCATTTCCTAAAGGTTCTTGCAAGCCTCTACACACTACAGAACGTGCATTCCGACAACGTCAAGAAATGCATTATGGCAGGTTTCAACCCCTGGATAGATAAGGCTGGTGGCGGCCTGACGCCCATCATCCGAGTTCAAAAAGGGGTAGGGATGCATCAGCCCGTTTCCTCGTGCGTCGTAGAGTCGGGGCAGTGACCGTGTTGTCCTGTCTTCCGAGCATGACGGAGCTGCTCGTCTGAGATGCACGGCTGACGCCGCAGCATTTGCGATTTTCCATCGACGGCCACGCGGAACGCACGTCAGTCCGCGCATTCGACACCTTTCCATTGACAAGATGGCCGACTCGCGCACCACCGAAGTGCTCTGGAACGGTAACGCCTCGTTGCCTTTCATGCTCAAGCGCAAGCGCACTGGCGCGATCCTCGTGACCAAGCTCAAGGAAAACCGCATCCATATGCGAGGCGCGGTGGCGCTGCGTCTCGGCAGCGAACTCAAGCTCGTCGGCGGATTCCCAGTGCAGCATTTGACCTTGGGGGAAGTCAAGAAGCTCATGGTCAAAGCGCCCAAGCCGGTCAGTCTCGTGTTCCTGCACCACGACGATGTCGTGCTCGACAACTCGAGCTTTCTCAGCAGCGAAGATGGACGCAGCTCGTTCGAACACGACTACGAGAGTGGATACGAAGACGAGTTCAACAACAATGGAGCTCATGCGTCGACCGACATGTCCATGTTCCCTGTGCCGCGCGAGAGCGGTGAATGGCATGACATGCCCGCGGGTATGCCCGAGCGATCAATGGAGACCATGGTTTCGTGTAGCTCGGCAGATGAGGATGCCTCGATCCAGTCGTCGACCGCGACGTCATCCAACTCGCCAATGGGCCCAACTGTTACTACGCGTCGTCGTCGTCGTTCGCCGGACAGAAAGTCCCTGAACGCGCCGCCACGCAAGGTATCCAAGCTGAAGCAGGCTTTGGATCGCATGAACGAACTCCTGAACCGTCCAGTGCGTCGCTCGGGGCTCAATGTCTCAGCTGGCAAGAGCACCATCGTCGTATAAATCGATTCCACCCATGACCCTCCATCCATTATTTATACGACGATCAGTGCAGAAGATCCGAGAAAACGATCTGCGACCGAAGCAGTTCACAATAGAAAACCAGAAGTAGCAATAGATAAGGTGCATGTATGATGTGAATAGCAGCGGCCACCGGACATGTCGTCCATTATTTCGATCAAATCATGGGTGCTTTCGTTGATCCTGATGGCACCACACGCACACGACGCGCAAAATGTTCGTACGCTCGCAATTGGATGTGCAGCATGCTCTGGAACTCGTGCAAGTCGAGCCAGCCGTTTGCGTTGAGATCGGCATGACGGAAGCAGCGCTTCATGTCACTCCGGAACGAATGCCGTGCTTTTCGGTCGCCTGGATTTGACCCATTTGCGAACGGCGCGAGCTGTGCAAGGTCGTCAACCGAGAGCTGTCCGTCCTGGTCATGATCCAGCATCGTGAAGACATCTGTCACCAAAGCGTTCCATTGTGTTGGTGACTGACGTTGAAGTACTGACCAGTCGATGAACGCCGCACAAAACTCGTCAAGTGAGAGAAAGCCATCGCCATCCAAGTCAATATGACTGAGGAACGTCTTGACTTCACTCAGTGTCAAGTGGTATCCGCCTTGCGCGAGACAATCAGCGAACTCGGGGATGCCAACCTGCTGATCGCCATGTCGAGAAACCTCTGTGAAGAGCACAACGAGGTCCTCCTTGTGTTCCACCGGAAGACGCCGTGCGATTTCGGCAAACACAGCGATTTGGAAGCTGTTGAACGAGCGATAGAGCTGAAGACGCTGCACCATCGTACCATCCAGCAATGCCATGGTACTAGGAGATGGTGTTCCTGTTGGATCTCCTGCAGACTGACGCACCCACGGATGCTGAAGCGCTTGTTCTGCCGTCCAGCGCTCGGTCACGTCTCGATTCAACAGCTTCTGGACGAGATCCTTGGCTTCAGGGGAGATATGAGACCATGGCAGGGACTCGTAGTCCACTTCTTCCATCATAATGCGCTCGTCAAGTAGTGTGCCTTCGAATGGGAAACGACCGGAGAGCAAGCGGTAGAGAATGACACCACAACTCCAGAGATCTGATGGGAACGAGTAGCCGTCTTTGCCTTGTAAAACCTCTGGGGCGGTGTACAATGGTGTTCCACGGACTTCGTACAGGCGCTCGCCGTCTTCGAGGAACGACGCGCCACCAAAGTCCGTGAGTTTGAGCGGTGATGTCTCGGAGGAGTCAGCAAAAAGGAAGTTCTCGAGCTTGAGGTCACCATGAAGAATCCTCAGGAGATGGCACTGCCACACGACGTGAAGAATGTCGCTCATATACCCTGCAACAATGGCTTCATGTTGCTGGAAATCCACTTCCCCCTTCTTCTCGCTCTGCTTCTGAAGACGAGCGAATGCGTCGCCACCCACACAGTGCTCCATGACAAGGTAGACGCTCTCTTCATCCTCATACGCGCCGAAAAAGTGAACAACATTGAGAGTTCCACCCAGTAGAACCATCATGCGACCTTCTTGCTGAAGCCCCTGGTAGTCGGTGAGATTTACGACTCGAGACTTTGGAATGATCTTGACCGCGAGGTCGAGATCCGTCCGGGGATCCATCGCAACGACGCGATGCACGCGACCGAAGGCTCCTTCACCCAAAAGCTCTGCAACCTGGTATTTGGCATGGAAATCTCGTGGCAAATGGAACTCGATCTCGCTTGCTTCCGTAAAATACGAGGCTGTCTTGAGCGCCACCTTCTGTAAAGAAGGAAACAAATACAGCGACTCTAGAAACGGGCGCCAAGATCGACGGACGCTTCCAAAGTTCGCCGCCTCGGCCGCAGCAGTCGACGGTGCATTCGGGACGCGGGTGAAAGACGGTGATGACGTCGCCGTCGAGTGGAGATGAGACGCCGTCGCACCGGCTGAGTCGGTCGCATTCAACGCCACCGTTCGACGCAAGTCGGTGAGGAGCCCGCGGACTTGCAGCTGGCGCTTGACAAGCACAGAGCGACGCGCCACTGACGATTGCATGGCGAGCGGCGTGCGGCGTGCACCAACGAAACGATCTTTCCAAATCAGCAGTCCTTATCCTTTCCCGCTACGGCACGCCAGCGCAGGCGAAAGTCAGCCAGTCAGTCGATTGGCGATAGAGCAACGCACGCGTGGCGATGATAGACGCACGCAACGCCTGAGGCCAAGCACCGTAGCTCTTCAATGCAATGCGTTTCTCGGCGTCACCCGACCGCGCTCTAATGAGATTGGATACAGTATATCTGGGACCAAATACATTCAATAAATTGACATTCATGGCCCTTCCAAAATGGATAATTACAGCAAATGACCCTCCTCCGTAGCTTTACACGACGTGCCGCTCGACACTCTCGCCAGTGCTCGCATTCGTGGTCACAACGCTGTCTGCGGACGTAGATCCACTTGTTGACGTCGAGTGATGTGCAGCAAGTGCCTCTGTGTGGGTCGTGGTGAGGTCGGAGTCGCCAGAATTGCCAAAGCCACTGTATCCAGTGCTGATCCGCAAAACACTACCACTGATACACGCGCTGGACGGGGAGAGCAGGAAGAGCAGCGTGTGAGACAACTCGCCACTGTCTTCTGGGATCGCGTGTGTGGCATCGTCTGGACGCTCGAGGAGAATGCAATTGACTTGGACATTTGCCGTCTGGAGGTCACTGGAAAGAGACTTGGTCATCGCTTCAATGGCCGCGCAATTCATATTCGTACGCCTACAGGATCATCAACACGTTAGTCTCCAACACACACAAGTCCCAGCCGAAAGCTTCACCCGTACACTGCGTCTGTGTGCGTGGTAATGTTGACGATCGCGGCACGACTTCCTCGAGGCACACACGTCGCCGCGAATGCTTGACAAATCTCCAGGACACGATTTCTAATCGAGCACGCGATTAGAGAATGATCAGTATTAGTTATGCCTCATCATAGCACGTACACGCTCGATGCAATGTTCTCGTCCGCGTTACTCTTGCTGCGATCACGACCACCATGTAAATCCGGGACGGCACCATTGTCACCACCGTTTTTCTTGTTCTCGTCGTCATCTTCAACGTAGTTAATCAAGTAGTCAACATGTGGGAATTTAGACGCAATGGAACGAGTCCACTCATCAATCTGTGCCTTGGTTTGGATCGTACACAGCATTGGGAGTAGCACGCCACGCGGATTCTCTGCCGCATCTCGATCTTGCATTTGTGCGAGATAGCTAGAAGCAAAAGCATCCATCGCTTCCAGTTCCCTGCAAAGCACGTCATGTGAGTGAGTAGGAAAACCAAATACTCCAGCCAGCCTCACATACGAGAATGAAACGAGGACATTCGCTCCCATGAGCCATAGCTTGATCGCAGTATTGGACATGGACAGCTTCTCACCGCCTGTGATAACAATCTGCAGCCACATATTAGCACCAATATTCTAGGTTACCACGGTAAGAACTACCACGTACCACTTTGCCGAACAGAGCGCCTCGGAGATGGGACATCGCCGTTGATGCCTGAAAAGCTGACGAATTGTGTGCGTGAAACAGGCTCGCCGACGAAGTGTCATGACCGTTGTTCGATTGCTTGGCTCGCTTGCGGCGGTTCTCAAGCTCAAGCATGTCGACGCTGTCCTTTGCCACCAGCATTTGTGTAAACCCAGAATTCGACTTGGCTTGGGAAAGTGCCATCATCGGTGACGGAATAAACTCGTCGTGTCCAAACGCGCGCTTGTTCCCTTGGACGTGAAGGTCTGTCATTGGAGTCAGCCCCGAGGCCGGCACAACCGCTTGCATATGGCTGTACAATCCCGCACTGATCTCGTTTCGGACGTTGCAGCGTCCATCTCGCATACTCTGAAGGAAAATCTGCACGGCAAGGTCGCCTTCCGTCTCGCGCTTTTGTTTGAGAAGCAACATGAATTCGGGATGCTTGCTCATCAAATGGTTCTCGATACGCCCGCGACGACAGTTCATCCGACTCCAGATCTTGGGCAGCTCACGCGTGGAATTCGGGTCGTCACAGAGCATACACACCACGACATCCCGCGACACATTGCCATCTTCACCGAGTACATTCGAGCCTTTCAAGGCCATCGCGGCGCTATCCATCGCACTTTCGGGCAGAGTCTTCTCCATAATCGGCAGGGAGTGCAGCCATCGCTTCTGGAATGTGAATATCCGCTTGCGACTACCTGTCGAGCCCGCATTCCCACCGTTTTGCGACGTACTGGTCCCATTGCGCGCGTTGGTGGCTTGCGAGTCGGATCCGTCGCCGCTGTGCGCGCTCTCGGAGCGAGGCGACGATCCGTCGTGTGCGACGTCATGCGTATCCATCAAACCCGCGGCGTGGGCGCCGTTCGCGCCGGAAGATGCCGTGTGGCGCGTCTCCATCATGGAGCCCCTCGCCACTCTTTGTCCAGATGGGCAGCTTTGTGATATTTTCAAATTCCAAACACCCAAACACCCATCAATCCAAGTGGGATTTTGGGTGAGACTACTAAAAGATCTGGTTTAAGTACGAGGGAACAAATTGCCGTTCGTCCAACGAACCTGTTCGCGTCAATACGCCCGCGTTCACGAGGGTGCGGCTTGCAGCGCGAACGCTACCCCATATACGAGTCCTCCATGGACCGGATCGTGCGTTCTGGCACGCGTGTGCGACGTCCTGCGCGGAGAAAGCGCGCACGTTTCCCTCGTTCCCGTTGCGAGTGATGGTCTTGCAGAATGATGGTGGCGGCAAGTTGCTGTGTCACCACAGAAATTCCCACCTCAATCAAGTCCTTCCGGGGTATCATCCTATACAGGTCGAACACCACCCTACAAGCTGACAAGTTGCAGCAACGCGGGCAAGAGGCGGGGAAGGTATCGTATTGTAGAGGTTCAAGTGGGGGGGAGTTCGATATTCGCATTTCAATTCAGCGCCCTCACGGCATACTGAAACGAGGTTAAAAGGGGGAGGCAAGTTTCCCCCAAAGAGAAACACACGCACACAAAGCAACTTACCGCACGGACGGACGGACGGAGAGAAGCACTCGCGCTGCGTAGGAAATGACGCCGCCGTCGATGGACACGACGACGAGTATGAGTATGAACCACACGACGATGGGCGCCCTGCGCTTCCTCACGACCTCGCGCGAGCCCGAGAGCGAGGAGAGTGTGGGTCGCTTGGCGCAACGGCAACTTGCCGCGCGCGTCGAGTCGACGGAAGAGTCCAAGACGGACGGTGAAGAAGCAGATCGACGGAGAGACGACGTGGACGAAGACGACGAGGACGAGGAGGAGGACAAGGACGACGAGAGCGACGGGTTTGTCACGCCGCCCGTGCGCGAATATCCGGAGGAATACGCGCGGTACCAACATCCGCAACCGTCGTCAGCGTCGCCCACGGGGTCCAAGCGGAAGCGAGTGGAGGATGAAGGCGTGAGCGAGAATGATGTGGAGAGTATGTGCTTCAAGGCGACGGACGGGAAACTGCCGCTGCTGTTTGCGCCATCCGGACCGGTGAAGCGGAAAGGAAGCAGTGACTTTTTGAGGAAAGGTCAGTGGACGCCGACGGAAGAACGCCTCGCGCGTTTGCTGATCGAGGCTTTCGAAGAAGGGTATCTGCCGATCTATACAGGCATCCGTCTGCGAGGATATCTCGCTGTGCAGCTACAGTGTGACCCGATGCGTGTGTCGAAGAAATTGTGTGCCGGCACGATCGATGGCAAGAGAATCCCGAAAAACTACGGGCAAAAGAAGTTCCGCCTCCGGAAGAAGCAGCTATGGGATCGCGACGAAGCTGGACGCATTCTCGGCACCTTGGAACGCCTGACAAAGGAGCTATGGGCCGAAACGGGGATGTCTCCACCACCGTATCTCACCCTTTCAAGCACAAGAAACGCCGAAGACGACCTCCCAGTCGGTGAAGCACAGCCAGAGAACCGTAGCCCCGTAAAGCGACTGTCTCCGCCTGCCAACAAGTCGAAGAAGCAGAAGAACGGCGTCGTGTTTCCAATTATCTACCTCAACCTCTCCAAGAAGATGAAACAGAACGGCGGCGCTCCAAACACGGGTTCAAACGGCGGATCGGTAATGTACAGCAGCACATTACAATCTTACGGGCTCGAGTCGCCGTATCTACAACACCAGCCTGACGGAAGTGTGCACGTCCTTGGCTACGGTGGCGGTCAAAACGACAGCGACTCGTCTTCGAGCAGCGGTCAGGAGACTACACTCAAGGTCGACGGAGAGTCGCTTCAAGCAGCATACGAGTTGCTGAATCTGCATCATCACTGCTTAACGCCGGACGCAGGATCTCTCACCCCTGAGGCATCGCATCATCATCACTATCAGCGTGAAAGCACAGGGAGTGAAACCTCGAACGTCATTCACATACGACCAGCTCCTGGTTCGCAGCCTGCGATTCTGCGGCAGCAAAATGTCTCAAGTATGACGTTGTCGTGAAGTGGTCCGTGTGCGGTATATGATCAGTTGGATGTCTCAGATCGTCTTTGGTTGTTGTGGAAATGAATGATTATTACTTCGGTATCCCACGAAACTGCGTTACATGAAGTCACAATGTGACGCGATTGAGATATTCGTTATGTTTGGTTGCACAGACAAATGTAACACATGCCTACGGGACTCGAAAGACTCCAAGGAGTGATCACGCTTAGTGGGCCTTGGTCTGGTTGGCGACACCGGCAATGCGAGCCTTGATCTCCTCCTGGTTGCCGACGTAGCGACCGGTAAGTGGGGCAATCGCATCTGGGTGCGGGATTGGCTTGAAGTTCTCGTCCAAGTCGTACACAAGAGGCACACCGGTTGGGATGTTAAGACCCGTGATGGTGTCCTCCGAGATGTTGTCGAGGTGCTTGACGAGGGCACGAAGACTGTTGCCGTGGGCGGCGATCAAGATCTTCTTGCCGGCCTTGATGGATGGCACGATCGTGTTCTCCCAGTATGGGACGACACGTTCACCGGTCGTCGCAAGCGACTCAGTGAATGGCAATTCCTTCTTTGGCACATCAGCGTACTTGACGTCGTTGCCAGGGTAGTATGGGCTCGCGGCGTCGAGAGCTGGTGGAGGAATGGCGTAACTACGACGCCAGACCATGACCTGCTCAAGACCGTGCTTCTCCACAGTCTCCTGCTTGTTCAAGCCCGTGAGCGCACCGTAGTGACGCTCGTTGAGGCGCCACGAGCGCACAACTGGGATCCACATGCTGTCGAGCTCCTCAAGGACGTTCCACAACGTCTTGATGGCACGCTTGAGCACGGAAGTGTAGGCCAAGTTGAACTTGAAGCCATTCTCCTTCAACACCTTACCGGCATCGTGTGACTCCTTCTCGCCTGCACCACACAATCCAAAACCGTCAGCCTTGCCCTTGTCCTCCTCCATCATCGCACCACATGCGAAAGAAACGTACCAGTGGCGGAGAGAGGCACGTCGTGCCAGCCCGTGAAGCGGTTGTCCACGTTCCACTGGCTTTCGCCGTGGCGAATCAACACAATTTGGTACTTGGCTGTCCACACAAGCAAACAGTCGCGTCAGTCAGTCGACGGTCTCCATTAAGTCAACGTGGCGACCACCACAAGGCCATGGACGCGAGCACCTACCGGCCATCCTGGTCGTAAAGAAGAGAAGACACTTGGCTGCTTGGATGCGAGTTGGATTGTGCGGCGAGTAGTGTACGAGCGGCTGAGGAAGTCGCAGCGATGACGCAATGGCGTCGCCCCATGCAGCAAAACTGCTACCTCTGGAAACGAATGGATCTGTTGCTATCGAGTGTACCAGGTGTCCGTTTCTTCTGTTTGCAACACGTGTTACAAATATACTACCGGTAGTGGACCGGTTGAGCCGTAAATTACATTCTCGTGGGCGGTTGATTACGGTTTGCTTTCTTCAATTTCGACAGACGTGTCGAGGCATCACTGTCTGGTTGGCTCGTGCCACCTGACACTGAGTTCACCCACCCAATCCACTTGCCACCAATGAGATCCATCCTCCCATGGACGTGTTGCCTTCACTATGGAAATGTAACCGTGCGCAGCCCTCTCTCAAGGGAGCCAATCGCTTCCCTTGGTTATCGGTTGAACCCTGTCGGAATCTTCGCTCTGAAACTTTCCACTCCCGCAATCACAGCGAAATAAATCAGGTGTATCACTTCTCACAGGCATCTCCACCGTGATATCTGTCGTATCTTTGCGTCAGATGGCTAAGGAAATTCGTTTTCACAGTCAATCCTGATTTTCCATTTACTTCTGTGCGACAACGGATCCGCAGCTGAGATCTTGGCTCGCATCATCTTCGTTCTATTCCGTGGAGCTCTCATTGGCCTCCCTCACGCTACGTGGGCTCTCGATCACAGATCCACGGCCAGTACTCCCGTCGTCGTCACCCCTGTGCTCTCCCTCCCTCACTCTTCAATTCGCATTGTGGCGAGCAACGCATCCCACTCCTTTCGTCCCATCCCTGAGTCTTTGAATCATGGTGCGCGTGCTCACGTCGGCGCTCGTCGCTGCAGCCTCACTCCTCGCCAACGCCGCCGCCTACGACTTCAAGATCTATGGCATCAACTACAACATCCGTGCCGGTCCGGACTGGGCCGCAGCTGACCAGAAGTGTAAGAAGATCGAGCAGATCGAGAAGGAACTGAAGATTATCAAGAGCATCACGGACATTGTGCGCATCTACAGTCTGACGGACTGTGACCAGGGCACAGTGGTGCTCCCTGCGGCCGTGAAGGCTGGTTTGCAGATCGAGTTGGGTCTGTGGGTCGGCAAGGACAACGCTGGTTACAGTGGCGAGCGCGACAAGTTGGTGGAGTTGTTGAAGAACAAGGACTTGATCAACGACAAGAACATCGTGAGTGTTCACGTGGGTAGCGAGGCTATCTACCGTGAGGATGTGACTGCGGAGCAGGCAATTTCGAACTTTAACGAGGTGAAGAAGCTGTGGACGGAGGCTGGAAACAAGGCTCCAATCTCCATTGGCGACATCAGTGACACGTTTCTTGCGTACCCAGAGTTGATCAAGGCGGTGGACTTCGTTTCGGCCAATTTGTTCCCATTCTGGGAGACTGAGCCAATCGATACGGCCGTGTCGCACTTCTGGGAGCGATACCAGGACCTCGAGGCCGTTGTCAAGCCTGAGGGCAAGGAGATTGTGATCGGTGAGACCGGTTGGGCTTCGGGTGGCAAGCAGTCAGGCGCCAGCGAGGCTTCGCCTGAGAATGCTGCGGTAAGTTTGTATTGTGTATCCAAGCGGGTATTTAGTGGATCCTGACTCTTTTGTCTATGTAGAAATACTTCGCTGACTTCTACAACCTCGCTGAGGAGCACGACCTCAAGTATTATTACTTTGCGGCCTTTGATGAGGCCTGGAAGATCCACGGTGCCAAGGAGGACGAGACTGTGGAGGGCTACTTCGGTCTCTTCACTTCCGACGGTGTGCTCAAGCCAGAGATCGCCAACATCGAGTTTTCCGATGTGGTTGAGAATGCGGTGAACAACAATGCCGCGACGACCACCACTACGACCACCACGACCACTACTGAGTACAACTACACCTTCTCGTACTCGGGCAGCTGGAACGTGGAGTTCCACGGCACCGATGACGATGAAGGCAGTGAAGAGAGTGAGGAAGATGAATCGACCAACTCGACCGAAACGACCACCAGCAGCTACGAGGAAGAGTACGAGATCGAGATTGAGATTGAAGGTGGTGACCAGCCAACGCCAAAGCCAACCCCTGCCGCCACGAACAACGATGAGGAGGATGAAGAGGGTGATGACCAGCCTACGCCTGCTCCTACCGGCGGCAAGCCAACGCCAGCTCCTACTCCTGCCGCCACCAACAGCGACGAGGAGGACGAGTCGAGCGAGTCGGACGACAAGCCAACCCCTGAGCCAACTGGTGAAGCCGAGGATGAGGAAGAGGAATCGGACGAAGGCACTGAGGAGGATGAAGAGTCGGAGGAAGGCACCGAGGAGGATGATGAAGAAGAAGGAACCGAGGAGGAGGAAGAGGAAACCACTGAGGAGGACGAAGGTGAGGGTGAAGGCGGCGAGGCTGAAGAGGAAGGAGACTCGCGCAAGAAGAACCATCTTCGTGGCCACAACCACCACAAGCACCACCACAAGCACCACCAGAAGCCTCACAACAAGCACCACCAGAAGCCTCACAACAAGCACCACGGTCACCACGCCCGTGTCCATGTTGTCAAGCCAAAGCACCACACTCGTCACCAGCACAAGCCAAAGCACTCGGCGTAAGCAGTTGCTGTGGCGGCGTACGCACGGCTCGGATGTCCATGTAGCCCAGTGATTTATGTTCAAAAGCACAGCACAAACACTTTGATTTCCAATGAATCAAAAACGTAGTCCATTTGTTTCTATCGGCTGTGTGCTCAACCTCTTCATGATATCGTTGCATTTCAAGTGACATTGCTCGTTTGACACACACATAACTCGGTTCGTTTGTCCAACTGGTCCCCTCGCAGCGCTTACGAGCATCCCTCGTAACAGCATACATGGCAGAAGAGATATCGAATTGCCAACTACCCCGACCTCGACCTCGATCTCGACATCAAGCGATCAAGCCCCACGTCCCGTTTATTACAGCCTTCGACAGTGGCGAAGACGACGAGCGACATATAGGGAAAGAAGAGGACGAGGAAGACGAGGACGACGGCGACGTGAGAGGAGGAGCTTCACACTCGACCACAGGCTTCACGGCGTCCATGTCCACTTGCTACGAGCCGCTGCCCTCATCATAAACGACTCATAGCTGGCTCAAAAGTCCAAGTAACCCATCCGTCCCTCTGATTTTCAAACGGCAAACCATATGTATTCATTGTCACAGGTCATTCACTCCACTCGTCTATGGCGGTTTGCGTGTCAAGCGCTGAGATAATCACGTTTCACAGTGTTTTCTGAGTCAAATGCCAACCGGGACCAGCAAATCCCCACGGCATCGACGCACTCGGCCGCCTCCGCCTTCGTTCTCTACCATTGCGAAACGGAGACGACGGGCGAGACGCGCTTGCTCCGTTCCTTCGACGCACGGACTCTCACCCTCTGCGTCGCGACCTCGCTCGCTCTCTAGTTCGTTGCGTAGCGTCCACGCCGTCGTTCGCAAGTCATGGTGCGCGTGCTCACGTCGGCGCTCGTCGCTGCAGCCTCACTCCTCGCCAACGCCGCCGCCTACGACTTCAAGATCTATGGCATCAACTACAACATCCGTGCCGGTCCGGACTGGGCCGCAGCTGACCAGAAGTGTAAGAAGATCGAGCAGATCGAGAAGGAACTGAAGATTATCAAGAGCATCACGGACATTGTGCGCATCTACAGTCTGACGGACTGTGACCAGGGCACAGTGGTGCTCCCTGCGGCCGTGAAGGCTGGTTTGCAGATCGAGTTGGGTCTGTGGGTCGGCAAGGACAACGCTGGTTACAGTGGCGAGCGCGACAAGTTGGTGGAGTTGTTGAAGAACAAGGACTTGATCAACGACAAGAACATCGTGAGTGTTCACGTGGGTAGTGAGGCTATCTACCGTGAGGATGTGACTGCGGAGCAGGCAATTTCGAACTTTAACGAGGTGAAGAAGCTGTGGACGGAGGCTGGAAACAAGGCTCCAATCTCCATTGGCGACATCGGTGACACGTTTCTTGAGCACCCAGAACTTATCAAGGCGGTACGAAGACTCACTTTGAAGGAAGGTATTCTCACAACATACTAACCGTATCTGTCCGTTATGAATGTGTAGGTGGACTTTGTGTCGGCGAACTTGTTCCCTTTCTGGGAAAGCGAGCCCATTGAGACGGCAGTGTCGCACTTTTGGGAGCGATACCAGACACTTGACGAAGCAGTCAAGGCCGAGGGCAAGGAGATTGTGATAGGTGAGACTGGCTGGGCGTCAGGTGGCAAGCAAGAAGGCGCCAGTGAAGCTTCGCCAGAGAACGCGGCGGTAAGTGCTTCTGCTGGCTCATTAGAGGTTGGTATCTGGCTGGTTCTTACCTTCTTTGTCTATGTAGAAATACTTCGCCGACTTCTACAACCTTGCACAGGAGCATGATCTCAAGTACTACTACTTTGCGGCGTTTGATGAAGCGTGGAAGATCGACACAGCGAGAGAGGACGAGACGGTGGAGGGCTACTTTGGTCTCTTTACTATCAATGGCATCTTGAAGCCAGAGATTGCCGAGATCGAATTCGATGACGTGGTGGTGATGACTAACACTTCACGCACGAGCGGGTGGAATACAAGCCCTGGTATTATCAGTCTGGATGTCTTTGATATCTTGAACAGTAGTAACGAAGACCACACGGAAGGAGACGAGAGCTCGGACAGTGTGGAATACGTCGAGGAAGTCGAGGAGGGAGAAGATGAAGTGGAAGAAGAGGAAGAAGAGGAGGAGGAGGATGCGACATCGTCGGTCTCGATCTCGAATTCGTCAACGACGACGACAACCCAGGTCAACATCACGTTCTCTGGCAGCTGGAATACCGACGCTGGTCTTGTCGGTCTTGATGTCATTGGCGGAACGGAAGGAGATGAGGGTGAAGAGGACGACGAGAGCAGTGATGACGTGGAAGGCGGAGTGACGATCACGAATTCGACCAAGACCACGACGACAAGTGAGCTCAACATCACGCTTTCGGGTAGCTGGAGTACGGACGCTGGACTCATCGGTCTCGATATCATCGGTGGAGTAGATGGTGGGAATGGTGGCCATGAAGAGAGGGATGATGAGAGCAGTGACGACGTGGAAGAAGGTGGTACTTCGACTGTGATCACAACCACCACGAACAGGACGACCACGACCGAGCTCAACATCACGCTCTCGGGTAGCTGGAGCACGGACGCTGGTCTTATTGGTCTTGATATCATTGGTGGAACTCAAGGTGATGAAGGAGAAGAGGAATACGAAGAAGAAGAGAGTGAGGATGAAGACGAGAGCACTGACGTCGTGGTCATCGATGGCCTCGTCACCAACTCGAGCACTGAGACGAACATCACGACCGAATTTAACTTTACGTTCTCGGCCTCAGGCAGTCAGACTGCTGAACTCATTTACGACGACGAGGATGAGGAAGAAGAGGAAGAAGACAGTGAGGAGGATGATGGTGATCACTCGTCGTCTTTTAACAACTCCACTTCGACGTCTACCACGACGAATACAACCACCACGACTACTACGGTGATCATCATTGATGGTGGTGCTAGTGGTGAAGACGACTCGGAACGTGAAGGAAACGAAACGACGTCGAGCAACACGACTTCAACATCAGGAAGTTTGGATACCGAACTAGAGATCGTGATTGACTTGGAGGACGAGGAAAAACCGACACCCGCCCCAACACCAGCTTTGACGAAAGACTACGACGGTGGTAGTGGATCAAGTGGCAGTGGTAGTGACGAGATCGAGATCGTGATCGAAGTGGAGGATGAGGATGAAAAGCCAACGCCTGCACCAACTCACAGACCTACGCCAGCACCAACTCACAGACCTACGCCAGCACCAACTCACAAGCCAACACCAGCTCCTACTCACAAGCCTACCCCAGCGCTTACTCACAAGCCAACGCCGGCCGTAACCCAGCTTGAGGAAGGTAGTGGCTCGAGTGGTAGTGGCAGTGGAGAAATCGAGATCGTGGTTGAAGTGGGAGATGATGAGGAGGAGCCAACTCCAGCTCCAACCCATAAGCCGACTCCAGCGCCTACCCACAAACCAACACCAGCACCAACGCACAAGCCGACCCCAGCGCCAACCCACAAACCGACTCCAGCCCCAACGCCTGCAGTCACGAGTGCTGATGGCGATGATGATGAAGGCGGTAGTGGATCTTCTGGCAGTGGCAGTGGAGAAATCGAGATCGTGATTGAAGTCGGCGACGACGAGGAGGAGCCAACTCCTGCTCCAACCCACAAACCAACGCCTGCTCCAACTCATAAGCCAACGTCTGCTCCGACTGACAAGCCGACTCCGGCACCAACTCAAAAGCCAACGCACAAGCCAACACCAGCTCCAACGCCTGCTGCAACTGAGGATGATGAGGAAGACGAAGAAGATGGCAGTTGGTCATCTGGTAGCGGCAGTATGGAAATCGAGATCGAGATTGAGATCGAAGTGGGTGATGATGATGAGAAGCCAACTCCTGCTCCGACGCACAAGCCTACTCCGGCACCAACCCATAAGCCAACGCCGGCTCCGACCCACAAGCCAACCCCAGCACCAACGCACAAGCCAGCCCCAGCACCAACGCACAAGCCAACTCCAGCACCAACGCACAAGCCAACTCCAGCACCAACGGACAAGCCGACGCCTGCTCCCACCCACAAGCCAACACCAGCACCAACGGACAAGCCGACGCCTGCTCCCACCCACAAGCCAACACCAGCACCAACGCACGAGCCGACGCCTGCTCCTACCATGAAGCCAACTTCTGCGCCAACCCACAAACCAACCCCAGCTCCTACGCATAAGCCAACGCCAGCTCCTACTGAGAAACCGACACTTGCGCCAACCCACAAGCCAGCCCCTACACATACGCACAAGCCAACTCTTGTTGCGCATCACGAGGACGATGACGATGACTCCGACTCGAGCGACGATGAGGACAAGCCAGTCAATGTGCCAACGTCCCATGACGAAGACGACGATAGCAGCGACGAGAGTTACGACAAGCCAACTTCAAAGCCAAAGCCTGAAGAAGACGACGAAGGCGATGAGGAGGAGCGCGACGATGAAGATGAAGATGAAGATGAAGATGAGGACGAAGACGAAGATGAAGACCGCAAAAAGCTCCGCCTTCGTGCTCACCACGTCCGCCAGCCGCGCCACTATATCCGCCACCATCACAAGCTAACGCACACGGCGTAAGCACTTGAGGCGACTGAAGATACCCTCTTAGATCAGTGGTTTATGTTCGAATGCACATAGAGTCCGTTTTTATTCCACGTATGCAGCTGATGTATGCAGAGCTTATGACCACACGCCCGTCTCAACGTGAACCCTCATCCAAATAATGGACGATGACCCATGCAGTACACCCTGCCATAGCCACAGACAAAGCAACTCACGGTGGAGACGATAGTAGAATCACTGTTGAGTAAGGCGCCTGACGCGGATGCGTGTACAGTTCAGGAGCTCAAAGCGGAAGAGAGTTCCTCGCCCACGGCTTGCCAGGTTTGCTTTGAGCCGGCTTCTCTTCTCGTGGCAAAGCTCTGTGGCAGTGCGTGTGCTGCGGTGATATGCAGAGACTGCCTATCAAGACATGTCTACTTCGCCGTAAAGAGCGTGTTACCACGGCTGCTACCAAAGATCCGCTGCCCGGTCTGTGGTGTGCTGATGAACAAGGCTCGTTGGGTGGCGCATGCTACCGAGGCGGTACTCTGCAACTACGTCGACGCCTGCAAACTGGCGTGTTCATTCGTACCGCCATGCTGTCACCACGGACATTACACCCATTTGCCCGAGTCCATCTATGGTTTCCAGAACTATCTCGGACCTGACTCGCTCAAGCTCGAGCCGGACTTAAGTCGAAGGATGCGATTTGGTTCGTTGCTGGTGCGGATTTCGAATGGACTGGCGGGTGGAACTCGCATTGCGTCGCCTTCATAATCGTGGGTTTGTCCCTGTCGAGGTATATGACCTCGACGAATGCAAAGCGTGGGTCGCTTGGAAGCTCACGCTGCAACGTGTGCAGCCCGAGCTGGTATCACTGGACCAAACCAGGATATATCAATCGCACCGCTAGCTGAACAAGGTTCTTCACAATACCCTACTTAGAGACCTAACTAGACCTACATGGCCCTATGTACCCCTGTATGAGTTGTCTTCTTTCTATCTATTGTCTCGTCTAAACGAGAACAATGAATATTCTTCACTACATGGTGGGGAGCACGGCACCTTGTAGCCACGAGAAGTGATAATGTACCCATGTACCCATGTCACCGTAACCATCACTCACGTCGAAGACTTTGTCGTGAGTGTTCGCCGCATGACACACGACATACCTCATTTCACAAGTGCGCGATGACGACATCAGGGAGTTCGATGACCGCAGAGATGACAATATGCACTCAAAATGAGCTCTCGACCAAGAACGCGTCTGTAACAGACTCACAGACATGCCAGATCTGTTTGGATGAGTTTGAAGCGAAGTCACTCGTCACCAATCTTTGTAGCGCAGCGTGCCCTGCTGTGGTGTGTGAAAAGTGCCTTGTAAAGCACCTTCACATTGCCATTCACAGCGCGTTCTTCGGTGTTTTGCCCAAGGTGCGATGCCCAATCTGTCTCGTGCTTATGAACAAAATCCACTGGCGAACGTATGTCTCGAATTGCGATTTCAGCAGATACATTGCTCTATGCGAGCGAGCGTGTTCGTTTAGGACGCCCTGCTGCCACAATGACGAGTATACGCATTTACCGCAACACGTCGGTTGCTCAGTTGAATGGGAGAAGAAGTTCGAAGAGCTTGGACTCGACCAGGCAAAGCTCCCTGAACTCCACCAGCTGATAAACCGGTTCAACGACCACAACCTCTCAGCTAGCGAGATTGTACGCTTCATGGTCAACGAATTCGGCGACAAGACGTCCCTCACTGTCCAGGATCAGCTGGTTGAGCTAGTGTATTCGCAATCTGAGGACGAGGAGCGTCGTGCAACACTTCTCTTGGCATATCACGCGAAGTACAAGTGCATCAAGACGCGCTGCTGTAACGCATTTGTATGCTTCAACTGTAAGCGCAAGCTTCGGGGCCATGACAGTCACAAAGTGTGCGAGACAGGAGTCTTAATGGCTTCCTCGATTGTCGAGTGTCGATGGTGCCATGTGACTATGGTCAAGTCGGAAGGGTGCGACTTGGTGCGTTGCTGGTGTGGAGTTCTGTTTAGCTGGGGAGAAGAGCTGCAATTGTATCAGAAGAACCAGCGTGGCTTGGTCCCAGTCGATCTGTTCGATCATGATCTCTTCAAAGCCTGGAACACATGGAGAGGCAAACTCGTTGCTATCCTGACGGGATACCTTGTCCCGCATTGTCGAAACAAGCGACGAGAGCAACTGAATCGCTTGCTTTCAGAGCGTAAGAAGACTCTGCGTCCTGCAGTGCAGGTACTTCTCCTCCGTCGACGCTGGAAACGAGTGACCACTCAGTTTCAAGCGTTCGAGCATGCTCAGCGTCTAGCAGAAGCCCTTTCCCGCCTTCGACTAACCGCTATGAAGGAGCACCTTGACCGATGGCGATGGAGTGTGCACTGGCGAGCTGTCCATCGTGCTCTACAAGCCCGTGGCTTCTGGCCATTGTACTACGAAGATCATCCGACGGAACTTCAGCGCATTCTTGACGACGAGCACAAGATACTCCAAATTGGCATCACAAACGCGTGATTAAATGAAAAATAAGGAAAAAAGTATTGAAATGGTCCCACAAGTTGAGGTGTTGCCATGGTAAATAAATTAATGGTCTCTTCACGAGAGCAGGTAATTAAATTTAGTAGATGCACACTACTACGAAGTAGTATGGCGAGAAGAAAGGGCGACCCGGAAGCTTCTTGGGTTCAAAGGATGGTCAACATCAATGATATCGTATCATGATCATATATGACATGTATCGGTTCATACAGGTTTTTAAACCCGTCCATTGACCAGACCGCAATAACTAAATACCCACCAATATTCGAAACCACAGGTTCACACACACACAACCGTCCGAGAGGCCACTGTTCAGAGCATACACTGTACCCCTTCCCACAAACGATTGCGCTCACAGCGCCTTCTGACACGAGGGACACTGTACCGTATTGCGCACACCTCAATGCAAGACCCATTGTGCGCAATCCGCCAAGCCCAAGCCAAGCTCAATGGATAATGATGCCATCCAGACGACCAGAGTAAAGCTCTGTAGCGGCCGATAGAGCGCATTCACGGCGACGGAGAGATACGGAGATGCATCTACATCCACTGCACGAGTGCTCGGTGGCTTGTCATTCTCCAATTTGCCTTCAAGCGAACGAACAAACACACGCACACAACAAGCCAACCAACCAACAACATGACCAAGACGGTGTTGATCACGGGTAGCTCGCGTGGTATCGGCCTCGCGCTCGCGGAGCGCTTCCACGCGGATGGCTGGAACGTCATCGGCTCGGCTCGCAGTCCAGCCACGGCGGACAAGGTATGCTTTGGTTCAGGACGCCTTGTTGGTCTGCTTTCGGAGGTGATTGACTGATGAACCCCTTATCTTTGTATTGTATTAGCTCAAGGCTTTGAACCTGTACAAGGTCGTTCAGCTGGACACGACGGATGAGGCCTCGGTCCAGAGCGCAGCCAAGGAGCTCGAGGGCGAAGCCATCGACGTGCTCATCAACAATGCCGGGATGTCGCACATGCAGCAGGACTTTGACACGTTGACCAAGGACGCGTTGCTCGAGCACTACCTTGTGAACGCAGTGGGTCCGTTCTTCGTGTCGCGTGCGTTCACGCCGCAGTTGAAGGCTGCTGTGGCCAAGAACGGATCGGCCAAGCTGATCCAGATCTCGACGGCCCTGGCCAGTGTGGCGTTGAACGACGGTGGTGTGGGGTACCCGGCGTACCGTGCGTCTAAGGCGGCGCTCAACATGCTTCACTCGAGCATCACGCACCAGCTGAAGGGCGACAAGATCATTTGTGTGGCGATGTGTCCAGGGTACGTGGCGACGGAGTTGACTGGTTATGCGCCGTACACGATCCAGGCGTCGGAGAGTGCGTCTGCGATCTCGAAGGTGATCGAGGGCCTCTCGGCTGACGACAAGGGCAAGTTCTTCAACAACCAGGGCGAGGTTTTGCCGTGGTAAACGGGTCGTTGATCTCTCGAGTTGACCTAAAAACACAAGTAGTATGTAGTACGCATGGTATGAGGACAATTCACTGTAAACTTCTTCACCCTTATAGCTGATTCGATTCTGTTTTACTCCGACCTACCAATCCAGACCAATGCCAATATTCACTCTGTTCGGGATTCCACCGAGCTGAACGATTCTCAACCGACACTTTGTCTGGATCGATCCAGCAGGATGATGGGATACATGAACCCTTCTAGCATTATTATGCATCCAGAAATGAAACCATGGGTTGACAAGTGTCCGCAGGCATCCGCACGCATAGCCAGGGGCTTGTCGTCCGTGTAGTGCATCTGAAAAGTTCCGAAATCTAGAAGCGAAATTCGAAGAAAGTTGGGAAACAGAAGTGTACCCATGTACCCACAACGTCGACCTACACTCACATTTTTGAGCGATCAGTCGTCTATAGGTCTCTGTCGTGTTCAAATTTCTTCTTTCCGAGTCCCGAACACACCCCAATGGCCAAAGAGTCCGAAGTGAGCGCCGTAGCAGCCTTGGAGGCGCTCTCCGCTGCTCCAGTTCCTATCGAAGAGCCCGAGTCCGAGCCTGAGACCTGCCAGATCTGCCTGGAAGAGAAGGATCCGAGTGTGATTGTCACTAAATTCTGCAACCCCAAGTGTCCAGCCGTGGTCTGCTCGGCTTGCGTCAGTGAGCACATTCGCGTGACTGTCGACAGCGCATTTAACGGTGTGCTTCCAAAGATACATTGTCCGATTTGCTTGGTGCCGATGAACAAGAGTCGTTGGGAAGCACACGCCTCGCATGAAGTCTTAGCCAAGTACAAAGACATGTGTGGACGAACGTGTTCGTTCCAGACGCCATGCTGCCACAATGCCAAGTACACTCATCTCCCAGTCGCGATCGGAACAAAGTCCACGTTCAAGGAACCAGAACCTCTCAAGCTCGTGCCGTCGCTTAAAGCAAAGTTCCCTCAGTTACGGGCACTGACCAAGCGCTTTTGCAATCACAAGCTCAATACGAGCAGCCTTGTTCGCTTCATTGAAGAGGAATTTGGTGCCAAGACGTCACTGGATACGCAGCATTTGCTGATGGAGCATCTCTATCGTCGGATTCTCGATGACGAGCGTCGTGCGACGTTGCTCATAACATATCACACCAAGTACAAGCTCATCAAGACGCGGTGCTGTGCTCGGAGATTGTGCTTCAACTGCAAACGGACTGTTCGAAGCAAGCAAAGACACGATTTCTGCGAGAGCGAGAAGTTGGCAGACTCCAGCATTGTCCAATGCCGCTGGTGTCGTGTGATGATTGTCAAGTCAGAAGGGTGCAACTCGGTTCACTGCTGGTGTGGAACCTATCTGAACTGGTTCAGTGAGACAGACATTCGAGACAAGAGGCGGCGAGGGTTGATCCCAGTGGATATCTTCGACATCGATCACTACGACGCATGGAACCGTTGGAGACAGAGGCTCTATCAAGTGCACCTTGTCTCACACTGCCACACTAGGCGTTTGAAGAAGCTAACCCAGCTGATTCTGCCATTCAAGCCACGTCTACTTCGTGTTCTCCAGCGATATTGTGCTCGTCGGCGCTGGAACAAGGTCACTGCGGCCTTCAAGAAGCACGAGCACACCCACCGTTTGACACGGATTGAGACGCACCTCCGTCAAACTGTAATGCTGAACCGACTGCTTCGTTGGCGATGGCATCTACGATGGCAGAAAGTCGTGGGTGCGCTGCATGATCGCAACTTCTGGTCGTTGTATTATGAAGACCGCGTTGAAGAGCTTGAAGAAATCCAAGCCGACGAGCGTGCGATTCTCCAGCTTGTATAACTGACAAGTCAAATATACTGTTTCTTTCGCATCAACCATTGTGATTGGTGAGCTTTTGGCCTGTCAACTGCGACATGATCGTCGGATCGGCACGTCAGCACATCGTGCCCCAAGTCACAAGTGATCCGTGATCACATCAAAGGGATATCTTAGATACAGAACCCGGCTGGTTGAGACACCTCAATGAACGGAGCTCTCAGCCATGTCAGATTCGCGAGGTTGTGCGTTAGACTGTAATCAAGACAGAGGTAATCATAGAAGGTAAAGGAAGGTAGACTATGCCGCAGCTAGAGACACCTGGAATCAAAGTCACAGCATATGGATGTGCTGCGCGTGCTGTGATTGGGTTTCCACCAATCCACTGAGACAAGGGCACGACGGTCAGTGACCGCACCGGCTCAGACACTGGTGACAGGGCACGAATGCGCCATGTCTTCTAGATGTGACCGCGAAACGGTCTCCGCTCACTCCTGAATTCACAGCAATCGAGCCTAATGCCGCGACAATGCAGGACGCTCGTGCTTTCCCTAGCCGTAGGGATCTTCACGGCGCATGGAGTGTCGGTCGAGTATCCGACCAAATCCGGCATCAAAACCTGGGTCGATCCCAACACACCAGACGACCGACAGGTCTACACGACGTCTCGAGGGCGGAAATGGGAACTTGTTATGAGCGATGAGTTCAACGAAGCGGATCGCAACTTCAAACCAGGCCACGACCACATCTGGACGTCGCTCGAGAAACCCGACGGTGTTAACTCGGCCCTCGAAACTTATTCACACAATATGACCTCCACCAAGTGCGACGACGACGGCACGTGCTACTTCTACATCAAAATTGTCGATGATCACCAGCAACTACGCGTTTACAACATGTATCTGAACCCACCAGCGTACGAGACAGTGGAGTTCTTCTACCGTGCTGGCATGGTCCAATCGTGGAACAAGTTTTGTTTTCAAGGCGGAATGGTCGAAGTGCGTGCCCAGCTTCCTGGCGCAGTGAGTAGCAAGTCGAGAAACCCAGATCTCTCCAAGGGAAATAGTGGTCGCGCTTCCACCATCGATTACTATCCAACGTGGCCTGGTATATGGATGATGGGGAACCTCGGTCGCGCTATCTTCAGTGGTTCGACAAGTCGTGTCTGGCCGTTCTCCTACAATGAGTGCAACCCTGACGTGTTTGATTCCAAAAACCAGCGTATCAGTGCTTGTGACGACAACCCAGGCTACGGCTTGAATCCGAATCAGGGCCGCGGTGCTCCCGAGATCGATATTCTCGAAGGCGGAGGCACGGATATCTCGTCGTCACTGCAAGTTGGACCTGGTATGCCGACCAAATTTCGCGTCATTTCGCCTGACCCTACGATAGAGAACGCGTACTGCATCTATTCTGGCGACTGTAAGACCCCCGGAGCGAATCATCCTGGTGTGCCGTCGGCTACCTACAACAAGCGTGGCTACAAATCGTGGTATCAAGGTCTCCGATACGCGGCCAATCCATTCTGCGCGTCCGATTCGTCCAAGAAGCAAGACTACACCACTGTCGCCGCTTCGGTCAAGACGGGAATCACGAAAAACACATGCGACGTCACCAATTGTCCTGGTTCCAAGGATGGATATGCGGATCTCGGCCTTATTGACGATGTCGGACCTGGTCACTGGGGAGTCAACAGTAACGGCACGTGTTTTCCTGTCATGAATGCGTACACTGGTGCTTTTTTGTGTGACCCAGACAATCAGAACGAATTGTGCGAGAATCCACGGCCAGACAACGTGACCAAGTCCAACATTATGACCGAATTCAGCTACCAGATGGACGCGATCTCGTCGAATTGGCCGGTTCATCTCGGCGCGTACCTCGATTATCTCATTTATCAAGTCGAATGGGTCACTGGCAAGAATGGCTACGTGCGATGGATGCTGGATGGCTACCCCATCTTTGAAGTCACGGCCGATACCTTCACTTCCGTGCCTCAGGACTCCGCCAAGTCGAATCCGCAAAAGATAATGCTGGAAGAACCCATGTATCTCATTATGAACGTGGCGCTGTCGACGTCGTGGGGTTCCAAGCCACCAAATCCAGGCAAGGTGTGCCGCGGAGATGGTTCAGACGCGACTGCGAACGCAATTTGTGACGAGTTTCCCATGTATCTCAAGGTCGACTACATCCGTTTGTATCAGGACCAAGGCACCGACCTCGATGCCGACAACTACATGCAAGTGGGCTGCGATCCAAAGTCCCATCCAACACGCGAGTGGATCCTCGGCCACATCGACTCGTACCAAGACTATGACAATATGCTCATTGACGTGGCTGGTGGCGCTTACTGTCGAACGGATGAAGACTGTACGATCGGTAAAACCGAGGGCCTTGGGACAATCAACTTGAATACGGGTATGTGTGAGAACAAGCGGTGCAAGTGTACGCATGGTGACTCGTGGAGCGGTCCGCGATGTACAGCAGCGATGCAGAACACGCAGACTGGCACCAGCGGGACCAAGACCTCGGGCTTTGGGCCTCCTATGGCTCTTGCGATCGCAACGGCTGCGCTTGTGATTGTTCTAACCATCGTCTCGGTTTGGCTGGCGTCGCGACAGACGAATGAGCTGACTCGGAGTCAGATGCTGGCCAAGCCAGGGCGATTGAGCGGGGCTACCACCGAATTGGCTTTCGACGCCCCAAAAGGCGATTATAGTCGCAACTTTGTCTAGAATTACGTAGAAAAAGAAGAAAAGACCGTGGAATATGACGTGTATTTCGTCGTTATAACATGCACTTCTCACCTTTTTACACGCTAGTTGTTGCTTTAATGCGCATTGTGAGACACTTTTGATCAGCTTACCACGGCAAAACCTCGCCCTGGTTGTTGAAGAACTTGCCCTTGTCGTCAGCCGAGAGGCCCTCGATCACCTTCGAGATCGCAGACGCACTCTCCGACGCCTGGATCGTGTACGGCGCATAACCAGTCAACTCCGTCGCCACGTACCCTGGACACATCGCCACACAAATGATCTTGTCGCCCTTCAGCTGGTGCGTGATGCTCGAGTGAAGCATGTTGAGCGCCGCCTTAGACGCACGGTACGCCGGGTACCCCACCACCGTCGTTCAACGCCACACTGGCCAGGGCCGTCGAGATCTGGATCAGCTTGGCCGATCCGTTCTTGGCCACAGCAGCCTTCAACTGCGGCGTGAACGCACGCGACACGAAGAACGGACCCACTGCGTTCACAAGGTAGTGCTCGAGCAACGCGTCCTTGGTCAACGTGTCAAAGTCCTGCTGCATGTGCGACATCCCGGCATTGTTGATGAGCACGTCGATGGCTTCGCCCTCGAGCTCCTTGGCTGCGCTCTGGACCGAGGCCTCATCCGTCGTGTCCAGCTGAACGACCTTGTACAGGTTCAAAGCCTTGAGCTAATACAATACAAAGATAAGGGGTTCATCAGTCAATCACCTCCGAAAGCAGACCAACAAGGCGTCCTGAACCAAAGCATACCTTGTCCGCCGTGGCTGGACTGCGAGCCGAGCCGATGACGTTCCAGCCATCCGCGTGGAAGCGCTCCGCGAGCGCGAGGCCGATACCACGCGAGCTACCCGTGATCAACACCGTCTTGGTCATGTTGTTGGTTGGTTGGCTTGTTGTGTGCGTGTGTTTGTTCGTTCGCTTGAAGGCAAATTGGAGAATGACAAGCCACCGAGCACTCGTGCAGTGGATGTAGATGCATCTCCGTATCTCTCCGTCGCCGTGAATGCGCTCTATCGGCCGCTACAGAGCTTTACTCTGGTCGTCTGGATGGCATCATTATCCATTGAGCTTGGCTTGGGCTTGGCGGATTGCGCACAATGGGTCTTGCATTGAGGTGTGCGCAATACGGTACAGTGTCCCTCGTGTCAGAAGGCGCTGTGAGCGCAATCGTTTGTGGGAAGGGGTACAGTGTATGCTCTGAACAGTGGCCTCTCGGACGGTTGTGTGTGTGTGAACCTGTGGTTTCGAATATTGGTGGGTATTTAGTTATTGCGGTCTGGTCAATGGACGGGTTTAAAAACCTGTATGAACCGATACATGTCATATATGATCATGATACGATATCGTAGAGTATGTGAGTCTAGGATCCTAGCAGCAGAATGGCTTGCTCCTCGTCTTTGATCGCATCCAGCTCTTCTTCATGATAGTCGTAGTACAATTCCCAGAAGAACCTGGTCTGGATCGCGTTTTGCACCAATTGCCAGTGGATCTGACAGCACCATCGTCGCATCTGCTCCAGTACCTGGGTCGCTTTCAGCTTGGAGGTGAGAACATTCAACTCCTTGGCATGCATGTGTTCCTGGAGTTGCGCGACCAACTTGCTCTTACGACGCTTTTGAGCGTAGTGCTGAACTGTCCGTCGCAGCCTTGGTGTGTAGCGCAGTAGCATATGATCGATGTGTCGGACTCGCTTGGTGTGCAAAAGTGTCGCCAGATCAGAGTGTACGTTGAGATGAAGTGGGCTTTTCCATTTGGACCAGGCTGAATACAATTCTGTGTCCGAGATGTCGACAGGAATGAGTCCACGTTGGTTCTGGTTGCGAATCTGCACTTCTTCTGGCCAGTTCATGATGAAGCCGCACCAGCACCGCAGCACATCGCACCCATCGACCTTGACGATGGTGACTCGGCACGATCGGCATTCGACGATGCAGTCGGATTTGATCGAGAGCTTGTCGCACACTGTGTGTGACGGCAAGGTCCCACGCTTGCAATTGAAGCACACGATGCGATTGCAGCAACGCGTCTTAAGAAGTTTGTACTTCGCATGATACGCCAAGAGCAGTGTCGCCCGACGCTCTTCGTCGAGGATTCGAGTATACATGTGTTCAACCAGCAAATGCTGCGTCTCAAGGGAGGTCTTGGCTCCAAACTCGTCTTCGATGAAGCGAATAAGGGTCTTCGAAGGGAGCTTGTGGTTGCAGAATTGCTTGGTTAGCGCACGTAGCTGAGGGAACTTGGCCTTGAGTGACGGTACGAGTTTGAGCGGCGCGAGCGCTCCGTACTTGTTGTGCTCGGACATGCCGACAGGTAGTTGAGTGTAGTTGGCGTTGTGGCAGCAAGGCGTTTGGTACGTGCATGCTCGCTGACAGACACTCTTGTACGCGGCAAGTACTTCACTGGACGTATACGCGAGCCACTTCGACTTGTTCATGAGAGTCAGGCATATTGGGCACCGGACTTTCGGTAGAACACCAGGAAACGCGTCTTCCACAGCAATGCGGACATGCTCTGCAACACAACTTGGGCATAGCACAGCTGGGCACTTGTCATGGCAAAGCTTGGTCACAAGTGGCGTAGACATGGGTTCAAAATCGTCCATGCAGATCTGACAGGTCGTTGGCACTGGCGCTGGTGGCACCCAGCCCGGCACTACACTCGGTGATAGCATACGGATGGTACACACAGCGGCCTCGAGGGCGTTTACCAGTCGCTGCTCTGTTGAGGTACTCATTCTGAGGTGTCTGTCGCAAGAAGTCGAGTGGCCACTTCAAGTAGAATTGAGCTCGTCAAGCAGGCGACGTCCTCTAATTAGGATGTCCGTCTTTTTACGTGAGTGTTGGTCACGCACTTGGGTTCACTTGGGTACAAACTCACCGCAACTTCTTGTGGCCAGATCACATACCCGATGAGACCAAAATGGAGCACGCTACGCCTCATCACGGTACGTTCGCCATCGACGCTTCCATATCCCTCAAGTGACTAAAAGATTGAAAACTTGACCAGTTGCAATGTCAGTCACTTTGTCGGACGAATCACGCCAGTCGTCATTGGTGGGAATCTAGGACAAAGATAGGACAATCAGGAAAGGAAGTGTGCGCGAAGGAGCTGAAAGCTGAGGAGGTGAAGAACTCGGGTTATAATGGCACAGAGCGCAATCTTCGTCTGTAGTGGTCCATCTCTGAATAACCCGTTTGATTGGCCCATGAACTCGACTTATAAATCCGACCACACATCATCTTCAACATCAACACCTTTGCCGCTAATAAGAACGGTCTTTCCGCCTAATCGCTGGTCCAATCGCCTCACGGCGGATTCGTCTAAGATTGTCATCTGGTTATGTGATTCAGCCAATGGGTATTCGTGAGTTGAGTCCTAGTCCCGCCTTTAACATGACCTCAAAGGTGAGGAAGGAGATCGGCCCTAGAGGAATATTATCCATGGCGTTCAGTTGTCGATTGCCGCCTGCATGGATACACAGGCGTCATGAAAACGCACCTCAGACCCATAGCGGTATGGATCAGCATTTATGCGTTCAAGGCGGATGCTGCTACAACCGAGTACCCTGTCAAGTCCGGGATCAAGATCTGGGTTGATCCAGATACGCCAGACGATCGAACGATGTACACTAGTTCCAGAGGTCGCACATGGGAGCTCACGATGAGCGACGAGTTTAATGAGCCAGGACGTGATTTTCGACCGGGCAAAGACCACATCTGGACGTCGCTCGAGAAACCCGATGGTGTCAATGCTGCTCTTGAGATCTACTCGCGCAACATGACTTCCACCAAGTGCGACGACGATGGCACGTGCTACTTCTACATCGAAACCATCGAGGATCATCAGGTTATCAGCGTTTACAACATGTACATCAATCCACCGGCCTTCGTGAATGTCGAGTTCTTTTATCGAGCTGCGATGGTCCAATCGTGGAACAAGTTTTGCTATCAAGGTGGTATGGTAGAAGTGCGTGCCCAGCTTCCCGGTGCTGTCAGCAAGAAATCTGGGAACCCAGATCTCGCTGAAGGTCCGAGTGGCCGCGCTTCCACCGTCAGCTATTACCCGACATGGCCTGGTATCTGGATGATGGGTAACCTGGGTCGCGCCAGCTTTAGTGGCTCCACGAGTCGCATATGGCCATTCTCGTACAACGAGTGCAATCCTGACGTGTATGAACCGAAAACCAGCGCATCAATGCTTGTGATGGCAATCCTGGCTATGGATTAAATCCTAATCAAGGTCGCGTTGCTCCCGAGATCGATATCCTCGAAGGTGGAGGCACGGAAATATCATCTTCGTTGCAGATTGGTCCTGGTATGCCACCCAAATTCCGTCCGATCCCACCCGATTACGACACGGAGGGTGGTGCGATCGGTTGTATTTACTCGGGTAACTGTAAAACAATCGGCGCGAATCACCCGGGCGTTCCTTCTGCTGTCTACAAGAAACGAGGATTCAACTCGTGGTATCAAGGCCTTCGGTACTCAGCCAACCCTTTCTGTGCGTCCGATTCGTCCAAGAAGCAAGACTATGACACTGTTGCCGCCTCGATCAAGAAAGGGATCCCGAAAAACACATGCGATATCACCACATGCCCGGCTTCGAAGGACGGATACGCAGATATTGGGCTGATCGACGGCGTCGGACCTGGCCATTGGGGGATCAACAGCAACGGCACATGCTTTCCCGTTATCAATGCCTACACCGGTGCCTACCTGTGTGATCCAGACAACCAGTTCGAAATGTGTGCTAGTCCGCGACCGGATAATGTGCCCAAGACTTCCGTCATGCCCGAGTTCAACTACCAAATGGACGCCATCTCGTCCAACTGGCCCGTGCACGTCGGAGCATACCTTGATTACCTCGTGTATCAAGTTGAATGGGTGACTGGCAAGAACGGGTATGTCCGCTGGATGCTGGACGGTCACCCGATCTTTGAAATCACTTCGGATGCGTTCAGCAACGTGGGCCAAGATGCGGACAAGACCAATCCGCAGAAGATTATGCTGGAAGAACCCATGTACCTCATCATGAACGTGGCCTTATCAACGTCTTGGGGTGCGAGGCCGCCCAATCCAGGCAAGGTATGCCGCGGCGATGGCTCCGATCCAGCGACGAATGCTATTTCCGATGAGTTCCCCATGTATCTCAAGGTCGACTACATTCGCTTGTACCAAGACCTGGGATCCGACCTGGAAGCAGACAACTACATGCAAGTGGGCTGTGACCCAGCATCGCATCCGACCCGGGAGTGGATCCTTGGCCACATTGACTCGTACGAAGACTGGGACAACCTCATGGTCGGCGTTGCTGGTGGCGCGTACTGCCGCACTGACGACGACTGCACCATCGGCGCCACCAACAATACCCAAGCCGTCCGCTTGGTGACTGGCAAGTGCGAGAACAAGCGGTGCAAATGCACGCATGGCAATTCATGGGGTGGGCCTCGTTGCACTGCTGCCATCAAAGAAACCCAGTCGTCCACGTCCAAGAGCTCCAAGGTCTCAGGCTTCGGACCACCCATGGAAGTGGCAGTGTCCATGGCCGGACTGGTGATCATCCTGACCACCATCTTGATCTGGTATGCGGCTCGAGAGGCTGCTAAGCCAGATCGCACGCTCCTGCTCGCCCAGGCAGGCCCCGTGGCGCACAAGGCCAGTATCGGAGCCTCGCCCCTCGACCTACCGTTCAAATGCGACTATAGCCGTGATTTCGTCTAATGATAACGGAAATGCCCTTATACAGTTAGTTGCCCATCCATATCAGGAAGGACGAGCATGGACATCGATGAGCCGACACTCGACGCTGTCTTGGCGTTTATTGACGGCTATGAGAGCGATCACACGGCGCGAGAGGCGTCATTAGATGAGACGAGTGCCTCTGCATCCGACGGGACCGACCCCTCTGAGTCTCAGCCAGAAAGAAAGCCACAGAAGCGTCCAAACAAGGGCCTCAAGCACGATCTCGACTACTTGCGACGTCAAGTCGAGGGTTTGCAGGGCACTTTGAAGGCGCTGACGACGACGCTCGTGCGCACACATGGGAAGGACGAGTTTGAGAGGCGTATGCAGCTGCTGGGCAAGCGAAGGGAGCTCTCGTCGTCGTGGAAACGGATCGCCGAGCGTCAAAAAGAACGACGCCATGCAGCTGAGGAGGAGAATAGTCGACTGAGACGGCGGTTGCTGAGCCAACGACGAGCGTTGATCGGTTTTCATCGCGTAATGCAGCAAGAATTAGCCGAGGCCGAGGTAAGTCACGCGGTTTGTTTCGTTAAACGCGGTCCGAATGTCTATCAGTCCACTGTGACGACGTAGTTGTCGACTCCTGAACGACGATCCAGCGGCTTACCTGCATGGACAGCAACTGCTAGTGGAAACAGTCCTCGTGATATCATGACCATACTGGGAGAGTTGCTGACGGATGTGAAACTCGCGTACGACGGCACCGGCTCGTGGCTGCTGACGGCCCAGTCACTACGTTCCAGTGGAAAGGATACTACCGTTCGACTGGTCCCGCTGTCACCCAACGAACTGGTGATCGAGCGCCTAGACGTCCGTATCCTCCCGTTCGAGTTCGACTCGGTTGCCAAGACGTCGTGGAAGGTTGGCATCAACCAGTTTTGCTTTCATTACGACGAGGTGCGAGAAGTAACCGAGGTCGAAGGGCGTGAGACGGTCTTCAGCTCACAGTCAGTGCATTCCGTCGTCGAAGCCGAGCACGCGAGTAACATCCATGTAAAACGCCATGCAACGGCTCAGCGATTCGTGGGGGAGGAGCGTGACATCATCGTGCACGTCGGTCGATCGCAATCCGTCCAAATGGACGGCCATCAACTCGCAGGATTGACTCTCGCCGAACAGCATTGGAGCGTGTTTCAACCATCCGAAGCCGGCGGGTGTCGCATGACTTCGTCCTCACGGTTCCTTCTGCAAGTCGACCACGATCGCTTCATTCCCAAGGACACCATGATGCTGCTCTACACATACCTCACCACCAAAGCACAGAAAGATCTGGATGCGATCTCGAGTCTCATCGAAGACACGCTGCTGCTGGCCTCCTAATCTTAATGTAGCATCACTGGCGTTAGTGCAAGGTGAGCATGTACATGTAACTGCACGTGTTGATTACAAATTGTTGACCATAGTAGATATTACTGATGCCATTCTTCGCTGACTGTGTGTTGTGCATCGATGGAAATGTCGTTTGTTTTTTAGTTCTCAGTGCCACTTTTCCAGTAGCTTGTCTTCAATGTACCTTGTCACGATATCCGCGTCGGACAGAGTCTTGGTGGTGAAAAAGTCGTACAGAGTCGTGATGGTGTCCTTGGAGATTGAGAAATCTTCTTCCATTTGGAGAACCACTTGTAGCGACGTTGACGACAAGCACACGCCCGTTTCGGATGGTTCAAAGATGTTCCAATGGAGTTCCGTAAGAGTTAACCCCGGCAATGGATGCCCCTTCACGTGTATGGAACGTGATCGACCGGCGTGAATGAGGACCATCCGATTATTGCCGACGAAGCGCTGAGCCGAGCCATATCGTTGCAAGCGTACTTTGTCCGAGCTTTCGATTGTCGCGCCTCTTTCAAACGATTGCTCCCTGAAGACGGTCTCTCGTCCTTCGACTTGGGTATCCTCCCGCATCAAGTCAAACCCAGAGCACAGATCTTTCACGACATTACTCCACATGGCGTCGCCAACTGCTTGAAAGTCGAACGGGACGACGTGCATAACGAGAACCTCGAACACGACTTGAGTCGGCGATAACGGCACCATACGAGTGTTGGTGCTCTCCCCCGCTGATCGCAAGGACTGAAATGTTCGAAGCCACGTGCTCGTCCCATCGTACGCGGTCTTTATATCCGCCAAGAGACCTGCCAGCATCCCCATGAGCTCACGAGGGTCGCCACCATCGGAAGGCATCGTCCATGCGGGCAAGAGCCTCTGATCCTGTGCAGGAGATGGCGTCTACGTCGAGAGAGGCCAGTGGTTATTAGTGCACTAGAAAGAGACAAGAAGAGCTATCAGATCTCACCTTGGTCTCCGTCAGCTCGCGTTGGATCATACTTTGGAATCGCGCGAGCGTCTTCCGCTGCTTCACCAGGCGCTTCTTTAAACGCTCGTTCTCCTCTTCCGCATCTCGTCGTAGCCCGCATTGCCGCGCGGCGATTCGACTCCAGACTTTGACAAGCTCTCTTCGCTCGCGGAATAAATGCGTGCTCCGCTCGTAATCCCTACCATGAAAGACATGGGCCATCGACTTCTTGAGACTCTCCACGGTTTCCTCCAGGCGCTCTGCTTCTTGACGTAATCGCTCGAGTTCGCGTTTCGGAGCCTCGGGCAGCCGCTTCTCCTCGTTTCTCTTCCGTTTCTTCACGACCGAGTTCGCATCCTTCACAAGTACAACACTTGGCGCTTCTTCCTGAGTACCTGGCGCTTTCTTATGGCCGTCGTAGCCGTCAATAAACGCCAGGACGGCGTCCAGAGTCGTCACTTCCGCTTCCAAGTCCATGGTCTCTGTCAAAATGCCGATTTGTGTGGTATGTCTATTACGTAATTGACAAATTAGATCATTAAATATTTTATATTACTGATATGTATCATCAGAATTGCTAATCTACAAAAGAGGAAGTGGTATGACGTCATGTTTATGATGGGTCAATTCGCCCAAACTCGGACCGAGTGCCACTGTAATCATCCCGTCAACCTTCCGTTTCGCTCTCAGCATGCGTCTCGGCATTTCCACAGACGTCTGTTTGTCTTGTTTACTGACCGCATGAGCTCCGAATCGAATGGCGCGTCATCCGTAATCGCACCGTAACCAAATGGAACATGTTCTCTATGAAATGACCCTGAGTGGTTGCCTTCTGATCAGCTTCACGAATGCGCGTGCGAGTGATTTCAAGGTCGATATGATCATTCCTCAAATACCCATCGACAAAGCAGCAAGAATGCCAGCCAACAGTAAGACCAACACAGTTTTGATCACCGGCAGCTCGCGTGGTATTGGTTTGGCGCTTGCGGCAGAGTATCAAGCGGCTGGATGGAACGTCATCGCTGCTGCTCGAAACCCAGCCAAAGCGGAACAGGTACGATATTCAAACTAGTCGTCTTCTTTGTGTACGAGGTCGTTGATGAACATCGTGATCGCGTTAGCTCCAGTCGCTTAACGTCTACAAGACTATCCAGCTCGATGTCGCCGACGAAGCCTCCATCCTGCGCGCTGCGGAAGAGCTCAACGGTGAGGCTATTGACCTCCTCATCAACAACGCTGGCATCGCCTATCCGGATTTCTTCCTAACCGAGACCAAGGAGCGCCTCATGCAGACTCTGGAAGTGAACGCCGTTGGCCCGTTCATCATCTCGCGTGCCTTTTTGCCACACCTCAAGGCGGCTGTGGCCGTCAACGGATCCGCCAAGATTGCGCAGATCTCTTCGTCGATGGGTAGCATCACCCAGAGTACAGGCGAATTGCTGCACCCAAGCTACCGTGCGTCCAAGACGGCGCTCAACATGCTCAACAACGTCATTGCGCATTCTGTGAAGGACGAGAAGATCGCGACAGTCGTGTTGTGCCCAGGTTTTGTTGACACGGACATCAACGGCCACACTGGTTATCTCAAACCGTCGGAGAGTGCGTCGATGGTTGCTAAGAACATCGCCAACTTGACCCTCGAAGACACTGGCAAGTTTGTTAACCACGAAGGCACCACCATTCCATGGTAGACGAAAACAAGTGGGGATGCGCCTCTCATAGTGTGCAGCGTCCTCAGTTCGTTGTGAGCGGCAACTGAGTTGATTAGCTTACATATTCTCTCTTCCAAAGCTATTAGGGTACAGTAATTGCGCTCAATAGACTTCACCTTCATCATCACCTTAGTTCATTGTAACAGAGACCGTTTATTCAACAGAACATTGTTGCAAGCTTTCCTGGGTTAGTCTTCTCTGTATGACCTTTGATACTAAAACTCCGAGTACTACTCAGTGATCAAGTAAGGCCAAGAACAGGTAATTGACCGAAAATGAGTGTGAGGGCTCTTTGGTTCTTTGGTTTTTTTGGTCTGAACATCCACTGATTCCTGATGCAGGAATCAGTGGGCTTGAGGATAATCGACGATTATCCTCAAGCCAAGTGAGCATGCCTGGACGGACACATCCGAGCAAACATGACAGAAGCTCGGTAGTCCCTGGTTTTACAGACAAGTTTGGAGTCACCAGCTCCCTCTTTAATTATGTAAACCAGATGTTGCTTCATCGTGACATGAAGCCGCTTGATGTCATTGTATAGAGGTCATACGTCAAGTTTGCTCAGTCAAGTTCGTCCAAACTTTGTCCACTTGGCTTCACAATAATCAACATCCGAAGGGTTGGTCTCCGTTATTCATTGCGACTCGCCCAAGCAAGAAGTCGACGGGGTTGCTGCGACAATGATGACGTAACCGAGAGGAAGCATGCAGCTCTCGCTTGTGTTCACCCTCCTCCTGATGTGTCCGTCGTTTCGCGTCTCGATCGTGACTGCTCATTCTCGGATTTCCCATCAACGACACAAGCAATACCAACCAAGTCAAAGACAACCATGGCCGCCAACACCAACACCGTGCTCATCACTGGCACCTCCCGCGGCATTGGCCTCGCTCTTGCGGCCGAATACCACAACGCCGGTTGGAACGTCATCGCCGCCGCGCGGAACCCATCGGCTTCCAGTGAGGTAAGAGCCCAACGAGTGGTGAAATACACCTATGAAATGTCGACCTAACCACCCATACATGATACAGTTGCAGGCGCTGAACGTCTACAAGATGGTCCAGCTCGATGTCGCCGACGAAGCCTCGATCGAACGTGCGGCTAAGACCCTCGAAGGAGAGGCCATCGACTTGATCATCAACAACGCGGGTATTCTCCACTTCAACACCTTTGAGACCGAAACCAAGGCACACCTCGCGCATACCTTCGAGGTCAACGTCATTGGTCCGTTCCTTGTCTCGCGCACATTCCTGCCACATCTCAAGGCCGCTGCGGCCAACAAGGGATTTGCCAAGCTCGTCCAGATCTCTTCCGCTGTCGGTAGTATCACTCTGAACAAGGGTGATCATCCTACGCCAAACTACCGCACGTCGAAGGCAGCTCTCAACATGCTCAACATGGTCATGGCGCATGAGATCAAGAAAGACAACGTCATGACAGTGGTGCAATGTCCTGGCTTCGTGGACACGGAGATCAACGGTCACAATGGTATTCTCAAGACGTCGGAGAGTGCGGCGGCGATTGCCAAGAACATCAGTAAGTTGACGCTTGACGATACCGGCAAGTTCTTCAGCCACGAGGGCAACGAGCTCCCATGGTAATCGACTCGTGATTGGTCCACCTCTCGAGTAGCTAGTGCGATGGACAAATACTGCGAGTTAACCGCTCTGTCTTCCATTCAATGCACTTACTTTAGCTCAAACGGTTTGATCCGATTTGGAGCTTGCCTTTAATAAAGACTGAATGGACCTGAGCAGTTTTCGAGGTGTCGGGCTATACAGACGAAAGTGCTATCGCATCCGTCTCTATGCATGGATAGTCATTGACGCTTTCGGCGTGAGCATGGCTGTCTATAGCTTGGAAAGGACCAATTTGACTGTCTCAACTTACACCTCATGTGCATCGAAAAAAAATCTATCTTCAGGGAAGTCAGCTCGACAAATGCAACGAGAAAGAAGCAAAGTGAACGAGGGGCGCGAACAAATCGACCAGAACTGTGGTTTACAAGGAAAATATCGCTGCGAACATGGAGATACAAGCTCTCAAATGCACCCCAGTCAAATCACCATGGCAACTCCTTACCTTCGTGGCTGAAGAACTTGCCCGTCTCCGCGAGCGTCACCTTGGCAATCACCTTCACAACCGCCGCCGCGCTCTCCGACGTCTTGAGAACACCCGTGTTGCCATTGAGCGTTGTATCCACGTAACCAGGACACAACACCGCCGTGGCGATGTTGTCGTTCTTGATCTCGTGCGTGATGAGCATGTTGAGCTGGTTGAGCGCCGACTTGGAGGCTCGGTAGTTCGGAGTGCCCCAGCCACCGTTGTTCAAGGCGATGCTGCCAACGGTGGAAGAGATCTGGATGAGCTTGGCGGATCCCTTGTTGGCCACGGCAGCCTTGAGGTGTGGCAAGAAGGCACGCGAGACGAGGAACGGACCGATGACGTTGACTTCGTAGGTGTGTGCGAGGTGTGCCTTGGTTTCGGTGAGGAAGGTGTTGGTATGAAGGATGCCAGCATTGTTGATGACGAGGTCGATGGCCTCGCCGCTGAGGTCTTGCGCAGCGCGCAGGATGGAGGCTTCATCGGCGACATCGAGTTGGATGGTCTTGTAGACGTTGAGCGCGTGGAGCTGTGGTGATTGATGTTCAGTGTCAAATAGGTGCGTATGGTAGTTGGTGTTTGTCGTGTGTGTTCTTACCTCGGTGGCTGTTGACGGGTTTCTTGCAGCGGCGATGACGTTCCATCCAGCGGCGTGGTATTCTGCCGCAAGGGCAAGGCCGATGCCGCGGTTGCTGCCGGTGATGATGACGGTGTTGGTGTTGGTGTTGCCGGCCATGGTTTGAGTGTGGTGGTGGTTGTTGTTGCTTTGGTGGTTGCTGGTAAATCAGGGAATGAGCTATTGGGATCGAAGCCGAGTGAGCAAGAGAGAGCTTCTGACGCCGTTCCAGGTTATGGAGGGATCAGTCTGTTTGTTGCGAGGAATCCACGATGGGTTCCTCGGGTGATAAGCGTTGTTGGTCAACATCGAACGACTAACAAGTCAGGTGAGACCAAGCCGACGAGAGTGATTATATCGGCCGCCTGGACAGAGACTGGGCACACCCAATCGGTAAACATGACGTGCAGACCTCGAGAGAGTGACACAAGACGAGGAGTGGGATCACTCTGTTTGTTGCGAGGAACTCTTCCACCGTTGGCAGCATCGCCTTGAACAACGGTGGCTGGGGCACTCCGAACTACCGAGCCTCCAAGTCGGCGCTCAACCAGCTCAACATGCTCATCACGCACGAGATCAAGAACGACAACATCGCCACGGCGGTGTTGTGTCCTGGTTACGTGGATACAACGCTCAATGGCAACACGGGTGTTCTCAAGACGTCGGAGAGCGCGGCGGCGGTTGTGAAGGTGATTGCCAAGGTGACGCTCGCGGAGACGGGCAAGTTCTTCAGCCACGAAGGTAAGGAGTTGCCATGGTGAATGGCGTAGAGTGCTTATGAGAGAGAACTCGATCCATCCTGGCATTTATCTCCTTTTCGGTAAATAAACGCTTTTTACTGTCTATTATGGAGTATTTTGTAAATAGTGCTGCTATATATGTAGTGAACTGGAACTATCGTCTCTCTTTTTGGATAAAATTATTCGCACCTACCGTGGTTTAGGAATATGAGGGTCTCACCAATCTGTGTCCGAGGAAGAGAACGACGGACATGGAGCTGGATGCAACGACGCTTGACGCTCTCTTGGCGTTTATTGACGCCCACGACAACGCAGAGGAGGTGAAATTGGTACAGGAAGATGAAGCGACTGTAACTGAGTCGAAGACAGGTCTTTTGAGCGACAAGAAACGTACAAGAAGCGAGGAGAAGCGACCGAAAGAGAGCAAGAAACACGAACTCGAGCGTTTGCGTCACGAAGTACAAGCGCTTCAAGCCACTTTGGGTCCATTAAAGACGAAAGTGGTGGCTTTACATGGAAGAAATGAGTGCGAGCGTCGTCTGCAGTCGCTTGGGGACAGGAAGGAGTTGATTAAGGCGTGGGAGCGGATTGCCGATCGGCAGTACGACCGACGACGGGCATCAGAAGACGTGAACAGTCGACTACGGAGACGTGTGGCCAAGCAACGGAGCACGATGATTGGTTTGCTTCGGATCATTCGCCACCAACTAACAGAAGCTACGGTAAGGCTTCTTGTGCGATCGAGTGAGTCGTATAAGCGAACTGATGATGTGATTTTCTGACTTAGATCGAAACTCCGGCAAAGAACTCGATGGCATTACCTACGTGGACGCTGGCGACAGAAGGAAGTGATGCGCGTTCGTTCATGGAACGCCTCAGTCGCCTCGTGGTCGACATGAAAGAGGCCTACGAAGGCACACTAGCATGGGTTCGATGCGCTCGGAGCTTGCGTTCGTCTGGTGAGAGCTCAGACGTGCGTTTGGCTCCGTTGACGCCGCACCAGATCATGATTGAGGTGGTCGACGTGCGAGTTCTGCCCTTCGGCTTTCAGGAAGCAGGCGACGCGTGTTGGCACATCGGTGTTAACACACCTCTATGCCGCAAACGCGATGTGATGCGTGAAGAAACCGAGGTCGATGGACGCAATACTGTCTTTACTGTCCAGGCCATTCAAGAACCGTTTGACGCCCAGAACTACCGGTCGATCAAGATTCGTCGGTTAGCGTCCGTGCAACGAGCCAAAGACAACGACAGTCAGGTGATTCTGCATGCTGTCCGATCCCAATCCGTCGAGTTACAAGGACTCAAAACCCCTACGATGACGCTGACGTCTCAGCATTGGAATATCTTCCAACCTGGATCGATGGACTCGTGTGTGGTGACATCGTCAGCACGGATCCTAGTGCAAGTCGAGCACGGTCACTCGATATCTAAAGAGACTTGCAAGTTACTGACTGCGTACTTCGCAGACCAGATGACGACGGACATGGATACCATGTCTTCGCATATCGAAGATCACCTATTTGAGCAGCATCACATGCGAATGAATGACACCCAGCTGCGCTCACAGCATTAATGTAATGTGACCCATCGAGATGGCTGCGATGATTAGTAGTGACATCGTGGCAGGCATTCACTCTTGCCCATCCTCAGTGATCAGATATCGAGTCAGGTGAGACCATGGACGTGAATGAGGAAGTGACGCCTCTCGAACCGCTCTTAGCCTTTCTCGATGGATGCGACGGTGACGTGGGTGGATCCAACTCACCAAGTGATGGCTCGAAGCCGTGCGAGTCGAAACGCGGGCGCTCCGGTCAACAGCGGCACCAAAGAAGCGGTGAGAAGCAGGAGACGGTCAAGCACGAACTCGCGCGGTTGCGACAAGAAGCGGACGAGTTGCAGGCCCAAATGGAGCATTTGAAGCGGAATATGCTGCAAACCCACGGGCGGAAGGAGTATGCACAGCGCTTGCAGTCGTTTGAGGAGCGCATGAGGCTCGTACGGGCGTGGAAGCGCATTGTTGCACGTCATTTTGACCGACGGCGCGCGGCAGAGGAAGAAAACGATCGCCTGAAGAGGCAAATTTTGAAGCAACGACTGGCATTGACAAGGTTTCAACGTGCTATGCAGCAAGAACTGGTCGCAGCGATGGTAAGGGCACGCTCATGTGATGATGAACACCAAAGAAGGATGAGCGGCTGACTTGTGATGTCGTAGATTCCGACACCAGCAGCGAGTTCGCGGCTTCTGCCCTCCTGGACGACGACGAGCGATGATAGCGATCCCCGCCAGCTCATGAGCATTCTGGCAGAGCTCTTGGCAAATATGAAGGCTGCATACGACGACACAGGTGCGCTGCTTCAAACAGCTCAGTCGTTGTGCTCAAAGAGAGAACAAAGTGGCACTCGGTTGGTCCCGCTCTCATCGAATCAAGTCATGGTCGAGGTATTTGATATCCGTGTTGTCCCATTCGAGTTCCATGCCGTTGGCGAATGCAACTGGAACCTCGGGGTGAAGTCACTATGCTCAGTCAAGGATTTAATGCGTGAAGTTACCGAAGTCGACGGTCGTGAAACGATCTTTAGCACTCAACTGGTCGGAATCTCCGGGAGTACCATCCTGCCTGATGTCATCAGTCTTCGAAGGCATGCTTCGTTTCAGCGATTTTTTGATAAGGAGCGAGCAGTTATCGTTCAGTCTGGTCGATCTCAATCGGTTCATTCGGAGGATAGTCAGAGTTCGGGATTAACGTTGACCGAGACCCATTGGAGTGTTTTTCAGCCTTCAGGAACTGGAAACGAGTTATGTCTCTTGACGTCATCGTCACGGTATCTGTTGCAGATTGAGCGCGATCTACCCTTCACCAAGGATGGCGTATCGTCTACATCTGAGTACTTCACCACACATACCCGAGCTTGTGTTGACGCTGTCGTGACACATGTGGAGGACCAGCTACTAGAACAGTGCTTGTGATGAAGCACTACTACTGCTTGGGCTTCCGTATCATGAGAGATGGATAGAAAGAAATGCGTAACAACTCATGAATACGAAGTGGCAGACACTAGCATAGCCTTGCTTGAGTGAACTAAAACAAGTGGACTTGATGTCCAAGCGATACAAGAAAAAGTTATGAAGCTAGCAACTATATTACGGATACCCAATAAATATCCTAGCTCTAGCTCTCAGGACAGCCGACACGGCGTGGACAAGAACATAACTCGCGCGAACCAACCTTTGCATGAGAGTGAAGGCGAACCCACAATCTCGCCATATCAAATCATAGCATGTCATACGATACCATGTCCACCACGTCACGCCATAGCAATACCATGTCATGGCTTACCACGGCAACTCCGTGCCTTCGTGGTTGTAGTACTTGCCCGACTCCTTGAGCGTCACGCCGCCAATGACCTTGGCAACCATACTCGCAGAAACCGACGGCTCGAGAAGACCTGCGCCATCGTTGATCTCCGTTGCCACGTAGCCTGGACACAACGTCACCGCGATGATGTTGTCAGCCTTGATCTGGTGCATGAGGACCGAGTTGGCCATGTTGAGTGCCGCCTTGGAGATCCGGTAGCTTGGGAAGACTCGGTATTCTCCCGGGTTCAAGGTGATACTGCCGAGCGTGGACGAGATCTGAGCAATCTTGGCGTACCCCTTGATAGCGGCGGCAGCCTTGAGATGCGGCAAGAACGTGCGCGAGATGAGGAATGGACCAACGGCATTGACTTCGAGCGTGCGGAGGAGATCAGCCTTGGAGTCGGTGAAGAGGTCGTCGGTCTGGGGACAAATGCCGGCGTTATTGATGAGGAGATCGATGGCTTCACCTTCGAGGTCCTTGGCTGCACGAAGGATGGACGCTTCATCGACCACGTCGAGTTGGACGGTCTTGTAGACGTTGAGTGCCTTCAACTGTAATACGTACAAGTTCACGAGTTGAGTTCGTATTCGCGTTAGTATGTGTTGTGGGAAGTAGTATGACGGATTGTGATAGCAAGGAACGAAAGTTGGTGGCATATTGGACTTACCTTGTCGGCGGTGACAGGGTTACGCGCAGCCCCAATGACGTTCCATCCAGCCGCGTGGTAGTACGTGGCGAGCGCCAAACCAATACCACGCGAGCTACCGGTGATGAGCACGGTGTTGGCCTTATTGTTGGTGACGTTGGAAGCGAGAGCCGTTGTCATGGTGGAGTGAAGTAGTGAGGGTGCAGGTAGAATGCGTTGGTTGAAGATGGTAAATCGATGAATGAGTTGGTCAGGTCTGGTCTGGTTAAGGACAGGTAGACAAGCACCTTCATGGGTCGACAATGACTTCAACAAGAAGGACAGCACGGATGGGATCAACGAGCAAGCGTGCCGCTGACGCAGTCAAGGGGACGTGGACATTGCATTGGTCTAAGCGTGTGACAGGGAAACACGAGGGTGGGCTGCACCAGACTGGGCTCGCATATCACGTAACCACAGGACGATGATTACGAGCTGTTTGAGTTTTCATCATCAGTGGTGACCACGTCAACACGGAGGCCAATGGGCGTGTTATTGTTGGTAGGATCCGTCGCCAACGAGTCCTGTGAATGATGCAATCGCCGAGCAAAGAGACAGGATGACGAGGGCCGCGACGTGTTTCGAGGATGATCGCGTCAATTTGATTAGAGGAACCCTTGACCGCGTTAATTGATTAGAGGATGGGATGCTATTCAGAGAATGTGCATGACCATCACGCACTCTTAGGTCTGGCCTTTGATCAAGTGTTGATAGGTGAGTTCTCTCTCTCATTGAAGTCTATTGAGTCGTTTTACACGTGCTCTATAGCTGTTTGAACTACACCCTGTCAATTTACCGCTAAAGTTCTACTCCAGTAGTTGCTTTGCCAGCGCGCGTGGTCTCCCGAAAGATACGTTGCCAGTGTTGGTGTGCCTGGTCGATCGGTTGGGTGGAGTGTCGCTGCACTCGTTCGGGTGGTCGCCCCGTGGGTCGCTGCCGCTCTCGCCATTCGGTTGAACTCACTCTGATGATGGTGCCAATGTCGGACGCCTAAACAGTCCGCCAATCGTCGTGCCACCGCATAGAATCCGAGTAGTCTCTTCTTCCTGGGCGGTTTGTATTTGCTCATTTGCTGGTGGACGAGCGAGCTGCTGCCAACCACCTCAAGTGGTGTCCATCCCTTCTTCTGAGCTTCCTTCAGTCCTGCGATCAGGCCTTCGTACATGACTTGATTGTTGGTTGTGCCAGAGAGGCTCATGCTTGTGCTCCATACGATGTCTGCTTCCGTCGCCGTTTCAGTGCTCTTGACCATGACGGTTCCAGCTCTGCTCCGTTTGGATTTCTGGTCGGTGTGGCCGTTGAAGTACAGTATGTACCGTGTCGTTGCTCTATCGGTGGATCTTGGGTCACGCTCGAGAGTGTTCTGGGTCTTCAGCTTCTTAAGAATGTTCCATCCGAGTCGTCTCGAGGCGCGTGTCTGGTGTAGGTCGCGCTGTAGGCACTGAGTTTCCGTTCGGATCGCTCCGATGTGGATCGCTGAGGCCTGGTCGTCAGACCACCTGTTGTCTTCGTCGTGCATACCATTTCTCCATCGCCATAACACGTTCAGGGTGACCAGCACATGCTGTTTCCAGAGGTCCACAATCTTCGTTCGTGCTATGGTGACTTCTGGTGCGTCAACTGTGCTCGGGTGGAGCTTTTCCCAATCCCACAGCCCAGTAGGGTTGGCTGACATGCTTAGGCTGAATACTTCGTGGCAGAACTGGCGTGGGTAGCTTCGCTCCCATCCCTTGCCGCTTGGAGTCCAAGCCTCTTCCAGCTGTGACCACAGCGCCTGTGCCTTTGGACAGTACCAGAAGATATGAGAAACTCTGCCACCGTCGGCGTCTTCCTCACAGTGGGGGCAGCCGCGCTTCCGATGTAGGCGATCCCACCCTGAGATGCGACCTCCCTTGATCCTCTGCATGAGTAGCTTCTGTCCCTCTGTAGCGTGTCGCAACCTCATGATCGTGGTCCACTCTAGTTCGGCCAGTGCGTTGCCGACCGTGTCGTCTTCCGCGCGTAGCCGTTCCGTTCTTGAAGCTGCTTCCCGTTCCGCTCGCTCCGTCGTGCTGCGATAGATCTTCTGTTTGAGGGTGGGTCTCCGCTCCATCGAGGGCTGGTTCCAGATCGGTACAAACGCATCCAACAATGGATGGAGCTCGAAGGTCGCCCTCCTGTCGTCCAAGTGCATCCGCGCCAGCTTCTGTGCCTCGATTCGTGTCGTCACTTGTCCAAGTTGTGTGCTTTTGCCATTCAGCGTGACCACTTCGAGTATGAATCCGTCATCTGCCTCCTCGAATCTCCAGGTGTCGTGGCTGGGCGGGTGTAGACAGAGGTCTTCTGGTTCCTCACGTGCGTAGAGTAAGGCCGGGTAGTTGTAGACTAGGATCTCGCAAAAACGCCGAAATTCTCGGACGAGTACTGGTGACATGGGGTAGTCGTGTCGGCGTGCCTTGAATCGGAGAGTGTAGTTCCTGTGCCATGTCACGTCTAGAGCGTCTTGTATGCGGTCGTGCGCCTGAAGCAAGTTCGGGAAATCAGACTTCTCAATCTGTCGGCTGCTTCCACTCTTCTTGTCCACAGTCGCCAGTACACCATCGCCGAGGGCGCGCGCAATCATGAGGCCACCCTTGTTGAATGATCCGTGTCCAGCATTTTGTTCGTTCAAAAGTGCGAACAGCAGGGCTTGATCTTCGCTGAAGTCTGCGTGATACCATCCGTCGTTCCACCATCTCCTGTCTGTGCGCGTCGTCACCGGCTTGGCGCACAGTGTTGCCTGGATTCTGTTCTCTTCGTCTCCGCGGGGCTGGGCTGTGATGCTGCGCAACGTCGATACACCAGTGGTTGCAAAATTCTTGCTGTTGAGCCTTGGAGCGGTTGCTAGATCTCGCGTGATCGATACCACGTTTGTTGCTGAGCCTCCTGCCGGCGTGCCGTTCAGCAGCGCGGTCCCGATCGCTCCTCTGATGCCAGAGATCGGCCGAGCCCACCGCAGAACCATCTTTGCGCTGGTGAGTAAGCATTCCTCGTGAACCAGGGGTAGGCCGAGACCTCCGGCCGCTCCAGGGAGTGCCGCTGTCTGTCTGCTCATCCATGGTTTGCCTGTTCGTGCATCTGCCGTTAGTGATCCTTGCCACACATAATTGCTGATGAACCGCTGTATCTGTGTGATGATGCCTGCCGTTGGGCACTGGTGTCGAGCGACGAAGAGGACCTTCGGCAATACTACCGCTTTCGCGATCTTGGCTCGCTGCCGGATGTTTGTTGTCTTCATTTCCGCTAGGTGAAGCCTGGATCGTATTTGCTGCAACGTGAGTGTCCACACATAGTCTTTGTCCACTCGACTCGCCACTTGCATCCCCAGATACCGCACGTGCTGTCCTGCCTTAATCGGCTGAATCTGCATGTCGTTGTGATGTCCCCGTGGGCCGGCGCTGTCGAGGCAGACCGCTATACATTTCCCCATGTTGATGCGTAGGCCAGAGGCATCCCCAAATTCCTGCAGAATCTCGAGCACCGGCTTCTCTTCGTGAGGACCTTGGATATACACAGTTGTGTCGTCCGCAAACCCAGCGCTCTTGATCCGCTGACCCGCGTTGATCTCAATTCCGCTTAAGTCGGTGCTTCGTGAGAAGATCTCGTGCAGCGTATCGACGGCTAGAATGAACAGAACTGGCGCAAGCGGGCATCCCTGACGAATACCGTTGGTCACCGGATGGTCCGTCGACAGCTCGCCGTCAACAAGATATGCTGCCGTAGTGTTTCGGTGCATCTGACGGACTGTTGTCACGAATTGGTCAGGAAAGCCGAATCTGGTGAGAACCGCGTAAAGAAATTCCCTGTCGAGTGTGTCGTAAGCTTTCGCAAAGTCCAGGAGCAGCGCCACTGAATCTCTCGGCACTTTTCCTTGGGTTACAAGACGCTGGACTGCCGTCCAGACGTCTATCGCGTCGTGCACTTGTCGGTCCGGTACGAATCCAAACTGCAGTGGGCTGACCAAGTTCGCAAGCAGTGGTCGCACTCTGTTCAAGAGTAGTCTGCTGTAGATCTTGTAGTCGGTGTTCAGTAAAGCAATCGGTCTGAAGTCTAGTCCGCTTTTGGGGTTCGTTGTCTTGGGCAGGCAGCAGATGATGGCTTGCTGGAAACTGTCCGGGACGATTCCGCGCTCGAACCATTTGCTGTACACCTCGGCCAGGATTGGAGCAAGCATTTCCTCGTGCTCTCTGTACCAATCGTTCGGCAATCCGTCGGGTCCACTGGACTTGCCCCGTGGGCAACTGCGAATGGCTGCTGAGACTTCGCTTGGAAGGAATGCCCCCAAGAGCTTTCCCATTCCGGGCCGTGGTGCCACGCTGCCTAGCTTCTTGAAGAACTCGTCAAGGACTCGCTTATCCACCGGCGTTTGCTGCGTGATGTGCTTCCAATCGGCCGCCATCTGCTCCGGTGCGCTGAGGCTGCTTGACGAATCTCGTGGTACGGCGACCTGTCGTCTTCTCTGAAATTTGGTCGAGATGCGCTTAAAGAAGGCAGAGGTCGCCGCAGCCGAGTTGCCTCGGTAAGCTCCGAACCTCCTGTTCCTGCCTTGCTTCCCCCTTTGTACATTGAGCTGGGTTAACTGCTCGCGCAGGTGCGTCGCTCGAGCCGCCCTGTCAAGCGTCATCTGCTCGATGGCCTGGGTTATACCTTCGACTGTGGCTGGGATTTCCGCCGCCGGCTCGTTCGCCCGTCTCCGCACGTTTCGTAGCTCCTTCTCGATTCTCCGTCGTCTCAGCCCGCGTTGATGCCGCTGAAGGATCATGCAGTCGCGTTTCGCCCGCAGGCACTGGCTCCGCAAACGGGTCTTCCACTTGTCCCATTCCTCCGCCAGCTTCTCTGCGTCCAGTTCGTCCACCACCTCTTCCAGCTGCCTCAGGCACTGCTCGCTGATCTCCTTGACCGTTGTCCGCGCGCAAGGTGGGATCGGATACTTGAGTAGCTTTCGCCGTCGCGCTCGCCTCGTGTGCCTCCGCCCTTCGCTTTGCGTTGTCCCGTACCGGAGCAGCACCGCGTCATGGTCACTTCTGCTGACAGGCGTGTGCACCACGACGTCATCCACCTGGTCGTAGTGCATCCGGTCCACGTACCATCTGTCCAGACGGCACGTCGTGACTTCATCTGCTTTCTGGGTGTTCATAAACGTGTGCTTGCTGGCGCGGTAGCTGGCGATCTGACTGCTGGCATGCGCCTCCAACATGTCGGCTGTGTCGGCGTCGACCAGGTCCCATGTCTCCAAAAGGCGGTGCAGCGCTGGCGAGTCGAATGCCCGCCTGCCTCCACGCGTCCTGTCGAGTTCCATGTCCAGCGTACAGTTGAAGTCGCCGCCCATGAAGAGTTTTCCTGCCGGACGTTCCCATTCCGCCATCTTCGTGAAGAGCTCTTCTCGTTTCTTCCGACTGACCGGCGCGTAGATTCCCACGATCGTGATTGCTTCGCTACGAAACGTAGCCGTCACTGCAATGAAGTGCGGTGACCATTGATCCTGCATCGTGGGTGATACGTCTTCCAGTTCCGAGTGTGGATGGAGTAGCATTGCCACCCCTCCTGCCGCCGTTGGTGTTGTTGTCCAGTACGACAGTCGTCTATCGAGCCGCCCACATTGGTATCCCCATGATCTGGCGTACAAGTCCTCCAACTTTGCAGCCCAGTCGTCCTTCGCCCTTGTCTCCTGTAGAAGCACGACGTCGACATGTTGACCCTCTCGTTGTCGCTTGAAGCCGTCAAACCATTCTTGAATCCGCGCTTCCTCCTTCTTCAAGCCTCGAACGTTCTGTGTGAGGAGTTGGATGCTGACCTTACGCTTCGGTGTTTGCTCGTCTCGAACTTCTTGTGGTATATCGATGCCTTCTTCATTGAGAGAATTATTCGTTGGCTTGTCTTCCGTGTGTCGCTCGTCCGGTCTGGTTGTGCTGGCCTGGCCAGGTTTCCCTCCCTTCCGAGCGTCTTGGCTGCTTGTCGAGATCTCGAGCCATCTCGATCTCGACGAGCTTGTGGTGCGATGTGTAGAGCTGTTCGCTCCGACTTGTTGTCCTTCCGTCCGTCGCACCTGCAGACGGTTGGACTCTTCTGCAGGTCCTATCATAACCTTGTAGCCTGGGCGCCGTTGTAGTCGCGCTCAGGCACAGGTTGAGATAATCCTGCTGCGCTCACCGCTGGTGCGAGTGAGCTCCAATCGTGGTTCCGGATCTCGTGACATATCTTCTGAGCCTCCTTGACGTTGGACATGATCCAGGTCTGGGCTCGTTGACATTGCTGCGCTACTGATCCGTGATAAGTTGTCATAACCATGATACTTACGACAAGTTGGTACCATTCTTGATCCGAGATTTCGTTCGGTGATCGGAGCGTCTCGAACTCAGGGCGTCCGATTATGTGAGCTACGGTTGCCCACATTTCCTTGCTGTGCGAAGCAGTCCACCTTACTTGATGCTGCTCCTGGTCGGATTGACTCGTCAGCCATTCGGATATCACCTCACCGGCCTCCTCGGGTATCGCATCCTTGAGCAGTTGTTCGAACGTCTGCTTGCGCGCTTCCATGATCCATTCTCTGCCTAGACGCCTGATGTGTCTCTCTGGCAGCTGTGCGAGGGCTACCTCCGGATATGGGAGCGATCTGAGCATGTCGAGAACCTGTTCATGCCGCCAGATCCGCCGTTCGCACTCGCCGTTAATGGTAGATGGCTTTGTCTCCTCTCCTACTCTCGCCTCCGACGTACTCGCCAGCCACGCTGCATACTCTTTTTCGTTCATTCCGTTGGCGCGCTTCCAGGCCATTGCGTTGGCTCCCGCGCGGTGCTGCTTGGGATTTAACTTGCCCAGCAGTTCCGCTAGCTCGACAGGTGGGACTGGCTCGCAGACGTTTGTCGGAGTGTCTTGCACGCTGTCTTCATCATCGGACATGTCGGAGCTGGTCGTGGGGTCGGTAGCCGGACCACTAGGCTCCCCGCCATTTGTGTCTGCTAGCGGCGTGCCTCGTACGTGCTGGTTTGACTTCATGCTCGCCACTTTGGATGCGTCTGGGATATTGTATAGCTGTAGTTCCGCGTAGACGCTCCTGTGCCTGTCCCGCATGCTCTCGTTGTTTGGCCCTGGTTTACTCCACTCTGTGTATAGTGCTTCATTGTATCGCACACACTGGAAATGGCACCGCGCTTGTCTGAAGATGAGAGTGAGTGGCAAGATACGTTTACGCAGGAACGTAGAGATATACTTGTACGCTTCGCCATCCTCCAGAGCTCTGACGCACGCTTTCTCGATTCCGTTATGGAGTTCAATGGTGTACATTTGAACGAATACTCGTGTTCTTGCTTCGTTGAATGGTTCACCCGGTGCATCGTTCGCGACATCCAGCACAAAGATTGGCTCCCTGAGGAACCATACTGCCGCCAGCAACTCTTCTGCCCCACTCCAACGTTCCGCTGTCCACCCTTTGCGTGCCTCCATGCTTTTCGTCTTGCGTATGAATTCGAGGATCTCCGTCATAACCAGCTCGGGGTTGTCCGGTATCTCCTTGTTTTTGTAACGCCGATACAGCCTCCGAGTGTCCACCGTCCCATCTTCAATCATCCGTGGAAGGTTATCCATGAGGCTGTCTAGTACTTGATCCTTGTAGTAGTTTGCCTCATCCGAGTGGAATTTGGTTGTGGATATCTCCTTCCGTGCTGCAAGCTTGTTCGTCTTGGTGCAGTGAAGCGCGTAGAAGAAGCAGGCGCCGTTGCTTGGAACGTCCATGACCCGTGCTCCCAATACTCCCAGCCATTCCTGAAGAGACCGTGGGTCGTGGTGTTGACTCAGGATTTCGTCCAGTTTGGGGCTAGGATAGAGTTCGTGCCATGGCAGATCCGCCTCCGGCTTCTCTTCGACCTTCCTCGTCACATGGCTCCTGTCGAAGAATGCTGTAACCTCCTTTTGTTTGATAGGTTTGGGTACCTTTGGTGGTCTATGTTCCGATGCAAGTAGCTTGAACCAGTCTCGTGCCTTGATGACCTCGTCTTCCTGCTTCGGTGTGATGTCCGTCTTCTCAATGTCTTCGTCCGACGCCCGTCTCGCCCGCTTTTGGGCCGAGTTGCTTGTATCTTCTGGGTCTTCCCCGTCAATGACGTTGTCGTCCCTCTTACCGTTTCCGTGCTTCGCTGTCTCCGCACCGATTGTTTTCTCTGGATGCTTCTGGCTGACCGGAGTCTTGGCCTGCGCCACTCGCGCCTTCGCTGCTGCGATCGTTGCCTGCAATCTCCGCTCGTGACGCTCCGCATCCGCCTTCTTGCTGTTCAGGATCAGCTCTTGGTACGCATTGATCTTCTTGGTTACCTCTGCGTGTCGTTGCCGTTGCTCTGCCACTTGAGGGTGCTTTGCATTGAGTGCTTCCTGCGCCTTAGTTGCTGCTTGCTTGACCGCAAGCCCTTTGGTTTTAGCCATTTTCGCAAACTCACGTTCTTTTTTGGCTCTTTCTTTTGCTTCTTCCTTGTGACGACTCTCCAGCGTTGGCGCGTGTGTCGCCCTCAAATTGTCCATTTGTTGCACGAAGTCCTTGATTCCGTTGTCAGAAACATCGGTGATCTTGGGCCATGAAGCTCCTGCGAGTTCAACGTCAGCGCTGTATTTCGCGAGGGTCTTCTGCTTGTCCTTGTTTTCGCATCGGGGCTTTCTCGGGTCGTGGTCCGTCACAAGACACTCGCTACATGGGAAGCGAAATGCTCTGCTGGGATGGTGGATATCCACCGACGATCTAAGTTCCCCCTTCCGAATGTTGATTCGTCTCACGTTGGTCAGCCTTTCCGGACAAGCCATCTGATCAAAGGAGACCATCCACATGTGCGGCATTGGTCGTGCACAGTTGAAACTCTTGACCTCTTTGATTTTGAACGCGTCGATTCCCGTGAGTTTGTACATGAGCTCTCGTACATCATGATGACGTAGGTCAGGTCTCGACAGAAGATTAACCTTGTACATCATTCCATGCGCGTTGTCGTCTACTCCGACTCGGACTTCCGCTGAGGTGAACGAGTCCGTGGCTTTAAGCTGGACTTTTCCTTTGCCAAAGTTGAAGGTTTGGTCCATCCACACCTTGCGTGTGTCTGGGCGCACGAATCGTAGGGTCACGATCTGAGAGTTCGGTTCTAACAGCACCTCTTGTACGTCGGAGAGAAGGCGTAGGACTCTTTTCTCTTGTGCGTCGTTGTCCTTGCATCCTTCCATTAGAGCCATGACAAGCAGTTTTTGGCCGGACCGATGTGACCATTTGGTTCCCACTGGCAGTCTCATATACAGCCTGTATCCGAGGTGATCTTTGTGGAAGTCCCTGATGGCGTCTTGTTCCTTACCGACGTGTGTCTCGTCGATGAAGAGTGGTGGTTCTGCTAGGTGGATCTGCTTAGATGCCCAGAGAAACAACGTGTGCTTCTCTTTTTTGGTCATCGGTCGTTGATCTCCATCCCGCATCATTGCCTTTGGCTTCTTCAGTGCGCACATGTAGTACTGTGCGTGCACCGTCTCGTCTTCACGCTCGGTCGTCAGGTCGAGAGGTGTACCGGCTGAGCCCACCAACTTCGCCCTGATGGCAGCTGCTCCCTGGGCAGTCCAGACCGTGGTGGCGCCTTGTTCACTCTTTTTCCTGTTGCCGAAGTCTTCACCCGCGCGCAGCACGCGTCTCCCGGTCACCGGCTTGTGTCCGATCGGCGGTGCGTATGTCGTGGGCTTCTTGGCGTTTGGACGGCCCTTGCGGACGGTTGTCCATTCTCTTTCCAGATTGAGTTCCAGCTTATTGAACTTGTTGAACACCCCTGTCGCCTCTTGCGATGCCCCTCCAGCACCTTGTGACTCACATTCTTGGGTTGTGACAGAGTTATCTGCTCCTTCGCTGGTTTCCGAGGCCACGAGGTCACCGGTCGCATTATTGGTGTCTCCCGTGCTCGATGCGTCGTATGAGTCCTGCTCACAGTCCTCCCGCGTAGCGTGCTTATCTCTATGGCCGCCCGAATCCTCGCGTCTCGTTTGCTCCTGTGAGTCGAGAAGCGCATTGTCCTCAAACTCATTTGGAGCCGGAGACGGGATCCTGTCCGGCGGATCCTTACCAGGGGTTACTCCTTCTCCCATGGTTTTCTGTGGCCGATGCGGCCGAGTGTTCCCGTGATCCCCCTCCTTCTCTCGGCGTTTGCTTGGCCTTTGCTTGCCTTTTCTCTGTCCGGGGGTTGGCCACCCGAGGTCTAGGCTGCAAATCGGAAAGTCGTTGATAGGTGAGTGATGGTCAAGGGTTCCTCTAATCAAATTGACGCGATCATCCTCGAAACACGTCGCGGCCCTCGTCATCCTGTCTCTTTGCTCGGCGATTGCATCATTCACAGGACTCGTTGGCGACGGATCCTACCAACAATAACACGCCCATTGGCCTCCGTGTTGACGTGGTCACCACTGATGATGAAAACTCAAACAGCTCGTAATCATCGTCCTGTGGTTACGTGATATGCGAGCCCAGTCTGGTGCAGCCCACCCTCGTGTTTCCCTGTCACACGCTTAGACCAATGCAATGTCCACGTCCCCCTTGACTGCGTCAGCGGCACGCTTGCTCGTTGATCCCATCCGTGCTGTCCTTCTTGTTGAAGTCATTGTCGACCCATGAAGGTGCTTGTCTACCTGTCCTTAACCAGACCAGACCTGACCAACTCATTCATCGATTTACCATCTTCAACCAACGCATTCTACCTGCACCCTCACTACTTCACTCCACCATGACAACGGCTCTCGCTTCCAACGTCACCAACAATAAGGCCAACACCGTGCTCATCACCGGTAGCTCGCGTGGTATTGGTTTGGCGCTCGCCACGTACTACCACGCGGCTGGATGGAACGTCATTGGGGCTGCGCGTAACCCTGTCACCGCCGACAAGGTAAGTCCAATATGCCACCAACTTTCGTTCCTTGCTATCACAATCCGTCATACTACTTCCCACAACACATACTAACGCGAATACGAACTCAACTCGTGAACTTGTACGTATTACAGTTGAAGGCACTCAACGTCTACAAGACCGTCCAACTCGACGTGGTCGATGAAGCGTCCATCCTTCGTGCAGCCAAGGACCTCGAAGGTGAAGCCATCGATCTCCTCATCAATAACGCCGGCATTTGTCCCCAGACCGACGACCTCTTCACCGACTCCAAGGCTGATCTCCTCCGCACGCTCGAAGTCAATGCCGTTGGTCCATTCCTCATCTCGCGCACGTTCTTGCCGCATCTCAAGGCTGCCGCCGCTATCAAGGGGTACGCCAAGATTGCTCAGATCTCGTCCACGCTCGGCAGTATCACCTTGAACCCGGGAGAATACCGAGTCTTCCCAAGCTACCGGATCTCCAAGGCGGCACTCAACATGGCCAACTCGGTCCTCATGCACCAGATCAAGGCTGACAACATCATCGCGGTGACGTTGTGTCCAGGCTACGTGGCAACGGAGATCAACGATGGCGCAGGTCTTCTCGAGCCGTCGGTTTCTGCGAGTATGGTTGCCAAGGTCATTGGCGGCGTGACGCTCAAGGAGTCGGGCAAGTACTACAACCACGAAGGCACGGAGTTGCCGTGGTAAGCCATGACATGGTATTGCTATGGCGTGACGCGGTGGACATGGTATCGTATGACATGCTATGATTTAATATGACGAGATTGTGGGTTCGCCTTCACTCTCATGCAAAGGTTGGTTCGCGCGAGTTATGTTCTTGTCCACGCCGTGTCGGCAGTCCTGAGAGCTAGAGCTAGGATATTTATTGGGTATCCGTAATACAGTTACTAGTACAATTTGTTTGAATGTTTCAGTTGGTTTACTGGGTTCACCAAACGTGAGTACGCCAGATTTACAGCAGAATCCTTAAAATGTTTGCTTCATTCAAATGTGAGAATTCCTAGCGTCATGAATGATTTCAGCTAGCTTAGGCGAAGCTGACCCGAACACGCCAGAGAAGGCATGCCAGCGCAAGGGCACTGCACTCTGCATTCACATTCTTACCAAGGGTACTCCTCGATCTTGTCGTTGAAGAACTTGCCCGTGTTCTCAAGTGTCGCGTTCGAAATGTTCTGCGCAATCTTCGCCGCACTCTCCGAAGGCTTGAGGGTACCCGTATGGTGGTTCATATCGGTGTCCACAAAGCCTGGACAAATCACAATCGCAGTGATCTTCTCGCTCTTGTACTCGTGCGCGATCTGGTTGTTGAGCATGTTGAGCGCCGTCTTGGAAGTGCGGTATGCAGGGAAGAGCATATCACCCGTGCTGAGCGTGATGCTTCCCATACCGGATGAGATCTGCGCGATGGTGGCCGACCCCTTCGCAGCCACGGCAGCCTTGAGGTGTGGCAGGAATGCACGCGAGATGAGAAACGGACCGACGGCGTTGACTTCGAACACCTGTAGGAGTTCTTCCTTGGTCACTTTCGAGACAGTGTTTCCGGTGGCGATCCCCGCGTTGTTGAGGAGGACGTCGATGGCCTCGCCCTCGAGTTCCTTGGCGGCGCGAAGGATGGAGGCTTCATCGCTCACATCGAGCTGGACGGTCTTGTAGACGTTGAGCGCCTTCAACTGGGATATTGAAGTAGAGAGTGTTATTCGTTTTACATTCGTGGACAAGGAGTATTATACATCATTGTATCTTACCTCATCCGCGTTGGCCGGGTTGCGAGCAGCGGCAATGACGTTCCAACCAGCGGCCTGGTAGTACGTGGCGAGTGCCAATCCGATACCGCGGGAGCTGCCGGTGATGAGGACGGTGTTGGTCTTGGTGGCCATGGTGCTGTTGCTTGTTGTTGGGTTGGTGTGTTGGATGTCGATGGAAAAACCGAGAATGAAGTCCAGAGATCGTCTCGGGTTCGCTTACATGATGTATACTCTTGAAAGTCCCATGGATCCAGCAAGTAAACAAGGTCGATACGAGTGGGAGGCGCGTCATGATTACCGGCTTGTCATTCGTCGAGTGGCCTGTAAACGTGGCGTCATCACCTCAATAGTGGACCTGCGTTGATTAGAAGCCTCATCAGGACGACAACAACTCACTCGGCTTCTCAATAGAGGACGTATAGAGTTGGAGCAAGCATGGAGCTGGAAGAGCAGACGTTGGACGCGCTATTGGCGTTTGTCGATGGGTTTGAGGACACCACAGACACACAGAGCGAGACATCAGAGTCTGTGAGTGTGTCCGCGCCGTGTAGTGTCAAGTCAGTGAACGGAAGCGTAAAAGAAGCGAAGAGAAGCGGCCGAAAGAGGCCGCCAAGGACGAGTTGGCGCGTTTGCGTCAGGAAATGGAGTCTTTGCGCGACGCATTCGAGACTTTGAAGACAAAGGTGGTGAACATGCACGGGCGTGTGGCGTATGAGCGTCGGTTGCAGTTGCTGGGGAACCGGAAAGACGTGGTGAAGGCGTGGAAACGCATTGCCGACCGACAGCTTGATCGACGACGGGCGTCGGAAGCGGAGAACGAACGACTGCGACGGCGTGTGGCCAAGCAACGGAAGGCCATGGTCGGTTTGCAACGCATCATTCGACACCACTTGATTGAGGCAATGGTACGCTTCAGCTCGATGGACGACGGTCCCTTTGACGCAATCGTACTCACTAACGTTGTTGTTTGCCTTGGTAGAACCAGGCTCCACCAATGAACTCGATGGCGCTGCCGACGTGGTCATTGACATCAGAAGCAGACGGTTCGTATTCGATTATGGAGAACCTGGGCGATCTGATGATCGACATGAAGGAGGCGAACAAGTGCACTCAAGCGTGGCTTCGTTTCGCCATTCGTTGCGTTCGAGTGGCGAGGACTCGCATGTTCTTGTCAAGCCATTGGCTCCACATCAACTCGTGATCGAGCTGGTGGACGTGCGAGTGTTCCCGTTTGACTTCTCGGCTGTTGGGGATGCTTGCTGGGTAATTGGAGTGAACACTCTTTGCCGAGCGTACGACTTGGTGCGTCAGGAAACCGACGTTGACGGTCGTGCGACAGTGTTCAGCGTCCAATCGGTGCGGGGTACAATCGACGCCGAGGGAACACAAGAGATGCATATGCGCAGACTTACATTTGTGCAGCGAGTCAACGAGCAAGACCGCTCGGTGATCTTGCACGTTGGTCGAACCCAATCGATCGAGTTTGGAGGAGTCGAGATGAAAGGCATGTCGCTGACAGCACAACATTGGAATATCTTTCAACAGCTTGACACTGCGGATTCGTGTACAATGACGTCGTCGGCAAGATTCACGATACAAGTTGACCATGGACACTCGATCTCGAAGGAGCTGTGCGTGGCACTTACTTCGTATTTTGCGGACAGCATGACAAGAGACATGGAGGTCGTCTCGACTCGACTCGAAGATTATCTGCTGGAGTGCGGCCTAAGGCCAGTGTGTAGCAGTGTGTAGTTCGGATTCAAGCATGATACATGGCAACAGTCAGTTCGGTCAAGCATATTCAACTGTATTCAAGACAACGGATGCAGCTACAGTAACGAGCTTTGTCCATGGTAGACAATTCGTCTACCATGGATACTCGCCTCCTTCGTGGCTGAAGTAATGACCCGTCGTCTCCGCGTTGGCCCGAGCGATGTTCTTGACGATCCGCGCGGCGCTGTCCGCTGGCTGAAGAATCCCCGTGTGTCCGTTCAAGTCCGTTGCGACGGAGCCCGGACAGATCACAACGGCGTTGATGTTGTCGCTCTTGAGCTCATGCGCGATGACGTTGTTGAGCATGTTGAGCGCTGCCTTGGTCGTGCGGTACGCAGGAAAGAGCAAATCGCCCGTGCTCAAGGTGATGCTGCCGAGCATGGACGTGATCTGCGCGATCGTGGCGAACCCTTTGACTGCCACGGCGGCCTTGAGGTGCGGCACGAAAGCACGCGAGACGAGGAACGGGCCGACGACATTGACTTCAAACGCGTCGACAAACTCGGTCTTTGTCGTCGCCTGCAGCGTGTTGGGCGCTCCGATAGCGGCGTTGTTGACGAGGACGTCGATCGCTTCGCCTTCGAGCTCCTTGGCAGCACGAAGGATGGAGGCTTCGTCGCTCACGTCGAGTTGGACGGTCTTGTAGACGTTGAGTTGCTGCAACTGTGAAGGTTCGCTGTCAGTATGAATCCGTATCTCAATATCAATACGTCGGTACGTACCTCCTTGGAGTTCGCGGGGTTGCGCGCCGCCGCGATGACGTTCCATCCGGCCGCGTGGTATTGCTTGGCGAGCGCCAACCCGATGCCACGAGAGCTACCAGTGATAAGGATGGTGTTGGTGTTGGTGGCTGGCGTGGCAGTCATCGTAGTGGCTTGGGTCGTAGTGGTTGCTGGGTGGTGGCAAATGCGAGAATGAGGTCACAGATCGAGCGCGATTGCGAGGGAGGAAGCGAGAGCGCAGAGCCTTGCGTTGCGTTGCGCGCGTCTACGTCATGTTGGTGCAATGCCTGTGAGGAGCAAAAGAGCGCGACCGACGTTGTTGCATGCATCCCCTTGACGATTAGTCAGTCGGTCGTGGAGTAATCGCTCTTGCGGAGGAGCGCAAGCATTGGCACCCAAAAGACTAATATGTCTTGGTTTGGGTATGTTGTGGTTAGCAAATTGGGCGGTTGCTCACAATCATTCCGCAAGCAAGATGTGCCGTATTTTACGATGCCATAAATGCCCAACCGTCTTTTGTAAAGATAGGGTAAAATACCTAATTGGGCTTATATCGTACGCCCAAATAGAATTAGATTAGGCTTTTGGGCACATTTGCTTGCACCCTGCCTCCCAAACGATTATTCACCGACCGACTGACTAATCGTTCATGCTCCCCCCGCTCGCTCATGCCCTTGCTTCACGGTCAGTCCCCCACACGACAGAGCACTTGGCTGACATATCGATACCAACAGCGTGGAGCGAAACATGAGCAAAGAAGACAGAAGGATGTCCTTTGGTATGTAGCCATTTGGTTATGAAAGACTGCACAATAATGCAGTCACCAACAGAGCGCTACCTTATCGTGAAGAGACACGAGTCCGTACACTCACCAAGGGTACTCCTCGATCTTGTCGTTGAAGAACTTGCCCGTGTTCTCAAGTGTCGCGTTCGAAATGTTCTGCGCAATCTTCGCCGCACTCTCCGAAGGCTTGAGGGTACCCGTATGGTGGTTCATATCGGTGTCCACAAAGCCTGGACAAATCACAATCGCAGTGATCTTCTCGCTCTTGTACTCGTGCGCGATCTGGTTGTTGAGCATGTTGAGCGCCGTCTTGGAAGTGCGGTATGCAGGGAAGAGCATATCACCCGTGCTGAGCGTGATGCTTCCCATACCGGATGAGATCTGCGCGATGGTAGCCGATCCCTTCGCAGCCACGGCAGCCTTGAGGTGTGGTAGGAATGCACGCGAGATGAGGAACGGTCCGACGGCGTTGACTTCGAACACCTGTAGAAGTTCTTCCTTGGTAGCGGTCTGAACATTGCCACCGGAGGCAATGCCCGCGTTGTTGATGAGGACGTCAATGGCCTCGCCCTCGAGTTCCTTGGCGGCGCGAAGGATGGAGGTTTCGTCGGCAACGTCGATTTGGACCGTCTTGTAGACGTTGAGAGCCTTCAACAATAGGAAAAAAATCAAGCAGTACATAGTGAATTGTGAGCATCAATATCCTACCATATACAAGAACGCGTGATTCATGCTCATATACCTCTTCCGACTTGTCCGGGTTGCGAGCAGCGGCAATGACGTTCCAACCGGCGGCCTGGTAGTGCGTGGCGAGTGCCAAACCGATACCGCGGGAGCTACCGGTGATGAGGATGGTGTTGGTCTTGGTGGCCATGGTGCTGTTGCTTGTTGTTGGGTTGGTGTGTTGGATGTCGATGGAAAATCCGAGAGTGAGCAAACGATACCAGGGACTCGAATGCTGCAGCTTTCGCCATCTTTCCTCCACGAAGTATTACGGAAAGGAAGCGAACAGAAGCAGAGCACACTTTCATGGTGTAAACACGAGTGAATTGTACACAAGCGCATAACCTTTCTAAAAGGATTTGTGGGAAGTTATTCTTCAACATTAAAAAAAGGCAAACAGATGCCTGTGTACGATTTGATAAACACGTTGGGAAAACATGGCCCGCCTCTTGCCACGCACACCAAACAGGTATTGTAGCCGTTTGTGTGCAGATTACTCGAGGAAAACGGAGAGAGTCCGAAAAACTTGTCTTTTGTAAACATACTTTTCTACACACGGACTCTGATGGGATCTGGTAAAGGAGAGTATTGAATGGAAATGCTGACGCTTTCCGTCCTATTTAAGGTGCAGCGCGTTGGTTGTGGTGCCTTCAAGCCTTCTTCTTGGCATCACAAGGTCGACGCTGTTGTAATTTAGAAATCTGATGTTTAGGTGTGTAATCTAGAAAACTGTGAGTACCAGATGTGGCACAGTTGAAAGGAACGATGGCGCTGGAGATAATGGAGCCCGATATGACGACGCTGGACGCTGTCCTGGCGTTCATTGACGGCTTTGAGGACGGTCAGGCGGTGAAAGCGACATCAGTAGAGCACACGAGCGCGTCCATGTCCAAGCGCGTGGCTTCCGAGAGGAAAAGAACCCAGGAGAAGCGTCGCCACGAGCACAAAAAACTCGAAGTCGAGCAATTGCGTCGAGAAGTAGCCGAGTTGCAGGCGGTACTGGGTCGTCTGAAAGGCACACTGCTCGAAAAGCACGGACGCAAAGGTTTCAAGCTGCGGATGAAAACGCTGGGTGGACGGAAAGAGCTGACGTCGATGTGGAAGCGAATGGCGCAGCGCCAGTTGGAGCGACGGCAAGCAGCGGAAGAAGAGAACGAACAGTTGAAGAAGCACGTGGAGAAGCAGTGGCGCGCACTGGTTGGCCTGCAACGCATCGTCCATTTCCAACTGACGAGCGCGATGGTGAGTACAATACAGAGTGTGAACGTATCACTCGACTCGGAACTGATACCTGTGACGTGTGTGTGTAGAACGTATCGGCTTCGATACCACGAGCTCCGTCATCGTCTTCGATATACAGGGAAAGCGATCCGCGCTCTCACATAGAGCGCTGTGCCGAGCTCTTGGTGGACGTCCAGGACACCTTTGACGATCTGCAGACGTGGCTTGGAGCCTCGCAGGCGATGCTAGCATCAGACGAGAAACCCTCCAACGGACGTGTGGTTTCCGTGTCAACACACCAACTCGCCATCGAATTCGCTGACGTCCGAGCATTTCCCTTTAGCGTCGGTGAAGTCGCTGATGCGTACTGGCATGCGGGAGTGAATCAGGCCTGTGCACTGGATTCCGTGAGTGAGAACGCCGAGGTCGACGGTCGAGCCACGTACTTTCAGGTTCAACGCATGCAAGACACACTGAACAGCGAGACAACAAACACATTTCACGTGCGAATGGATGCGGCGATCCAGCGATTCATCGAGAAAGATCGGGTGGTGGTGCTTCAAGCCCGGCGTTCGTTAATGGTGCCGTCACAAGGTGACGGTGAACCCAACATGAACCTGGCCATTCGCCAGTGGAGTGTTCTCAACGCACCCGACGGAGCATCCAGGGATTCGTGTACGCTGACAACTATCGTGCGGTTCGTACTGCAGTTGGATCCCGGTGCATCGTTCACAACGGAAAGGACCTCGGCGTGGAGTGCGTATACGATGGATAGGATTCCTCAGGCTCTGAATGTGGTGTCGACACGAGTGGAAGATCACTTGCTGCGAGTAAAATAGCGAGCTGTATTGAAGAATCGCAACGTCTTGTATCATTATTACATGGCCTTACGCTTTCTGATCCGACCAGCAATTACAGTCTTTTCGATGTGCCGTTTTGTGGCTTGCTCGACTGTTCAGCTGACCTAGCTTGGCGCGCTATCCGATTTTGATTTTGTCTGTGAGGAACCCTTCTTCGATCGCAGGATCGAGCACGATGGAGATTTATCCACCGCTCGGAGGTTGTTGATCCACTGCTGCTCATACTTCTCAAGATGCATCTTGTCCACAACGTCATACGTCTCAATCACAACCATCTTTCAGATCGCTCCACTTGAATCAACTGGAGCAATCGTAGACGAATAGACCCTTGCATCCATCCCAACTGGACGTATGAGAAGCGAACCGAGTACGAGGAGCGTTGAATGTGGACCCAACGTACACATCATTGCTCTTAGTGCAGATGATCTTGTAGATGTGTCCTTTTCAAGTGGAGCTCATGATTTATATTTTACAAGGCTAACATCAAGATGGCGCAGTGTGTATCATCGGCGCTACAATTTTGTCGCATATGAGAATTACATGACACGTCACCATAGGAATGGATTGCAGCGAATCTAACGTCCGAAATATTCACTGGATAAGGAGATACATGGGGCGTAGAGAACAGCTATCTCCGAATTCGTCTATTTGCCAGTGAATATTACAGAGTCTCATCTCAGTACGCCCATTGCGACGTGAGAAGCAAAAGCGGCGTGAAAGAGACCCAGAAGAGCACGTCGAGCTTGCCCCAGGTGACGATTTCCTCGCCGTTGCTCGTTCGACTGCCACTACGCTTGACTCTGGTCGGGCGAGGACGCTTTTGTGTGAAGAAAAGCACCATCCAGATTCCAAACATGATCACAAACGACAGGATCGGGTACAACACGTGCGCTGGCGGTGGGTCCTGGAAGAGCACGCCGTGCGAAAACTTGAGCCAAACCAATACTTCAAAGATAGAGATGGACAGCATCATCCACGCGTTTTGGCCGAGACGCCAGCAGTCTGGGTTCGACAGGAACTCGTAATACTATACAACAGTTCAATCAGCAAGTAGTCCAGTCAAGAAATTAAACAAAGAATCTACCTCAGCAGAGGCCTGGATGCCGACGAGGAACATGAGCGAGAGTCGGTAGGCGTTGAAATTGCTCTCCTTGGGGATTGTGAGCGTGTTGATGAGGAAAAACGCGTTCAGTTCGGCCTGCAGACACACAATGAGCGCGAAGACCACCTGCACAAAGCGTTTGAAGCTCGAGAACACCTCCCAGTGGTACTGCGACCAGCTGATCGGCGTAAACTGGCTCAAGGCAAAGCGCAACGTGCCCATCTTCTCCTCCTTCTTGCCCGACCAGTCGTAGCTCTTGGTAGAAAACAGCTTGAGCGTGAGGTGGCCGAGCGCCATACCCACGAGGTTGGCACCGAAGAGGTCCATGAAGAGCGAGTCCCACCAGCACTCCTGGAAGTCTGGGATCACAAACTGCAACGCGAGTTCCAGAATCTCGAACGCAATACTGAGCACCCAGCAAAAGCGCCAGTCGCGGAACATGCACATCTTGCCCCACCAGCCCGTGACGTGCGCGAGGAACCAAATGCTTGAGACGCCGCGGTAAATCGACTCGCCGTTGATCTCGCACTCGAGCTTGGCGCCCTTGGGCGTGAGCTTCTTGGTGGCGCCGACTTCTGGGAAGAAGAACTGCATGCTCGTGATGCCGCCCGCTCGGTTCTGCACCGACAGCGCCGCCAATAGCAGCAGATAGATGACGGAGCAGCCGTGGACGACACGCCAGAGACCTGGATGCGGACGCACCATGAGACTGTCACGCGTCTGGAGGAAGCAGTAGACGAGGAAGATGAGCACACCGGCGAAAAAGCCCGTGCGCACGTTCACCACCATGTCGTCCGAGTCGTGCGTGTACGAGTAATACGACACGGCGAGCACCATGCAGAAGAGCACGAACACTTGACGAGGCTGTTCGCGGAACAAGAGCATGTCCTCGACCGCTTCGTTGCCCTGGGCCGCGCGGAACATGTTGAAACTGAGCGTATCGAGGCGCGGACTCGGCAGCTCTGGTGCATCCGACGTAGTTGTCGTGGTCACCGTCTGCTGACGCGTCTGCATGCGCTTGCGGGCCGTGGCGTACACGGCCTTCTCCACTTTGGCCTTGGTGGCCGGACTGACGAAGCCGTCTTCGCTCTCGCTCTCGACGCGCGCCGCCCGCAGGTGCTCGAGCGCCTGATGGTCGTCGCTGCTGGCTGGCTGCGTGGTGGTCATGTCCACCGACGGCTTGCGCCGCTGACGCAGGAAGTACTTCTTGCCGCCGCTCATTAGTCAATGGAGCTCTTCGTGTCCACTTGGCCGCGTGGACACAGATTCAAAGTGGATGGGTACACTAGGGGACATAATAATACGTTTAGTCCGTGGACTCAGACGCCGGTTGGGGAAGTGGATTCAGATTCAGACTTCTGAGGAAGATTGGTGACCTTTCAGAGACGAACAATGGGGGACATGACTAGGTAGAAGGAGTCGTTTGCGGTGGATATCGACGTGAATCATGCAATTCCTGGTGGTTTTAGGGATGGTATGTGTACTCTGGACGAGTCTGGATGGTGTGCACGCGCAGTCAGACGCAGAGGGGACGTGGACGCCGCGGTGCTCGCGCGTTTGTGGAGCCTTCGAGACGTGCTTTGTCTACAATAATGCCGAGTATTGCGCGCAAAACTGTGCGCCAGGGCGATGCAATGACGCCACGGAAGTCTGTGTGTTACAAGGGCGACCGTGTGATCGTGCGCCATGTCTTCCTGTTGCCGTGTGTGAGCCCAAGGAAGCCAATGTACCGGCAGATGCACCGGATACGTCAGTTCCTCCAAACTGTGCACGCACATGTCCAATGACCGACTCACCTGTGTGTGCATCCAATGGTATCTCGTACGCCAACCACTGCTTCTTTGACCAAGCGCAGTGTGTCGAGCCTGCGCTCTCCTTCGTCTCCACGGGGCTGTGCGACGACGCCCAAGCCTTCAACCTCGCGTATAACCCACCAGATACTCGTCCTTCGATCGAAGACGCTGCGCATTGCGACGCAATCGTGTGTGCAGACGTGCTGGACCCTGTGTGCACCAGCCAGGGGACGATGCGGAACCTCTGCTACTGGAAGAAGGCGCAGTGTCGAGACAACAGTGTCACCCTCGTGCGTCGTATCGCGTGCGAAGACTCCGACAGCCTCATGCCCAAGTGCCCAGCAGAGTGTACACAAGAGTACGTGCCAGTGTGCGCCTCCAACGGCGTTCTTTATGGAAACGAGTGTCTTTTTCGTCAAGCCCGCTGTCTTCGTGAGACGCAGTTCGGTATCACACTCACAGCTCGCGATCTCTCGTACTGTCAGCAGCAACTGGGCGATTTCGAGGGCGGTGGCATCGACATTGCGGCGTTGATGGCTGCATCCGTGTCCTAAACCAGTTCAATCAAGTCAGTGTCATGGCCTAATTTAGGACAGGTCAACTGAAAAAGTCACGTAATGATCAGCACTCTGGATTTGTTGACCTTCACTCTTTGGTATGCTGTTTACCGCATCGAGATGACCCGATCAAGATTTTGTTGAACAGACCACATCCAGACCGTCATTCTCTGGGTTTACTGCTTACTCGATCACGAAGACGCTAGGAGATCACGTCCTTGTTGCCGTTCTTCTCGCCTTTGAGTCGGCTCATTCTTCAATTTCCCACGCAAGATGAACAAGACCGTTCTCATCACTGGCAGTTCGCGAGGCATTGGCCTTGCCCTCGCGAAGCAATACCAATCGGATGGCTGGAACGTCATTGGTGCGGCACGTAACCCGTCGACTGCTGAAAAGGTAGGCTTGTGTGAGTTTTGACGGCTTTAAACGGTTTCTCATAGTCAGGTTGTCTATAGCTGCAGACGTTGAAGCCGTACAAGGTCGTCCAGCTTGATACGTCGGACGAGGACTCGATCATACGAGCGGCCAAGGATCTCGAGGGCGAGGTGATTGACGTTCTGATTAACAACGCTGGTATTGCGGATCTCCAAGAAACCTTTGAGAGCATGACCAAGGAATCGATGATCAAGCAGTTCGAGGTCAACGCGGTCGGACCGTTCCTTGTGACTCGTGCGTTTGTGCCACATTTAAAAGCCGCGGTGACTAAGAGTGGCTCTGCCAAGTTGGCTCAGATCACGACAAGTCTGGCGAGTATCGCTCTTCATGATGGTACCATCCCATACCCAGGTTATCGTATGTCCAAGGCGGCGCTCAACATGGCCCATATGAACATCACGCACGAACTCAAAAGTGACAAGATCATCTGCGCGACGATTTGTCCAGGGTATGTAGCGACCGATATGACCAACTACGTGCCTGGCACGCTCCAGCCGTCGGAGAGTGCGGCTGCGGTGTCGAAAGTGATTGCGGGATTGACCCCAGACGACACGGGCGTGTTCTTCAACCACGTCGGTGACCGTGTGTCATGGTAAGTACCCAACAAGCACACGAACAAGATGCGACGTTCTGCTGGGATAACAGTGGATTCATTCACGAGATACTTCAAAGTATTCTTCTCGTCATGAGGTAGTGGTAGAATGCACAGTGCAATTCGCTGATGAATATCTCAGAAATGAAACGATGATATTAATATTCCTTAGAAAAGAATTATCCTGCTCTGGGATTGATGGCTCCATGCCCATGTAGCCTCTCTTCTTACCACGGCAAGCGCTCGCCAAGGTAGTCAAAGTATCCACCCATGTCGTTCAATGTCAATCCCGCGATCACCTTCGAGACGCCAGCCGCACTCTCCCACGGCTGGAGCGAGGGCTTAATCTTAAGCTCGGGAGGGTAGTTGGTCATGTCCGTGGCGACATGTCCAGGTTCAAACGTGGCACAGACGATATTCTCACCCTTGAGAGCGTGCGTGATGTTCATATGCGCCATGTTGAGCGCCGCCTTGGACACACGGTAGCTTGGGAATCCAACAACTCCGTCATTTAAGGTGATACTGCCCAGACTCGACGAGATTTGCACCAGTTTGGCGATTCCATTCTTGCTTACCGCAGCCTTCAAGTGTGGAACAAATGCCCGCGACACAAGGAACGATCCCACAGTGTTGACTTCAAAGTGCTTCATCATCGACTCCTTGGTCATGGTCTCGAAGGTTTCGTAAATGTCAGCGATTCCGGCGTTGTTGATGATCACATCGATTGCTTCGTCTTCGAGATCCTTAGCAGCCCGCAAAACCGAGTCTTCGTCAGACGTATCAAGCTGGACGACCTTGTACGGCTTCAACGCCTGCAGCTATAGACAACCAGACTATGAGAAACCGTTTAAAGCCATCAAACTCACACAAGCGTACCGTTTCAGCAGTCGACGGGTTACGTGCCGCACCAATGACGTTCCAGCTATCTGATTGGTATTGCTTCGCGAGGGCAAGGCCGATGCCTCGCGAACTGCCAGTAATGAGAACGGTCTTGTTCATCTTGTGTGGGAATTGAAGAATGAGCCAAAGGAGAAAGCAAGCTAAAGATGTTTGAGTATGAAGCAGGGGGAGAAGAGAGAACGGTGGAGAGGGCAAGCTGCCTTGCATCGTGATTCAACAAGGATGTTACAATTGTTGGGACTCTCATCAGTGACAATATGGATTAAGTAATCATAAGGAGAGGAAGAGTGTGGGTCTCGTGCCAGCTAATGAAGGTCATTATTACCTGACTATTGGCGAGAAGCATGGAGATGCCTTCGCAAGATAGATTACTCATCGGTCGTTAACCGTGAAGGACCTTCACTAACTGGCATACGACCTGCGCCCTCTCGCCCTTTCGTGCTTACTCGATCATCTTTGACACTCGTGATCACTCCTCATTGGACAAATGCAACCCGAAGCGCAACTAGGGCGTCCCTGGCAGGGCCGCATAATCTCTTGGTGTAGGCCACAGACAGTCGTAATATCCGTCGGCAAACAAATTGGTTTGAGCCATCCAGAGGCTATCCATCTCCCATTCTCTTTTTAGTCGATGGACTTTGTGCCTCCTCGAAAAGCTGTGGCAACTCATACCTACCAATAATCCTGGTTCTAGACGCTGTACAGCGTATCGAAAGCTCGTGCATGTGCTTTCTGAGTTCAAGCCTGATCGCGCCGCGACCCTCAGCTCGACATTTGATAATCTGCATAGTCATCCGCGACGTTATAATTGGAAGTTTGATTACTCTTAACCTGTCATATATTATGCTTGGGGGTGTTTAGTTATTCCGGCCCAGCGAAGTGCGTTCAATAAATACTGTATAAACCAATACATGTGAAATATGGATGACACGGGTTTGACGAGTCCCAAAGTGCAAGCGATCGACTTCGTTGGATTTGAGCAGGAGCCTCCCACCGCCAATGCGACAGCGTGACACTAGTCATTAAACATTAACGTCTTGTGGTGAAAGATAGTTGAGCATCGCACGCGATAAACGGAAACATGTACGCTACTGGGATGGCAAAAATTGGTGATGGTGGATGGAATGATCTATAGAATAAGCTGCCTCACTGTGTCATCTTTATCATCTTCTAGTGCTCTAGATCGTTTGCAAGAAGTTGCTCAAGATTGGAACGTTGTGGGCGTGCTGTCGGGTGAAGCACTTGTTTACTTGCTTTGCATCCACGGCAAAGTTACTATTTTGGTTAGCTAACCTTCTAGTTGTCGACGCGGTGTTTGGTCTTTGCGCGTGTCTTGTTGACGCGTGCCAGTACCGTCGTACTGCGAGTCCTCGTGGCTCATCTGCTCGATAATCAGCGTAACAAGGTCTTCGTAAGCAACTTACGACTACTCGAACTTGGAGAAGTGTGCCCATTGCCTAAAGTCCTGGACCGTCAAACTTGGAAGTTTGAGGCATGGGAAGCGAGAATCGACTAAAATGCAGCGTAGGAAGATATTGATTCGCCACAACAGTCAAAAAATTTTACGTCAATATACGATCTCCAGTTGTGACAACCCCCGCGAAGCAGGTAGCGATTAGCCATAGAGGGTGACATTGGCGTGACAAAATCGACGATAGCTCTTGGCCTTCGCCACGAGAACTTTCAGAATGGTGTGGTTTCCACATATGTATTGATAAGCATTTATTGTGTCAATGAACACTCGAAGCAAAACATACTTGACCTGGACATGTTTGTTTCCACCATTGTTTGCTTTCGAACAGCAGCCCTTCTACCATGGGTACTCATTCCCTTCATGGCCAATGAACTTGCCCGTGTCCTCCAACGTCAGCCTGGCGATGTTCTTCGCCACAAACGCCGCGCTCTCAGATGTTTGGAGAGATCCAGCGTGGTTGTTCAAATCTGTCGCCACAAATCCTGGACAGAGAACCACGGCGGTGATCTTGTCATTCTTCACTTCGTGCGAGATGATCTTGTTGAACATGTTCAGCGCCGACTTGGACGCACGGTAGCCCGGAAGGAGCCACTCACCCTTGTTCATCTCGATGCTTCCGAGACCAGAGGAGATCTGTGCGAGTGTGGCTGTTCCGTTCGCCGCGACTGCAGCCTTGAGGTGAGGCAAGAAAGTCCGCGAGACGAGAAATGGACCGACGCTGTTGACCTCGAAGGTGCGGATGATGTCAGCCTTGGTTGCCGTGAGAAAGCTGCCCATGTAAGCCATGCCGGCGTTGTTGATAACCAAATCGATGGCTTCACCCTCAAGCTCCTTCGCTGCCTGCAGAACAGACGCTTCATCACTGACGTCGAGCTGGACCGTCTTATAGACGTTGAGAGCCTTGAGCTAAACAAACAATGGGGAGATATGTTGGTATTTATGAGCCCAACGATAGAAAAGCAATGCCATACCTGATCAGCGTTAACTGGGTTGCGAGCGGCCGCGATGACGTTCCAACCAGCGACATGGTAGTGCGAGGCGAGGGCGAGGCCAATGCCACGCGAGCTGCCAGTGATGAGGACGGTCTTGTTGGTCGGAGCCATAACGAATTGAAGAGAGGGAGGTGGGGTGCTTTGAACTCGGACGTGAATTGAAGAATGAACCAGTGAGTTCGATCTTAAGGACTGGAGCTGGTGGGAATAGTAGTTCTCTAGAGAGCATAAGCATTCCATTTGACCAATTGGCACATAGGGAAAAAGTACACACGTCATCGAGACCAGCACTCGGTGCGAGTGGCGACGATCATAGAGTGAAGGTCCTGTTGACGTCAAGCTAATGAGGGTATAGTAGCTTAGTTTTCGGGAAACATGTTAGTATGCCCTTCACTCGATTGTATAGAGTGATGGTCTCTCCAGGAGAGTAAACAAGTTACTTGGTGCCCATAGCATTGACCGTCAACATCTTCGCAACCAAGCTCCTCGTATCTCGTTTGTCGACTCCGATCTCACTTCACTCTACAATCTTCTTCACTATCGCACCATGGTCTCCACCGTCCTCATCACCGGCAGCTCACGCGGCATCGGACTCGCACTGGTCAAGCAGTTCCAAGCTGCTGGCTGGAACGTCATTGGCGCGGTTCGAAACCCAGCGACTTCAGAGAAGGTAAGTTGTACTCGGCAGAAGGCAAGACTGGGAGTGTGCGTGCTGATAGTATTGTTGCGTGTATGATAGCTTCAGGCACTGAGTCCGTACAAGATCGTTCAGCTCGATACGGCCGATGAGGAGTCGATCGAACGAGCTGCGAACGAGCTCAATGGCCAAGCGATCGACCTACTAATCAACAACGCAGGCATTTGCGCAGATGAAGAGTATGCAACGATGACCAAGGAAGCGATGATGCGTCAGTTCGAAGTCAACGCGGTAGGTCCGTTCCTTGTCTCGCGGACGTTCGTGCCGCATCTCCAGGCTGCTGTGACTATTAATGGCAGGGCCAAACTCGTGCATATCTCCACCAAACTCAGCAGCATCTCCTTGAACGATGGCACGCGGGGCTGGCCAGGTTACCGAATGTCCAAGTCGGCACTTAACATGATGCATATGAGTTTGACGCACGAATTCAATCCGCTCAAGGTAGCCTGTGCCGTGGTTTGCCCAGGATACGTCGCGACTGATTTCAACCTATACCGAGGCTTGCTTCAGGTCGACGATAGCGCTGCTGCCGTCGCCAAGGTGATCGCAGCCTTTTCATTCGAGGACACTGGCAAGTTCTTCAACAACCAAGGCGAGATCTTTCCGTGGTGATACGTATAGGGAAATGAATAGTGGGCACGCCTTGAATACGCACCATTAATGATCACAACTCCTAGCCCTTTGCCCTCTCCGAATTTGTCCTGCCATGTTGAGAATTCCAGAATAATAGAATGAATGATCGTCATGGCCATAATTGTCTGCGAAGGCATTTTATTGGATGCTAGATTGTCTTCTAAGCTATCGTATTGGCTAGAGTCGAAGTCGTTTGTGTTGTTATGAGGTGACCACTCAACCGCCATTTTGGCAAAATGCCTGCTGGGCTCAAGTCACTCACGACGCAGCACAAGGCGTGGACCGGTCGTCGGATACGCTCTGGGATCGTATTCATGCCATCTTCTCAAATGCAAGAAAAGACGGAAGCAATCGTTCAGCAGCTAGTCTCCGAAACCGATGGTTCATAATCCAGCGTTCTGTGAGCATGTTTGTCGAGTGCTAGTCCATTGCTGAGCGGAATCGCCAGAGGGGACGCGCGATAGTGATGTTCTCGCAGAAGCTCATGCCAGCTACACGAAAGCCGTTGAGGAGGAGAATGAGCGCGTCGAAGAGAGGAAGGCAGCAGGGGCGAGCAAATACATCAAGATGCAATCTACCACGTTTGAATTGGAGCACTGCTGGGCAATTCTGCGCAATCACTGGCAGTTTGGTGGCTCCAAAGTACCAGACAATTCCGCTGTCGAGGATGAAATGGGCGACAATGCGGTAGATTTGAACGAGTCTATCACGTCAAATCCGGATCAGGGGAGGCGATTTCAGGGTCGACCTACACGACCCAAACGTGCCAGATCCGAGATAACACGACAGGACATCCTGCTCCAGCATTCGCATGAGTTGGAGCGCTTAGCGAATGCACTCGAGGATGGGAATCGGCTCTTCGCAAACTCAATTGCGATGATGGAGGTGGAGAATATGGTAACTATGGCTGCGAGCGATCCACACAGCCTTGAAAGTCGGCGTCTTCTGTCGCGGGCTCGTACCCGATTTCTGCAATTGATACGAGGTGGGGACGAATCCGTTGACGATGAAGCCATGGATAGCGGCATTGGTACCTCAGTGTGGGGACTCTTGCGCTCGATCTGGAAGAAAACTGTCTTGATCACCGGCAGCTCTCGTGGTATTGGTCTGGCGCTTGCTGCGCACTACACGGCCGCTGGCTGGGATGTAATCGGTGCGGTACAAAATCCAGCCGAGGCAGACAAGGTACGTGTATCGTAGAGCTGTCTGGTCGAGCCAGTGGACTGACAATGATATCTTAGCTTCGATCGTTGCATCCAGCGAAAATTGTACAGTTGGATACGTCAGACGACGATTCGATTCGGCGTGCAGCCAAGACACTTGATGACCAAGCAATCGATCTCGTCATCAACAATGCAGGCATTGCAATGTTTGATGATATCAACACCGTGACTTCTGAATCCATGATCCGTCAGTTCACAGTCAACGCTGTTGGCCCATTCCTCGTCTCACGAGCGTTTACTCCGCACTTGAAAGCTGCCGTCGCCAAGCAGGGCGAAGCTAAGCTGGTGCACATTACGTCAAGCCTCGGGAGTATCACACGTCACAATGGCACCGGCGCCGCGTGTCCTGGATACCGCGTGTCCAAGGCTGCGCTCAACATGATCCACATGGACCTCACGCATGCTCTGAAGACAGAAAATATCACATGCGCCGCCATTTGCCCTGGTAATGTCGCGACCGATCTCAACAATTACACGGGGTCCCTTACGCCAACCGAGAGTGTTGCTGCCGTCGTCAAGGTCATCGACCGACTCAAGTTCGAAGACACGGGCAAGGTCTTCAGCCACTTGGGCGAAGAGTTGCCATGGTAGATACACAAATGTTGCTTTATTGATGAAGGTCGTTCGTGGATCATGATTTCTTGATGTATTTTCTACCGGGAAGCACTCGGCATGCACGCGATTTCGTATCTGAATGGATGATTATTCCTCAACAAGACTTCTTCTAGCTCTCATGAATCGATATCCTCCTTTTATCGCTAGGACAGCAACCAACGTACATGCTGTAAATCTTTGTTGAACTGAATACCCTCGTTATTTGATCTCTAGAGCATGTGCGGAATAATCTAGCACGACCTGAACCGATTCTACCTCCTGGGATTATTATTCCTCTTGATGGTGTTTATTCACTTCAAGCTGCGTTCCAAGAGGCTTGGCCAACAGGCAAAAGACAATATTCGGCGAAGTTCATTGTCAAATTCTCTTCGAAGTTCGCTACCTAGTCATGGATCACAGTGACTCGAAGAAAACCGTCCTTATTACTGGAAGCTCCCGTGGAATTGAGCTGGCGCTCGCTTCCTATTACGTGGCCGCAGGCTGGAACGTCGTCGGAGCGGCACGGAACCCTGATGGAGCAGACAAAGTACGATTGCTCTGTCTCCACCCCCAGTGGACCATTCTAATGGCCTCAAGTCACTTCAGCCGTTCAAGATCGTGCAGCTCGATTCGTCTGATGAAGCATCTATCCTACGCGCTGCTAAAGAACTTGACGGACTCGCCTTGGACCTCGTGATCAACAACGCAGGCATCGCTATGGTCGAAGACTTTGCGACAATCACCGCAGAGTCTATGACCCGCCACTTCACCGTCAACGCCCTGGGTCCGTTCCTCGTTTCCCGAGCGTTTACTCCGCACTTACAAGCAGCTGTGGCCAAGTCAAGTGAGGCCAAGCTCTTGCAAATCACGTCCGGTCTTGGAAGCATCAAGCTCAACGACAGCCCGTTCCTCCCGGGCTACCGCGTGTCCAAGGCGGCGCTCAACATGGTGCACATGAACCTCACGCACGAGTTGAAGCCGCACAAGATCATCTGTGCGGCAGTCCACCCAGGTCGTGTGGCTACCGAAGGCTCCGGCCACAATGGGGAGTTGACACCCGACGAGAGTGCTGCTGAACTGGCCAAGGTTATTGAGCAGCTCACAAGTGACGACACCGGCAAGTTCCTTAACTACGCTGGCGACGAACTCCCGTGGTAAATGCAAACATCGATAGATTCCCACTACTAATAAAGACGCATGTTGGGATACGATAGTCGAGTTACTCCAGTTCCACGCGGTAGTATTCCTCGGGCTTGATCGACTTGGCCCCTCCGTAAAAGTCGAGCAGGATGAGATGCTCGATATCCAGCATGTACGCATGGAAGCCATGGTCGGATGGCCACGAGGCCATCTGTGGATGCCTTTAGAACACATATCACAACAAATGAGTACGAGGGACCCAGGGGAACGACCAGAGAACACATCAACGTACTTGGAAAAGAGCGCGTCGAGCGCGATCTGCTGCTTGTCGGCTGGGACGCGTACGACCTTGCCCAGCAGCGTGAGCTTCCAGCAGGTCGGGTCTTCCACGTCCATCTTGCAGGCGTGCTCGCCTTCCTGGGCCATGGAGATGGAGACACTGGCCCGAGCGTCGGCGGCGAGGTTCTTGCCCGCGTCGTCGAGCTTGGTCAAGTAGAAATAGAGATGGCCCGTCGAGTTCTTCAGGTCACTGCCCACGCCATCTAGACACAACTCGTGTGAGACCGTAACCAAGGAACAAGTAGGAACGTTGTATACTCACCACTGTACGAGACGATGTGTCCGAAGGGCATGCCGCCAAACTCGACCGAGAGTGTCGAGAGCGTGGCCCAGATGTTCTTCGCCACGAGCTGACGCGCATGCACCGCCCTACCACGTACAACAGAGTCCATTAACTTCCTTTTCCAGTCCATGCTCCACTCCAGGAGACAACGTACGCGGTGCCTGCGGAAGGCGCTTCCCACACGCGCTCGACATGCAGCGTCCACGAAAACGAGAGGCGCGCCATGCTGGGCGCCAGCAGCGCACTCAGCATCAGCGTCAATAGCAGCGTCACCGAGCCTCGTAGTCCAGTCATCCTCGTTCGTTCTCTGGCAATCCGCAAATGACGCAACAAACGCCGAGCGTAGCTGCTCACTTGGCAAGATCCGCTCAATCGATCTGATTCTCCATTCCAGGCCTTTTCTGCGCTTTTCCACCAATCACAGCACGTAATCTCAGCATTTTAGCCAATCATAGAGCACGACGTCGCGTGGATCCTGCCAATTCCACTCGGCAAAGCACGTGCTTCCATCCAACCACAAGGCCATTCGAGAACGAGATGCGCGGCCCAGTGCTGACGCTCTTCCGCGCAGTTGCTCGCACGGCGCGCGCCTTTCCCGACCCGAGCATGGGCAAGAAGCTGCTCTTCAACGCGCGCGAGCTGATTCGTCTGCGTCGCCACGAACGAGACCCACGCGTGATCCAGCGGCACCTGGACGACGGCCACTTGGCACTGCGCGTGTATAAGCTACTGCAGAAGGACGAGCAGCTGCGGCGCGCCATCACACGCAAGCAGACGCCGCCGTCGTAGCTTCATTGCAGCACGCAGACGCGACTGTGCTTCTTCAGTAGCTCGAGTTTCTCTTCTTCCAAGACTCGCAGCCTCTTCTGGAGCTCGTCGCGTTCGCGCGCGTCGCCGGCCATCCGCTGCTGCAAGAGCTACGTAGACAAGCGTGAGCAATAGTTCAATGGAAACAAACGAGTGTGTCCTTCTCTACCTCGAGGGCGTGGTCGGTCTGCGTCGTCTGCTCTTTCCACTTGTCGAGCGTCTCCTTCGACTCGAGTAACGCGGCTTCGAGGCGCTCGCGATCCGTTTCCAGCTGCTGCTTGGCGTCGCTGAGCTGCTGGAGCTCTTGGGCGTACCGTAGACTCGCCATCTCGTGGTCTTTGGCCAGCGCCGAGAGCTCCAGGGCGCGTCGCTTCTCCGTCTCGTCCTGTTGCTCGCGCGTGTGGACGCGGACGCGCTCGACTTCGCGCTCGGTCGTGGCCTTGGCGGCTTCCATGGCCGCATTCGCAGCCATCGCGGCTTCTTTCGCGGCGCTGGCGGCTGTTTCAGCGGCGCTGGCGGCGTTGGAAGTGGCTCGCAAGGCGGCTTCCGTCTCTTCCGTTCGCATGGGATACATGGGCACTGGGATGGCCTCCTTGGTCTCGACAATGGGCGGCTGGGTCGTCGTCTTGGCGTCGTGCTCCGTGTCTTGAAGCGTTGCAAGCGGGATGAACTGGAACACGAGCGCCGTCGAGTCGATGTGCGCGAGGAGCTCGTCGGTCACGAGCACGTGGAAGGCGTTGGTGTGATCCACAGGGAACACAAAGCTCTCCGTCGCCGGCGAGAGCTGGTACTGCACACGCAGGTCCCGAGTAGCAAGCACACTATCCTTTGGCGGCTGCATGCGCACACGGACGCACACAAACTGCCCCAGCAAGTGTCGAAGCTCGGTCGGCTCGTCACTCTTTGCTTCGACGTGCTCGTGGTCAGCGCCTTGGCGGATCCGACATGCATTGTGGGCGATGGACACGTGCACATGGACCGAGCCAAGGGGCGTGACGGGTGTCTTGGCGTCACTGGAAGCATCGTGCTCGCTCAGGATCGTCACGGCTGTCCCAATATCAAAGCTACCAAGGCGTTATCAGTCGTGAAACGAGCAGTAACCGAGTCTTGCGGATACGTACAGATAGCGGAGAGGACGGAGGAAGATGGTCGCGGTGCCGAGCACCACACTGGACAACGCCATTAAGCACGACCTGCACAGCACACGACGGAGGACGACGCGAGGGAAAAGCCAACGGTGGGGTGTATGTATTTCGAGTCTGCTTCAACTGCCTGCAGAGGGAGTACTAGAATATAGTTTTGTCGCAATAGGAACCTAAATAAAAAATAACAATGATCGGGGAACGATGACGAGAATGGGAATAACCGAGCTTAGCGCGACGCAGTGAAGGAGAACGAACGCGCGAAGGAGCCAAACGTCGTCGAGTGCACGCGGCGCTTCTCTGGAGAGCTCGAAGGGCCACGGAGATATGGAGGAGGCAACAACGCTGCCACGGAAGCGACGTCGAGAGCAGGTGTCGAGACGCTCTTCTCCTCGACCTTGTCGGCCTTGATGGGCATCACACTCGTGATCACCGTCGTTGGAGAGGACGATCGGATGGTCCACTCGAACTTGTCGACTTTGCCGGGCGTATCCTTGGCGTGAATGACCGTGGCCTTGTCAAAGTGAGTTGTAGGCGAGATGGACTTAAAGGCCGTGCTGGCTCGCGTGACGGCAGGTACAGGCGTCTCAAAGATGGCGATGGACATGGCTGGAGTGCATGGCGTCGTCACTGGATCCGATTGACGAGAGCTGCTGGTAGCGAGAGGGCGGCGACGTGGTCGCACAGGCGTCGTGAGTGGATCGTTCACCTCTTCCGTCTTGATAGCCGTCTTCTTGTCCTTTGGTGCTTCCTTCTCTTCCTTGGTCTCTTCTTCTTCTTCCTCAATCACTGCTTTGACCACACGCAGCGGCGCTGGACTGACCGCCTCCTTAAATAACGTACGTCGGGATGACACTGGTGCTGGTACTGCTGGCGGCACCGTCGGCATGGTAGTAGTAGCAGGAGCTAGTGTCTTACGCGGACGCTTGGCAGGCGTCGACGTCTCCGTACATGTCGTGACGCTTCGAGTGGACGCACCAGCGAACGCAAAGCACGCCGCACGCTCGCCAAATGTACGACGATAGACACGGCGCTTGAGTGGGGAGCTCTCGCTCAGCACGTACTTGGGTGGGAGCGTCGCCGCGATATCCAAGTGACGTTGCTGCTCGTCCACATGTGCGGACGCGTGGGACGGTAGTACGACCTGCTTGTCCTTGATCGGCAGCTGACAGAAGCCGTCTCCACGCTTTCGCTTCCCCATGGTCGTCGTTTCCTCGTCTAAACTCTGAATAGGACGCTCGAGTTGAGCCAATTGCGCCATGACAGCGTCGTCCGAGTCGTTCAAGAGCATTTGTTCAATATCCACAAAGCCGTCGTCCTCACGCTCGTCCACAGCGTCCTGTGCGTGCGTCTCGCGGTCGTTAAATGCGTACAACGCGTCCATCGTGCTACTCGAACCATACTCGTCACTCGTGAGCATCGCGCTCGGTCGGAATACATCGGCGTTGATCTCCATGTCCATGTCTACATCTACCTCGTCGTCCACATCCACATCTTCATTCAGCGAATACAAGCCGTCAAAGACGCCATGGCGCGCGCGCTCGTCGTCCTGATCATCCAGCGCAGCGATCAGCTGCATGCCCAACAGCGACGTCGATCGCGGTCGCTGGGCACTCATCCGTCGAGTGGGTCGAGGTGTGGACGTGGTGGACGAGACCGGGGACTTGCCGAGCGACAATCGACGCGGCAACTTGGCCACTGCGCGTCTCGCGGGCGACGCCATCGCCGTCGCTGTGGTCGTAGGCATCGTCGAAGAAGTAGCGGCCGCCATGCTCGTGAGCGTACAGCGGATGGCGTGGACAGGTCGATTGATCGGTCGCCTCGTGCGATGGCCAATCCACAGTGGGGACGGCGACCACCATGTGGTTCTCCCGCCAAATCGAATCCCCGCGCACTGCCGCCAGCCGCGCACGGTGGACCGTCCCTCCCTCCCTTTTACGAACAACCTATTGCCATACTGTGCGACGATCCACACGGTGGACGAAGCGCCAATGTTGCTAAATGGAGGGAGCTAATTTGACCCGTGAACCCATTTTTCTCAGAAAGATCCAGTCTGGTCGGATTTGTACCACCGGGGGTATTACGGTTCTGACCACTCGCTCTGTCTAAAAATGGGTACGGGGGGGTGGGTTTGCTAAACCTGTTAGTTCGATACCAAACCCGTGTGACCAACCCGACCCGCCCCGTTGGTGAGCTGTTGGATGACCAGCGAAAGGTTGTTGGCGGCGATTGATTGGCGTCGACAGACTCGAGCATTGCCGCGATGTTTATGAAGAAGGGCGGCGGCAAGAAGGTCAGCGGCAAGGCCCCGGGCAAGAAGCCGGGTGTCAAGCCTTCGTCGGCGTCGAAATCGCGCGGCGTGAACCCGTTCGACGTGCGTAGTAATGCGAAAACCAAGTACGAAGTGCTCGGTCGCCGCGTCAAAGGCCAGGGCCGTAACGTGGCCGTCGCACGCTCCGAAGCCGAGAAGAAGCGCAAGAAGACGCTGAGCGAGCAGTTCAAGTCGCGTAACAAGGCGAATGCGTTCAAAGATCGTCGTTTGGGCGAAGCCGACGCGTCCATGTCACTCGAGGACAAGATGATGGCGCGTTTCCAGACGGAACGCAAGCGCAAGCTGCGAAATGCGCAGGCGTTCGCACTCCACGACTCGGACAACGACGACGACGACGAGGAAGAGCTCTTCCTGACGCACAAGGGCGAGAAGATCGACGATTACGACAAGCTCAACGGCGGCGATGGCTCGGCGTTCGATGACGAGGGCGCGGACGACGATGAGACGCGGAAGATGGACCGAGAGATCATCGAGAAGCTGCATTTCGGTGGCGGCAAGGGCGACGGCGCGGCGGGCGACGACGATGGACCGGAGCGCAAGAAGACGCACAAGGAGATCATGCAGGAGGTGATGATGAAGTCCAAGCTGTTCAAGGCCGAGCGACAGAAGACCAAGGCCGCGCAGGAAGACGCGACCGACGCACTGGATTCCGAGTTTGCGGCGTTGAAGGACCTGCTGTCGTTCCGTCCGACCAAGGGCTCGAAGGAAGCCAAGGAATTGGAGAAGGAGGAGCGGGCCGCGCAGCCGATGGACGAGTTTGACCGCCTCACGCGTGAGTTGACCTTTGAGGCCAAGGCGCAGGCGTCCGAGCGTCGTATGACACCCGAAGAGCAGGCCAAGCGCGAACACGACCGTCTCGAGGAGTTGGAACGCAAGCGCGTGGCGCGTATGAACGGCGAAGACGACAGTGACGACGAAGAAGGACGTGGTAAGGGCAAGAAGAGCAAGAAGAAGGCGCCACAGATGATCATCATGCCACCGACCGACGATGACTTGGCCACTGGCTACGAGGTGGACCAGCGCTTCGGAGCCGTGGGTGGTGAAGAAGAAGAAGGCGAGGGCGAAGAAGACGAGGAGGAAGAGGAGGGGGATGAAGATGACGAGGAGGAGGAAGACAGCGATGCCGAGGAGGATGGCGATGAAGAAGACGATGACGAAGACGCAGAGCTTCACGAAGAGGAGGAAGAGGAGCCACAGGAAGACGAAGACGAGGGAGATGACTCGGCCGATGCCAAGAAGAAGCGTGCGGAGCGTCGTAAGGCCGCCGCTGCCGAGCTTCCGTTCGTGTTCCCTTGTCCCGAGACCCCAGAGGACCTCCAGGCGTTGTTCCAGCAGTACGCGCACCAGTCGTCGGAGAACCGTGTGCTGATCCTCGACCGTCTCGTGACCTACTACTCGCCACGTCTGAGTGCCGACAACCAGCAGAAGATGCGCCGCTTCATTCCGATTCTTCTGCGTCAGTTCCTCAAGTTCGCCAAGCAGTACGCCATTCACAAGCCAGAGCTTGACGCCATCGCCAAGCACTTGTTCACGCTTGCTCAGGATCTCAGCGACCACACTGGTGTGGTGGTGCGTGAACTGCTCATCAACCTGCACAAGCGTCTCAACAGCACCAAGACCCCTACGCGATGGCCGCAGCTGAGCGAGTTGCTGCTCTTCAAGGCTCTCATCCAGGTCTTCCCAACGTCGGATTTGCGTCACAACGTCATCTCGCCATTGGAGACACTCTTGGGCGAAGCGCTCGTCCAGGGCACCTTTGAGACGCCTGCTGAGGTGACCCAGGCGCTCGTGACGTGTACGCTCGTGCTGGACATCACACGTGAGAAGCAGCGCTTCACGCCGGAAGTCCTCGTGTGTCTGAAGAAGGTCTTGCGCGTTTTCGTTCCAACCTCGACCGGCGAAAGCCACTGGCTGCATGAGGACCTGAGCGAGTGGTTGCAGAGCAACAAGAAGGACGCGGAGCTGCCAGCTCTCTCGCTTGCTGGTGCGTCGTCTGCATCAGCCGCTTCGTTGTTCAGCGGTCTCCTTGGTGTCCTCGAACTCGCTGTGAAGCAGTACTCGTTCCTCCCATCGCTCGATGAGCTCTTTTACCCACACTACTTGGTTCTCCACGAGTTGTCCCGCCGTGTGTTTGACGGCCAGCACACGCGGGTAAACACCGTCATCACGACTATCCACGAGCACTTGGAGAAGTGCTGGTCGGCGCGTGAGCCTCTGCGCTTGCAGACGTTCGGTCCAAGCGTCCTGCCTTCGTTCGCGCCAAAGTTCGACGCCAACTACACGCTCCGCAAGGACAAGACGATGGATCGCGACAAGGCCAAGCTCAAGCAGCTGCAGCGCCAGGTCAAGCGTGCTCGCAAGGGTGCGGCCCGCGAGTTGCGTCGCGACGCCGAGTTCTTGGCGCGCGAGAAGCAGGAGGAAGAGAACTCGCGGATCGCCGCCAAGCGCGAGAAGCAGAAGGAGATCTGGGCCTGGCTCGAAGAGCAGAACGCGACGTTCAACCAGCAGGCCAAGAAGGGCGGCAACATGCTCAAGGGCGGCGGCTCGGGTCCGGCCAAGAAGCGACGCGTGTCCACCAAGCAGAAGTAGTAGTAGACGTAACCTGGCGAATAGATATACAACATGGAAAGCTACCTGGTGTGTGTTTGGTCAGTGTATATTTTTTCTTCTTTTTCTTCGTGGCGGGGTGTATCTAAGCAGAGAGATCCCATCGAGAGCGCTCTGCGTGGGGGCTAATCGCTCGCATGCAAGCAGCGTTTACTTGCTCTCACGCTCCTTCTTGGGGACCGACTTCTTGGTGTACTGACGGGTCGGCGGCATTGGCAGGATGTTGGCCATGCCCAGCAAGTGCGCCACGCGGTCGGACGGCTGCGCGCCGACCGAGATCCAATATCGCACGCGCTCGCTGTTCACACGCAGTTCCTTGACGCCGTCCGTGGCCGCAATCGGGTTGAACGTGCCCACCTGTGCGCATGGGAAACGAAGAGCTCAGTTACGACGGTCTCTGGTAATGAGTGAGGATGAACGTACGATCTCGAGGTGCTTGCCATCGCGTGGCGCACGCGCATCGGCCGCCACGATACGGTAGAAAGGGAGGTCCTTACGGCCCCATCGCGCCAAGCGGAGTCGCACCACCATCGTCCCAAAGTGCTTTTGCTTCCGGTTGTGCGGCTTGCACCACTCACTCAAAGAGTCATAACACCTGGTTCTGATATTTGGAGTACCGTATTTTGTAATCTTACGGACAAACACGTCGATAACTACGAATTTGACAAGTGTCGGTAAATGCGTTTCTCGACAGCGGTGCTCCGATGGTGTGAAGAAAAAAGGCGCTTGTGTGTGCCGTTTAATTGGGCTGAGAAAGCCATTTCCAAGTACTTAGGAGTGTTGGCACGCCGTGACTCATCGGCTCGACGCTTGGAGAATACCTTACATGAGGAAACGCGATGGAGGACAGCTTCTTCTGTGTGAACGAGACCATGGACAAGATGTGATTAGTTGCGTGGTCCACATTGGTATCCTGTGGGATACAGCACAAACGGATGAAGATGATGAGTTGCGCAGAGGTCCACTTGTCAATATCGAAGACTTCGAGTGTCGAACGACAGAGGGAGAACGCCTAAGCGACGTGATAATCAGACGCCACACATATGGCAATGACCCGATACGATGAGCATGTGGGTGAAGAAGAATTGCGAAAAGCGGCGAAGAGGCGGGACTTTGAGCTTGCACGAAACCTGCACCGGTTCCTCTCAAGAGATCCAACGTGGACATGCGATGGCGAGGTGATGCAGGAGGCGGTAAACGCAGGGGATGGAGCGTTTATGGCATGGCATCTTACGCATTGCTTGGCGAACGACATATCATGGTTGGTGCCGATGGGGGCCGTATACGGCTATCTCCCGATTTTGGATTGGTTCGCATTGCGCGGTGATATTCCAGTAAACGTGATCGAAGTGTCACTCTCGATTGTATTAGAAGATGGCCCAGTGGAAGCTCTGAACTGGTTTCATGAGAACGTAGAGAGTACATGGCCAGTGAAAGCGATCGATCTTGCCTCGAAGCATGGAAGACTGGAGATCGTGAAACACCTACACAGCATTCGGCCAGATGGGTGTACAGCAAGGGCGATGACCATGGCTGCTGAGAATGGACATTTGGGTGTTGTCAAATGGCTCCATACGAATCGGACGGAAGGCTGTACGCCTGATGCGATGGATTCAGCCGCGCGAAATGGTCACTTGACTGTGCTGCAGTGGCTCGATGCCCATCGAACTGAAGGTTGTACGACGAATGCGATGGATTTGGCTGCTATGAATGGTCACTTAGATGTATTACAGTGGCTCCACGCGCATCGGACGGAAGGATGTACAACCGGAGCAATGAATCTGGCTGCCAAGTTCGGTCACTTTGATGTGCTGCAGTGGCTGCATGCGAATCGGACAGAAGGCTGTACGACGAATGCGATGGATTTGGCCGCTGAAAATGGTCACTTGGATGTGCTGCAATGGTTGCATGTGAATCGAACGGAAGGATGTACCTCTAACGCCATGCTTATGGCTGCAATGAATGGTCACTTCGCTGTGGTGCACTATCTTCATCTGAACAAGATAACAAGATGTGCGCTGCACACAATGAATTGGGCGGCTGAAAGTGGAAACTTGGAGCTAGTGCAATGGCTCCATGCAATAAAAGAAATGTGCACGACGGATGCAATGGATTTGGCCGCCAAAAATGGTCACTTGAACGTTGTGCAGTGGCTTCACGAGAATCGGACAGAAGGATGTACGACGTATGCGATGGAATGGGCCGCTGAAAGTGGTCACCTGGATGTTGTGCAATGGCTACATGCAAACAGGGGAGAAGGGTGTACAAAGGTCGCGATGGAATGGGCCGAGTCTGTAGGTCACCTCAACATACTTGAGTGGTTGATCCAAAATCGAATCGAGATCAAGCGTACTGCTAAACATCTCCACGACGCCATCGAACAGCGCCAGCTGCGGATTGTGAGGGCACTCTACGACAGAGAGGAGCTGAAATGCTGGCCGCGACCTCCTCATGCAAAGATCCTATTCGACCTCTTTTGTTCCAACCACTTGGCTGATAGATCCACCTTTGAGTATATTGTGGGAATGCGACAAAAACGATATCGCCCAGAAGATCCGAATAATCCGTATGAAGAGAAAGATGATGAGAATCAAGAGCGTGCGATGGTGGAGATGGCATCGGTCGAAATTGTTTGTAGAAGGTATGGTGCTCCATTAGACATTGGCAAGATCATCTCGGAATTTATCGTTGGGAGCGATTCTACTCGTGTGCGCAGTCACAGCGAAGCTGTTCAACGCGGCTGGGTGCATTGGCTGCACTGTTTTTCCAACAAACCGAACCAGGACATGATGCTTCTTGCCGAGAGCGGAAATCTTGACGGAGCACGCTTACTACACGATCGTCTGAAGCGTGATAATCGCCTTCGGTGCAGCAAGCGCTTTATGTACTGGACGATGACGGAGGCTGATAGGCAGTTTGTCTCTTGGCATCTGCTAAACTGCGGCGAACATTCACGAGAAGATTGGCTGTATGCTGCTGTTTGGAGAGGTCGTCGAGAATTTATCGATTGCATACCCAAGAGACGATCAGGCTGGGACGAACCTATCCTGCTCAGAGACAGCTCGCCGAAAATGTTTCATTCTCTCGATGCGTCGTTTACGGAAGTAGCAGAGCGATTTCAGCCTGAGCTCATGGCAGCGGAGGCACACGAAAACCGCGACTCAGTCAATGCGATGGACTTGGCTGCCATACATGGGAGGCCTTTTCCTTCGGACCTATCCATTCGTCTGGATCAAGACACGGAAAAACGTTTACGACTGGGGTGCACTGTTACTGGCATTTACGGAGCAATAGTCAATGGGCATGTTAACGTCGTCCGACAAATCTACGAAATGCAACCGGAGCTTGCGAAATGGCCCAAACTCGAAGACGGTCCGGAAGTACTGCGACGTCTCCTCAATCCAGTCAAGAAAAAGATGCTCAAATTTTTCCGTTACGAACGAGATATGCGACTTCCGTGTCGTGACCTGGACGAAGCTGCTTTCCGTGGTGATGTGGATCGAGTGAAGTTGCTTCGTGAACTGGACCTCGCGGACTTGACAAGCAACGCTGTCGAGATCGCTGCTGTACGAGGAGACAGCTCGATGCTCCGTTTTTTACTTGCCCCCAATAATGCCGTGAGACCGCGAGTTTCGCACCGAGCAATAGTTGGAGCGGCGGAGGAAGGCCATGCGTCGATTATCCAAGATCTAAACGAGCTTGGCGCGCCATGTACTGCTGATGCGATTGATCTGGCAGCAAGAAACGGCCACCTCGAGGTTGTGAAGTTCCTCTTCGAGAATCGTGAAGAAGGTTGCTCTGAGTGGGCAATATATTGGGCAAGTGGTGCCGGCCACACGAGCGTTGTCGAGTATCTCGTATCAAGAGCCGTGCCATGCAACATCGACAATTGTGAGAAGGTAGCGAAAAGCCAAGGAAATCAAGCAATTGTGGATATTCTCGAGTCATAGCGAGCTACACGTATTCAAAACCGTGATCTATCGCGCTCCTCGAGATATTTAGCGCATTGCCAGCGAAAAGTCCAAGTGCGATTTGACAGATCGGTCACTCACACAATCTATGGTAAGATTGAGCGCCTTTTGTGGCCGAGTGGGCTACCAAGTGATCTCAAGTCTGGTGTGCCAGTGCCTTCACAACCACTTGGGGCAAATAGCTTCAGCGACAGCGACGATAGTGACTATGAAAGTGACTATGATTATGATTCTGACTAGGCACGCGCGAGCCTTGTGCTTGGGGTAATGAGACATACCTTTGATGATCATGACTGGTGCACCATATCTCACTCCAATATCCATATATACAATTTACTCCATATGTAGAATTATTCAAATTTTCGACTCTATTCTGGACATCTCAAGTTTAGTGAGCTCATCGGTCCAGTTTGTTCCATGAAGTGAACATGGGGATGACGTACGACGACGCGCTGTTTCTCGGAGGACGTCGAGGGTTTCAAGCGCGAAGCGACTTGTGTATGACGCCTCGCGAGCTCAACACGTAGACGCCATGCGCTGGAGTGTGCGATTGAGAGTATGGAAGGCGCCGGAGGACGAGGAGACGGCGATGAGTGTGGATACAAGTCACCTTGAGGACCAGGAAGAAGGAGACAACAACGCACCTCAGGGCATTGACGAGTTGCACGATTCCTGTTGTGGTGAGGAAAACGCGTCGCTATTGATGCTGTCGGCTGCTCAGTATGGTCGTATCGAGGCTCTAGAGCGGTTGTGGACCAGTGGAGCTGCTCGCACTCACGTCGTGATCGAGTCTCTCTTCGCTGCTGTGGAGGGAGGCTCATTGGAAGCCGTGCGGTGGTTCGATGAGCATGTGACGACCGTATGGCCGACAAAGATCTTGGACGTCGCAGCCGAGCGCGGGCAACTTGCAATCGTGAAGTATCTCCACACCAATCGAACAGACGGATGTACGACGGACGCGATGGATTTGGCTGCCAAGCATGGACACGTGACTGTGATTCTGTGGCTACACGTGAACCGAACCGAAGGATGTACGACGGATGCAATAGACCTGGCGGCTGAGCACGGTCATCTCCATCTGGTCAAGTGGTTCCACGCGAATCGCACCGAAGGATGCACGACGGGTGCGATGGACTCGGCAGCTGAACGCGGTCACTTGGACATTGTGCGATGGCTGCATGCTAATCGAACGGAAGGATGTTCGGTTAACGCGATGGATGGAGCTGCTAGCAATGGTCACTTGAGCGTCGTGCAGTGGCTCCACGAGAATCGAGTAGAAGGTTGCACGTCGAATGCGATGGACAATGCTGCTGGTAATGGGCACTTGGATACCCTGAGATGGCTGCACGTGAAGCGCACGGAGGGCTGCACGAAGAACGCTATGGACTTGGCTGCGCAGAATGGCCACTTGAACGTTCTGCGGTGGCTACACACGAATCGGATAGAAGGATGTACGATGCAGGCAATGGATGCGGCAGCACGAAATGGTCACTTCGAGGCCGTGCAGTGGCTTCATGCGAACCGGACAGAAGGGTGCTCGACGAATGCGATGGACGGTGCTGCTAAGAACGGCCACTTGGAGATTTTGCGATGGCTACATGCGAATCGGAGAGAAGGCTGTACGACATACGCGATAGATGGCGCTGCTAAGAATGGTCACTTAGCTGTCGTGCGATGGCTTCATGCAAATCGTACGGAAGGGCGCTTAGTGAATGCGATGGATGATGCCGCGCGGAATGGACACTTGGCTGTGGTGCAATGGCTTTCTGCGAACCGCAAAGAAGGGTGTAAACCGGATGCGATGGATTCAGCCGCCGAGCATGGCCACTTGGATGTGGTCAAATGGCTCCATGCGAACCGTGAAGGATATACGACGGATGCGATGGATTGCGCTTCTGAACATGGTCACGTGGACGTCGTCAAGTGGCTCCATGCGAGCAGGACAGAAGGGTGTACGGCCTATGCGATGGACTCGGCTGCTGCGAATGGTCATTTGAAAATTGTGCGGTGGCTCCACATTCATCGAGTAGAAGGGTGTACGACAGATGCGATGGATCTTGCCGCCGAACGCGGTCATTTGGAGATTGTGCAGTGGCTACATGGGAATCGATCAGAAGGATGTACGACGGAGGCGATGAATGGTGCTGCTTCGAATGGCCACTTGGATGTTGTGCAATGGCTCCATGGGACGCGGACAGAAGGGTGTACAACGGATGCGATGGATTGGGCCGCTTTGAATGGCCACTTGAGCATTGTGCAATGGCTGCATCGTAACCGGACAGAAGGATGCACGACGAGTGCGATGGACGGTGCTGCGCGAAATGGTCACTTGGCAGTTATTCGATGGCTCCATTCAAATCGGATTGAAGGATGTACGGTGGGAGCAATGAATGCTAGCGCGTCCTCTGGTTACTTGGACATCGTGCAATGGCTCCATACGAATCGACCAGAGGGGTGTACGACGGATGCAATGGACATGGCCGCCGAGAATGGGCACTTGGATGTTGTACAGTGGCTTCATGTGAATCCGACAGAAGGATGTACGTCAAATGCGATGGATTTGGCCGCCAGTAAGGGCCACTTTGTCGTCCTTGAGTGGTTGATCCAGCATCAAACTGGGATCAAATGTCCACTTGCACTCCTTCTTGACGCTATTGAGCGTCGACGTCTAGGTATCGTGAAGGCGTTGTATGATCGAACCGAGCTGAGGAGTTGGCCCCGACCTATTCATGCCAGGATATTGTCCAGCCTTTTTCAGTCAAGCAACACGGTTGATAAGTCGATCTTTGAGCACTTCGTTAATGTACGACAGACACGTTATCGTTCCGATGCCGTGGACAACCCATATGACACGGAAGACGATGATAATCAGTCTGCTGACATCTATGAGCTCGAGCAGATATTGCCTACATCGGTCTTCAGAGTGTGCGCACAACACGACATACCGGTCTCATGTGGAAACGTCATCTCGGAATTTTCTTTTGGGGATGATTCCAGTCGTACACATAGCCACGTGCATGCTATTCAGAGTGGGTGGGTGCACTGGCTGTTCTGCTTCTCAAGACAACCATGTCAAGATATCAAGGTACTTGCCGAGAGTGGTAACATTGCTGGCGCACGTTTGCTGTTTCGTCTTCTCCATCACACTGGTCGACTCAACTGCAGTAAGCGATTCATGCATTGGACTGTGACGCATGGTGACTTGGCGTTTGTCAAGTGGCATATGACTCACTGCGAAGCTCATGCTTTCGGAGAGTGGTTGTACGTTGCTGTATGGACTGGCCGTGTGGACGTGATCAGTTGGATTCGCGAGATTCGCTCAAGTCGGAGTACCACGTCGATACCCCAGCCGCGTCGAATGTATCACTCTCTTGCGTCATCATTCATGATTGTTGCGGAGCGTTTCGAGTCGGAGCTTATGGCTGCAGAAGCTGACAGTGACAGCCGCTTAATCAATCGGATGGATCTGGACTACATACATGGAGAAGATGATTTCTCGTATCTATTCAACTCACAGCCAGGATGCACTGTGACTGGTCTTTACGGTGCGATCGTCAATGGCCACCTTAGCATCGTCCGACACATATACAAGAATCAGCCGGAGCTTGCGGGTTGGCCGCATGTCGAAGACGGCCCTCAAGTGCTGCGACAGCTTCTCGATCCGGTCAGGACAGAGATGTTGAAGTTTTCCGTCATGAACGAGGCATGCGACTGGCTCCACACGATCTGGACGAAGCTGCATTTCGTGGTGATTTGGCTCGAGTGAAGTTGATTCGTACGTTGGATCTTGTAGAGCCATCGAGCATCGCTTTTGACATCGCTGCTGTGCGAGGAGACCACGAAATGCTCCAAGTATTGATCGAGGGTGTTGAGCATCCGCGTTTTTCATCTCGGATGTCCGATGGAGCAGCCGAGAACGGTCATTTATCGGTTCTTCAGTATCTCAACGAGATGAATGCGCCGTTCACGCGTCGAGCGGTCGATTTGGCCGCGAGAAATGGACACCTCGAGGTCATTCAGTTCCTTTTCGAGCATCGCCACGAAGGTTGCTCTGAATGGGCAATCTTCTGGGCTAGTGCGTATGGTCACGAGAGTGTCGTCAGATATCTGACGTCAAGAGAAGTCGCTTGTGATATTGACATGTGTATGGAAGTAGCGAGCTCACAAGGGCATTATGAAGTCGTCAATATCCTCGAATCATATCGTGCCCAGAGCCGTTCTTCACAGCGATCTTCTAGATCTTTGGCTCGTCGACGACAGCAAGTCCCAATACAGCTCGCGATATCTCCCAGTCGATGGGTATATAGTGAGTTTGAGCGTCTCATATGGCCGAGCGGTTTGCCGTATGAATTGCAGTTGGGTGCACCAGTGCTGTCATGCTTTCGTGAAGGTAACGCATCCAGCTCGCTAGTTGATTGGTCTCGGTAGTGAGAACTTTGATCACCAATACACAAGAACGGTTGGATTGATACGCTTCGTATAACCATGCTGTTGCACATCAAAGACGAACCTCGGATCCGTATCTTCCATATTCCATCCATCAATACGTGTGTTTCCATGACGTAATGCTGCTGTGTACCCAAAGTCTCAGTGGAGATGGCCAGTTCGCGTTCGTCTCAAGTGCCAGAAGCATGGCAGAAGCGTCGTGAAAATCGGCAGCATCAGATACCGGAGCGAATCCACCATCGCAGACGCCAGTGATGGATGTGGAGCTTCGAGAAGCGATCAATCGGCATGACCTTGACCACGTAAAGCGACTCCATGCGTTACTTGCGGGTGAATTCCAATGGACATGTGATGGAGAAGCCATGAAAGAAGCGGTCGAGGCTGGCAACGACCTATTTATTGCCTGGCATTTGACACATTGTACTGCGAACGAGGCGTCGTGGTTAGTGCCACTGGCTGCAGCAAACGATCTTTTGGGAGTGATGGAGCATTTGTGGACTACCTCGCGTGGCGGTGGCTCTAGAGTGATCAAGAAAGCAATCCTAACGGCGGTGAAAGGCGGTCGCATCTTTGCTGTGCATTGGCTTCATGCAACAGTGAAGAAGCATTGGCCGAAAGAGCAATGGATGTCGCTGCAGAATATGGAAGACTCGATATTGTGGAGTTTCTCCACACTGATCGGAAAGAAGGATGCACAACGAACGCAATGGACCGAGCAGCGCGTAACGGACACTTGGATCTTGTGAAGTGGCTCCACGAGAACCGGACGGAGGGTTGCAGCAAGGCCATCAGCTTAGCAGCGCGCCATGGACACTTGGCCGTTGTTCAGTGGCTCCACGCGAATCGACCGGAAGGGTGTTCTCGTGAAGCTATGATTCTAGCTGCGCAACGTGGTCACGTGCATATCGCCGAGTGGCTCTATGCGAATCGGACAAAACGTTGTACAGAGCTGGTAGAAGTAGCGACCACAGTCAAGTCTGACAAAGCCGAAAAACGCAATGCCACAACAGATATCCAAGCTATATTGGCGAAGCATCCAGAGTTGAAACAGTATCGTGACGAAATGATAGCGGCATTTGAAGCTAACGACGAGGGTCTGATTGCGTGGTCTTTGATCCATCGTACTAAACGAGATGTGAGGGTTCTGATGAAGCACGCAGCCAAGTGTGGTCGAATTGGTTTCTTGGAGTATGTGAAAACGACGGAGCCTCGTATTTTCAGTGATTCAGTCGGCGACTCAATACGCGAAGCTGCGAAAGGAGGCTGTCTAGAAGTGATGCTCCATGCAAATGTAGAGGATGGATGGACAACGAGAGTGATGGATCTGGCCTCAGAGCACGGGAGATTGGAGATTGTGGAGTATCTTCATTCTAATCGGACTGAAGGCTGTTCGATGCGTGCGATGGAGCGTGCCGCGAAGAATGGCCACTTGCATTTGATTAAATGGCTCAGCGAGAATCGGTCCGAAGCATGGACACCGGCGGTAATGGACTACGCGGCAGAGATGGGTCACTTGGAGATCGTACGGTGGCTCCACTTCAATCGAACAGAAGGATGCTCTACAAAGGCAATGGATCGCGCCGCCGAGTTTGGATATTTGAATGTTGTTCAATGGCTTCACACGCACCGGACAGAAGGGTGCACGCAGGACGCGATGGATGGCGCGGTGCGTAATAGTAACTGGGAGACGCTCGAATGGCTTGTTCAAAATCGATCTGATATCAAGTGCACGGTCGAACATCTCCACGCAGCCATACAACATTGTCAAATTCGCACGGTGAAGGTTCTATATGATCAGGACGAGTTGGAGAGCTGGCCTCGACCTGCTCATGCGAGTATTCTTCTCGACCTTTTTCAGTCCGACGTCTCGATTCTTATGCACATCGTGAATATGCGAAAGCAACGCTATCGCTCAGCTGCTGCGAACAACCCAGTCTTCGCTGATCATGTCGAAGCTAACTCGGACAGGAACCCAATGCCAGCTGTGCACGTATTGACATCATCTTTGACTGCATGTCAATCGAATGGCTTCACAGATTTACCCAAGATCGTTTCAGAGTTCCTCGCTTGTGATCCTACCACAGTGTGTACACGGGACGAAGCCATCGAGCGTGGGTGGGTGCATTGGCTGTTTTGTTTCTCTGAACGACCGAGCATTGATGTCGAGCTTCTTGGTGAGTGTGATCAACTGGACAACGCAAGAGCTCTGCACAGTCGTCTCTATCGACACGGACGTCTTCATTGTAGCAAGCGGTTCATGTATTTGACGATGGATAAAGGCGATATCGCGTTTGTCAAGTGGCACATGCTCAATTGCGAAGGGCATTCATTCGAGATGTGGTTATACACTGCGGTGTGGACTGGTCGTGTCGATGTCGTCGAATGGATGCTTCAAAGTCGATCAGAGGTGATGTCCATCGTTCCTGATCCAGCTATTGCATCCTCAAACAAGCGGAAGACGATGTTCCACTCTCTTGATGCGTCGTTTGCAACAGTCGGTGCCCTTTCGAGTCCGACCTAATGGAAGTGGAACCGTCAATGGACAAATTTGAGCGAGCTGCTCGAGATGGCCAGGCTCAATATGCGAAATCATCAAAGAGTGGATCTTGCTGCTATCCACGGACGTTCGTTCTACATGCGCAGTTTCTACCAGATCCGGAGCAAACATTACGAAGGTATAGGCACCACGGTGAGTGGCTTGTACGGTGCGATCACCAATGGATACCTTGATATTGTCCAGAGCATCTATCACAACCAGCCAGAGCTCGCCAGTTGGCCAAAACAAGAAGATGGAGCTCACTGTTGCGCAAGTTCCTCGACCCCGTCAACAGAGCGATGCTCACCTTCTTTCGTAACGAGCGAGGCATGCGACTTGATCCCCAAGACCTGGAAGAAGCTGCACGGCGAGGAGACTTCGCACAAGTGGAGCTGTTTCGTGAGTTGGATTTGGTTGATGAGACAGAAAGCGGCGCAATTGATATCGTCGCGGTGCGAGGAGACTATCCAATGCTCCAGCTGCTGTGTAGAGATGTGGATCGTCCTCACTGGACGACGCGAGCCATGGATGGCGCAGCGGAAGGAGGCTTTTTGGAGATTGTTCGGTATCTGCATCAACTCGGCGCACCCTGCACGCGCCTAGCGATAGATTTTGCAGCACGGAACGGCCACCTCGATGTCGTGCGGTTCCTGTTCGAGCAGCGTCATGAGGGCTGCTCTGAATATGCGTTTTTCTGGGCAAGTGAGGGTGGCCACGAGAAGGTTGTCCAGTATCTCACCCTGAAGATGGCGTCATGTGATATCTCCAAGTGTATGAGAGTGGCTCTGGAGCGTGGACACGGCAGCATTGTCAGAGTTCTTGAAAATTATCGAGCTGCGAATAATAAACTTTGTGCCGTCTAGCGATCTTCAAGTGCTTCGAGGCGTCGTCGACAACAAGCCGAAGAACTGACGAGGCAGGAGGCATCCCTCGGTCCGGAAAGCTGTATTGTATCGATCCATACATCGTCGTACCCTCTTGATAGCACAGTTCCCTGTCCGAGCCAAGAACATGCATGCAAGGCCATGTCTGGCTGGAAAGATGGTCCTAGCCCACGACCAATGACGAGAAAGGCGGGTCTTGGCCTAGGTTCTCGGATACGTCGATTCGCTCGAAGAGCTCGTGCGTTGGTTATAGCTGTTGGTAGTTTCCGATTGTGCAGTCGATAACCAAGTGCTGTCAAGAGAGACGGAGGGGAGTAGTATTGAGCACAACGCATGACATTACGTCAAGACGTTCGTGGTTGGTTGTGTACCCATTCCGGTTGACTTAGGATACCATGCCTGTCCATTTTCGTAATTTACCAAACTACAGCACCTACGCCTACGATAGGTATTGGGACGGTGCGTGGGTGTCGAGAGTGCGCTGAGGATGCACTGCGTGAGGCTATGGACGTGCGAGTGGCTCGTTGCGCAGCGCCATCGCATGCGAAGCCTCGTCGATCCGTCGGTCGGTCCGTTGACGGCGCATGATCATGAGTGAGTGTGAGTGTTGTACCTTGTTTTGTGTTGATGAATACCGTCTTTTGAAGGGTCTAACCAACCTCATGTGGACCACACCCGTGGACTCTCATTGGTCCATCGCGTTAGTCCGCGGCGCTTCCTTTACCAGAGGAGGAAGAGCAGGGCAATGAAGATGGCAATGAACGACGAAGGAAGGAAGGCGAGGAAGCGGATGGCGTGGTCGCTGACGCATGGAGTAGTACGTCGCGTGTGTTGCATTCCGTCGAGGTGAATACAGTGGTACGACAAGGGACATGGGATGTCAGACACGACCCGCAGTCCCATGTCCTGCGGGTCGTGTCATGACCTCGAGTACGCATTATTGCCTTCCGTGGAGAATGAGCCCGTTCGTTGGTGTGACCGCGTGCCTTGCGGCTGCTGAGCTGTGGGATCTACTATATGATGTATGCATTGGTTGGCGTGCACACTGTGGCCCTGGTTTCCTCTCACATCTTGGGCTCATCGTGTTGAGGAAAGCTTCAGACCCTAGAAGTGAGTCGCTCGTGTTCCTCTGTGCCATCTCGTTTTCTTTTGAATCTCCTGGTCGCTGGTCTCGCCTCGTGTTCCCATGGTCTTGCGTTCGATCCAATTGCTGCACTCGCGTGTTGCTCAGGACCCTCCTCACGCCTCGGTCGTCGACTTGCCAGGCGAGTCGCATGGATGGCGCCAGTCGCCTCGTACCTCGGACTTCGAGACACGAGAAGGAATGGAAATCCTGTGGCTCACACACATGGCCTCGACGATCTCTCCTCGCCTGTCTGTCCTGCATGTTGCTCCTGAGGATGATGGCTTGGGGTCATGTGGTCCACATGGCTCTTATCCAATGGGTTCAGTACAGTCGAAGGTCTCAGTTGGGGAGAGTTCGATAGAAGATGGAGACGTCGAGCCTCAGGCGAGTGCGCGATGACGCAGTGGAAGCCGATGCCACGCACGTGGCGAAGAGACGGAAGACGTTGGTGACACGAGAAGAGGAGTCGACGGCGACGAGTGTTCATGTGGACCAAGGAGACACAGGAGACCTGATTGAAAGACAAGACGAGGCTTCTGAAGAGCGTGGGGATGAGGAAGAGCTGCAACTGGCGGTGGAGCGATGTGAGTTTGAGCGAGTGAGAGATCTGCATGACGTGCTATCGAGGGATCCAGCGTGGCAGTGTGATGGCGAAGCGATGAAGAGAGCAATCGAGGTCGGCGAGACGGACTTTGTGACATGGCATTTGGAGCATTGTTCTGTGAATGAGGTATCACGACTGATGCTGGTGGCAGCCGAGTGTGGTCAAGTGGAGATCCTTGAGCATTTGTGGTCGTTTGAGAGTGGTAATATTCGGGAGGAGGTGGTGCAAGAGTCTGCACTTGCGGCTGTGAAAAAAGGTTCACTAAAAGCTATGCGTTGGTTCCATGAGAACGTGAAGTTGGCATTGCCGACAGGATCATTAACGGTTGCGTCGGAATATGGTCACTTGGATGTGGTGCAATGGCTGCATACGAATCGGAGTGAAGGGTGTACGACATATGCGATGAACAAGGCCGCATCGAATGGTCATTTGAATGTAGTGCAGTGGCTGCATGCGAATCGGAGCGAGGGGTGTACGACATATGCGATGAACAAGGCCGCTAAGAATGGTCATTTGGATGTGGTGCAGTGGCTGCATGCGAATCGGAGCGAGGGGTGTACGACATATGCGATGAACAAGGCCGCTAAGAATGGTCATTTGGATGTGGTGCAATGGCTACATGCGAATCGAAGTGAAGGGTGCACAACTGATGCGATGACTGTCGCCGCTTGGAATGGTCATTTGGCTGTGGTTCAATGGCTACATACGAATCGGAGTGAAGGGTGCACTACTAGTGCGGTGGATTGGGCCGCTAAGAACGGTCACTTGGATGTGGTGCAATGGCTACATGCGAATCGGCGTGAAGGGTATACGACTTTGGCGATGGATTTGGCCGCTTGGAATGGTCATTTGGATGTGGTGCAATGGCTACATGCGAATCGGCGTCCAGAGTGCACGACTAGTGCGATGAATAGTGCCGCTAAGAATGGTCATTTGGATGTGGTGCAATGGCTACATACGAATCGGAATGAGGGGTGTACGACATATGCGATGAACAAGGCCGCATGGAATGGTCACCTGGCTGTGGTGCAATGGCTACATGCGAATCGGAATGAAGGGTGTACGACTGATGCGATGAATAGTGCCGCTAAGAGTGGCCACTTGGCTGTGGTGCAATGGCTACATGCGAATCGGAGTGAAGGGTGTACAATTGATGCGATGGATTGGGCCGCTGAGAATGGCCATTTGGCTGTGGTTCAATGGCTACATGCGAATTGGAGTGAAGGGTGTACGACTCAAGCGATGGATATGGCCGCATTGAATGGTCATTTGGCTGTGGTGCAGTGGCTGCATGCGAATCGGAATGAAGGGTGTACGACATATGCGATGAACAAGGCCGCTAAGAATGGTCATTTGGACGTGGTGCAATGGCTACATGCGAATCGGAGTGAAGGGTGTACGACATATGCGATGAACAAGGCCGCTAAGAATGGTCACTTGGATGTGGTGCAATGGCTACATGCGAATCGGAGTGAAGGGTGTACGACACATGCGATGGATTGGGCCGCTGAGAATGACCATTTGGCTGTGATGCAATGGCTACATGCGAATCGGAGTGAAGGGTGTACGACATATGCGATGAACAAGGCCGCTAAGAACGGTCACTTGGATGCGGTGCAATGGCTACATACGAATCGAAGTGAAGGGTGTACGATTAGTGCGATTGATTGGACCGCTGAGAATGGTCACTTGACTGTCCTCGAGTGGTTGATCCGAAATCGGACCGAAATCGGCCGATCTGTTATGAATCTCGCTGATGCAATCTATCGTCGTCAAATTCCAATTGTAAAGGCTCTCTACGACCGTCCGGATCTGATGAGTTGGCCTCGGCCTCCCCACGCGAATATCCTCTTCAACCTCTTTCTGTCCAACCACCCAGCTGATATTTCTATCTTCAGATATGTCGCGAACATTCGACGGATGCGCTATCGTCTGGATGCTGCAGACAACCCTTATGATGCGAGCGAAGGCGATGTTGAGTCTGCTGGCGGCCGAAAACTCGACTTGATATTGCCGACAACAGTGTCCAAGATTTGCGAAAGTCACAACATTCCCAACCTGTGTGGTTATATCATCTCTGACTTCTTTGTTGGTGATGCCCGCAGACGACATGGTCATGAGGATGCTCTTAAACGAGGTTGGGTGCATTGGTTGTGGTGCTTTTCAGGCCAGCCAAGTCGAGATGTGGTGATGCTTGCCGAGGGTGGAAACCTTGCTGGAGCGTGTGTGCTGCACGATCGTCTCAAATGTGCTGATCGCCTTCAATGCAGTAAACGGTTCATGTATTTGACGATGGCAAACGGCGACCTGGAATACGTCAAGTGGCATATCCTCAAGTGCGATGGACACTCGTTACAGGAGTGGTTGCACATTGCAGTATGGACAGGTCGTGTGGACGTCATTGACTGGATGCGTGCAAATGCTCAGTCAGCTGTAAGCAGAATATCCGATGGGAGGTCGTACAAGATGTTTCATTCGCTCGATGTATCGTTTGTGGAAGTCGCGGAGCGTTTCAAGTCAGAGGTTATGACTGCAGAGGCCAACCGTGACAGCTACTCAGTCAATCAAACGAACATGAATGTCATACACGGGCTGCCTGTTTCGGGATCCTTCGCAGACATCACTGTGACAGGTCTTTATGGTGCGATCGTTAATGGACATCTCGAGATCCTCTGCCAAGTCTACGAGAACCGGCCAGACTTAGAGAAATGGCCCACGCTTGAAGACGGTCCCGAAGTATTGCGACAAATCCTCCATCCAGACAATAAGAAAATGCTCACCTTTTTTCGTCATGAGCGGGGCATGCGACTTGAAACTCGCGACTTGAACGAGGCCGCGATCCGAGGAGATACGACTCGAGTGAAGATGATTCACGAGCTGGATCTCGCGAGTTCGACGACCTTTGCGTTTGATATTGCAGCTGTGCGAGGCGACGATGTGATGCTAGAAATACTGATCGAAGGTGTGGACAACCCGCGATACTCAACTCGAGCGATGGATGGAGCGTCTGAGGAAGGTATCTTGTCAATGGTCGAGTATCTACACAGACGTGGTGCATCGTGCACACGTCGGGCGGTTGATCTGGCCGCGAGAAACGGCCACCAGAAGGTCGTCGAGTATCTTTGTGAGAATCGTCGAGAGGGTTGCTCTGAGTGGGCGATGTACTGGGCCAGTGCGTGCGGTCACGAGAGTGTTGTCCGGTATTTGGTATCAAAACGGGTGAGGTGTGACGTAGACAAATGTGTGGTGATGGCGAGAACCTATGACCATCAAGAGATCGTTGCTATTCTCGAATCATATCGAGCCGTACTTGAACAAACTCATCTTCCGCAGCGCTCTTCGAGATATATGGCCCGTCGACGACGTCAAGTATTCGGCGTTCGGTTTGATGTGTCACTCAGTCACGTGGTTTATCGTGAGCTTGAGCGCGACTTATGGCCAAAGGGGATGCCGAGTGACTTGCAACCGGGTGTTCCAGTGCCTCCGCTCCCTGCACTTGAGTCCAGTTTGCCAATCGATTGGTATTTTGATGATGACGATATTGGCGTTGAGCTCAGCGATGATAGTGGACTGCCGCCTTTGCCGTCTCTCGATGACGAACACTTCTTTCCGTACTCTTTGCCCGAATGAAGATCGATAACGCGCGTGGCTGTCTCGTTTTCAGCTAGGACAATATCTTTGGAGTAGACGAATCGATCCTAGTGTGGCTTGTCGTGATGATATGAGTAGAACAAGTCGGGGCATGTATCTATGGTGTTATTGATAACAAGATAAAAGCAACAACACTTGCTTGCCAGGTGAGCCATGATAAGGACCCTTAAAGGGTCGTAGATCCTTGAAGTTCAGAGCATCAAGTAGGGCGACGTTGATGTCACATGAACCAGTTTGTCGCCATTCTCGATGCCCACGTGACAGAGTTGATGGACACTACGCCCGTTCTGGTCCTACCATTGCGCCACCGTGGTGCTAGGGTAAGATCATCTGCGAGTTACCAGCGCTCCACTGGGCCGACTGGGACTCCTGACTGCACACACACGACGCATTTGAATCCCAGCAAGTCGCTCCATCCACAGCACTCGTGGCTGCACTCGGCTCTATCTGTGGTTGCTGCTGTTTGCTCTAGTGGATGGGCTGCTGCCGACTCCACTCGACGTGGTCTCGATGCTTGATGGAACGGAAGATGGCGACTGGCTGGATGCGTGCCCGCGCGAGTCAATTGTGCCGTCGCTATAAGAATGTAGTCGGCTGGGGAAACACCTCCGTGGGATTACGAAAAGACCCCTTCGGAAGAAGAGTTTGTGAGAGAGATGTATTTGCGTTGCTCTCATAAACCATTCTAAGATACCGTGGGATTTGCATCGAATAATTGCTTCAAGAGAGAACTGCGCTGTGGCCCTTTTTTCTTTTGGTCTTTTGCTCATAGTACACTCCACTGTTGTAATCGCGTCCGGACGCTACCTACTCTGTTTCCTAATCTTGTTTTTCTTCTCTCTTGCTATTCACAAACGCCACTCACCATGCTTGTTTTATCTTCCTAGGCCTTATCACGGCGTCTTCATATTTGCTTCGTTGCTTCCACTTCTTCATCTTCCTCGTCGTCGACCTTCTCTGTCCAACGGCGCTGGCTCCTGGTCGCCTCAGCGCGTCCTCCACTTCACGTCACGATCGTTGGACTTACTGCTACAGTTTACTTGTACATCTCGCGTCCATTTCACACTTGCTCTCGCTTCCTCCACTCGCCTCGACACTCCAAATCACCGCACACGCTGCACCAGATCCGACTCGACAGATCACATTTGTCCCGGGGCATTACGCAGACCCAAGCCGAGACCACTGCCTGTAGCAAACGCACCACCGTTGAACGCACCGTTGCCCATGCCACCCACCGACGAGGAACCAGGCATCGACGCCGAGCGGAACATCATCCCGTGTGGAGGAGGCAACGTACCCTGCATCAGAGGATGCGATGGCGGCTCAAAGCCCATGTCCAGGTTCAGATCCATGTGCGGGAAGCGCTTGAGGATTCGCGCCGTGATGCGTCGACCGCCCGACGTGTTCTTCATCGCCACAAGGTGTGGACGGATGGCCTTGACGAGCGCCAAGCACTGATCCTCGCTGGCCACACAGAGAGCGCGCTGGACCACGTAGTTGGCGAACTGGTCCTGCAACATCTTTTGCATCTTTGGGCACGTCGTGATCTCGTCAATGTACTGCGTCAACACGACCGGTGGCGCCTTCTCTAGGACTTCTCAATCACGTTCGAGCTGAACTTGTGGATGGACAGTTCGAAGACGTTGCCCCATGGCTTGACAATCACACCGTACGCTTCTTCAGCCGTGCACGAGTCCAAGACGTACTGCACGACGTAGTTGCCGTACGGATCCTGCATCCACTGCATCGCCTGCTTCGCCACCTGCGTACGAACCTCACGCTTCTGCGTGTCATTGGCCGCATCCAGACACCGCTGAAGCACACAGCAGCCGTGACGATGAGTACCGACCGTTGTACACTCCTTGCACACGGCGTCGAACACAAACTGGTTGTACTCCGGCTTCATGAACTGCAACGCGCGCTGGATCACGTGGTTCCCGTTCGAGTCGATACACAGACGAACCGTATCGTCCTTGAGCGCCTCGACAATCAAATCAGGAAGGTTCACGCGACGCCACTCGTTAGTACCATCGCTGTCCAACGCCACGACTTTGGCCGACGTCGCACACACTTCCACCACCTTCTGCACCGAACGCCGAGCGCGTACCATGTCAGATTCAGCGCCGCTGCCACCACGTTGCCACGCACAAGACGAAGGCCGAAGGCTTTGGAGGCTTCGCACGCTCAACGATCTTCTGGAAGAGGTAGTTGCCGAACGGATCGACCGACCGACCGACTGACTCGCCGTAGATCGCTGCGTGAGGCTACGGGCGCGCGTGGGGCTCGTTGTGCAGCGCCATCGCATGCCAAGCCGCGTCGATCCGTCGGTCGATCGGTCCGTTGACGGTGCATCCTCATGATCAGAGTGGCTGAGTGGGTGTGAGTGTTGTACCATGTTTTGTGTCAAAGCGTACCGTCGTTTGACGAGTCTAACCAACCTCATGTGGACCACACGCGTCGACTCTCATTGGTCCATCGCGTTAGTCCGAAAGGTTAGACCTCGCCGCTTCCGTTGATCCAGAGGAGGAAGAAGAGGGCAATGGAGGAAGATGGCAATGAACGACAAAGGAAGGAAGGAAGGAAGGGAAGGCGGATGGCATGGTCGCTGACGCATTGGCATGGCATGGCACTCACGTATTGCATTGCATCGAAATGGATCCCGTGGTGAAAACGAGGGACATGAGGTATGGATCACGCGCAGTTGCACATCCACGTGCAGTCGTCGAGGACCCGACGTACGATACCACGTACGATACCCACCGCGTGAGGTGGCGCGTGCTGGAGACAGAGAGGAGTGAACAACGCATCTCCACGCCACGGCAGAGGAAGACAGACAGCAGTGCCTCCGGACGTGCTAGAGCGGCGCTCTCGTCTGATCTGGTGCTTGTCTGGTCTGGTGTGGACGCTATGGTATCCTTTGCGTTGGTTCGCCGTACACCGCGCGGCTGTTGAGCTGTGGGGATCTGTACTGTGTTGGACGGGTTGGTTGGCGTGCACACTGTGGTGTTATGGTTTCCTCTCCGACTCTCTATTTCTCGTTGGGCTCATACTGTCGTGCGAGGGAAGCTCGGGACCCAAGAAGCGTGCCACTCATGTTCTTCTGCTTTGAATCTCCTGGTCAGCGGTCTCGACTCGGGTTCCTATGATCTTGGCTTCGATCCAATTGCTGTACTCGCGTGTTGCTCCGGACCCTCGTCATGCGTCGATCGTTGGCATGCCAGTCGAGTCGCATGGATGGCTCAGAGTCGCCTCCTATAACACGAGTCAGGGAGACACGGGAAGGAATGGGATCCCTGTGACTCATCAGACACGCATGGCCTCGATGCTCTCATCGCCTGTCTGTCTGTCTGTTTGTCCTGCCCCTCGAGGCCATGTGGTCCACATGTCTAATACCCAGTGGGTTCATCAGTTCAGTCCAAGGTCTCCGCTAATTGGGGGAGTTGAGTGGAAGATGGAGACGTCGAGCGTCAAGCGAGTGAATGATAATGCCGTGGAAGCCGATGCTACGCACGTGACGATGACACGGGAGGCGTTGGAGACACGAGAGGAGGAGGAGGCGACGGTGGCGTGTGTTCGTGTGGACCAAGGAGACACAGCAGACCTGATTGAAAGACAAGCCAAGGCATCGGAAGAGCGTGGGGATGAGGAAGAGCTGCGACTGGCGGTGGAGCGATGCGACTTTGAGCGAGTGAGAGATCTGCATGACGTGCTATCGAGGGATCCGTTGTTGCGGTGTGATGGGGAGGCGATGAAGAAAGCAATTGAGATCGGCGAGACGGAGTTTGTGAGATGGCATTTGGAGCATTGTTCGGTGAATGAGGTATCACGACTGATGCCAGTGGCAGCTGCGTACGGTCAAGTGGGGATTCTTGAGCGTTTGTGGCCGTCTGAGAGTGGTAGTGTTCGGGAGGAGGTGGCGCAAGCGTCTGTGCTTGCGGCCGTGAGGGGTGGTTCATTGGAAGCTGTGCGTTGGTTCGACGAGAAGATGAGCTGTGCATGGCCATCAGACGCATTAGATGTTGCATCGGAACGTGGTCACTTGAGTGTAGTGCAGTGGCTACATGCGAGTCGGAGTGAAGGGTGTACGACCGGTGCGATGGACTGGGCCGCCAGGAATGGTCATTTGGATGTGGTGCAATGGCTGCATGCGAATCGGAGTGAAGGGTGTACGACTAATGCGATGGACTGGGCCGCCAGGAATGGTCATTTGGATGTGGTGCAATGGCTGCATGCGAATCGGAGCGAAGGGTGTACGACGGATGCGATGGATGGTGCCTCTCAGAGTGGTTATTCGGCTGTGGTGCAATGGCTGCATGCAAATCGGAGTGAAGGGTGTACGAGTAAAGCGATGGTTTGGGCTGCTGAGAATGGTCACTTTGAAGTCCTTGAGTGGCTTGTTCGAAACCGATCAGAAACCAAAAGCCCAGACACTATTCTATGTCACGCAATTAAACACCGCCAACTTCGAGTCGTGAAGGCACTCTTAGATCGAGACGAGATGAGAAGTTGGCCACAACCGGATCACGCAGACATCCTCTTCGACCTCTTTCGATCCAAAAACACCATTGACGCATCTATCTTGGAGCATATTGTGAGTACACGACACCAGCGCTATCGTCCAGATGCTGCGGACAACCCGTACGCTGAGTATGAGGCCGATGCCGATGGCGATGCCGATGAACTCGGCTCGGATTCGATATTATTGACATCGGTGTCCAAGATCTGCGAACGACACAACGTTCCCAACTCGTGTGGTCATATCATAACGGATTTTGCATTTGGAGACGATTCTACCCGTATGCTTAGTCACGAGATGCACTGGTTGTTCGGCTCTTCGAGACGGTCAAGTCGAGACGCGGTGTTGCTGGCAGAGGGTGGTGACCTTGCCAGAGCGCGTTGGCTTCCCAATCGTCTCAAGCGCACTGACCATCTTCACTGCAGTAAACGGTTTCTGTACTTGACTGTGGCATGTGGTGAGCTGGAGTTTGTGAAGTGGCATATGCTCAAGTGCGATGTTCATTCGCTGGTGGAGTGGCTGTACGTTGCTGTATGGGTTGGCCGTATGGACGTGATCGAGTGGATGCGCGACCTAGAAGATCGGCCTGGTGTAAATGACATCTCTGGTGATTTGGCCTCACAGATGTTCAATTCGCTTGATGCGTCATTTTTGGAAGTGGCGGAACGTTTCGGGTCAGAGGTCATGGTAGCGTAGGCTGACGAGCTCAGTCGCAGGATCAATGGAAACGACTTGAGTGCTATACATGGGGATATTTCTTGCATATCATTCGCAGGTGTACCCGAGGTTGCGAAGTGGCCCAAGGCGAAGACGGCCCCGAAGAGCTGCGGAGGATTCTCTGTCCAGACAATATCAGATGCTTGCCTTCTTTCATCGTAAGCGAGGTATTCCACTCAAGTCTCAAGACTTGGACGAAGCTACGATCGGCGGCAATTTGAGTCGAGTGATGTTGACTCGTGAACTGAAACTCGTGGACTCGATGAGGCTTGCTGTTGATATCGCAACTGTGCGAGGCGATGAGGAGATGCTCTAAAAACTGGTCGAAGGTGTGAACAATCCACGATATTTGGCACGAGCGATGGATGGAGCGTCCGAGGAAGGTTTTTTATTGATGGTCGTAAATCTAAACAGATTGGAGCATCGTGCACACGACGGGCGATTGATCTGGCCACCAGTGAGAGGATTGCTCTGAGAGGGCGATGTACTGGGCCGGTGTGTGCGCACAAGAGTGTTGTCCGGTATTTGGTATCAAAACGAAAGAGGTGTGACGTGGACAAGTGTGTGGTGATGGCGAGAACTCATGGCCGTCAACAGATCGTTGACATTCTCGAAGCGTACCGACACTTACTTGATCAAACTCTTGCTTGTCAGCGCTCTTCGCGATATGACCTATCGACGACGACAAGTGTTCGGCGTTCGGTTTGATGCGTCACTCAGTCATGTGGTGTATCGTGAGCTTGAGCGAGAAATGTGGCCAAAGGTTGTACCAGCGCGTCCGCTATCTGATTTAGCACTTGAGTCCAGTTTGCCAATTGATTGGTATTTTGATGAGGACGATATTGACGTTGAGCTCCGCGATGATAGTGGGCTGCCGCCTTTGCCGTCTCTCGATGACCAACACTTCTACTATCCGTACGCTTTGCCCGATCTCGCCGCGGTCTACGGGAATCCACATTTCTTGCAGGACAGCGCCGCCGTGTTAAGCGATCCAGGGCTCCAAGAAATGAGGATTTCGTGCGATGACGAGTCGTGCTTCTTCGGTGCAGGCTATCAGGAGCAGGTAGGCTGTACTGTAAGCGGCTTATATGGCGCGATCATCAATAATCACGTTGACATCGCCAGGCACATCTACGAGAATCAACAAGAGCTAGCAGACTGGCCAAAAACTGAAGGCGGCGCCGAAGTCCTACGAAAGATTCTCCATCCAGGGTATCTCGAGATGCTTCGATTTTTTCGTCAAGTCAAAGGTATGCAACTCGAGGCTCGCGACTTGGTCAAAGCGGTCGCGCATGGAGGTTCACTCGAGTGGAGCTGATTTGTAAGCTGGATCTTGCTTATTCGACCTGTGATGCAGTTGACCTTGCAGCTGTTCGAGGAGACCTCAGAATGGTTGGGGTACTACTAAAAAATATGCGAAATCGACGATTCACAGCTCGAGCGATGGATGGAGCTGCTGAAGAAGGCCACTGGTGGTTGTCAAATATTTGCATGAGCTGTGAATCTGGCGTCGAGAAGTGGACACACGGAGGAGGTCAAGTTTCTATGCAGCACCGACAAGAAGGCTGTTCGTCGTGGGCGATCTACTGGGCCAGTGTATGTGGACACGAGAGCGTTGTTCGATATCTGACTGCAATTTCCGCTCCATGTGACGTGGGCGTGTGCGTGGCAGCAGCCTCAGCGCAGGGTCACTACCACATTGTCCACGTTCTCGAAGCATATCGAGCATATCACGCTCAAATGTACAGAGTCTCCAAGAGAGATGTTCGCTCTTCGACGAACATGCGACCGGTGACTCCAGTCCCGATGACACCAGTTAATACTGCGCCAAGTCGGGTGGTCTGCTCGGAGATGGTGAGTCACCTGTGGGCAGAGTGCATGTCGAGTGATAGGAAGGAATCCTAATGGGAGACCATCGACGCTGTACGATCAACCCAACCCAAACTATAGTATACTGTCAATGGAGTGGAATAATAATATAGATAATTATCCACTGTCGTATTCGCTTTGCGCGTCCTGAGAAGCCCACGAGCACCATGTGCACTTGCATGTGCCTCACAAAGCGTTATCTGTTGACCCAGTCTCCACCCCTGCTTTCGATATCAAGAGGAGTAGTATGTGACGTGAACAAGTGTGTGACAGTCGCAAGAACAAAAACCATCAAGAAAGTCACCTATATTCTCAGCTCATACCGAGGCAGATGGAAGCGATCAAACTCATCTCCTCGCCGCTCCTCAAGATACATGGCGCGCTGGGGAAGCACCTTCGTATGAAGGTCTTCAAGTCCTCGGACGAAAGATTGATGCATTGCTTTCGTAACCTGAAGTTGATTGCTCGTAAAAAAAAAAATCGTATCGATAGACTGAGGCCACTTTGCAGTCATTTGGGCGGATTGTTGTTGTGAATGTGACTTAGAAGAGTATTGTTGGTGCGTTGCTTTGTATGAGATGAAAGGATCAACTAGTTTTCATTACTGGAAGAAGTACAGTAGATATATGCATGACGATACTCGTCTCGAGTTAAGGCGCTGCTGAGCCAGCCGCAGGAGATTCGTAGATCTGGTAATGCGAGTGCGAGCGACCACGTGTTCGGCTGAGGTTGCGGCTTCGAGCGGCGCTACTAGGAGTTCGGGCACTGCGACGCGACTGACGATCGCGACGCACACGAGCACGTTCCTCTTCGGCTTCCTTCTTACTGCACAACATGCCGTTCTTGCGCGTGTCGAGGCCGATGAGCATCAACATCAAGACGACACAGCAGCCAGCCAACGCGTACATGTAGAAGTACTCGTGGTTGGCGCTGGTTTCCGCGTGGGTGCGGATGTAGAGCGACCACACAGGGATGAGGAAGAAGACCATGAAGTAGCCAGTCGTGTAAAGCACACGACGCTTTGTCGTGAAGAGACCAACAGCCGTGACCCACAAAACCGACGACAAGCCAAGACCAACGAAGAAGTAGAGCAGCAGACTCACGATCTGCAACATCAGGAACTCTGAATCTTCCTCCCACGTGCGTGTCTGGACGTTGAAGCCGATGATGATGCTGAAGACCAGCACCGGTACGAGAGAGAAGACCAAAATACGTCGGTGATCCACACGGTCGATGAAAAAGAACGAGAACAACGCGCCCAAGAACTGCATGCCCATACAGTTGATGAACATGTACTGGCCATCCGTAAAAGTGCGGTACGCCTGCGAGAGGTACATGTTCATTGGACCGAACAAGAAAGCCGAAACCAAGATACAGAAGAGACCGACGAAGAACTTGAGGACCGAATCACCGCCCTCATCTTCCATCGATTCCTCAGCGCGGATCGACTTGACTTCCTCTTGGACACCTTCCTTGCGTCGAAGCACGGCCAGACAACGTTCAAGTACTTCCAAGCCTTCACGGTTGTACACCCAGTATGGACTCTCTGGGAAAATGTAGACTGCTGGTGTGACAACCGAAAGCACCACAGTGCTCACGAACACTTGCCAGACCCAGCCGAGCGAATTGTTCGAGAACATGAACCACGCGCCCGCGAGAGTACCGGTGATGAAGCCAAGACCAAGCAATAGCAACGCCTTGCCACGCATTTCGCGCGTCGAAACTTCGAAAATGTACATCGCGATAGTCGGTAAGATCAAACCAACCGCGACGCCAACTAGACCGAAACCAGGGTAAAGGAAGCCTTCACCCATGTTCTGGACAGCACTGAGAGCGATCATACCCAAAATTTCCAGGATACCACCGCACACGATTGTCAAACGGCGACCAATGAAAAAGTTCAGGGCACCCGAGATAAGCACACCACCCGCACACGTGAAGTAGAACAAGTAGGTGAGAGTACCATCGCCGGCCTTGCCATCAAGGAGCTCGTACGATGCCGCGTAACTGACGAAATCTGGGTACGTTTCCAAGGTCGTGAAGAGGTAGAACAACCAACCACAGCCGATACCACCCAACATTCCCATGTACGCAGCAAGCGAGAATGCGTACTGCGAAGACGCGGACACCACTTCAGAGAAACCCTTATTGTACATCATACGAGTCTGAATCACGTTGAGGAACGGAATGCCAGACATGATGAACAGCGGGATAATCATCGCCGTACAGAAGATAAAGTCGAACAAGAAGGCGAGATCTCTGAACATACCTATCGAAGCGATCGATGAGTTGTGGAAACTCCACATTCGAGCCATTTCGTTGATACCGTAGAGCGAGGCCATGTAACCGAAAAACAAAGCCAGGGAGGATCGGAAAGACGCGCCCAAGTAGTGCGACGACACGAAGAACGCCACAGCGGCAATGACGATGGTGATGAGGTACATGGAAGCACGGTACACTGGGTGCATACGCCCAGTCACGTTCACAGCTCCGATCAAGCCAAGCAAAAACACAGTGGCGACCGCTGCACCGAACACGAGGGCAACCGTAACTGTTTGCCACTTCAGAGTGACAACGTACCACAACAGCAGGAAGTGACGGCATTCACGAAGGATCACAGTGAAGCGAGCAATAGGCTTCGAGTTGTGGAAGAGCTTGAGGTCACCCTTCCACCATCCAATCCAGCCATTCGACATCACAGGGTCTCTGTCCTCGTAGGATTCCGAGGCGTACATCCACTTGGCCCACGCTCCAATGTCAACCTTCGTCTTTTCCCAGTCGAGACCATCCGTGTTGAAAACAAACGGCGAAAGCAACCACAACACCGCGATGACCCAAATGGCGAAAGTCTGCACGCCAAACCCTTGCGAGGTTTGACAAAACAGGAAGTACGTCGACTTGTTGTCCTCTGGATCTTCGTCACAAATGTGGAACTCACCGAAAGCCATGTAGACAAGACACAGACCCACCAGTTCGAACGCTTTGCGGTAGTGAGAGCCGGCATAGGCCTTCCATAGCAGCACAAAAGTCTCACGAGTGATCTTGAAACCACGGCCAGTAGCCTTGTACTGTGCTTCACCGTGCAACAAGTTGTTATCGAAGTAGTGCATCGTGGTACCAACGGTGAACACGAAGAAAGCCGGGCCAGCAGTGATGACCATCTCCACAAATCGCACGAAACCACGACGAAGACCCATTTCACCAAAGTAGACAGCAACCAGAGGCAGCGAGAGGAACAAACCAGCCTGAATGTAGTACTGAGTGTTCACAACCGAATCGGCATCATTGAAGACACGCTTGTCGAACTTCTCTTGGGTATGCGCCTTGATAATGTCCACCTTGTCCATGTTGATGATGATATCACGCTGCACACCAGCCAGAGCGATGTAGACCTTGCAGTACATGTACACGAAGGTCGTGACGATCGTCATCCACGTCGCAAAGTAGAATCCCGTGTGCGAGTAGTACATCGAGTTCAATCGGAAAAAGTCGAGGAACTGACCCATACGGTGAGCTTCACGAGCCAGCGAAGTTTCACCGGCGCCGTTCGCAAGCTTGCCTTCGAACATGGAAATCTGGGACAGCGCCACGTCACGACCCTTACCACACTGCATGAATTCAACGTGCGTCACAACGCCACCACGAAGCGTACAGTTGAAACCAGCAAAGACATCTTCCGACAAGTTGATACCCTTACTGGCCTTGGACAAACCGCCGCGAGTAATCGACATGATCTTATCGAAAACATCAGGATGGCCGTAGTGCATACGAACATAAAGAGGGTTCGCAAGAACACGCTGAGAAAGAGTCACAAACACCAATTCCTGCCACGTCTTGAACTTGGCGAGCGATGAAGCGTTACCGGTGAAAATGTGTTCACGCATACCAATGATCGTCACTGGCTTTCGCGATGGATGCAGGTCCGCCGTTCGCAACAGCTGAGGCATCTTCAAGCACTCTTCGAAGTAGTGTTCCTGGTTCATATCAATCGTCTGGATGAATTCACCACGAGTGAACTGCAAAGCATTGTTCTGGTTTTCTGGCTTGCCTTCACCAAGGATTGGGTCACCAGGAAGCTGGTAACGGTAGACCTCGGCGATCTCACCATTTTCACTCTTGATCAAAACTGAATCGAACATCTTGTCTCCGTTCTGAGTGTCGATCGTGTCAACATACGCCACACGAAGGTTCGGGTACTCGCGGAGCAAGTAGTCGATGTCATCAGCTTGTTGCTTGCCTTCACGTCGGTGCTTGCCGTACACCTGACAAGCGCAAATGTACGAGAACTTCAAACGAACCATGTCTTGCAACTGTGCCTGCTTCTGCTCAGCCGACTTGTTTGGGTTGGAGCCAACCTCGAGCCAGTGAAGAATCTTGATCGCATCTTCATACATCATCATACCCTGAACGGTACGTGCCAGAGTCTGACCACGGTAGGACGCCCACAAACGAATCTCCTGTGGGTGTTCACGTTGAGCCTCTTCTGCACTGCTCACATCCATACGTTCCAAGAAATTCTCCCACTCCTCAGGGTGAATCTTGCTCAGGTACTTCAAAATCGTCAAGTTCTTACCGTCTTCTTCCACCTTGGCGAAAATTGGATGGTTGACCAACGGGTTGTTCAACTCTTCCAACGAGAACAATACAGTTTCAGCGTAAAACGGAGTCACGACGGAGAACGAACGCATCTCCTTGATGGAGTTCAGCTGAGGAATCTCCATCACCAAAGACTTCATGAAGAAACCGAGACGGCGTTCAGCTTCACCACAGCGTGGCATCGCTTCCGATCTTTCCAACGAGAGGAGCAAGCAAGCACGCGTAGCCGCTCCCATCGCCGTGTCACTGTAGAACAAATTCACAAGACCACGAGAAGCGAAAAGGTAGCCATTGCCGCTTGAGCAGAACTTGGTGTTGCCAAACTTGCGCTGCAACGCAGGGTCCGCACAGAACGCTTGCATCGTGTTCAAGAATGCTTCCATCTTGCTGACAAAGTTGCGAATCACACCAATGTTGTGAACGCGGACCGATGGCATATGCTGCGATGGAACCTCTGGGTCCTCCAAGTCCAAGATCGATTCCAACAACTCGACTGCTGCCGAACGAAGGCGTGGAAGTTCACGAACATTGAACGACTTCATGAAGCCACCAGAAGAGCAAATGTCTTCAATAATACGGAAGCCATCAAGCACATCCGCATCGTCATTACCGAAAAGAGCGCTGAGAACGAAAGAACTTGCGGTGAAGAAACTTCGGATAGCCGAAAGGCAATCACTCTCAACAAGAGCCACACGCATCTGGGACTCGCCCTTGCCTTCCTTTGCCGTTCGGATAGCCAATTCCATGGCCTCACCAAGTTTACCAGCAGACAAGAACACAGGCTCAAAGACTTCACCGTTGCTACGGATGTCATACTGGAGAATGGCTGCCTCCTTGTCATCGAGCAAGTCTCCTTCGCGGAAGGAGTTCACGATTTCATTCCATACCACCACGAAGCGAAGCATCATCTGGGACTCGTAAGCAGCGGCGACGATACTAGCACGAGAGTTTTCGGAGTTGTGGTTCGCAGCATCGCTTGCACGGGCCAAACTCGTAACGATCTTTTGGTCGAACAATTGAGGAGCGACACGGAAAGCCTTGGTCATCTCCTTGACACCACGGATCTCACCGGTCTTCATTAGAATACCCATGCAAGCACCGAGCAAAGCCTGGAAGATCGTGAAGTAGATCTGAGTATCGTAGTTGAAGATGAAAATGATCGGGAGCCACAACGCCAGGATCACACCAATGTTATGGAATGACACCACGGAACTCTGGTAGCTGTCACTGAGATCCATAGAATAAATGGCAAGCGACGGCAGCATCAGTGGACGGACGAGGATGAAGTACGACACGACAGCCTTCAATGCCCACAGGACAATCCAAAAGAGCATGTAGCGGTACTGGTAGGAGAATGGAGGAGCAATGTTGCGACCGACGTAGCAGCTCGCACCTTCACGCACAAACTTGGCAGCGAAGGTTCCAGAAATGATCTGAGGAGCAAATGCCTGAACGAGGAGTACCAACAAACCAGGCAACAGGAATGCGCCGGCGGCTGGGTAAAACTTGCCGAGCAACGCCGTATCTCGCTTCTCGTGCAGTGGAACGTAGATCATGACACCAAAGAGACCGACAAAACCGGCGTTCCAGAGGAGACGGAGCACTAGCGCCGTACCATAGGTGAACGAGCGCGAAGAAGACGCCTTCGCTTCCTTCGCAGTCAGCAAATGCCAGCCATGTGCGACTTCCAAGAAACACTTGCAGAGACACAGCGCAGCGTGAGAGAAGACAATCGACACGACTGCAAGCTTGAGATCGCGCGACGTGTACGGGAAAACCGTGTCACCAAGAGACTTGAATTGCGAGAAGCCCGTCTGGCCACCACTTGGCGAAATAGAGGCAGCGAACGCCAGCACCGTCAGCAAGACAAGGAACATCAAGTTGAACTGGAAGATACGGTAGTAGTTGAGTACCAACGTAAAGATACTGCGGTGTTCGTAGAACGTCTTGCCGTGCGTGTTCGTGAGCACCGTACCGACATGCTCGACGTCCACCGACAAGCAGTGCGGCTTCCAAAAGTACTCGTTGATATCGTCGTAGTTTCGAATCTGGACGTGCTCCAGCGGCTTGCCGAGCGAGTTCTTGCGCTTCATGTTGGAGCACTCGGTCCAGATCGGACGCACAACGTACGTGAGGTACCATCCTTCCGGTCGGCCGTCCTGGCAGTACGGGTCCTGGTTCACCATACTCATCATCTGGTACTGCAGATAACAGATACACTCGGGCATGTGGCGCAAATTGGCGGCTTCACCCCAGATCAAAAAGTACAACAGGATGTCCATGTGCAACGGATGCTTGAGGTCGCCTTCGGCCTTTCCTTCGTAAAACATGGGCTTGACGCCCAAGAACTTGGACCACTCACGAAAGTTGCCCATGATCTTCTTGTGGAGTTCAATCACGTGATGATCCGGCGCGTCCGACGGTTTACACCGTGCCTTGCCGTTCGCCAGCAGCAGCATCACATGTTCGCGCTGGTTGGCCACCGAACCTTCTTGGAAGCCGAACTTGGCCTTGAGTTTGTCGGCGCAGTAGTCGATCGAGGCCTCGTCATCATCGATCTCGTACGACGTGGCGCCCGTCAACGTCCGCAGATTCGCCGAGTTGGGTGCCTTGCTGTACTTGGTACTCGAGCTACCGACGTCGAGGCCCGTGAGACGCGCCGAGAAGCGCTCGCTACGCTCCGAGCGGTTGCGTCGACGATCAGCATCGAGCTCGAAGTAGTTGGAGCTCGCCCGCCGCCGCGTGGGGCCGTCGGGCGTCTGCTGCATGTTGCCGCCCGTCGTGAGTTTCCGTGTGGCGTGGAGAGAGAACGAAGGACGAGCGTTGGTTTCGTTCTCTTGGTTTCTTTTCTTGCGTCCAACGAAGCCCGTACGTCAGTGGGTTTGTTGGTTGTTTACCGCCCGCCCGCTAACGACTGCCCGACGGTTGACTGTCTGTCGGTCTGTCGTTTGGTGCTTTGGCCGAGTTGGTCGCACGTTGTGATTTGGGCGAAGTGTTGGATGGAAAAACCTGGTTTGTTGGTTCGGTCGTTCACCAGAGAGCGAGCGGTGCGAGAGAGAAGGCGATCGAAACTGACGAATCGGCTCACGTGGTTGAGACGCAGCCGCAGGCAATCGATTCTGACAGGTATGCAAAAGAGGGAGGCTTCGAAAAATTCTGGCCAATTGCAAGGCTGCGATCCGCCCTCTATCACGTTTTCTGGCCAGGTGGAAGGTTTTAGATCTCGATGCAAGTGAGGGAAGAAAAATCGAAAGCTGCATCGGGTTTGGAAGCAAAGTGACTTCAGAGTGGCACCCACGGGCAAATATTCCTGAAACCAGAGTCGACCCAGCTGGCCAGTTTGTATGTCGCAGCGTCACAGGTTTGATAAAAGCATGCGACAAAGCGTGGAAGTCCTACGCATTTAGCAGAGGTGTTGGGCTTCTTGGGTAAACACCCGAGTTCACGGCGAATCAGTTGAATCTAGGTTGAAGCCATCGAAGAGCGAATCAACATCTCCTGCTTCGAAATTTGCCCGTTGACGCCCTCGTTGAAGCCATCTTGGTCAAGCTCTCCCATTTTATACCTTTGCAAGCCGGAACTGCTGTGTGGCGGTGGCACAGAGGGTAAATGCCAGAATGTGAAGATTCATACTATCCCTAAACTGAATTTTAGGTTAGAGAGCGTTCTGACTGTGAAGTGGGTGCAGCTGAACTTCCCGAGATTCAAGCGCCGTGGGCATTCACGCCTGATAATACTTCGAAGTATCACCCAGAGCTACAGGATTTGACTCTCTATCGCAATGGGGTCTATTGACACGGCGTCATGTTTGCTTGCTCTGCGAGTCAGCAAGCTCATTGTGCAATTCCCTCCGTAGCACCATGTGATCCACATGTCGCTGCCAGATGAACATGTTCGAACCCATTCGTGTCTACTGGTGAGATCGATGTCGCTTCTCGTTTCCCAAGCACAGCTGTCTACAACAAGATTGATTTCCTTGCGAATCATGGTTCTGAACGGTAGCATGATGGACGCTGGATTTTTGACTGTGTCATCTGAATACGCAGATGTGCCCGAGGCTGTACTTCGCCGCTCTCAAATGCGTGACACGACCATTGATTGTCCACCCTCCGACGCCTTCTCGCTGCACCCATTTGATGAGGTCGGAACGGCTCCGGCGAGAATGAGGATGGGTGTTTGGATGCTCTGGTACTTCAACATCCGCCAGCCGCCTTTGCGTTTCCGATTTGCTATGTACAGTACAGGTTTGATGAGCTGAACGATCCCATTTGCATGTCTACCTAAACGCCATCCCGTCGTTTTCCACGCAATACTCGCTGGGTCGTCAACATACACGCAACTTGCGTGACGACGTTGATCCTGCTGATCAATGCGACAACCTCAGGGTGGCAAACTTGCGACCTCGAAGAAGCACATCGAAAAGAGATCAGATCGTAGCTCGTCGCGACCTACATAGATGAGCAACCCAGTACGTGATCAGAAATTGCTGCCGAGCTTCTGCTCTTTCCGACGCCACCTCCGTGTCTTCCACGGAGAAACAAAGATCCCATCTGGGCTCTCCTGTACCCATTACCCTCGTCTTAAACTTCTGTTGAAAACAGCGGTCACCTGCCCGTGACCGGGTGTGGCACTTGCTCGCGTCGCTTTGTGTCGCGCGCTTCCTACCTTCTCCTCTATGTAAACTCACGTTGACGTTCCGCTGTGTCTCTTCAACCCACCTGGATTTGGCATTCCCGGCGCAGGATACGGCTTTCCGAACGTGTTTTGGCATTGCACCTCCGGGTCGGGTTGCCGATCTTTTCTTTCTGGGTCTGGGAGAATTCCCGAAGCCTACGGTACATCTTGAATTTTCTATGGCGAGAACAAAATGTTCTTCAAACGGGTTTGCCCGCTGGGATGCCCCCCTGCCTCCCGTTTGTGTCTCCCCTAGCCCGTGTGGCAGGAGCAGCCACCCAGCCCACAACACGACGACCGAGTTGGCTCCCCTCGTTGGAAGCCGCCAGAGCAAACGGCAACTTGCCGTTGACTTGCATGACCGGAGGAGCCAGCGTCTGACGTGCGTTCACCGTCAGAGGTGTCCAGTCTGTGGGGAAGGTGAGTGGCGTGCTCCTTCTGCTCTCCACCTGTTGGCTCGCCCGGCGGGTAAAAGTGCAGGCAAGATATGAGCGCGTCGTGTGTTGGTGGATGCACACATGATCGGTCGACTGACACTGGCGATGGCTTTGTTGGTTGTGTAGGTTTGCTTTGTTGGTTTGTTGGCTTGCTTTGTTGGTGCCGTGACTTGGGTTGTCCACGGTGACCATCATTTTCGCATTGAACCCGCGCGCGCCAATCTTCCGTCGTCGACAAGGAAACATCGACAGACAAGGCGAGAGTCTGCGCGCCGTCCGTCCGTCCGTCCCTCTCTGGCTGGCCCGCTCACTCCCCCCATCCTCCTCATCTCGCGCTCTGTGTGCCCCCTGAGATCGATTGAGACGCCGCCATCGACCGACACGCCAGAGAGCAACGCGCGAAGATGTTGGAGTTCCCGCTGCCAGAAAGCTTCTTCCCGCAGATCGCGCTCAACGCCGATGAGGTCAAGTACTACAAGCGTCTGGGCAAGGAGCGATTGGACCAGCTCATGCGCATTGCCGAAGATGCCGACTATGCTTACAAGTGGACAGATCTCAAGACCAAATACGGCACGTCGGTACAAAAGACGCAGTTCCTCGACTTCCGACCGGCAAACAAGGCCACGTACGCGTCCGTGCTGGTGAAATCGTCCGTGCTCATCCGCGATACGCGACCAGAGGAGATTCTCCAGGCGATTGCCAAGACAAAGACCAAAGAATACCGCAAATCCATGGCGTATCTTCATGGTAACTCGTTTGCGGATGGGCGCACGCTCTTCAAGTTCCCATCGGCAGTTGCCAACAAGCGCCCAGATTACTCGTATCGTGCCATCAAGTGGTGTGCGTACCGTGGCAAGGGCCGTGATGAAGCCAAGTCGTTGGATTTCGCATTTTTGGAGTATGCTGGCAAGAAATCGCCAACTCCTGGATCCATGGTCGTCGGCTTTTGCCTCCAGGAATCGATTCAGCGCGAACGACAGCTGCCAGTGCTCGAAGGATATGGCATTGTTCGTGGATTCATGTCTCGCACGGGTGTGATCATCTCGCGCACACATCACGCGAATGCCTACCGCGTTACATCCATTTGCCAGATTGACGGTGACATTGAACCCGTTGTCCGCAGCTTCCTCGAGGAAGTTTTGCAGGAAAGCGTCGGCGCGATTGTGCGATTGCAAGGATTGCTAGACCGACAGCGTGTGAGCAGTATGAAGTTTTTGGAGCAATGGGAATGGGTCGCGAATTCAGACCGAAAGGTGTGTGCTGTTTGTACAAAAGGCTTTTTCTTCCACCGGAAACACCATTGCCGGGCATGTGGTGAAGTTGTTTGTTCCTCGTGTGCTCCGTTGCGTGAACTTGATGAACCAGTGTACGACATTACCCAGCTACGGATTTGTCAGTCATGTATGGTCCTTGCTGGCTCTAAGGTGGTTGAGTCCAACAACCTCATCAATGAGACTGTCACTTCGAGTGAAAACGCCAACTCACACGATACGGGCAAGGTAACTCCAAAGAACAACCCAATGGATGACCGAAGATTTCAGGAAATGGAGAATAATGACCGTGCACATCGACCAAGTGATGCCGCCCGGATGCTGCTCCAGGATGGGACACCGCAAGCAACGCCGCGCAGACGTCGTCTTTCCAGCATGTCGAATTTCATCAAAGATCCACAAGGTGCAACGCAGACGCTTGTTCATCTTGTTGACCAAATTCGTGATGCTCGTGACACTATCAACATTACAATCTCTGACGGCGGTGAATCGCACAGTCCTTTTGGTGAAGAAGATGCATACAGTGAACTGTATGATCAAGCAAATCGGTTGCGACAAACAGTCGAGGGCGATCACGACGCAGACGGTCACGAACTCGACGACGATGCAAGTGATCTGTTTGGATCGGTTATGGATCTTACATTCCAGGCTGCTCGAGCCACTCGATTCGCCGGTGAGAAGGTTCTGTCTTCAAGGGCGTCGGATTTTGACGACTTTGAAGAGGTCGAAGACGTCCTGAACTCTCCTAGCTCAAACCCAGACGACTTTAGTGGAAGCACGGATCCGTATGCTCCATCTAACTATAACCGGTTGATGAAGTACGGTGCTCAGCAAGAACGAGCTGCTGCTGCTCGTGCTGCAGAACAAGCTAGACTAGCGCCTCCTCTTCCACCGCGCCGCCCTCCAGTTCGTCCCAAACCTCGGCAAGATGCTCGACAAGATCCTAAGGTTCGATTGTTGGAGAAGAAGATCATGGATCTTGAGCGCGAATTACGCGATGCCCATCGAAAACTTTCGTTTTTCGAAGTCGACGAGCCGGAGCCAGAGTACAATCATCTCCCTGTGCTCCACGAGGACCCGTACTTTGACGCCGATGATTTTCTCCGCCAAACGCAGCTCCAGCAAGAGCCGCGTGATGGAGGGAAGCCAAGACCAAAGTCCGATGGTACGTTGAAGCCAAACCTTCCACCACCAATCGGAATTGATTTCGATGAAAACCATCCACGAGATATCGCAAGTGCCCCGCGTCCTCCACTTCCCCCTACTTCTGGTAGAAGTGGAGGCCGTGCCAACACAATCGGACGCGCGCCATCCACAGCAGATATGGTGTCGGAGCTCCATGGTGTTATGAACTCGATTGAGATGGTTAAGCCACGCCGTGCGTCCGCATCTACGATGTCACCTCCACCACAGCCAGGGTCGAACCGATCAAGCTTGTCGCGATCTCGTCCACCACCGCCACCACTTCCAATGTCGGCGAAGCGAATGTATATCGATGAGAACGGTCAGCTTGTTGAAGAAGTCCAAACTCCGAAGGCATCCCCAAAGACATCGGGTTTGGAAAAGACTGCGTCTTCAACTGCCTCCTACCAACACTTTCTGAACACTTCGTTCGATCCTTCGGTTGACGACAGTGTGTTGGACTCGGAACGATACCATGAGCTAATGGCGCATAACGACGTTGATCCTGAGGACCAAATGGATTTGTCGTTCTCTGAAGCCTCGGGAAGTCATCATAACTTCTTCGGCCAGCATGACGCGAATCCTGCGTTCTTCGGGAACGAATCAGTGCCATCAAATCGCCCTCCACCTCGTGGGGCGGATGTGCCTCCGGCGCGTCCATCGCCAGTGCTGCGCCGTGGTCCCTATGACGAAACTGACGAACTTCGAGCGTTGGCAGACGGCCTCACTCGTCCTCGCAGCATCTCAGCGCCATTCAGATCGAACAGTCAGCTCGGTGGTTCACCAACGCAAGAACGTGGACAACGTCCTGTTTGGAGTGACGGTGCGTCAGTTCGTCGCGAAGCCGCTCAGACCCAGGTCCTCCCACGTCATCCTGAGGATGCAGTTGTCGAGATTCGCGCTTGCCTTGCGTCGTTGCACCGCGAATGTCCTTCGCAATGGGAACACCATCGCAAGTTGCTCTCAGTGTTCAAGATCCTCAAGTCGCTTCACCGAGATGGAGCTCGTTCGCGATTCCGTTCGCTGAACTATGAAGATATTCGCTACGAGAAGGCGTTGCAAGAAACGCCCAGTGTTATCAAGCTCTTGAAGCTCGCTGGCTACATTTCGCTTCCTCAGAAGCTCACGATGCGCAACGTGGACCCTCAATACCTCGCGCTCTTCCTTACGGAGATTGACTTTGAGATCAACGAGATGCAGGCGTCACAGGATTATTTATGAAGTGTTTGCCCGACCTCCTCTCCTCCATACAATGAGAATTCCCTCCCCACGAATGCATTTGCCAAGTTTTGCTCCCCACCCCAACATATGAATGACCAAGTAGAAGTAGTGAAGTAGATTTGTTTTTCTTTTTGCCTTTTTCAAGAATAGAGCTTTCATTTTTCTTTTTCCAATCAGGACCTCATTCGCTTCGAGTTAAATTATGGTGGGGTGACTTGCTTGGGTCTTCACGCATCCCCTAGACGTGAAACCTTGATACAGACAACGGCGACGTACTACTGCTACTGCCCTCGAGGGCTACTGTTTTCTTCGTTTTCGACACTCTCGTCGCTTCAATCGCGACGACTCGACGCGCTTTCTCTTTCACGCGCCGTCGTTCTTGCTTTCCTGTGCGGCGGGAGTCTCGTTCACTGTCGATAAAGTCAGCGGCGAGAGCTCGTCGGCGTTCAGGAAGCGGGCGAAGCAGTCTGGGATGACCTCGGGTGAGCGTTCGATAAAATGCACGTGTTTCAACGGATCCACGTCTGCGCCAATTTGTTGCGGCGCAGCTCCATTCACTGGCGAAGAGCCATTCTGAACAGAGATCTGCAATGCTCCATTTGGGGCTGTCGAGTTGTTTCCGGTCAACGGGCCGGCCGACTGGGTGCGCGAACGCTTGCGTCTCTCCTCTTGTTCCATCTGCACGAGGTTAATGTGCGGATGGATGGGGAACGTGCCCATGACCATCGAGTTGTCTTCGCTCTGAGTTCGTCGGATGAGTGCGGCCGCCGAGCTTGGTTCTTCGATTTGTCGCGTGGAACCAGGCGCCATTGGATCGTCTCCTTCGGCATCGAGCTTGTGTGTGACCGGAATGGAGATGCCGAGTCGATAGGACAACGCGCGGTTCATCATCGTGTTCTGCTGGAGCTCCATCTCGTCTGGTTCCAGTCCTATTCGCGACTGCACGATTTCCACGATCTGTTCGCGAGATTCAAACGACTGTCCAAATCAGATCAAAGTCAGTCGGATGTCGCTATCATCACAGCCACGCAAAACGTACGCGGAAGGAATAGGAGCGCGACGAGGCACCGAACTTGAGCACGGAGCCATGCACAATCAGCGTCGGCTGCAACGCCTTGAGCTGCATGTCATCAATAAACGTGCCGTGGAACGACCCCAGGTCCACGAGGTACGTGGACCCATCCTTGTGGTGGATAATCGCCGCATGCAGGCGCGAGATCGAGCAGTGGTTGAGCACGATATCGCACGCGACGGCATTCCGTCCTATTAAATACAATGGCTTTTTATCGACCGTGTACTGCTTTTCCGGACAAACAGTCGCGTGTCAATTCCTGCAATCCCCCGTCTATTTGCACTTGAAAAACAAACTCACCGTCGCGAGCTGCTCATGGCTCTTGTACACATCCAATAGGGCAATAGATCGCGGTTCGTGCGGGAGCATCCACGCGGGCGCCGTGAAGGGGAACGTCGGCGGCTCGAGCGGCGCGAGAAACTTGGGGCGCGACGCCGGGAAGGTGGTGCCCAGATTGAGCTTGGGCAGTTCAAAGGGCGGCAGCTCCATGGTCGTGCTCATGAGTCGTCGGAATGGGCGATGGCGACGCAGCGCGACGGCGAATGGCGCGTCGTCGACTCGTCCGCCGACCCTGCTTCGTCCGCACGTGCGTCGGTCGTTGACTTGGAGGTCGAGTGTCCGCTGCTGCCGCTTTTGGCCGGTTGGGCGACGATTATCAGCCAATCACAGTCCGTGAAACCGTCTTGACCTGACGCGGAAAGGGGAACGCGGAAAACTGATAGTGAACAGGATGTTTCCACGTAAGACATCCGATCTGAACAAATTATCTAATCATAGAGGTTGTACACAAGGTGCAAATGAGAAAAGGACGGATCGACAGAAGACAGGGTATAAGGGATTGGAGTTTGCTCTCGTGGAGACAGCTGGAACTGGGTAGTAACGAGTGTCGTGTCGTCGGTTAGGTTAGGACAAGTGTGACCTAGTTTAGGAGATGCGGTAGGACTTGATCCAGGACCACGCTAAAACGACACTACGAAACCCAGCACGGCGTGCGCGATGGAAGAGTAAGTGGGTGCGTGCGTCAGCGCGATCTAGGCGACGAGACGCCGTGGGCGAGCAGTGGTCCGGACGGCTGGCTCACGAGCGCCGTGGTCGTTGTGATGTGTGTGTACTAGGACGTATGCTGACCGCCAGCGCAAGGACGAAGAGGTCAAGAAGCGCATTAGCGCCAAGTTGGCCGAATCGGGGGAACGCGAAAGGCTCAAGGAGATGTTGCGCCATCGACTGATTGAGTCCGGATGGCGTGATGAGATGAAGTCCTATTGCAAAGGTACGAGGCGTCGCGCATGCAGCGTCCAGTAAATGCAGTGGGTGGCTCACGCACGTCCTCGCTTGTACAGAGGTGATCCGGAACAAGGGGATCTACCAAGTGACAGTCGACGATCTAATCGACGAGATCACGCCCAAGGCAAGAGGTATGTTCGCAGCCAACTGAACCATGTGCGCAGTATGTTGATCATTGATGGCGTAGCTACTGTGCCCGACGCCGTCAAAGCCGACATGCTGGACCGTATCAAAGCCGTGATCGAGAAGAGCGCCTAAGCCTGATATAGAACTGACGATGACACGATGATCACCTGGAATCTGACGCTTTACTGGCTTCGAGGAGCTGCCCATTCTTACCGGCGGTGGCTGACCGTTCTTCCAGCTCTGGCTTTGAGGAGTTGAGGGCCGATGACCATTCTTCCCCACCGGCTTCAGGTCGCTGCTGCCCATGCTGCCGGGTATACAACGAGTATCCAAGTCCATTTTATCCGGATGTATACGAGTATACTACGGATACCGTCCGTCAACATCATGTGTATACCCAGAGTGCTGGTCACCGAAGCGAAGCCACTTTCTCGAAGGCATTCCCAACCCAGGTCCAGGTCCAGGGCAAGGGGTACACTTGGTTACACGCCGTGCGTAACCTTCTTTTCTGTCTTAGTCCCAAGTACTGTAGGGCCCTGGGATTGACGTCTGACGTGGCGTCCTGCCCTCTGGTTCGAAGCCGAGCGACCATCGACTGGTAGATACTAGAACAACAGACCTCTCGACTGCCCATCCACCCGCACGCCGCGCATGTTTCTTCCGCAGCCGACGTTCCTTGACGTTTGCCTGTCTGCTCTCACAGGAAGGGGGAGGGCGGGAGGGGAGGGGTGGGGAAGGGCGCTCTAATAAGGTCGACAACAGTACCAAAGAGTGGAGGAGCGGTTCGCACTTAGCGGAAGAGCATACTAACTTCGAGTGGTTCAGGACGCACCAAGTAGTGTCAATCAAACTTGCCTGGTGGCGAGGGGGAAGGAAGACACGGACGCGCTGCGTCGTACTCTCCGTGTGTGTGCGTGCGTCTCTGGCGGCGCGCGTCGTTTTCCGAAAGAGTTCCCCATCAATCACTTGCGCGCGCGCGTGTTTCACGGCGTTCGCAGCGCTTCGCTTGGCTTGGCTTGGACGAGAGCGGCCAGTTTCCATTCGGACGGTGGATGCGGGCCGGCGCAGTGTTGATGGAGTTTGGCGCGACCGACCACCAGTCGACGACGACGACAGCGACGGCGCCGGGCATGGCCATCGGCCTCAAGGACACGAATCTCCGCACGAGTCCGACGGCAGTGAGTGCATCAGCCCACATGAGCGGCGGCTTTGACGTGGACGACGGCGGCACCTCGCGGCTGCTGGACACGACGGCCTCGCCAGCGTACAAGGAAGAGGCGAGTGCGACGGGCAAGACGAAGGCGGCGTCGGCCGACCTCGGCTTTGAGTCGACGTCTTACTTCCGCTTCAGTGACTTTGGTGCGACGCATCGCAGCGACTTTTTCAAGGAAGCGGGCAACAACGAGCTCTTGCCGCCACGGGCCATGTCGCCGTCAAACCAGCTCACGCACAATGACGACGTGGACGAGCGCAGCGAGCCGCACGGCACGGTGCCTCCACCGCATCGCAGTGGCGCGGGACGTGGCCTGGCGCGCCCTCAGACGATCCACCACACGTCGGTGGCCAGTCGACGCAAGAACAGCATCGAGATGTTTCTCTCGCAGTCGCCGAGCCAGGCACTCGGTGGCGGCTTTCTCAAGATGGCGCTGGACGACGAGCCACACGCGGCTTTGCCGCGACAAGCGCATCCGCAGCGCTCGCACGGCACCGTCACGACGGTCGCAGTGGCCCCGACGGCCGAGATTGAGCGAGAAGCCGAGTACCGTCGTCACCAGCTTGCGATGAGTCAGAGTCCGCCGGTGGATACGGAGGACGAGTGGTCGTCCACCAGCAGTCAGGAGGTGAGCTCCACGGCGTCGACGGCGTACTATGGTGAGCCGGTCCACCACGCACAGTCGTACCAGTATTCTCAGCAGCAGCAGCAACAGTCGGGTTACTATGGTGGGCAGACGGTGAGCGGAGGCACGGGGATGATGTATCGATCGACTTCTTCGGATTCGTATGCGTCGGGTATGCGCAGTCAGGTGCAGCACCCGCAGTCGTCCCAGTGGAACGCCGGTAACTCGAGCTCGTCGGCTTTGTACGGCATGCAGCAACAGACGCAGGCCCCGATGCATCACCAGGGTTACCAGCAATCGTACCCAAGTGGCGGCATGCGGACTGGCGGAGGTCGTGGCTTTACTCGCTCGCAGTCGCAGATCATATCTTCGTCGAGCATGTACGGCGGTCCAACGCGCTCGGCGTCGGCTGGTGCGATGGCGATGATGGAGAGCTCGCCGCCACAGTCGCCTCATCCACTGCAGCAGTCGCACCATGCGCATCACCAAGGCGGCGCAATGGTGGGCAGCCACTTTGGAACGAAGCAGTGCAAGTTCTTCCTCCAGGGTCACTGTCGTATGGGCAACAAGTGCAAGTTTGCGCACCACTCGGTTTATCAGCAGCCTCAGCAGTCACCACACCATGTTCAGGCGCCGCCGCCAATGCAGCAGCACTCGTACGGCCATCCAGCGAGTGCGCAGCCACACCAGTCGATGTACGCCGACGACATGTCGACTGGCTATCCGCCACGCAGTATGCAACCAAGTCGATCGTTCCGCGTAAACGATCACCACGTGCCAGCGTCGAGTCCTCCAAGCCACATGATGGTGGGCAGCCACAGCCACCCACATCACGCGCCGTCGACCCATCTTCCTGGACTTCACGGCATTGTTGCTGGCGCCGACGCCATGCTCAAGGTGGAAGACGTCCGGAATCGTGTGTTTGCCATGTCCAAGGACCAGAACGGTTGTCGATTGTTGCAGGAGCAGTTGGATTTCTACGAAGAACGCAAGGAGCTCTGTGACGTGATCTATGGTGAGTCGGTCGAACACTTGGCCGAGATGATGGTCGATCCGTTTGGCAACTACCTCTTCCAGAAGCTCTTGGAGCGTGCGAAGCCACTGCAGCGCCTCGAAATCATTCGACGTGTGAGTGGTAACTTGGTAGCAGCGGCGTTGAACCTGCACGGTACGCGTTCGGTGCAGAAGGTGGTGGAAGTGTGTGCGACGTCGGCCGAAGTCGTTGAATTGGACAGCGATGGAAACGAGTTGCGTCGCGTGAACCTTCCTGATTTGATTGTCGAGGCGCTCAAGGACGATGCGGTTCGTCTGTGTATCGACTCGAACGGGAACCACGTGATCCAGCGCGCGTTGCAGTTCATGAAGCCGGAGTACAACCAGTTTGTGTTCGACGCCGTGTGCAAGGAGTGTACAACGGTCGGTACTCATCGTCACGGCTGCTGTGTGCTTCAGCGGTGTCTGGATGCGGCAAACGACACTCAGAAGCGTGAGGTTATTACGCAGGTGGAGAAGCAGGCGATGAAGTTGATGCAGGATCCATACGGCAACTACGTCGTGCAGTACGTTTTGGACTCGTGCACGGCGGAAGAAGCTTATGGTGTGATTGTCAAGCCATTGGGCAACGTATTCGAATTGTCCATCCAGAAGTTCAGCTCGAACGTGATTGAGAAGTGCCTAGAGAAGGCGCCACCGGTCGTGTTGACGCAGTACATTGACGAGATCACGACGTGCCCAAAGATGCAAAAGATGTTGCAGGACCAGTTCGCCAACTACGTGGTCCAGCGCGCTCTCTGTGTGGCCAGCGAGGATCAGTGCTTGGCGCTCGTCAAGGCCATCCGTCCACACCTTGTGGCGATGAAGAACACGTCGGGCGGTCGACGCATCACGGCGCGAATCCTCAAGCGCTTCCCGCACATGGATCTGAACCTGGACATGGGCTTTGAGCCGCCATCGCATCCTCTGATGCAGGGTACGTTGCCTCCTCCACACGGGATGATGTTCCGCTCGGCGTCGATGCCTGGTTCCTCGTCGGTGGGTGGCATGGGCAACGGTGCGTTCAACGGTGGTGCGTTTGCCACAGGCAGTGGTCTCGGCTTGGGTCTGCATAATGCCCCGGGACAAATGTGATCTGTCGAGTCGGATCTGGTGCAGCGTGTGCGGTGATTTGGAGTGTCGAGGCGAGTGGAGGAAGCGAGAGCAAGTGTGAAATGGACGCGAGATGTACAAGTAAACTGTAGCAGTAAGTCCAACGATCGTGACGTGGAGTGGAGGACGCGCTGAGGCGACCAGGAGCCAGCGCCGTTGGACGGAGAAGGTCGACGACGAGGAAGATGAAGAAGTGGAAGCAACGAAGCAAATAGGAAGACGCCGTGATAAGGCCTAGGAAGATAAAACAAGCATGGTGAGTGGCGTTTGTGAATAGCAAGAGAGAAGAAAAACGAGATTAGGAAACAGAGTAGGTAGCGTCCGGACGCGATTACAACAGTGGAGTGTACTATGAGCAAAAGACCAAAAGAAAAGAGCCACAGCGCAGTTCTCTCTTGAAACTTTGTCCGTTGCATATCCCGATGTATCTTTGAACGGTTTACGAGAGCAACTCAAATATCTTTCCAGAGAGGGTTTTCGTAATCGAAAGTGGAAGCGACAATACTCGCTTTGGATTGTGTCAACAGCAGTGATGCCTTTTGCTTCTTCTTCATCATCCACATGAGCGAGTTGTTCATCACTCAAGCCAACGAGTCGAAGCTCCGCATACGCAACATCATGACGCTTAAAGCCATCGACACCGCTGAGGTTTCTCACCTTTTCTTCCGTCAACCATACTTTTTGTCGAGGTCTTCCATCGGATCAGCTAACTGAAGTCAGCGAGTGACGTGATGGATGCATCCAGGTCGACAGTAATCGAGATTCAAATCACTTCTCGTCACTCGGCTTTGTCCTCCGCATCGATGTCGGCACTGAGTTCAAGTGCTGCCGTAGAGAGTGGTGGCACTAGTACAGCAGGTTGATGGGCATGCGGCAGTCCATCCGACCATAGTTCTCTCTCAAGCTCACGATACACCACATGACTGGGCGATGTGTTTAGCTGACCTCCAGCTTGTCGTCGGCAACGCGCCACATATCTCGAAGAGCAGCGAAAACCTTGAGCCTGGTCGTGCACGACTCGGTATGACTCAAGAATATCAACAATTTCATGATATCCTTGTTGTCTCGCCACTGTGACACTCTCGTCCACGTCGCAAGCAACTCCTCGCAAAGTCAGATACCGGACAATACTCGCATGACCGCAGGCACTGGCCCAGTAGATCGCCCATTCAGAGCAGCCTTCTCCACGATTCTCAAAAAGAAACTCGACCACCTTTTCGTGGCCATTTCTCGCGGCCAGATCAATCGCCCGACGTGTGCACGGTGCGCCACTTGTGTGCAAGTACTCGACCATCGATATGAAGCCTTCCTCCGCCGCTCCATCCATCGCTTGAGTCGAGTATCGTGGATTATCTACACCCTCAACCAGTGCTTCGAGCATCGTCTCGTCTCCTCGCACAGCTGCAATGACGAGAGCATTGCTCGTTGACTCCACGAGTTTCAGTTCACGAATCAACACCACTCGAGTCAGATCACCTTGAATCGCAGCTTTGTCCAAGTCTTGAGGTTCGAGTCGCATGCCTCGCTCATGACGAAAGAAGGCTAGCATCTTCTTCTTGTCAGGACTGAGAATCCGTCGCAGCACTTCAGGACCGTCTTCGAGTTTGGGCCAGTTCGCAAGGCTTGGCTGATCGGTGTAGATCTGCCGGACGATCTTGATGTAGCCATTGACGATTGCACCGTAGAGACCCGTCACAGTGATGCCTGCGATGGGTCCCCAAAATCGCTCGCCACGTATTGCGTACAAGTCCATCATATTGATCGAGCGGCTGTCATTGGCAGCCTCTGCTGCCATAACTTCCGACTCGAAACGCTCCGCCACTGACGTGAATGATGCATCAAGTGAATGGAACATCTTATGAGGCCTACTTGGGTCGGCACTTGCAGCAGGCTGATGTTCAAGTTGACGCATCCAACTGATTACGTCCGCACGTCCAACCCATACCGCAGCGTACAACCACTCGTCGAACGAATGCGCCTCACATTTGAGCATATGCCACTTAACATACTCCAGATCGCCAAGTTCCACTGTCAAGTACATGAACCGTTTACTGCATTTAAGACGATCAACGCACTCAAGACGATCGTGAAGCAAACGCGCTCCAGCAAGGTTACCACTTTCAGCAAGCAACGCCATGTCTTGGCCTGGCCGTTCTGAAAAACAGAACAACCAGTGCACCCTTGCACGCTGAACAGCTCCTTCGTGCTTATACACACGGGTAGAGTCGTCTCCGAATGCAAAATCCGAGATTATATGACCACACGAGTTGGGAACGTTGTGTTCTTCGCAAACCTTGGACACCGATGTTGGTAATATCGCGTCTGAATCGGATTCTCGGTATGCAGCAGATCGGACATCGTCTCCATGTTCAGCGTACGGGTTGTCCGCTGCATCTTGACGATAGCGCTGCTGTCGCTTGCTGACGACACGCTCAAAGATCGATACGTCAATAGCGTTTTCGGATCGAAAGAGGTCGAAGAGGAGATCCGCGTGAGCAGGTCGAGGCCAGCTCTTCAACTCATCTCGATCATACAGTGCCTTCACGATTCGCAGTTGGCGGTTTTGGATCGCCCGACGTAGAACATTGCCTGAGCACTTGATTTTGGATCGATGTTGGATCAGCCACTCTAATACATCAAAGTGACCGTTCTCTGCGGCCCAATTCATCGCACCAGTCGTACAGCCTTCACTTCGATTCGCATGCAGCCACTGAACGACGTTCAAGTGACCATTCTGTGCGGCACCATCCATTGCACCAGTCGTACAGCCTTCTCTACGATTCGCATGTAACCATTGCACTACATCCATATAACCGTTTGCGGCGGCCCAGTTCATCGCCCAAGGCGTACATCCTTCACTTCGATTCGCGTGTAGCCATTGCACAACTTCCAAGCGGCCATTCGCTGCGGCCTCGTCCATTGCATTTGTCGTACACCCCTCACTCCGATTCGCATGAAGCCATCGAACGGCATCCAAGTGGCCATTTCTCGCGGCCTCGTCCATCGCACTTGCCGTACACCCTTCATTCCGATTCGCATGTAGCCACTGCAAAACGTCTACGTGACCACTCATAGCGGCCCAATCCATCGCATCAGTCGTGCACCCTTCACTCCGGTTCGTATGTAGCCATTCCACAACGTCCAAGTGACCATTCTCTGCGGCCCAATTCATTGCCCAAGTCGTACAACCTTCACTTCGATTCACATGTAGCCACTGTACAACCTCCAAGTGACCTTTCTGTGCGGCACCATCCATCGCATCGTCCGTATATCCTTCCCTCCGATTTGCATGCAGCCATTGCACGACGTGCAAGTGCCCTTTTTGAGCCGCAACATGTAATGCCGTAGTCGGCCATGCGACCTTCTCATTCTCATGGAACCAGATCGCAGCTTCCAATGAGCCTCCTCTCACAGCCGCAAGCACAAACTCCTTGGTGGCCTCCTTCCGAATACTAGCACTCTCGGACGACCATAAACGCTCCAAGAGCCCCACTCGACCATGCTCAGCTGCCACTGGCATCAACCACGACACCTCATTCACTGAGCAATGATCCAAATGCCACGACACGAATTCCATATCGTTGGCCTCAATTGCTTTCTTGATCGACGCACCGTCACACTGCCACGTCGGATCCTTCGACAGCATATCGTGCAGATCTCTGACTCGCTCAAAGTCCCGTCGCTCCACCGCCAATCGCAGTGCTTCCTCGTCTGCATGGTCTTCAGATGCTATTCCTCGTCTTCCATGCTGGTCATCTGCATCTTCTTGGTCCACACGATGCGCCGAGTCGTCACTCGTCACTACCTCCTCCTCCTCTGTTGTCTCCAACGTCTTCCGTCTCTCTATCGTGTGCGTAGTGGCGTCTATCACGTCGTCATCTCGCCCTTCATTGGCGCTGGACGTCGCCATTGTCCATCATCCAAACCCAACTCAGACCGTCGACTGCACATCGGGAATCAGCAGTGTGGACCACATGGCCTCGAGTGATGTCCATCACTGACACTCCGACGGCGTCAACCGTGTACAATGGCGAGCAATACGAAGGTGAGCACGCTGTGGCGCCCTGTAAACCACACCCGAGAGCAGTTTCTTTGACTGGGCACTCTGTCACATAACATCATTTTCTGACGAGCTACCTTGATATATCTTCATGAAGACGACTTCCATGGGCCGCTGCACCAGGTTTCAGGTCGTTTGGCAAGCCATTTGACCATAACTCAAGCACGAGCTCGTGATAAACGACTCGACTGCGCGAAGAATCGTACCGCACGGTCAGCTCATGTTGCCGTCGACGCACCAAAGATCGCGCCGATCGCTGGACAGTATGCCTTTGGTCGTGAGTAACGCGATAGGCTTCGAGACTAGTAACAATCTCTTGATGACCTCGATTTCTTGCCACTGCCACACACTTATCAATATCACATCGCACTCTTCGGGATACCAAATACGCAACAATGCGGTCGTGACCGCACGCACTAGCCCAATACATCGCCCATTCAGAACAGCCCTCGTGACGACGCTCAAACAGGTACTCGATGACCTTCAGATGTCCATTTCGTGCTGCCAAATCAATCGCACGACGTGTGCAAGGCGCTTCAAAGGTATCCAGACGCTCAATCGTTGTCAGATGGCCTTCTTCTGCGGCTCCGTCCATCGCTCGAGTCGAGAATTGCGGATGCTCTACGCCGTCAAGGAGCACTTCTAACATACCATCATCTCCTCTCACAGCTGCGATGTCGAAAGCAGTACTGGACGTCAGATCAACGAGATCCAGTTCACAGATCACTTCAACTCGAGTCGTATCGCCACGGAATGCCGCTTCGTCCAAGTCACGAGGCTCGAGTCGCATGTCTCGCTCATATCGGAAGAAAGCAAGCATCTCCCTCTTGACGGGATACAACAAGCGCCGTAGGACGTCTGGGCCATCTCCGAGTTTGGGCCACTTGGCAAGGTCTGGCTGGTTCCTGTAGATTTGGCGGATGATTTCAAGGTGGCCGTTGATAATCGCTCCACATATCCCAGTGACAGTGCACCCCGGTCGTGTACGTTCGTCGATGTCCTGACCCAGTAGTCTTGACTGGTCTGAGAGAAGAGGCCGCCCATGAATGGCATCCAAGTCCATTTTATTGACCGTGCGACTATCGTCTTCTGCTTCTGCCGCCATCAGCTCCGACTCAAAGCGTTGTACCACTGACGCGAACGATGCATCCACCGAATGAAACATTTTGTATGCTCTGCTGTCAGACATCCCGCTCAAAGTTGTGTGGTTCCCCAATTCCTTGATCCAATCGATAACACCCACACGACCTGTCCAAACAGCAACGTACAACCACTCCTCCAACGCATGTGCATCGCAGTTGAGCATGTGCCACTTGATGTATTCCAGATCACCATTTGACACTGTCAGGTACATGAACCGCTTGGTGCATTCGAGGTGACCAGAACGTTTGAGACGATCGTGCAGCACACGCGCTCCAACAAGAGCGCCACGTTCGGCCAGCAGCTCAACGCCTCGACTTGGGCGCCTTGAAAAGCACATGAGCCAGTGCACCCACCCGCGCTGAACAGCGCCCACGAGACTGTGGACAAGCGTAGAATCTTTCCCAAATGCAAAAGTCGAGATGATATGTCCACACGACTGGGGGACGTGGTGTCTTTCGCAGACCTTGGATACCGACGTGGGCAGAATCAAGGCGGACTTTTGGCCGCTAGTAGTCTCAGCACCGTCTTCATTCGCGTAGTACGGATTGTCCGCAGCCTCTGGGTGGTAGCGCTTCTGTCGCATACTCACGACATGTTCAAAGATGGATGCGTCGATCGCATTGTCGGATCGAAAGAGATCAAAAAGAAGTGATGCGTGAGCAGGTCGAGGCCAACTCGTCAGCTCTTGTCGATCATAGAGCGCCTTCACGATCCGCAGTTGGCGATCCTTGATGGCGATGAGCAGAGGATTGACTGAGCACTTGGTATCTAATCGGTATTGAATCAACCACTCGAGGACGGCAAAGTGACCACGTTGTGCTGCCTCGTCCATTGCATCCGTCGTACACCCTTCAGTCCGATTCGTATGGAGCCAGCGCACAGTCTCCAGGTGACCATTTGCAGCAGCATCATCCATCGCATCTGTTGAGCATCCTTCTGTCCGATTCGCGTGCAGCCACTGGACCACGTCCAAGTGTCCATTAGAAGCGGCAAAATCCATCGCATCCGTTGTACATCCTTCGTTGCGGTGCAAATGCAGCCATTGCACAACATCCAAGTGGCCATTCCAAGCGGCCAAGTCCATCGCGTAGGTCGTACACCCTTCTGTTCGATGCGCATGCAGCCACTGTACGATCTCCAAGTGACCTTCTCGTGCGGCATTATCCATCGCATAGGACGAACACCCTTCCGTGCGATTGGTATGAAGCCATTGAACGATCTTTAAGCGATTATTCAACGCAGCGACGTCCAATGCTTCCGTCGGCCATCCATAATGCACCTTGTCGTCAAACCACCGCACAGCCTCCAAGGAACCACTCTTGACTGCCGCGAGTACGGACTCTTCCACGACTCTGGACGCAACACCACCACTCCCGCTCGACCATAGACGCTCTAGGATCTCCAGTCGACCGTACTCGGCCGCCAGTGGGAGCAACCGTGACACCTCATTCATCGGACAATGCGTCAAGTGCCACGTGATGAACGCCGTATGGCCGACTCGGATTGCTATGGCCATCGCCTCGCCATCACACTGCCACATTGCGTCCCTCGATAGAACGTCATGTAGATAGCTCACACGCTCAAAGTCATGTCGCTCTACTGCTACACGCAGCTCTTCCCTTCCGTTGGACTGTTCGACATCTCCGTGGTCATCAACATGGCTCACATGGCCACTCGTGACTCTCTCTTCGTCTTCCCACGTCTTTCGCTTCTTTCGGCTTGTGGTGGCATCCACTTCCACCGCTTCCACGACGTCGTTGGGCGATCGCTTGGTACGCGAAGACTCCGTCATGCGAGAAAATGAGACTCACTCTCGCCGTCATGCCACCAGCGTCAATGTGGACCACCCGACATCAGAAAGGCTCGGATGACTTCCTCACTCACTCCCGTGTGACAGTTGATCAAAGGGCACACCAAGTGGACTACGAAAAGTGTGTGCGATGTCTGCCGGAGTCGTTGAGTTGGACAGCGATGGCAACGAGTTGAATCCGTTGAGCAGCGGGGCGTACTATGAGCAAAAGATCAAAAGAAAAGAGCCACGGCGCAGCTCTCTCTTGAAACAATTGAACGCTTGTATTTGAAGTCGATGTAACTTTTCATATCACCTTTGTACTTCTGTGATCGACTGGTACACGAAATGGAGGCACGGCGAAATGGAGGCACGGGCACTCCTGGCTGGAGGTCACTTGGTACGCCATTTGGCCACAAGAGTCGCTCCATTTCACAATAGACCACCCGACTAGGAGACACGTCAAACCGCCTCTGCCACAGCACTTTAGCTCGGCGACGACGTATTCTAGAGCTGGAAGATCGTGTATCATCACGAGAAGCTTGGTATGTTTCAAGAGACTCAACGATCGCGTTGTGTCCTTGGAGCTTTGCCACCTTGATGCACTCATCTACATCGTCTGAAACCATCTTGGATGTCAAGTACCGGACGATGTGCTCGTGGCCAGATGCGCTGGCCCAGTAGACTGCCCATCGCGAACAGCCCTCTCGGCGATGCTCGAACAGATACTTGACCACCTCAATGTGTCCATTCCTCGCAGCTAGGTCAAGTGCCCGCCGAGTACATGGGGCCCCACGCTTGTGCAGGTACCTGACGACTGCTAAATGGCCTCCTTCGGCGGCTCCATCCATCGCACGACTTGTGAAAGACACGCTTTCCACGCTTCTGCACAACACTTGGAACATGATGTTATCTCCACGAATGGCTGCAATGTCGGCTGCTGTACGTTGAGACTTGTGCACGAGATCCAGGTTACAGATCGCTTGAACTTGCTCGAGATCCCCTCGAATGGCGGCTTTGTCCAAGTCCTGAGAGTCGAGTCGCCTATCTCGCTCTTGTCGAAAGAATTCGAGCATCTCCACATTGATTGGCTCGAGAAAGCCTCGCAAAACGTAACGACTATCTTCGAGTTTTGGCCAATTTGCGAGCTGAGGCTGGTACTTGTAGATTGCCTTGACGATGTCGAGATGTCCATTGATAATTGCACCGTATAAACCACTCACGGTGCATCTTCCTTCGTCGGTTTTCAGCTTGGCGTGGACATGTTGGTTCTTGTAAATTGCCGCAAGATCCATCCCGTTGGTGTCCCAGCCGACAAAGAACTCATTCTGTCGAGCGGCGCTCTCAGCTTCGTCCATTGCTGCCTCCAATCGACTTAGATTGGCTTCGTACTGCGCTGCAACCTCTGCGAACGAGGCATCGATAGAATGAAAAAGGGTTCTTCGTTTGTGCAACTTGTCTTCAGCGATACCACGTTGTTTATGATACAAATTTTCCGAATTCTGGCAGATGCAGTCAACGACATCGACTCGCCTGATCCAAACTGCCCCATACAACCAGTCTTCCGCTGAATGGGCACGACAATTGAGCATATGACGCCTGACAAGCTCCAAATCACCCATCTCCATCGTCAAACTCATGAAATACTTGCTGCATTCGAGTCGACCATCTCGGAAAAGACGCTTGTGCAGCGAGCAAGCTGCGTCAATTCTACCATGCTCGGCAAGAATGACCATATCCTTGTTTGGTTGCGGAGAGAAATGAAACAACCAGTGCACCCAGCCTTGGTCAAGCACTTTATCTCGGTCATGGAGTACTGTTGGATCCCCCATGATAAAATCCGAAATCATCTTGGGCATCTCTGCGAAACCATGTTGTTGGCACACCTTCCAAGCTGATGTCAAGACGAACGGCTCATGGTTTCGTACGCTGTTGACAGAATCACGTCCTCATTTTCCAGCACTGGGCTGTTCATAGCGTTCGGTCGATATCGCAGCATCCGCATACTCGTGATGTGGTTGAGGATCGCCAGGTGTTCAGCGTCATCTGACCACGAAAGACCGTACAGAGTGTTCGCATGAACCGGATGAGGCCAACTTTTCAGCTCGTCTCGTTCGTAAAGAGCCTTCACAGCGCCTAACTGACCACGTTCGATGGCATCAAGCAATAACTCAACTGAACTTTTGACGTCAGGAAAGTGCTGGATAAGCCATTCGGCCGTACCCCATTGCCCATTTCGCACCGCCAATTCGATCACTTGTTCTGTATGGCCTTTGAGTCCGTTCGCGTGAAGATACATGAGGATTTCGAGTCGGCCATGCTCAGCAGCCACATCCAACGAATATGGCGGCCAGGGATCCACCAAGTGCACGTAAAACCACCGCGCATTTTCCAATTCTCCTCTTCGGAGTGTCACGAGGATGGCTTCTGTCATGAGATCACGCCATGGCTTACACCAATAGCTATTGAAACGTCTGAAAAATCCGTGTGTGGCTACCAATGGGATCAACTACGGTGCTTCATTCATCCAGCACGACGTTACATGGCCCGAAATCCCTTTTGCGTGCTGGTTCTCGCTTGGTATCTCTTTACAGTCACAGACGCCATGGAAATCCCCTGATGCGAGCAGCTCTTGTAGACGTCTCGCACCGTCAACGTCTTCCTTCTTCAGTGCTTCTCTCCGCAGTTGACCAAGGACTGCAGCGTACTCAGAAGTGTCGGTGCTCGATGTAATCCCCATGATCACCACTGGAAGCGCCCACGTGGGTGTCAGAGAGGGGGGAAAGAAGAAAACAGCATCCACTGGATACATGACAGTTCTGATGCGTTTCTTGATAAACCACAGTGTCGACAAAACGGATTTCCTGACACAGAAAGAGGTTTGCAGCATACTCCCATGAGATCCGATGTTTGCGAGTCCTCTACTCTCGATAATCAGTTAAAGACTGCTGGCTATGCATCGCTCGGTAATCCTAGAAGGCGTGCAATCTCATTGTACACCACTCGACTTGGCGATGTATCCATTATTCGAGCTGGTAATTGAGTCAGTCGCCGACGGCGAGCCAGTGTGCTGGACGACGAGGTAGCGGGACGTGTTTGCGCTTGTGATACTTGAGTCACTTCGAGAATTCTGACTATGTGATGGTGCTCTTGTATCCTCGCCACTGCTAAGCACTTGGCAATATCAAATGACACTGCTTTTGACACCAAATAACGGACAACACGCTCGTGACCACATGCGCAAGCCCAATAAACTGCCCATGATGAGCAATTAGCGTGACAGCGCTTGAAAAGAACTTTCATCACATTGAGATGTCCATTTCTTGCAGCTAGATCCATCGCACGGCGTGTACACGACGCGCCAAGGCTGTGTAGGAACTTGATCACAACCACACTTCCACCTTCTGCAGCTCCATCGATTGCTCGACTTGTCCATCGAGGACCCTGCACATCCTTACAAACCACTTGGAGCATATCGAAGTCACAACGGACAGCTGCAATGTCGACTGCGTTAGTTTCGGTCGGATCCACGAGATCGAACTCACGAATCAGTTCAACTTGAGCCAATTTCCCACGAAACGCTGCTTCATCCAAATCGCGAGGATCGAGTCGCATGCCGCGTTGTTGGCTAAAGTAGCGAACTGCTTCTCTGATGACTGGATTAAGAAAATCCTGCACAACCTGGGGTCCGTCTTCGACTCTGGGCCAATTCTCGAGCTCGGGTTGGAACTGATAGATGGCTTTGACCACTTTCAGGTGACCACGAATAATTGCACCGTATAGACCCTAACTGAGCAGCCATCTCTGTTGACTTTCAACTTGGCTTGAACAAATCGATTCTTGTAGATGGCTGCGAGATCCATCGCATTAGTTGCGTAGCCGAAAAAGAACCCATTGTTTCGTGCAGCACTCTCAGCATCGTCCATAGACGCCTCCACTTCCATCAGGTCAGTCTCGAAACGTGCTGCAACGTCAGCATACGATGCAGAGAGAGAGTGATAAAGAGTCTTCCGGTCAAACCCTCTTCGGCGAGGCGGTGGATCGCACGATCGATCTGTGACTGGTGCTCACGCATCCATTCGAGGATATCATCCCGACCAATCCACATAACAGCATACAGCCAGTCTTCCATGTAGTGAGCCGGACAGTTCAGCATATGCCACCTGACGAACGCCGAGTCACCAACTTCTATCGTCTTGTACAGACAGTGCTTACTGCAGTAAAGGCGACCGTCGCGGCGGAGTAGATCGTGCAGTAGCCGGGCCCCAATAATATCACGAAGATTCGTTAACATTTCCACGTCCTTGCTGGGGTTCTTTGAGAAACGGAACAGCCAGGTTACCCAGCCGCGGTCGACCGCAGTCTTGTGGTTGCGCTCACAGTTCGGGTCGCCGATAATAAAATCCGAAATGATCTTGGGCAGGTCTAGAAAGCTGTGTGGTAGACACACCTTTAAAGCTGAAGTCAATACGAACGGCTCAACACTGGCACTTGATGCATCTTGGTGGCCGCCAATGTCTTCGTACACAGGGTTAATTGCAAGATGCGGATGATACCTCAGCTTTCGCACATTCAGAAAATGCATCAGGATTGCCTCGTCTCAGGAGTTGTTCGAGCGGAATCGGTCGAGAAGAATACTCGCATGAAATGATCGAGGCCAGCTTTCCATTTCTTCTCGTTCATAAAGAAGTTCCACAACAGACAATTGGCGTTGTTTGATAGCTGCATGAAGAGTGTTAACAGAGCACTTGATCTCTTTGCGATTCCGAATCAGCCACTTAAGGACCTCCCAATGAGATCTGTCGGCGGCCCATTTGAACGCATCAAGTGTACACCCCTCCGTCCGATTTGCACGAAGCCACTCGACAATCTGCAAATGTCCTTGTTCAGCTGCATGATTCATCGCCATCACTGTACACTCCCCCCAATGCTCGTGAAGCCACATGACAACGCTCAAATGACCGTTACGTGCAGCCAGATCCATCGCTCTCGAATTGTATTCCTCCGGCCGATTTGCATGTAAGTACTTGATAATTTCAAGCCTCCCGTGCTCCGCCGCAACTTCTCTCACATCTTGTGGCCACGCATGGCTTGGTGGCTCGTCCACAGAAAATTTGTCGAGTAGTTTGCGATCGTTGGGATTCTCGAAGAAAAACTGCACAGCTTCCAACATCCCTTCGCTCACAGCGGCGAGAATTAAATCTGTACCGACAGAGGGTATTTTGGAATACCAAAAGTGCTGCAAGACACACATTTGACCGTGCTGGATAGCTAGGGGATCAGCAACGACGGCGAGTTACTGTGGCAGTGGCTCAAATGCCACAAGATGAACACCTCCACCTCATCGCCCGCCTTGGTCGCCTCCACCATCACTTGACCGTCGCACTGCCATCTCACGCCTCGCTTCACGTTAACGAATAAGAGCAAGTCATGAAGATGTTCTGCTCGCCCGAAGTCGTGGCACTCAATCGCGTCTTGGAGCTGTTGCTTCATTTTCTCGACGTCCACGAGGCGGATCCACCAGGAGGGCGCATACAGATCGCTCGCCTCGCTCTTCTGGGCTTGCACCCCATTGCAACGCCCGTAGCTCTTCGCTTTCTCCACGGCGTCAGCCGAACGAACTGAACCCATCCACCCACAGGATACACGTCCAGAATGTCGAGAATCCACCCACAATCCACTCCATATCCTGACAATATCGACAGTCCGTCGACAATCCACTCGTGGCAATTCTCGACGCGTGACGCGTCCGACGACAGCGCACAAGCGATCAAGAGCTCCGCTGCCGACTCCCATGGGCGCTGCGTCGTCTCTGCGCGGCCTATTGGTTCTGGGCGTGGTCTTCCACGCCATCTACGTGCTCAGCATCTTCGACATCTACTTCAAGTCGCCCGTCGTGCCGCACATCGAGTCCCTCGCGTACACAGACGCCGCCTTGCCCGCGCCGGCCAAGCGTGTGGTCGTCTTCGTCGCCGACGGCTGCCGCGCCGACAAGTTCTTCGAGCACAACGCCACCACGGACGCCAATGCGCCGCGCCGCGTCTCCTTCCTGCGCGACGTCATCGAGCAACGCGGCAGCTGGGGCGTCTCGCACACGCGCGTGCCCACCGAGTCGCGACCAGGCCACGTCGCGCTCTTTGCCGGCATGTACGAGGACGTGAGCGCCGTGACCAAGGGCTGGCAGGACAACCCCGTGGACTTTGACTCGATCTTCAACCAGAGCCAGCACTCGTGGCTGTTTGGCAGTCCCGACATTGTGCCCATGTTCGCACGCCGTGTGGCGCAAGCGACCGAAGCGCATTACTCGCACGAAGAAGAAGACTTTGCCAAAGAAGCCTCGGAACTCGATGTCTGGGTCTTCGAACGCATGCGGAAGCTGCTCTTGGAGGCAGCGGCCGCCAATATCACGCTCAACGCCGAGCTGCGTGGCTCGCAGGTCCTTTTCTTCTGTCATTTCCTCGGCATCGACACGAACGGACACGCGCATCGACCCAACTCGGGCGATTACCTCAACAACATTGCCTTGGTGGACGAATTGGTCGAGAAAGTGCACCAGATGATTGAAGATTTCTATGACTATGACGGCGCGACGGCTTATGTCTTCACGGCTGACCACGGGATGAGCAACAAGGGGGCGCACGGTGATGGCGACCCAGCCAACACGCGCACGCCGCTGGTCGTGTGGGGAGCTGGCGTGGAGACGCCGCAGCGTGTGGAGACGTCGGCTCGCTTTGAGATCGACCTGCCCACGCAGTCACGAGCTCAGGTCGCGGCCCAGCTCGACGCCCAGGGTGTTCAGGAAGCTACGGCCATGGACGAGTGGGGCCTGGCGCATCTGAAGCGCAAGGACGTGATGCAGGCCGACGTGGCGCCGTTGATCAGCTCGCTCTTGGGCTTGCCGTACCCACGAAACTCGGTGGGTGTGCTGCCCTTCACGTATCTTGCTCAGGGTCGCTACCGCGCCAAGGCTGTGATGTCCAACGCCCAGCAGCTCTATCTCCATGCTCTTCGCAAGGAACAAGAGAAGGAAGCGCAGACGTTGCTCTGGTTCCGTCCGTACGCGCCGTTCCGTGATGCGGTGCCTCGTTTGCGCAAGGAGATGCAAGCTTCGTGGGAAAAAGAGGACTTGGCTCGTGTCGAAGCGCTGAGTCAGGAGATGATCGCCATTTGTCTCGACACGCTGGAGTACTTCCAGCGCTACGACTGGTTCTTCCTGCTCAGTGTGATTGTCCTCGGCTATCTTGGTTGGATGGGAGTGCTGGCCGTTGCGTTCTTGGCTTCGGAGTCGCCTTCAAGCGTCGTAAACTTGCGTACACTGCTTTTCGTACCGTGTGACGCTCGTTTTATCGCGTTCAGCGTCGTCTGCTCGGCGTTCCTCGCGTTGGAGAGCTCCCCTTGGACCTATTACGTGTATCTGAGCTTCCCGTTGCTCTACTGGAACTCCATCCGTGCTCATCGCCACGTCCTGAGCGTCGTGTGGTCATCAGCAACCTCAACCCAGGACAGACAGCGTCGTGGCCTCGAGCTCGTGTTCATCCTCGCCAGTCTAGAGCTCGTGGTCGTTGGCTACATGCGTCGTTGGCTCTTTGGTGTCGTCTTCACGTTGCTCGCTCTTTTGCCAGTTCTCGAGCGCTCATCCAAGTCCTCATCTTCTTCATCCTCTTGGTCCATCGCATGTCTCGTGCTCTCGGTCTTTCCGTATCTCTCAACAGAGTACGGTGATCACACTGCCCTCGTGAGTCTCGGTGGTGTTGTGCTTCTCGCGCTCGTGTGGACGTGGCTCCGTCAACACTCGGCTTCACCGACGTCGCTCTCATGGATTGGTATCCGTGCCTTGCCGCTCCTTCTTTCGCTTGTGGCTGTCCACGCCACCATGTACTTCCTCGACAACAAGCTCAAGCCACCAACCGCGCTTACCTTGCTCAACTGGCTCCTCGCCCTCGCACCTGTGATCGCTCTCATCGTCCTCCCAGCGTCTCCGTCGTCGTCTTCCTCGCAACGACTTGTGGAGATCGCACTAGCGGTCGCACCAGCCTACGTTCTGTTGAGTATCTCGTACGAGGTCTTGTTCTTCGCGGCACTCACGGGGGTCGTACTCGCGTGGATCGAACTCGAAGCCACACGCTCGTCGCTGTCTTCAACTTCGTCGTCTTGGGATGCGTTGCGTCGTGCGTTCGTCTTCCTCTTGCTCATCAAGATTGCATTCTTCGGTACTGGTAATGTGGCTAGTATGAGCTCATTCGAGCTCTCGTCCACCTACCGCTTTGTAACGATCTTCGCGCCGTTCCTCATGGGCGCTTTGCTCGTGCTCAAGATCCTCTTGCCGTTCCTGGTCGTCGCGTGTGCGTTCCGCATGCTCGTGTCGTCCACAGCAGCGTCCACACGCTACTTCCTTGTCGTCGTGGGACTCTCGGACGTGTTGGCACTGCACTTCCTCTTCCTTGTGCGCAACGAAGGTAGTTGGAAGGAGATCGGTAACTCCATCTCCATGTTCGGCATCGTCAACGCGCAGATTGTGTTCGTGCCGCTGCTTTTCCTGCTCGCTCGTGTGGTCTCGCCGACTCATCAGACTCATTCCAAGACGTACTAACTCACGAGATGAGGCTCATATAGATCTATTGCGTTGTCTACTTATCGCTTATACACGCGCACTCCGCCTTATGTTCATAATCGTTTCGCCTAGGCCGTGGCGTCCGCACCCTCCGTTGTGGCCACTGTTGGGGCTGGAGGCGCAGCGTCCTGAGCCGACGACGCCGCCATAGTTGGGGGCACGTTCATCTCCTGGATGTTGACGTACGCCACAATGACTGTGGTGTCGTCGATCACCTGCTCTTCCTTCATCCATCGACGGTTGGCTTCCATGATGAGGAGATCCACGGCGACCTTGGGATCCTTCTGCGCCATGACCATGTCAATTACTTCCTCGTTTGACATGAATTCCCACAAACCGTCAGTCGCGATCACCAGACAGCGATCGTTCTCGTCCAGCAAGCGCGTGAAGAACTCTGGCTCGGAGACGACACCGGCAGTGTGTGCCACGGCATCACCAAGACTGCGAGACATGGCCAAGCCGGGGACATCCATGTGACCGAGCCACACACGTGGAGGACCGTCAATGCCGTCATCGTACTCAACAGCGAACACTCGACCACCACTGGCGATGATACGGGCCTTCTCATCTGGCGAATCAGGCTTGTGATCTTGCGAAACAGAAGCACATGCGACACGAGGAGCGACGTTTAATCCTTCAGGCGTCGTGCCATGGGGAGTGATGAAGCCACGCGTGATACGTGAGTCACCGACATTGCCCACGACCAAGAGGTTTTCACGGATCACCGCGACAACTGCCGTCGTACCACTGAACTCGGTGTCGATTGCTGGGTCCTTAAGTACGCTCTTCTCCACGACTGCGAGCGATTCTGCGATGGCCATACGAAGCTGCTCAGCGTCGATGTTCAGGTCACCCGAGGAAGCAAACTTGGGGTGCTTGAAGAGCTCGTTCGGGAACTTGTCGCGAATACTGATGGACACACCATCGCCAGCTTCACCGTGGCCATCAAACACACAAAGCAAGAGCGACTTGGAGTCCGCATCATGACGAATGATCATGGAGTCCTGGTTTTTCTTACGTGGATTGTACGGCGCGTAACCCTTCTTGGAGAGACCAGCATACGCCGCCACCGCGCTCGAACCGTCTTCAACGTACTCGATCTCGTTCGTCGTGACTTGGGCCATGCCTTCCACGAGCTTGTTGTCACTCACGACCGAGAGACGACGACGCTGCAAGGCCAGGTTGTGGTCACTCATGCCCGCCTTGGACGGAGAGATGCCCGACGACGTTCCTGGGGTTTTGTGCGAGATGCCCTTGGGTGAAGCCACAGCATTCTGGGCCGCCGCGTGATCCTGCTGGCGCACCTTGACAATTGAACCCTTGCGAAGCGCCATTGTTGGTTGGAAACGAGACGCGCTGTGTGGCGTGCGAGAGAAAAGTGGGAATGATGAAGCCGAGGCGAGCACTGGACCTACCACAAGCCAAGTTGGTGAGGGCAGAAAGCGAGGTCAGACTGTGTGTTGACGATCTTAAGTCTGGGCTAAAAGCGCTCAGACCAGGACCCAGGACGATGGCTGTGAATGCTGTTTGACCAAGAGCTGGGTGCTGGGCTGTGAACGGAGGCGGCCAGCGCAACGCTCCGCCCACACAAATAGATCCCAACCTCCTGGTGCGATCAGTACCAGACTGGGCACGACGAGAATAGGAGGCTGGAGAAACACAGAAGGATAGGCCTACGTACGACGGTGCACTGTAGAAGTTTCAAACCCAGAGGCAGGAATTCGTTGCATCCACCTGAAACACAACACTGTGTACGTTCAGAGATTGTATCATATTCAGCACCATACCTCGCTTTTCCATTAGTCGCTGTCACTGTCATCGCTGTCGTCGTCGTCTGACGAGAGACTCAGTGTGATCTTCTGTGCGCTTTCCTTCTCCGAGTCGCTATCATCGTCGCTGCTACTCGAGCTCGAGCTGTCGTCTTCAGCTGTGTCTGACGCGGTCTCGCTACCGTCCAGACGACGCTTCTTGCGTAGCGTCTCCACGTCGTCCACCACGTCGTCTTCGTAGAGCGCGCTACGCTTCTCTGGGATCTTGAACTTCTTGCGCAGAATCTCCATGGCCTCAGGCGGCAATGGATCGCCAGTCTTCCACGACTCCGGTAGCGTAACACCATGTTCCTAGACACAACAAGCACGAGTGAGACTTGACTCCACCTACTACACCAGTCGTCATAACACTCATGAACATACCGCAAGAGACGTGCGACCCATGTAATGCAGGAGCGCTTCGAGTGGGAGGTCCACTGGGTCGCCAGGCTTCCAGCCAGGCGGCATCTGCTTTCGGATCCCCGCTTCCGTCGCGCCGAGTCCAATGGGAATCCCCTGGAGCTTGGCCGCGTCGACCTCCTCTGTCTTCTTCGCGTCTGATTGCGCCGAGTACGCACTGCTCTCTGGTTCGAGGGTCACGACTTCGTCCACGACGCCACGACTGAGCACACCGGCCCGCATCATTTGTTCCTGTGGTGCTGGCGGCATAAAGCCAAACATGGGGAAGCCAGGACGCCATTCCTTTGGCGCGGAGGTCGTGCCAGCGATGCGATGCGCGTACGCCACGACATCCCGCGGATCCAGCAGCACTAGCAGACCACAGATCGTCAGTATCTCGTTCGATCTCCTTCTAGAACGTCGCGAAGACGCACCTTTTTGCTTTTGTCGGGCGTGGTCGAGCACTCGTCGGTGCTTTTTGAGCACGAGCGCGATGTCTTCCTGCGACTGCCGCAGCTGCGCCGCATAGCGCACGACTTTTTGCTTCTTCTCGTGGATCTCGTCCTGCACGGCGAGCAGTTCCTTCTGCGCCACTTGATGCTGCACCACTAGAGAACACAGTCAGTTTGGTGTCGTTTCCGAACGTTTTCAACGCGTTCTACGCATTCTACGCACGTGTTTTCACCGCCGATAGCAGATCCCGGTCTTTCTCCAGCACGCGGTTGAACGTGTCGTTCACGGCGCGCAGGCGCGTGCTCGTGATCGTCGACGGCGGCCTACACACCGCACACCAATCCCATCAGTCAAAATCCATTATCTCGACTTCTACGCCGTTTTCAAAGCCAATCGACGGCTCAAAACGTAGCCCGTGATCTCCCGTACGTACAGAGAAGCCGTGTTGAGTGACTCGAGCAGCTTGGTCACGAGAAATCGGTGCTCATGAAGGAACACTTGGACGTCATCCTGCACACTCGGCATGGTTTCCCAACCTTCCCGCCTCTACCCCGGGTTACACTCAAAACGTAACCCTACTTGGTTACACCTGTACCATATCCATGGTACACTGGTCCTACCGTGGTCCACATCATCGTAACCGTAACCGTTCGTACCCCCGGGCACCGTACCCCCATCACCACCACCATTTGAGGTGAGCTCTTCATCCGATCCGTCATGACGCACGAAGACGACGCCGAGTATTGGCGTCAGTACGAGCGCGACTACTACGTGCTCTTGGGCGTGGCGCGCACGGCGTCGGCCGAGGAGATCCGCAGTCGCTACTTGGCGCTCTCGCGCGAGTTCCATCCGGATCGCCTGCGCAAGCGCCAGGACCCGGCGCTCATCGCCGTCGCGAACACGCAGTATCCGATCCTCGACCGCGCGTACAAGGTGCTGAGCGACCCGACCAAGCGCCATGTGTACGACATCTACGGCGAGCGCGGCGTCGCGGCGCTGGACCAAAGCGAACTGGCGGGCAAGACCACGACGCTCGGCGCGCACTTGCAGTCGAGCGACGAGATGCAGCAACAGGTGGAGAAGATGCTGCGTCGCATGAACCAGCAGGCGCTCGAGGCGCAGTTCTCGTCGTTCAGCGAGATGAACATGAGCGTCGACGCCTCGGACTTTATCCACGCGCCCATGCGTGGTCTACGGAGTCTCTTCCGAGGAGATCGACGGCTCCTTGAACGCACGGACATGACGATCCATCAACGCACGACGTTCCCGCTCTCGCGCTCGACCAAGCTCACGCTCGGTGGCTACATGTACGACAAGCAGGGTCTCGGGCTCGGCTGCTTCACGTCGCGCCTCGAGTACACGTCGAGTGACCCGAGTATCCCGTCGTGTGCCATCTCCACCGAACTCGGATGGACGCCCAAGCTCCACTGTCAGTTCTCGCAGCCTGTGTCGCCGTACACCGTGCTCATGTGGATCCCAGAGCTTGATTCCCATGGCCTGGACATGTCGTTTGGGGTGAACCAGTTGCTCTTGCCGCAGCTCAACGGTGCGATGATGTGGAGTACGCGGGACGGTCTCTCGGCGTCACTTGCTCATGACACGCAGCTCGCACACCAGAGTCTCGGTGTTGCTGTCAATCGCGGCGGACCAAACCTCTCGCTCCAGTTCCGACGCGCGTTGTTCGCAGCGACGATGAACGTCAAGGCTTCGTTGCGCGCGAATCTCGTCACGGGTCTCTCGCTCGTTGTGGGTGGTAGCAAGCAGCTCTCGCAGCGTACACGTGTAGCGATGGGTGTGTTGCTGGCGAAGGCTGGTGTCACGCTGCGTCTTGGCTTCACGCGTGGCTCCGTGCGGTTCGTCATGCCCATTTTCCTCTCGCCGTTCTCGGCGCAGACCGCGTTCTCGACGTTCATCGCGGCCACGACGCCGTTCGTGATCTCGGCCGTCGTCACGCAGCTCGTCCAGCCTGCTCAGGAACGCAAGCGCCGCCGTGCATTGGAGCATCGTCACGAGATGCGTCGTCATTACCTGAGCTCGGCGCGTCGCTCGGCGCTCTCCCAGCAGCAGCTGATGGTGCGTTGCGCAGATGAGAAGCGTCAGGCGGAGCACCAGCGCACGCAGCGCGATGGCAAGGGACTCGTGATCATCTTAGCGCGTTACGGTAAAGACCCAACGAACCCCGACCCAATGGACGCGACCGCAGCTACACGAGTGCCACAAGGCAGCGATAGTGACGACGAAACGCCGACGGAAAGCGAGCCAACTCGCTCGGTCGACGATGAAGCCGACGAAGCGACCGAACTCGCCCGGCAGTGGGTCGATGTGACCATCCCAATGCAGTTTTTCGTGCAGGTAAGTGATCTAGAAGTAGTGGGACGCACCAAAGCGCCCATACTGACTCGTATTGATGTGTAGGACTCGAGTGTGACACTCCCTGCGTCGTCCAAGGCCAGTCTCCTGGGTTTCTACAACCCATGCGCAGGCGACGATAGCGCCCAGACGGAAGAGCCTCAGCTCTACGTGCGTTACGCATACGACTCGCTCGTCTTTGAAGCCACGTTCCGCGATGCACAGGCTGTGCAGCTGCCGTCGCGATACGCACGTGTCATGGGTGCTGCTGGTCACGTCTATTAGAGGCAATCGATCAAAATATCAAGTGTGAGTGGATGAAATCCTGGGTTTTGTATATGTACCTTTTGTTTTGTCCTAGGACCCTGCGAGACGATGAAGCATTGCGTCGACAGCAGCCATCAGTGGTATTTCACTTTCGTTCTGATGCGTCTTGGCGTGAACGAGCAGTGTCAGGACGTCTAGAACATCGGCAAAGACGAGCTCGAGGTCGAGAAGGAACGGATCCAACGAGTCATGGTGGTGGTGATGATGATGCTGGTGCTGAGGCTCATCTGGCTCGTCCATTGTCGATGGAAACATGGGCTGAACAGCCCGAAGCGCATCAACCAAGCGGAATGAGGCCGAAAACATGCGCTGATTGACGTCGCTGATCTCGCGGTCGTGTTCTCGGAGGATTGCCAGCACTGCTCTAAGCGTCGTCTTGCCCTCCTGTTCGTCTTCTGGGGCTGGAGGAGCGGAGAAAAGCTTACGCAGCGTCACGTCGTGCTTGTAGTAGATGTCTTGAAGAGCCCTTGCGTTGACCACAAGCACGTTCAACGCATCGTCGGGTTTGGGATCACCAGCTTTAGGGTGTGCAATCCGTTCGAAGAGTCCTACGAAACGCTCCGCCAAGGCTTCTGTCAGGTCTTTTGGTAGTGCGGCCGTCGTCTCGAGTATCTGCTGCTGCCACGCGAGTCGCACGAGCATCTCGACAAACTCACGGAAGACCAGCACACGCCCAGGCTCGACGACGTCGGGTAGGGCGATCGGCAATGGCTCAGGATGCGTCGACGAGACATTCGCAGTCCAATCCACACCGCACTGCATGCGCTGAGCGTCTCGAAGTTCCGCTAGAGTTCGTTCCAACAGTCCAGCACTCGCCACTATCCCACCTTCCAAGAGCAATCGTCGACACTCGTCTACAAGCAGCAGTGTTGCTTCCTCTTCGCCTTGGCCTTGGATAGCGTGTCGATAGAGCGCTCTAAGCTCCGTATTGAGTCGCAAAGCCGCGTTCTCGGTGGCCTTCCGAGCCTTTTCACGCGCACTCGCCTCAGTCGGCAGCACGTCGTCAATGAACAGCAGCAGCTTGTGGCTCGTACTCGATGCATGCGTCGGGGAGGCTGGGGCTCCATTCGCATCCCTCGCGCGATCGTCCTGGAAGCGTCCCTTGAATACCCGACCGTCCTCATACAAGAAGACGCCGTTGCCGTGCTTGACGTTCTCGCGCCACTCGCCTTCGTATCGAGCGCCGTTCGCATAGTAAAATATCCCTCGTCCGTGTCGAAGTCCGCTTTGAAACGCGCCGTCGTACCAGTTCTTCTCCCTCGTCGAGACCAACCAAACATGTCGACCTACGCCGTTCGGACGGTCTTCACGCCACAATCCGACGTACTTCTCCACCGCTACGCCGTCCGAACGCAACCAGATCATTGTGCCGTAGCCGCTCTTGACGTTCTCGTGCCATTCCCCCGTGTACATGTTCCCACTGGCGTACCGCATGACGCCATGTCCATGGCGATACCCCTTCACGAACGCACCTTCATACCGAACATGACGGTCATTATCATACACAAGCACGCCGTGGCCATGTGGAAGTCCGTCCTGCCACTCGCCTTCGTAGCGAGCGTTGCTCGTGGCGGTGACGAGCTCTTCCGCGTCTTCCGAGAACGAAAACGGCAACATGACCGCGTCCTCGGCATCTTCTGATGGCAAAGAGACGACGCCCTGCGACCCGGTGAGAAAGACACCGACGCCATGACGTCTGCCACGCACGACGTCACCCACGTACGAGCTCCCGTTCGGCCAGGTGTACGTGCCGTGGCCCTGTATCTCATTGTCCATAAAGGCTCCGTCATAGGTGACGCCATTGGTCCATTCGATGCGTCCATGACCGTGCATCCGACCGTACTGGAACTCGCCCGTGTACGCGAACCCTGTGAGGAACACAGCACGTCCCTGGCCGTGATACACAGGCACGTCGCACTCTCGTACGCGTGTGGTGTCGCCAGTGTACTCGAGGATGACATTCCCCAGAATGCGCGGATCCAATGGCGGCTTGCTCTTGAATGAAGCAGGTTGAGGGGCTGCCGCTTCATCGGTCGATAGAGAAGGAACTACTTCGTCCATTGGCGTCTTCGGTGCATCGCTATCTTCCGTAGAAGACGCATAATCGCGCTCGCCGTCCATCCTCTCCATGCCGTCATGCACGGTTTCCGTTTCACTCTGTACCAAAATGGCTACGCTGTTCGTATCAAACGCTCAACATTTCACTTATCACGTTTGTAACAAATAGAACCGGAACGTTAGTAACACCTTCCGTCATCTACCTCAGCAAAGTCGACGTCAGACCAAGAAGGACGTCGCGCCACCGCCTCTCTTGCGCTCTGCGCACGCGTCAACGCCCCGGAAACGCATCACTCGCCTTCCTGAGACACCAAGGATGACAGCCGTGCAAGCCGCATTGCCACCCTCGGCGTCCAGTGCGCGTCAGCGACGCAAGAGCAAAGCTCACCATGCCGCAGCGTTACTAGCGACCAATGCGCGGAAGAAAGCTCAGCACGCCGTCGCACCGCAGTCGCCGCCAGTGCCCATGGACACACAGGCCTCTCCTGTACAACGTCGTGTCCCGCCGGCGCTTGATCTGTCCAGTATCTCGCCGTCGATGAAGAGTTCGAGCAATCTTCCACCGACCAACATGTCGCCGTTGGCCATGCAACGCATGCAGCGTCTGCACAACCTCCACATCCAGACGTCGACTGAGAACGGCAGCGAGTCAGACGGCAAGCGGTCGCTCGCGCGGCATCCGTCGTCGCCGCGGATCGCGCCGCCGCGCCCGCCACGGACGTTCCATCTCGCCGACTTTCTCTACAAGGAAGTCTTTGGCGTGCACGACATCAAGCCCAGCGACGGCATGCACCAGGAGCGCGTGCAGAACTTCCTCGTCGTGCCGTACAACACGGAGCAGCTCTTCGCCTTCGGCGTCTTCCTCGCGCTCGACAGTTTTCTCTACGTCTTTACTTATCTGCCCATGCGGATCCTCTTTGCCTGTGGCTGTGCCGTGACGTCGTCGTTCCACACCCAAGTCTTTCGACGCACGCACTTTTACGATCTCATGGTGGCCGTGATCATCTCGGTCGGCACCATCGTGCTCTGGCAAGTCGACATGTCCCGCGTCTACCACATCATTCGCGGCCAGGCCATGATCAAGCTCTACGTGCTCTTCACGATGATCGAGATCTTTGATCGTCTCTTCTCGTCGCTTGGCCAGGACGTGCTCGACTCGCTCTACTACACAGCTCGCTTCCAGCCGCGTCGTGTCACGCGCATGACCATGGACTTTGGTGTGGCTATTGTGTACGTCGTGCTCCACGCGCTGCTACTGTTCGCGCAGGTCGTGACCATCAACGTCGCGATCAACTCGAGCAACACGTCACTGCTGACGCTTCTCATCTCCAACAACTTTGCCGAGCTCAAGGTACGCTCGTTCATCTGGTTGGACTCAATGTATCGTAATTGAATTTGATGTGCTGGCCATGTAGAGCTGCGTGTTCAAGAAGTTTGAGGAGCAGAACCTCTTCCAGATCAGCTGCAGCGACATCGTCGAGAGATTCAAGCTGCTGCTCATGATCGCACTCATTCTCTTGCAATCTAACGCGCAGGACGTCGCATACGGAACGGTAAGATCGCATTCTTCCTTGTTGTGACTCTTGAGGGGCTGCTAACCGCTCGCTCTTCCTGTCAGACGATGGTCATGGTTGCTGAGATGCTGATCGACTGGCTCAAGCACGCGTTCATCACCAAGTTCAACCACATCTCGCCGTCGGTCTATTCCAAATTCATCACCATTCTTTGCCGTGATCTCACCGGTTGGAAGAATGAAGACACGATCCTGGACCACACGCACCACGTCTCGAGACGATTGGGTCTTGTCTCGCTGCCTCTGGCGTGTGTTGTCCTTCGAATGGTGGGCAAGGCCTTGCAGGCGTCGACTTTTGTGGCCTCTACCGGCGTCGTGAGTGGTGCGTTGCTCGCCTTGTCCTTCTTCCTCTGCCTGGCAGCGTTTAAGACGCTATTGAGTCTTGTGCTCATGATTTACGCGTGTCGATCCGGTCGACTGGATGACACGAGACCCAAGAGTCCACGTGCTGTGCGGCATTTTGAATCCATCCAAACCTACAAATTCTAAGTAAGACGCGCCTTTTGTTTGAACACATGTCCATTTCGCACTAAATAATAACTACAATGGTCGCTAAAGGTTCTTGACAATGCGGTCGAGGGTCTTGTTGAGCGTAACTTGGTCGTCAATGCCACTGACAAAGTCCAGGGACATGCAAAACTTGAGAAACGTGATGACGGTGAGATTCGACTCGTGAAGACGGACATAAAGATAGTGCTTGGCCATCTTATCGTCGATCTTGCCCGATGTCGTCGTGTGATTCACCCAGTCGACCAACTGCATAGATGCGTCACAGCATTTGCACGTGACCGAGCCCCGCTTGAACGGGAACACACAGACTTCAAGCGTACCCGTCTTGTACCCAGACTCCGTGCCGATGTCCGAATCACTGGCCTTGTCGCGGACGTCGCCATTATCCAATTTGTGCATGTAACGTGGATCGCTACAAACGAGCTCAACAGTGTACTTTGGTTGGACGCCCCCGCGCGTACTTGGACTCGTCTTCTGGCCCTTGCCCCACCTGACCCGACGCAGCCGGTCCAGATGCCGGTTGCGTTCCTGCTCCTTCTTGGTTTCTTCATCGTCAGCGTCGGACGCGGTACGGAGCTTCTTGGTGCGTGCTGTTCCTTGAGATCGTGGCAGCGCGTCGAATTGGCCACGAACAAGCGAAACAACGTCTTGAAGCGGATAGAGACGTCCGAGATCCCGTCGAACGGCAAATAGATAATGTAAAAACTCCACTTTCTCCCCCTTGACCAGTGACGGATCGGTATGCTCGACAAACCATTTCTGCGTTTTCCCCGTGTTAGAACAGCAAGAGCAGGAAACCTTTGAGCTTTTTCGCTTGTTCCAGACGAGGGTGCCAAGCTTGAATTTGCCTCCTTGCTGCATGCTGGCCGTCGCAGAGCATGCGATCGGGATGCGAACGCACTCGTCGTCTACAGCTTGGATGTCCACATGCTCCAGGATCGTATTAAGCGTCAACGGCTCTTCATATTCTCCGCTGTCGACCGCTCGGCTGTTTAGATTATGTCCATTCGATGAAAGCTTCGAGTCTTCGTGTTCGTCTGTCACACCGATAGGAGTCGTGGAAGGCTGCGATGCGGGCATTTTTTCAGTTCCCTTCACATCACTTTGTTCATTATCGACATCCATCCCACCAGCATTCGCTTGATCGTCCAAATTATTTTCTTTCGAATCAGCATCGACCACTCCGTGTTCATCATCACCGCTCACACTGCCAGTCTCCTCGCCGTTCTCATCCGACACACCACGACTCGATCCTCGGGTTCTCGTGGAAAGTACATCACTGTCGTCCATCGCTGCTGCTCCACGAGTTCTCTTCGACCCCTTCCGCGCTGGCGTTGCTCCTGTTGTCTTGGGGTTGCTCTTCGTCGTTCCTGCTCCACCAGTCTTGGCTTTCACTGGAGCTTTCCCCTTCTTCTTCTTTGCGTCCAACTGTTCGTTATGTTGTTCAATGATCAGTTTGATCATATGCCGACGATAGGCCACAATCTTCTCCGGCGCCGTTGTGCACGTCGGGCAATCACAATCCCATTGGAAAGCGTCACCGCGGAAGATATCCATGAATCCCGCCAAGCAAGATCCGCATCGAAGCAGAGACGTGCGACTCTCGTCGTGATGCAACGTCAGCTTCTCCAGTTGGTCTTCAAATGGTTGATCCTTGTCCACCATAGGACGATACTTATTTGCGAGGCACCGGTCGTGGTACACACGCGCACACTCTGCGCAGTGGAACAGTGTGTGAGTCGAATGCGCCGCCTTGCAGAACATACAGTTGCGAATCGTTCGGCCCTGGTCCACACGGTGCGAATTAGCTGGCATGTCTGGAATCGGGTCAGTCTGACGTTCGATCAACTCGGCCATTTGGCGCTGTGAGATTCCAGGGCGTTTTCGCGACTTTGACTTCTTGGTCTCGACAACTGGCTTCTGCACGTTCTCACTCGCGATCACAAACTCGACATCCTCGTCTTCTGTGTGTGTGACTGACTCTGCGGAAGATGGCACTGGTGCAGACGCAGCCTTGCGACTGCGCTTTGGTGGGGTAGACTCGACAGTAAAGCGCGGAGGAGGACGCTTCTCACGAGCGCGTGCAGTCGATCCAGAGGGTGCTCCAGCGATAGGTTCTTCCCCGGGCCGCACGAGATTCAACCCAGCAGCCTTTGCACGAGCTGACGCACGACGTGGTCTTCGTGAGCGACCACTGGACGCGTCTGCATCTGTGGACTCCATCGCAACATCCTCAGTGGACGCCGTTGCAGTCTCCATGAACTCGGATACTGGTGCTTTGGCAGTTGCTGTACGCTTAGCTTCTTGAGACACTGGTGGAATAGTCGATGGCGTTGGTTCCGTCGCTTTACCTTCTTCGTCTGGTTCTTGTGGCTGTGTGGATGACTGAGACTCAGGTGCGATTTCCATCTCCACGTCGTCTTGCGTCGGCTCCTCGGCCACGACTTGGGGTTGCGCTTGAGGCTCTGCTCGGTGCAGTGAAGGCGATGCTAACGAGAGCAGCAGCTGCGCCGTTGCCGGGTCTTGACCAGTCACAACGGGCACTACTGTTGACACTTGTGTGTTCTTCACTGTTGTGGACACAACTGTGGACGGCGGTGCAGAAGTGTGGACGCCCGCTACGTCCATCACCGTTAGTGCTGTAGACGCCTGCTCCATTGGCTCGCTCTCGCCTACGATCTCGTCACTCGCGTCGTTCAAAATGTGGTGGATCGGCATCTTAGGCGACGTGCTCTCAGCCACTCCGTCCACCCGTGCGTCCACAGCGTCCACCGCATCCGCCACAACTGCCAGTGGCGCCGCACTCGTCGTCCGCTCAGTAGACGCACTACTCTCGCCGTCCATCACCGCCACGTCCGTCATAGCGGCCGGCGTCGCCTCCTTCATCTCCATCCGCCAACGCGTATTCCCTCCCACTTTCAAATAGTAACCCGAAGCATAACCCTCAATGGAACCGGTTCGTAACTGTTGTTCTTAACCGACGTATACCATCCCTGGATATTTCGGGCACATGGCTACACCCAATTGCTGCGAACGACATTAATGGGACCACGTACACGCGATTCTGACGCTCTATGCGCGTCTACAGAGCTCTGTGAGCGCTCAAACTCGCTAGGTATCTTCTCTAGACACCGCGTTATCGATTGGTGTGCTTCAAGCACGTCATCACCATGGGGAAGCGACGGAAAAGCGAAGTTGTGCCCATGTTCAACATGCATCCAGAAGCCACGTCTTCGACCGCCAAGCCGTCATTATTGGGCGCTGCGTCGGCTGCGGTCGTCGCTCAGCGAGAAGTCGCTCGGCTGAAGCGTATGGGTCGATCATTTCGCGCCGTCACGCCCGATACCGCGTCAAAGCCGCCACTAGCGCCACTCCCAGAACTTCCTGCGACGGCGCCAACCGGCAATACACGCTCTTCTAGGAACCTTAATCAGCTCGCGCGCAGTGTCATCTTGATGCAAAAGGCGCAGAAGGAGACTGACGCTGTCTTGGACAGCGCGCCCGTATCGAATCAAGTCGAAACGACCTCACAGGCTCTTGATCCATGGGGCAATGTGCTCCAACGCGTGCTTCGCAAGACGCCTTCGTTCCGTACTAACCTGCCCACTACTTCGGAGAAGGAGAAAACAACCATGCAGAGCAAACGCACGTCCTTGGCGCAGATGCTCAAGAGCCGCGAGGTCAAGGCACTTGTAAAGCAGGCCGTCGTAGCCAAGCACTGGCATCATGCAGCGTTGGATCCTTCCGCACGCGACGCTGGCGGTGCTGAGATCGAGTACTCGACGGTCATGGAGCACTGGATCAAGACCGCTGAGTTGCGGAAACAGAGCATGGTGGGCGATGGGGTAGCTATGGAAGAAACTGACGACGAGAATGACGTCGACTTGCAGTACGATCCGTCCGTCATGGTCTCCGCAAACGGCGTCAAGTCGGGTTTCGACCTGCGTGACTCGGGGACAAGCTCAATGTACGGTCGGACGTTGCTTCTAGAGGAATCATGTCGACGTGCATTTGCTCAGCCAGGTGAGAACCGCACGCCTATGGATCTGCAAGCCCTCAAAGCCTGGTTCCAGATGACTAAACTCAAGATCACGACGGATTTTGAGCGTCTCCAGCCTGCTGAACTCGACCTACTCTGTCGACGCATGACGCTCGTGCGTCTCCATCCGAATGAGATTGTGTTCCGTCAAGGTGACGAAGGTGACGCCATGTATATCGTCTTCGCGGGTGTGGTAGAAGTCCGCGTTGGTCAACGAATTCTCGGAGAAAAGGTCGAGGTCACCGTATGTGAGCTCACCAAAGGCGATTACTTCGGTGAACGCGCATTATTGAACAACGATCCTCGTGCAGCGACGATCGTGGCGAAAACCAGCGGCGAGCTGGTCAAAATCACGCGAAAAGATTACAATATCATGCTCAAGACGGACCAACAGGCGTTTTTATCGCGGATGCAGCTCACCAATGGCCTCTTACTCACCCGAAAGGCTTCAATGGGCCAGACACACCACGAGTACATTAAAGTACTTAGCAAAAAGCCACAGTCACGCTCCGAGCTCGACATTGATATGCTCAGCGAGTATCTTCACACACTCAAGTTTTTCCGTGGTCTTCCTGGGAGCTTCGTTCGCGAGTTGTGCACCGTCGTGGACTTTGTGACATTCCCACAAGGCTCTTACGTGTTTCGCGAAGGCGAAGTTGGTGATCTCTTCTACGTTATATTCAGTGGCTCTGTCGATGTCATTGTGAGTTCTCAAGATGCCAAAGGTCAAACCCAGCAGACCAAACTGATCAATCTGACCGAAGGCTCGCATTTCGGAGAACTCGCGCTCATGAAAGGCCATGGCATTCGAAGTGCCACTGTCCGTACGCGTGAAGAGTGCAAGCTCTTGGTGATTTGCGAAAAGGACTACAATGCCACATTGCGCCGTATGCAGCGAGAAGACTTGGCCAAGCGCGTGGGTGTGTTGGATCACATCCCCATGTTCCAAACTCCCGAATGGACAGGCGAGTTACTGAAGGAAATGTCGTATGTCCTGGTGGAGCAGCGTCTCGCGTCTGGTGCTGTGCTGTTTGAACAAGGCGAAAAGGCCCAGCACGTGTATTTTGTGGTTCGAGGTGAGCTATTGGTGACCAAAGACATTGTGGAGCCTGGTGGGAAGATGCATCAAGTCTTGGTTGAACGTGTTGGGCGATTTCGTGTTATTGGAGATGATGCGTACGTAGCAAGTGGCTTTTATTTGGAGTGGACTCACAGAACTCACCACAACTTGCTTTCTGTAGCGCCGCCGGAGCGAACTTCAACGAAGTTATCTACCGTGAGGTGACGGTCACCGCGAGCACACCAGTAGAAGTGCTTGTGCTCTCGAAGTATGATGTTTTCCATCGTCTTTCCCGATCGGCTCGAGAAACTCTACGTGCAGCAGCACATTCGCACGTGGAAAGCGTCGTGTACCTTGATCGCTTTCACAAGACAGAAAAGTGGGAAGCGTACAAGAAAAGTCTTGTGCAAGAGTGTGTAAAGCATCCGTCTTCATCGGCCACAAAGCCAAAATACCACAAGAAGGCGAAGACCCCGCGTAAAAATGAAAGCGAAATGGATGCACTCCCTACCAAGGGTGAGAAGATAGAAGAGGAGCAAGAGAAGCGACCGGATATGGCTCACCTACCTCCCCTTGTGGATGCGAACGAGTTCTTGCTACTCGAACGCGAAAAAACGGTAATGCACAAGTGCTTTGGCCAGGAGCAAACATTTGCGCACCACGTCGTGCGTTTCAATGCCGATGCTCCACCAACCGAGGCGCGTGCCCGTGATCTTGACTCCGTGGTAAATGCTGAACGGCAACGACAAGTGGAGATATTGAACGAGGGCAACCCGTTAGCGTACTTTGACATGAACGCCGTCTATGCGGAGCAACGGCAGCAACAGGCAGTGGCACGAAGTCGAGCCGCAAGTTCACGGCGTCTGCTTATTCGAGGGATCAGTGGCTCGGACAATACCGGTGAGTCCTCACAGCAGTTGGGATCAACGGATACACGACGTGGATCAGCTGCAGAACGCGCAGCTACGAACGTGCTGAACTACTTCGTTCACGAGAACTTCATCTTCTCACACCCCGAGACACACAAGAAGGAGGAAGATGTGGGACGCCTCAGTCCCTCGCACCGTCGGGAGAAACAACGAGCCAAACGCAAGCAGCAGAGGCGAAGAACACGACAAGGGAGCGCCCTCGGGTCGTTGACAGACATCAGTCCAATTGACGAGCGGCGCCGCACGAGTGTTCGTGCGTCAACACCGGTACAACCATCGAGTCACGAGAAGAAACTGTGCGATGGGGATCTCGTTTTGGTCTGCGTACTAGATCATGACGAAGAAGTAAATGATCAAGACGAGATAGAAGCATCGCCACCCTTCCGTCTTGTACGCGCATTACCGGCAATGAGTCACGCTAAAGACGCCATGCTTCACCATTTGCTCAACGATCTATCAGACGCAGGTCGGCAGGAGCTAATCGATGGACTGGAGCCCTTTGAGGCCACGTCGACGACATACCACGTGATGGAGAAAAGAAAATTTGCTCTTTTACCGTCGAAAACCCCACGTCCAAGACACGTAGAAGAAGCTCTGCAGCGGTCTGTTGCTGATCGATTCACTGCTACTGTTCCGAAAGGTGACGGTGACGGTGGAACCCCAGGAGGAGTACTCCCAGCGGATCCCATGACGCTGTTTGCGTCGAGTCACAAAGTGGCCATGCCTCTCAGCGAGCAACGCGAGGCAGCAATGGCTCATACTAAGCGAAGTCACGACGCGCAACTTGAGGATACAAGCAAGGCGTTATCAGGATCTCCAGCGCGATGTTTTGTCGTAGTAAGCATGGTCTTGTCCAGGCGTGAGCTGGCAAACGCGTTCTGCGATGAACCGTTCCTCTCAATCCACAGTATCTACCCCAGCGAAATCGAAGCGATGCAGGCAGCGCTGCTCTTGCCACCGCAACCACTCAAGAATGCACTTGTGTGTATCATCCCGCTGAATGAGTGGATTCACTTTGAGGATGCGTTTGAGTGGTGCATCCAGAACGAAGCCGATCGCAGTGACAAGCAGTCTTTACCTCGTCTTCCAACACCATCGACCCCGAGACGCACCCCCACAGGCTCATCAGGTCCCTCGATGCTCACACCACGACGTAAGACAGGCTCGGTGTGCAACCTCAATGGCGCACTCATGCCACACACCGCCGCAGCAGAAAAAGTGAAGGCGCGACGTCTGCATCAGTTCATCTGTGCGCGACTTGGCGTCAAGGAGAAGACGGATCCACGACGCCCCGGACTTGGTGAGGCCCCACCAACTGGCTTCACACCTAAACCAACTATCACGCTCGAGCACAAGCTCGCAGCATTGGAAGAGTACTTGGAAAGCGCTCAGACCTCCCCAGGCATGGGAGGGAAGAGCACGACACTCATGAACAAATATCGCCAGATGAAGCGCATTGGGTCAATCATGCGCTCACGGACCAATATCATGGGATCATCGCCTTCTAGCCCAAGCAGCAGTACGACCGTGGCCATCAGGAAAGATAGCGGACGCTAGCAAACTGTGTGGGGCTACCTCCTTAGCGACATGGCTACATTTTGAACAAAGCGCTTTTCACGAAAGAATGCGCTTTTTGAAAATAAAAGCGCATTTTAGTAGCCATTCACATCAAAGCGCCACACAGCAACCATCGTCATGTTCCTGCCGTTCCGGAACCTCACGAATCGCCAGAGGTGCGTAGGCGCTGCGTCTGCGTCGGTGAGTCTGTGGATGTGATGCTAATGACGATGTGCCGTGTGTAGTGCGGGTTATGCGGTGCTCTGCGTTGTGTTGATCGCTGGGATCAAGTACTTGGACGCGAATATGCCCGTGACTGATCCGTTCGCTGCCACAAATGATCGATTTGTACAATGCATACGCTGCTAAAGAGGAAGCTATGAGTGACGTCGCTAACGCATGACGTTTCTTTCCGCAGGCGTGGAGTGACATGGATGACAAGGCACCCAAGAAAGACAAACGAACTGAATGAGAACGCGGACTGGATGCTCAGAAATATAATTTATTCAATCCGATGCGATACATGGAGGGAATGCAAGATGCTTATCGCAATAATCGAAGGAAGGCTTGGATCATCTGGCGCGCCGCCTTCATAAACAGGGTACCGAACGCTATGGAACAGTACCAAATGAGATCAGAATGCTCCGGTTCCCAATAACACAAATGAGAAGACGTACTTTTGAGGCTGGCATTGCCACCAGGAAAAACGGACAGCGCAAAAATGCCGAGGGTAATAAGCTAGGGACCAACAACAGATGACAGTCATATGCTGTATCCAATATCGCCATGTGCAAAGATTCCAATCATACCTGACATACGGAGCTGAACACCACCATCATGTAGCTTCCGAGCACCAAGCAGCTGTACAACGTGGCACCTGCGCACAAACTTCAAGTCAGGAGATATTCTCAGATGTTCACAGATTTGCATGGACGCGTACCGAGTGTGAGGAAGTAGAAGGTGGTGAGTACGATGGTCTTGGATTGGAGCAAGTCTTTTGCGTATGCGGCTGGTCCTTTGAGCATGGCGAACGCTCCCATCGCGCACATGCTTCCGAACGTAAAGCTCAAGGCGAACTTGGAAGGACGAATCATGATCTAGAAGGAACAAACGATGGTTGCATGAGCAATGTGTGTCAGGGAGCTGACCAAGATGGACAGTCCTACCAAAGGAAGAAAGATCGACGACATGCCGAAGAACATAAGCGCCATCAACGCCAATCCCACAAAGTACTTGAATCGCGAGTTCCTGCCATACAAAGCGCAGAGTTAGCCATGAAATACCCATCGAGTGGTGGAGAGTGTCACAATGCCTTACCAGCTCATCGCCGGCAACATGGACGACTTTGTCTCACTCGTCTTGCGTCGCCAGAGCGGAAACGCCGGCGAGTCGCTCTCCTGAACATCCCCACCCGCCTCACCACTCTCCAGCGCGTCCACGGCATCCGTCGTCGTATTCGCCGGTGAGAGACTCACTTTCGTGAGGTTCTGAGCCGAGTCCCACATCTTCTTCATGGAAAACGGCGAGGCATTGTCGCCGTCGGAGCTCACTGTGGATGCCGTGGACAGTGGCGAGGCGTTGATAAGGCTCTGGAAGGCACTCTGCGCGCCGTTGAGCACGCCGGACGCGCTGGCGCCGCCGCCCGGACGCTTGCTACCCCATTGCTCCCACGCGCTCATGCTTCTTTCGTGCTTCTTGCTTCTTAGCGCCGTCTAGGTTTGGAGTGTTGGTCGGTCTGAATGCCAGTTCCACCCGGAACTGGAAACCTGACCACGAGTTATATCGTGTTTTGAGCCAATGGCGTCATAAGACCTACCCCGTCGCAAGCACCGTGCAACCTGACGAAGTGCATAGTGAGGGGTAGGGGTACCACGAGGACTCGGCCGGCTGGCTCAAAGAACCTTGTGTGCTGAAAGTAGCGCGCACCTGGTAATGCACGCGGTTAGGGGCTGTCGCGGGCTATTTCGGGTTCACTTCAGTGACACTGTGCAGGCTCTGCCTATATATTCGGAAGATAGACCGTGAAACGGCTCGTGGTGTCGCTGGGTCTGGTCTGTCAGCGCGTTTGGTCGGTTCGGTCTGGCCCAGTTTGGGCGAGTCGGTAAATCTGAGCATCTGAGCAAAGCGCTAACTAAAGGGCGAGCGCAGACACACACACACACACACACACACACACTCAGACTTGCTCATTGCAGTCTCGGGGGACTTGCACACACACGCACACACGTCCGGCCAATCCGCACGCGTCGCCAGTGCGCGCACACCGTCGCTTCCGACTCTTCCGCATCTGGCTCTTCTCCCGGTCGTCTTCCCTCGTAACGTGTCGACACGAAGGACGGAGACATCGGAGAACGCAATATCCGCATGGCAGCAAGTCCACGTCGACTGCCGACGCGTCTCTTCAAGGGCCAGCGCGTCGAGGACGAGGACATGGCGCGCCAGCAGACCACCAGTAGTCCGCGGAACACCAACATCAAGACCCACTTGCTCACGGACGAGAGCAGTACCGATGCCGCCGATATTTATGCCGAAGTCGAGACACCCGCGCAGTCCGACTTGCTAGCGAATGCGAACCCGCACGCGCCGCAGACCAACCATCGCGGTGTGCGCGGCAACAGTCGACCGCCTCGCAAGACCAGCAAGCCACCAGGAGATGGCGGAGCGCCTCCTGCGCGGCCGAAAGAGGACGCGTTCGACGAGACCAAGCAGGAGCTGCGCGAAGTGTATTTCAACTATGCCCCGGGGAATGCGGCGTTTGACAAATGTACCAACGTCGTCGTCACGTCCAAGTACACGGTGGTCACGTTCCCGTTCAAGTTCTTGTACGAGAGCTTCACCAAGGTCGCCAACTTTTTCTTCTTGGCCGTGTGTATCCTGCAAATGATCAAGGACATTTCCAACACCTACGGGTACCCGACGAACGCACCTGTGTTGTTCTTCGTCATCTCGATCGACGCGTGTTTCGCCATCATGGAGGACCGTCGTCGTCATCAATCGGACCATGAAGCCAACTCGGCGACGTGTCATGTTATTCGCAACGGCGTCCTCAAGGATTGCCTTTGGTCGGATGTCAAAGTTGGGGATTTCTTGCAGGTCCGCAACCGAGAGGTGATTCCAGCCGATCTGTTGATTCTCGCCGTCTCGGAACCAGTTGGAGAAGCAGCCAGTGGTATTTGCTACGTCGAAACCAAAAGTCTCGATGGTGAAACGAACCTCAAGCTTCGTCAAGCGATCCCAGCGACTATGAGTGTGCTTGTGAATCCTCAAGAGCTCATGATGTTGCGTGGTGTCGTCAAGTGCGAGCAGCCGAACCCGTACATCAACAAGTTCGCTGGTAAGGTTGAAGTCACTGTGAGTGAAGGCTGCGGTGTCGAAGTCATGCCGCTCTCGGTCAAGAACGTTCTTTTGCGAGGATGTAACCTGCGAAACACGGACTGGGTATACGGTCTCGTCCTTAACACTGGTCCAGATACCAAGATCATGCAGAGTGCGAGTGGTGCGCCGTCCAAGTGGAGTGACGTCATGCTCAACATCAACAAGATGATCGGTATCTTGTGTTTCTTGCTCTTCTGTATCTGTGCACTGGCCGCAACGAGCTACGTCACGTGGCAGCACGAGATCGTCAAGGACACGTGGTACATCAAGTCGTCTGGTCCAACCAAGTCGCGCTTTGAGGAGTTCATCCAGATGCTCTTCTACTACTTCTTGTTGCTCTACCAGGTCATTCCAATCTCGCTCTACGTGTCGATGACAAGTGTCAAGTTCCTTCAAGCTCGCTTCATCGCCTGGGACAAGAACATGTACCACGAAGAGACAGATACTCCAGCAATCGTGCGAACGATGGAACTGAACGAAGAACTCGGTCAGATTTCGTACGTTTTCAGCGACAAGACCGGAACGCTCACCTGTAACGTCATGGAATTCCGCAAGTGCTCGATCGGTGGTGTTTCGTACGGCTCTGGTATCACGGAAATTGGCCGTGCTGCGCTGGTCCGTGCGGGGAGACCTATCCCTCCGGAGCCGAAGATGGAACAAGGCATGACCAGGATGCCGTTTGTAAACTTCGTTGACCCCAACTTCTTCAGTGCCATGAAGGGCTCCAAGGGTGAGGCGCAGAAGCAGCGTATCCACCAGTTCTTTGAGCATCTCGCAGTGTGCCACACCGTGATCCCAGAGAAACTTGAAACTGGTGAAGTTCGCTTATCTGCATCGTCGCCGGATGAACAAGCTCTTGTGGCAGGTGCTGCTTTTGTCGGATACAATTTTGAGAGCCGTAGTGTCGGCCGTGCTACTGTCAGCGTTCTCGGTGAGCGTCAAAGCTACGAAGTGCTGGACGTGCTCGAGTTCAATAGTACCCGTAAGCGCATGTCCGTTGTGGTGCGACGACCAAATGGCGAGTTGCTGTTGTACTCGAAGGGTGCCGATATGATGATCTACCAGCGCCTGAAGGATGACCCAGCGATGGAACCGTTGAAGAAGGCTACCCGCGATCACATGGAGAGATACGCTGACGATGGTCTGCGTACGCTTGCCCTCGCTGTGAAGCGTCTTGACGAAGGTTGGTTCCGTAAGTGGAAGATTCGCTTCGATGAAGCACAGGGTAACGTTGCTGAAATTGACAAGCGCAAGGACGGCAAGCCAAACGCTATTGATGACCTCATGGAAGAGATTGAAGAAAACCTCGAACTGATCGGAGCAACGGCGATTGAAGACAAGCTCCAGGATGGTGTACCAAAGTGTTTGGAACACCTCACCAAAGCAGGTATCAAGGTTTGGATGCTCACGGGTGACAAGGAAGAAACTGCGATCAACATTGGCTACGCGTGTTCGCTGCTCGATAACTCGATTCAGCAGGTGGTCATCAACTGTACTACGTGCCCTACAGAGGAGGCTATTCGTGCTCGACTTGAATCGGCGGCTCGCGACTTCGTTCAGAAGGGACGCGGAGACTCGAAGGCAGAAATCTCCCTCATTATTGACGGCGAGGCGCTTGAATGGGCTTTGCGTCCAACGACAGCGCCACACTTGCTCGAGTTCACGAAGCTTTGCCGTGCTGTGATCTGTAACCGAGTGTCGCCAGCGCAGAAGGCTGAAATGGTATCATTGGTCCGTGATAACATCAAGAGTGCTCGAACGCTGGCTATTGGTGATGGTGCCAACGATGTGGCTATGATTCAGGCCGCTCACGTCGGCATCGGTATCTCGGGACAGGAAGGTATGCAAGCTGTGAACTCGAGTGACTACGCTATCGCGCAGTTTCGCTACCTTGAACGACTGTTGTTGGTGCACGGACGCTGGAACTACATCCGTATCTCCAAGCTCGTGCTGTACATGTTCTACAAGAACATCACCCTTGTGCTTGCGCAGTACTGGTACGGCTATCTTTCGGGTGCATCCGGTTCCAAGATGTACTGGGAACTCGGTGTGCAGGTCTACAACGTGCTTTTCACTGGTCTCCCTATCGTCATCGTGGGCGTGATGGACAAGGATCTCCCTGACAAGTTCAGCCTCGACTTCCCGCAGCTCTATCGCAAGGGTCCTGAGCGTGTGTATTTCAACTTCTACACGTTCTTCCGATGGATCGGTGCTGCCGTTTTCGAGTCGCTCGTGATTTTCGTGGTCATGTCTTTCGGTTTCAACGCCTCTGAGAATGCTCCAGGCAGTGAGTCGCGTGTCGAATTCGGTATGGTCGCGTTCTCGCTCACGGTTCTGATTGTGAACCTCAAGATTTGGCTGATCGCGGACACGTGGACTTGGCTCTCATTCTCGTGCTGGCTCGGAAGTATCCTCTCCTGGTTCGTGGTTGCTGCTATGGGCACAGAGATCTCCTACTTCGGTCGTATCAAGGTCGGTTATGATGAGTTTGGTTCGTTTGCACCAACGGCCGGGAGTGCGGGGTACTTCTTGGTACTCGTGGCAGGGTGCGCGGTGGCTCTCGGCCGTCACTTCGCCTGGAACCAGTACCAGCGGATCTTCTATCCGGAGCCAAGTCAGATTCTGAAAGAAACACTCAAGAGCAAGGATGGTATCAAGCGTCGTCGACTGACTATCAACCACTTGGAAGAACAGTCGCTATCGATGACCTTGGACGATATCAACGGCACCGTCTTGGCGAACAGTGATATCCGTCCTTCCGAGTACGAGAGATACAAGCTTGGTGACAGCGAGGTCCGACCTGATAATGCTGACGATCGTCACGATGTCTCCCTTGTCCGGGTACCAGGATCTATGGTCTCGGATACGTCGTCAGCTGCCATGGGCTCAAGCTTCGGTGCCAGCGTGTACAGCAACTCGTTCCACAACGATCCAAACCAGGTTACGTGGGAGAAGGGCCCAGGCAAGCCGTTCAAGCCTTCGTTCTCGCGACGCAACACTGGTTACGCTTTCAGTTGCGACGAAGAAACGACTCTCGCCGAGTCGTACATTGCATCCAACTCGCTACCTCGCTCGGATGCTGTTCCGGCGGCTCTCCGTAACTCGATCCAACGGCATGAGGGCAATGGACAATGACTAGCACGCTCCATCTCGTCCAGATCTGAGTCGGATAACGAAACCTCGGGCTTTTTCGCGATCTAGCCCAGACAGACTCCAATACAGTAAGTACATAGCATACGTAAATAGAGGACCGAAAGTGAGAAATCATCGACAGTGGCAGTGGCGATGCGCGGAGTTCAAGGGAGGTGAGAAGACTCTATATTTGTCAATGAGTGGACAGTAATACAACGTCGTGGTTTCTGTTGCCCATATTCATCGTGCCGGACAAGTTGAGTGCAAGTCTCCATGAGGATGGTCAATTCGAATCTGATGTGACTTTGAGAAAAGATCTCAGTTAACAGTTACAAGTTCGAAAGGACGACGCCGATTGGTCGGCACTATGTAAAGTGGCCATAAGCCAGATGGCTTCAGCCTCTTATTAGGGTTGCGGTGAGTGGCGTTGTTTGGCCGTTTCGTTGTAAGCATACACTTGGCGTTTGTATGTGTACCCGCTGGCTTTTTCGCTCGAGGGTCAATCCAGTCGGCGCAGACGTAAGTGGTGAATAGGGCATTGCGTCGTCACATGGAAAACAGACGGCCGCACAATTCGACAACACGTCCTGGGAACCCCAGGGAGCGAGTGCGACCGAGCGGCACCTCAATTTCGTGGGCGCGCGCGCACACACACACACACACACAAAGGGAAACCAATCCACTCATTTGTGTTCGCACGCGACCGCGCGTTCCCTTCCTTCCGTCCACAGAGGAAAGAAGCTCGCGGAAGCCATGGCGCAGGCGGCGGAGAGGCGGCGCGCCGGCTCCAACTACTTCCAGTTGGATGCCGACCGCAAGCGCAACAACTCGCAGCATTATGGCCAGCAGCAGCCGGACCAAGGCCGATTCTCCACGCGTCTCTCGATGATGGATGTCGGACAGCCCATGCAGGGTGGCTACGGTGGTCCACAAGGTGGCTACGGCGGTCCACAGGGTGGCTACGGTGGCTACGATGGTGGTGATTTTGGCGGTCCGCAAGGCGGCATTCCAGAAGTTCAGAAGCCACTCGGTGGCGGCATGCAAGGCGACTTTGATGACGAAGTCTCGGTCGACTTTTGTTGTGAAGTGCTCTTCGGCAAGTTCGGCTTCCAGTCGGGCTCGGTGGACAACCAGCGTGAGCACGTCTTGCTCTTGTTGGCCAACGGTAAGGCTCGTGCCGGTCCGTCGGACTCACCGGGCAAGCACGTGGCTGATTTGCACAAGAAGCTGCGTTCCAACTACGTTGAATGGTGTGAGTTCATCAAGGTCAAACCATTGAATTACGTCGGTCAGCCGCAGGGCGACCTCAAGAACCCGTTCCACATGGACATCATGCTCTACTTGCTCATCTGGGGTGAGGCTGGTAACTTGCGCCACATGCCCGAGTGTCTGTGTTACCTGTACCACCAGATGATGGGTATGCTTAACCGCGACTTCTTGGGTCAGGAGAAGCAACCGGAAGGCTGGTATCTTCGTCAGGTCGTGCGTCCAGTGTGGAAGGAGTGCAGCAACATGACGCGCAAGAACAAGCTCGGCAAGCACTTGGAGCACGTCAAGGTGCGCAACTACGATGACATCAACGAGTACTTTTGGAAGAAGCACTGTCTCAACATCGACATCAGTCAGATCGGCTCGGAACTCACCAACAACCACGGCAAGACGTACTACGAACACCGTAGTATCTTCACGCTCGTGCTGAGTTACTACCGTATCTTCCAGTTCAACATGATGTTCCTCGTCATCCTTACGGTGCTCAGTTTCGCGTCCGCCATCTCGCCAAGTGGTGGTAAGTTTTGGTTCGCTCAGTTCGATACCCTTGGTCAGGTTGTGCCTCCATACGAGGAGCGTGACCTCAAGATGGCGGTCATCGCTGTCTTCTTTTCGCACGCGGCGATCGCCACGTTCAAGTGTTTGTTGGAAGCTGCCCACGGTTGGCATCTTCTTGTGTCCAAGGAAGATTCGGCATCGTCGTCCCGTTCGTTCTCGTACGGTGGCGCGTTGACGATGCGTCTCATCTGGAACGGTCTCTTTTTCGGTGTCTTCGGTCTCATGATCTACGAGCCGTTGAACACGAAGAAGAATACGGAGCTCCTCGAGAAGGCGCAAATTGCTGGTATCGCATTTGCTACGCCTGGCATCCTCGTTCTCGTGACCCAGGCGTTCGCGCCTCAGGTTGCGGCCTCGGGCGCTTTGGCCAAGTTCATTCGTGAAGGTGAGACTTGCTACGTTGGTCGTAAGATGGCCCCACCACTCTTCGCCCAGATCCGCTACATGATCTTCTGGTTCGTCTTGTGGTCGCTGAAGGCATTCATCTCGTACTTTATTCTTGTGCGTCCACTGATGATGCCTTCGTTGGCGATTTACTCGATGACCAACCTGGAATACGGTAGTAACGTCGTCTCGTTCCACAACTTGGGTATGATCCTCGCCTTGTGGATGCCTGTGGTCTTCATCTTCAACTACGACACGCAGATTTACTTCACGGCCTTCCAGGCTTTGCTTGGTTGGTTCCAGGGTCTGTCGATGAAGACTGGTGAACTCCACGGTATCCGTGCCATTACCAAGGCCTTCCGTGTCGCTCCACAGCTCTTCGACGAGAAGATTGTGACCACGCTTGCGAAGTCGACTGACGCTGCTCAGGATGCTGGTGGGTCGTACCAGTCGCAGATGATGCTCCGTTTTGTGGTGATCTGGAACGAAATTGTCAACTCGTTCCGTGAAGGTGATTTGGTTGATGACAAGGAGGCTGCCATTCTGCAGTACGACATTCAGAGCTCCGGTGATGTCTTCGAGCCTGTGTTCTTGTCGGCTGGTAAGCTCAGTGAGGCTCTTGAGTACACTGTCAAGCTTGCCAAGGGTGGTCGTGGTGACTCGCAGCTCTCGGTTTACATGGTCAAGAAGGACTGTTTGTCGGCTGTGCGCAGCTTCTTCACTGCTTGTATGTACGTCATGGAGGCGTTGCTCGGCAGCGACGATGCCGAGATTCTCGATGCTTTGCGTCAGATGGAGAACATTGCAGCGAGCGGGAGCTTCATGAGCACCTTCGACGCGGCCAGCCTTATCCAGCTCCGTGCCGTTGCTATGGAATTCTTGGAGGCCGTGATGGATTTGCCTGATCCAGATGCTCAGTCTGCCCACATGACCTCGTCGCGTGTGCACACCATGGGCGTTGTTCGTAACTTCGTGACCAAGATGGAGAGCTTGCTCAACGCCATCCGAGTCTTTGCTCGTCGTCCTGACCTCGGCAACAAGTTCGCCAACTCGAAGTTCTGCTCGAGCGCGAATGGCTACGTGTACGCCACTCGTGGTCTCGTGAACCTTTTCCACAACGACACGGCCATGGGTGCTGCTACCCGTGCCTACCTTTTGATGTCTCTCGAGAAGGCTGACGCCATGCCTCGTGTCCCTGAAGCTCAGCGTCGTCTCGGTTTCTTCATGAAGTCGTTGATGATGAAGATCCCTCAGTTGCGCGCTATCAAGGAGATGCACTCGTTTTCGGTTGTCACGCCATTCTACAGTGAAAGTGTTTTGATCTCGTTGGATGAGTTGAACAACCCATTGGCCAACCACCCAGTGTTTCAGAAGGTCGAGGAAGATGGTAAGAACATTACCATTCTCAAGTACTTGATCACAATCCACCCAGAAGAGTGGGAGAACTTCTTGGAGCGTGTCGATGTGTCGTCGGCCGAAGAAGCTCAGGCCAACTACCCGATGGAAATTCGTTTGTGGGCTTCGTACCGTGGTCAGACGCTCGCTCGTACTGTCCAGGGTATGATGTTGTACGAAGATGCGATCAAGATTCTTCACTGGCTCGAGATTGGTTCGGATCCTAACAAGTCTGCGGAACAGAAGCAGGCCCAGCTTGAAGACATGGTGCGCCTGAAGTTCTCGTACATTTGTGCTTGTCAGGTGTACGGTAAACACCGTGCTGAGAACAAGCCACAGGCCGACGATATCGACTACTTGCTGCAGTCGTACCCGAACTTGCGTGTTGCCTACGTCGACACGATTAAGGAGGATGGCGGCAACCGTTTCGATACTGTGTTGATCAAGAGTGAAAATGGTGAAGTTGCTGAAGTGTACCGTTACGAATTGCCTGGTGATCCAGTTCTTGGTGAAGGTAAGCCTGAGAACCAGAACAACGCCTTGCCTTTCACGCGTGGCGAGTACGTCCAGACGATTGATATGAACCAGCAGCACTACTTTGAAGAATGTCTCAAGATGCCTCACCTCATGGTTACTGCTGACCAGCACCCATCGGGGAAGCCTGTGTCGATTATTGGTATGCGTGAACACATTTTCACGGGTAACGCTTCGTCGCTGTCCAAGTTCAAGTCGTGGCAGGAGTTGGTGTTCGTCACCCTGTCGCAGCGTGTGTTGGCTGATCCTCTCTACGTTCGTATGCACTACGGTCACCCAGATATTTTCGACAAGGTCATTGCCATGCCTCGTGGTGGTGTGTCCAAGTCCAGTAAGGGTATCAACTTATCGGAAGATGTGTTCGCCGGTTTCAACGCCACGTTGCGCGGTGGTATCGTCACTCACGTCGAGTTCATGCAGTGTGGTAAGGGTCGTGATGTGGCTCTTTCTCAGATTTCCATGTTCGAAGGTAAGCTGGCGAACGGTGCCGGTGAAATGTCGATGTCGCGTGAAGGTCAGCGTATGGGCCAGTTCATGGACTTCTTCCGTCTCAACTCGATGTTCTACTCGCACACCGGTTTCTACTTCGCTACATGGATGACGATCGTCACCACGTTCGTGTACATGTACAGTAAGGTGTACATGGCGTTGGCTGGTGTCCAGCAGGATATGGTGCTCAGCATGAACCAGACGGACGTCATCCGATCCAACATCAAGTATGGCTTCGATGAACGTGTCTTTTCGGATCTGAAGGCGACGCTGAACACTCAGTTCTACATCCAGGCCGGTACATTCTTGATGCTTCCGCTCATCTGTGTCTACTTCGGTGAAGGTGGTCTCGTGCGTGGTATGACTCGTTTCATTGATATGATCATCACGGCCGGTCCTGCTTTCTTCGTGTTCCAGGTCGGTACGACGATGCACTACTTCGATAACAACGTCTTGCACGGTGGTGCCAAGTACCAGGCGACGGGTCGTGGTTTCAAGATTACTCGTGAGACCCTGGTGCTGATGTACAAGGCCTACTCGAGTTCGCATTATCGAAAAGCGTGGGAATTGATCGGTCTCTGTGTCGTGTACGGCATTTTCGGTAACTTCTACATTTGTCAGAAGGATGCTCCAAGTGGTGATGATATGTTCGGTTACGAGTACTGTAAAACCGCGCAAGGTTACGGTGTGCAGACGTTCTCGGTCTGGTTCATTTCGCTGCTGTGGTTGCTTGCCCCATTCATTTTCAACTCGGATGGTCTCGACTACGCCAAGACGAAGGTGGATATTAAGCAATGGGCCATGTGGATGTTCGCTGAAGAGTCATACAAGGATGACGATGCTGCCAACACTGGTGGTTGGATTGGTTGGTGGAAGGGCGACCTTGAGCAGCTCCACAACTCGAACATGATCTCGCGAGTCACGGTCGTTATCCGTGAAAGCCGTCACTTCTTGCTCATGTTCTACGTGACTACGTTGGAAACGAAGGATACCAAGTATGCGATTTTCGCTTTGGCAGGTGCTGGCGGCACCCTCGTTCTCTTGGGTGTTTTGCATGGTGTCGGTTTGGGCATGCGCTCTGTCCGCCCTATGCTTCGTGCTGGAATCTACGCTTTCGTCGTCGTCGCGGTTCTCGTTGCTTACTTCATCGTCATGTGGCAGATGTTCGACAAATCGTTCACTTTCGCGTTCTCGCTCTTCATTGGTTACGCTGCTGCGTTGTACGGCATCAACGAAATGGCCAAGATGATCAGTTTCCCAGACTTCTCGATCGGCAGCGTTGTTGTCTTTGAGCAGCTTGCCTTCCTCTTCGATTTCGTCTTCTGTATGGGTTTGATCCTCCCATTGTTCATCATGTCGTGCATTCCGTTCTTGAACGTCATTCAGACGCGTATGATGTACAACGAGGGTTTCTCCAAGGTCATGTCGGCTTCGTCTCAGTACGCTTTGTCGCTCGCTACCTTCATGGGTCTCCTCGGTGGTGCTGGCTGCGGCTGGCTCTTCAGTCTCATGTCGACGTTGGAGGCTTCGGCCAGTTTCGCAAGTTACGTCGTCAACTACGAAAATGTTCTCAGCGGCAATCTTGTCAATGGTACCACGACTTACATCTTCCACGGCGCTAGCGCGTTCGGTTCCATCGCGGCTGGTGCCCTGGGCTACTTCCTCGGTCGTCGTCTTGCGATCGTCGTCGGTGGTATGGTTACGATGCTTGGTATGGTCTGTGTGTGCGCGAACGATGATTTGCGCTCTACACTCTTGTTGCCTGGCGTTGGTCTCATGGGTCTCGCTGTTGGTATTTTGCTCCCATCTCTCGCAGTCTACATCTACGAAATTTCAACCCGGGATATGCGTGGCAAGACCATTCTCATGCTTGGTACTGGTTTCATCGGCGGCACCCTGCTCAATGCTTTGTTCTCGTCGACAATCAAGCAGCTTGGTTGGGTGTGGCAGGCGTTTGCTGCCTCGATGATCATCGCCGTGATTACGCCAGTGGTGAACGTGTTTCCAGAGAGTCCATACTGGGTCTTGGAACGCAAGGGCTGGGAAGCTTGCGAGAGCAACCTTGTCATCTTGCGTCGTAAGCCAGATGTTGCGGAGGAAATGCGATACATCCGTGAAGAAGAGACTGTGGATGAAAGCGGTGGCGGTGGCTCTTTCAAGTTCATCATCGGTGTGCTGTTGATGCTTGTGTCGTCCTTGTCGTCTGGTGTGCTCTTCGCGTTCGTGAGTGGCAAGGCTACTCAGGCTGCGGATCAGAGCACTCTTGCTGTGAACAGCGTGGCTCTGCAGCTCGCAGGCTCGCTGCTTTCGTTCTTCTTCATCGACAAGCTCGACCACAAGTCCATTCTTTTCGGTACGCTCATTCCAACAGCGTTGTGTGCTGGTGTAATCGGTTTTAACGAGAGCTCCAAGTTCTTGGACGACATGAACAATGGTGACTTGTACTTGAGCCTCATCTCGATGCTCATGTACTTCTTCTTGGGTCTCGGTACCTCCACGGCACTGTGGACGGCGTCGATCGGTATGTTCACCACCAAGGGCCGTGCCACCTCGACCACGTTCTTGTTCTTCCTCTTCTTCATCATCCCAGTTGGCCATGTATTCATGTCCGCGAATGACTCCATGTCGAAGAATGACTACATCTACCTGTACGCGCTCGCTGGTATCTCGGTCGTCACGCTTGTTGTGATCATTGGTGCCGGCACCAAGCGCAACGGTGTTATCTGTACGAAGGCCGAAGCCGCCGCTGATAAGGAGCGTCACCGTCGTAATCGCTCGGAGAGCAACGGTCGTACCCCAGCTACGGCCCGCAGTCGCAACCTCAGTCGTGCGCGTACCAAGTCGAGCGCTGGTACGCCTGGTCCAGCGGGTTACAACGAGTTCAAGTCGCCTGGTGGCCGCATGTCGCGCGTCTCGACTCGCGTGCCGAACCACTAAGCGTTCTTTTTGCTACGTGTTTTGTATGATTTTGCGCTTCTCGCTGCCGTGCGTAGAGATAAAGAGATGAATACACGCGACTTTGTTTGCATTCAATGTCGTTGCTGTAAAGCTCAATCACGTTCTTCCTGGGTAAATCGCCCAGGAGGTTCCCATCTGCCCACACACGACAATCGAGTTCTCTAATAAATACCTTTAGTTGGCTGCTTGGGGATTCACAGACCCTGAGATGCCTCGAAACACATTCGAAGTATGCACACTGTGTTCCGGCCGACTTCGATCATGATCGTATCCGTTGATTCAATGTCGACGTTCCTTATTAGATAACATTATGAGACTATCTCAACTAGTGCACGTGCTTGCACGTCTTGCAATTCTTGTTCCAGACCTGGTGCGTGTGGGTGACGAACATGGGGCAGTTGCACAATCGGCACGGACCCATGATAGAGGCACGGCGCGCGATAGTCTCGCGGTGCAGTTCCACACCTTGCATGGCATGACCCAACGCTTCGTAGAGTGGTCGAGCGGCGTTCGGAGCTGCGACGTGACCGTTGAGGATCTCCATCGGCTGGATATCACGACCGTAAAACTTGCGGTTGAGGTCATTTCGTGCGACGATCACCTTGCCCTGGAGCGAAATGCCGGCAAAGAAGCCCTTGCTGTGTGAGTAACTGTAGTTGGCGTTGAGACCCGATGTGCTTGCTGCTGCCGCGACTTCGGCAGAGCGACCGTAAGGTCCAACTGTGAGATCGAGACCAGCACCAAGGTTGACTTGTGGCTTGTGGAACACCTTGACAGCGCCTTCCGAGCCTAGGACTACCATGAGTTCTACCAATTCACCACCAACTTCGAAACCGCCACTGAGACCAGCAATACCAATGGCCGATGGCGCCGACCACGTGCCGTCAGGCAACTTGGCCACCACGAGACCTGTGCCAACCTGTCCGGAGACAAGGAAACCTGCCTTGACAATGGTCATAATCGCGAGACCGTGTGCCTTCTGAAGGAACGCGACCGGAATCGAGCGATCCTTGGCGGATCCCCAGTCGTCACGGAAGAAGTTACCGACGATATCCGCAGCGTTCTGGCATTCCTTAAAGAGCGAGTTGCTGTAAGGCACATGGATACGGCCGCGAGCTTCGTGGATGTTTTCGTTGTTGGCCTGTGCGTACTGCGCGACGAGCTGGTCCTGGTACTGGTGCAACTGCGGCGCACACTGGAGGCACACACGCTGTGGTTCAGATGGCGAATAGCCCTTGGCACCCGAGATCTCCATGCCCTGTGGAATCAGCAATCGCAATGGCGAGCACGAGCTGCAAACGTAGATTCCGCATCGACGACACTGATGACGACGCTTGGTCACGTCAAAGCCAACATTGCACACGTCACAGTTGGGGTGATCCGCGTAGCGACCCTTGAGCAAACCTCTGGACGACTGCGATGGCATGACGCCGGGCGTCGAATTGCTGCGCGAGCGTTCAGCAAACGATCCTGCAGACGACAGCGAGTCACGCGACGTAAACGACGACGAGCCGTACGGCACCGCCACATGCGGCGAGTGAGGACTTCCGTTCGCGTTTCCCGTGGGTGCTTGACGCGCATTGTACGCAATGAGTTCTTTCCGTCGCTCGTCATCTGGCACGAGACGCGCGAGTCGCGGGACAAACGCCAGTGTACCTTCGGCGCCGAGGTCGTTCACCAGACTTGTGTAAAAGCTCTGTACATCCATCTGCTTGAGGCCGTAGAGTCGACAATTCTGCTTAAAGTTCTTCACACCTTCTTCGTTGTTACCACCGCGTGCCGCGCGGATCGTCTGCACACACGCTTCATATACTTGCTGGGCTTCCACGCCTGTGGCGGCCGGTGGGACGACCTCCGAGACAGCAGGCGTTGGCGCCGGCGTGGCCGTCCACACGTGCTTGTGCGGTGGATTACCATTAGACTGCACCGGCGTGGCAATGGGGACAACCGGCGGCGGTGGTGGCGGCGAGTGGTTCTGCTGTGTGTGGCCGTTCGAGGGCATCTGGTAGGACAACTGTGTGGACGATTGCCAAGTGTTGCGGACGGGCGAGGCCGCGTTCGACACCGCCGAGAACGCCGCAGCCGCCTGTGCGGGTGTAACGTTTGGCATTGGCATTGCCATCTGCGCTGGCGCCGCGGCCGCGCCATTCTCCTGGAAGCGCGTGCCACACTCGGCGCAGAACTTGCCGCCATTAGCAGCCGTGCCGCATTCTGGACAGAACTTGCTCATGAGTGTGGACGGGATGTGTGTGTGTGGACGTTGGTTGCGTCGAGTGGCTGTTGGTTGCGTTGGTGCGTTTTGTTGGTTGGGCCGATGACCACGGAAGCAACGTGGGTTCTTTCCGATTTTTTCTTCGTTTGCTTTCGAATTGCCGAGTGCCCTGCACCTCAGAACCTGCACTTCACCAAGCAAGATTACAAAGAAGCAGAGTGATGGTGTCCGGCTGCGTCACGTCCAATTTCAGCGAATCGAAGCGGCCGGAGATGGGCGAGGGGTCGTAATCAAATGTGGGACACCTGTGTCACACTGGGGATGTCCCACAACGGTGGTTTGTATCCAGCCATCACGTAATTTTCAGGCGTTTGACTGAAGAAACAACTGTTCAACCCGAAAAATTCCGTTTAGAACCCACCGTGGCGTAATCAATCTGGGCACAAAAATGTGGAACGCCCTATATGGGTGACAAATCCTCAGATGGACTCATTTCCCGCTCAGAACTCAACATCTGAGGAGACGGCTCGGGAAGGAACATGGGACGCCATGATGATGGTTGGTGTCGATCGGCGATGCACGCGTACGCTTGATGGAGGGACTTAACAACGTGTGTACGTGCATTAGACTACGAAGAGCGATCGCATCGTCATCGTAGTGGACGCTCAAAGGACGAAAAGAAGAAGAAGAAACACAAGAAAGAGAAGAAGTCGCGTCGTCATGACAGTGATCACGAAAGCGATGGCGGCAACGTGCAGCTCCCACGCGGTGTGAAGGCGATCAGCGAGGACGACTACTTCCTCCGATCCACCGAGTTCCGCGTCTGGCTCAAGCAGAAGCGGTGCGTATGACTCTAATGATAAGGGTCGACTGCGAGCGCTCACCGTATGCTAATCTGTGTCACAGCGGAGAATACCTCGAAGAACTCTCGACAGAAGAAGCGATGCGTCTCTTCCGCTCCAAGTTCGTCAAGCGTTGGAACAGTGGACGTCTCTCGAGTATGTACTACGACGGCATCCCGGAAGCCGTGCTGGAGAACACGAAGCGGACGCGACACGCGTGGAACTTTGTCTCCAAGCTCAACGAGAAGGAGCGAATGGACATGGCGAGCGCCAAGGACTCGGTGGGCGTGGCCACTCGCAAGGCCGACTTGCTGGCACACGAGAAAGACGGTCGGGAGGATACGAAGCGTCGTCGAGGACGGGAGGAGAAGTACGAGAGCGACGACGATGACGACGACTTCCATCGTCGCAAGCGTCGAGTCGACGAGAAGCAGTATCGCGACCGGCGAAACACTGCTCTTGAAGAGTTGGTCCCGAGAGAAACAGGCCGAGAGGCAATGCTGGAGAAGCGGCGTCAAGTGAGCGAGAAAATGCATGGCGCTGCGCGAGACCGCGATGCCAATCGCGACGGGCTCGATCTCGACGAAGGCTTCCTCATGGGCGGCTCGCGTGCTGGAGCAGACGACGACTTGCACCATCGTCTAGCGCAACGAGCTCAGTCACGAGATCGACGTGACCAGGAGCTTCGTGAGCGCGCGGCGGCAGCTGCAGCAAAGGAGACGGCACGAATGGACAAGTTCCTGCAGGATATGGGCATCTCCGCGACGGACAAACGGCCGATCACGATCCCTCCGCGACGCTAGATGCAATAGACTTTAACTAAACACAGCGCAAACGAGGGATGACATTGCAGAGAGTTATGTACGAGAAGATGTCAAAGCGTCTTAGAGCATCACTGTCTTGGTTCGGACCAGAGACGGTGGGATGAGACGCTTGATGGCATTTTCAAGCTCCTCCTTGTCCGACTCCGCAAAGGCGAACCACGACGCGTTCACGGCGTTCTCTTCGCTCGCCCCTTCTTTCTTGTCGTCAACCTGTGGTGTTGTGGCAGTCACCAGCTCGATCTTTGCCTTCATGACAACGTCACGCGGCGTACGACTGCCCTCTTTCACTTCACCCGACGCCAGCTTAAAGCCGTCGCCAGCAATCGACGTTCCAGCGATAGGAGAGAGCAGTTGCGCATACTCTGTGAATGTCTGGGTCGTCTCGAGACTACTGCTACTCTTGGACACGTGATGCTTGATGCGACGCACGACAAAGGATTCCGTCGCATTCTGGGACTCGCCCTTTGTCGCCGCCTCAAGCTCGGCGAAATAGTCGCTCGTGCTTTGCGTGTACGGCACAAAGGCAAGAACGGTCATCGCGGTGTGCGCCAGTTCTGGTGCGTCTTCGACGTAGTCCTTCCAGAAAGCTTCGGGGTGCTTGCCACGACTCATTTCCCACACCACGTCATCCGCAAACACGCCGGTGCGATCGACGTAGTGACCCAACTGGACAAGAAGAGCTTCTCGTGCGGTAGTCACATCCACACCGCCTCGAGCGCTCCAGATTCGCATCGCCACTTGCAGCACGAGCGACTTGACGCGTCTTCTGCCCGTGGCAGAGAAGCCCGCGCCTCGGATGCGTGGGTCGAGCAGGAACGCCACCAAGTGGTGGTCTTCGATCGAGTGGGCGATTATCTTGACGAGACGATCCATGACCGCCGTGTTCTGCTGCGTGGTGTAGAGGTTGGCTCGTGGCACACTTGCCAAAACCCACACCCACAGCAAAACGTACTGGCTTGACGCCATCTCCCTGCTTTCACTGAGCGCGAAGAGCCACGCGAACGGAGCAAGTAGCACGTCAACTCGCTGCAACGTCACCCAGAATTCGGTCGCGAGAAGTCCGTCGCCGCCCTCGGGGATCACTCGCAACGAGTCCTCGAGCCACCACAAGAGCTTGACAAGGCTGAACAGGAAGCACCACTTGTCGTCGGTCTTGTAGAACTGCTCAATCCGCTCGAGTTGCTGTGGCGAGAACCTGTCAAGATGCTCGGTGAAGTTCGTCTCCGCGATCGATGCCGCGTCGACCAGAAGCTTTGAGATGATTGGAGACGCCATCAAGATCTCACGCCACATGTCGAGTGTCGTCCGAAGCATGCACGTACTCAGCAGCGGCGTCTCTGGATCGCTCCGTAAAGCAGCCAGCAGTCCCGTTGCGTCGGTACAAATACCAAATACACCCGAGTACGACGGTAGCGACAACACTTCGCGCTGGGCGACGACATAGCGTAGCGCCGAGTCGACTTGGTCGTCTTCTGCGGTGGATTCCGCGAGCAGGAAGCGTCGACGCTTCTCATCAATGGCGAGCCACTCGTGTCGAGCCTGGTTGTACGCCAGAGTAACACTGGCGCTGGCTCGCAGCCAATGCGTCGTCTCCTCCGTCACGGTTGCATCCACGTCGCTCAGGATCTTGGACGTCACCAGCTCCTTGGACATCCGCGGGAAGCCGGCATTCAACGCCGCCAGCGCTTCGTTAAAGTACTCGTCTTCCAAGAACTCAAAGGGCATGCCGTTGCGCAGACACGCGACCACGAGCTTCTGCTGCACGAGCGACACGACGTTCATGGCCCCCGTGGCCATGCGCTCGTGCAATCCGCTGCGCAGCGCATTCAACGCGGCCGCCGAGTTCATCGCCGTGGTCGTCGGGACCATGGAACTCTCCCCCGCTTCCAGCAGCCGCTGACGCTTCTCCGGTCGCTGGTCCTGCTGCAACTGACGCTCCTGCGAGGCGGCAAACGCCAGCATTTCCACGGCATGCGGCGGCGCGGCCGGACACTTTTTGAGCACGTGCACGATCATGCGCGAGGCCACGCCGGCGCAGCGCCGCTCGCAAAAGTTGCAGGTGGCGTGCGTCTTGTTGGTCTCGGTGCGCACGGGCGTGAAGAACTCCCAGACGACGCCTGGCCGCCGCCCCGCGCGCGATTTCGCCAGCGCCGGCGGCGCATTTCCATTTCCATTCGCATTCGCAGGCTCGCCTGTCAGCATCATGATGGCAGTCGTGTCGATAACGTCGCTTTTGAATGGCTTCCCCGTGTCGAGAATCGAGGTTTTACCACCGTAAAACCTCGTCGTATTTTGTCGAAAATCAACAGTACATGTCGTACTTTCTCGATTCCCGACAGTACCAATGATGGTCACTGGCGTGAGTGAGCTCTTCGAGCGTGATCTGGAATGTTCGTGCTTGAAGTCGTGCGCAACTCCCCGTGCGTGTCATTTGCGCATTGACGAGGCAGTCAAGAGACGGCCATGTGGCGTCGACAGCTCCGTACCAGTCGCCAGGCGCTGCGGCTCGCGTCCGTGCGCGGCTTCTCGGCCCGTGGCGGACCGGGTCCCAGTCAGCCGTGGATCAACCCCGACAACGTGCCTCGCGGCGAGAGTCTCACCAAGTACGGACGCGACTTGACCGAAGTGGCCAAGAACGGCAAGTTGGACCCCGTGATCGGACGCGAGGAGCAGATCCGACGCGCTGTGCAGATCCTGTCGCGACGCACCAAGAACAACCCCGTGCTGATTGGCGAGCCAGGCGTGGGCAAGACAGCCATTGCTGAAGGATTGGCGCAGCGGATTGCCTTGGGAGAAGTGCCCGAGAGCATCAAGAACAAGCGCGTGGTGTCGCTCGACTTGGCGGCGTTGGTCGCGGGCGCCAAGTTCCGTGGTGAGTTTGAAGAACGACTCAAGGCGGTGCTGAAGGATGTGGAGGAGACGCAAGGCGAAGTGATTCTGTTCATTGACGAGCTGCATACGCTCGTGGGGGCTGGTGGTGGCGAGGGATCCGTGGACGCAGCCAACATGCTTAAGCCCGCGTTGGCTCGTGGCTCGCTGCACTGCATGGGCGCGACGACCCTCGACGAGTACCGCAAGTACATTGAGAAGGACGCCGCCTTGGCGCGTCGTTTCCAGTCTGTTCTTGTGCCAGAGCCGACTGTGGAGGACACGATCACCATTCTACGAGGCTTGAAGGAGAAGTACGAAGTGCACCACGGCGTCCGCATTGCGGATAGCGCGTTGGTGTCGGCGGCGACGCTGGCGAATCGATACTTGACCGAACGCAAGATGCCGGACAAGGCCATCGACCTCATGGACGAAGCGGCCTCACGTTTGCGTCTCCAGCAGGAAAGCAAGCCAGAGCCAATCGACAAACTCGACCGCGAGATCATCTTGCGTCGCATTGAGATCGAGGCGCTGCGGAAGGAGACGGACGCTGCCTCGAAGAAGCGCATGGTCGCGTTGGAGCAGGAAGTGGAGCAACTCAGCCAAGAACTCCGGGTTCTGATGGACGAGTGGAACGCTGAGAAGGACCGACTGGAACACATGAAGGAGTCGAAGCGCAAGCTGGAAGAAGCACGCCGTGAGCTCGTCGCTGCACAGAACAACGGCAACTACGCGCGCGCTGGTGAGCTCTTGCACGCGATCATTCCCAAGCTCGAGCAAGAAGTCGCCGAGGAAGAAAAGGAAGAAGAGATGGCTACCAAGACGGACGACTCGACAGCGTTGAAGAAGACGTACTTGGGTGATGCCGTCACGTCGGATCACGTCGCTGAGGTCGTTGCTCAGGCCACTGGTATTCCAGCGTCGACGTTGATGGCAGGTGAGAAGCAGCGACTGCTCAAGATGGAAGAGTACTTGGACAAGCGCGTCATTGGTCAAGAAGAAGCTGTCAAGGCCGTGAGCAACTGCGTGCGTTTGGCACGCGCGGGGCTTCATGCGCACAACCGTCCTCTGGGTGTGTTCATGTTTTTGGGCCCAACTGGTGTCGGTAAGACAGAGTTGACCAAGGGATTGTCCGAGTTCCTCTTCCAGTCGCCACAGGCGTTGACTCGCATCGACATGTCCGAGTACATGGAGAAGTTCAGTGTGAGTCGTCTCGTTGGTGCCCCTCCAGGCTACGTCGGCTACGAAGAAGGTGGCACATTGACGGAAGCCGTTCGTCGTCGTCCATACCAAGTCGTGCTCTTTGACGAATTCGAGAAGGCGCATCGTGACGTGTCCAACATCCTGTTGCAAGTGCTGGACGAAGGCCGTTTGACTGATTCACAGGGCCGATTGATCGACTTCCGGAACACCGTGATCATTCTCACGAGCAACCTCGGCTCGGACATCTTGGCGTCTTTGCCGGAAGGTGAGTCGAGCTCTCGTGCTGAGACGGATATCCTCAGCGTCGTGCGTGGTCACTACGCGCCGGAATTCCTCAACCGTATCGATGAGATCGTTCTTTTCAACCGTCTACGCCGTGAAGACATCCGCGGCATCGTGGATCTCCAATTGAACCAAGTGGACAAGCTGCTGGAAGAGAAGGAGATGGAGATGCAAGTGGACGATGACGTCAAAGACTGGCTTGCCGCTGCAGGCTACAGTCCGCTCTACGGTGCTCGTCCTCTCAAGCGACTGATCCATCACGAAGTGCTCAACCCCATGGCTGTCAAGCTCCTCGAGGGATCCGTGGGCAGTGGCAAGCCTATCCAAGTCAAGATGAACCCAGAGTACGACCAGGAGCTGGTGCGTGATCCACAGCGAGCGAAGGCTCTAGTGATCGAATGAAACCAAATGAAGTGTATGTGGTTTACTTTTGAAAATGTGATTGTGAAAGGGTTGATAACATGTACATAATACTTAATCTACACTCTATTGTGTGGGCCTAGGCCTCGAGCGAGCGAATCAGGCGTTCACACGCGCTGGTGACGGATGCAACACGTCCATTTGCCTCATCACCAAGCAGAATTGGGATAGCTGTCGCCGTCTCTCGCATCATGCGTCGAATCGCGGCGGAGAATGACTCGTTGCCGCCTTCCTTCGCTGGTGAGAGAGCTTGTAGCGTTGACAGCAGCGTCGTGAGTCCGGTGAGAACGTCTTCCACTCGTTTCGCATTGCCGGCTTCTTCTCCTTCCATGCATACAGCGGCAAACAATCGCATCGAACCTCTAGCCACTCGCCACACGCTGCTGGAGAGTCGAAACGCGTGGAGAGACTGCTCCGAGGCCGACAATTCGCTTCGAAACTCGCGCAGGTTCTTGCAGAAACTACGCATGTGACGACCGAATCCACCGAGTGATCGTGAGGTGGCGTTGTTATCCTCGTATTCCTTGTCACTCGGTTTCCGTGTCCACTTGTCTGCGATCTGAGAGATGCCACCAGCGCTGAGACGCAACGCACGCAGCACTTCTTCGCACGGAGAGCAGTCGTCGTCTAATTCGTCATCAAATGCGTTTTGTAGTCGTCGCGCGACGGGATCCGATGACTCTGAGTCCTGTGGTGACGTAGTGGTTGCGTCTTTGACGATCGTTCGCTTTCGAGACGCAACACGCTTGAGGAACTCGGTGCGCAAACTTCGTGTGATAAGGCTCGTTGTCGCAGTCTCTGCCCGTTTGTTGGCGATCTTGGTGGCTGCCGCAGCCAGAGCAGATGGGCTGGATGGAGAGACGAGGGGAATCAAAGCAGCTTCCACGCGCTCTTGACACAGCTCGGTGGCCTCCTGAAGCGCCTCTGTGATCGTGATTTGCAAGAACTCGTCGTGGCGCTGATCAAGCCGCGTTTGGAACTCCTGAAGAAGCAACTGGGTGAACGGCGCGGCGTTGTTTGCATCTTGGAGACACGAGTCCACGAGAGCGTCGGCTCGTGGAGCCGCGTACTTGCCGATCACATACTCACAGATCGCTGTGACAACAGTCTCGACAACGAACTCCACAGCTCTCTTGAGTTGTGGTTGCACTTTGAAGAGGGCTTCACTCATCTTGTCTTGGTGTGTACCAATTCGGTCCGTCTTGTCTCCTGGTGTTCCTGGACGGGAATGCGTCTCGATCGTATCCACCTGGTGTGTGAGTACGACCTGCAGTGGGCGGACCTTGCGGATGACTGGCAGTTTATCGCCTCCATTCGCCACACTCACTCGTCGGAGCGCTGAGTTAGCAACACGTGAGAGCGGATTGGATCGAATTTGGATGAAGCTGCGAAGGTCTTCGAGTTCCGTCACACAGACTTGAACAAACATCTTGCTGTACAGGAACGGCAATCGATCGAGTGTGGCGTCTTCGCGGACGTTGTTTTCGTCGTTGGATAACGTGGCTTGCGAGAACAGCGTTGCCAGTTGGTTGTCTCCATCTTCAGCCTCGTTGTTGTCGCGCTGTGCGTACCATCTTTGTGTTGGCGGGAGGATGTCGTCGATCTCCACGATCTGGAAGAGACGTTCAATCTGCATAGCAATGAATAGACCAGTCTCACCAAGCGCAAGTAATCGTTCCGAGCGATGAAGACGGTCCAGCAACTGGAATAGCTGCTGGAAGTAGCTTGTCGATGAAGACAAGGCATCACTCGACAGCATCGTCAGATAATCACAGATCCACGGCACACACTTGGCAATTGTTCCATCCCGAATGCTATCCTTCAAAAATGACAAAGCGTCAAACGAACGCATAGCCTTGGCATCCTCGAGCGTCTTCACGGCATCACGCTGTGCAGCCTCGAGAGCAGCATTCTTGGAGCCAGTCGTTCCTGCCATGGATGTAGTGCTGAGCGTGAGCCAATGCCACTGAGGCGAGAAGAGTAGAAAGCCCAGGAACTTGGCGAGCACTTTAAGACGCAGCACGGTCTCGGTGAACTCCTTGCGTGCATCAGACGATGTCTTGGCGTGCCAAATAGACGCAAACTGCGCGTGAATCTGGTGCTGAACGAGTGTCGTGAACTGGAAACTGTCGCAGCTTCGGAGGAAGTGGAAGAAGAAGAGCTGATTCTCTGTGAAGAACGATCTCATACGATCGTACACATCCGGCTGAGATGGTGCCGTCGAAGCGTTTTGCACTGAAGAGGACGCTGAAGCGCTTGAACTCGGCACCAGGCGCGTTGAGTTGTTTGGCTTACCTCCGCTCGATCCATTTCCTCGTCCGCTGTTTCGCAGTGGTGGTACACCTCCGGCTTTGTGGTTTCGATGCGCAAGTGTGCTTGCCGCGGTATCTACGGGCTTCTGGTTCGTGAATCGACGATGGAGCTTGTGCAGACGATCTGGGTTCTTCACGACCATCTTGTCCTCCATAATCTTGCTCACCAATTCGTTATCACTCTCACCGAGTGGGTTCGAGCCCACTTGCACGAGTTCCATGACAAAGAATCGAGCGAACCACCACATATTCTCGGGAAGGACATCACGAAGGAGCGATCTGGCGTCCTCAGCGGCGGCTGTCGCGGCGCGGTCTTGATCTGCCGCCAACAAACTGTTCTGGCGCTTTTGATAAGTGCGCAACTGACTCAAGAAAGCGTCACGGACTTTCTCTCGGTTCGAATAAAGCACAGACTCGCCCGGTGATCGATAGTTGAGACGCGAGTCAGTTTCTTCACAAAATGGAAGTGTGTAGTCACGAAGCGCAGTGCCTATACGACAACATAACACGTCAGCATCATTCTCATGTGAGTATTGACCTTGGTATCGAGGACGTACCTTTCGTTTCGATAGGGAGCTCGCATCCGATCTTCGCACTCTCTTGGACGCGACGTTCTTCACGTTCCTGGAGCGTGTGGTGGAGACGCGAAGGCAAGTCGCCACACAAACGGAAGTCTTCCAGTGTCTTGGCAATGAGCTGCACCATGTCGGCACCTAGGTGACTGAGGACAGGCTCTGCTGTTTCCAGAGCAATGGCTGCAAACGCCGTCGCGACTTCGCTGTTGCAGAACTCGTTCGCGGCTGTGCACGGCTCAATCTCCGGCGACTCAACGCCACTGTTACAACTCGGACGGAAGAGCAACGCGACAAGCGCTCGGAGTTCTTGGCAGATGTTCGGCACGAGGCGATGCGTGATCAAGAAGCCGTATAGCTTCGCGGCCTGTCGGTTCGCTTCCTTCTGAACGGGCGGTGGGATGTGCTTGAGTGGCGTCGGCTGGTCGGTTTTGATCCGCAGCGGCTCGTCTTGGTTCGTCTGCAGCTGCAGCCGCTTGGCTCGCCTCTGTTTGATATTAAGAGGCATCGCTGGCGGCGCCTTCGCCTCTGTCTTCCTCCTCGACGCCACTGGACTGAGACAGTTGTCGACGACGGGGATCACGGGCGTCGGGCTCGCCAGGGGCCATATTGTCGTTTCTTCCGGCTTGATCGGCGATCGAGCGGTCGATTTTTTCGCGGGACTCGGCTCCTCGCTTTGTCCGATCTTCATGCGTCGCTCCAAGAGCTCCCGTTTCGCCCAAATATTCTCTTGCGCTTGGTTGTCGACAGTGAAAACGTTGACATTCGGCGGTTTGACGGCCACAGGCGCGTACGCCGCGTCGTTCGTGACGAGTGTCGTGGTGATTCGACGCTTGACCTGTTTCGCCGGCATTCGTGGCGTCATGGGGCCGCCAAGCGACGGGAACTCGGTGTCTTCCAGGTTGAATGAGGTCGGTGTCGCATTGGAGCTCGTGGGCGTCGCCTGCGGCGTCTGTACGGGCGTCGGCAGCGTCTTATCTTCTTCCACACCGCTTGGGTCGTGTACTAACGTGCGCAGTTGGCTCAGGAACGCCTGGATGAACGCATGTGGCGCGTATTCCTGTCCTTTCGCGAGCGTCACGATGTCGCTTTGTCGCTCGGTGGCGCTAAGAAGCCGTTCGATCTCGCAGCGCTGGGCATCGGAGAGCACGCGCACGGCCTCCCAGAGCACTGTGTCCGCTGTGGTGGTCGGCATCGCGTCTCTCGGCTTCGCCACGGCCGCCGCAAGTTCGCGTCTGCCCATGCCGCCAGCCATTCGCAATGCCCGTTTCCCGCGAAAACATGTTGAAGGCCCGTCATTTGAAAAACGGATACCGGTACTATCAAATCTGAGAGGATGCGATACCGGTAAGACAGGTACTGTGTACCGATCTGGTTGGTACATGTCCCAGCGGATTTCTAACACTCGTTTCTAACCGTTTTGAGGTTTGTAACACTGAAGATTGAAGCAGAAGCACATTTCCAACGAGAGCGTAATCGGAGACCAAGTCGAAGCGCGGCACTGGGAACAAGCGCCATGGCCAAGGCGATCATCTCCTCGGTGCGTACATAGTATAGAAGGATAGAGAATGCTCTGGGCTATGCGTACATACCCGTTTTGTCTCAATTGGCGCCGTATTGACTCGGATCCATCGTGTATGCGTAGATCCTCGAGTCGCAACTGGGCAAATATGTCGACGGATTGAGCGGAGATTCGCTGCAAGTGGGTCTATGGAGCGGCGAACTGACGCTGCAAGACCTCTCGCTCAAGCCGCATGCGCTCGTGGAGCTGAACCTGCCCATTACGGTCGTCCGCGGCTCCATCCGTCGGATCCACGTCGTGGTTCCGTGGAATCACTTGGGCAGTGCGAGCGTGCAGATCTCCATTGAAGGCGTGTATGCACTCGTGACGCCCAACACCAAGCTGCCGTCGCCGGAAGAGGTGAAGCAGTCCAAGCGAAATCAGATCGAACGACTGGAGCTCGTAAGACAACACGACCGACTGGCGAAGCAACACAACAGCGAAGGCGAAGACGAGAGCACGTTCCTCTCGCGACTCACGGAACGAATCGTGGACAATCTGCAGATTACGCTGCGAGATGTCCACTTTCGATACGAAGACAACATCTCGAACCCGGAGAATCCGTTCGCGTGTGGTGTCATGATCCAGAGCTTCACGTTCCACACGACGGACGCGGAGGGAAATGAGAAGTTTATTGATCGATCGGTCAAGAAAGAGCGTTTTCTGCACAAGTCGGTCAAGACTGAGCAGTGTGGTGCGTACTGGGATCGTCTTCCACGTGACGATCCGAAGGTGTTGATCCAGAAGCAGCCAAATATCGAGCAAGCGATGAGTGATATGGTGCGAGCCATGGTCGAAGCTAAGGCGAACGACAAGACACAGAGCACGCGGCTCTGGGTCCTGCGTCCGTGCTCGCTTGGTGTCAAACTGACCAAGAACGAAACGACAGATTTCTCAGTCGCGGCCAAGTTTACTATTCAAGCGGAGATGAAGGACCTCTCGTGTGCTTTGTCGAGAGAGCAGTACGAAGACATGCTGTTCTTGAACCGTGCATTTGCTGGTCGACGCGCGATCGAGGCGCATTTCCTGCACGCACGTGCTAGACCCTTCCATAGTGCGCGCGTGCGGCCGAGGGAGTGGTGGGACTATGCTCTCAAGCTCGTTCTCGCTCGAAAAGTACACCTAGACAACCCAACTGGAAAGAAGGTTTCAACAATGCGTAAGATTCGATGGACGTCGGTTCAACGTGCGAGCATGGAAGGCAAGCTGTATGTGGAAGCGTATCGGATGCAATTGCGCAAGGGATCAGCGTTGGAGACGGCTTCGAAGGAAGGCAAACGGCTTCTCGAATTTGAAATGACGTATCCCGTGGATGTCACTATGGTTCTGCGAAATCGTGCAGAAGACAAAGAAGCAGAGGAGGCAAAGGCCCGCGAAGAGACTGCAGCTGCCGCTCAATCAGGTGGTGGATCATGGTACGACTACTTCTTCGCGCCAGCAGCACCTGCGTCGTCAACACAGACCAGCAGTCCAACTAATCAAGTATTGACAGATGAGGGTCGGGCAAATCTGAAGAAAGCATACGATGAAGCTGTTGAGAAGGAGCAGAACCTGGCCGTTCCTCTTGACTGCAACTTGTTTGCTGTCAAGATCTTGCTCAAGAATGGAACGATGGCGCTTCATCAATCGAAACATGCAAAGCCATTTCTCCTGGCGACTTTTGATGGTTCGCTCGCAGTGAATGTGCGACCAACAAATGAATGGGAGACCAAGTTCCGAGTTCAACGGTTCAAGATTTTGAATGGACAAGCCGAAGGCACCGCTTTTCATACGTTCTGTTCCCTTGGTACTGATGGAGATACCAAGAAGTCTGGCGGTGCTCCGTGCGCAAGCTTGGACGTGAGTCATTCGACACTCGAGTGCATGAGCGGAGGAGAGCAAATCGAAACTGCCGTGCTCAAGGTTCGCTTGAGTATGATGCCCATCCGACTCATGGTGGATCCGTTCTTCCTGATGTTCCTTCAGCGCTTCTTCATGAGCATGCTACCTGACCAACAGCTTGAAAGAGTGTGGAGCTTCGCGACTTCTTCTGTCTCGGATTGGATCTTTTCGGAAGAAGACGAAGACGACTTGTACCGCAACACAGTGGGGAAACGTATGCGCCAACGCTACGACGTGGTGGTAGACATGAAAGCGCCAGTGGTTGTGATCCCCGAGAAAGTTGATGACAAGGATGCGTCGCTCGTGGTGATTGATTTTGGTCAGTTTCGCTTTAAGAACGAAGATGCACCTGAATCGTCTACCTCATCCGAAGACCGTCTTTACTGGAGTACCCAGCTCAGCGATATCAATGTTCGGCTCGGTCGAATCCCCAATGCTGGTGGGTCGTTGAATGCGGTTGCCGTTCAGGGACTTGACCGGATTGTGGAGGAGTTCAGTGTCAAGTTTGCATTGGAATCGGGCGTTGGAGTGAGTCGTGGGCGGCGTGGTGATTCTCAGAGCGCAGTAGTGGACTCGTTTACTCCCGGTCTGTGTGCGGAAGCTGTCCTGCATCGTGTTGTGTTGACGCTATCGCAGGCACAGATGGCGGCTCTTGGGCGAATTCACTCGTCTGTTCAAGCACAAGTGTTCGGTGACGCAGAGAGTGACGAAGTACAAGTTGAAGAGTGGCAAGAAGACTCGCTGATTTCCGAAGCTCCTACGACTATAACTAGTGAACGACAAACCGTCAAGTCCTCAGCCAATGAGTCAGCTGCCACGACAGCGAAGGACAAGTTTGCTTTGAAGGTTTCGCTGGCGATCGGAGAAGTTGTTGTCCATCTGCGAGAAACGGCCAAGAAGGACGCTTTCCGCATCCAACTCGAACAAACAGCGTTCGAGTTGGCCGTGTTCTCTTCGCGAACGATCGCACAAGCTCGATTGCGGTCGTTGGTGATGGAGGATCGACTATACGACGCGTCATCTCGCTTCTTTCACTTGATTTCCACGGGCGAGCACAGTGGTGAAGATGAAAATCTCGTCTCGCTGGATGTAACCATGTTTTCGGCTCTTCCTGATATGCAGGCATTTAATGCTGACCGTGAAGCTGATACTGTCATCGACTTGCGATGCAGTGTCCTCGACATTCAGTGGAATCCTTCGTCCATCGCGCTGCTAGCCCAGATTTTGTCCGGATACATGAACTCCCTTCAGGTTTACGCTGTGAACTCGCAAGCTTCGTTGATTCCGGTGGTGGATACCAAGAAGCCTTCAGCATCGGTTGCAGCACTAAATGATGTATCAGTCGGCTCTACGTCATCTGCATCGCCTTTGCTCCTTCGTGCTTCGCTCGTCCAGCTTCGCCTGACATTTAACAAGGATCAGATCGATCGACAGCTTGTCTCAGTTGCCATCCAGGATACGACAGTCGATTGCACCACGTCGGTGTTGCCGGACTCACCAGGCGAGTGGGGCTATTGTGTCACTGGTCAGCTGGGCAACTTTATTGCGACAGATCTGAGTCTCGAGAAGCACAAGCTCTATGACGTGTTGGTTGGGCTGGAAGATACAGTCGCGGCAGCACGACTTGGGCGAAAGATGTCGGCCGCTCGACCACTCCTTGCGTTTTCGTACGAGTATGATGGCAATACGTCCCAGATGAGCACGATGAAGCTCGATTTCGAGGCAATCCGCGTTGTCTACTATCACCAGCAGCTCATGGAATTCGTCGACTATCTCTTTGAAGGTATTCTTGGTGCGTTGATGGCTCAAACGCTTGCTACCGCTACTCAGCTGCTGCTCACCGAGTCGGAAGCCAATGTGCTCTTTGAAGTTACTGCCAAAGCGCCATCTCTGCTACTTCCAAGTCGCCTTGACAAACCTGATCACCTCAAGCTGACTGCGAGCGCTTTACGTCTGGAGCACTTCCCTCAGAGTGCGGTGCACTACGACGGTTCTGGTGCTTTGTCAACTCGCCAGCGTCACTCCATGCACGGGGAGATCCTCTCACAGGCTGTTGTCAAGACCTCTGATCGCCTGTCGCTTCAAGCTGATTGCAAGCGCATTACGCTGAACAAGGTCGACGTGCTTTGCACCGTCGCGACTTCTACCAAGGACGAGAACGCAGCTGTGCGATATGAGAGTCTTCTATGTGCTCAGACTGATTTGGTGGTTGACGTTGATGATGTCGTTGGGGCGGCAACGTATCCATTCGACGCTGATACGCGCTCATCGTTGCCACGATTCACGATCCGCTGCTACATGCAAGAGCTCCAGGTTCGGTTGCATCGCTTGCATTATCTATCGTTGCTTTCAGTCATTCGCGACAACTTCAGCGCCGAACAGCTCCTGGAGACAACGACACAGCTCGATCGTCTGGATTCCAGTTCGATTTCACTGCGTCCGACGATGATGTACAGCTATTCTCGAGCAGACATCGAGGCAGTGACCATGCGATTGATTTTCGAGATGAATTCCGTCACGTGTCAGCTTGTTCAAACTCCAGACGTTTCATCGGTCGATACCGTGATCGATCGCGTCGTGCAGGACGAGAAAAGCAACTCGATTGCGTTCATCGTCGGTACGAAACTGTCGGCATCGCTGAATCAACTTCAAGATCAGTGGCCAAGTGTCGGTGTACGACTTGGCGCCTTCGCAGTTCAAGATCGAGCCACATCGTCTCTGCGATATGGCCAAGTAGACGAGTCTCAGGCTTTGACCACTCCTGTTCCAGGACAAGATAATCAGCCCGGGGTGATTCTGTCGTGCCATGAAGCACTGGAAGTTGTGTATGCGTGGGATGAGACGTTACATCAGTGTCAAATCGATATGCTGGCGCACACGCTTCATGGGATCGTCGTACCAGAGTGCTTGATGGCTTTGCTTGGGTTCTTTGAAATCCCCGAGTCTACTCCGCCACCATCACTTTCAGCAACACCACGAGAAGACAGTGCGGCGTCTTTTGTCGAGGTATCCTCGCCATCAGTGCTACTTCGTCGCAACAGCATTACGTCGATGATGTCTCCAGTCGAGACATCAGTAACTCAACCGTACAAGACGACAGTGAAAGTCAGGGCAACCAAGCTCATGGTCTCATTCCCTCAGGACGTCTACGATGCAGAAAGTGAACAGATTTCGATGCAATCAGATGTGGCCATCAAGCTCACGTGGCAGCCAGACCGCAAAGAGCTACCTGAAGACACTCCGCAGTCATCGGATCTCGATATTCAAAGCAGTTTACTGGTTGATGCGACAAGTATTGAGGTCTTCGTCCGAAATGCTCAGCGTCAAGGCTGCTTTACAACGGGAAGCGATGGAGCACGAACTATTGTGCGGCCTGTGGTACAGATTATCGAGCCATGTCAGCTTCAAGTCGAGGTGAACGACCTGTTTCCGCACGCTGGACAGCAACAGCAGATTGTATCACTCAAGTTCAGTCCAATTGAAGTCTTTACGTCCTATGGTGACGCTTGCATCGTGGGTGAAGTTCTCGAGTCATTCAATCAGAGCTTCGCACGCTACGAGCAACGGGTCTCATCGGCAGGGCGGACTTTGTTAGATGAGAGCGATCTGTTTGGCGTTGGTACACAAGGGACCCCGACGAAGAAGAGGATGAGCCTCATGCAGAAGGACTTGACATCATCCGATGAAGGACTGGAGGTCCACCGGTACCTCACGTGCGACGTTGGCGCCATGTCATTAACGCTCATCAATGACTGTGATGGCTGTGATATGGGTTTGGTGCAGCTTCAGACGCAGCGTTGCCATTTCTTTTTGAATTTGACTTACGCCGCAGCTCAGGCGGTCGAAGCGTCGATGACACCAGCTACGACGATCTCTGGAAGTGGCAGTATTGTGACTTTGGCGTCGTATTACAATCCCGATACGCGCGATTGGCACCCGATGTGCTCGGAATGGAGTGTCGAGGTGTCGCTACAAGGCGCGTTGTACAACAACACTGGCGCAAGCAAAGGAGAAAATGAACTGCACGTCATCGTCAGTGCGAATCACTCACTGGATTTGATGGTCACGCATGGTCTACTCGAAGTTATTGCATCCGCCGGTGGTGCGTGGAGCCGACGCCGTAACGGAGAGATCACAGACTCTCCAGCCCCATCACCACTGCATAAAATCGTTGATGGTGCGCACGTACAGGAAGAAACAGAGAAGAGGAAGCAAGCTCCGTGCGTGATCCGCAACGATACTGGACTTCCGTTGGTGTTTTGGATGACGCAGTCGACCGAAGCCATGCCAACACACTTGCAGCAAGTTGTCAAGAGCGGAAGTATTGCAGACCTGCACTACACTCACAGCATCGGCAAAGGATGTGGTGTCGCGCGAAAGTATGCCTACCGAGAGCGGGATGGCAGCATGCGTCTTTCGATTCATCTTGAAGAGACGTCTTTCCTTCCGGTTGAAGGAATCGAATTCGAACAGCTGGGCTCGCGTGCCTTCCCACTCCGTGAAGAGAACGGAAGCCCATCGCCATATATGCTCAACTGTCACGCTCGCCTCGTCGATGGTCGCATTGTACTCTCCATCTCGTCCCAGATCAAGTTGGTGAGCAAGCTGGCGATGCCCATTCAGCTCCTTGCGAATGATCCAACGTGGCAGTCTCCTGTCGAGATTGGCGTGTTGTATCCACATCGCGAATCAGCGATCCCACTCATGGCTTCCATGGGCACGGAACTACGAGTACGACCGTTGGCGGATGCAATGTACAACTGGAGCGCGCCGATCCCAGTGCAAACACAATCGGAAGTGTCTCTGAAAGTCGAGAGTACGTCCTCAGAGGCACAAAGCGCCATCTTCTGCGTGTCCATGACCTTGGAGCAGTCTCTGCGCGTCGTCTGTTTCTCGGAGCCGATTGTCCTTGTGAACAAGCTTCCAGTGGATATTGAATTCCGTGTCAAGTCGACGGTGATCGGAACGGGTGCGCAGTCACGTGGTGGTCGAATCTCTGTCGGTGGCAAGAGCGGTATCTGGTGGAGTGATGCGCCACAGAGACCACAGATCAAGCTTTCTGTCGATGGTTGCCAGGCAAGCCGATATCTCGAGCTAGTGGACAGTCGTACCAAGCATGGCCAAGTCTTCTCGATTATGCTGACTCGACAGGACGGTCGACCGTTCAAGTTGATTGTTCACGTGCAAGAGCATTCGGCTAAGTCGTTGCACATTCTTCTAAACGCAGAGGTCTGGTTCATCAATCGAACGGGACTGGACATCGTATACGGCAATGAATCGGAAGGCGAGGCATATTTACCGCCATCTGCAGCGCGGACTCTCGTGGGCAATGCCCAGATCTCGGCATACTCGAACGAATCCACGTCCAGCAGTCCACCCGTCGTGCGTATTTCGATGCCATCTTGTGGATGGTCATCGAGGTTCACAGCAGATCCTCGACGACTCAGCTGGCAAGATGAATGCTTGATGCTACGATCGGATCGACGGGACGGTGAAGGAGGCAATATGCTTTACGAGTTTGGTGTGTCAGCGGACTACTCGACACGTCATTTCGGCTCTATTACGACACTGATTAGTGTCATCCCGCGCTACCTGATCATGAACAAGACCCAGTATACTGTGTTGCTGTTAGAAGATAATGACGGTACAAGATCGCAGAGTGGCAACGCAGCGCATCACATCTTGGCGAAGGACGATGTGTACGCGTTGTACTGGGTGAGTGGCTCCCGATCTAAGCTCCGTGTGTCTGTAATTGGTGAGAATACGGAATTCGGATGGAGCGATCATCTTTCGGTCGATCAGCTCAAAATGACGCCGCTGATTGTGCCTGCCGTGGGGAAATCTGGTGAGACCGTTCGACTCCAGGTGTCTGTGAAACAAGGAAGTATCTCGCAGTCGTCAATCCTGATTGTGATCAACGAAGCCGTGGTCGAGGATTCGACCACGATGGCCTCCAAGGCAGCTCAAGCTGCAGCAGTATGGGACACATTTTCGATTCATAGTCAACTTGCAGGTGTCATCGTCACGGTGGCAGACAAGAAGGGTCCAGAAGACGGCCTGGCCGTGGATTTGTTCGGTATGGGCTCGCATGGTGTGACTGAGTTGAACGAGAACGTAGCGCGTCTCACGATCACAAGAATCACGATGGAAATGTCGTCCTCACGCGTCGAAACAGCGGCGAAGATGAACGTTATGGGCGTGAAAGTTGAGGACTTGCTGACGAAGTCCAAGAATCCTGTGGTACTACGACCGGTGGCACGAGGGGATTCGTTTTCTGGTCGTGGAACTTCCAAGGGAGATCACTTCGAACGAAGTTTTTTGGAGATCTCTTATCTTGAAAAGCCTCATGCCAAGTATCGTTGGATCGAACACATTCGGATCGATGTCCAAGACGTGCGTGTGGCGACGACGATGCGCTTTGTTGATCGTCTCAACAGTTTGACTCAAGAAACGATCTCGCACTTTGAGAATCATTCGTACTCCTCGACGTCGCTTGAAGCCGAGTCAGCTCTTGTTGATCCTGATGTTGACGAACATATTCTTGAATACTTCGTCACCAGTGCCACGGAGGAAGACGACGTGTCCATGTCGTCGATTACAGGACAAAAGGTGTACATTGAGACGTGTGAGATCGCTCCTGTGAACGTAGTCGTGAGCTTCAGTCGCGAAAAGGGAGACGTGAAAAACGATCAGAAGGTTGGCTTCTGGCTCAAGAATTTGAAGTTCAAGATCGAAAACGCGTGTCTGACACTCGACGCCTACAAGCTGTCGCATGCCTTGGCGACACAAGAGACTATCTTCGAAGCTCTCGGTGCATTCTACGTGAAATCAGTCAAGAGTCAAGCTCTTGGTCTCATCGATTCGATTCAGGTCACGTCGTTGGTGACAAGTGCCGTGACAAGTGGTGTGACGTCCCTCGTGTCGACAATTATCGGGAAAACGGACCCGAAGCTTGCATCCTCAAACGATTTCCGCTATCATTCACTGAGCAACAACCAAATCATCGCAAAGCACTCCGCGATGCTGAACGAGTGTGGCTCCATGAGCGAGTTCATGGCGCAGTTGAAGCATCTCGTTTACGATTGGGATTCGAATCATACGGGCTTGGAGGCACGTGGTTGTATTGCTCTTGGTATCTTGAACAACTCGCGCCACTCGCTTGTGATCAACGCACGACTGAACGACGGTGCGGAAATCCGGGTTCTTCCTCTGGGACGCAATCACCTTGCTTCCGCTAATCGAGACAGTACTGTGAGTCATCGTAGCTCTGTTGGAAGCAGCACCGAGTGGCGATCGGACCGTGCCATGATCATTTTCGCGTGGGGTTACACACCAACGCTCTTGACCTCGGGTGATATCTACCTCACGGTACAGTCCAACGCCTGCAACGTGTATTTGACTCGCAAGACGGCTCGCTTGAAGCCTAACATCGGCTACACGACGACATTTACACACCAGGAGGTCCAGAACTGGTGGGCCACGCATGCTGTGATCGTTGGAGATGATCTCTACAGCCATAGTGGTAACACAGCCACCGAAAGCCACAATCTGTTTGGTGATCCAACGCCCACAGCAGCGACTCCCGCTGCTGCCCCGACGCCAGCTATCTCTCGAACGCCTTCGGCCTTCGCTTCGACAGATGATGACTACGAAGTCGAATTCACCGCTGCGTCGCTCGGTCTCATTGCCAAACAAAGCCGGCAGAGTGTTATTGTGCGCGAATGCGTGGCTCTCGACTCTGGAGAGCCTGGTCCGGCACTCGCCTGTGGGATGATCGCTCCTGGGGATACGATCCTGAGTGTGAACGGCGTGACGGTGACCAGCACAACCCAGTTCCGCAGCCTCGTCAGCGGTACACCACGACCGATTGTGATGCGATTCCGTCGCACAGGCGACCGCTTCAACGCAGCGTACGATCTATTCGGAGAGAAGAAGAGTGCGCCGCCACCGCCGCCGCCGCGAAGCGCTCCTAGCCGTCAACAGAGCGCTATGGACGAATCTTACGATCTCTTTGGTAGTCGTGGATAGCGAGTGTACTTCTAGAAGCATACTGAGTAATACGGCTTTTGCATGCATACGTACGTCCTCTCTCCTCCCCTCCTCCCTCTCCTCTCTCTCCTCTCCCCTTCACTGTAATCTTCCGACCACTTGATAGATTTGGTCGACCATCGCATATGTGGCTTTGGTGTCTAATCGTCGGGCACTACTGGATAGACCACAGGGTTCCGCTGTATTGAGTGTCGTCCTCGTAGGGGCGTCATGATGAATCATATCCATCGACATTTTCCGATCTAGAGCGTTCGTGTATCTAACGCATGCACTTGGTGGCATGTGCTCGTCATGCGCGACGAGCGCCGACACGCGCGACGAATATGTGTCTCGAGTGAACAAATCGGTAACGCACTCATGTGTTGGCATGGCTGCATTTTCAGATTTATATACCGTATTTTAGTGACTATCTCAAAATCACACCCACTTTTGACGCCAAATTTCTCACCGTGTGTCGCTTGAGTTTCGGATCATCGCGGTGAGCAGACCAAACCGATGCTGGCGTGTATGCTGTCTGCACGTGCTGATGGACTCTCGGATGTATCAGGGTCACGTCAGGAGCACGCGCGTGTGGTGTTGTGAACCCATCGATCAAGCGCGGACAGGGATTTTTCACTGGGTTATTGGATCGCAGATCATCAGTTTCGAGAGGGATCTCCCGATTAGAGACTTTTCGTGGAGGCGGTGAGCTGTCGATTTAACAAGACGAAGACGATGGAGGTACCTACGGGCAAACTAACTCGGAGGTCCACCGGCATGGCGACAGAACCACCTCACCGTCTACTTTCCCACACCGTGGTCCAAAATCCCCCGCTGCCTGACATGCCCAAGGCAATTGCGCGGAAACACTCTCGGATGTGTGAGATCCAAGGGATCAGATGGGCCATCTTCATCCCACCCTCTTTTGATACTTGAGGCTAGGTGACCGCCGTTCCATAGAAAAGCCGGGGCGAGGGGTGGTGCGGCAGAGAGCCATGGTGATCTATTGAGTTCCATTGAAAACCCAGAGAATATGTCGCTACGTAGAAATTTGAGCTCTCGTCAATCATCACGATATGGGTGGGCAGCTGAGTTTGAATGTCATTTTGGACCGAATCCTTCGGAACTTCACCCATGTTTTCGTCTGGATGTGTCCGGCAAATAATGGAAACCCCCAGCGCGTGCCGAAGACACGGCCCAACCACTGGATTGTGACGCTGAGAAGCGCGTCGACCAAGGGGTAGGGAGGAAAGCGGACTGTCTCTGCAGGCGATTTTACCAACCAAAAGGAGAGTGGTCGCGACCAACGACACACACGCCAGGCGCGTTGATCTTTCTGCCCGCTGATGTGTGCGCACATGGTGAGGTTGCCGTGTCCAGCAAGTCCAGGTCCTGGTCCGGCCCTGGACCCCGCACTCTTGTCCCCATTGACCACACAGTTCATTCCTCGATTTCCCCTCGTCCGGACAAGTCCAGCAATCCAGCAATCTTCAAGATGACGCAGGACACGCCTCTCAAGGGGAGCAACCACATTGAAGACGTGCAGCGCATTACGCGCCGCATTGATGCCATCGGCGAGCGCCACCCAGGCGTGATGTTTGGCCTCTCGTGGTACTACATCCGTCTGATCTTCCTCACTGGTATTGGCTGGGCCATGGATGCCATGGAGACCCTCGTCTTCACCTACGTCGGTGGTATGATCAAGGAGGACATTACCTACGGCCCACACCAAGGCTCGTTCTTGGCTGGTGCTGTGTTTGTTGGCTCCTTTATCGGTTCCTTCATGTTCGGTCCGCTCTCGGACAAGTACGGTCGTCGCCCAATGTTCCTGGTCACCTTGATGATCTTCTTGGCTGGTTTCGCCCTCTGTGGTGCTGCCTGGAACATTACGGCCCTTACCTTCTTCCGTATCTTCGCGGGTATTGGTCTCGGTGGTGAACTCCCAGTTGTCTCGACCTTGGTGCAGGAACTCTCGCCAAAGAAGACGCGTGGTAAGATCATTGTGCTCCTCGAAGCCTTCTGGGCTTTCGGTGGTATGCTTGCCATTGCCATGGCCTTCGGTGTCGCCCCACACACTGGCTGGCGTGAGATGTTCTACATCTGCTGTATCCCAGTGGTCTACGGTGCTGTCGTGCGCTTCGGTATCCCAGAGTCGCCAAAGTGGCTCGCCAGTGTTGGCCGATGGGAAGAAGCTGTCGCTGTCGTCGAGAAGATTGAACGTTCTCACGGCTTGGAGCCATACGATGAGAAGAAGGACGTTGACTCGGTCCCTAGTGTCACATCGACCTACCAGCTCCCAGAGTCTCACTTGGCTCGCATCAAGGTGCTCTTCCAGCCTCCATTCGTTGTCCGTACGATCGTGTTGTGGACGCTCTGGTTCGGTATCTCCATGTCGTACTACGCCATCTTCATTTTCCTTCCTACCTTGATCGCCGCCAAGGGTGTCAACATCAACGAAAACTGGGAGCGTATCTTGCTCATCACTGCGTTCCAGCTCCCTGGTTACTTCAGTGCCGCGTGGCTCGTTGAGAAGCTCGGTCGTCGTTACACCCTCGTGCTCTACTTGTTCGGTGCCTTTGCGTCGGCTATTGCCCTCGCCTACGTCCCAACCACCACCGTCAATGTGATCGCCTCGGCCTCAGCCATGGCATTCTTCATGCTTGGTGCCTGGGGCTGCGTGTACGCGTACACGCCAGAGAACTACCCAACCGCTATCCGCGGTATCGGTGCTGCCTACCCAAGTGGCTTCAGTCGTATTGGTGCCTTCAGCGGTCCTTACTTGTGTAACGACATGTTGGAGTGGGGTATGACGCTCGAGTCGATTCTCTGGGTCTTCGGTGGTGTCCTCGTTTTCATCGCCGCTGTCGTCTTGCTCTTCGGCTACGAGCCACAAGGCAAGAACGTCGAAGACTACGGTGACTACAAGGAGGGTTTCCAGGAGATCTCGACGCCTGGCGTGAACTAACTTAGCTGACGAAGTACATATGAATCTGAATAAATTGGGTATCAACGCACAAACTGTTGTTTGAAATCATTCTGAAGAGTCGTCTACCGAGCCAACGACGGATGTCATCGGGTATGTGTGCATGGTGCTCATGCTGCTTCTCACACCGACAGTCAAGCGGTGAGAAGCGTGAGCAGGTATTAGTAAGGACGCTGTTGAACTCTGCCCACGATAATCCTTTATGACAGTGAAGAATTTCTTGTTAGGCCACAGCGTCTGCCACGCCAGCATATGAGCCTCCTCATGAGAATATGGTGCTTCCTGCATCCATCCTCAAGCGACCGCCGGTAGGTCTCCGCTAAGTCTGTCATATCCACGTACTGGTACTGGGTATTCTTATAACTTGCTGCCAGAAAATGTTTTTGAATTTTCCATTTGGATCAGCTCGTCAGGACGGATATCCTCCTGTCGTCTTCAAGCGGCTCGATTCCTTCATCAAGCTCAACGGATTTCGAGCGCGAGACGTGTTCATAACCCTCGATGAGCGCAATGTGCATGCCATCTCTCCAGACGAGATGATAATGGGCCTGCGTCGGATTGATTTTGAGGTATTACGAGTCGCAAGTGCATACCAAGCAAGACGGGTTGGGTTGACTAACAAATGGACCTGTGTTAGGTTAACAAGGAGGAAGAGCAGTCCTTGCGTGAGTGGATGCAACAGATAGTCGCCCATGATCTCGCTTTCAAGGACTTCTCGCTAGCATTGAAACAACGGGCGTCGCTCACGTCGCCCCAGCGCATCTCCATTCTCAAGCTCCAGTAACTAGTGTGTCAATTGCACTGATCATCGTCACTGTCCGCAAAATTGTTGTCGTCCTCGATTTGTTCGTCCAGCAAACACCAGAGAGGATCGAATGACTTGCAGGCGTGGCGTCTGCCCGTTGGCCATCGTTCACGATAACGAGACAAATGCAATCGATACACACGCGGATCCTTTTCCAGCAGTGTATGCAGATACACTGGCTGCTCTGGACGATACCACCATCCCGGATGAGCCTCACGTCTGATGCTATCCAAAAGTGCTGTGCCAAAGCGTCCGTGGAGCTCTTCGGCAATCAATCGAAAGGCCCTTCGAGCCTTGTATTGCCGATTTTTGCGCTGCGTATACGCGAGTGAATGTACTATTAGGGGTGCCCAGTACATGCGCTCCCACACAGCACGACCGTACCGAACCCAGAACGCGTCCCAGCGCTCGAAGAGAAAGCCGAAGCGATCCGAGCGCAGAGTACTCACGAAAGGTATCTCGAGGCACCGATAGACGAACTTCCAAGGCTCTTTCGCTTCCAATTCGTTGAAATCCCTTAGAATCTTCGCTTCCAGCAGTCCCTTTTCTGTAGTTACCCTGGAAGGCTTGTGCTGTGGGACGCGCAAAAGAGGACGGCGCCGCAAGAAACGTGATCGGACACTTGCGTCTTCATCCCCCTCGGACTCCGTAGTGTCTTCCGAGGAGTCATCGTCACTCGAGGGAATTATGAAATCCAAGGCTGCTCCCTCTTGTTCGTACAATAGACCCGCAAAAGATGCTGTTCTTGGAACACAGAGATGCTTCTGGGACTCATGGGATTCCATGGAGACGTCCGAGTCGTCCTCCTCCGTAGCTTCCTCGTCGCTCAGAAACTCGATCAACTCGACTTTAGCACCTTCTGCCATAGCGATCTGCACTCGATAGCGTGGTACAGGCACAGCATCTCCGGTCAGATCGATTAACTCTACATCTAGACATTTCGGGTTTCAGTAATCAGCCATCGCATCCCCATCATCATGACTCACCATTGAGTGGGACCTCTTTCTTGACGAACACCATCGCTCAAGCCCCACTCTGGAGAAATCCGAACGAGTAGAGACCTTCGGAACCCATCGCACCGTTGCTTGTCATCTACATCATCGTCGTCCAGCGTCGTGAGAGGAATCGACAGGACGTCATCAGTCTCCATCGCCATGTTGAAGTGGGTTCTTTTTTCTGCGTCCTCGATGAGTTAATGAGTCTACCCGTTACAAACCGACACGTATCGCTTGAAAAACCTCACCTTGAAGTTTCCCTTTTTCTTTCCACTCATGCGACATTATCCCAAGCCCCCATCCTCGCGTGAGGTGATAAATTCCCAGCTGCCCCGATAACTTCCCCTCCATCTCGTAGGACTCAAGCGCGAATATTTCCCGTATTTTTCAACACACTGATGCAGGTTTGATTACGATCAGACGGTCTAACTAAGGTCGTACTTAGTGGAATCGCGTGCTTGGAACTTTTGCCGGCGCCCATACACATACTGAAACCAAGCGAAACGGGGTTCCCTCACGTGCGCGGAATCACCGGATTACGCGACTTGCTCGACGACTTCCGGATCGACCCGTCCGGATGGAGGACGGCTACGTGACGCTGGAGACGTCTCGCGCCAAGGACCAGGAAGACCTTCGCCTCGACCACATCCAGACGCAGACGACGGCGACGACCATGGCGCCCTCGTCACAGCCCCCGATGTCGAATGATTCTGACTATCGCGTCGTACCCCTGCCGCAGCCTTTGCCACAGCAGCCGCCGTTTGCGGCCGATTCGTTTTGTACCAACGTCGTGATCACCTCCAAGTACACGACCTGGAACTTTTTGCCGCTTTTCATGATCGAGTCGTTCAAGAAACTCGCCAACGCCTACTTTTTACTCGTCTCCGTGCTTCAGTGCATCCCCGACATCAGTAACACGGGTGGATTGCCCACCAACTTGCCAGTCTTGATGTTTATTCTCGCGGTCGACGCCGTACTCGCGATTGTCGAAGACCGACGACGTCATATCGCTGATAACGAAGCCAACTCGGCGCAGTGTCACATCATCACATCCACGTACACGCGCTCAACGCCCCCGTCCTCCATGAAGCAGACCAACGAATCTGAAGTGTCGGACATTCAGTGGTCGGAGCTGACAGTCGGCACGATCGTCAAGCTGCGGAATCGTGAGACGGCACCAGCGGACTTGCTCATTCTTTCGGTGGCTGAGCCGGATCCATCGTCGCCGAACGGTATTTGCTACGTCGAGACCAAGTCGCTCGACGGTGAGACAAACTTGAAATTGCGTCAAGCCTGTGACAACACGGTGCAGGCGATCTCCATCGCCCAAGTGACGGGGCTACATGGTTATTTGCGTTGTGAACAGCCAAACCGTGTCATCGCACGTTTTGACGGCACATTGACGGTCGGTAATGGCTCGCCTGGTAAGGAAGACATCGAACAGGCCCCAGTGTCGATCAAGAACGTGATTCTCCGTGGCTGCCAACTGCGAAACACCGAGTGGATGTACGGCCTCGTCATCAACACGGGTCCAGATACCAAGATCATGCAGAGTGCGGCCAAGCCAAGCCCCAAGTGGAGCTCGATCAACGAGACGGTCAACAAGATGATCATCTGGCTCTTCACGTTACTCTGTATTTTGTGTGCGATTGCGACGACGACCCAGGTGATCTGGATCAAGAACACTGAGTTCGACGCCGACTACCTCGACTGGGATCCTGCATTGGTCACCCAGTGGTTTTTGGGTTTCGGCTACTACTTTTTGCTCATGTACCAGATGATTCCTGTCTCGCTGTACGTGACGATTTCGATGGTCATGTTCATCCAAGCGATCTTTATGACCTGGGATCTCGACATGTATTACGAAGACCTGGACGTCCGTATGATTGTACGTTCGATGGGTCTCAATGAGGAGCTCGGACAGATTTCGTACGTCTTCAGTGACAAGACGGGCACGCTTACGTGCAATGTGATGGAATTCCGCAAGTGCTCGATCAACGGTATCTCGTATGGCACTGGTACGACTGAGATTGGTCGCGCTGCGCTTCGTCGCAAGGGTGTCGCTGTCGCAGAGGATCCATCGCCACAGGGCTCTGAGAAGCAGAAGCGAATTCCATTTGTGAACTTCGAAGATCCTCGCCTGACAAACGCGCTCGAGAAGACTGATCGTCCAGGAGCAGAGGCTGAGTTCTTCTTGCATTTGAGCTTGTGTCACACTGTGATTCCTGAGGCGGTCGAGGGCAGTTCGGAAGTGCGTCTTTCTGCATCTTCCCCTGATGAGCAGGCGCTCGTGAGTGGAGCCAAGTACTTTGGCTTTAGTTTCGAGTCTCGTGGTCTTGGTCTCGCGCGTGTCCGTATCAACAACAAGAGCATGATCAACAACATGAAGGCCGACTCAGAGCTCGTGGAGTACAAGGTTCTCGATGTTTTGGAGTTCACCAGTGACCGTAAGCGTATGTCTGTGATCGCGCAGTACCCGAACGGAGAGTACTGGCTGCTCACGAAGGGTGCCGATAATATGATCTACCCATTGCTGTCCAAGACCAAGAACCATCCTGATTTGCTGCGAGAAACCATGAGCCACTTGGAAACCTTCGGCGATGATGGTCTTCGTACATTGACGATCGCGCGTCGCCGCTTGGATGCCCAGGAATACACATCGTGGAGTCAGCGTTTCAAGACTGCCAACGCGTCGTTGGAGGAGATTGAGAAGCGTAAGCACGGTCAGCCAAACGAGATCGATGCGCTCATGTCCGAGATTGAGCAGGACCTCATTCTTTTGGGTGCCACGGCTATTGAAGACAAGCTCCAGAAGCACGTACCAAGTGCAATCGCGAACCTCATGCGTGCTAATGTCAAGGTGTGGATGTTGACGGGTGACAAGCAGGAAACCGCCATCAACATCTCGTACGCCTGTCAGTTGATGGACAACGATATGAAGCAGATCGTTCTGAACATGGACTTGTTCCCAACCAAGGAGAAGCTCTACGCGCACTTGGTGGAGGCAAACCAGGACAATGGCAGCGTCAAGTCTCGTAAAGCTGTTGTCATTGATGGTGAATGTCTTGAAGTGACTCTTCTGGACGAGAACTGCCGTCAACTATTCCTCGAGTTGGCCATGTCGTGCGAGGCCGTCGTCTGTTGCCGTGTTTCACCATCTCAGAAGGCTGAGGTCGTGAGTCTCGTGCGATCAGCCAACAAGAAGGCGCGTACACTCGCCATCGGTGACGGTGCCAACGATGTGGCCATGATTCAGCGTGCGCACGTTGGTGTTGGTATTTGTGGTCAAGAAGGTATGCAGGCTGTGAACTCGAGCGACTATGCCATCGGCCAGTTCTACTTTTTGGAGAAGCTTCTTCTGCACCACGGTCGTCTGAATTACAAGCGTATGTCTATCCTTGTGGGCTACATGTTCTACAAGAACATTGTGATGGTGCTCTCGCAGTACTTTTACATGTTCTTCACGGGCTCATCTGGTCAGAAGTTCTACAGTGAACTTGGTTTCCAGCTGTACAACGTCGCGTACACGTCGCTTCCGATCATCGTGCTCGGCGTGTTTGACTACGACGTCCCGTGGTCTGTCGGCCAAAAGTTCCCAGAGCTCTACCGCGTTGGCCCTCGCATGGAACTGTTCAACAACCGCACCTTCGTCAAGTGGATCGCTAGTGCGGTGTACGAGTCGTTTGTGATCTCGTTCTTCGTGCTCTACGGTTTCAACGAGAACTTGTCGGATTCGGGCAGCGCTCCTATGGTCCAGTACGGCCTCATCACGTTCACGCTCGTCGTGATCATCTGCAACCTCAAGCTAGGTCTGCTTCAGATGTCGTGGTCGATCTATGCGTGCGTGTTTTGGTTCTTGGGTGTTTTGGCTTATGTGCCGCTCTCGGTGCTTGTGTCGAGCTACTGGATTGGCTTGTTCCCAACGGACTACGGCAGCTTCCAGAACACGTTGATGCAGGAGACGTACTGGTTGGTGATCCCAGTGTGCTGCTTTACCGCGCTGTTCCGACACTTTTCCTGGACAGCAATCCAGCGACGCTTTTACCCCGAGCCATGGCAAATCGTCCAGGAGCAGTATGTGCTTAGCAAGTCGGGGAAGCCATCCCCTCTGGGCGACTTGGAATCCGGCAACGAAGAGCACGCTTATTTTTCGGCCGGCGAAGAAGCCAACTCGGTAAGTCAACTCATGATCTCTCTGCTCGCCCTCGAACTAACATCGGTTGCTTCTTCCTGTAGCGCCTGTCTCGGATGCCATCGGAGCGCAAGAAGCGCGTGTCGAGCGGCTTTGCCTTCAGTTACGATCCACAGACCACCGTGGCCGAGTCGTACATGGCGTCGCACAGTGTCTCGTCCATCTCGTCCGCCATGTCCGAGGCCGAGTCCCGCAAGCGTATCTCTCGCGAGGACTCGCGTGCCTCCGACTTTAGCGAGGGCAGTGGTCGGGGTCAACCATCATCCAGTGGCCGTGGCCAGCCATCTAGTGGTCGCGGTCAGTCATCTCATGTGGACACCATGTCGACGTCGATCGGTGCTGGGCGTGCGTCCACCAACTCCACTGGGCTCTTTGTCTAGAAGACGACGCTGCTTTTCCACTCTTTTACTATACAATTGAATTCATTTGGGCACTTTACATACAAAATGCCATTAGACTGCGCAAAAACCGGTTTCCACTCGGTGTCTTTACCGCCTCATTCATTTGGCAATTGGCGGGCTTGTGGCCATCACGCCATGGCGGAAAGCGACGTCCTCATGCGCGACGCACCGCGTCCAGACGACGACGAGAGCGATGAAGAGGACGAGAACCTCTACTTCATCCACGACGTCGTGGAGCAGGGCGCGATCGAGCGGCTCCGTGAGCTCCTGCCGCCGAAAACGGAGGGCAACTCGCCGCAGATGCAAGTGCTCGCGGCCGAGACGTGTCTGCTCGAGAAAGACGACATGGGCTGTCTCCCAGTGCACATCGCCGTGATTTACCAGCGCATGGAGTGTCTGCTGCACTTGCTGCGGTACTCGGAGGCGCTCACGGCCGCCATGGTCCGTATGAAGTGCGCGGATCTCAACACACCGTTTGTGCATTTGATCCTACGTGTCGGTGGCATCAACCCTCAGTTCGCAACCGAAGTCATCAACGAGCTCTTCAGTGCAGACTCTGCCACGGTCAAGGATGGTGACTTGCGTGCTCTGTTGTTTGAAGTGTTGAACGCAAAGGATGATGAAGGCAACACGGCGCTGCATATCTGTGCCATGTATGATCTGGACGAGTGTTTCAAGACGCTGCTGCAGTTCCTCGCTCGCCATGTGCTGCCAGAGGTGGAAGAGGGCCTCCCGGCCGCAGCCAATGTACCAGAGGTGAAGGCGTTGCTGGGCAAAGGCAATCGTGTGGGCTTTCGTCCATTGCACACGGCCGTCAAGTTTGCAAGTCTGAACGTATTGCGCCAATTGGTGGAGGAAGCAAACGTCAATGTCAATTCGGTGACGACGCTCCGACAGAGTCCGGTGCATGTTGCGGCACTACATGGCACTGATGAGGCATTGGCACTGTTGCTCAAGGCGAGATCCGAGATTGACTTGACACTCGTAGACTCGTACGGCAGCACGGCGCTCGAAGTGGCGATCCGCAATCAGTTTGACGGTGTTGTGCGACTCCTGTCAGCCGAAAAGGAAGAGAAGAGCGAGGAAACGACCAAGTCTCCAGTGCAGACGCACTTCTTCTTTCACCCAGACTCTCTACGTCATCTTCCGATGGCGTACCATCGCCGTGGCGGGCCTGAGCCGCCTCCAGAGAACCCAGAGCGTGTTGACACTCTCGTGGATCCGTTGTTCGGTATCCTCCGCTCGCGTGAATTCAAGCAGAAGCACATCACGTGGGACCACGACATCGAAAAGGCCGACATCGCAGATGTGCTTCGTGTGCACGAGTACCATTACGTCCAGAAGATCCGACGCGGCTGCGAGAGTCTTGCTCCGAGTGCCGAGCAGTCGCAAGAATCTCGTGATGCTGAGAACGGAGATGGCGACGAGGATGAGGACGACGAGGAGTCGTACAAGACGTTTGTGCTGGATCCCGACACGGCTCTCTCGTTGCGTTCGTACGAGGCGGCAATGCGTGCAGCTGGTACAGTCTGTCGTGCCGTCGATCAAGTTGTGAATGGTGACTGCACCAATGCATTCTGTGTGGTTCGACCACCAGGCCATCACGTGGGACCAACTGGCAAGAAGACGTGCTCAAACGATCCTGAAGGCAGTCACGGATTCTGCGTCTTCAACAACGTCGCGATCGGCGCGGCGTACGCGCGCAGTCACTACAAGCGCCAAGGCATCCATCGCATTGCCATTTTGGACTTTGATGTCCATCACGGTAACGGCACGGAGGAAATCATCCAGCAGCTTGTTCCATCAACAGCTGAGCTTCGTTACGAAACACCGTACGGTGAAGGAAAGCACATCGTCCATCAGTACAAGCCATGGCGAAATGAGAGCGACGCCGAAAACGTCTTCTTCTGCTCTGTGCATGGTTATGGTCACAAGGATCCTCAGGGCGAGTTCTCCAAGGAGGTCCAGGCTGCTTGGTTTTATCCTGGCTCGGGTGAGTCGGGCGTGAAGGGTTCGCCATTGATCTGGAACGTTGGCATGGAATTCTGCCACGCTGGCTCGTCGGTCTCACGTCTCAAGTGGCGTAGCGCCTTCCGTGACGAGATTTTGCCCAAGTTGCGCGAGTTCAAACCGGATTTGATCTTTTTGTCGGCGGGCTTTGACGCCCATCGAAAGGAGTCCGTGAACTGGGGCTACGTCTCGTTGCTCGAGCAGGATTACGAATGGCTCACGCAGCACGTGAAGCAGGTCGCCAACTCTTGTTGCAATGGCCGACTGATCTCCGTGCTCGAAGGTGGCTACAACTTCCACGGTCGCATGGTTTCTCCATTCGCACGAAGCGTCGCGGCCCATGCTCGTGCACTTGTGTGTCCATCCCGTGAAGAATGGCACGAAGAGACCATCGCCATGGAAGCGGAACACGAACGAGCGATCTTGGAAGGGTACACGCGACCAGCTGAGACACAAGCGATTGGTATCAAGAAGCGAGTGCCGACATCAGGCGAAGAGGAGCCGCCAGTCGTCACGACCACGCAAAGTCGCAGCAAGCGAGCTCGGAAGGAGGTGGACTACGTGGCGCTCGCAGCCGAGCTCGCCAAGCAGGACGCGACGTAGAGAGACGATCGTCATGTCAACCCACACATAGATTCGAGCAATCCGCCAATATCATTTTTTTTTTTACGTCTCCCGTTGCGCACCCAGACTTGCAATCAGCCAGTCGCCGGCCTGTCCACGCGGCCGCCAGCTGGCATTGGGGCGAATGTTTACGGCGTGTCCCGCGAGCAGCATCTAGGTCGGCACAAGACCCAGGGGGAATGGAGCTCTTCATTAAGTGGAAATATAGGAATTCGAAATTGAGTCATGTCTGTAAATAGAGGGAATTGAATGCAAATAGGCATCTGATATAGATTGCAGTATCCAGATCCATTTGGACTTTATTCTCTATTTGTAGAAAATGTTGAGTTGGATGTCGATATACTCCATATGGACTTGTCCCAGCCGAATCAGAGCTCCTGATGGATAGCTCATGGCAATGTGACAACCATGTGGCACGCTGGCCGCTTGTTGCGCCGTGCTCGTGGCTAGGAAGGAAAGATGGGGGCATGGCAGGGCTTGGTCACTGAATCCCTGTCCGTCTTCCTTCGCCGCATCGTGTCCTACGGCGTGGGCTGGCAAGCACTTCCATACTGGACCAGTATACCCGACGACTTCCTCGAGAAGCGCGCGAGTCAATCAGTTGAACCACGATGAAGGGCTGGCGTCGTATCGCATTGTTGGCGGTCGTCGCGCTCGCGGGCGTTAACGCGGATGGCTCGGCCAGTGCCGGTGCGGACATTCAGCCTGGCACGACCAAGACGACCTGCTCGGCCACGTTGGCTGACCCGACCGCGCCAGTGTACGAGCCGGTCAAGGCCATGCTCGGTGAGACGTTCGTCAATGCGGTGGTCTCGTTCATCACGGCCACTCCCTTCGGCAAGATCTTCTTCCTCCCAGAAGCCAATAGCTGTATCGCCAACATGAACGGCACGGTGCTCGGTAGCACATTGGTCGAGGGTATCTCCACGCCCGTGTGCATGGGTCTCTTGGACCTCACGTCGATCCCTTTCATGAACCAGACGCTCAGTGCGATGACTAGCGACTCGACCACGCCCGTCACGTCCATGGACATCCTCAAGTCCCTCAAGGCGCTCAAGAACGAGGACATTGACCAGTTCTGTAACTTGTACGTGGACACGATTGAGCCATGCTTGAGCAGTCAGTTGCTCCCATCGCTCGCTGTCGTGCGTGCCAAGTACTCGAACGGCTGCTGTGACGACTGGGTCGACGCCGCGCTCAAGACGTACGGCTACTCGATCTCGGGTCAGATTACCAAGATGGCGCAGCTCATCGGTGACTTTGCGTGCTCCAAGCAGACGCCATCGTTCTCGGGCGAAGGCACGCAGCGTTGTGGCTACACCATGATCCAGAGTTTGATTCCAAAGGCCGATGAGATCACGACGGCCGCGGCCTTGTTGCGTAGTTTCCAGGTGCCTTCGGACCAGATGTGTTCGCGTACCGAGAACGAGCCATACACGGACATCAACGGTAACAAGATCCCAAAGATGGACGAACCAACCATGAGTGGCTGTGCCGTCACGATCGACCGTCTTGGTGCGTGGGCATACAACCTCCCAGCTGCCGACCGTGCCGAGCCGTTCGACATCAAGTCGCTCATGGAAGACTCAAAGTGTCTGCGTGGCAGTGAGCTCTTCCCGTTGGTCAAGTACGTCCTTGGTGATATCATGACGGACTCGCTCGAGGTTTACTTCAGCAAGTCGTGTGTGCACTGGCCAATGAAGTTTGCCGACTCGTGCTCGTTCAAGCGTCCAGCGGCCCTCATTGAGTGGCCGAATGAGCCAACACAGGCCAAGAACGTCGCGGCCTCGATCGGCACGAACGAGAGCGGCACGGTCGCGACAACGCCACAGAACGAGCCTACGCCATCGCCTGAGCCATCAAGTGCCTCGACGCAGTTGGTCACCATGGCTTCGGTCGTTGTGGGTGTCGTCGCCTCCGGTCTCCTCTGGTAAGAAGCATGCCTGCGAGTGAAGCAGTACAAGTACCGTAGCGACAAGAAGACGCATTGTTTATAGGGTCAGTGAAGTAATGGAGTGATCGTTTGGACTACAATAGAGATCGCACAGGCTCTTGCTGGCATTGTACACACTTAATCTATCTGGTGGTGACGTTCTGGGCCTTTGTCAGTCCTAATGGGACCTTGGCGTGGCAACGGGTACAATCTCGAGTGAAGAAGCGACGGAGGGACGCGCCACAACTCAGATATCGTCGCTATGTTGTGGATTCACCCTTTTCAACTTGGAGGTACTCGATGATCGCGTCATGGAGGTCCTCGCAGTTGGCTGTGATCTCGACGAGGTCTCGACGCACGTCGCCCGCCAAGCGCTAGCTCATGAGCTCTTGGACGAGGCACTTCGGGCGCTCGTCCTCCTCTGTGTCCGTCATATGCGCCATGCCTACAGACAGCTCTTCGTGGCGCTTAGCCACATTCCATCCCTCTCATTCGGCTTCCTTCTCTTGCGATGGGTCATCTTATATCCACGCCACGCCCACACCGCTCGACCTGGCCTTCGGATGGTGATGCACCTTCGAGGCAGTGCTTCAGGCCTGCATCAGTGTTGTCGTGAACGGAACTACCATCGCTTTGCCTTTGAGATTTGTTCGATCGGCACACAAAGAACACCACTAATAATCGGCATTTGACCAAGTTGAAACGAGTCGCCTCAGGGAACGAGCGGATTTTCAAGCAGGTGACACCGTCGATGATAAAGAGCTCACCAAAGAGACCCACCCACACAGCCCTCCAAGATCGCACATGCATAGCAACCGGTCCATTTGCCAATTGGTCGAAAAAGACTCGCATGTGATTGGTCACCTCGCATCTCTTCCCGCGGCATCAGGTCGCCGTGACCTGATGCAAGAGGCCAGCACACGAACAGCTGCACTTCAATATGGCCATCACCATAGGGTCCGACCTTTCGTATCGTTGAAGAACAGGGGATGTGCACGGATTTGCTTCAATGTACAGTACCGCATATGCCGTTTGCACGGCGGCGTGGAGACGATATCTCGGCATGCTCTCTCTCTCACTTCCCACGCGAAACGAAATGACAACACGGAGAAGCGTAAGGAACTTGGCTTTGAACTTGCTATTATCTACTAATCCATCACTACACCTACGGAGCTTTGCTTGATCACTTGTCTACTCTACAACTACCATCTCCTAAAACATAAGCAAAATGATTCATCTTGTCGCCGAGTCCTTGACTCGCCACCGCTGCGTTGACCGCCATAAATATGTCGCCTTAACTAAATAATGGCTGGCACACTCAAAAGCATAGGTCGAGCCACGGCATCATATCTTCTTCTTCATCGTTCAGTGGGGACAACGGCATCTCCCACGTTCCTGGTTCCACGTTGGCCAGATCCATGAGCAGCTCTTCTTCAAAAGCAGCATCTTCCTCGTCGCGCTGAGCATCTTGGCCGTAGCCATCGACAGTTTCCCACTTCAGGCAATCTCGAGCGACCATGGCGTGCTTGGCGCTGACCACTCCGCCCGATCCCATCTGGCTTGTCGCTCGATCCTCCGGTGAGTTCTTCTCCAACAATCCTGCGTTGATGGTGCAGTCGTCAGTCAGAAAATCTTGAACGTCAATGTCGATGGAGTTCGAGGACATCGTCTTGGTCGGTCCAGCGTTCAGCATCATGACTGGCATGTCAGAGTAGCCGAAATCTGAGCGCGTGATCACCCCATTGAGGTCATTCTTGGTGTCGTTCAGATCCATCAGTTGGCTGCCCCAGCGCTGACTAGCCATGTACTTTTCCCCATCGTCGAGGCTCATGTTTCCTCCCAAGTCAACCACAGGTGGAGCGAGATGGGCGATACCAGGCTTCAAAGCTGGAGACATGTTGTCGATAGGAGCAGCCAGAGGCTTCGCCATCGGCGAGTAGCACAACATACTGGCGCTCGTGTTCATTGGCGACACATCTGCGAGAGGGCCACGCGTATCCATCGGGGCGCTGACCATGAGGCTGTTCATGTTCACTGGAGCCGACGGCTTGCTTGGCGGCGCGAGGGGGTCAAACCATGGGTCCTTCGCCTTACCAGCACCGCGACGCTTGATGTGCACCAAGAGATCTGGTCGTCCCTTTCGGAAAAACGAGTGTTGATAGATCGTGAGCTGGCCTTCCTGGACACGGTAAAAGCTGTAGAAGTTCAACTGCCGAATGAGACTGGAGAAACGTCTGTGACGAAAGTACTTTGGCAGACAGTGCTCGGCCATCATCTTCGGGTCCACGATACAAAACGCAGTGCCACCTAAATCAAACGGAAATGCGATGTCAGTCTTTCCGACTCTCTCACTTCAATCCATCCATCCAGTTTCAAAGCAAAACGTACCTCGAATCCATGACACGATCGTCGCGGGCTCCGTGTCGACCATCTTGTAGAGCTTGGTCACAAAGGACCCGGAGCTGCAGCACTCCTGTGACGCCGACGCTTTGTCCATCGCACACGTTGTTGGTGGTGTTTTGCCGATTGTGTTCGCGCGCGGGCGGCGTGCGGCGCCAACCGGCACCAAGCTGTGACTCTCTTTCATCGCCATCCGTCCAGTACCTGACGTAACGCCTGTCTTCGCTTCTCTTCCTGCTACTTGTCAGCTCTCTTCCAGAGCTTCGGTCACGTTCACTTCTTCGTCGGCGGCCGACGGCAGCTGCGGCACTCGAGCGTTCCCTGTCTTTTTCCTAAATGACCGAAGCGAAGGTTCAAGCCCCCTCAGGCGGGGTGTTCAACCCAGCCCCCCGCCGATAAACTACCGGTAAATTACCGCATATGTCGCTTACGATCTGGTTTGATCACTCAACGAGGATATTTTCGAAGGAGGTTTTGCTGGTAGTTTCCGCTAGGTAGGACCCTCACTCACGCGGCGGGATGTCATAACCCTAGGCGGTGAAGTGTACGTTGAGACAATGATTCAGCAAGCCAAAGTGGTGCCAGAATGTCTTCACCCATCGTCAAGATACGTGATGCGCTCGGTTGAAAGGATGCGAAGAGGGCGTGGGAACAGCTGATTGGGTACACAGGAACCAATCAGAAGGTTTCCAACTGCTGCAGTAATCAGGTTTGGTAAATTACGGCACAAGCTGCTCACCTGCAACACATTGGGTTGCATTGCGCAATACGGACCTTCACTCGTCTTTGCAGCGTGTGCGCAACCAAGATGAGTGTGCTTGGAGATGTAAATCCACTGGATACAACTCTGTATCCTTAGGTATCCAGCTCGTTGTGTGTGTTGGTCATTGTGAGGGAAACTGCAGCTTGAATGTGCTGTCCGACTGTGAATGTGATCGACATGTTGAAGTGTGATGTGTGTGTCCAACCCACCAACATTCTGGTCACAAGGTTTAGGTTTAGTTTCAGCGCGAACTTTTCAGCCAACTGGTTATTTTTGTCAGGTATGAGACTGGTATACCAGTTTGGAGGCAGGTAACGTGATTTTCATAAATTACATTTATATGCATAGCTTTGTGTCTACAGATCTTGGCTTAGATATCCTAAATATCTAAAATTAGAATTTTGGGAATCTAAGAATTCTGATCTAGTCGGACAATCTAGCTCTGATCATGCATGGAAAAGTGTGAAACTCAAGCAGCAGCTACGAGGCTGAAGCCACAATCGAAGGGGGAGGGGAGAAGGAGTGAAATATCACCGAGATAAGTCTGATATTCTTCATTACGAGTGTGAGAGGAACACATAGAAAAGAGTGCAGATTAATTTTAAGATTAATCTGCACTCTATGTATTTAACAACCCGTCCACGACTCAAGTAGAAGAAAAGTGTACAAATCGGGACATGGACCAAAAATCGTGAAATTCGGGACAAATAGTCGCAATAATTGCTGAGCATGCTTGTGGTTACCTCCATTTAAAACACATTTGACCAAACTTTCAACTCCTGAAGTGATCATGTTAACGAGATACGTTGAGCCCCGAATCTCGTCTCCAGACGCTTGGCCGCGGTTATTTTTATATAGGTATATGGTAATGTCACTGTTCTGAGGGACGATTCGTTTAGTGTGACGTACCTCAGTTTGTTTAGAGCGTGTCCTACTTCAAGTGAGTAACTCTAAATAGTGACTCGTACGTAATTCGACCCGATCAAAAGCCGCGGCCAAGTGGACCAAAGTTAACGAAAATGGGCGGACACACGTTGGTTCGCAGGTGTATATCTCAACACCTATAGGTCGAATGACTATGAACGACACTGCAAAATGATCAGGAGATACATTCACATAACTTTGATCCAACGTTTTGGATTGATGATTCCTCCCGGATTTCACATTTTGGCTTGTATGTCTCGAAACCTGTCTACTTGACTTATGGATGTGTTGCTAAAAATATATATCTTGACTATATTAGCAAACGAAAATAATAATAAAAACGACGAACAACGTGTTATTCTGCCTAAACCCGAGGTATGCGGATAAGGTATCTGTAACATTTTTCAATTATTACCATGTTTGCAAACAACAATTTTTTTTCGAGTGAGTTTGGGCGGTGAAGTTTGGTGTTTCCGCTGAACCAGGTCCTTGAAACGCAATTTTGGTGGGTCAGGCGGTGCAAGACCCCCGTTGTGCTTTTTGCTTTGTTTTCCCATCTGACGTCCGGCAACTTGGGAAAGAAATGGCAAGATTTAGGTGACATATCGCCAATAAAAAAAAAACGGGCTGTAAAAAAATTCCCCTTTAGAACTTTCAGTCTATGTCTTATTAATTGATCACATTGACACATCCGTGAATAACGTCAAAATATCCACATGGATGAAAAAAACGTAGAATGAGGGATAGAACAAGTAAAAATCAGCTCTAGATCACATAAAAAGAATGAATACGATTCCCATCAGAAGTGAATAGAGCTATGGATTTCAATGATTAATCAAGGAGAAGGCAAGAGATAACGTCGTACAAGTTGTACAGGTGAAGAGAAGGCTAATAAATAATCAATAAAAGCGATATAAAGAAGAAGGCGGATCGACACATAAAATCTCCTTCGGATGGGGATAGAGTCCCAAAGGATAATGAATGAAGATCCTACTCACGATCCACAAAAATAACGAATGAGCAAAACAAAAATTCGAAATCAAAGGGAGTGTATGCCAAAGGAAATACCCATACAGTAAACAGAAAATACACAACTCGCTATAAAACTCGCACAATTGCTGTCTCTCCATTGAAGTGAGGGTGGAATATCTCTGGAGAAATCATTACCGAAAAGCTGTATTAAAGCAAATGGACAAAGGAGCTAGCTTACTACGCTGTAGAATCACACTGTTTGAAAATTAGCAGGATACTAAAAACAGTAGCAACAACATGCGATTATATCCCCTGAGAAGGGCATGCAATCAGTGAAGGTCGGAGGAAATAGATGATGCAGAGATTGCGGCAAAAGATAGTAGAAACACACTTCACATCCCACATGGCGACGCCTCGGGAAACAATGATTTTGCTGTGAAAGAGTTACAGAGAAAACAAACATATGGAAAGATAGGTAAATTGAACACATAAAATGCAAATGTAAATGTACGAGAACGTTCTTGTGATGATATGAATAAAATTATTTGAAGAGTCCCGGAAAAGTAAATGTATGGAAGCATCGGTCAACAAAATGGGACGTTGAAAAAAAGATATAAATCCAGAGTTTATCCATTTTTTAATAATCAATGTAGAGAATACACAGAAAACGCTACAGGGAAAGATTGTAAAGTAATTGGAACATTTAGAATGGACAGAAGAATGTGTCATGTGAAGTAACCGCTTTGTTTAAGTTACACTGTTTGAAATGTAACAGATTACTGCTCAAAAGGGGGGCAATAACAAGCCGATTCTGTCTACTTCAGTGAGTAAACAAAGCTTCACCCACTGCGGTAGAGGGGCCTTCGAAAGTATAAACAACAAATCCGAATTCAGATATCATGATCAGAAATGGGAATAAAACGCAACTCAAAACATTATCAATCTAAACGATTGAGTTGGAGGGACAAGTGAACACAAAGACGCAATAATCCATAATCTATTTAATTTATTTTGTATAACATCAAATTGAGCATTAGAGAGCAAAGAAGAGAAAAGTGAAGAAAACGTTCCCCACCATTTCAAATACAGATAGAAAATTAATGCGACAAACTATACTCTGTGCTTCATTCAATCACGATATTCAGATTATTGTGTGAAACGCAACATAGGGACACAAATGAGAGGGATGAACAATAGACAAAAAACATCAATCAAAAGCCATCAAGCTTCAACTATAAATGCATTTATGGCGTTCATGTACATGAATAAAGTGACTTAGAAATTATGTCGTGTACCTCTGGGCAGACCATTTACGTGAGAAAGATTTCGCAAATGATTGTGAAGGCGACTTGGAGCATTTGTTGAACCAAGCAAGATCAGACATACTACTTTTAACCCCTTGAGCCCGAGCGAAAATGGAGCCCCCCACAAACTGAAACCGTACAACCATTTTTTTCCGTGCTGTGCTGTATTATACAACATAAGGTACATATTGGAATTTGTATACTCTGTACTTTCCAGCACAACCCACCTGGTCGGTGACGACAACTGTCGTTTATGTTATGCCATAAATTTACACCTCATTTTTGTATCCTGTATAAAAGTCTCCAAAGAAAGAGCATTCTTGTATTAGTGCAATTTTATCGAAAATCTTTCCAGCTCTTGAAATTTGGTGTCAAAAACCTCTCAATGTGTTTGAAAGTGTGAATTGTGTAAAGCAGATGTCACCTTTACCACCCAATTGAGTGGCTGTGAAGCCACGCGATGTGGTTGTGCTCGGATCGTGGAGGGGGGTTTCGGCCATTTCTCAATGAAAAATTGAGAGAGAAATGGTCGGAAACCACCTCGTCAATTTGCTGTTCGGCTGTCGGCGACAGTATAAGACCTTCGGTCATAGAGATTATGCTGTATCCATGAACTAGACATTTCTTCATTGTATCCACCAAAACAGCTCAACTGGGATAATTTCCCAATGACCAATGTTGCTGTAGAGTACAGCATAAGATTGACTTGGTGTACCCAACGTTCTGTCAAATACAGGCTGCCTCTATAATTGGATAAAATGCCTATATGAAATGATGTTTAGGATTGTTGACACCCTAATCTCCCGGACTGTGGCATTCAGAAGTCTTTCTATGTAACTCTTGACTTTTGTATGTCGGTATACAAATATATATATACATTTCGCTCTTATGCTGTATTATACAGCATGAGAAAAAAACTTATGCTGTGAACACACAGGCCCTCGGGCTCAAGGGGTTAACGTAAACATAATACATATTTTGTATGTGTTATACTCGCAAAAACTGGGCCACCAAACAGCCCGGGTACCGGGCATAGACTCACTAGTTTACCGATGCAATTTTTAAATTTGAATCACACCGTCGGCAGTCAAATTTTGACTCTCACATGATCCCAAGTTAAACACAACAACGAGCTATCCCAGTCAATTTGGAAGGTGATGTACATCAATCGGATAGTTCGGAATATCCCTATGCATTTACGCCAGAAGTTCTTCTCGCCTGCCTTGGTCTGGGGCCTGCAAAATGACTTCCTGGAGTTTGCTGGAAGACACCATGGTCTTCGCAAATGATATCCACCTTAGTGTGCACGTTAACATACTTTCATACGAATAGTCATATCGTGTGCCGTGTACTTCCTCTACGCGGTTAAGAAATTCCTCTTTCGCAAGTGCGCGCTTAACTCGTACTCTGTCTGCTTGGCACGGCTTATAGCGTATCGTCCCTTGAATATGATTTTCAGACTTTTGCACAAACTCGCCATGTGATGGACAAATAATGATTACAGGTATGTTTTTTTTTTTCCTGAGTATTCGACCTTTAAATAATCGTAGAGATCCCTGTGTGCCTCTATTGATTGTGATAAAAACCGATCCTTGGTGTGAAATTACTAGCCTTCCGTTGAATAGCGCCACATTTTGTGCAATTTGCTCCTCTGATATGATTAGCGCTTTGATCACATGAAGACCACAATTGTGCCCGTCGGCTTGATAAGGGACATCGATAGACTTGGATGTGTACGTGCGATTGAAAATGGTCTTGAACTTGGAGGCGACGTTCATTTGCGATCGGGCCGGTAGTGTGTCTTGTGTCTTGAGTTTTGCTGTCGAAATAAGAGACCTTGCTGGACTCCTTCTTGGAATCCTTGTTCACGATACACACCAGCACCCAGTGTTTGTTTGAACAAACAGGAAGTATAACTACTTCCGTTAAACAGGAAGTATAACTACTTCCGGTAGATCCTTTATCCTGTCGTCCTTCTGCCGTTTGCTTGCACTATGAGTTGGATCTTGAGTTTCGCTGTACGTCTGGTAAATTTGTGGTGGAAGCAACCGGACCTTGTGATGCGACAAGTACTAGACATACCGGAAGCATCCGAAATACACAATGTCGTAATTCAATCAGTCGTTGCTCTCCAGAACGTCTTTCAAACCATGAGGGAGGGGAAGTTCCGTCACCGGACCGTTCATCTGCTGTCGTCTTAATATCAAAGCATTGCCTTCACGAGTAGAAGATGAATCGTCATCCGAATCTCGACGATCGAATCCTCCTTGGCATCAGACTCCAAGTTCATGGCGCCGCAATCTTTGTACTCCTCAAAGAAGTGATCGCCAGAGTCGTCAAGGAGTTCTTGATCGCTGGAAGGGTCTTCAATGACGTCGTACGTGGCATCCACACCGCCGAGCTCTTCACGGTCCTTTTTGTTGCGCTTCGAAGGGCTCTGAACAACAGAGGCCGATGTCACCGTTTCCCCAAGCTGGCCACCTGCACTCTGGATACTGGTAAGCTCAGTGCATCTGAACCTGGAGGAGCGTCGGGAGCAGGAACGTCTGGAGCAGGACCCCAGGAGATGAAGAATCGGAGCAGGAGGAGCGCCTGGAGCAGGAGCGTCAGGAGATCACTAGCGCGTCTAGCTTCCCAAACCAATAAGTGGGCGTAGAAGGTGTCCGGTTTCTTGGTTTTACTGGGTTCCGACCGTAGAGACTCTTTCAGAGTACCACAATTGTTGTAGTTGCTATAAGAAAACAAAACATGAGGTCTCGATCGTATAAATAACATTGATGAAACATACATTGCGTCGACAAACGTGGATTGACCATTTATTGTGGATCTCTTCCGACGGGTTTATCTTGCGCAGACGGATACAGATGAAATCCGTCTTCTCGATCTCTTCAAGGCATGTGGGCTTGACGTTGAGGGCACTCCATCTGTGTGGTCAGTTTGCGCAATGGTGGTGGCTTGAAGGAGCAAGATCGAATAGTACGGGGAACAACTCGTCCAATCTTTCCACGACACGTGTCCCATCTTGTCAACAGCCACATCCTAACTGAACGGTGTGAAAGGAGCTACCATGTTTATCAAGAGGGTAGCCCCGAGTATGTGCTCGATCTGCGATCGGAAACAGGACAGCGATAACACGCTCTTTTTGATATTCAATTCGGAAGCAGGAATCGCACCATGGAAGTGCGTGCGAAGTATGGGGACCAAAGCCAATCCATTCAACATTGTGTCATCGGGTGGTAGCGAGGAGGACACAAGCGACCCGGATATCGAATTGTTTGCATACCGTTTCAAATAGAATGCGAATACAATCGTTACAAAGGAAGCTCCGATAATCAAGCGTATCGGCCTGGGTGGGACAAAGTTGTCAGACCCTGAGCAAAAAAGGTAGGCTATTTGCAGCAAAACAAGACAAACGGAAAGACACATGTACGACCGATTTCTATGATCCAGACGACTTTATCCCATTCGTCCCAGACTACGCCAGGCTCGTTTCGTATAAACAACATAGTTCCACCCCCGGTCAAGTGATCACATCTATCAGTGGTAACTAAGAAGAAGAAAATGATGAACCGAGCACACCAATGATTGAAAGTGCAAAACGAGTGGAATCCAGATGCGGCAGAGGAATCCTTAAACATGTCGCCTTTGTCACATATAAAGAAGAAGATGGAGATAGCTAAGGTGATTCTTCGTTCTTTTTTTATCCACAAAAGTCTGAAATGTTCGACAATATAACCATCAACCACTGCGCGCATAACGCACCTCTGGATGAGAATATCACAGCCCTCTCAGATGATGCTCCTGAACTGAAGGATCGTATGCACGTCATTCGAGCGCGTATTGAGCTATATCTTGAGTCGGGATAAATTGTCGAGAGCATGCTGCCGATTTAGAATGACGTCCCGTGCCCGCGATGAACAAGCTCTTCAGCACTCTCGATCCGTGTGGTGTAGGAAGCGCAAAGGCTGCTAGCAATACCGACGATGTCGTTAGGTCGCATATGCCATGTTACCGACGGTTGTCATACTTAGGCAAAACAAGTAATGATCAAATTTTAATCTGCCTCAAGTACTTTTGCACTCGGACGTGGCCTCGGACTGCTGGACCAGGTCCTCGAAACGCAATTTTGGTGGGTCAGGCGGTGGTGCGAGGCCCCCGTTGTGCTTTTTGCTTTGCTTTTCCACCCGACGTCCGGCCACTTTTGCACTCGGACGTGGCCTCGGACTGCTGGACCAGGTCCTCGAAACGCAATTTTGGTGGGTCAGGCGGTGGTGCGAGGCCCCCGTTGTGCTTTTTGCTTTGCTTTTCCACCCGACGTCCGGCCACTTTTGCACTCGGACGTGGCCTCGGACTGCTGGACCAGGTCCTCGAAACGCAATTTTGGTGGGTCAGGCGGTGGTGCGAGGCCCCCGTTGTGCTTTTTGCTTTGCTTTTCCACCCGACGTCCGGCCACTTTTGCACTCGGACGTGGCCTCGGACTGCTGGACCAGGTCCTCGAAACGCAATTTTGGTGGGTCAGGCGGTGGTGCGAGGCCCCCGTTGTGCTTTTTGCTTTGCTTTTCCACCCGACGTCCGGCCACTTTTGCACTCGGACGTGGCCTCGGACTGCTGGACCAGGTCCTCGAAACGCAATTTTGGTGGGTCAGGCGGTGGTGCGAGGCCCCCGTTGTGCTGCTTTTGCTTTGCTTTTCCACCCGACGTCCGGCCACTTTTGCACTCGGACGTGGCCTCGGACTGCTGGACCAGGTCCTCGAAACGCAATTTTGGTGGGTCAGGCGGTGGTGCGAGGCCCCCGTTGTGCTTTTTGCTTTGCTTTTCCACCCGACGTCCGGCCACTTTTGCACTCGGACGTGGCCTCGGACTGCTGGACCAGGTCCTCGAAACGCAATTTTGGTGGGTCAGGCGGTGGTGCGAGGCCCCCGTTGTGCTTTTTGCTTTGCTTTTCCACCCGACGTCCGGCCACTTTTGCACTCGGACGTGGCCTCGGACTGCTGGACCAGGTCCTCGAAACGCAATTTTGGTGGGTCAGGCGGTGGTGCGAGGCCCCCGTTGTGCTTTTTGCTTTGCTTTTCCACCCGACGTCCGGCCACTTTTGCACTCGGACGTGGCCTCGGACTGCTGGACCAGGTCCTCGAAACGCAATTTTGGTGGGTCAGGCGGTGGTGCGAGGCCCCCGTTGTGCTTTTTGCTTTGCTTTTCCACCCGACGTCCGGCCACTTTTGCACTCGGACGTGGCCTCGGACTGCTGGACCAGGTCCTCGAAACGCAATTTTGGTGGGTCAGGCGGTGGTGCGAGGCCCCCGTTGTGCTTTTTGCTTTGCTTTTCCACCCGACGTCCGGCCACTTTTGCACTCGGACGTGGCCTCGGACTGCTGGACCAGGTCCTCGAAACGCAATTTTGGTGGGTCAGGCGGTGGTGCGAGGCCCCCGTTGTGCTTTTTGCTTTGCTTTTCCACCCGACGTCCGGCCACTTTTGCACTCGGACGTGGCCTCGGACTGCTGGACCAGGTCCTCGAAACGCAATTTTGGTGGGTCAGGCGGTGGTGCGAGGCCCCCGTTGTGCTTTTTGCTTTGCTTTTCCACCCGACGTCCGGCCACTTTTGCACTCGGACGTGGCCTCGGACTGCTGGACCAGGTCCTCGAAACGCAATTTTGGTGGGTCAGGCGGTGGTGCGAGGCCCCCGTTGTGCTTTTTGCTTTGCTTTTCCACCCGACGTCCGGCCACTTTTGCACTCGGACGTGGCCTCGGACTGCTGGACCAGGTCCTCGAAACGCAATTTTGGTGGGTCAGGCGGTGGTGCGAGGCCCCCGTTGTGCTTTTTGCTTTGCTTTTCCACCCGACGTCCGGCCACTTTTGCACTCGGACGTGGCCTCGGACTGCTGGACCAGGTCCTCGAAACGCAATTTTGGTGGGTCAGGCGGTGGTGCGAGGCCCCCGTTGTGCTTTTTGCTTTGCTTTTCCACCCGACGTCCGGCCACTTTTGCACTCGGACGTGGCCTCGGACTGCTGGACCAGGTCCTCGAAACGCAATTTTGGTGGGTCAGGCGGTGGTGCGAGGCCCCCGTTGTGCTTTTTGCTTTGCTTTTCCACCCGACGTCCGGCCACTTTTGCACTCGGACGTGGCCTCGGACTGCTGGACCAGGTCCTCGAAACGCAATTTTGGTGGGTCAGGCGGTGGTGCGAGGCCCCCGTTGTGCTTTTTGCTTTGCTTTTCCACCCGACGTCCGGCCACTTTTGCACTCGGACGTGGCCTCGGACTGCTGGACCAGGTCCTCGAAACGCAATTTTGGTGGGTCAGGCGGGGTGCGAGGCCCCCGTTGTGCTTTTTGCTTTGCTTTTCCACCCGACGTCCGGCCACTTTTGCACTCGGACGTGGCCTCGGACTGCTGGACCAGGTCCTCGAAACGCAATTTTGGTGGGTCAGGCGGTGGTGCGAGGCCCCCGTTGTGCTTTTTGCTTTGCTTTTCCACCCGACGTCCGGCCACTTTTGCACTCGGACGTGGCCTCGGACTGCTGGACCAGGTCCTCGAAACGCAATTTTGGTGGGTCAGGCGGTGGTGCGAGGCCCCCGTTGTGCTTTTTGCTTTGCTTTTCCACCCGACGTCCGGCCACTTTTGCACTCGGACGTGGCCTCGGACTGCTGGACCAGGTCCTCGAAACGCAATTTTGGTGGGTCAGGCGGTGGTGCGAGGCCCCCGTTGTGCTTTTTGCTTTGCTTTTCCACCCGACGTCCGGCCACTTTTGCACTCGGACGTGGCCTCGGACTGCTGGACCAGGTCCTCGAAACGCAATTTTGGTGGGTCAGGCGGTGGTGCGAGGCCCCCGTTGTGCTTTTTGCTTTGCTTTTCCACCCGACGTCCGGCCACTTTTGCACTCGGACGTGGCCTCGGACTGCTGGACCAGGTCCTCGAAACGCAATTTTGGTGGGTCAGGCGGTGGTGCGAGGCGTTGTGCTTTTTGCTTTGCTTTTCCACCCGACGTCCGGCCACTTTTGCACTCGGACGTGGCCTCGGACTGCTGGACCAGGTCCTCGAAACGCAATTTTGTGGGTCAGGCGGTGGTGCGAGGCCCCCGTTGTGCTTTTTGCTTTGCTTTTCCACCCGACGTCCGGCCACTTTTGCACTCGGACGTGGCCTCGGACTGCTGGACCAGGTCCTCGAAACGCAATTTTGGTGGGTCAGGCGGTGGTGCGAGGCCCCCGTTGTGCTTTTTGCTTTGCTTTTCCACCCGACGTCCGGCCACTTTTGCACTCGGACGTGGCCTCGACTGCTGGACCAGGTCCTCGAAACGCATTTTGGTGGGTCAGGCGGTGGTGCGAGGCCCCCGTTGTGCTTTTTGCTTTGCTTTTCCACCCGACGTCCGGCCACTTTTGCACTCGGACGTGGCCTCGGACTGCTGGACCAGGTCCTCGAAACGCAATTTTGGTGGGTCAGGCGGTGGTGCGAGGCCCCCGTTGTGCTTTTTGCTTTGCTTTTCCACCCGACGTCCGGCCACTTTTGCACTCGGACGTGGCCTCGGACTGCTGGACCAGGTCCTGCTGGACCAGCTTTGTCCACCCGACGTCCGGCCACTTTTGCACTCGGAACTGCACCAGGTCCTTTTGGTGGGTCAGGCGGTGGTGCGAGGCCCCCGTTGTGCTTTTTGCTTTGCTTTTCCACCCGACGTCCGGCCACTTTTGCACTCGGACGTGGCCTCGGACTGCTGGACCAGGTCCTCGAAACGCGTCAGGCGGTGGTGCGAGGCCCCCGTTGTGCTTTTTGCTTTGCTTTTCCACCCGACGTCCGGCCACTTTTGCACTCGGACGTGGCCTCGGACTGCTGGTGCGAGGCCCCCGTTGTGCTTTTTGCTTTGCTTTTCCACCCGACGTCCGGCCACTTTTGCACTCGGACGTGGCCTCGGACTGCTGGACCAGGTCCTCGAAACGCAATTTTGGTGGGTCAGGCGGTGGTGCGAGGCCCCCGTTGTGCTTTTTGCTTTGCTTTTCCACCCGACGTCCGGCCACTTTTGCACTCGGACGTGGCCTCGGACTGCTGGACCAGGTCCTCGAAACGCAATTTTGGTGGGTCAGGCGGTGGTGCGAGGCCCCCGTTGTGCTTTTTGCTTTGCTTTTCCACCCGACGTCCGGCCACTTTTGCACTCGGACGTGGCCTCGGACTGCTGGACCAGGTCCTCGAAACGCAATTTTGGTGGGTCAGGCGGTGGTGCGAGGCCCCCGTTGTGCTTTTTGCTTTGCTTTTCCACCCGACGTCCGGCCACTTTTGCACTCGGACGTGGCCTCGGACTGCTGGACCAGGTCCTCGAAACGCAATTTTGGTGGGTCAGGCGGTGGTGCGAGGCCCCCGTTGTGCTTTTTGCTTTGCTTTTCCACCCGACGTCCGGCCACTTTTGCACTCGGACGTGGCCTCGGACTGCTGGACCAGGTCCTCGAAACGCAATTTTGGTGGGTCAGGCGGTGGTGCGAGGCCCCCGTTGTGCTTTTTGCTTTGCTTTTCCACCCGACGTCCGGCCACTTTTGCACTCGGACGTTGTGCTTTTTGCTTTGCTTTTCCACCCGACGTCCGGCCACTTTTGCACTCGGACGTGGCCTCGGACTGCTGGACCAGGTCCTCGAAACGTCAATTTTCCACCCGACGTCCGGCCACTTTTGCACTCGGACGTGGCCTCGGACTGCTGGACCAGGTCCTCGAAACGCAATTTTGGGGTCAGGCGGTGGTGCCCCCGTTGTGCTTTTTGCTTTGCTTTTCCACCCGACGTCCGGCCACTTTTGCACTCGGACGTGGCCTCGGACTGCTGGACCAGGTCCTCGAAACGCAATTTTGGTGGGTCAGGCGGTGGTGCGAGGCCCCCGTTGTGCTTTTTGCTTTGCTTTTCCACCCGACGTCCGGCCACTTTTGCACTCGGACGTGGCCTCGGACTGCTGGACCAGGTCCTCGAAACGCAATTTGGTGGGTCAGGCGGTGGTGCGAGGCCCCGTTGTGCTTTTTGCTTTGCTTTTCCACCCGACGTCCGGCCACTTTTGCACTCGGACGTGGCCTCGGACTGCTGGACCAGGTCCTCGAAACGCAATTTTGGTGGGTCAGGCGGTGGTGCGAGGCCCCCGTTGTGCTTTTTGCTTTGCTTTTCCACCCGACGTCCGGCCACTTTTGCACTCGGACGTGGCCTCGGACTGCTGGACCAGGTCCTCGAAACGCAATTTTGGTGGGTCAGGCGGTGGTGCGAGGCCCCCGTTGTGCTTTTTGCTTTGCTTTTCCACCGACGTCCGGCCACTTTTGTCACTCGGACGTGGTCCTCGCGAGGCCCCCGTTGTGCTTTTTGCTTTGCTTTTCCACCCGACGTCCGGCCACTTTTGCACTCGGACGTGGTCCTCGAAACGCAATTTTGGTGGGTCAGGCGGTGGTGCGAGGCCCCCGTTGTGCTTTTTGCTTTGCTTTTCCACCCGACGTCCGGCCACTTTTGCACTCGGACGTGGCCTCGGACTGCTGGACCAGGTCCTCGAAACGCAATTTTGGTGGGTCAGGCGGTGGTGCGAGGCCCCCGTTGTGCTTTTTGCTTTGCTTTTCCACCCGACGTCCGGCCACTTTTGCACTCGGACGTGGCCTCGGACTGCTGGACCAGGTCCTCGAAACGCAATTTTGGTGGGTCAGGCGGTGGTGCGAGGCCCCGTTGTGCTTTTTGCTTTGCTTTTCCACCCGACGTCCGGCCACTTTTGCACTCGGACGTGGCCTCGGACTGCTGGACCAGGTCCTCGAAACGCTTGGTGGGTCAGGCGGTGGTGCGACACCCGACGTCCGGCCACTTTTGCACTCGGACGTGGCCTCGGACTGCTGGACCAGGTCCTCGAAACGCAATTTTGGTGGGTCAGGCGGTGGTGCGAGGCCCCCGTTGTGCTTTTTGCTTTGCTTTTCCACCCGACGTCCGGCCACTTTTGCACTCGGACGTGGCCTCGGACTGCTGGACCAGGTCCTCGAAACGCAATTTTGGTGGTCAGGCGGTGGTGCGAGGCCCCCGTTGTGCTTTTGCGCTTTTCCACCCGACGTCCGGCCACTTTTGCACTCGTGGCCTCGGACTGCTGGACCAGGTCCTCGAAACGCAATTTTGGTGGGTCAGGCGGTGGTGCGAGGCCCCCGTTGTGCTTTTTGCTTTGCTTTTCCACCCGACGTCCGGCCACTTTTGCACTCGGACGTGGCCTCGGACTGCTGGACCAGGTCTCGAAACGCAATTTTGGTGGGTCAGGCGGTGGTGCGAGGCCCCCGTTGTGCTTTTTGCTTTGCTTTTCCACCCGACGTCCGGCCACTTTTGCACTCGGACGTGGCCTCGGACTGCTGGACCAGGTCCTCGAAACGCAATTTTGGTGGGTCAGGCGGTGGTGCGAGGCCCCCGTTGTGCTTTTTGCTTTGCTTTTCCACCCGACGTCCGGCCACTTTTGCACTCGGACGTGGCCTCGGACTGCTGGACCAGGTCCTCGAAACGCAATTTTGGTGGGTCAGGCGGTGGTGCGAGGCCCCCGTTGTGCTTTTTGCTTTGCTTTTCCACCCGACGTCCGGCCACTTTTGCACTCGGACGTGGCCTCGGACTGCTGGACCAGGTCCTCGAAACGCAATTTTGGTGGGTCAGGCGGTGGTGCGAGGCCCCCGTTGTGCTTTTTGCTTTGCTTTTCCACCCGACGTCCGGCCACTTTTGCACTCGGACGTGGCCTCGGACTGCTGGACCAGGTCCTCGAAACGCAATTTTGGTGGGTCAGGCGGTGGTGCGAGGCCCCCGTTGTGCTTTTTGCTTTGCTTTTCCACCCGACGTCCGGCCACTTTTGCACTCGGACGTGGCCTCGGACTGCTGGACCAGGTCCTCGAAACGCAATTTTGGTGGGTCAGGCGGTGGTGCGAGGCCCCCGTTGTGCTTTTTGCTTTGCTTTTCCACCCGACGTCCGGCCACTTTTGCACTCGGACGTGGCCTCGGACTGCTGGACCAGGTCCTCGAAACGCAATTTTGGTGGGTCAGGCGGTGGTGCGAGGCCCCCGTTGTGCTTTTTGCTTTGCTTTTCCACCCGACGTCCGGCCACTTTTGCACTCGGACGTGGCCTCGGACTGCTGGACCAGGTCCTCGAAACGCAATTTGGTGGGTCAGGCGGTGGTGCGAGGCCCCCGTTGTGCTTTTTGCTTTGCTTTTCCACCCGACGTCCGGCCACTTTTGCACTCGGACGTGGCCTCGGACTGCTGGACCAGGTCCTCGAAACGCAATTTTGGTGGGTCAGGCGGTGGTGCGAGGCCCCCGTTGTGCTTTTTGCTTTGCTTTTCCACCCGACGTCCGGCCACTTTTGCACTCGGACGTGGCCTCGGACTGCTGGACCAGGTCCTCGAAACGCAATTTTGGTGGGTCAGGCGGTGGTGCGAGGCCCCCGTTGTGCTTTTTGCTTTGCTTTTCCACCCGACGTCCGGCCACTTTTGCACTCGGACGTGGCCTCGGACTGCTGGACCAGGTCCTCGAAACGCTGGGTCAGGCGGTGGTGCGAGGCCCCCGTTGTGCTTTTTGCTTTGCTTTTCCACCCGACGTCCGGCCACTTTTGCACTCGGACGTGGCCTCGGACTGCAAGGCCCCCGTTGTGCTTTTTGCTTTGCTTTTGACGTCCGGCCACTTTTGCACTCGGACGTGGCCTCGGACTGCTGGACCAGGTCCTGCGAGTGCCCCCGTTGTGCTTTTTGCTTTGCTTTTCCACCCGACGTCCGGCCACTTTTGCACTCGGACGTGGCCTCGGACTGCTGGACCAGGTCCTCGAAACGCAATTTTGGTGGGTCAGGCGGTGGTGCGAGGCCCCCGTTGTGCTTTTTGCTTTGCTTTTCCACCCGACGTCCGGCCACTTTTGCACTCGGACGTGGCCTCGGACTGCTGGACCAGGTCCTCGAAACGCAATTTTGGTGGGTCAGGCGGTGGTGCGAGGCCCCCGTTGTGCTTTTTGCTTTGCTTTTCCACCCGACGTCCGGCCACTTTTGCACTCGGACGTGGCCTGCTGGACTGCTGGACCAGGTGGTCCGGCCACTTTTGCACTCGGACGTGGCCTCGGACTGCTGGACCAGGTCCTTTTGGTGGGTCAGGCGGTGGTGCGAGGCCCCCGTTGTGCTTTTTGCTTTGCTTTTCCACCCGACGTCCGGCCACTTTTGCACTCGGACGTGGCCTCGGACTGCTGGACCAGGTCCTCGAAACGCGGAATTTCCTCGAAACGGTGGGTCAGGCGGTGGTGCGAGGCCCCCGTTGTGCTTGCTTTGCTTTCCGGCCACTTTTGCACTCGGACGTGGCCTCGGACTGCTGGACCAGGTCCTCGAAACGCCAGGCGGTGGTGCGAGGCCCCGTTGTGCTGCTTTGCTTTTCCACCCGACGTCCGGCCACTTTTGCACTCGGACCTCGGACTGCTGGACCAGGTCCTCGAAACGCAATTTTGGTGGGTCAGGCGGTGGTGCGAGGCCCCCGTTGTGCTTTTTGCTTTGCTTTTCCACCCGACGTCCGGCCACTTTTGCACTCGGACGTGGCCTCGGACTGCTGGACCAGGTCCTCGAAACGCAATTTTGGTGGGTCAGGCGGTGGTGCGAGGCCCCCGTTGTGCTTTTTGCTTTGCTTTTCCACCCGACGTCCGGCCACTTTTGCACTCGGACGTGGCCTCGGACTGCTGGACCAGGTCCTCGAAACGCAATTTTGGTGGGTCAGGCGGTGGTGCGAGGCCCCCGTTGTGCTTTTTGCTTTGCTTTTCCACCCGTCAGGCGGTGGTGCGAGGCCCCCGTTGTGCGGCCACTTTTGCACTCGGACGTGGCCTCGGACTGCTGGACCAGGTCCTCGAAACGCAATTTTGGTGGGTCAGGCGGTGGTGCGAGGCCCCCGTTGTGCTTTTTGCTTTGCTTTTCCACCCGACGTCCGGCCACTTTTGCACTCGGACGTGGCCTCGGACTGCTGGACCAGGTCCTCGAAACGCAATTTTGGTGGGTCAGGCGGTGGTGCGAGGCCCCCGTTGTGCTTTTTGCTTTGCTTTTCCACCCGACGTCCGGCCACTTTTGCACTCGGACGTGGCCTCGGACTGCTGGACCAGGTCCTCGAAACGCAATTTTGGTGGGTCAGGCGGTGGTGCGAGGCCCCCGTTGTGCTTTTTGCTTTGCTTTTCCACCCGACGTCCGGCCACTTTTGCACTCGGACGTGGCCTCGGACTGCTGGACCAGGTCCTCGAAACGCAATTTTGGTGGGTCAGGCGGTGGTGCGATTTGTGCTTTTTTTTGCTTTGCTTTTCCACCCGACGTCCGGCCACTTTTGCGGACTCGGACGTGGCCTCGCGACTGACGTCCGGCCACTTTTGCACTCGGACGTGGCCTCGGACTGCTGGACCAAACGCGTCAATTTTGGTGGGCACTCGGACGTGGCCTCGGACTGCTGGACCAGGTCCTCGAAACGCGTCAGGCGGTGGTGCCCCCGTTGTGCTTTTTGCTTTGCTTTTCCACCCGACGTCCGGCCACTTTTGCACTCGGACTCGGACTGCTGTCCTCGAAACGCAATTTTGGTGGGTCAGGCGGTGGTGCGAGGCCCCCGTTGTGCTTTTTGCTTTGCTGACGTCCGGCCACTTTTGCACTCGGACGTGGTCGGACTGCTGGACCAAACGCAATTTTGGTGGGTCAGGCGGTGGTGCGAGGCCCCCGTTGTGCTTTTTGCTTTGCTTTTCCACCCGACGTCCGGCCACTTTTGCACTCGGACGTGGCCTCGGACTGCTGGACCAGGTCCTCGAAACGCAATTTTGGTGGGTCAGGCGGTGGTGCGAGGCCCCCGTTGTGCTTTTTGCTTTGCTTTTCCACCCGACGTCCGGCCACTTTTGCACTCGGACGTGGCCTCGGACTGCTGGACCAGGTCCTCGAAACTTTTGCACTCGGACGTGGCCTCGGACTGCTGGACCAGGTCCTCGGTGGGTCAGGCGGTGGTGCGAGGCCCCGTTGTGCTTTTTGCTTTGCTTTTCCACCCGACGTCCGGCCACTTTTGCACTCGGACGTGGCCTCGGACTGCTGGACCAGGTCCTCGAAACGCAATTTTGGTGGGTCAGGCGGTGGTGCGAGGCCCCCGTTGTGCTTTTTGCTTTGCTTTTCCACCCGACGTCCGGCCACTTTTGCACTCGGACGTGGCCTCGGACTGCTGGACCAGGTCCTCGAAACGCAATTTTGGTGGGTCAGGCGGTGGTGCGAGGCCCCCGTTGTGCTTTTTGCTTTGCTTTTCCACCCGACGTCCGGCCACTTTTGCACTCGGACGTGGCCTCGGACTGCTGGACCAGGTCCTCGAAACGCAATTTTGGTGGGTCAGGCGGTGGTGCGAGGCCCCCGTTGTGCTTTTTGCTTTGCTTTTCCACCCGACGTCCGGCCACTTTTGCACTCGGACGTGGCCTCGGACTGCTGGACCAGGTCCTCGAAACGCAATTTTGGTGGGTCAGGCGGTGGTGCGAGGCCCCCGTTGTGCTTTTTGCTTTGCTTTTCCACCCGACGTCCGGCCACTTTTGCACTCGGACGTGGCCTCGGACTGCTGGACCAGGTCCTCGAAACGCAATTTTGGTGGGTCAGGCGGTGGTGCGAGGCCCCCGTTGTGCTTTTTGCTTTGCTTTTCCACCCGACGTCCGGCCACTTTTGCACTCGGACGTGGCCTCGGACTGCTGGACCAGGTCCTCGAAACGCAATTTTGGTGGGTCAGGCGGTGGTGCGAGGCCCCCGTTGTGCTTTTTGCTTTGCTTTTCCACCCGACGTCCGGCCACTTTTGCACTCGGACGTGGCCTCGGACTGCTGGACCAGGTCCTCGAAACGCAATTTTGGTGGGTCAGGCGGTGCGAGGCCCCCGTTGTGCTTTTTGCTTTGCTTTTCACCCGACGTCCGGCCACTTTTGCACTCGGACGTGGCCTCGGACTGCTGGACCAGGTCCTCGAAACGCAATTTTGGTGGGTCAGGCGGTGGTGCGAGGCCCCCGTTGTGCTTTTTGCTTTGCTTTTCCACCCGACGTCCGGCCACTTTTGCACTCGGACGTGGCCTCGGACTGCTGGACCAGGTCCTCGAAACGCAATTTTGGTGGGTCAGGCGGTGGTGCGAGGCCCCCGTTGTGCTTTTTGCTTTGCTTTTCCACCGACGTCCGGCCACTTTTGCACTCGGACGTGGCCTCGGACTGCTGGACCAGGTCCTCGAAACGCAATTTTGGTGGGTCAGGCGGTGGTGCGAGGCCCCCGTTGTGCTTTTTGCTTTGCTTTTCCACCCGACGTCCGGCCACTTTTGCACTCGGACGTGGCCTCGGACTGCTGGACCAGGTCCTCGAAACGCAATTTTGGTGGGTCAGGCGGTGGTGCGAGGCCCCCGTTGTGCTTTTTGCTTTGCTTTTCCACCCGACGTCCGGCCACTTTTGCACTCGGACGTGGCCTCGGACTGCTGGACCAGGTCCTCGAAACGCAATTTTGGTGGGTCAGGCGGTGGTGCGAGGCCCCCGTTGTGCTTTTTGCTTTGCTTTTCCACCCGACGTCCGGCCACTTTTGCACTCGGACGTGGCCTCGGACTGCTGGACCAGGTCCTCGAAACGCAATTTTGGTGGGTCAGGCGGTGGTGCGAGGCCCCCGTTGTGCTTTTTGCTTTGCTTTTCCACCCGACGTCCGGCCACTTTTGCACTCGGACGTGGCCTCGGACTGCTGGACCAGGTCCTCGAAACGCAATTTTGGTGGGTCAGGCGGTGGTGCGAGGCCCCCGTTGTGCTTTTTGCTTTGCTTTTCCACCCGACGTCCGGCCACTTTTGCACTCGGACGTGGCCTCGGACTGCTGGACCAGGTCCTCGAAACGCAATTTTGGTGGGTCAGGCGGTGGTGCGAGGCCCCCGTTGTGCTTTTTGCTTTGCTTTTCCACCCGACGTCCGGCCACTTTTGCACTCGGACGTGGCCTCGGACTGCTGGACCAGGTCCTCGAAACGCAATTTTGGTGGGTCAGGCGGTGGTGCGAGGCCCCCGTTGTGCTTTTTGCTTTGCTTTTCCACCCGACGTCCGGCCACTTTTGCACTCGGACGTGGCCTCGGACTGCTGGACCAGGTCCTCGAAACGCAATTTTGGTGGGTCAGGCGGTGGTGCGAGGCCCCCGTTGTGCTTTTTGCTTTGCTTTTCCACCCGACGTCCGGCCACTTTTGCACTCGGACGTGGCCTCGGACTGCTGGACCAGGTCCTCGAAACGCAATTTTGGTGGGTCAGGCGGTGGTGCGAGGCCCCCGTTGTGCTTTTTGCTTTGCTTTTCCACCCGACGTCCGGCCACTTTTGCACTCGGACGTGGCCTCGGACTGCTGGACCAGGTCCTCGAAACGCAATTTTGGTGGGTCAGGCGGTGGTGCGAGGCCCCCGTTGTGCTTTTTGCTTTGCTTTTCCACCCGACGTCCGGCCACTTTTGCACTCGGACGTGGCCTCGGACTGCTGGACCAGGTCCTCGAAACGCAATTTTGGTGGGTCAGGCGGTGGTGCGAGGCCCCCGTTGTGCTTTTTGCTTTGCTTTTCCACCCGACGTCCGGCCACTTTTGCACTCGGACGTGGCCTCGGACTGCTGGACCAGGTCCTCGAAACGCAATTTTGGTGGGTCAGGCGGTGGTGCGAGGCCCCCGTTGTGCTTTTTGCTTTGCTTTTCCACCGACGTCCGGCCACTTTTGCACTCGGACGTGGCCTCGGACTGCTGGACCAGGTCCTCGAAACGCAATTTTGGTGGGTCAGGCGGTGGTGCGAGGCCCCCGTTGTGCTTTTTGCTTTGCTTTTCCACCCGACGTCCGGCCACTTTTGCACTCGGACGTGGCCTCGGACTGCTGGACCAGGTCCTCGAAACGCAATTTTGGTGGGTCAGGCGGTGGTGCGAGGCCCCCGTTGTGCTTTTTGCTTTGCTTTTCCACCCGACGTCCGGCCACTTTTGCACTCGGACGTGGCCTCGGACTGCTGGACCAGGTCCTCGAAACGCAATTTTGGTGGGTCAGGCGGTGGTGCGAGGCCCCCGTTGTGCTTTTTGCTTTGCTTTTCCACCCGACGTCCGGCCACTTTTGCACTCGGACGTGGCCTCGGACTGCTGGACCAGGTCCTCGAAACGCAATTTTGGTGGGTCAGGCGGTGGTGCGAGGCCCCCGTTGTGCTTTTTGCTTTGCTTTTCCACCCGACGTCCGGCCACTTTTGCACTCGGACGTGGCCTCGGACTGCTGGACCAGGTCCTCGAAACGCAATTTTGGTGGGTCAGGCGGTGGTGCGAGGCCCCCGTTGTGCTTTTTGCTTTGCTTTTCCACCCGACGTCCGGCCACTTTTGCACTCGGACGTGGCCTCGGACTGCTGGACCAGGTCCTCGAAACGCAATTTTGGTGGGTCAGGCGGTGGTGCGAGGCCCCCGTTGTGCTTTTTGCTTTGCTTTTCCACCCGACGTCCGGCCACTTTTGCACTCGGACGTGGCCTCGGACTGCTGGACCAGGTCCTCGAAACGCAATTTTGGTGGGTCAGGCGGTGGTGCGAGGCCCCCGTTGTGCTTTTTGCTTTGCTTTTCCACCCGACGTCCGGCCACTTTTGCACTCGGACGTGGCCTCGGACTGCTGGACCAGGTCCTCGAAACGCAATTTTGGTGGGTCAGGCGGTGGTGCGAGGCCCCCGTTGTGCTTTTTGCTTTGCTTTTCCACCCGACGTCCGGCCACTTTTGCACTCGGACGTGGCCTCGGACTGCTGGACCAGGTCCTCGAAACGCAATTTTGGTGGGTCAGGCGGTGGTGCGAGGCCCCCGTTGTGCTTTTTGCTTTGCTTTTCCACCCGACGTCCGGCCACTTTTGCACTCGGACGTGGCCTCGGACTGCTGGACCAGGTCCTCGAAACGCAATTTTGGTGGGTCAGGCGGTGGTGCGAGGCCCCCGTTGTGCTTTTTGCTTTGCTTTTCCACCCGACGTCCGGCCACTTTTGCACTCGGACGTGGCCTCGGACTGCTGGACCAGGTCCTCGAAACGCAATTTTGGTGGGTCAGGCGGTGGTGCGAGGCCCCCGTTGTGCTTTTTGCTTTGCTTTTCCACCCGACGTCCGGCCACTTTTGCACTCGGACGTGGCCTCGGACTGCTGGACCAGGTCCTCGAAACGCAATTTTGGTGGGTCAGGCGGTGGTGCGAGGCCCCCGTTGTGCTTTTTGCTTTGCTTTTCCACCCGACGTCCGGCCACTTTTGCACTCGGACGTGGCCTCGGACTGCTGGACCAGGTCCTCGAAACGCAATTTTGGTGGGTCAGGCGGTGGTGCGAGGCCCCCGTTGTGCTTTTTGCTTTGCTTTTCCACCCGACGTCCGGCCACTTTTGCACTCGGACGTGGCCTCGGACTGCTGGACCAGGTCCTCGAAACGCAATTTTGGTGGGTCAGGCGGTGGTGCGAGGCCCCCGTTGTGCTTTTTGCTTTGCTTTTCCACCCGACGTCCGGCCACTTTTGCACTCGGACGTGGCCTCGGACTGCTGGACCAGGTCCTCGAAACGCAATTTTGGTGGGTCAGGCGGTGGTGCGAGGCCCCCGTTGTGCTTTTTGCTTTGCTTTTCCACCCGACGTCCGGCCACTTTTGCACTCGGACGTGGCCTCGGACTGCTGGACCAGGTCCTCGAAACGCAATTTTGGTGGGTCAGGCGGTGGTGCGAGGCCCCCGTTGTGCTTTTTGCTTTGCTTTTCCACCCGACGTCCGGCCACTTTTGCACTCGGACGTGGCCTCGGACTGCTGGACCAGGTCCTCGAAACGCAATTTTGGTGGGTCAGGCGGTGGTGCGAGGCCCCCGTTGTGCTTTTTGCTTTGCTTTTCCACCCGACGTCCGGCCACTTTTGCACTCGGACGTGGCCTCGGACTGCTGGACCAGGTCCTCGAAACGCAATTTGGTGGGTCAGGCGGTGGTGCGAGGCCCCCGTTGTGCTTTTTGCTTTGCTTTTCCACCCGACGTCCGGCCACTTTTGCACTCGGACGTGGCCTCGGACTGCTGGACCAGGTCCTCGAAACGCAATTTTGGTGGGTCAGGCGGTGGTGCGAGGCCCCCGTTGTGCTTTTTGCTTTGCTTTTCCACCCGACGTCCGGCCACTTTTGCACTCGGACGTGGCCTCGGACTGCTGGACCAGGTCCTCGAAACGCAATTTTGGTGGGTCAGGCGGTGGTGCGAGGCCCCCGTTGTGCTTTTTGCTTTGCTTTTCCACCCGACGTCCGGCCACTTTTGCACTCGGACGTGGCCTCGGACTGCTGGACCAGGTCCTCGAAACGCAATTTTGGTGGGTCAGGCGGTGGTGCGAGGCCCCCGTTGTGCTTTTTGCTTTGCTTTTCCACCCGACGTCCGGCCACTTTTGCACTCGGACGTGGCCTCGGACTGCTGGACCAGGTCCTCGAAACGCAATTTTGGTGGGTCAGGCGGTGGTGCGAGGCCCCCGTTGTGCTTTTTGCTTTGCTTTTCCACCCGACGTCCGGCCACTTTTGCACTCGGACGTGGCCTCGGACTGCTGGACCAGGTCCTCGAAACGCAATTTTGGTGGGTCAGGCGGTGGTGCGAGGCCCCCGTTGTGCTTTTTGCTTTGCTTTTCCACCCGACGTCCGGCCACTTTTGCACTCGGACGTGGCCTCGGACTGCTGGACCAGGTCCTCGAAACGCAATTTTGGTGGGTCAGGCGGTGGTGCGAGGCCCCCGTTGTGCTTTTTGCTTTGCTTTTCCACCCGACGTCCGGCCACTTTTGCACTCGGACGTGGCCTCGGACTGCTGGACCAGGTCCTCGAAACGCAATTTTGGTGGGTCAGGCGGTGGTGCGAGGCCCCCGTTGTGCTTTTTGCTTTGCTTTTCCACCCGACGTCCGGCCACTTTTGCACTCGGACGTGGCCTCGGACTGCTGGACCAGGTCCTCGAAACGCAATTTTGGTGGGTCAGGCGGTGGTGCGAGGCCCCCGTTGTGCTTTTTGCTTTGCTTTTCCACCCGACGTCCGGCCACTTTTGCACTCGGACGTGGCCTCGGACTGCTGGACCAGGTCCTCGAAACGCAATTTTGGTGGGTCAGGCGGTGGTGCGAGGCCCCCGTTGTGCTTTTTGCTTTGCTTTTCCACCCGACGTCCGGCCACTTTTGCACTCGGACGTGGCCTCGGACTCGAAACGCAATTTTGGTGGGTCAGGCGGTGGTGCGAGCTTTGCTTTTCCACCCGACGTCCGGCCACTTTTGCACTCGGACGTGGCCTCGGACTGCTGGACCAGGTCCTTTTGGTGGGTCAGGCGGTGGTGCGAGGCCCCCGTTGTGCTTGCTTTGCTTTTCCACCCGACGTCCGGCCACTTTTGCACTCGGACGTGGCCTCGGACTGCTGGACCAGGTCCTCGAAACGCAATTTTGGTGGGTCAGGCGGTGGTGCGAGGCCCCCGTTGTGCTGCTTTGCTTTTCCACCCGACGTCCGGCCACGGACGTGGCCTCGGACTGCTGGACCAGGTCCTCGAAACGCAATTTTGGTGGGTCAGGCGGTGGTGCGAGGCCCCCGTTGTGCTTTTTGCTTTGCTTTTCCACCCGACGTCCGGCCACTTTTGCACTCGGACGTGGGACTGCTGGACCAGGTCCTCGAAACGCAATTTTGGTGGGTCAGGCGGTGGTGCGAGGCCCCCGTTGTGCTTTTTGCTTTGCTTTTCCACCCGACGTCCGGCCACTTTTGCACTCGGACGTGGCCTCGGACTGCTGGACCCTCGAAACGCAATTTTGGTGGGTCAGGCGGTGGTGCGAGGCCCCCGTTGTGCTTTTTGCTTTGCTTTTCCACCCGACGTCCGGCCACTTTTGCACTCGGACGTGGCCTCGGACTGCTGGACCAGGTCCTCGAAACGCAATTTTGGTGGGTCAGGCGGTGGTGCGAGGCCCCCGTTGTGCTTTTTGCTTTGCTTTTCCACCCGACGTCCGGCCACTTTTGCACTCGGACGTGGCCTCGGACTGCTGGACCAGGTCCTCGAAACGCAATTTTGGTGGGTCAGGCGGTGGTGCGAGGCCCCCGTTGTGCTTTTTGCTTTGCTTTTCCACCGACGTCCGGCCACTTTTGCACTCGGACGTGGCCTCGGACTGCTGGACCAGGTCCTCGAAACGCAATTTTGGTGGGTCAGGCGGTGGTGCGAGGCCCCCGTTGTGCTTTTTGCTTTGCTTTTCCACCCGACGTCCGGCCACTTTTGCACTCGGACGTGGCCTCGGACTGCTGGACCAGGTCCTCGAAACGCGTCAGGCGGTGGTGCGAGGCCCCCGTTGTGCTTTTTGCTTTGCTTTTCCACCCGACGTCCGGCCACTTTTGCACTCGGACGTGGCCTCGGACTGCTGGACCAGGTCCTCGAAACGCAATTTTGGTGGGTCAGGCGGTGGTGCGAGCCCCCGTTGTGCTTTTTGCTTTGCTTTTCCACCCGACGTCCGGCCACTTTTGCACTCGGACGTGGCCTCGGACTGCTGGACCAGGTCCTCGAAACGCAATTTTGGTGGGTCAGGCGGTGGTGCGAGGCCCCCGTTGTGCTTTTTGCTTTGCTTTTCCACCCGACGTCCGGCCACTTTTGCACTCGGACGTGGCCTCGGACTGCTGGACCAGGTCCTCGAAACGCAATTTGGTGGGTCAGGCGGTGGTGCGAGGCCCCCGTTGTGCTTTTTGCTTTGCTTTTCCACCCGACGTCCGGCCACTTTTGCACTCGGACGTGGCCTCGGACTGCTGGACCAGGTCCTCGAAACGCAATTTTGGTGGGTCAGGCGGTGGTGCGAGGCCCCGTTGTGCTTTTTGCTTTGCTTTTCCACCCGACGTCCGGCCACTTTTGCACTCGGACGTGGCCTCGGACTGCTGGACCAGGTCCTCGAAACGCAATTTGGTGGGTCAGGCGGTGGTGCGAGGCCCCCGTTGTGCTTTTTGCTTTGCTTTTCCACCCGACGTCCGGCCACTTTTGCACTCGGACGTGGCCTCGGACTGCTGGACCAGGTCCTCGAAACGCAATTTTGGTGGGTCAGGCGGTGGTGCGAAGTGAATTTTGACTCTTCCGTAACGATCCCGGCCAAACCGAGACAGATCCCAACAATCACCCGTTTCCATCAGATCCAGATCTCCAAGTAGACTCGGCATACGGTTTCGTGGCATCGGTCATAGGTCCCAGTCGCAGTCCTTGTATCCACGAGATTCTGATCAATCAGTCGCCGAAAATCCTCGTCAATAGCTCCATTCGTCTCGGACGTGTCCAAGAACAGCTATTTAAGTACCCTAAGGATACGTTGATCATTGAGTCACGTGGAACACTATCAGACAGCGCTTATGAGCACACTGAACGAGACCACGAACTCGTGTCGAGTAACGCAATGAGCTGGCTCTCTAGCGTCTCCCGCCCAGGGTCCAGTCGCGAGAGTGCGCGAAGCAACAGTAGACTGATGCGTCACGAGTGATGGATGCCCGCGAGCCATCTCGTGTGCTGCATCGTGGGTATTGGTGCGAACAGCTAGCTCATTCTCCTCAAGACGCAGTGCGCCTTCAGGATCGTCGTCTTAGCCCATCTCGCATCGAAGCACTTTCTAACCACTTCTGCAAAGAAAAAAGTGTTCACGCAACTTGATGGCCACGAATGACTAATCAAGGATGCGATGGCGCTGAAGCCCGATGATTCAGTGCGATCACCCAGTGACATTGCCGTGAAGAACCCGGATTTGAAGACATCAAGTGGCCCCTGTGAGTTTCTGTAGTTTGCAAGCAACAAGCATCTCAATGTGGAAGATATTGCCCAGGTCTACAATGTGAGCGCTGGCTATGTCAAAGCCAAACGCATTGCTACGACCAGGTTGTTCAGGGCGATGGATGAGCTCGTTCCACTGACGACCACCAAGACTGACTGGTGAAGCCGGCAAGCTACATACACGACGTAATTGAGCAGTTGATGCCAATAACGCGTGTCACTCGACGACTATGAGACAAGTAACTGGTAGGAAGATAACGAAAAGCAAAAGTAAATATAATGTATCTGTTCGCATGTACGCTACACTGTATCCTGGTGTGTAAAAAAAGCTCGGCAAAGCATCATCTAGCAGCGCTGATGCTTCATGGCTTCACGAGTCGACAAACAAGAAATTGGGGAGTTGGAGGTATTCGTCAATAAGCTCGTTGATGACATTTTGGAAGCGCGCTTATGAGACTCGGGACCCAGGCATCCAGCGCCACGACATTCGTTTGATGACCTAGAAGGCACGCCACATGGCTAACAGATCATTCAGTCGGCAATGAAGTCGAGAACCATCTCGAAACACCTCTCCAAGCCGACGCGTCACGTACGCCCGCATGGTAACGGGGCTGCCGGTTAATGAAGCCTGGCGTAGTTTCTCTTCATCGTTGTAGACACGCGCAACACGCTTGCGCTGCCCGCCACGCAGCTGGTAAGTCTTGACGCCGTTTTGGCTCGATTCCTTGACGACAAATTGCTGCTCATCCGCTGTGTGACCAGGAACCTTTGTACCTCGAGATAGAAAATGATTGCGCTGCCGGGCGGCAGCGCCTTCCAGAAGCTGCTGTGTCTGGCTGCGAACAATATCAAGACGGTTCATCACCTCGCGTCGTTCTGGCGCGCTATTTCTGCAGCGTGTTTACGAACCAAACTTGCCGTTTCCGTAGCGTGTTCGCGGGCCAAACGTGTCCCAAAAACAGTATAGTTCTTTGGCTCCATGGGAAAAAGACGTGGGATTCACACAGATGGCGGGTGATTATTGGCCTGAATGCACTCCAGGCCTGTAAACACACAACATACACGCAGTTTCTCCTGAATTCACGGAGTCCTTACTGAACAGAGCCCGGGGTGCGAGAAACTATAGACAGACCTTCGTTCTTTGCATCCCAAATCGCGTGGATACAGAGACTTGGGCAGATTCGAACCACATACAGTCTCACCCGACCGAGTCCCCTGTGATTCTGCTTCCCTGTGCACCTGCGGTCTCAGGAAAATGGGAAATACGACAGTATTCCATTGGATTACACGCTTCTAGAGAGTGTTTAGATAGTGTTTTGTATGGAGGAAGATATAATGGCTTCTTTACGGAAATTTAACTTCCCTGTTTGTTTAGTGATGTATTTCTACGATCGGACACTTTTGCTGCGCGGGAGGTACTCTACGATAGAGACTCTAGTGCCGCGTGGTGTAATGAAATCCTTGTATTCGCTTCTCTCGTTGATTCTCTTCCAATCTCTCATTGTTTTGGTATTTCTACGATCGGACATTTTTTTTGCTGCGGAGAAAAGCGTACCATCCTGAGCGATGAATACCTATAGGTTGGAATCGTTGAACTCAAATATTGACTTTCATCGGGCGTACTTGGCGACGGCGGTTCGATGGTCAATGTAGCGGCACCGTCTTCGATCGTCTCCATGTCAAGCATGTAGCGCGCGCGTTCACAGACGTCTGCCAGTCCAATTGTTGGCGCGGAGTATGTTCAGGAGTCAGCACTCGGCGCGGGTGATGAACGCAAAGCCAACAAACGGATCTTGATCGTTGCGATGAGCGCGGCAGAAGATCGGCGCGAATTCGCCCATCACATTGTTGCTGCATACAGTGCATGGCTTCGTCAAATGATAAGTGATCCAACTTGCATCGATACATGATGATTGCGGGAGTTTCGAAACGGATCGATATCAATAGCCAATCAGGGCCCAAAAAATAGGAAAACTTGCACCGATGTAAAACCGTTGCGTATAGCAACATTCATATAGCCTCATCAATAAGTGTTCATAATGGTCAGTAAACCGCAGCAGTACACGGTCACGGAATTCAATCGACAATCAGAAGTGATACAGACATTGAGAGATGCCTTGTTGGGAATGTTATGCAGTCCGCCGAGTAGTTGCAAGCGTCAATGGGACAAGATTATCGAACTTTATAATCAAGAAATGATTAAAGACGATATGATTCAAATATATGAGTACTTTCGTGCGTTTTCTCATGGCTGCGGCGAACCTCAGCGTGAATATTTCGATAAACTACTTGGCGATGATTTGGAACTTCTACTCCATAAATTTTATCATTCCATTAAGCGTGATTACCCAGATACTAAATTGCAAGGGGGTATCAGTGGATGGCGGTTGGTTTGGTATGACCACACAGCGCTATAAGTTAATTCAACTCAACGAACCACCAGAGTACAATTGGAGAGCGCCAAGTAGCTTGTCGTATCTTGATCTATGAATATGAATCATCTGATTTTTTTTGATAAAAAAGAAACACTTTGGGTACAATTTACACTTTAACTTTATCGGAGCGCACCTTGGTTCGCGCGAGGTAATAATACAACCCTTTTTATGACGTTTACAGCAATGCGTGCAGATCTGTGTGTATCTCTTATTGTATGGCAATGGATTGAATGCTGTATTGATATTGATTGATTTTAATTTCTGGATCCAAAGCTGTTCATAAACGCGCAGATGCGCGGATTAACGGACATCGTATGTTTCAATCGGGATGAAACTCAATGAATCAAAACCATGTTGTTTAAACGATTTATATCACGCTAAGCATCCCCCATGATCGAAATCGCGTCTATGCGTGCCGATACGATACTTCAAGCGGATAATCGGTGATCCGATGTAGATATCGTTGCTTTTAGAGCAAATGACCTTTTTTCACAATGCCTTTCATGACTATACAACACTCACGATATTTTTTGTCGTACGTTTGAAATTATTGAAGTACTAACATAGCACAAACCATGGATATTTCATACGTAGACAAAACTCCACGCAGAGATATCGTATTCGACAATAGTGAATATGCGAAGGTATTACCTGTACCAAAGCGCCGTGGCCGTCCGCCTAAGTTTTTGGTAGTTGAAAGATCGACTGATCTCGAAGCAGTAAGGGCTCCGGTTAGTAGGAAAAGGACGTTAGAACAAGCTGAGCCTGCGTATTTACCAGTAATCTGAAATATCTGTATTTAATTATAAAACATGTATGAACCAACCTTACTCAAACACAAATGCAATCCAAATGGTTCGCATACTCTTCATTTCGATTCAAGAACTGTTTGCAATTTTGATCCTCATACAGCGTATCGCAATGGGTATGCGCGATGGATGATGCAATCATTTGAATTAGCTAAGTTCCTATCAATCGACAATGAGATTGTCAATAAAGATATCGAATTCGCGTGGCAATGGATGAGTAAGTACTGCACAATGTAAACAATATTTGTTATGTCTGCTTGCTTCGGAAGACAAGCGTGATCGCGACATTTGGTTCTTTGATTTTAACAAAACGATCTAACTGGTCGGCGATGGTTAAGCGCACTGATGGATAAGATCCGTTCTTGATTGGAAGCCACAGATGCTCGTTTAAGTAATAAACTGGGATGTTTGAGTTCCTGCGCTCGTAAAGTTGCAAATGACATCGCTCGGATTGAAATATGGGTTATCAATCAAATTGCAATGGATGCGGTAATTGGAAACGGGACTTAGTTGCCCGCTGATATTGCTTAGAAAAGCCTGTGATGTCGTCTGTGGTGTTGATGGATAATCTCCCGTGCTGAATTCAATGATATCGCCAAACGCTGCGTTGGTATTGGATAGAATTGGTACGCTTGATGTCGATGGTAATCCAGTTCCAGTTGTACTATAAAGACCGGTTGCAGGGCGCGACCAACCGCTTGGTAAGGCATTTGGAACCGGTAAGAGATCCACCTGACATGCATAGTAAACGAAATTAGCACTATGTTGAATGTAATGGCGTTGATTGCCGTCGGTATCAATTAGATACGCGCCAGCCGCGGCTAGCTTGCTTTGAAGATATTGACTCAGCTCCGGATAACCATAGATACCGTCTTGAATAGTAATTGCGATGTCGCTCGTCGTCGCGGCTGTCGGCATCTTGATAGTCAACGTATTATTGGCATAGTGCGATCCATCAATATTGAAGACACTGGTGACAATAGAAACGCTATGAACGGCGACCTCTCAGTCTTTAAAATTCACAGATGAACCAATGAAATTATGCTCAAATGAATTCATTCTGAACGATGTTTTTGCTTGTTAGATCAACGGAACTTATGATTAATAATAGGGGAAATCCCATTTCGGACCCGTATTTTTGAAATAATTCGGAATCGGACCCGTATAATTCCTCAACTTGCAACTGGAGGCGTTTTTTTGGTAACCCACCTACTTTTGTGATAATGTAAACCAAACGTAAGCACTAACGTTTGTATACCGTATAACCTTTACCATAACGAATATACCAAATGTAGTCTTCAACGAAACCATATCGTATAACTAAAATGTAATGTATGAATAAAACGTAGCTTACCTGTGGCCTATCAACAAGCGCGCTTTCTTGGGTGCCTTGATCTTGTCCTCCTGAGCTTTGGTGCGCCTCTCACATGTCCGAGCATTATGACCAGCACCACGGCAGATGGAGCAGTGAACAGGCGAGTCCCCATTGATGAACTCCGACCTGTTACGAATACGGATCTTTCTTGGTCTTCCTCTCTTCAAGTTGATGATTGGAGGCTTCGCTTGGTCATTTTTCAGTGTTCTTTCGTCCACCACGATAGCGTACGGTTCATACACACTTTTCAATCGTTCCAAAGAGTAGCGATGCGAGATATAATCCATCGGATCTTTCTGGAGAGAAAGGAGTGCGGCACATCCGTGTACGCACGGATACCCGTGTTCGGACCAAAATCCACAGGAGCAGCAACGGACACTGATATCAACCACGGCGCAGGTATGATCTGAAAGTCGAAATACTTCAACAATCTCATCGTTAACAGGATAGACAAGACGCCGCCTTCCACCATCCGTATTCTTCTTCACACGAGCGATGACCCACGGTGCATAAATGTCGCTCAGCTTCTGGTACTCATTGCGTTTCTCGTAAGCGCGGACTTGAACTTTACGGACCAGGCCAGTGAGACAACCATACCATGTGTCTTCTCGTTCGTTCATGAGCCAACTGTTGGATGACTCTGCAATGTTGGTTGTAACTTGTCCGTAGCGAGGTCTCGTGAAGAAGCAAGTGATCCAGTTGTCGCGGCTGATGCCTACATTACCAAAATAGTACACAGTATGCTGGTGACATTCAATATGATACGTCATGCAAACATTATACGTTACCTTCGAGATACTCGGTAGCCGCTTTATCAATGTCCTTGCATTCTTCGATCAAAGTAACGTATAAATTCTCTGTCAGACACTTCGCCAAGGTGTGGATTCGGCCGCCCAGGTCAGTCTTGAACTGGGTCTTCACATTCTTCTTAATGTGAAAGGAGCAGTAGCTGTGAGGAACCTCGGGTGCGACGCTTTCGAGTGCCCAGCTTAGACCTTTCTCACGATCACTCATTACCACAGTGGTTGCTTCCTCCCATACTGGACTCGCGGCCTTACAGTTAGACACAAACCACTCCCAATGAGATGCATCCTCAATCTTGCCGATCCCAACTGCCAAAATGACTATATCTCGGTTGGGACTCAAGGCACTCGCCAAGAACATCGTTCCAGATGTCGCAGACCGCAGATGGCACGCATCTAACGAAATGACTGGAAGGCAATGCTTGGAGCTCTCGGACCACGACGCGAGGGCCAAGAATACACGGTCAACGCGCCCATGTTCATCATCTTGGTACGCTACTTGAGAACCAGGGTTCAACGCTTCCATAGCGTCTAACCAAGGCTGAATCATGCCGTAGCCTTCTTCACTCATTCGCGTCACCTTTTTCGCTTCATGCTTCACCGAGTCATACGCCTTCTTGTAATTGATTGCAACGCCATGATCCACTCTAGCTCTTGATATTACGTCGGCAGCTCGAGTTCCCTCGGTGTACTGTAGACTCTCACGCGCAATCGATTGCGTGATGACTGAGTGCGGGATGGGATAGGAGTGTAGCGGGCACGAGTGTACGAGGTTGGCTGAGGTGAGGCGCACACAGCCGGCAGAGTCCAGGCGACCTCTTACAAAAAATGAGCACTCTTTGATTTTGCAGCGGGCTGTGATTTTCTCTTTGTTGTTGTCAGGAAAGTAGCAGCTACGGCTAGTCTAGGATCATAGAGAAAGCGTTAGACACGACTCAGATTATACATGGAAGAGCAGATTTTGTGTACCACAGCGAGAATGCCCGCGACTGCACGCTTGAATTCTGTACGGCTCCCGAAGGTCGTGCCCGGGATGAGCGCGCTCTCATCGCCCTCAACGTCGCTCATTGCTTCGAGTGAAAATGAGGATCTGAGGCTTTAGATTCGTGCAACATCACAACTACGTTATACGTTACATTCCAGCAACACGTCACGTAAAACGTATATCAGTAACCGATTATACTATGTATACTGTATATCCTGTCGTAATGACTGTCGTGTCGCCAGTCATTCGATACCACGGAGGCTGAGCATGGCGAAGGGCGACGGCGTCTACTGTACCAAGTGTATGAAGCGCATGCAGACTCAGCGCTTCAAGCAGCACTTCATCTCCAAGCACCTGAAGCCAGACGAGCGCTACGAAACACGGATGCGTGACGAATTTGAAGTTGCTGCGGACGATCCAGCGCTGTTGGACACTCCTGACGGGACAAAGGCCTTCTTCGTCACGCATCTCGAGAAGATGTACGCCCAGCTCGCGGCTCTCACGGATAAAGTCGAAGCGATTGAGCGACGCATGTCCAGCATCCCTACCCAAGCGGAACCCAGTCAGGAGGAAGCCAGCTCAAGCCCACCAGTGCCAGACTATGACAACACTGCGATGGATGATGACATGTTTGAGAGTCCTCTGAGTGGAAACGACCTCATCACAGACACTCAAGAGAGCGAACAGACGACTGAGCAGCCGACCAATCCACCCAAGCGCATTCGGCGCAATCGCATGCGTGCAACTCGCTCGTAGCCAATACGTCAGTTCTACGTAGTGAAACAGTTATTGGTTGTTCTATGGTTATGGGTTATTCTTTGGTTACGAGCTACGTTTTAATTCAACGCTACGAAACACGTATAAGCTACACAAAGACTACACGCTACACAAAGGTCCTACGATACGAAATAGTTATACGCTACGTTACCGTTGTGTTGCAAAACACGGTAGTAATTTGGACTCCACATGAGTTTCCATCCAGGGCAATCATACGGGTCCGATTCCGAATTATTTCAAAAATACGGGTCCGAAATGGGATTTCCCCTTTATTAAATTACGTCGATATCCAAGTTCTTGAAGCCGCTCATTAGGTCCGGCCTTTTGTTTTGCTGGCTATAGGAGGCAATAGATCCCGCAGAACTCGGAATAGGTGCCCTGATATTGGAACTCATTGTATGGCAATTTGCCTAACTTGGTTGGCGGCCCAGAACCGGAACTGTCGAAATATTTTCCGTCATGAACAGCGACCCAATGACCAACCCCGCCATCCGCTCTAAATAAAACAATGAACGATCCTTTACGCAGAAGAGGCGCTTTAATTTCGATGAGGTCGTATATATCATTCAGCCGTACGTCCATCTGCTTTGCAAGCTTGATTAAACCGTGATCTGATGTAATCGGCTTAACGATGTCCATTTGAATTAATTAACTTAAGTTAAGGTGTTGGCTTGCCTATGTATAATAAGGTCGATATAATGAGCGATACTACTCAACTTTCCGATCAATTTTGACTCGCTAGTTTTCTTAGCAGCGACACGGATATCCGTGTTTCGAAGGAGAAGCGCGTTCAGTATGTAGTAGACAACAATCAAGGTTCGTATAACTCAGGTGTAATTGCTATCGACGATACGAGTCAATTAACGGGTTCGCAAAGGTTTGCTTCGCTCCGTGAAGCATATCTCACTATTCCATATGTAGTTAGTGCTCGAAATATTACAGCTGTTGGCAAGGTCCCAGCGCGTTTTGCTATCGCGCCTAAATGTGGTGTTTTCAATTTCGTTAGTGATGTCGACGTCGAATTGGGCGGTAAAACGGTCCTGACCTCGTCAGAATACAAAGCATTTTGGAACAATCTACGAGCAATGACTGAACTATCTGAATCAGAAGTAGCAAAACATGGATCTGAATTATTCCTTGCACCGGACGACTGGTACAGTATCAATTTCTCAGATGCCGAGGATCAGAATGGTGATGGTTATAATAATAATTCTTCTAAAAGCTTAGATATTACACTTGGACAGACGAATAAACCTCGTGCTTTCAATAACGGGTTCTATGAACGTTTGTTATCAGCTCCATTGCCCGTTGAGCTTGTTCCGACCGGTGCCTCGCCTGCAACTTATAAATCGGCGTCGTTAAAAGGATTGGGCGTGTCTAACATTGTCCGTCAGCACGGACGCGGGTGCTTGATCGAAACAGGATCTTCCGTTATTGGTACCAATTCTGGTATTTGGGTATACATACTTAAAATCCGTCTTACAGATCTCTATCCATTATTTGAAGAACTTGATCTCATGGCGAATCCTCAACTTAAGCTTCGCATTCGCATGAACGCGGGTATCACCCAAATTACTGCTCCGACCGCAAATGTTCTAAATCTAGACTCGACCACGATGACATCTGGTAATATTTGTCCAATTATGGTAGCGGGTGCTGGTAATGGCGAGGCTATGGCTGGCGTTCTTGGTACTAACCAAATGATCGCCTTCTCGTTCGGCCCTCTCCGTACGGCTCATATTGAAGTCGCTTCTATTGCCCCATATGTACCATTCACGACGGCTCGTTTAAGCATCCCATTTTATGACCTCCACGATGCGCGTGCTCTTGTCTCGAAGCCTGTCAAGACTATTCGATACCTCGATTGCTACGCTTAGTACTTCCGCCAGTAAGCTGGTTTAGGTGTAATCAATGGTTAACATAATGCCTCATTTGATCTGCAACTTTCGGCGACAAAAAAACATCAAATACGTCGCGGTAATGCCATATGCCGAGACTTCGTCGGGCCATTTCAAAACAGCCGTAAATACGGAACAATTCCAGCCTCCATTCGATTCCGCTCCATGGACATGTCAGGCGGGGTCGTCCATTCGCGATTTCCAAGTCCATAACGGTGGTAAGAACGTTTTTAGCCAAACGATGACTCTCGATTACGAAGCATTTATTCAGGAATTTTCGAAATTAGGATAAGTTAATGGCGACTTAACGGTAGAGATGAACAATGGTATAGTTAATATTGATCGTTGTACACACGCTCAGCGTATCCTAGTTGCCGATTGTAGCCGATTGAGCGACGTACCGCAATCGATTAAGGTTTTGGGAACGAACTCATGCTCTCAGGGTACTAACTTGATGATTCTTGTTGTATACGAACGCGAGCTTGAGCTTGACCGTATTACCGGCGAAATCAACCGCACTGATTAATTAATATAATTCCATGGCTTCAATATCTGCTTATATATGAACACCTTGCCATAAAAAAAATGGCAAACGCCTAACCCGTACCTTTTCCATCTATGCACCAATGACACCACGATGAACTATATTATATCTAACTAACTAAATGGCGCTAAATGCCAGTCAAACAAATACTTTTTTTGTGATTGATTTACATGTCTAATCAGATGCCCTTACCATACTTACGCTTAGCGCGAAGGGTGGCCATTCGAGCTTTAGCTTCAGGACTGCCCTTGGCTACTTTGCCTGCCATACCAACGCCGGTGAGTTGCTTTAACCCCTGACGAGCGGCGGATACGAGACTAGGCATTTCCTTTTCGTAATTAGCTGGGTGCAGCCAGAGCTTCTCATCGTTGCCTTGAAGCTCCCGCGCAGTAATATTAACTACCTTACCGAGAGCCAATTTCTTGGCCGTAGCGGTAGAAACATCAATCGAAACTTGCTTGTAAGAGCTCATCTGAAAACAATGTTTTTCTGCAATCTCTGATTGCTCTATATATTCGTTGGGTTCAACTAACACAGAAAATATTAATTAATTCCGGCGGTTAGTCGTTTCTAGGGTCTTAGGATCAACGATGATATCGAAATTGTATCTGATTTGTTGTTGCTTAACGCTGTCTACGAACAATGCTTGACCTTTACTAGCAGTTGCACGCTGATACGCTTCATAGAAGTTCTGTTCCGTGATCGGGATATTGAAGTATTTGAGAATGAGCTGTAAATCACGCTTAGAGTTAGCTTTCAGGATAGCACAGTACTCCGCGTTGGATCGAACCATCTTGTACATACCGCGAAACCAGCTATGAGACAAGAAATTCGCCGATAAGCGGTTGCGTCTCCCGCGGGTGAAGAAATGGCTAAAAAACGTTCTTGTGAAGGAGCTCATGATTGGAGAAATCATCTATTATTACCAATTCTATCGCATTTGGATCCTTTGATTTACGGATCGTCGACGCGTGGGATGTTGTCGGCATCATAAAAACTGATAAACCCCGCTAATTTGTTCGATGAGTAGCTGTACAGTGCGATGATATGAAGATGCGCAAACGTAGCGGGCGATTGCTTCAGCATATACATAACGAGATTGTTCTTGCCAGAAAAGGAGGGACAAAGAATCACCATTCTAAATAACACGCTCGATGTCTTTCACATCCGCTCCTTTGTATGTCTTGGGCAACGATGCACCGAAATTAGGAATCATAATAATTTATCGTTTGGTTTATATATAAGTTATCAAAGATAACCGGCAATTTTTAATTGCACTTAAAACATAACTCGTGCTCTTAGTATAGTTAGCGTGTCTCTCTTATATTGATCCAATATCGCTTGGATATTTGCAAGGGTCCAGTCCAAGGGTCCAAGGGTTCATCAAGGGTCCATCAAGGGTCCATCAAGGGTCCGCTCAAGGGTCCATTTATTTCATGATTGATTTAAATATCTACAGTATCTTTAGAGGCGGTTTCTATTCAAGGGTCCAATGGTCCATTCATTTTTCCCTTATAAAGTAAGAGAATATATATATATATATATATATGTATAAACGGGGATGAGACACATATAAAGTTTGGCGGAGGGGTCCATGGACCCTTGGACCCAGGAATTCATTGCATTACAAATGGGCATTCGCCCTGAAACTATTCGTATGAATCACGCGCAAGGGTCCAATAATATGGATCCCTTGGATTCGGCGATCTGCGGATAATGGTCCATATCAGGGGTCCATTCAGGGGTCCATATTATTGAACCCTTGCGTTTTTATATCGATTTGATTAGTTTCAGATATTATCGCAATTGTCTCAGATTACGCAACGGTTTTGCATCGGTGCAAGTTTTCCTCTTTTTTGCGCCCTGATTGGCTATTGATATCGATCCGTTTCGAAACTCCCGCAATCATCATGTATCGATGCAAGTTGGATCACTTATCATTTGACGAAGCCATGCACTGTATGCAGCAACAATGTGATGGGCGAATTCGCGCCGATCTTCTGCCGCGCTCATCGCAACGATCAAGATCCGTTTGTTGGCTTTGCGTTCATCACCCGCGCCGAGTGCTGACTCCTGAACATACTCCGCGCCAACAATTGGACTGGCAGACGTCTGTGAACGCGCGCGCTACATGCTTGACATGGAGACGATCGAAGACGGTGCCGCTACATTGACCATCGAACCGCCGTCGCCAAGTACGCCCGATGAAAGTCAATATTTGAGTTCAACGATTCCAACCTATAGGTATTCATCGCTCAGGATGGTACGCTTTTCTCCGCAGCAAAAAAAATGTCCGATCGTAGAAATACCAAAACAATGAGAGATTGGAAGAGAATCAACGAGAGAAGCGAATACAAGGATTTCATTACACCACGCGGCACTAGAGTCTCTATCGTAGAGTACCTCCCGCGCAGCAAAAGTGTCCGATCGTAGAAATACATCACTAAACAAACAGGGAAGTTAAATTTCCGTAAAGAAGCCATTATATCTTCCTCCATACAAAACACTATCTAAACACTCTCTAGAAGCGTGTAATCCAATGGAATACTGTCGTATCCAATGGAAAACGCAAGTATGGAGTACCAGGAACTGGACTTTACCAAGTTCCTGATAGGTAAACCAGAGGATAACGGAGTTCCACTCGAACAATCAAGCGAACCCCACTATCAACAGCCACAATACGTACAAAGACACAAAACTTAGCGGAAACCTACTGGTACAGACCACCCAAAGCTCCACACGGCTATGCGGGTGGTCCAAATGCACTTAGACGAAAGTTGTTGGGAGCGGCCTTGCTCCCCTGACGGCAAAAGCAGAAGTCATGTTTATTTCCGGGCAAGAGCCGAGCGCCAGGAGTCGCCACCTGACCAGATCTATCTACGAAACTCCCACGGTCGTCCGTGAAGAGCCGCAGATACTAAAACCTATAGTAATTTAACCGCTATCTGTGTAACTACTTCTTCTACGGAACTCCAAATGGAGTTGTTGGAGTTCAATGGAAACTCTATGGAGTTCTCGATAACCCGGATAGAGTTCTCTAAACGCACTTAGTAGAACATACAGTTCTGGAGATCTGCAGCACTCCATGAACTCTAGAACTCTGGAACTCTGGACTCCAACAATCATGTTCAGGAGTGACGGTGACTTTGTGACACCAGCGCCCACGCACTCTATGTAAGAAGTTACAACCACTACGGATTCGCCTCACGAAGACATGAAGCCTCCCTGTAAACACACTGTACATACATCCTCACTTGAGGCCGAGCGAAATGGAACAACTGATCGACATGTTTTTTGTCGGTGGCTCGTACACGACTATACACAAATGAATTGAGGGTCTGTGTGTCTGCGTCAGGCACCCTACGCACGAAGAAGCTAATCCACGATTCTCCGTACTTCCTGAGTCTCGACAGCAATTTCATTTTTTTTTTCTTTCGAAGAGTATACATTACCACGAAGTAACATGCGGTGGATATCAAATTGGAAGAGGTGATTGACCTTAATGTATCTGTTTGGTGCCTTATACAGTTTCTGTGGAGCAGCGGACTGCTTAGAACAAACGATTCCTTGGTATAATAAGGAGAAGGAGGGGTCTAGCTCTGACTTTCGAATTGTGAACGACTACAGAGTGGTGAAAAAGCAACACGACAGTGCCTATTGCGGGTACGATGCCGAATCTCACAAAGGTGAAGGACCAAGCGCAGGGAGCTAAAGCGCTAGGCAAGTTCGACTTGTTTAACGGCTTTTGGCAGTTCTTCTTGACCCGAGCTGCCGAGAGTACTTCAGTTCCATGACCGAAGATGGTGGGTATACGCCGAACCGTGTGCCTCAAGGAGCGATGAATTAGCCCATCCACTTCCAAAACCAAATTGTGATGAATTGGGTCCAGAAAGTCAGCTTTCACCAGCTCGGTCTCTATGGGAGGAGAGACTGAACCAGCTAAGCTATACTTTCTGAAAGCGCACAGTAAATAGGCTGCGAGCCGGAGCCTCTACAGAAGAAGCTTGATGAAGCATTGTGAATGTCCCGGTGACAGGCCAAGCGCACGAGCTGTTTACATGCGAGGGTAGTTGTTTCCACGGGCCGCAAGGGAATTGAACATATCAAAGGACAAGACAGCGTTTGGGCGAACCTTGTCTCGCTGTGGGGACATCAATCGACGGATAGTGATGTGACTATTGGTGCTCGAGCAGTCAGGACCCGTGGCCAGGGATAGGTCAGCATGCTACGGCTGCTACACAGTGACGCTTTCGAATGGTCGACGTTGGATGCAGTCAGTGCTTCTCAGCAGCGCCAAGTTGGGCGTTTGGCTGAAGGGACCTTTGATGAACAAGGCGGTGCGATCTATGTGGAAGGAAAGGTATGGCAACCCAAAATGGACAAAGACCTACTGCGACATATTTTGGTAGTCGTGCACTGTGGCTCGCACGGCCATCGTGGGGAAGACGTCATGGTGAACCAACTAGGTGAGCACTACGCTGTGGGCCAGCTCCGAAGTCACATAAAAATTCATCAAGATGTGCATGTTTTGTAAACTTGTGAATGGTGGCAAGTTGATCCAGCGCCCGTGGGGCGAACATGACACCGCAACAAAAAAGAAATGAAGTTTTGCGCATGGATTTTTTATTCATGGGAGCATCCCACGGTGACTCGAAGTACCTGCTCATCTTGAAAGATGAACTCACCCAATTTGTGAACTTGCTGCCTGTGCTACTCCTACAAGTGAGGTTGCAGCTGGGGCCATCCTTGACTGGTATAAGCGCTATGGATCACCTGAGCAATGGTTGTCTGACCAAGGGAGGCATTTCAAGAACCCGTCACGGCGGAATTGAGTGAACGTTTGAGGGGACTGCAGACGTTCTTTCCAGTGTATTCTCCATGGTTAAATGGTACAGTTGAGCGGTTTAACGGTGTTTTGTGGGGGCGTCGATTGTTGCGTTGGGAATTGACCGGGAGGTATTTGGGATTGAGATATTGTCCTTTTCAAACGTTTTGCCCAAATTGGACTGTTATCCTCAGGTTAAGAGGTCTGGTTAAGGATATGGTTAAGGATAGGGGTAGGTATATGGGTTGATAAGAGCTCGATCCCGCTGTTTTAGCAGACGTCATTTTAGTGGAACCAATCAGAGATTCGGATTCCTGTTGTTCTCCAGCTTATAAAACTCTCTTCCTCAGTTTGCCGCTGTTTTCTTGGCCATTCGGAGGTCAGTTAGATAAGCACCATGGTGTCCTTCGAGGGACCGAGCTCCGATTAAGAGACTCAATCCTCCGATTAAGGACCTCCGATTACGATAAGAAGTCCGTTTAAGAGGTCCGATTAGGCCGGCAAAACTTTTGAAAAGGACAATAGTAGTGCTTCTCCAACACGAAAAATACAATAGCTACACCAGGAAAATAGTATTTTCATGTGCTATTTTTTTCAAGCATGGGCAACAACTGGACCAAATTCTTATTTCCATCGCTTGTCCTACACGCTATAATCCTAAATATCTCTAGTAAATATCGAGCTTTTAGACCGAAGAAAGGACAAAAATGTTGCCACAGCAGGTTTAACTTGGGTCTAAACGTTCAAAACTGACCCTACAGGTCTATCCGAAATTTTAGATTTGATTTTGCTGATAGAACCTGCCAATCGTGACTTCACGATAGGCAGGTTAGACCGTCACTCATGGAATGACAAGCTGGTCTAACGCACACAATGGATTAGAACCAGCCGTGGCCAAACGAAAGTCTTATCATTGTCCTATATGGGAAAATTAAAATCAGTAGTTCAATTAGGACAAAATATAGGTTTTAAGAAACCTTGGTTGCTTTTATGGTCTATTAAAGAATACCAAATAAGTGATATCTGACTCAAGGAATGGAACAACATTGAATGGAACTTTTTATTTACTTCTTCTTCGTGCTGCTGGAGATAGGTAATATTTGACTCTGTTCAATCTAGCTATTGGAGCGATTCCCGTAGAAATCTGGAGCACCAGATCATAAAGTCTAACGTGGTTCCAAAGTTTTTGGAACGGCTTCATAACCGAAGCCATGTGGCGAGGAATTCGTCTAAAATTAGGTCCCCTTGAAACCAAATGACCGACATCGACTTTTGCAGGAAGGAATGATCTGTACACGAGAACGTTGACCACCACTCGGTCCTGCTCGCTCGTTAACGCTCGGCTCTTGCTCCTACCTAATCATAGTAGCATCTCCACATGGAGGCCCTATAATCCTCAGCTCAGGGTACGCTCATGTCGTGTTTCTCGGCACTGACAGCCTGACACACACAATGTTCATTTTCGTCACTCCCTCCCTGTGCGCATGCCTCCATATTCTTTAGGAGGTATCAAATTTCAGGGTTCTAGGTCAGATTATGACTCGCTAAGAATCTGGCGGGGGGGGGGGGGGGGTACCCCCCTCACCAGATGTAGTCTAACTGAAAATCTGGAGAGCCCACTTAGACCCGATAGGTCCGTTTATGATGTTCTAACCTCCAGATTATGATTTAGAACGCCTCCAGATGGCTGGGGGAATCGCTCCATTTTGTGCTTATTTATGCTCAGATTTAGAAATCTGTGGCTCCAGATATGTAGATCTAGGTAGAAGAGTAGCAGGAAGCCAATCGTATGTCGTACGTAGCGTACCCTGATTTCGTTGCTTGTTTTCATTCGGCGCGGTGTTGAAGCCGATTGGGATCGCAACCCAGAGGTTTTTTGGATTCACTTTGGCTTGTCGCTCACGAATCTGCTGGAATTTGGTAAACGGTACTCGTAAAATCCTCGCGCCAGTAAGGCTGGAGACTCGTGGCGGCGTGTGATGCAACAAAGGCTCCAGCATGGACTGACAGATGTGAGTCATGTTTACTCTAGCTTGAGGGTCAACCAGCAGTGGCTTTGGTGTCATTCTTGCTTGTACACGAGTGCGCAGAAGCCGCTCTTCAGCTTCTTGAACAGGAGTTTTGGACAGTAGGGCCGCACGAGCCTGCCGAAGGCGTTCGCGCTGGAGCATTTTCAGTCGTCTTCGAGCTTTGGCACTCAGCATATGATGGACACGTCGCCGAGCGCGGTATCCACGCCAAACACGTTGGATCAGGCGCACTGCCATTCGTTGTGTTGCGCTGGTCATGATGCTGTGATGTGTCAAATCCGCTACGCGAGACGTTGTGGTGGCATAGGTGTGCTGGTACTGCTCGAGGGCTGTGAGGTGAGTAGATGCCATTGATAGAACCCCCAGAAGCCTTGTTTTCCTCACTTCAAGGTCTTGTTGGTGCCTACGATAGACTTCCCAGGCGTGTTCGATCGTTTGCACACAGAGTCGTCGTCGCTCTCGTTCTCGATGACGAAGGACTTTAACGGCGTAGCCACGCATGCTTTCGTCTTGGAAGAGCTCTCGAATTAATGCTCGAGCCACCCCCGGCGCCAATTGCTGCAGCCATATCCGACGGCGCGCACGAATCAGATTTCGTATGCAGCTGCCAATTGCTCGCACCAACACACCCAGTACACGACTATGCTTCTGCCTTTGAAGCAGCTTTGCGGATTTCGATTTCTGCAGTCGACGCGTGATAAAGCTCATAAATTGACTCCCTCGCACACTCTGATACGCGTGATGCATCGCCTTCATTGCCGACTTGAGCGTCGTCGATAGCGACGATCGCGTTGGTAGACATTTTCGCCAGCGTGGAAGCACTGAGGACGTCACCGGTGACGATTCCGACGGCAGTCGGCGTCTTGAAAGCAGTCGAAGCACACGTGTAAGGCGTCGTGTCAGTGCCGCCGTCGGATGTTGAGTAGCTGCTCGGGCAAGTAGTAGGCGCTGAGTTCGAGCTTTCAGTGCACGAGTAGTGAAGTGAGTCTGACGGAGTCGATCGAGACGCTGGCGGATCGACGCGGCAGTGGTAAGCTTTGCATTGGAAGGGATCGAGAGGTATGTGATCGACGACATGGCTCGGTTCGAAGTTCGGATCGATTCAAACGACCACTGAGCGTAATTATAACCACCTGATCAATGCAAATCTCGAAACGTCGCACTGGTGATGGAGGATCAAGAAGCGAAGGCACACACTTGGGATACAGACACAGGGCTGAGCGTTCCGACTGGCGTACGACTCGTGCTGGAGTGCATCTGTGCAGCAGTCGACAAGTCGTCGGAGTCGGACGACGGGAGAGGCTCGCCCGATTCTCTTTGGACATGGTATCAGCGGGAGATATGGCAGTCACCCATAAAAGCCCCTCTCCACGAAGCTAATCAATGGAGCTTGCGACGCTACACCCGTCGCGCTCGTGCACTCAGGATAAGTGGTGAGGATGTGACTACCGACTTGCGGCGCCTCATCTCATCGACGAGTTGCGCGCGCACTCGGAGCCGTCTGCAAAGTCAAGTGAACTTTTTTCACGAGTATGGACGAGCGTATGATACGCAACCAGCTCCTGCTCAGCTCAAGATCAGCCGCGTCGAGGAGGTGGGTCGCATTTCCCTCTTGTGTTTTGTATCGGTGGTCTCACGACGAGACAATAGACTGAACAGGAAGGTCGGTGGGACGTCTATGGACAACCCCATCCATTACGTACGTCACCGCTACGCTACAGAACCTCGCTCGCTCGCTTGACGTTCGTTCGTACTTACTATGTGTTGACTGGATCAGGTCGAAACATCTTGGGCGAGCACTTTGCGAGCATCCACCGTCCGCTCTCGTACTTGGACGACCCTCGCAGTGCCAACGAGATCTTCCAACTCATGAAGCCGCGCGTGCGTCAGGAGCTCATGATGCGCGAGAGACGACGCATCCAGCGCCTCAACGCAAGGCACCAGGGTTCGCAGCAGACCCAAGCAGCCCTCGAAGCCAAGGTGGCTCGCGTCTTGGCCCAGTAACTTCAACATGAGGTGGTCCACATCATAATTCAAGTGGTCTACATCACAAAAGGGGTAGGGTCCCGATTTGGTTGGCTTGCTGTGTCCGGTCACGACGGCAATGCGTGCTGTGGACCAACCATCGGTTTCCTATCAAAACACCCTAACCATGTCACATACAAACTTCTAGTTTGCGGAGTTGTAATTGTATGGTTTCAACAGTAGCGGACCTCTGGGACCATAATCTGTGGAGCTCTTGACCAGGAGCTCCGTGCCATGCGATGCGAGCGACGCCATGCGCTCCTCACTTTCTGCTGACTGCTCTGCTGGTGACGACGTCCAGGTACGCGCCGCACGGCTCTCCGAGTGACGCCCTTGCGGACCAATGCGCTGACTCGGTTGTGTCTTGTCTATAGTATTCGAGCATCCAGGAGGGCCATACATTAGTGTGGTTATGCAGCTTTTCGTCGAGACCCTCTCGGGAGCGCCGCTGACGCTCTCCGTGGCGGCCGATGCCTCCGTGGCGTCGGTCAAGCAGATGATCGAGAACCACGAGTTCATGTCGGGTTTCCGTCTCGTGTGCGCGGGCAAGCAGCTCGAAACCGGTTCGCTCGCGGACTACGGTGTCGAGGAGGCCGGCACGCTCAAGATGTTGTACTCGCTTAACGGTGGTATGCGTGCCAAGTGGCGCAAGAAGCGTATGCGCCGTCTTCGCCGCAAGCGCCGAAAGATGCGTCAGCGTGCCAGATAAATGCATTCCCTCCGCGGGAGTCGCATGCTAGCTGCGCACGCTTACGCGGAGCCGCGAGGCTCCGTCTGTCAGCCAGGATGAGCTGGATTTTCACGCAGTAACAAGCGTCACGACGTTTGGCGTCGGCTTTGAGTTGTAGACACGTCGCTTGGGGCAACCCGGGCCGGGTAGATAATGCGAAATCGAAAACGAGCGCCATGACACTTGGGTCTGGTGGAAATCACAACGATACCGCGCCGTTTGACCATTCCTTTCTCGTGTCTGACGCAAAGCAGTGATGGTGAACCACAGCACTCGTGCGTTGGTTGTCCCAAGATTGCACCAAACGATGCCCTGGATTAAGGATCTGCTTTATCGATTTGTTAAAGTCTACTGGTTCACTGCTCGCACTACTACTATTACCAAGCAACTTGATCACCCTGAGTCCCGTGCCGACTCTCGCTAATTGCTCATTCGACAGCCAGCTGAGCCATTGAATACCCCTCTGTCGATCCATCGCACGACTGGATGAATAGGACTCGTTCCGTCGAGCAACGTGCTGCTTCTTCTTTATCATTCCCATCAGTCTCCTGTTCATTAATTAGCCTTGCAACACAACTTGGAGCTCGTCTGTGGCTCGAGTGACTTCGATTTCAGGTGTTTCCTCACCGATAACAGAGATGAACGGCAGAGTAGCAACGGAGGAATCAAGTAAATAGTAGCGGATCACGATGGATGCGTAGCCTTGCGCCGGGTCCTGCTCTAGCTCCACTTGGATCTCCATCCCACGTCTCCATAGGCCGTAGAGACTCACTAACGTCGATTGCAACGTCGAGAGAGAATCAGCTTGTGCGGAGATGTTTTCCAGTTGCCCACTGAGAGACTTGCTCTGACCAGTTGAACTCATGACGTCGATGAGGAACGCAAGAGATGTCTGGAACGACGAGCTGGTGAACCGGAGTGTCTGCATTTGAGGTGTGTACCTTAGCACTAGGGTCCTGGATCCCACGAGCTCGGAGGCAACGACGAAATAGGATCGAATCGCGTGGAGAAAGCTTCGAGCGAAGAGGTTTCTGGCAGTATTGGTCCATTTCGTCGTTAGTCCGAGACATAAGTGCAGTATGGGAGTGATGGAGACATCTCTTCTTTCCAGGAGGCCTCGGTACAACACGAGCGGGTTGCGATCTAATAGTACGCCCGCTTGAAAGCAGCGCAGGATGGCTTGGTACTCGTAGGACGCAAGACAGTTTTCTCCTTCGCACGTTGTAATCCATTGCGCTGGCGAAGTCATGACAGGGTCGAACAACCCGCCAGCCGCGCTTGGCGCAAACGTGAGCGAGAGCATAGAATAGCTTGTTAGCGACGATTTCGCGACCACCATTGTTTCCATCGGCCACACTGTTGTATGAGCGTCAGGATATTGGTTCGACAGTGATTGCTTCGTCACGTCGAGCGATACCACACCGCCTGCAGATGAAAACTCGACGGTCGCCACAAGTGTGAATGCGTCGTGAGTCTTTGTGAACGAAGCGTCCGCAAATGCAAACGTAAGCTCAAGCGTCGTCGATCGATTGGAGGAGCTGAGTAGAAGTATCCAGTCGAGGCTTTGTGGAGACACTGGGACTAACGGTGCAGGGGCGTTAGAGCTGGTGGAATCAAGTACCAGATTCGGAGACGTGACGACTGTGTCGTTGGATACCGACACTGCGCTCAGTACCAGTGTGTTGGATAGCGACATGCTCGAGGGCCGCACGGCCAAGCACCCTCGATACGGGAGACTGGAGAGTGGCAGGAAGCATGTCTTGGATTCCATCGCCGCAGTCTGTTTGGGGAGTCCAAACCGATAGGGTTGTCGCTGGGAACTGGTAATTGGGGCGCTTGTAGAAGCCCAGCTCAGTATGGTGTTGACGAGAGGTTTGCTTCGCGAAACAGATCCGTCCGCTCGCAATTCCACTCGACGACTCGTCACTTGCCACACGCCGTCAGTTGTAATTCTCATCTTCTGACGCAGTCGATACGACAAAAAGACTTTTTCGATCGCGAGGCGCTGGGTTTCGTCTTGTAATTCGACGCGGAAACTCAGTTGCGTGGAGAAACCAGAGGGAGTTGGCGACAGAGTCTGCTCGGATGCATTGACGTAGACCGTGACCTCAGCATCACGAACGAGTGCTGTCTGTAGAACGTCGATCAGCACGACGCGGACGCGGTACAGCGTAAAGGCGTCCAGTGTGACGATCGCACCGTCACTGCTCAGAGTCAAATGAAGCAAGAGGAATGGAGGCACCACCGTTCCAGCGTCAGTCGCTGGGTTCCATAATCGCGTTTGCACGGGACGCACAGCCACGTCCGGTAGGGCTGCTCGTTCTTCCGCTTCGACGATACCGAGGGCGACGCTCCAGTCGACGCCAGCGGCAGTCGCAGTGTCAAAGGCGTTCGTAAGCCAGGCGGGATCGGCGCGTGTGTCGGTTGATGAGACCACAACGCTGAATGTGAAGGACGCCAACGAGTCCGTTGAGAGTGCGATACTCGACGCTGGGTCTCTGTATGCGTTGGTGAAATACCGCGAAGGATCGGCGAGCACGAGTGGTATTGTGTTGTCGACGGCTGTGGATGGCACACTCGAGAGACTGTCGGGTGGCGTGTACGAGATGCGTCCAATGCGGAGCTGGACGTTGAGCTGCTGCGTGTACGTCGAAAGCAACGTCTGCATGGCGTCCAATACTCGCCATTGCCGTCGTTCGAGATGGAGATAGGACACGTTCGCGACGAAGATGACGGCCTCGGTCTCCATTAAACCACTCGAGGGCGTCGTCGCTGGTGTCGGCTGTGGCGTGGACGTCGTCATGTCCGCTTCCACGTCCGTATCCACCGCCAGGAGCGTCCACTGCGGCTCCATCGCATGGAGAGTCTCTGCTAGCGTCGCATTACGCACGGCCGCGTCCACTGCGTGTCGGATCGTATCGTTGGCGCCGATGTGGAGCTCCATGGTCAGTATCGACGTAAAGGAGCCATAGACGGAGGTCGGTGCGGCCTGGACATCTCGCAGGATGATGGAGGAGGTGTCGACATGCCATTGGCGCAGGTTCTGTGCGAGGAGAAAGCGCACTCGGAGGTTCTGATACGCGTCGATGGTCGACGTATGCGCTGTCGTCGCGGCGCTCTCTGCTTGGACAACGAGGCTGACGGTCATCCACGGCCTGAGGTCGAGTGGATAGACGTTTTCGCCGTCGAGGACCACGTCCAGGAGCTGCATGGGCACGCCAAAGAGACGGAGACTGGGGATCGAGAGGGAGGTCTCGCCTTGCACTGAACTCGCGAGCAGCTGCGTGGCCATCCGAGCGCGTTCGACGTCGACAACGTCCATCAATAACGTGGTCTCGTCGTTGGCAGTGGACGGAGGAGGCGGAGCGAGCGCCGAGAGACCGAGGGAGACGGCGTACGGGCCGTGGTCCTGCGCGCGAAGCACGTTCGTCTCGACATACTCGAGGGCAATGTGCTCGGGTGCTACACCGACGAGCGTGGCAATCTGCTGGCGGAAGAGCACGTCGCCCGTGAACAATTCGTATAATGAGAGACGCGTGGCCACCAAGATCTTGACGCGCACGCGTGGCCCAGTGCGATAGAGCGCCGTGGCGGCGGTCTCTGTGGAGTTGATGAGCGCGCGCCATTGGCCCAGCGTCATGCGCTCGACATCGACGGCCTGTGAGAGCAGGAAGAAGTGCGCCAAGCCACTGAGCAGATGCCATGCGAGCCAGCAGCAGACGCGTCTTGGTCGAGTGACCATCACGCTGAATGCGCCACGTCCTCCTCGAGCACGCGGGTCACCTCAAGCGACGCGTCGTCCGAAGCGTCGCATGTACTGACGAACTCAGCGTCTTGAAAAAAAAACTCGTTCCAACGCGCCACACGACACGTCAAGTCATCGACCGCATTCACGAAGAGCTCTTTTGCGGATTTCTGACCCGAGACGGTGGTATTTACTTTTGTGGGATGGTCAAAAGTCCATGGCGTTTGTTTGCACCGTATCTAACGGTGTATTACGGAAGCGTTGGATATGGTATTCTCAGACCATCGACCGTCTGATACCACCGTACTCTCTAGCGTCGCAGCTGATTGATGAGGTGAGGAGATGAGGAGGAGGAGATGGCTTCTTCAGTTCAATGGAAGACGAGGGCGCCATGCATGCACTCGAGTAGCGAAAGATGTGGCGACGCGTGTTAACAGGCCGTCGCGCAAGTGCCGCCGCCGCACGTGACGAGAGCGAGCGGCAGGCCACCGATCACGAGGACGTCGAGGACGAAGCGCTGGATGTGGTGGTCGCGCCGCCGCCAGTGTCCATGGACGCCGTGAGCGTCGTGAGCAATCCGAGTGTGAGCAGCTACAACAGCAGCACGCGACAGCGCGCGTACCACGAGGTCGCGCACTCGTTCTTTGGCTCGCAAAGTGAGACCTCTGAGGTCGAGTCCACGGACGAAGAGCTCATTAGTCACGACGACGACGAGCCACGCGCGCGCATCTTCCGTCGTGCCGTGTCCAACCTCCATCTGCCTCCGCCGACGTCCAGTCAAGTGGCGGCACGCAAGCAGCGGCGTGAGAACGCGCGTCGCTTCGAGACGCTCGTGCATTTCGCCAACACCAACCAGCCCGTGACGCTGCAGGCCTTTAAAAAGTCGTCGTTCGACGCCTCGGCCTCTGCTTCGGCGCGTCCGTCGTCCTCCGAGTCACAACTCGACCAGAAGACGCAGCTCAACACAGAGCTCATCGAAGCGTACGTGGCGTACGCGCGTTCCATCGGTCGGGAGCCCGAGATCCAGGTGACCATCGGAGACCCCGTGAGTGACGACGACGAAGACGAACTCGCCGTCGAAGGACGCGCCTACGTGCACGCGCGCGAGCAAGTGGAGGCTCCACGACACTGCTGGACGCCGTGGCTCGGCACGCGCTTCAGTAAACAGCGCGGATGCGTGCAGTTCTGGATGATCCTCGCGGTGGGCGTCGTGCTCCTGACCATCATGATCGTCTGGCTGTCGCAAGTCGCCATGGACGAGGTACTGCACCTCGACGCCTTTGCCAACAACGACGTCGTCGTGCTTCAGGACGACTTTGCGTATCTCCATCTGCGTGACGAAGTCGGATTCGACTTGCGCTACGAGATCCGCGCGTTGGCGCCACAACCCGACGGACGCAGTGCCGACTTCCAAGTGCTTTTACTCACCGAAGACAATTTTGAACGCTACGTCGAAGGCGAGAGCTTCTCGTTCATTGCACAAGGCTCGATACTACGGACAACCCAGGCTAGCTTGCCACTCACGCGCATCGAGAACGACGACCACGACGAGATGTATCTCGTCGTGCAGCCGTGCTTCCTTCCGTCGTCTTCCTCCTCGAATGTGTCGTACTGTCAAACGACGCAGCTCCCAGCGCCCGTCGCGTCTCGGAAGAAGCTCTTCGCGCTGCACAAGCTCGATCTCACGCAGACAGACTCCAACAACTCGCCTCGGCCATTTTACATAGCAAACTACTACGTCAACCCGATGCCCGACACGTGCTCCGAGTCGGGTACCAAGGGCGCGGCGTATCTGGTCATGTTCATTCCGTACGTGCTCGTGTCGCTCTTCGGCCTTCGTCTCTTCCAGATGGCCCTTCATTGCGAGTCGTTCCGTTCCAATCTCGAGCGTACGTACAAGCACGAGTTCGAGATTCCCGAGGCCGAAGTCGACTACTGGCAGCCAGTGCCCTGGGATCGTAAAGTGCCCAAGACTCGTCTCCTCGGTCCTTGCTGTTGGAAGAAGATGCGACGACCCACGGAGCCGTTTTACACGTGGTGGCGTCACGAAAACTACTTCACGTGGATCTTCTTCCCGTACCGGAACGAGCAGCTCTCGCGCGGTGAACGCGCCATTATCATCTTCTGCTCGCTCTACGTAACCTTCTACGTCACGTTTGTGGTCGCCATGGTGTTTGGTGCGTGGCACAAAGACAAACAATCGACGATCGGCTCCTGGATGCTGTATTGGGTGCTGCTGACGTTGCTCCCGACGCTGGGCAAGGCCATCTTCAAGGAGATCTTCAAGCTCATCTTCCGTCAGCGTCGTGCGTTCTTCCGTCTCAAAGCGCGCGGTGGGGATACGTCTCGCTTCTCGTTCCGCGTGGCGTTCCTGCTCCAAGTGCTCGTTGTCGTGTGTATCACCCTTGCGCAGGCCCCGCTACTCTACATTTGGCTCCGACGTAGCTGCGTCTTCCTCTCGCAGTTTCTCTACTTTGGTTCGCTTGCGGCTGTCATGCGTCTCTCGGTCATGGGACTCGCGCTCGACTACTTCTGGTACGTCGTGATCCGCACGTGGGGCTGGCGAGATCTCTGTCCGTACTGCACGGAGCGCATTGTACATTGCGACTGCTGCAACGACGAGCTCTTAGCACTCGCAGTCGAGCGTGTCGGAGCAAAGTGGGAGCTCATTCAGCTTCTTGACCAAGTGCTGAGTCGTCACGCAGGCCAGGAGCCCCAGCTCGCGTCTTACACCCCTGAGCAGCTTCATGAGCGGTGGAGTGTGTTAGTGGAGCGTGCACGAGCTCACATGGAGAAGGTGGAGAAGCTCCGAGTGTATCAAATCAAGAAGCGACGTGATCAGGCCCGGAAGAAGCGAAGGACGCTGTTAGGACCCGAGCGCTTGTCGTTTATAATGCACCGACGAGATAAAGATGAGCGGCTCGACGAAGAAAGCGTGGATGTTACTGAATATGACGAGGAAGAGGATGAGCTTCTGGTCGGTTGCCACTGGGAACGCAAGATCCTCGCGTTAGAGGCCAAGATCCAATTGGGGCGCTTCGAGAAGCACTATGACTCGACGATCGTCGACATCTTCAAGTCCATGCAGTACACGCTGCGTCGTGGATTGAGTACATCACGAGATGACGAGGACAAGAAGCGATCAATGTGGGAGACTCCCGGCCAGCGTCAAGTGCGTCGCGAGGAGGAGCGGACGAGGCGAGAGCGAGCGTTCGACGTGTTGCATGACTACCGCATCGAAGAGCAGCGAGAGGACGGCAGAGCCGAGTCAATTGACGAGACCACAGACCGCTCGTGGCTGTCTAGGTGGTGGCAGCGATCCAAGCGCGATTCCAGACACGAGTCGCTGATCCCAATGAGTCGGAAAAGTCGCAAGTCGGCAGAGAAGACCGAGCTTGTGATTGTCGTGACGCAAGAAGACTGGTTCGCTACGAAGACGGATGCCATCGAGGAGAAAGAAGAGCAAAAGGAAGAAGAAGATGAAGAAGAAGAAGTGGTTGTAGTGGTAGAAGAAGAGGAAGAGGAGGAAGAGCCAGCCAGTCCACGCCATCGACGCAGTCCTCGAAAGCGACAACAGCAGCACAGTCGAGCGTTTGCAGTCACAGAGATACCCAAGACATACTGGGAGCAGCTGAGCGAGAGCGTCACTGCGGGGCTACAATGGGCGTTCAAGTATGACAGCTCGCAGTTCTGAGGCTCTTTTGACTCAGCAAACATGCGTTGCAGCGCAAAACTCGTTATTATTGCTTGGCTTATCGGTCTGCTTTGATCTGAATACAACATTCCATTACACTATCACTGGGCAAACGAGTTGACATTACATATTCTGAGCCAGAAGGACCCCCAACACGACGGCCACCGTCCACACAGGCGAAAAGAACACACCGACGGCGTCGTCGCCTCGAGTCGGTGGCTTGGATGAGTCTGTGTCCGATCCCCCGGACGTCCCTGTGGTAAAGGCGTACGTCACCGTCGTCTTGTACTCGCACTTGCCAATGTCGTTGGGAAGATGGAAGCACATGGGTTTCAAGCCGTCGGTCAAGTTGGCAATGCCCGAACGCACTTCCTCGACGATGGCTCCCTTCGCAGTGAGGTTCATGTTGGCGGCCATGCTATCGAAGGCGTTTGCCCACTTTTGAACCACGCCGTCCTCTGCGAGCATCGAGTCCACGAGGTTCTGTCCTTTGAGGCACTTGTCTGCTGCAAAGGCATCTGTGAGCTCGAGCGTGTCGATAAAAGGGAGCTTGGCCACGTCAGTCAAGAGCAGATCAACTGGTGCAAAGCAAGCGTCCCACGGCGTGTGATTCGCAAAGAGCTGGGAGGACGCCTTGGTCGTGGTCGTATAGCTCTCGCCCTTCACCGCAGAGCACGCTTGCTTGTTGGGGATCTCGAGGAACTTGAACCAATCCACTGGCGCGTAGCCATCGGTCACGGCCTTGACCAATGCGGAGCCACACATCTCGCTCGCCTGGTTCGAACCGGACGATCGTTCCGAGCACGCGACGTCGCCAAGGCGCACGATCATCGCGTGCAGGAAGTCCCCAAGATCTTGTCCAAGCAATGCCTTGAGCTGCGTCGCCATGTCGGTACAGCAGGTCCCGCCTGCTTGGATCAATTGGTCGACGGTATCTCCCACGAGCGGGTCCACACACGGCAGCAGCGTCGCGTTGAGCGTCGGACAAAGCTTGGAGCGGAAGTACGCGTCTGTGTAGCTCATGGAGAAGTTGGTGCTGCTGGAGATGGCATTGACGCACTGCATCTTGGTGGAATTCGAGAGGACGCCCACGCCGACCGCCAAGAGATCTGTCGACGCGAGACACGTCGAGAGCCACGGCACGAGCTCATCGATCGGCGCGAGGATCTCGGTCAGCGGCAGCTTGCCGAGGTTGATCCCCGCTGTCACCGATGGCGGGAGCATACTCAGCGTCTGGTAGATCGGCGCCTTGGCATCCGTGAGACGAAAGCATGTCGTCTCGGTCTCTGCTGACACCGTCGTGGTCACCGTCACAGCCGCTAGGACAGCGACGCAGCTTCGAAGCAGGGGATGCATCGTGGGTCTCTCGTGGACAATCGGTTGGGAAATGCACAGAAGAAGTCAAGGGGCGTTTCACTCCACACGCCGTGCAGCTTCCTTCCTTCCTTCCCTTGAAGAAGAGTTGCATCGACACACGAAGAGTAGTAGGATGGGTACACTAAGGGAACATGGAATCAGGTTATGGAGATGGGCACGAGTTACTCCATGGCAAAGCAAACGTATGAACGTGTATGTAAGTTTACCGTGTTGCGCAACTTAGTGGTGGTGATGCGAGGCGTCCTGCGTCCACTGGATCGTGTTCGGGTCGATGCCTTCCTGCACCATTTCCCAGAGCGGACTCATCTCACGCAGACGCGTCACGTGCTTGACACACATCTCGATGGCGAAATCCACTTCTTCCTCGGTCGTGAAGCGGCCAATGCCGAATCGAATCGACGTGTGCGCCAGGTCCTCGCCCACACCAATCGCACGCAACACGTACGATGGCTCGAGTGAGGCCGACGTACACGCACTGCCCGACGACACGGCGATGTTCTTCAACGCCATCAAGAGACTCTCACCTTCGACGTAGGCGAACGAGAGGTTCACGTTGCCCAGATATCGCTGCTCCCAATCGCCATTGAGCACCACGTGCGGGATCTGCTCCGTGATGCCGTTGTAGAGCTTCTGCGCCAAGTAGCTGACCCATCGGTGGTCGTTCTCCATTTCCTGCGCGGCGACTTCACACGCCTTACCGAAACCCACACACAATGGATGAGGCAGCGTACCACTACGCAAGCCACGCTCTTGCCCGCCGCCCGAGATGATCGGCTCCAACCGCACACGAGGACGACGACGCACGTACATGGCGCCCACGCCCTTGGGCCCGTAGACCTTGTGTCCCGAGAGCGACATGACGTCAATGTTGAGCTCGTCCACGTTGAGTGGGAGCTTGCCGAGCATCTGCGCGGCGTCCGTGTGGAAAAAGACCTTGCGTTCGCGACAGATCTGACCGATTTCCTTGAGTGGCTGGAGCACACCAATCTCGTTGTTGACGGCAATGACCGACACGAGCGCCGTCTCGGGACGGATCGCCGCCTTCAAGTCCTCGAGGCTCACGAGACCGTTGGTGCCAACTGGGAGATACGTGACTTCAAAGCCCTCGGACTCGAGCACACGACACGAGTCGAGCACGCACTTGTGCTCGATCTGTGTCGTGATGATGTGGTTTTTCTTGGCCTTGGTAAAGTGCGCCACGCCCTTGATAATGGCGTTGTTGGACTCGGTGGCGCCGGACGTGAAGATGATCTCCTTGGCGTTGGCGCCAATCAAGTTGGCGACCTGTTCACGCGCCTTCTCCACGGCCTTGTCGGCATCCCAGCCATACTCGTGCGTCGTCGAGTGCGGGTTGCCAAAGTTGTACGTCATGTACGGGATCATGGCGTCCATCACGCGCGGGTCCATGGGCGTGGTGGCCTGGAAGTCCAAGTACGCCGGCTTGCCGTCGCGGAGCTTTTCACCCTTGAGCGCAAAGCCCGGCGAAAAGATCTTGTCCGAGTTGACGTTGGCCAGCACGTTCTCCGGCACGTCGTTGACGGGCTGGTAGCGCTTGTCCACGGCGAAGGCGCGCGTGGCACCGACGGCACGCGACGCGCGCGGCGTCCATCGCGCAGCAAGACGAAGAGCACGCGGTTGCATCATGAGCTCTTCTCCTCCTTCGATTGGCTTCTGTCCACAGTTCCGCCAACTCAATCGGACGCACGTGTTAAACCATAAAATGCAACGAATCGAAAATAACCAACGTTGGATTGGAATCCAAGAAGATGATTGGCTGAAACCACGTGCAGCGACAACACCATGTACTAGGTTTACGCTGTTTATGGACACCATCACTCTGCTACAAGATCGTCACTCTGTGACCTGCACGACCAACTTGCCCTTGGCGCGGTGACTGCGTTGAATGCGCAATGCTTCTTCGACTGCACTGAGATGAAAGGGGACTGGAGAATAATCATCGAGTACTGCTCGAAATCCGCCGTCTTGGACGAGTTGAACGAGTTGCTGCACCTCTTTTCCAGATGGGAAACAGTTGACCAGGCGATAGGTCCGCGTGAATGGATTCCATGCGCGCGCAATGAAGATGCGACCGAGAAACCCGAGCAGATCTACTAGTGAGCGGACTTGGGTGTCGGGACTATCAACCACTGCAACATATCTACCACTTGAGCTCAAGGCGTGATCGCAGTGGTGCCAGGATTCATCGCAGCCAACACAGTCGATGACCACGTCCAAGTCCTTGTGCGCAACAACATCCCACCATTGGTGCACACGGTAATCGATGACCTGATCTGCCCCAAGAGATTGAACGAGCTCAATGTTGGTACTTGTCGCGGCGATGAACGAGGCACCTGCATGCTTGGCCATCTGCACCACAAGTGAGCCAACACCACCAGACGCGCCGAGTACGATTACCTTGGTGCCTTGTTGAATTCGTGCGTCTTCGACTGCCTGCATCGCCGTACAACCAGCCGTGACGATGGATGCAGCCTCCACAGAGTTCATAATATTACTGGGAGGCGCTAGGGTCACTTGCTTCTCGTCACAGACGATAAATTCCGCCAGGCCACCGATTACGAATGCTGGTAGAACCGCAAGGACGCAATCACCAGGCTCGAACGACGTACACTTGGATCCGACAGTCTCGATAATTCCACAGACATCGAGGCCTGGGATGTACGGAAATACCTTTGGTTTCATTATCATGGACACGCTCCCACTCATCAAGCGACAATCGGCTGGATTCAGTGCACAAGCGCGCACTCGAATGAGGACCTCGTGCGAGCCGGGCTTGGGCTGTGGCTTCTCCGCATCCTCCACGTACTGGAGATTATTGTCTGGTGCGAAATGCGTGACGTAGACGGCCTTCATCGTTGTTCTCGTGGTTGATTTCTGCTCTGACATCGTCGGCACCGCTCGTTTTCTTCCGTCGAAGTGGATTCTTTGATTCGTCTTGAGCTTCTGGACGAATCAAGAAGACACACTTCTGATTGGCTGATCTGTGTGTACCTTCTACAGGAATGATGGTCGTATCACATCTTGATGGCGAGGCACGTTCTCGGGGGTACGCAGCCAAGATCTATCTATGCCGAGATGGCGGCAGTGCTCTTTCGTGCATAGCTCGCAACGCACTAGTATGTCATATAACACAGAAATACAAACACCTAAAGATACAGCGCTATGGCCAGGCCTATGATCCCATCTCTTACGCACGTTTCCCGCAGCCTTCCTTCACATTGACAAGCGCAAGCCAAAGAATAGAGTTGCATTGGCGTCGACGGTGCATCAACAGTGGGCCCACTCTGTTAAATCCCATGTAATTGAGCGTGTGCGTACACAATACTCGGAGATATACGGTGACAGCATTCTGACAAGGTTCGACACGTTCTTCACTCGATTGATGAAGCCAACTGTGCGAACAGCGTGTGAGGCTTGATGTGTTGCAACAGACGAGTGCCGCCAAAGACAGGACAGATCAACCGTAGTGCTCGCGTTATCCAGAAGTAATGGACAGACGCATTGGAAACGATCACCACCCACTTGAAAAAAACTCACCGCAAAAAGGATCCGGACGACTGCATCTTTTGCTCTCTCTTGCTAACACAACCAGCGACAGGAAGGCGCGCTTCCCACAACTGACGCGACTACAATTCGACCGTGACGTACTGTATTGCATGCTTTGGCATCTGAATCGTCACGAACGATGAGGGAGTGACGACACGCGGGTTCTTCCAAGTTCCTCTCGCCCGCGAGGAACCTGATAACCGCCCTGATCGGACCGCATGGTCGGGATCCAGAGAGATGCTCGGAACAGAGAGAAGCAAGCGCAAACGAGATGGCTCGTCATGGCCAAGCTTCGAATTTCCGCTTTGGCATGTGGACACCACTCTGGCGTGCTCGGCATCTGGTCTGGAGCTACACGGTGTGTACCGCCCGTGCCTGAACACGTACATCTCTCCCTTATCTGATCTTGAAGCAAGACTCACACGCCCTCAATACAAGCCGCTTTGCATTCGCGCCCTTTTTCTACGTGCTTTCGACCAGTGTGTGCTGAGGGTGTCGCGGCTAGGGCTGTCGAGCGACCAGTGCACACACACACAATGTCGCGAAAAGGGGGAAATGGGCGTCGCTCATTGGTCCCCCGTGTGTCCGTTCTCGTGGGGTTGTGGCTCGCGCTGGCTCTGGCGGGTCGTGGGTCGTCCTCGCCACGTGACAACGACGGCCCGTGTGCGGCTGCGTGGCGGGAGGCACGTCATTAGTGTGTATTCCCCTTGGTGCCCAAGACTCGATCGACCTGCGCAAGATGACCACGTCCAAGTACGGCTACGCGCTCAACTATGACTGGAAGCATCCGTGGCCGCGCGCGCCGATCCCCGTGAACGAGGAGGGGCGTCTTGCCGAGCTCGAGCGCTACAATATTGTCGACTCGGAGCCGGATGAGAAGTTCGACAAGCTCTGCCGAATTGCGTGCAAGGAGATGAAGTGTCCGATCGCGGCCGTGAGTTTCGTCGACAAACAGCGCCAGTGGTTCAAGGCCAACAGCGGATTGACGCAGAAACAGATCCCGCGCGACGTCGCGCTCTGTGCGCATACGATCATGCATCCCAAGCGCGCGTTGATTGTCGAGGACACGTCACTCGATGAACGATTCAAGAGCAACCCGCTTGTCACCCGTGCCTCGGCTGTCCGATTCTACGCGGGTGTGCCGATTACCACGCCAAACGGCTTCTGCATCGGTTCCGTTTTCGTGTTTGATGTCAAGTCCCATGAGAACGTGGACGCGCGAATTCTCCACAAAATCGCGGCGAAGGTGCTCAAGTACATGGACGAGCGACTGAAGCCTGGCAGCACGCGTCCATCCGTGAACCCAGCGGACCATCCAACGATTGAGCGCAAGTCATCGGCTGATTTGACCGCGGACAAGCCAGCGCCAGCCACTGCGCCAGTTCCGCGACCTGCGCCAGTGCAGACGCCAGGCGAGACGGCGTTGCGGGAGCAGCAGGCTCCAACACCAGCCCCTGTGGCGGCGCCTGTCAAGCCTACCCCTGCTCCAGTCGTAGCTGCTACTCCTGTGCCAGCCCCTGCAACTGCTGTCGCTGCTCCAGCTCCAGTTCCTGCTCCAGAAGCTGCCGAAGGCGCGCTTGTGCAGGCTGCGCCGGCGACCTCGACGGCGCTTGAAGTCGGTGGCCAGCAGCAAGGCGGTCTGGGCAACATGGGTTCGATGTTGATGAACCTTCTCGCGCGAACGACCGAGACACAACAACAATTGGCGGCTCAGCAGGGTGTCATGTTCGAGACCCTGGGCAACCACTCGAGTCAACTGGATACATTGAACCAGTCCATGTCCAAGCTGGAAGAGAAAATCGAAGCGGTGCGATTGAAGCGCCAAGCTGCGCGTAAGTAATTAGACGAGGAGCGCGCAGTCATCAGTCCGATACAGCACACCAAGAGGCGACGAGGAGGAGGCACCATTTCGATCTGTACGCAGGAGACCGACGGCGATCGATCAGCAGATGCTGCTCGGGCCCGCAGTCCAGTAGGCTGGCTATTCCCCCATTGTTTTCATTATCTATACCGTCGAGTCTCTCTCCTATGTGTATCTACGTGATGTCAATGAACATTTTGCTTGTTGTCTTGACTCACTCAGCCTTCTTCCATGGCCGACAAGTCAGCGCTTCTCACCATGATGTGAACCGTGCGAACAGCGATAGCGTACCTACAGTTTACAAAAGGTTGCACGAAGGTAACCGGTCTTTTTGGTGGGTCGAAAGCCCATCGGACGGGTTTAGAAACCCAGACCCGTGTGGGTCTTGGCGCGAGCAGCTCATTTGGCGGCAAATAATAACGGCAAAGTCCGCAAAATGGATCTCGGCGGCGGCGGGGGCGGCACGAAGCGAGGACGCAATGGGAACGCGGCGCGACGCTCTGCGCCACTGAACCAGACGGCTGGACAGGTGGAGCTGGTGGTGGACACGACGGCAGAGGCTGTCAAGACGCGCTTCTTGCAGTTCCTTTGTGGTTATGGCCAAGCGAATGGCGACGGCGCCATGGAGGACGACGAGGACGTGATGCACGCGACTGTGAACTACAGTCAGCAGGCCGAAGTGATGCGCAACACGGAGACGTCGTCGCTGTTCGTGGACTTTACGCACGTCATGGAGTTTGATCCGGATCTCGCCACGGCCATCCAAGCGCAGTATTACCGATGGGAGCCGCATCTCCGCAAGGCCGTGTTCGAGTTTATCCGCATGGAGGACGCATCGTACGTGCTCAATGAGGATGCCAACAAGACGCCGCGCGAGTTTTTCGTCTGCTTTTACAACTTCCAGCACGTTTCGCAGTACGTTATGCTGTCGTTTGGCATGTGAGACCATTGGAGGCATACTCATTTGTGTCTTGATGTGAACAGCATTCGTGATCTACGCACGCGCAACATCGGTGAACTCGTTTCCTTCTCGGGTACAGTCACACGTACGTCGGACGTGCGTCCCGAGTTGCTCTTTGGCGCGTTCACGTGTGACGACTGTGGTGGCGACACGACTGGTGTCGAGCAACAGTTCAAGTTCACCGAGCCAATCAAGTGTCAGAACCCGTTCTGTCCCAACACGTCGGCGTGGGAGCTCAACACGGAAAAGAGTATCTTCGTCGACTGGCAGCGTGTCAAAGTGCAGGAGAACAGTGATGAGATCCCGCCTGGTAGTATGCCGCGCTCCATCGACGTCATCCTGAGACACGAGAACGTCGAGCAAGCCAAGGCTGGTGACCGTGTCGTGTTCACAGGCACTCTCATCGTGGTTCCTGATGTGTCCAAGTTCGTTCGTGCTGGTGGGGAAAACGCTGTGGCCACCAAATCAATGAACCGCGGTCGTGGTGGCGAAAACTCGACGCAGGGCATGGAGGGTGAGGGTGTTCGTGGTTTGAAAGCACTCGGTGTGCGCGAGCTTACGTACAAGACGTGCTTCCTTGCTTGTTCGGTACAAACGATGGAGCAGCGCTTCAACAGCATCTCGATCCGCAGTGACTTTGGCGAGGAAGAAGGCACCGATGCGGCAGCTGCGGCGGCGTTGGCGGAATTCAGCACGGAAGAGCTCGAAGTCATTCGACGCATGCAGAGCGACCCTGATCGTTACGTCAAAATGTCCAGGTCTATCTGTCCAAGTGTGTATGGTCACGATGAGATCCGGAAGGGTATCTTGCTTATGCTGTTTGGTGGTGTGCACAAGACAACCAAGGAAGGTATCAAACTTCGTGGTGATGTCAACGTGTGTATTGTCGGTGATCCCTCGACGGCCAAGTCGCAGTTCCTCAAGTACATCTGTGGCTTCCTGCCTCGTGCGATCTATGCTTCGGGTAAAGTCAGTTCGGCAGCAGGTCTCACAGCCTCCGTCACTCGTGATGCCGACAGTGGCGACTACTGTGTTGAAGCTGGTGCGCTCATGCTTGCGGATAATGGTATTTGTTGTATCGATGAATTCGACAAGATGGACCCGATGGATCAAGTGGCGATTCACGAAGCCATGGAACAGCAGACCATTTCGATCACCAAGGCTGGTATCCAGGCGACTTTGAATGCCCGCACGTCGATTCTAGCCGCCGCAAACCCGCAGAACGGTCGATACGACAAGACCAAGACGCTCAAGTACAACGTCAATATCTCGGCGCCAATTATGTCGCGCTTTGACTTGTTCTTTGTGATTCTTGACGACTGTGACGAGGTCATTGACCAGAAAATCGCGGAGCACATTGTGAATCTCCACATGCCATCGATGGGTATGGACGACGACGATGACCATACGCAAGGCAGTGGATACAGCGAAGAAGATCTGAAGCGCTACATCAAGTTTGCACGAACTCTCAACCCCGCCATCACACCCGAGAGCAAGAAGATGATGGTCGCGTGTTATCGCCGCCTGCGCGAGAACGACGTGGTGAGCAACGGCCAGAGCAATATCGCGTACCGAATCACCGTGCGTCAGCTCGAGTCGATGATTCGTCTCTCCGAGGCGTTGGCACGACTCGATCTTAGTGATAAAGTGCTGGTCCCGCATGTGCAGGAGGCCTATCGTCTACTGAGCAAATCGATTATCCACGTCGACATGCAGAACGTCGAGCTTGAGTTGCCTGAGATTCCTGTCGAGAAGGACGACAATGACCACGAGGAAGCCAAGTCTAAACCAGCTAGCGTGGCCAGAGAGGCGAGTCAGACCAAGGAAGCGTCAACTGAGGACCAATCAGCAAGCGGAGACGCATCGCTGTCCTTTGAGCGATACGCGACCATCCAGAAGGCGATCGCTCGATACATTCGTGAGACTGAGGAAGAGCGTCTTACTGCACGCCTCGCTCGTCGTGCCGCCAGAGCCAAGGAGGCAGCAGAGGGCAAGACGCAAGACGAGGAAGATGATGATGACGAAGATGATTCTGGTGTCGTGCAGGGTGAGGTGGTGACATGGTACCTGGCATCACAGGACATCACGTCGGAAGCGCAGCTCTCTCGCGAGAAGAAGCTCATCAGCAGTGTCATCGACAAGCTCGTGCGAGACAAAGTATTGTCGATTGTGGAGACGGAAGAGGACGAAGAAGAGGATCAGGATGAAGACGATAGTGCCATGAAGACGGAAGTGGTGGATGAGGACGAAGACATGGACAACGGGGACGATGATGACAATGACGAGGATTTCGGTGTACCAAGTCTGCGTCGTCGTCTCCAAAAGAAACGCAAGAAGAAGCTGTCAGCCGAACAACTCGAAGCCAAGCAACAGCAGCGCTATTTAACGCTTCATCCGAACTATGCACTAGATTAGAGAGGAACAAAACCAAAACTAAAGAGTTGAACGGCTAGGCTTCACTGATCTGCATCACGAGTTTGCCGCTCACTTGCTGGCCGCGTTGCAAGACCACGGCCTGCTGAAGCGCCTCGGTCTTGAAGCCCAGTGGCGAGTTCGAGTCGATAAGTGGGGTGATCGTGCCGTCGACCACGCGCTCGATGACTTCGCCGAGCAACGCGGTGGATGGGAAGGCACTGACCATCTTGAACTTGGGACTGGCGCGCCAGAACGCCTTCCACATGTTGACGAGACCCATCGAGATCATCTGCGTGGTCGCCTTGACATCACCGTCCGAGAGCAAGTCGCCGAGCAGCGTAGCGTAGGCACCGCTGGACTTGAGCGTCTTGTCCGCGTGTCGCCAGGCGTTCGCCTCACCGAGACAGTCGATCACAACATCCAACTCCTTGCCCTGGAGCACATCCCACCATTTGTCGTGCTTGTTGTCGTCCACAATAACAAGATCGAGAGGAAGAGTCGACGTGAGACGCTCTTCCGTCGTCGTACCAGCGATAAACACAGCACCGGCATGTTTGGCGAGTTGCACTATCATGCTTCCAACTGCAGACGACGCACCCAACACGATCACCTTGCTGTCCTTCTGGATGTTGACGTCCTTGATCGCCTGGAGCGCCATCACACCAGCGAGTGGGAGACTTACCGCACTCAGCGGACTCAATGTCGATGGAACCTTCGCAGCAAGACCAGATTCGACAACGACATGTTCAGCCATGCCGCCACCACCCACGGCATGTGGACGCACAGCAGCAATAATGCGGTCGCCAATCTGGAAAGTGTTAACCTTGGCACCGACAGCTTCGACTACACCGCAGACCTCAAGACCAGGCGTGTAAGGGAGCGTGGCGGTCTTGCCTGGCAACGAGAGCGCACCCGTCATGAGCTTGACGTCACCGGCATTCACACTGCACGTCAGAACGCGCACGAGCAGCTCATTGCCCGTGGGTACGAGGGTCGGTGGCTCTACATCGTCGGACAGAACGAGCACGTCTGGTTCGCTGCGGCAGTCGCCCTTCTTAAGCACACGGATCGCTCGCATCGCTTGGTGTCGTCGCGTAATGTGAGCTTCTCACCCAAGCGCTCACATGTCGCCATCTGACGTTCATTGGCTGAAAACAGATGTGGGTGCAGCCACTTTTTCTGACTCGAGCGATTTTGATTGGATGGAAATTAAACCCAGACAAAGAGTGTTAATTGGTGAAAAATGAGGCCTCCACACGTGAACGTTGAAGTGATTGGTCGAAAAGAAAACGCTACAAAGTGCCCTATGAGAAGTGGTCATGTCCACGCTTCAAGGAGACATGGCCAAGTGAAGTTGGTTGATGAGAGATGCACGTTTGGGTGCGACCCACACAGACAAATGCGTGCCCCTCTCCTTTCTTCGTCAACAGCAATCACGTTCCAGAAGCGTTCTGGAATTCGCTGATGAACGAAACCAGCGGGGCGTTTCACTTGCCCTACTTGGCTGGGAATAAGGTGTCTTGAGGATACCTTCGTTGCGTTGGCTCGGATATTTGCTTCCCTCGGTAGTTTACGCCGCGGGGAAAGGCGAGCACACGCTTGGAAGACGCGCACACTGGCGCGAGCTCCCGGGGTTTCGTGCGCGGATGCACTCCCCATCCCATGCGCCATGGCTGCTTGCCCACGGCGACTGGTTCCCAGCGCAAGCCGAGGGCAGCGTCAACATTAGGTACGCCGCGAAGGGAGGGAGGAGAGCACACCGCAAGGCATGATGGCAGTTAGACGGACATCATCCCCATCAGAGACAAACACAGCGGACGGCGGCCACAACGCGACAACGACTCACTTCACGCCTCCCTGTCTGTCTCTCGTACTGGCTCGTTTGCCCCAGCCCTCCCCTCTCGCTCTCCGTCAGGCAAGTCACTTGGCTGGGATGGAGGGTGGGGTGGTCGGTTCAGCGCCGGCTCGTAAAATTCGGGGAAAATATTGGCCCGGGCTTTTTTGCCTCAACAGAAGAGAGCGTTTCGTGGGTCAAAAAACCAGAACTCATCTGGTGCATTCCTGTGCGGCAACAAAGGAGCGAGGAAAGCTTACCGAGAAGAACAAATCTGGGACAGGAAACCTTACCACTTGCTGAACCTCTTACATTATTCAAGTCAGATGTCGGCGATCGCAGTTGTTTCATCGTGCTAGGGATGCGGCGAGTAAAAGTAAATTTCAACTGATCAGGAACCATACGGTTGATCACCCAGAGATAGACCGTAGGTAATGTAAAGTAAGAACTGGTAATTTTCGTCGGCACCTGATGCCCTGGGTCGAGAGCAATTGCGCTCCTCGACCTGTGGACGCCGATGCATTCCCGAAAAAGCCACCCAACCACCACGCCCAATATGTACGCAAGCCCAAGTCATCGCTACTCTCGACAGCAGCCCTACTATGGTGGCAGCAACGCCAGCTACTCACCTACCAAGTACGGCAGCAGCACCAGCGGGTCGTACGAAGGCCGTATGTCGCCTGTGCACGGCCGCCATCAGTACTACCAGTCGCCAATGAAGGCTCAGAGCTACCAGCGCAACTACGCCTCGTCCTCGTACGGCAACGATTACTATGCCTCGAACAACGGCCAGTATTACCACGCCGACGGCACCACCTATTACCACTCGAGCGGCTCTACGGCTTCGTCCTCATCGTCTCAGGAAGGTTACTTCGCTGATGACCTCGAAGACTACGATGAGTACCGATCAATGTTCAGTGTCAAGCCTGATGCCGACCCAGAGATGACCACTGTGCCTACTGTGCCAACGCCTCTTAGTTTGTCCAAGTATGAGCACGGCAAGACTCCATCTGGCAGAGTCTTGGTCACATCGGGCAACCAGACCGTCGAGTTCTTTTCGAGCACCGTCAATGCGCCAACTCGGTGCATGTTCGTCTCGAACTAAGACCTTGTCCGTCCGTCGTCTTGTGCGTGAAACGTGTAACCTACGAGAAGCCCCTCATCTGTACCAGCTTTCTCGACAATTGTGGTAGCAATAGCGAAGCGAGAACACAACTAGGATTTTGTAGAAGTACCAGCCGACATGAGAAGCAGCTCCTCGTCGGAAACTAGTATGATAGTCATCGCCTGACTAAGAATATGAAGCTGTCATATTGATCAGTTCACACTTGGATTTCGTCCTCTTGTTCGTCGCCAAACTCGCCTGGCTTGGTCGCCCTCTTGGGACTTGGTGTCTGAGTGCGCGTCGTGAGTGTCTGCGTCTCGAGGTCGTTGGCGTTGTCGATAGCTTTGATGAGATGACTGATCCAGCGATTCATCTCCACAATGGATGTGGCTGCGAAGTGGAGTGGCTTCTTGGTCTCGTGAGTTAGACGGAACTGATGAGGCCGGCGTTTTTGGCTCTTGACACGGATTGTATACCCACTGAGCTTGAATACGGCGGCCGGACGCTTTTTCTTCTCAATGTGATCACTCTCACTCAAGAACATGCCGAGCGAGCCTTTGCGGACGAGCAGTACGAAGAAGTACGCGTGCCAGTTCTTCCGAAAACCCGCACCATGGAGAAGCTCCAGTACGCCACAGTGAATTGTTGAGGATACAACAGAGGCGGGCGAAGGAAGACTGGACTGGCGTGTCATCACAGATGCAGCCTCATCAAGTAGCGATGGAGTAGGAGGGGAAACATCGGTTTCTTGTGCAGAACTGTTCAGGTCGTCCAGGAAAGAGAACGCATAGGTCGGCTTTCGCACGAGAGTTTCCGGCGGAGTTGCATTGTCATCTCGTTTCCCGTTAAGTGGGACTGTCCCAGTGCGTCGTTCTGAGCGCTGTTGCTCCATTTCCAGGACACAGGCATTACAGACGCGCTGAAGCTTCTCCGGGATTTCGGTGAAGGCGCGCAATGGGAGGGCTCGAGGGGAACACACGGCGCACACGATGTTGAGACAGCGTCGACACTACACATAAAGCTCAGCTGGTAGGAGGGGATGTAACATGGCATATGGCAGACTTAACTCACGTGATGACGTCGATTAAGTAGCGTGAAGGTCTCGTCGCAAATGTGGCAGCGATCAGTCTCATCGTCGGGAGTCCACGTTCGCTGTTCAAAGGAGAGGTCGAGTAAGTCAATGATTAAGTGTATGTCAACTCGACTAAAACAAACCAGCAGTGCCGCATCATCATTGAGCGGATGCATCCAGTCCGGGGCGAGCTCTGTGACGAGGCACACGAACTGTGTTTGGGCTTCCAATTGATTCATCTCTCCAAGGGCTTGCCATTGCTTCCTGCGCCGTCATTTGAGTCAGTTTGAAGCTCATGGCGAGCCACAGAGGAAGAGGACAACTTACATCTTGCTGTCTCCAACCATGCGGAAGCAGCAAGGTCTCCAGGTCTTTCCCACGAGAGCTGCATCATTGTTCTCTGCAGCAGCACTAGTATACGCCTTGGAGCCACGCGATGCCTCACACGAACCCACAAGAGCTTGTTGCTTGAGCGCCCAAAATCGATTATGCTGCGATTGGAAAGCCCAAAGCCGCGGCTCCAGCGACGTTGGGTCGCGATGCAATCTCGACAGCACAACTGAGACGAAATGGTCGGCCTGCTGAAAAATGTGGGGCACCTCGTTGAGGGATACACAAAGCCCACTGCGCTGCAGCTCCTCTTCCAAGACCTGTGTCGCCGTGAGAAACGACGCAGAGGCCTCTGTCGCGGTCATCACATCGCGCACGTCGTCGTCGTTCTCCGAATCCATGTCGAGCGCCTGCTGTCTCACCTCCATCTGCCCGTGTCCTCACTAAAGCACCAGCAGACGACGGCGACGGTTGAAGATCGCACTTTATCGATCTCCAGAGGTTTCACAACGCGACAATCGATCCAAATCGATATGATATTCATTATTGCAGTTATAGCAAAACCAGTGAAAATATGAATAGTGATGCTGTTTTTATCTGTTCGTCTACTGCAACAAGTGATTGTACAGACCGTGATGTGGGCCACATCTGACGATCCTGCCACGTCAGCTGTATCGTGCGGTGAGGAAGACGGGGAGCGGGGGAAAGGAAACGAGGGATCCTCATCCCTCCTCTCCTCCACGTCCCTCCCCTCCCTCCCCCCTTTGCGCTCGCTCCGATCTCACTCACTTGGAGATTTGCATCCCCTCGAAGAACAAGACTAGACAAGATGGCTGACGACGACGTTCAGGCTTTGGTTGTGGACAACGGCTCCGGCATGTGCAAGGCCGGTTTCGCCGGTGATGACGCTCCTCGCGCCGTCTTCCCTTCGATCGTGGGTCGCCCAAAGCACTTGGGTATCATGGTCGGCATGGACCAGAAGGATGCCTATGTCGGTGATGAAGCTCAGTCCAAGCGTGGTGTGCTCACCTTGAAGTACCCAATTGAGCACGGTATCGTCACGAACTGGGATGACATGGAGAAGATCTGGCACCACACCTTCTACAACGAGTTGCGTGTGGCTCCTGAGGAGCACCCAGTGCTCTTGACGGAGGCCCCTCTCAACCCAAAGGCCAACCGTGAGCGTATGACGCAGATCATGTTTGAGACCTTCAACGTGCCTGCCATGTACGTGAACATTCAGGCCGTGTTGTCGCTCTACGCTTCGGGTCGTACGACCGGTTGTGTGTTGGACTCGGGTGATGGTGTCTCGCACACTGTGCCAATTTACGAGGGTTACGCTCTTCCTCACGCCATTGTTCGTCTCGACTTGGCTGGCCGTGACTTGACGGACTACATGATGAAGATCTTGACCGAGCGTGGTTACTCGTTCACCACGACGGCCGAGCGCGAAATTGTGCGTGACATCAAGGAGAAGCTCACGTACGTCGCCCTCGACTACGACCAGGAGATGAAGACGGCCGCCGAGTCGTCGGGTCTCGAGAAGTCGTACGAGTTGCCTGATGGTAACGTCATCGTTATCGGTAACGAACGTTTCCGTACCCCTGAGGTCCTCTTCCAGCCATCGATGATTGGTAAGGAAGCTTCGGGTATCCACGACTGCACCTTCCAGACCATCATGAAGTGTGATGTCGATATCCGTAAGGACTTGTACTGCAACATCGTGTTGTCGGGTGGTACCACCATGTACCCAGGCATCGGTGAGCGTATGACCAAGGAGTTGACTGCCTTGGCCCCATCGACCATGAAGATCAAGGTCGTTGCTCCACCAGAGCGTAAGTACTCGGTCTGGATCGGTGGTTCGATCTTGTCGTCGCTCTCGACGTTCCAGCAGATGTGGATCTCGAAGGCTGAGTACGATGAGTCGGGACCTTCGATCGTGCACCGCAAGTGCTTCTAAGCTGTTGCCTAGATGCGTAATTGCTGTGATGTCTCGAGTGTGCCTTTGGTTACTCAGAACATAGAGCACGAGATAATCAGAAGTACACAACGTTGAGACTTTTTATTTGAATCCTCTTCCCTCTGTTCATGCTTATAATTGCATCAACTCGACAACGCACGTTCATAGAGCCGCAGCGGCAGACCTGACGGCAGAGCAACAAGACGAAGCAGACCTGATTCCGAGGCTGCGCAATCAATTTGATTCATTGGTATGGAGACTCGGAAACCCTCTCCAATGGAGTCTGAAGAGACATTTAATCGAGCGCTTTATAAAAAAGCGCGCCCTCTGGCATGACCTCATACAGACCTGGACGTACAGCATGTGAGCTGTACGTACTGAATGTCCTCGCTGCCGTGACGCGGACGGTGGAATATTTGCCAGGTGCTGTTGACGTCGACGTCACGGCGACCTGGCAACTCTCTCATCACCCACGACTCAAAAAGAGTGGGAGTCATGGCGATGTGTTGCGCTCTGATGCAAGCCGGATGGATGGCTCAGGGTCGGATCACGCCGACGACGGCCCACACACTCCTTACCGCCACACGCATTCAAGGTGGAGTGTGTCCGTTGCATGTGGCTCCCGTTCATCACGAGACGCGTTCTTGAACATGGCTTCTTCCATGGCCTCTCTGTGCCCGCAGCTTCGTTGACACGTCCGGGGATATCCAGAAGCCTGCCTGGACGCTGAGTGCCGCCCTAGACAGGCCACAGCTGGATGGGTACCCCAACTTCGATATTCCTTACTTTGGGGTCACGCCAGTCGTCCTACCTACGGTTCGAATAAGACTCTCTTGGTTAGGTAGACGAACTCGCGTTCGTTTGGGTGTTTCGTCGCGTCTGCGTAACTTCATTTGCGGCTATGCAAGCGCAAACAAGCCACTTGCCGCCACCAGCTGGCCTCTCCAGAGACTTGCCACCTTCTTTTCTTCTTTCTTTTCTTGCCTTTGTTTCTTCGTTACCTTCCTTTGTTTGGCTTGGTTGCTTGCGTCCCCCTCCCCTTTGCTTTCATTGTGCCATCATCATCCGGAGCGGAGCAGACGAGGCACGAAGGGGACGGAACGAAAGGACTGGGCTTTAGCTCTGCTCTTTGTCTTCATCACTCTCGTCCTTCTCAACTGTAGCGGAGGGGAGAGGAGCGGCTCCGCCGCGCCATGGATGACTCGCTCCTCCAGGTCAGCCAGCGCCTCGATGCTCTGGCGGCCGATGATGATCTCTCGTATCTCCATTTCTCCTTTGTGCACACGCCGCCGGTCGTGACGGCGCGCGAGAGCACCGGGCTGCCGCTCAGCCAGCGCGCCCGTCCGCCGCCGCCTGGCGCGCATCCAGCACGACGACGTCCACAGCGAAGACGAGACTTCTGGACGCGCTGCTTCGGCCTCAGCTGGTTCTACGTGCGCTTCGTGCTCGTCCTCGGCGTCGGGTGGTTCCTGCTCACGTTCTCGCTCTTCACGTCGACGTTGGCGATCTCGACTGCACCAGACAAGATCTTTGACGAAACAATTCAAGATCAAGACGAGCGATGGCAGGCCCAAGTCGCGCGAGAAATGGCTGCGATCGCGCTGGGCGCCGCGCTCGGGGCGGCGCTCTGCGGCTCACTCGCGGATTACTACGGTCGACGGCGCGTAGTCTTCCTGTCGCTGTTCTGGTGGATCGCGTTTCAGATCGCTTCGGCGTTCGCGTGGGATTGTATGGTGTTGCTGGTGTTTCGTGGACTGCAAGGCCTCGGCGTCGGCGGTCAGCTCCTGCTCTTCCTCATCCTACTCTTCGAGATCGCCGCCCATCGTCAGCGTGGCCGTGTCGTCATAATGGGGGTCACCTACTGTTCGCTCGGCATCATCGCCGGTGTCTACGCCACGGGGCCTCTTGTGGAAGCTCTTGGCTGGAAGACCTATCACAGCGGTCTCTTAGGCGGTGCGACGGGCGTGTACTGGCTCTGGTTGCTGCTCTGGCTTCGGGATTCTCCTCGGTTCCTCGCCGCTACTGGTCGAGTCGACGCAGCTCTCCACATGGTCGAGCAGATCGAACATGCTCACGGACTCAATCGCCACGCTCGCGTCACGATGCCATCCAGTCTCTTTGAGCCACCGACCCAGCGCCGACACACCCAGTCCAGTGCAGTCGGCTTGTCTACCACGTCGCAACGAGGAACGCGCTACTATCCTCGTGGCTCACTCGCTGATCTCTCGCCACGAGCGTCTTTGCCTCCGTCCTACAGACCTCGTCGGACCTCCACGGGTGCTCTTGCGCCTGGGATGGTCTCTATCTGGACCTCCTTCGGCAAGCGTTGGCGCCGTGTGCTTTGCTGTCGGCCATACGCATCGCGCGCGTATGCGCTGTCGGCGTTCAGCTTTGTGGTCGCACTGCAGCTCAGCATGACGCTCGGCTCGCTCTCACGCTTCACGGCTGCGGCGACCAAGCCCAAGATGTTTGTCTTGATCATCGGCATCGCGTCTTTCGTCGGCTGTGTGTTCAGCGCGACGATGATCGACCGTACTGGCCGGATCCCGATGCTCTCGGTCACCATGCTAGTGTGTTCGCTCGCGACGACTCTCGTGGCGATGCAACTGCACTTAAATATCGGCGGGGATACGTTCCTCGCGCTCTCAACTGGTCTCCTCTCGGTGGCCATGTCTGTGACTCTCACGACGGCAGCGGTGTGGACGCTTGAGCACTTTGGCGTGCTCATCCGCGCCACAGGCGTGGGGTTTACGCTGCTCTGGTGCTGTGTGGGCATCGCACTCGGGCAGTGGCTCGTGTGGTCTTCGTGGATCACACATTCCATCGTGGCATTCGTCCTCTGGGGCGTTGCTGCGGTCTTCTTGTTGCTGGCGTTGCTCGCGTGGATCTGTGGCACAGAGACCTGGCAACGAATAGACATTGATATCGTGGAAGACGTTCCGACTCGACGCGGTGACGGCCACGAGAGTGAGCACAAGGGATCGACGGCCACGGGCAAGAGTGGCGGTGGTGGTATGAACCATCACGCCATGGATAGTGACGACGACTGTCATATTGTGACTCCCGAGATCGAAGAATGCACGCACTCCGTCCCAGCCAGTGAAGCCACGACGTATGTTGGGTCGTCCATCTATTCGCAGGCCTCGACTTCGACACGAGGGCGTCGCACTTCAGCCGTGCGCTTCAGTCATGTCGCTCACCAGAGATCGTCGGGCCCGACGTCGTCGTGGACGGCCGTCTCTGGCGCGTACACAGGGACCTCCATGTCGTCATTTGGACCACGTTCAATCAGTCGTTCGCGTTCGCAACGTCGCTCGTCGTCGTCGATGCATCCGTCGCCGTATCAGCCAGGGCCAGCGGCACAGTCGTCGTTCCAGTACAACTGGCATCATCCACAGTACGAGTCAAGCAGTAGCAGCAGCACGAGCGACGGCTTTGAGTCGCCGTATGACAACCAGGCGTATCATCCACATTACCATCACCTCGAGCACGCTCACGTCGCAAGTGGCCAACGGCAATCGCGACGACGACGCGATTCGTCCGGTGCCACGGGATCAACTGCCTCTTCCGGATCGTCGTCTACTCCGGGTCACCGAATGCGACTACAGTCTGGCGGTTATGAAGGCTCAAGTATACCACTGGGCTCGCTCACAGCAAGACGCACACGCCTCGACTCGGCGTACGTCCGCGAGCGCCACAGTCGCAACAGCAGTCGAGACGTGGAGTCCAACGCCAGTGACGATGTGGATCCAGAGCGCGATATCCTCGAGATCGACATTGATCCGTTCGAGGGCTTCGACCCGTTGCGCTCGCCGCCTGGCGACGTGGCGCTGCTCGAGTGATAGACGAAAGGAAGAAAGAAAGAGTGTAGAGGGAGGTGTGGCATTATTATTTAGGAGAAATGGTTAAAGCAACAGCAAATGAAAGTCTTTCAATGGGAACTCGCCGTCTTCAGTCTTTCGATGGAAGAAAACGGCTCAAGATCGCGACGCTTCGTCACTTGGCTCACTCACGAAGACGCGAGATCGGCTCCTGATGGCGTCCTGTCACGTGTTGCTCGCGAGCATTCTGCTTCTGATTGGGACGATCGTTGCCCAGTCCACGCCGGAAGCGTCCGGCAATGGGTTTATCCGTGTCACTCTCGCAGATATTGGCGTCTATGATGTCGCTCTGGCCGAATCACTCGCTTCCAGTACACTCCAGAGCGTCTTCCCGTCGACAAGTGTTAAGGCGGTTGATCTACGTGAAGCCGCGACCGTAATGTCGATGACCTCGTCTTCTCCTGTTACAAGTGTGGAGCTGCTCTATCTGATCGGGTCGTTTTCTTCTACTACGTCGACTACTGCGTTGGCCCCGCTGGCCGTCGACTTGCCTGCACTTCAATCTCAAGTATCCGATGCTTTCGTCGCTGCTCAACTCGCTGTGGGGCAGGCAACACTCTCGATACCTCAGACAACCGAAGTGCTCTCTCTTGGTCCTTTTGCAGCGCTCGAACTCGTCCAGCCACCAGCTGATGCAGCGTTCTTGCGTGTGGACATGGTATATCGCAATCTTCTCTCACCCAGCAACGTCACGCAGAGTCTACTCTACCATACGCGTCGTGGCATCGCCCGATTCCTCAGTCTCGCGTCGCTTACCCAGGTCACGGCGTGTGGCCCGCCCGACACGCTGGCATCATCCGTGCTTCTCGTCCAGCAGTGCTTCTACGTCGGACTCCCAATATCGGTGTCTCCTTCGATGGACGAGCGTGAGCGTTTAGGGAATCTGCTGCTTTACGGCGATCCATCCCGCCCTGTGACTCAAGATGACGCACTGGGAACGACTCGTCTGGCCATGTTCCTCGACTTTGTCGTGATACCTTCGACGCCTCTCGTGGATCCGATGGTCGTGCTCACACTTCCTTACATCTTCAGTTCGCTGTCCTTCGAGTCGTTTCCAGTGGGAAATCCGCCGTTGCCACCCGCACCATCACCCCTGCCGTCTTCTTCTGTGATTCCTGCGACTTCTCCGGCGGATTTGCTAGCCCGGATGCGCAAGAAGCATCGGTTCGTCTTCTCCGACGTCTTGTCTCCTGTCGATTCGACTGCTACCCCTCCAACGTGTCCTAGCGATGCGTTTTGCACGTACGTGACGTGGAACAACACAGTCGACACGCCGTTCTGGGTCGAGAGCATCGAGTCTGTCGAGCGACTAGCGTGGAGTCTGTTCCCAGACACGTCATTTGGCATTGCAGCCTCTATCGAAGCCGCGGTGAGCTCGCCTTCACGGCTCTCTAGTCCGATTGTCGGCATAGGCGACGCCGCAACACCTCCATGGACGTTCTCGGCGCGCTCTGGGTCACTCCAGCGTCTGGATTTTGCCGTGACACTACGTAGTCTTGTCGACAATGCCACTCGACTGACAGTGGATGTCTCGACGGACATTCGATCGCCTAATGAAGCCGCGTCGACCGTGACGAGCATTGCACGGCGCGTGACCAAGGACAAGCAAGCACCAAGTGAGCCCATTTACACGACGTCCAGCAATCTCCAGGTGGCGTATGACGCGCATCTACGCAGTGCCAACGAGATCGCGCTCATCTTGGAGGTCCGGCCGTCGGGAATTACACAGAAAGATACGTCGCAGCCTTGTGCCCACTGTCAAAATGTCTATGAGTGGTGCCAGCAGCACACCGCGTGCGCTCTCGTGGCCGCGTGTGTCTTGCGCGACGGCCTCGAGGCCGCGCAGATCCCTGCCACACTGCTTCAGAGCACTTTGGTTCAAGACGTGGTCGATGTCTCTCCGATCTTCCGACGCTGCTTGCCCCCCGAGACAACTGTCGACATCGACGCACTGCTGCTCTTCACCAGCGCGGTGCGTTGTCAACTCCAGCGTCTCTGTGTCTTCCGTGCGCCTCAGGACTATGGTCTCGTGGGTATCGATGACCGTGTGCTGCTCTGGGAGCTGAGCGACGGTGTACTGATGCTCCAGCCTCACGCTTCTTCCTCCATCACTCGCTTGCCATCTGCTGCTCTCAACGAACCGCCGATCGCCGTGAGTGTGCGTCTGCCTCTATCAACGTCGTCTTCTAGTCAGACTCTGTGTGAGTTCTCGCTTTATGCCGAGACAACTACGACCGAGCTCGAAGATGTCTTTGCTCGTCAGTGTCGCCTGGGCAACTACATGGGACGCGTCTCCGTGCGTCGTCCGAGCGACACACAAGTCGAATTCCGCTTCCGCTACCTTGTGGGACCACTTCCGACGCTCTCAACCACACAAACCGATTTCGAAAGCGTCGTGACGGCACTTCCAACGCTGCGTCTTCGTCTCGAGATGCGAGATTTCGCGACCGCTTTACCAGTTCTACCTCCTTCACCACCCGAAGACATCTGTGCGAGCAAGTGTCGTCGATTGGCGCTGGATACATGTCTCCGCGACCTCGCGTGCGTTGCCTACACGGACTGCATCACGCGTTTCACACCGGACGGCTCGACAGTGAACACTGGCGATGCGATCATGAACTTTTTCGGTCGAAACAACATCGGGGACTCTCTCTCGCTTGCCTCCGCGATCCAGAGCTGCAATCCGCAGGAGAATGTGAACGACCCAGCATGGCGAGCGCTTGTGAGTGCTAGTGCGTGCTATGCCAAGAACGCCTGTCCGCTGTCGCTCAATTTACTGTTCCCAGACGCCCTAACGACGGCGACATGGCGGCTCTCGCCCTCTAGCGCGCAACAACGACTGATTTACCAGCAACCGAGCACCGACACACCAATCCCAGCGCAGATCCCACTGCAACTCGTGTTCCAGGGTGCTGTTCTGGGTGCGTCCTCGTGTGCTTTCAGCGATCCATTGGCCTTTCAAGACGCTTTGCGTCGTTTGCTTCAGTATGACGATGTGGTGGTGCGACTAGAAGACGATTCACTGACTCCCAGTGGACTCAAGATCACGCAGTGGACGATCGAGTACACGCACTGGCTCGGTTTGCTACCGCGTTTCATTGACGACGCATTAGCACCGACGTGGACGCTTGTGGCAATGCCCTCGGCCACACCTGCGGACGCGGTGCTTGAGATGACAGGGACAATGACCAAGGCAACCTCTACGCAGAACGAGACGCTGACAACGTAGGTAGCACTGGATTAATCACGTTAATCAATCAACATCTCCTACTATTCCTTCTGTCGATGGGTTTGTGCGTACTCTGCGACGGCGCGAACAGACCAGACACGAGGCTTGTGATCTGGCGTTTCTTCGTAGAAGGCCAAGTGACCGCCTCGTTCCGTCGTCACGAGAATCACTTGTGGGTTCTGCATTGCCTCGTCAGTGGGAATCGCCGACTTGGTACTGATCGGGTCGTCAGTGGCATTGAGGCAGAGCAATGGCAAGCGCACGTCCACCAGGTAATGAGCCGACGAGGCGTCGTGGTAGTATGCCTGCGGGTCCGCATACCCAAAGAGGCGACAAGTGACGTGGCTATCGTAGTCGCCGATGGAGTCTGCTGCTCGTGCTGCGTCGTGGTCGAGCTCTGGATGGTCCTGGAAGATCTCGTTTGCGTTACTCAGCTCGAAGAAGAGGCGTTTGGAGTTGTGACCGAGCGCTTTGTTGTACGTGAGCCGCCGAAACAGAGTTGACGTGACTTTGCGCGAGCATTCTGCGAGGTCCACGGGTTTCCGACCGACACAGCGGCTGTGAGCAGTCGATGCGGTGCTGTGGGCTGGTGAGTCTCCTCGCCTAAGTACTTGACGAGGATGTTACCGCCCATGGAGAAGCCCACAGCGACGAAAGCGTCTCCATCCGCGTGGAATCGGTAGGTTGTTTCGAGGTACTGAATGACGAAACGCAGGTCATCCGTGTACGCGGCACAGTAGAACTGCGGCGTCTTGACGGGCGTGTCGGCACAGCCGCGTGCATTCATCACGACGACCTGCTAGCCGAGTTCTTTGACCATGTGGTGCACTTGGCAACGCACGTAAAAGTCTCCACTGCCTCCGGTGAGTCCTGGGATGACGAGCATTGTGCGGCGAGTGCAGTCGAGCTCGGAGACGCGTGGGATTGAGCGGTTCGGTCGGGGCGGCAACGCCCAGTCGAGGGAGAGGATGCCACCGTTGGGCATGTCGAGCGTCTGGCGCTCGTACTTGACGACAGGGTCGCGTCGTGCTTCATCACGAGTGAGTTGAAGCGTTTGGAGATGACTAAAAGACGAGTGTGGTTTGTTAATGAGTCCTCGTCTTCAATACAAGGCGATGTTGAGAGACGTACCCGTTAAAGAGATGCAGTGGCGGGTGGTACTTGTGTTGTGCTGACAGGGAGAAAAAGAAGAAGAAGAAGCGTCAAAGACGGCGAGAATGACATGTCAACTCATTCACACAACGTACTCAGCGTAGGACACTGCTCCAACACACGCGCGTTCTCCAGTGTGAGCTGGCAATAGAGCTTTGGCAGCTCCGCCGCGACACGTTGGTGTACTTGAAGCACCCAGTTGCGCACAAACGCTCGCCAGGCGCGCGAGAGCACCACGAGACAGAGCAGAAGACGCACACGTGCTCGGTGGACGCGATACACTCGTCCCAAGGACGCAGGCAGACGCAGCCACCGCAACAGAGTCGAGGTTAGCATCGCAAGCGGCGACTTTTGGAATGAATCTTTCGGTGGGGACGCTGACGTTCGGTGGTCGCATCGTGCGTACCAGCGTTTTGGTACTGGCCAGGTCGGTTATCAGGTCTAATAGGTCAACACACTAGGTTTGCTTCGGGCTGATGTGTCCTCTATTCACACTACCGAGGGCTGGTGAGCTCGCACGCTCTCGGCAAACTCGGCGATGGCACCCACCGACCACACACGAACGTCGGACGACGACGTCGAGGCCGAGGTCGCGCTTTCGTCGGTCTCGCCTTCAAAGAAACCCAGGTGGCCACCCGACTTGGTAACACAGAGGATCACGTGCGGGTTTGTAGCGGCAGCTGCGTAAGGAATCGTCTGCGCGACGCAAATCGGGTCGTCTTTGGCACTGAGACAGAGCAATGGCACGCGGACTCGACCGATGTACTGGTTTGAGGACGCGTCCGAGTAATAGTGCTGGACGTCGCGGTACTTGAACGTGATGCACGTGAGTCGCTCGTCGAATTCGGCCACGCTCTTGGCATTTCGCAGTGCTTTGAGGTCGATCACTGAGTCGCCCTTGAAGACCTGGTGCGCGTTGCTCTACGGAGACAAACAGAGAAATCGTCAGACTATGAAACAGAGAGCAATCGTGGTCAGAGACGCGTACTCGATGGAAGAAGAGCTTGAGCAGGTTGGTGGTGAGCACCGTGTAGTACGTGTTGCGATAGAGTGCCGTGCTGGCGATGTGACGCGAGCTTTCCTCAATGTCGTACGGGTTGCCAACCGAAACAGCGGCACTGACGAGCGACTTGGCATGCTCGCCTTCCTCCCCGAGGAACTTGACCATCACATTGGAGCCCATGGAGAAGCCCACAAGCACCAGGGCGTCCGACTGGAAGGCGTACTTGGTGTGCAAATGGCTCAGGACGAAGCGAAGATCGTCCGTCGCGGCGATACTGAAGAGTCTCGGCGTCTTGATCGGCGTGTCGCCACATCCACGGGCGTTGAGGACGACGGCTTGCCATCCGTGTTCACGTACCATGCGGTGCACGAGGCAGCGGACATAGTATTCATGACTGCCGCCTGTGAGACCTGGAAGAATGAGCATCGTGCGACGCGTTGGGTCGAGATCTGAGACGCGAGGCACTGTGCAGTCAGGACGAGGCGGCAGAGCCCAGTCGAGCGAGAGGATGCCGCCATCGGGCATATCAAGCGTCTGACGCTCGTATTTCACGATAGGATCGACCCAGGCCTCGGCTTGGGCGAGATAGAGCGTCTGCAAGTGACTGGGACGAGAGAAACGAGTCAGACAATCGTACAAAGGAGGACGCATCCACGCTACTCACCCGTTGAAGAGGTACCAGGGCGCATAGTACTTGTGTTTGACTACAAAACGCACCACAAATGTCAGAATACCCTTTACTGACCTAGTAATATCGTAATATCGTATACAACGCACTGATGGAGGCACAGCGAGCGAGAAGCGTCTGGTTCTCGATCGTCGGCTGATACTGGAGCTCTGGTGTCTGCGCCGTCAGTCGGTAGTGCAGACGCAGCGCCCATCGGACCACCAGCGGCCGCCACGCGCGATGTAGGAGCAACAGCAGCACTGCTAGTCGCAGACGCGAGCCATGCACGCGGTAGAAGGCGCGCAGGGCGTCGAGAAGTAGTGTCGTGACGCTCTTCATGGTGGTCCGTTAGGTGATTGTTGAGCAATCATTTACCACTTTCCATAATATACGATAATTGTATTATCGTATTTGAGAAGAGGTCATTGGTCCACAATACCAATATATAACCTAATCCAATAGGTACACCATAATTATTGTCCCATTCACAATCCGTGGACGCGACTCGTCTCTGCGGCGTCTTGAAGTGAGCCAAGTGGGTGAACCACCTTGGGTGCATGGATCTTGACTGGTTCCTGAGCTTTGGGCATCGTAGGGTGCGCACATCCCGATGATCTACTCCACGAGCTCTTGTTTGTGCTTTGAAAGTGGGTGCGCGTCCGGACTTGTCTCAATGGCTGAGACCGTCCTAGGACAGCTCTTCATTCTCGCTTTTGCTTCCTTCTTCGCAAGTCATGTGGCGTCATCTCGTTCTTCTCGTCGGCGTGCTCGTCTCCTCCTCGCTCGGTGCTACCGAAGCCACCGATGCTGCCAACGTCACGCGTCACTTGCAACGTGGTACGTTGCCTGGTCCTGACAAGGCCCAAGCCAAGGCCGCCAACTTTGACATGTTCACGCTCTCGGCCTACTACTGGCCTGGTCACTGCGCGACGAGCCAGAGCATTCCAAAATGCGTGACCATGCCACCGCAGTGGAAGTCGGGTCTCGTCGTCCATGGCTTGTGGCCTGGGTACTCGGACGCGTTCAAGAGGGCGAATGGCCTTCCAGCGACGGCCCAGGGTCCTGACGGTGGCAACATCAAGTGCTTCGGTACGCCTTACGACAAGAAGCTTGCACCGCAGCCGCCAGCGGATGAGCTGGTGTTCCCTGGCATTGGTGTGTCCAACAAGAGTCCAGATTTCCACCTGTACCAGTGGAACAAGCATGGCATCTGTGCGCAGATGGACCAGAAGACGTACTGGGCGACGGCTGTGTCGCTGGGCAAGGCGGCCAGTGCCAAGTTCGTTGTTCCAAAGACCGGATCGATCTCAGCCGCTGACTTGCAGAAGATGATCGGCTCTTTGGCCCAGCCAACGTGTTTCCGCAACAACAAGGGCCAGACGGTCTTGTGGTTCGTCAACTACTGCTACAAGCGCGCTCAGGGAGTCGGTGGGGCCACTGCTTGCCCTGGTGTGAGCAACTGCGCTGGCACCATTACGTTGAATGTCTAGAGTACAGAGGAAGTCATAGGCGATTTAGCTCTCCTTAGATCTTAATCTGAACTAGCGCCTCTCATCCTTTTCCTGATCCAGTTCATTGTTCGATACAAGTCGTGACCCTAGGACACCGCTTGGGCTTACCCACTTCCTGCGTTCGTCGTAAGCAGTAGCTTCGTGACCGGCATTCGTAAGGAATTGCGTGAGTGCTGGTCAAAGAGATGAAAGATATGCCAAAGGCACAGTTCTAATTGATTTGCACTCGCATTACTGCTCTCCATCACCGGCGACGACTCTTTTGGTGCGGTCCTCCGCCAGGATACTTCCATGGCACTCGGTAGTCAGGTATGATGGACACGATCTCCATGTGCTTCTTCTTCTTGGCATCGTCAATCGCCTTATAAGTGTAGCCTTCCGTTCGATTCTCGAAAAGAAACTTGACCACGTCGACATGTCCATTGGCTGCTGCCTGGTCAATAGTGTCCTCAGTGCAGCCTTCCGAGCGGTGCTCGTGCAAGTACCGCACGATGGAGAGATAGCTCTTCCTCGACCTGCTGACTCTGCAATACGAGGCGCGCAGTGGTGATCGGGCCGGTTGTGTGCGCTGATGACATCTCTTTGCAAAATGACACTCGGGATGAGATCACGCGTTCGAATATCAGATACGAAATCCCTTTAAAGCAAATTTCTGAATGGGTTGATCCAACCCAGAGGGCACTGGGAGAGATGATAACTCATATATCATCCGACAGCCCACGCCGAGACACCGACGACACTGACGGTCTCAGTTGCCAAGTGCCCTCGTGAGGACGGAGAATGGCGACGGCACCGCTCACGGCCGCGCAGCTCGTGCTTCGTAGTCGGCATATCAACGAAGTCGCAGTGGCCAGGCTCATCGCCGCGTTCGGACTCTCACCGCCCTCGTGGCACGACGTCGTCTACCCACATCAGTCCGACGCTGACGCTTTACGTGCTGCCCGCTGGGTCCACGCACGTCATCCAGAGCAGATCGTCGATCAATGGGGCCGCCCAGACACGTACATCGCGGACATGGCTGCTCGCAACGGCTTCCTCTCGGTTCTCCGCTTTCTACACGAAAGTCGGACGGAGGGCTGTTCCTCACGCGCGATGGACAAAGCGGCAAAATACGGTCACTTGGAGATCGTGCGGTTCCTCCACGAGAATTACCGCGAAGGCTGTTCTAGCTATGCCATCGATGAAGCCTCTGCCAATGGCCATCTCGAGATCGTCCGCTATCTCGTAGAGCAGGTGCACGCGCCGTTTGGTTGCCATGCACTTGAATGGGCGGCCTCGCTAGGTCATTTGGATGTGTTACACTACTTCCACTCGCATGTACCGGCTGTCAACAACATGTGGACATGCAAATGCTGCGTGCTTTGGCCGATTACACGTCGTCAAGTGGCTGTTGCAGCATCGCACTGAAGGAGATCCGACGGAAGCCGTCGAGTCAGCTGAACAAGGCCGACATCTAGAGATTGTGATGTATTTACTGAAGAACACGGACGCCGAGGTCACAAGTACCATAATGGACTGTGCAGCAAGCAAAGGAGATCTCGACTTGGTGCAATACTTGCACGAAGAACGCAATGCCAGTTGCTCCACGCAGGCCGTGGACGACGCGGCGAGTGGCGGCCACATTGATGTCGTGCGGTATCTGCATGAAAATCGCCTAGAAGGTTGTACAACCGACGCCTTGGACGAAGCAGCATCAAACAACCACTTACAAGTCGTGCGGTACCTTAGCGAGCATCGTACAGAAGGCTGCACGACCAATGCCATGGACGAAGCTTCGGCACGTGGTTACCTCGACGTTGTGAAATATCTGCACGAGCACCGCACCGAAGGCTGTACGCCCAAGTCCATGGACGAAGCTGCAGCAAACAACCACATGGATGTTGTGCGGTATTTACACGAAAATCGCCCAGAAGGCTGCACTACACACGCCATGGACCAAGCTGCTGCGCAAGGTCATCTCGAGGTCATGCGTTTCCTCCACGAGAACCGATCAGAAGGCTGTACGACCAATGCCATGGACCAAGCAGCGGTGAATAACCACTGGGATGTTGTCAAGTATCTCCATGAGCATCGAACAGAAGGATGTACGACTATGACGATGGATTCCACATACAAAGACGTCGAAATGCTGCGATTCCTTCACGAAAATCGGACTGAAGGCTGCAGTGAGGGGCTTCTCCAGAATATTATCAGCTGTAATCAACTCATGACGCTCGAATACGTGCACAAACACAAGGTGGCGGAGATTCCGACGACTGCCTTGACGATCGCGGCGCACTATGGCAGTCGAGACGTGTTGGCGTATCTGTACGAGCAGTGCTTGGTGGATGCGATCGCAGAAAAGCCTCAGCTCGTTCTGGACGCTATCGAACGCGCTGCTAGCTGTCGACACGTGTGTATTCTCGAGTACTTCGACGCCAAAAAGAGCGATCCGAGCCAAGTATATGTGACCAAGGCCATGGATAAGTCCGCTGCCGAAGGAAAGTTACATATTCTCAAGTATCTTCACTTTCACAGCCACGCAGGGTGTACAACAGAAGCAATGGGCAGGGCTGCGGCAAGTGGACACTTGGAAGTGGTGCGTTTCTTGCATTTGTACCGCTCTGAAGGCTGCACAGCAAGCGCTGTCGATCAGGCAGTCATCAATGGCCATTTAGAAGTTGCGAAGTTCCTGATCAAGCATCGCTCCGAGGGTTACAGCTACAAGGCGGTTGATACGGCCAAGAAAAACAAGTATGAGGACATTGTGGCGTTGTTGCCGGACTATCGCGTGCCGTGGAAGTATCGAGGCGGCAACCCAGGCCAGACGGACTCGTCAACGGGCTTAAAGCGGAGACACAGAAGAAGCCGAAGGAGCTATGGCCTTGTTTGGATAGCGTCGCAAAGGCTAAGCGACGATCAAACCCCCAAACTTCCGCATCGAGAGCATTCGAGTTATTCCACACTTCGTTAATTATTGACTATATCATATTCACCTCGCTATCCAAACAGCAGCATCCTCACTTGGTCAGCATCTGGTGTGTTGCCACTAGAAGAAAGCGCTCGCTCGTTCTTGCAAGTACTTATGTGCGGTTGCCCGGTCCATGGCGTTAGTCGTATAGCCTTCCAATCGATTCTCGTGGAGGAAGCGAACAACGTCGAGGTGGCGTTGCGCTGCGGCTTAATTTATGGCGTCGGGCGTGCATTCTTCTGTGAGGTGCTCGTGAAGATACCGAGCAACGTCGACCTGGCCGTGGTTCGCTGATTCTATCAAGTCGTCTGATGTGCAGCGAATCCCTCGGACCTCGTGCAGATAGCGCGCCAACGCGAGGTCACCTTCACGCGCGGCGACATCCATCGAGCGACTGGGGCACTCGACATCCGAGTTCATCAATAGATACTGGAACACTTGGGTATGACCCATGTTTAGGGCGGTTTGCACAGCCTCGAACGTAATAACACCAAGTTGATGCTCCAGTAACCACTGGAGGATGTCCAAATGGTTATACCGTGCGGCTCGGACCACCACCTTGTGTGTCCACTTGTCTCTTAAGCTTGGTACGTGCTCGAGAAAATACTGGAGCACGTGAAGATGGCCATACGTCGCGGCCGCACTCAGCACGCTCTTTGTGAACGGCGCGTTGACTCGCTCGATGAGATAGCGCGCCATTTCGAGATTGCCATGGCGGGCAGCTTCTTTAACGGCTCCGGCTGAACAGCTATCCTTCCGATGCTCGTGGAGGAAGCGGACAACAGCAAACTGGTCATAACGCGCAGCCATCTCCATGATGTACCCATCTGGTTCTGGATGCCACTCGTGGAACCATCGAACAGCGCGAAGAGCAGAAGCTTCAGGCTGATTGACGAACGCGCGGAATAGGTTGGGCGGCGGGAACGCAAACCTCGCAACGAGATGGATGATGGCGTCCTCGTGGATGCGCTGGCTGTGGAGCACGAGCTGTGCGCTTGCAATGAGCGGCGACATCGCTCGATCTTTGAGTGGGTTTCTCAAGTGAGACCTTGTGTGGGGACACTGGCCGGGTTAAGGCCGCCCTGTGTACACTGATAAATCATCCGACACATGGGCTGACACACGTGGACGGTCTTTGTCTTGGACTGCCACGTCAAGACACCTGACAGTCCGACACGTGCCCCATGATCTCGTCGGACTAACCATCCTTTCCTCGAAAGAAACTAGACATACGTCGACGCCGCGTGGTAGTGGGCGTAGCGGATGGAGGCGTAGTGTATTATTCATCGACTGTATCGCGTTCGTCTCGCTATCCGAAAAGCGTACACACCTCGTCCGATTCTTGCAATTTAAGACGCTCGAGACGCGCCCGCTGCCGCAAAACCTGTCCTGGATTACCTCCTGGATACTTCCATGGCACACGATAGTCCGGCAACAGAGCTCGAATCTCCGAGTTTTTCCGTTTGGCAGCATCAACCGCCTTGTAGCTATAGCCCTCGGATCGATGCTCGATCAGGAACTTGGCCACGTCCAAGCGTCGGTCGTGCAGCCTTCAGAGCGATACAAATGCAGAAAGCGCACTGTCTCCAGGTGTCCATTCGCTGCAGCCATGTCCATTGCGTCTATTGTGCATCCACAGTGGCCGTGAAAGTGAAGATACTTGAGAGACGGAAGTATTCCCTTCGCAGCAGCCTTGTCCATTGCCTTAATCGTGTATACTTGGTTAGGGTCACTCTTCTTGGGCATCAAAGTACTCGAGAATGTGCACGTGACCGCTTACGGCGGCTCTCTCGATGGCCCCTTTTACGATCCCACGTCGTTCTGCGATCACATCGACGAAACACGTCTCGCAGAGGTACGCCAACACATCCAAGCTACCATGTCCGGCGGCTCTTGCGATTGAAGCTACAGGAATGTCCGTCACCTTGTGGCTGTAAACATATTTGAGCCACGAAAGTTGGTTCTCGCAAATGATACGCTGAAGCATCAGGTCTGTACAGCCTTCGTGTCGATTCTCGTGAAGAAATCGCAGTAATTCCAAGTCGCTGTGCGCTGAATCCATTGCCGCCGTCGTGCATCCCTCGCTTCGATGTTCATGCAGATACTTGACAACTTGTAGATGGTGGTTTGCCGCCGCGTAGACCATCGCATTGGTCGTACACCCTTCAGACCGATGCTCATGGAGAAAGCGAATGATTTCAAGATGACCACACCGAGAGGCTTCGTCCATAGCTCTGGTCGTACATCCTTCCGTGCCATGTTCATGAAGAAACTTGACAACCTCCAGATGACCCCGTCCTGCGGCTTCATTCATGGCGCGGACAGAGCATCTCCCATACCCACACTCATGGAGAAAGCGAAAGACGGCAAGGTGGTTGTTCGCGGCTGCAACGTCTAGCACCGGTGCTCGAACATAGGGACAGATTGTATCACAGCCATCACCATGATCGTAGCACGATTCTAAAGGAGGCTCGCAAAAGTCTTCCGGAAGATGCTCGTGTAGAAATTGAACGACGTCCGAGCTCTGCTGCTACATCTAGTGCAGAACTTATGTCATCGGCCAAGCAGCTAATGCCACGGACGTTGCACAGATAGTGCACCAAGCTGAGGTCTCCTCCACTTGCAGCAACGTATAGTGTCCGTGGTTGACAAAATATGCTTGATCATGTCGGTATGTCGACGGTATTCAGCACTCGAAAGAGCATAGGACGGGTTCTCCACGAGTCGATGCTCCAAAAGTCACTTGACAACGTCCACTTGGCCCTCTTTTACGGCACAATTGATCACCTCCGATGTCCACATACCGCTTGCGCTCGCCATTTGGTCGTGAAAGTACTGGAGGATGTGGATAAGGCCGTATGACGCTGCCGACCGGAGTGCATAATTTGTGTATGGCGCCATGACATGGTCCAGGAGATAGCGCACCATCTCGAGATTTCCTCTTCTGGCCGCTCCATCAACAGCGTCGGGTGCCCATTTTTCCGTACGATGCTCGTGGAGGAATCGTACTACAGAGAAGAACCGTTCCACCGCCGCCATGTCCATCATGTAAATCGCTAATTGATCCCATTCGTCCTTTGTACGACACGCGTAGATCCATTGGATCGCTCGCAGAGCATACGCTTCGGTCTGATCCTTGATGACACGAAACCAGGTGGGCGGCGGAAACGCGAACCTCCCGACGAGATGCGTGATGGCGTCTTCACTAATATGCTGGCTACGGAGCACGAGCTGCGCGCTCACAATTAGCGGCGGCATCTTTGCTCTGGAGGAGGATTTGTCAAGTGAGACCTCGAGGAACCAGTGACCCGGCCAGACCCTGCGAATATTGATAAATCATCCGACACGGATCATTCCTCCGCCTTGGATGAGAGAGCTGTGCAAGTGTCCTGGGTTCACAACCACTGGTATTGAGTAGGGACCTTCTCAAAGAGTTTTTCATTGCCCTGGCTTCCCGCCTGGATATTTCCACGGCACACTGTAGTCCGGAAGCAATGCCAAAATGCCCATGTACTTGTTCTTCCTGGCCGCTTGGATCGCTTTCGGACTGTGACCTTCTGTTCGATGATCGAGCAGGAACTTGACCACACTCACATGGCCATTCGCGGCCGCCTGGTCGATGGCGTCGACAGTGCAACCTTCCGAGCGATGCTCGTGGAGATACCGCACAACGTCGAGATGACCATTCGCTGCCGCCTTGTCCATCGCTTTGGTCGTGCAGCCTTCTGATCTGTACTCACTCAAGAAGCGAACGATGTACCAGCTGCCTCTAGCCGCCGCCAAGTCCATCGCAGCTGTCGTACAGCCCTCGTGGCCGTGGAAATGCAAGTACTTGACGACTTTGTAGTGTCCTTGAGCCGCTGCGTGGTCCATGGCTTTGGTGGCGTACACGTGACTGGGATCAGGCTTCTTCGAGTCAAAATATTCGAGAACATGCACGTGGCCTTCGAATGCTGCTTTCTCAATGGCATAGCGAACAAGCTGAGGCTTCGCAGCAATAACATCTACAAGACAATGCTCGACCAGATACGTCACCAGGTCGCGGAATCCCAACTTGGCCGCCTCATTGAGCATCCATGGCGGAAATTCCATCACTCGGTGCTCGTAAAGGTATCGAATCATGTCCAGATCACCCGTTTGGAGGATATTCACGAGTGCAGACTTGACTTTCTCTCCTTCATGGAGCTCGCACACAAATCGCTTGACATCTGAACGTCTACGAGTCACGGTAATGTCTATCATGGGTGTTTCACAGCCTTCGGTGCGATTCTCATGGAGAAACTGCACGACATTCAAGTGTCTGTTTGCCGCCGCTTTGCACAGAGCGTTAATCGAACAGCCTTCGCTTCGATGCTCGCGTAGATACCGCACCATCTCCAAGTCCCCATTCTCCGCCGCCACGTCCAACGCTGTCCTCGTGCAGCCTTCGCTTCGGTGCTCGTTCAGATAGCGCACCACAGCAAAGTGATCCTGACGACTAACTGCCATGGGGCCGTTTGGAAAGCGCAGACGAGTGTAGTGCGAGTTGTCCGGGTACTTGCCCTTGACTGCGTTGTCCATCGCGTCCGTCGTACAGCCTTCAGCTCGATGCTCATGGAGATAGCGGACGATGTCGATGTATCCTTCCGCCGCTGCTTCATCCATCGCGTCCGACGTGCAGCCTTCTGTACGATGCTCGAGAAGAAAGCGAACAACGTCGAGTGCGCCGTTCGCCGCCGCTGCGTCCATCGCGACAGTCGTGCATTCGGTTCTCGGGTCTTCGTGCAGCAAACGGACCATCTCAACGTCTCCATAGCCAGCCACGCGGTCCAGCAAGTGCCTTGGGTACTCCATGTCAGTGTGCTGGAGGACAAACTTGACCGTGTTGACGTTCCCACATTCCACCGCCCTCTCGAGATCCTCAGACGAACAACGCTCGGGCCGATGCTCGTAATACCACTGGACGATATCCAGATGGCCGTAGACGACAGCATTCCCAATCACACGCGCACTCCACATCGGATTCGCATGGGGGACATGCAGATGGAAGTACTTGAGCACCTCGAACGTCGCCCAATGTAACGCCACGTCATAAAACACAACTTGGACTTCTTCGATAAGATACCGCACGACGTCCAGGTGGCCGAACATCGCCGCGTCATTGACGGCGTCCGGCATGCAGCCTTCGTGGCGATGCTCGTGCAGGAAGCACACGACATCCAAGTGGCCGTACTTGGCCGCCTTGTCCATCGCTCTGAACGAACAGCCTTCGCTTCGGTGCTCATGTAAAAAGCGCACGACGGAGAGAAACCCGTTCCGCGCCGCTCGGTCCATCACTCGATAGGAAGGCACGCCGAGACCGAACTCGTCCGCGTGCGCATGAAGCCATTGGATGTCGCGCAAGGTCTCCGCTTCGACGGGGTCTTCGGCATGGAGGAGGTCGTTCCACGACGGATACTTTGGACGAGGCAGGAGGAAGGACGCGACGCTGAGTGCCAGCGCTTCTTCCTGGACGTCTTGGGTCTGCAGTACGCGCCGCGCGATGACGACCGCAATTGCCATCGTGTCAAACTGCGCACTAATGAGTACTTGGCTGACCACCAAAACATAGGATCCAATCACGAACAACAGGGTATCATGTTTATCTAGGCGATGGGTACACACTCGGTTGATCATCAGTTGTCCTGGCTTGCCATTCTCACGGTTCACGCTGTTCCGGAAGCAACACCACAATCTCCTCATGCTCGTTCTTCTTGGCGGCGGTGATGGCATTGCTGGTGTAGCCTTCCGTTCGATTCTCCAGGAGGAACTGGACCACATCAGTATGTCCATTGGCTGCGGCCTGGTCAATGGCGGTGGTCGTACAGCCTTCGGAGCGATACTCGTGCAGAAACCGCACCACCATCAAGTGGCCATTGGCCGCCGCCTTGTCCATGGCGCTCGTCGTGCACCCAGCGTGACCATGGAAGTGTAGATATTTGAGAATGTCCAAGTTCCCTTCTTCTGCGACCTTGTCCATTGCCTTGGTCGTGTATACTTGAGCCGGATCGGTCTTTTTCGCATCGAAATACTCGAGAATGGCTTCGTGGCCATTCATCGCCGCGGTTTCGATGGCAGTGAGCACGATCTTGGGCTTCTCCGCGACCTCAGTCGACAAACACTGCTCGTAGAGATACGCTAGCACGTCTTGACTGCCATATTCGGCCGCGAGAATCAAAGCGGACGAGTGAATCTGCGCCACCTTGTGCTCGTGCACGTACTGGAGAGTAGAGAGTTCATCCGACGGGATGATGTTCCCAACCAACGCTTCAGTGCAGCCTTCTTTGCGATTCTCGTGAAGAAATCGCAGCATGTCCAAGTCATCGTACGCTGCATCCATCGCCGCCGTCGTGCAGCCCTCAGTTCGATGCTCGTGGAGATATTTGACGACGTCCAAGTGGTGATTCTCCGCTGCCTTGGCCATGGCATTGGTTGTACATCCTTCCGATCGGTTTTCGTGGAGGAAGCGGACGACGTCGAGATGACCTTGAGCAGCAGCTTCGTCCATGGCGTACGTGGTGGCTTTGTATCCGTTCTCGTGAAGGTACTGCACGACATCCAAGTAGTTGTTCGCGGCGGCCATGTCGATTGCGCTGGTCGTGCAGCCTTCGTCTTGAGCATCACACCCAACGCCATGGGAGAGACACTGCACCAAAGGCCCTGTGGATGCTTCACTGCGGTTTTCGTGCAGATAGCGTACGATATCGAGATGTCCACTCATCGCCGCGCTGTTCAGGGCATCGATCGTACACTGGACACCTCGCTTTTCGTGCAAGTAACGCACAAACTCCAGATCCTCAGCCTTCGCAGCCGTCTCTATCGCGTTGTTGCCACACTCGACGTCCGTGTTCATCAGGAGATACTTGAGCACATCGACCTGTCCGCCGCTGACAGCAGATTCGACGGCTTCTGACGGACTTCCGTCACTGCGATGCTGCAAAAGCCACTCGACGACAGACACCTGACCAAAGTACGCAGCATTGGTCAACACTGTGCTAGTCCACTTGTCACCGACTGACGGGACGTGCTCGTGGAAATACTGAAGCACGTCCAAATGACCCCGTGACGCCGCCCACTCGACGGCGTACTGCGAGTACGGCGCATTGACTTGCTCGACGAGATAGCGCACGATCTCTAGATGTCCATTCGAAGAAGCTTCGTCGATAGCTTCGTACGTGCAGCCTTCGGTGCGGTTTTTATGGAGGAACTTGACGATCTCCAAATGTCCGTACTTGGCGGCTTTGTTCATCGCACGAATGGAGCAGCCTTCAGTCCGATGTTCATGGAGGAACTGCACCACCGACACGTAGCCGTTGCGAGCGGCTACGTCCATAATGGACGTGTCTGGCTGGTCCAAGTGGTTCTTGAGCTCCTCAGGATGACGCGTGTGGAGCCATTGGACAGCACGCAACACGTTGGCTTCCGTCTGATGTTCAGCGACGGCGTCGTCCCACGAAGGCGGCGAGAGCGCGAAGTCTGCGACCTGCTCCACGAGATCGTCGACGTCGATGTGCTGGCTGCTGAGCACGAGCTGCGCGCTGGTTGTCGTCTCCATTGTCCTTGGTAAGTGAGACCGTGGAGTGACACGCGAGAACCTGTCAGAGTTGATGCGTCAGTGAGCCATCTGGGTTCTGGTTCCGCCCAGTGATTAGCTTGTGATGGCTTCTGCTACGTCATGCGTGGACTGACGAGTGGGATGACGACAGAAACGCAGCACTTTGCTTTGAGCATAGGCTCTGGCGGTTAGCATTTAAATCTAGGCCTGGGTCCCGAACTGAGACGTGATGCTGGCATCGAGCTGCACTCGATATTCGCCACGTCCGCTCATGTTGGTGAATTGAATGGGTAGTCGAGGAGACAGAGAAGCCTCATCGGTGTGATGTTCGGTTATCCTAGTCCCTCGTTGTTGCATTCTTCAATTGATTCTTTCTCAGCAAGTGTGCAAGTCCCCAGTCGTCGCCATGTGGCTTCGTCTTGTGCTCCTCGGTCTGTTCTCCGCCTCAGTCTCCACGCTGGCATCGTCGTTGTTGTCTCCCATCGAACTCGCGGACACCTCTAGCAGTCATGGCAACGCGACGGATCGTCTTCTTTGTGGGATGCTAGAGACAAAGCAACAGAAGGATTATCACGATGTCAACTTTGATATCTTCGTGCTCTCGGCCTTCTATTGGCCAGGTCATTGTGTTAAAAGCCCCAACATCCTGCGATGCGAAGGCACAGACTCCCGACGACAGGCTCGTAGTCCATGGTCTCTGGACCAGTTATTCTGATCAGTTCAAGAGAGCCACCGGTCGCAACCAAAAGGACCAGGGGCCGGATGGTTTTGAAGTTGGTGTGCACCGGCAGCGTGTACGATCAGACTTCGTTTCCTGGCGGAGTCCGCGGTAACCTTGAACTATTCCCACGAGCCGGAGTTTCAGCAGATGAAAATGAAGATTTCCACGAGCATGAATACAACAAGCATGGTAAATGCGCGCAGATGACTCAAACCAATTACTGGAACTCCGCCTTGACGCTGGGCACCAGAGCAAACCAGATATTCGCTCCAATCGTGCAACGGCGGAATAACGCAAGGCCTACTCAAATCAGCCTGGCGGCGCTGAAGCAATGTCTGGGATTGGCTCAGCCACGTTGCTATCGCATTGGGAACACGGGACGTGCCGCCCTGTGGTTTATCAACTTTTGTTTCAAGCGTACGTCTGGTGTCGGTGGTCCAGTTGCTTGCCCCACGCCCACGGATACGACCACTAGCTGCGAACACAACCGTCTCACCCCGGCCCAAACGATGGTGGATCTACCCGTGCAGGGAGCTTAGATCAGTGAAGGCTTTTCCCAAGGGCCTTGCATGACATACAGTTTGTGCTTTTAACGATGTTAAGCAACTACCAGATTCCTGTGCGATCTATACAGCTGTAGAAATGATGTACTACGAGCGATGATCTCCTCAAACCATATGAGCGCTCATCGCCGAGGCAGAGGTGGGTCGCTCTTGACTATCTTGCGGAGCCATGACTGAATCACATGTGGTGAGGAGATAACACCACTCACCGAAAGAGAACCCAATACTATGCGGTAGATGTGCTGCTTGTGCCTAGCAGCCTCCTCAGTGGCACGGAGCACGACTTGAGGCGTATCGGTCATCTCTCCTGGCAAGCATTGTTCGTACAGGTAGGCCAATACTGTTTGGCCGCCATGATAGACGGCGAGGACAAGCGCACCGACTAAAATCCCTGTCACCTGGTGCTCGTGCACGTACTGGAGTGTGTCGAGCTGATTGACGCTGATGATCTTCCGGAGAAGCGACTCACAACAGCCTTCTTTGCGATTTTCGTGGAGGAATTGTAGCATGTCCATGCATCCATCGCCGCCGTCGTGTAGCCCTCGCTTCGATGTTCATGGAGGTATTTGGCCACATCCAAGTGGTGATTCTCCGCTGCCTTGTCCATGGCGTTGGTGGTACAGCCTTCTGATCGATTTTCATCGAGGAAGCGAACGATGTCAAGAAAATCGCGTGCAGCAGCTTCGTCCATGGCAAAGGTGGTGGCTTCGTATCGAATCCATTCTCGTGGAGATAGCAGTGGGATATGCTCATGAAAATACTGAAGCACCTCCAAATGGCCTCGAGACGCCGCCCACTCGACGGCGTACTGCGAGTACGGCGCATTGACTTGCTCGACGAGATAGCGCACGATCTCTACATGTCCATTCGAAGACGCTTCGTCGATAGCTTCGTACGTGCAGCCTTCGGTGCGGTTTTTATGGAGGAACTTGACGATCTCCAAGTGTCCAAACTTGGTGGCTTTGTTCATCACAGGATTCGTGCATCCCTCTGTCCGATGCTCATGGAGAAACTGCACCACCGACAAGTAGCCATTGCGAGCGGCTGTGTTCATGATGGACACGTCTGGTCGATCCAAGCGGTCCTTAAGCTGCTCAGGATGACGCACATGCAGCCATTGGACAGCCCTCAGTGAGTCGACTCGGGTCTTGTGCTTGGCGATGGCATCGACCCATGAAGGCGGCGAGCGTCGACGTGGATGCACTAGTTGCTGATGAGCACACGCGCTGGCGAGGCACGAGATCAGAACCTCTAAGATTCAATGCCCTACCTATGATAGGATATGGGTTAACGAACACCAACCGAAAGCACTCGGGGTCTGTCTGCGTTGCCCATCATGCTCATCATGCTGCGAATGTCCTCGCCTCGAGCCAGAATGATCAGTGAGCGAGAGTTGTCAAGCTCACTACCGACGAAGGGCCTCTGCAGCTTTCAGGAGACTACAAGCCTCGACCGAGCCATCTCCAAGTCGCATGAGTGCGTCGGATCCTAGACAAGAAGTCTGATGCAATCGAGGAGTCCTTGAGGTACCAGAAACATCGAAAACATCCGTCGTCTTGCGCTCGTGGGTGTCAAAGAGCCTTTTGAGCTGGTCAGGACCGGTGGCTCACCCATCAGAACCCAGTCGATCGCTCCCCGCGGCCTCAGCACCCGCTTGAAGAAGGGTTCGCATCGGAGTTCCGTCAACGTCACTGACGATTACGCCGTGTTGCAGTTATGCATATTTCACGGATATTAGTTGTATAGTTGACCTTTAGGGAGATATTTCAGCTTTTCGGCAGCAATTATAACGAATCAAGTTCGTTGTTTATGTTGGCGTGCCTCGGGTGGATAACTCTCCCAGCCACTTCTAATGGACTCGAGCGCCTCAGACGAGTCGTGTGGGATCAGGAGTGTGCTCAGTTGCTGAAGACTTCAACAATACCTCTCAGGCTGCAAACTCGACACCCCGGCCATGCACGTTCGTGTACACACCCGGGCCATTTCAAGTTTGGGTCACGAGTGCCTAATGCGTATTTCATCGCCTTGAAGTCGAGCCTAATCACAAGAGAGGAAAAAAGCTGCTCATGCGTGTGGCTCTGAGGCTCGTCGGGCTGGTTTTCGCACCGCTGGGGTCTCCTCGGCGCCATTTTGTGAAGAGACATGAGCCAGGATCTTTGTCATGGCTTCGAGTGCCCTATGGCTCTGGGTGGGCTCTCAGGCTGTCGAAGACGATGTGGGTGATCGGACGGGGAGGGAGCGAGCTCCACTCGTTTGTTCAAGTGAAAAAAGCTCGAACGAGCAGCTCACGCACTTTTGGTTTTGCCTTCTCCAGCACAACTCCAGCTTTCAACCATGTGGCAGCGCCTCGCAGTTCTCGGTCTCCTCGCGGTCAACGCGCTCGCCACTGGCGCTTTCGCGTCGCCTGATGCTGCGTACAACGTGACTGGCGATGAGGCTGGTCGTCGTCTTCAGCGTGGTACCGCTCCTAATCCTGACAAGACGCAGATGGCTGCTGTCAACTTCGATGTCTTCGTGTTGTCGGCGTACTACTGGCCAGGCCACTGTGCCACCAGCAAGGGTATTCCAAAGTGTACCACCATGCCACCACAGTGGAAGTCGGGTCTCGTCGTTCACGGTTTGTGGCCATCGTACTCGGACGCGTACAAGAAGACCAACAAGCTGGCTGCGAATGCTCAGGGCCCAGACGGTGGCGCGATGAAGTGTCTCGGTAAGCCTTATGATAAGACCAAGGTTCCAGCGAGTGCCGCGGACCAGCTCGTGTTCCCAGGCGCCGGTGTCTCGAACAAGAGCCCAGACTTTTACCAGTACCAGTGGAACAAGCACGGTATCTGCGCGCAGATGGAGCCAGCCGCCTACTGGAAGACTGCTGTGACGCTTGGTAAGGCCGCCAGTGCCAAGATGCCAGCTATGCCAGCCACTGGTACCATCACCGCCGCCGACTTGATGAAGAAGCTTGGTGCCGGCGCTCAGCCAACTTGTTTCCGTGACGCCAAGGGCCGTACGATCTTGTGGTTTGTGAACTATTGCTACAAGCGCACCACGGACATTGGCGGTCAGACGGCGTGCCCGGGTGTGAGCAACTGCGCTGGTACCATCACGCTCAAGGTGTAAGAAACCTAGACGAAAACACTCGTGTTTAGTGTTGAGTGTCTCGTATAGATCCCCATTTCAATGTACATTTTCCCATTTGATCTCATGAGTTGGAACTAGATAACACGAACAGGAGCCGACGTTCCTCTGGCGGAGAATGGCCCCAGCCAAATCTTCTGGGTGGCACGACGCAGACGGGTCCAGCGGGAGGTCAGTAAGTCGAGGGTCTCAAATCTGCTTCAAGCTTTTCTGATACCGATAGCCCACTGTCCTGGCGTTGCACGGTCCGAGTAAACGGGCGGCATGATCTTCGTGTCCATTGTCACATGGAGGCTTCCCGCCTCGCGAGCGAGCCACAGCATATTGAATGCGATCGACAAAGGGACTGCTCGCATGTGTGGCTCCGAGGCCTGTGGGACTGGTTTTCCCACCATCGAGATCTCGATTTTGAAGTAGCACGCCCAAAGTGTCCATTGGATCCAAACAAAGTTGCGCTTCAATGTGGGTGGAAGGATGAGAACAAGATGACCACCACTCGTTCGCTGGTGTGAGGAACGCGTTGAAGAGCTTGAGTGTCGAGCTCACTTTTGGATTTCCCTCCTCCAGCACATCACCAACTTCCAACTATGTGGCAACGCCTCGCTGTTCTCGGTCTCCTCGCGGTCAACGCGCTCTCTTCGTCGGTTGCGGCCACGCCAGAGGTTATCACGTCGCGTGCTCTTCGTGGCGAGTTGCCTGGTCCTGACAAGACCAAGATGGCTGAAGCCGACTTCGACCTCTTCGTGCTTTCAGCGTACTACTGGCCAGGTCACTGCGCCAACAGCAAGGGAATCGCCAAGTGTACCACCATGCCAGCTCAGTGGAAGTCGGGTCTTGTCGTTCACGGCTTGTGGCCATCGTACACAGACGCGTACAAGAAGACCAAGAAGCTGGCAGCCACCGCACAGGGTCCTGATGCCGCCAAGTGTGTTGGTAAGCCTTACGACAAGACCAAGGCCCCAGCCACTGCCGCGGATCAGTTGGTGTTCCCAGGCGTCGGTGTCTCGAACAAGAGCCCAGACTTTTACCAGTACCAGTGGAACAAGCACGGTATCTGCGCGCAGATGGAGCCAGCCGCCTACTGGAAGACTGCTGTGACGCTTGGTAAGGCCGCCAGTGCCAAGATGCCAGCTATGCCAGCCACTGGTACCATCACCGCCGCCGACTTGATGAAGAAGCTTGGTGCCGGCGCTCAGCCAACTTGTTTCCGTGACGCCAAGGGCCGTACGATCTTGTGGTTTGTGAACTATTGCTACAAGCGCACCACGGACATTGGCGGTCAGACGGCGTGCCCGGGTGTGAGCAACTGCGCTGGTACCATCACGCTCAAGGTCTAAGCGGTCGAGACACCTTGCTTCGTAGTAGTCGAATGACGTGTAGTTCCTTCTAGATTCTCACCTCAATGTACATTTCACCTTCACTCTTCCTTTCTTGAAAAAGATCCCAGTTGCTCGTGGTGTGGCTCTAAAGGCGTCATCAATTTGATGACGCTACCAGCCAACTCTTGTGGCCTGAGTACCACCAACGAGTCCAACGTGGTCACTCGAGTGCCAACTTGACCACGCTTGACTCCCAAAGTGCAAACCCGATGTTCGAACTGAGTGAACGCGCCCGTCTGTATAAAATGACACAACAAGCGCCACATCGAGTCCATCCCACAGTTCAACCTACGACCAGGAACGAGAGGCATATCATCTATAACAAGTCTTTACCCATAGATTCAGCGCGAGTACCACATCCATTATGAAAGGTAGCATCGATTTCAGCGACTCCTTGAACTGGGTGACGACTGTTTTCGTGTTGAACTCGAGCTCTCCATGCGACAGAAAGACTCGACGCAGTGCTTCGTGTGGCCCAGAGGCTCATCGCACTGATTTCGCACCACCTGGAGCTTAGCAATATTTGAATTCGACTAGGAACTCCCATACACCCGATGGGTTCCAAAGTTGTGAAGGCGAAGTGCCTCAGCATGGACCAAAGGATGGGAACAAGGCGAGCTCCACTCGTTCGCTCCGCCCAGTTCATTCACTGTTGGTTTTGCCTTCTCCAGCACAGCTCCAGCTTCCAGTCATGTGGCAACGCCTCGCTGTTCTCGGTCTTCTCGCGGTCAACGCCCTCACCACCGGCACCTTTGCCTCTCCAGCGGCGTACAACGTGACTGGCGATGAGGCTGGTCGTCGTCTCCAGCGTGGCGAGCTGCCTGGACCAGACAAGACACAGATGGCTGCTGTCAACTTCGATGTCTTCGTGTTGTCGGCGTACTACTGGCCAGGTCACTGCGCCAACAGCAAGGGCATTGCAGCGTGCACAACTATGCCAGCTCAGTGGAAGTCGGGCCTTGTCGTTCACGGTTTGTGGCCATCGTACTCGGACGCGTACAAGAAGACCAATAAGCTTGCTGCGAATGCGCAGGGTCCTGACGGCGGCGCGATGAAGTGTCTTGGCAAGGCATACGACAAGACCAAGATCCCAGCCACTGCCGCGGACCAGTTGGTCTTCCCTGGTACCGGCGTGTCGAACAAGAGCCCAGACTTCTACCAGTACCAGTGGAACAAGCACGGTATCTGCGCGCAGATGGAACAGAAGGCTTACTTCACGACGGCTGTGACGCTTGGTAAGGCCGCCAGTGCCAAGTTGCCTGCCGTCCCAACCGCCGGTACCATGAAGGCCGCTGACTTGCAAAAAAGTTTGGGTTCTCTAGCCCAGCCGACGTGCTTCCGTGATGCCAAGGGCCGTACCATCTTGTGGTTCGTCAACTTCTGCTACAAGCGCACCACGGACATTGGCGGTCAGACGGCGTGCCCAGGTGTGAGCAACTGCTCGGGTACCATCACGCTCAAGGTCTAAGAGGCTAGTTCGCTATTTCGCCTTCTACTGATTGTCGTTGACGAATGACGCGATGTGTTGTAGGTCTCCTAGAATCAATTTTCAATGTACATTTCATTCATATCTTCGCTCTTTCTTCTCGAGTGCGAGTCTAATGCCCTGGCGTTGTGTGATCTGAGTAAAAGCGCCCGTCTTTATACCAAGGCACATCGACTGCCACATCAAACCATCCTATGGTTTCTGACTCATTGAACGTATTATGCAACGAAGCATGGCACGCAAAGCAAGATTCTTAGAAATAGGTTGTCAGAAACCGCGGGATGACAACCTTCCGCACAATGTCTCAAGCTAACGCAGCCGAGAGATGCAAAGCTCTGTGTCGTAAAAATACCCCCCCCCCCCCCCCCCCGGACTGGATTCTCACAATTGCGCTGTTTCTTGTCGCCTCCAGTGTAGAGATTTGCCTGACCCTGACAAAGCCGAGATGGCGACTGTCAGCTTCTGCATCACTGTCCCGGTGGCTTGTCATCCACGGACTGTGACGAAGTTGCTCGGAATCTCACGAGTAGACACCACCCAAATAACTAGACACTAGGATTCATCACGTTGAAAGATTGCTGGCATTATACTAACCGATTCTAGAAGTGACACACTACGACAACACCGACGCGATTGGTCTAACGTTCTAGACCTTGAGCGTGATCGTGCCCGAGCAGTTGGTCGTGCCTGGGCATTTGGTCTGACCACCAACACCCTGAGTGCGCTTGAAGCAGAAGTTCACGAACCACAAGATCGTACGGCCCTTAGCGTCACGGAAGCACGTTGGTTGGGCCTGAGCACCCAACTTCTTCTGCAAGTCAGCGGCCGTGATGGTGCCAGTGGCTGGAACAGCAGGCATTCGGGAGCTCGCCGCCTTGCCGAGCTTCACAGCAGTAGCCCAGTACGTCTTCTGCTCCATCTGCGAGCAGATACCGTGTTTGTTGTACTGGTACTGGTAGAAATCTGGGCTCTTGTTCGAGACACCAGTGCCTGGGAACACAAGCTGGTCGGCAGCCGTCTGAGGAGTCGTGGTCTTGTCGTATGGCTTGCCATTGCACTTGACTGCACCACCGTCAGGGCCCTGCGCATTCACAGCCAACTTGTTGGTCTTCTTGTACGCATCCGAGTACGATGGCCACAAGCCGTGGACAACGAGACCCGACTTCCATTGCGCTGGCATGGTGGTACACCGAGCAATTCCCTTGCTGTTGGCGCAGTGGCCTGGCCAGTAGTACGACGAGAGCACAAAGAGATCAAAGTTGGCGGCCGCGGCCAAGTCCTTGGCTGGATCAGGCGCCGTGCCACGAAGACCACGCGAAGCAGTCTCATTGTAGAAACCCTCTGGCATGGCCGCAACCGACGAAGAAAGCGCGTTGACCGCGAGAAGACCGAGCACAGCAAGACGTTGCCACATGATTACGAAGAAGAGGAATGAGCTGAAGAAGGCAAATCGAAGAATGAGCAATGGAAGCCAGGGTCAAGGCCCAGGCGAACTCATGGATCACGCGCCATCCACCAAGACGCCAGCTGCAGCAAGCGCTGAGTGGCGGCGGCGATGGCGTTCACTGCGTCTTGACAGGAGCAGCGTAGCAATCCGAACTGCCAGCTGGTTGCCTTGTGCGGCGCTGAGCCAAGAGCTCCATCCATTGCGGACAGAGTGATGGTCTGTGTCCCAGGTGACAGGCCTGTCAACCCCACAAACTGAGTTTGTGGACTGGGTACACCTGTGTTATGTGATGGGATCAGCTAGACGTACTGGATATTAGGGGAAACAAGGTACATTGGACTCACTTCAACTTGGTATTGACGTTATACCGAGACGATGACACGAAGGCGTCCTAGACCTTGAGGGTGATGATACCCGAGCAATTGCTCGTGGCTGGACATGTTGTCTGACCGCCGACACCTTGCGTGTGACGGAAGCAGAAGTTGACGAACCAGAGGATCGTTCGCCCCTTGGCGTCCCGGAAACACGTTGGTTGTGCGCTAGTGCCGAGTTTCTTCTGCAAATCAGTAGCGCTTATGGTTCCGGAGGCGGGGATTGCCGGCATCTTGGCACTTGCCGCTCGTCCGAGCTGTACAGCTGCCTGCCAGTAACGAGCTTGCTCCATTTGCGAGCAGATTCCGTGCTTGTTGTACTGTATTGATAAAAGTCCGGGCTCTTGTTGGAGACGTCGACGCCAGGGAATACGAGTTGGTCAGCAGCTGACTGGGGCGTCGTAGCCTTGTCGTATGGCTTGCCGGGACACTTGGTAGGGTTGCCATCAGGGCCTTGAGCGGACACAGGGAGACCGTTTGCTCGTTTGGACGCATCCGAGTACCCTGGCCACAGACCATGAACAACGAGACCAGATTTCCATTGAGTTGGCATGGTGGTGCACTTGGGGATACTCTTGCTGTTGACGCAATGGCCTGGCCAATAATACGACGAGAGCACGTAGATGTCAAAGTTGGAAGCCTTCGCTTGGTCCTTCTCAGGGGTTGGCAACGTGCCTCTAAGCCCACGCGCTGCATGGCATTGTAGAGTGCTTTTTGGGTGATACCACGACTGACGCTGTGAGTGAGTTCAACGCGAGAAGACCAAGTACTATGAGACGTTGCCACATGACTAATAGGTAAGACGAGGTTGGAGTCTTGCAAGGCGAATTGGAGAATGAAGAATACTATCACCGCCCAGCGTCAGCTCTCCATCAGACGAGAATGATGAGTCTATTTGATGCTATGGAAGAGAGAGCGACGACACCACTGTACGGAAGAATGGGTAGCGCCATTGTATTCTCAAAGTCTGACACGACAATCTTGTGGATTTGCGATATCTTGATTACTTTCTGTTCGCGATCTCGCCAGTGAAACGGATGGCCGTGTCCTACAAGCCACACTTGCATAGGTACACCCCATGGGTACACTTTATGGGTTCATCGAAACAGGTCATCAAAGGACGCATCCCCAGACTGATGTGATAGCGAGTTCATACGAGTTAGTAGATCCAAGCGAGTTCCATAAACGGATGTGTGGACACAATCTGTCTGTTGTCTGTTGCTCTGTACCGTTAACTTGCTCGTATTGCCTTCTTCATGACGACGCACAAGTATTAATATCACCGCAGCCGCATTCCTCAGCGTAGTGTATAGCTTGACTAACTGTTTCCGATCCACTTGTAGTAAGATAGACATAGGAGCAGTTCACCGCTCACGATGTGGCCTACTTACATGTCTAACCACTACTAAAAAGACAGATGAATCAACGAAGCTAGCCTCTCTTCATAGAAACGAGTACTGTATCTGTATCAAGCTGTAAGTGTATCCATTAGCCATGGGTACGGTTTGTGGCTGCCACCACGCCATGAAATTGGTGGACGTGCCTGGTTCTGGCCACACTCGAGTGGATACACTCGTGACAGATGGGCGTATCCACGCGAGTGGCTTGAAGCTGACGTGCCGTCCGTTTTGTGATGAGAGCATACACAATTGCGATGTCCAAAGTATTTCTCCTTAGCGTATGCTTTGCTGCGGCGGGAGGTGAAGAGGGTTTCCATTCTTCCTCCATGGATGACTTGTGGGGCAAAGGCAGTTCATTTACAGGTTGCATGGGCTCGCGGAGTCGCGACAAGGGAGCGGCTGTGCGAGGCCGGCCGGGGACGTGGTGGGTGGGTACGCGATTCCCGAGTAGTACGACTACTCCAGCGACGACTTGGTCGGACGCTCGAGACACCGTGGATGAACTGCCAACAATAACTACCACGAGGTTATCTGGCTTGCACCGGCAGGGGAAAACCTCATCGTATTCCTAGGTCTTGAGGGCGACAGTGGAATGCTCGATGACTTGAGGCCATGTTCGAGGACGATCCACTCTGTCATTCGAAAATGGTGGAATTCATCATCATAGTGGACGACGCAGCAAAGCAAGGCCGTCTCGACATCGTCAAGTATCTTCAGGAAAACAGCTTGGAAGGCTGTACCAGTACTGCGATCGACGATGCAGTGGCTTTAGGCTACATCCAAGTGATTCGACTTCTCCACAAGCATCGATTGGAAAGCTGTACGACAGATGCGATAATATAATTTACGGATTTGTATGGTCGGGGGTTGGCTTGAAGACGCATTTATTCACATTTATTTGCACAATCGTTGAGATACTCGCATGGATGAGCATCCCTTAGTGTACGCCATTACGCAGGACTAACTGATTGGACTCTCTGCATTTCCACCCAACGTAGCTCGATATGCTTCACCTTCGTTCATTCGATTCGACACGGTTGCTGTGAAGACTAGATCATCAGTGACGTCCAGCAAGCCTCTTACTGTTGACCAGGGAGCAGCGGCAGCTCGATGGGCTTGTCTGGCCAACAATTGCTTTTTGCATCCGTCTCCTTGCCGGTTTGATCCGTTACTTTCACAGGAGGACACACAATAGCACCACCCACACCAGAGGCACGCTTGTAGCAAAAGTTGATGAACCACAGGATTTGACGTTTCTCACCGACGCGTTGAAAGCACGTTGGCTGCGCATGGGGTCCCAGCTTCTGTTGCAGTGCCGCGAGAGTGATCGAGCGATGCATAGTTTTAGTGGCTGGGGTCAGTGCCGCCACGACGCCAGCAAAGACTCGGTTGGCCAACTGCCCGAGCTGAACCGCCTTGTTCCAGTAATTGGCCTGATCCATTTGTGCGCAAATGCCGTGCTTGTTCCACTGGTACGCGTGGAAGTCGCCATCAGACACACCGTCCTTCGGGAAGACGTTGAGGGAGGTGGCATCCTTCGGGAAAGTCTCTGGGTTGTAGAGCGCGCCATTGCACGGCAGCTTAGGACCGCCGTGCTCTGGAGGCTTGTCGCCGTATGGACCTTTCCCCCAGGTGGTGCCAGCGTACTTCGCTGTGTAGCCTGGCCAGAGACCGTGGACGACGAGGTTGTTGTTCCAATTCGCGCCGGTAGGGAACTTGGAACACGCCGGGATTTGGGTGTTACTCGCAGTGCAATGGCCTGGCCAGTAGTACGCCGAGAGCGCAAAGAGATCAAAGTTGACTTTGGCGTACATGTCTGGGTCATTGGGCAACGGGCGCTTGGTCGGTGACATTGTTGGCGTTGGGGTAGGCGTCTTCTTCACTGCCTCGACAGACACAGCGAGCATTCCGAGAAGCGCGAGTTTGAGCCACATGAGGAGAACTTGGTCACTTGTTCGCTTGGGATGTTTGCCGTGGAAGGCGAATTGCAGAATGAAAAACCAGGCATACCGGAATTAAACAGCGAGCCATTTTCATAGAAACGAGTACTGTATCTGTATCAAGCTGTAAGTGTATCCATTAGCCATGGGTACGGTTTGTGGCTGCCAACTCGCCATGAAATTGGTGGACGTTCCTGGTTCTGGCCACTCTCGAGTGGATACACTCGTGACAGATGGGCGTATCCACGCGCGTGGCTTGAAGCTGACGTGACCATCCGTTTTGTGATGAGAGCATTCACAACTGCGATGTCCAAAGTATTTCTCCTTAGCGTATGCTTTGTTGGCGTGATGCGACCTCGATGAGATCCATCCATTTCTCGTTCGCCACAGACGAGCCGGACGAGCCACGTACACAGTGGACGGTGGGAGAGGCCATCATCGAAGGGATCCTCCCTCTATTTAGGTATCTCCGTTGGCCAGATACCGTAGTTTGAGGACGGCAATTGACCCCAGACCGCCATGGAAACGATCACGCGCGCGCCTCGTACTGCGCAACACAACCAGCCCTTGGCACGGCGCTATGGCATGGCATCGAACCAAAGCTGATGCGATGTGTGCTGTCAAATGGCTGCATTCGTGTCAGCCAGAGATGATCAAGACACTCACTTCCATCGTGAACACGGCCTCACGAATGTTTCGTCTCAGTCAGGTAGTCGGTATCCATCGCACTTTTCTGAAAATTACACAAACCAAGCAAAGATTCTGCATCCATAGCGTAATTTTGGGTTTGGCGGTGTACTTCCCACGGTTGGGTCATTGGCATGGACAAGACGCCGCCATCGTCGCAATCCTCGCAGACTGCGGACGCCGCGAGCGTCGACTACACGTTGCTACAGCGTCTGCGTCAGCTCGTGCGCTACGAGTACGCAAACAGCGAAGCGCCCAGCGACGACGAGCTCCTGGCCGCGCTGCTTCAGTCCAACGCTCAACACTTTGCTTGCGAGCACGACTGTCTCTGATGATTAAAAGCCTCGAGCTCGCACCACATCCATGACGTCGTTGGCATAGTGGCAGACCAAATCCGGCGTAGGTGCTGCTATTAAGCGTCCTCATGTGGATATAGTGGATCCCGTCACGAAAAAGTGAAGAAGGTGAGCAGTAATCGCGTACCAGGTATTCCCATCGAGCTACCACTGTTCCCTGATCAGCACTAGTCCAAAGAATGCTGGACATTAGAGAAGGACGTAGAGCAAAGAACACAAGACAGTGACTCTCATACAGCGACGAAATGCAATCGCATGCGCATGTCCAATAATAGACCCATAGGCAATGCGTGCTTCCAGCGAGCGATGCTTGAGCTCTTTGAATCGTGATGATGCTAAAACGAGCGCCTGCAGCAGCGGTTAATCACCTGGACATCATCTGTCTTTTTCTTTGTCTTTTCGGTTAGGGTGAGCTGTATTAGGACGTCCATGTCTGCCAATATGCCATCAATGAAGGAAATGTGCTGTGTGGTTCGGAACAAGCTTGGTGACTCTATTTCCGCCGAAGATCTGGTGCGAGTAGCTCGCGTTCATGCAGCATGAAGAAGACTTGTCAGCCAGCACGAATATCGAATTTTTTTTTGTGCCATTGTTCATGAGTGATCAGCAGAATTGTGGCTCTATTATGGAAAATCGACTCCAAAGTGGAATCTGCACCTTTCCATTGGTTTGTTGTCACCGACACGACGGACTTGGAGGCCAAGCTCAGTCTTCTGCTGTGCTTTACGAATGACGTTCTCCAACACAAAGGAAAGTTTATCACCCCGTCTGTCACTTGAGCTGTAACGCCATGGGATCAGGGCGCGAACTAGAGAGCACGAGCTAGATATACACTCATCTTTTGCAGGTGCATACGGACCAGGTACGTAGCTCGCTCTCCAGTCCCATAGCATTCGCAGCTGAAGTGCCATACGAGGAAGCGTCGTCCCAGATATCTGAAGCTTTTCCCATATCATCTATAGTGTAATAACAGCAATATATTATAATATATTCATTTATACAGTTTTTCTATACCTTCGTTCCACCATGGCCGCTAAAATTAAGCAGCAAATATACAGGATAACAGGTTCAGCAATTTTGACGCCGTTCTTCGCTGATCTCTGACGAAAAGATCTCTGTCGAGTGTAACTGCGTGGTCGAGTTCTGTATTCTGTACGTGGCAGTTGGGTGTGGATGCCCCCGTTAACAAGATCAGCGAGCGACCCGACTTTCGATGCGCTCATTCGCGAATTCGCTCCGAAGACAAACGCAGCAAGCAAGGCAAACGCAACAAGCACTAGAAGTATGGAGCATCCCGCTTGTGTGATGGCGCGGCTTACGGGCGCCACGCCGCCGACGCAAGAGTCCCAGAAGGTGATCACGTCAGCGTTCGGTCATCCGCTCTCGACGGTGGACCACTGTCTGCAGCTCGATGGACGTCCAGTATCTTCGGACGCGGCGTTGTTCGAGAAGCAGCAGACATTCAACCGCGCCAAGACACTCGAGCGTATGGTGCATCCCGCCGGCTCGGGTGCGTACGGCTACTTTGAAGTCACCAAGGACATGACCTCGTACTGCAAGGCCAAATTCCTGAGCAGCGTAGGGAAGAAGACGCCAATCTTCGTTCGTTTTAGCACCGTTACCTTTGGTCGTGAGTTTCCTGATTCCGGTCGTAATCCTCGTGGGTTTGCGGTCAAGATGTACACGGAAGACGGCAACTATGACATTGTTGGCCTCAACTGGCCCATCTTCTTCGTACGCGATCCAATGAAAGGCCCTGATGTGATCCGCTCGCAACAGCGCAACTCGGAGAACTTCTTGCTGGATGCGGAAGCCACGATCGACTTCTTCGCGGCGAACCCCGAGTCGTTGCATGCTGGGGCCATGTTCTTCTCGGACTCTGGAACGCCCGTGGGCTGGCGTCACATGGACGGCTTTGGCTGCCACACGTTCAAGTGGGTGAACGCGCAGAACGAGTACGTCTTCATCAAGTACCATTTCGTACCAGAGGTGGGAAAGAAGGACTTTACGTGGGAGCAAGCTCAGCTCATGTGCGGCGTGGATCCGGACTTTGCCAAGCGCGATCTCTGGGAGCACATCGAGTCAGGCAAGACGGCGAACTGGACGGTTCACGTGCAGATCATGACGGAGCAAGAGGCCAAGACGTGCTCGTATGACCCATTTGATGTGACCAAGGTGTGGTCGCATCACGATTTCCCGCTCCACGAAGTGGGCAAGTTTGTTCTCAACAAGAACCCAGAAAATTACCATCGTGACGTGGAACAAGCGGCATTCAGTCCTGGAAACTTGGTGCCGGGCGTCGAACCTAGTCCAGATTTGTTGCTCAACTGGCGCATGTTCTTCTACCGTGACGCGCAGTACCATCGTCTAGGTGTGAACCACCACCAGATCCCAGTCAACTGTCCGTTCATGGCCAAGTACTGCAGTCCGCAGTCACGCGATGGAGTGGGGCGTGCTGATGCGAATGGAGTGGGGATCCCGACGTACGCGAACACTACGGAAACCAAGCGCCAGCAAGTCATGCCCGACGCCAACTGGCTCGACGTGCACATGTCTGGTGTACTCTCGCGTGGTCCATCCAGTCGCCATGAAGGCCAGGATTCGGAATACGACCAGGTGCGTCAGTTCTACCGTGGTGCTCTGGATACAACCGGCCGCGACCATTTGCACTACAACACGGTCAAGTACCTGCGTTTCTGCAGTGACAAGGTCAAGACAGCGTATCTGGAGCAGCTGGAGAAGATTGATCCAGATTATCGCGCGGGTGTTGAAGCAGCTCTCTCCAAGAGCGCGGCTGCCCCCATTTCTAAGCAGATCTTCGAGCAAGTAGTGGCTGTGAGCGAGCAGGCGGCGACGATGATGCCGTAGGTGAGACTGCTCTGCCTCTGTGTGTGTTCTTGCATACTGTCATTGCGCACGATGGCAACCTACCCTAGGGCTTCATTGGGGTTTGACTAGCCGCAATAGGGTTCAGTAGGGCACTGTGCCACGGTTTAGACTACCTTTTGGTCTAAACAAAGTATTCATTATCAAAGGTGCTTCCTCTATTGTCGCTTGTCGGTCCTCTCTCTCGGTGAGACAAATGAATTTATTATAGGAGGTACCAAACCGGAGCGATGGTCGTAACCTGTCGTATCCGTTATCGTATTAGAAGGGTACCCCATGGAGCTTGAAGCGTTGCATCGGACGCGTGCTCATGATCATGACGTCACGTGTGACTGGGCGTCCGTCCTCTGCGTCTCCACGCGCGTCCTGTGTCCTGCGCTCCCCTACACAAACGCTGTCAGTCGATGGATTCGAAGTGCTGCCGCGCGATATCGCGAAATTCCGCATCGAAGCGATTGAGCTCCACGAGCACCATATGGACAAACAACTCGCCATCGACAAGCTGGATCGACTCTACACAGGTGTGCTGAAGTTATCCTTCGAATTCGATGATCTGCGGCTGATAGGTAACGCACTCTTCTGTAGCATGCGCTCCGACGCTCCGGACGTTGCATCTGGAAGACTGTGTGCTCTCGGATCGTGTGCTTTCGTTCACAGCCGAGCGTCTCGCACAACTCAACGTTCGGCTCGAGCATCTCGTGCTTCGACGCTGTCGTCAGCTGAGTATGACCGCGCTGCTTGCGGTGTCCACGCTGTGTACCTCGACACTGGTGACACTTGAGCTTTCGTCCTGTCATCTGGCGCGTCAAGCTGGGATCATCCTGGGACAGTCTTTGCAGTGCTGTCATGATCTGCGTCGCGTGGTTTTGGCTGATAACAACCTTCGCGATGGGGGACTTCGAGCCGTCGTGGACGCACTACGAGTCGCCAAACAATTGGATGGAGCGGAAGGCGCATGTAGCGTACTCGAGGAGCTCGATATTGCGCGGAACGGAGTCACCTCGACAGGGTTTAACTCGCTTGCGACGCTTCGTATCGTCTCGCTTATCGCTTCTGGCAACGGCGTCACATCCGTAGGGTCGATTTTACTCAGTAACAAACGCCTGGAGTGTCTGGAACTCGCTCGAAACCCGTTGAGTGAGGATGGTCTACGTGAACTCGTCACATTGCTGTGTCGTTCTGAAGGCTCCAGGCTCCGTGAGCTCAACATCCAGCAGTGTGACGTGTCGGTGAGTGGAGAAGCCTTCCTTTTGCAGATGCTCGTCCAGAACAAGCACAATGTCAAGCTAGAACAGCTTCTAGTGGGCGAGCGACCTCGCTTGGACGAGCTGGCTGACACAGATGACGAGGAGGACTCACACGACACACTCGACCTTGCTCGGCAGCGCTTCCAGGAGCTCAAGACGACGATAGAGAGGCATATTCCCAAGCTGACAGTGCATGTTCTTCCTATTGGAACGCCATCCATCAGCGATGACGACGATCCGACCGACACCGAAGACGCTTCATCGGAAACAAAGAGCGAAATGACCGTTGGACCGGAGAATCTTCTCACTATGGACCAGCAGCCGACGCCAGGGCGTCTCATTCGACGAGAGCTCTTGGAGCGCAAGGAGTTTCTTCGACGCCACAGCGAGGAGCTCCCACTGGCCGACGACGATGACTTGGATAGCGGCGAAACGGCCGACAACACGCCTGTCAAGCCTCCACGACCCCACTCTAGCGGCTCCAGTTCTCGTCCAGCGTCCTCTCGAGCCCCAACGGTGCTCACTCACCGACGTAGCGAGGCGAGTCTGGTCGATGAGGACGAGGCGATGGACCCGAACAACATGTCACGTCGGTCATCTTCGTTCGCGAACAACCTGAATATGGCATCATCGTCCTCTGCAGCACTCACTCGCACGCTCACAGCGAACTCGTCGTTCGGCCTGCCCATGCATCCATCGTTAGACGATGTGGCATCTCAGTTCTCCATCGATCCTCCGTCCTCGATCGGCGGTGGAGCGTCATCGCTGCTACCAGTCGATGTGGAATACATCGTGAGTCGCACCATTGAGACATCAAATCGGAATTTCGAGCAGAAACTCGCGCAGCTACTCATGCGAATGGAGTTCCAACAGCAGGAAAAGGTATGCTTGCTCAGAGTCTGGTACAAACTTTGATGTTACTTAACCCATTGTGCGTAGAACACGACTCAGTTGCAGTCACTGGTAGCCAAAGTAGAAGCATGCGAGCGAGCGATCCCGCGTCTGGAAGCGCGATTGGATGTACTGGCGGATCGTATCGCCACAAGCAGTGCACACGTCGTCAAGATGCAGAGTGAGCTACAGACGCAGCTCCAACAGATCAAGCAAGACGCGGCGATGAAGACGACGTCCGCTTCGTCGAGTATATCACCGTCAACGCCGTTGAGTGTGATGATGCAGAATCAAGTGGACGATATGGTGAGCACTCGTGTACGCAACAGCGAGCAGCTGCTACAAAGCGAGTTTGCTCGTCTCCGTCGCGAAAGCACCAGCACCAGCTCGAATGGAGGCACGCCGCAGTCCATTGTCGACGCCGTTTCGGTTCACCTCACACAATTCAAACGCGAATTCGACGCAAATCAGTCCACCGTCCTCCGTCAATTCACGGTGCGCATTGTTGAACGTCATCTAATCGTGCAGCATGAGTTATCTGACTTGCCCTACCTAGGAAAACATTGTCAAAGACAGTCTCCGTGTGGAAGACCGACTGCAGCAAATGGAAGGCAAAGTGGCCCATCTCGAAGGTGTGATCCAGGCAGAGCAGCAAGCTTCTCTATTGGCTCTAGAAGCCATCTCCGAGGCCTTTACGACGGCACCAGGGAGTGTTGCTCATCCCTCATCCATGTCAAGACGGTGATGCGCATTACTATCCACTGATTGGTCAAAATAGAATCGGAAAACTGCGTTTCCACCAATAGAATACCGTACATAGTGTCAATTGTCAAAGTGAGCAACAGAGGCCGAGTCGGCGTCAACATGCGGCTCAAGAGCTCGTCCAAGAGCGCAAAGGAGGGGATGGCGGAGCCCAAGGGACCCACGGCTGGCTCTGCGGGTCGTACGGCTCGCGGTCGCCGCGCGCTGACGCCCGAGGAGGAAGAGCAACGTCGGAAAATCAACCGCGAGTCCATGCAGCGCTCGCGACTGCGCCAGCGGGGTGAGATCGCACGCATGCGCGTGGAACTACGCGCGCTGGAGAAGCAGCTGGCCACGGCAACGGAGATCCAGCGACAGACCATCATCCAATCGGTGAATCCGCGTCTTGTCGAGTTTATCCAACTCGGATATCTCACGAAACAACTCCAGGACGAGAACTTTTGGATCCAACAAGAACTCACCAAGCGATGGAAAGGATACGAGCGTATCGAGCGAGTGGTGGAGGATTTTTTCACCGAGAAGGTTGACGACATGGACGCTGCCCTCGCTGCTGAGGAAGAACAAGAGCAGGATGACAACTTTGAGCCGATCACCGAGGCCGCTGCGTGCGAGCTCATCCGCCAGTGCTGCCAAGCGGTCCAGCTCTTCGACCGTGCCACGTTGGATGGCGACGATGCTGTCGTGTGTTTCGGCTGGAAGCTTCGGTACCAGATTGAGAACGGCTGCAGTATCCGGTTCCTTTTTTCCAAGACTTTCCCTCACGTGTACCCCGCACAAGCGATGGACAAGGGGTGGACGATGTATCGACAAATTGAGATCAACAACCTCAAGTCGCTGCGTGTGCTGCGTCTAGAGACAATCCAAGAGATCAACGAAGATACCCACGTCATGCTGAGGGACATTGCGCATCCCCTGGACCCCGGCATTATCCTCCGGACGATCCTCTTGCGGTTCCGGATCAACACTGAGCGAGGCTTTATCGGTGGACGAATGGCCATGAACCCGACAACCCCACCACGAGCTGCTCACATCCGCTACGCTGACGTCACGTCCTTCACTGAGTTTGGTTACGTGGATCCGTCTCGCCCCGATCTGCCAGGTTGTCACGTCAAGTTCGGTGGCTGTGTCGACTATCGCACGACGCGCGAGCTCTCGTCGAGACTACTGACGATTCTCTCCACAGCCGTGCAGATGGAACAGCTCCTGATGCAGCCGTTGACGTCGTTGCTGCCGAATGGTTGAAGGTGGCGCACCGAGGATGTCTGGCAGTGCTGGTCATCCACCGGAGTGGAATCAGAGGATGTAAGATAATCGGGTATAGGGCATTTCTGTCTGAGTCGATCGATCGGTCTAACGTTGAGGGTGGCTCGTCTATAAAACACAGTTTGCATCATCCGCGGGCTGGAGCAGTTGCAGGTGGAGAAGAGCGGGGTAGGGTTCTGTACATGAGACGCTCGTTCTGGTCTAAAAACGATCAATTGAGAGTCCTTTCAGCCAATCAGAGATGTCCGGATCTGATGCCGTCCGTCCTGGTTGAGGCTCTGTTCCTCACTGGTCGCTTGATGGTCTGGTCCTTCTCCACTGCATCCAATCTCCTGGGCTCTGGGCTGAGAACCGAACGTCGCGCTTGACACTCGTGCGGCGGAAACAAACACGGACACGAACAACAGTGCGCTACTACAACGTCCCGACTAGTGAGCGAGCGCACCATCCGTCCACAGTCGAATCTCAATCAAGTCCAACACCCACACGGTCTAACGCGAGCGGTCTAATCAGTCGCTGTCGAGGCCAACCGCGCGTTTAGTCCGCAAGTCTATCCTCGATCCATCCGGTTCATTTGTTGGTTGTTGGTTCGTCCGCGAGACCATCACTCTCTCTGTGTTTAGACCATGGAATACCAAGAGCTCCTCATGCAGCCGCATGCACTCAACGCGTGGGGCAACGCCGGCTTTGACGCCAACCGCGGCGCGCTGGCTCGACGTGGCTCCGACAAGGAAGCTGACGATGCTTGGCTCACCCGCGATCCTGAGGCCGTGGGCTTGAGCGTCGAAGCGCTCGCGAAATTTGAACAGAACGCGAGAATGAAGGAAGAAACCGAAGACGGACGAAGACGCGTGAGTAGCGCTGATTCACTGTTCCTGGATCAACTCATGGGCGATGACCCGCTCGCCAAGTCCATTGTCGAAGTCGCAGCGTCCACGTCGTCATCAGATGAAAGCCCGGGCTCAGATACCGAGTTGGTGAACCCAGAAGTGAAGGTCGAGGTGAACGACGAGCTCAAGCCGTCGTTGATGGTGGTGCCTGCAGACGAAGTCGGACTCTCGCCACTCGAGATTCGACGGAAACGAAATCGTGAGTCCATGCAGCGCGCTCGTCAGAGGCAGCGGGACGAAATCGAGACGATGAAGATCACAGTACGAGATTTGGAACGTCATTTCCAGCACCTCAGTGAAGGGAAGAATGTCAACGCGGCCGCCATGTTGTCCGGTGCGGTGCCTTTACGACTCGTCGACCGGATCGAAGCCGAGTACCGCGCCCTCGCCGAGCTCTCCCGACAACTCAAAGAACAGAACTTTATGTTGGAGAAGATGCTGATCGAAAAGCAGAAGACGTGGAGAAGACTCCAACAAGCCATGATCGACCGCCAACAGGAGCTGGGACTCGACTGTCCAACCACGACGACAAACGAGACGCTGATCCCAAGAATGGACTTTGTCCCAATTTCCGAAAAGGTCTCGGACGACGCGATGAAGCATTGCTACGATGAGATTCTTCGACTGGAAAAAATCTCGAAACCTCTGAGTGCGAATGCCAAAAACAACGATATCAACCCGTTCCCTGCGACGTCTACCTTTGGCTGGCGTGTGGGATGCCACCAGCTGCCTGATGACAACGGCTTCTTTGTGTGCTTCTCCAAGTCGTTCGCAAACCAGGACGCCGAACAGATCATGCACAAGACATGGACAGTGTTTGGTCGTCCAGAGAACAACGCTGGGTGCGAGAATCCGCAGAATGGTCTTCGCATGGAGACGCTGCAGGTCGTCAACGACAATGCGTACGTCGCAGCTCGCGAGATCGAGCATCCTTCGATGCCAAACAAGATTCTTCGCAGCATTTTCCTGCGCTTCCGTCTACAGACGGATGAGAATCGCTTCGTCATTGGTCGTGCGTGTATGAACCCGACGAATCCAGAGCTACGTGCGGTCGAGGAAGAGGAATGCAACATTATCTACGCCGATTACTCGAGCTGGATTGAGTTCAAACGCCTTCCGGACGGAGACGAACAGAGCTGTGAGGTGAAATTCGGCGCGATGGCAGCGTACGACTCGCAACAAGACATGCAGCTGCGCATCATCAACTCACTCATGACAACGGTCGCGTGGGAGACTGCGATCATATCACCGCAGTTTACGCTCGAGGACGGCAGCGATAGCTAGCTGCACGTCAAGTTAATAGTGTTAGTCGCTTCGCTTGTACCTTTATCGTGTTGAATTGAACATAATCTAACCTATTATCCCGCTGCTCCACCATCGTCTCCACCTCTATGATAGCGCTGTTACGTAGCTGTGAGTGTGAACATGGGACCGATGTTGAGGTTCTCCCATCTCAAGAGACTCACAATCACTTCAGCGACGTAGCGATGAGCGTTCGCGGGGCTGTCAAGGTTGGTACGACCGGTCATCCGCACGATACAGCCACCATTACCCGCCAAGGGGATGAATTCGGTCCATAACAGCAATTGAGCCGCCCAGACCGCAGCGTCTTGGAGGTCGTTGATACTCGTGGACCCGATGATAAAGCCTTGAGGAGACGTTTGTCGGAAACGAAGGTACGTCGTGATGACTGGGCGACGAGTGGACGGGTGCAGCATACGGCGCTGGAAGATGTACGTGTCGTCATTGACGTTCTGCACAATATGGAGACTTTGCGTGGCCAGGTTCTGACGATCTCGGTAGCTCTGCATGCCTCGCTCGTTCAACCACATGCGATCCATGGCGTTGTACGCAGTCATGTGCGTGAAGGCTTTCTCAAACGTGAAGAAGAGACCTGTTCCCTGGATCCGATGACGCACGTCCCACCCGCAGAACGAAGGCAATGGTGCGGATGGCGAAGGGGACTCGGTGCCACTACTGCTGAGATCGTCTTCACTCAGCGGGCTCATACTGCTTCGTCCATCGTCCACAACGATCGTGGCGCTGGTCGTACGATCGCGCATGGATCCACGAAGATGAGCCATCTCCTGGTGCATCCCGGCGATGCGTTTCCAGATCTCCTCCTCAGGAATCTCGTTGAAGCTGTCGGCCCAGTGCGATCCAGGGGCATCCTCGCCCGACAGCGTCTTTGCTGGCGTCGACGCGATGGCCGTGGATCCCTGGAACTGATCCGAGAGTCTCAGGAGCTCCTGGGTATCCCTCGTCGACTCGGTGTGGTCCGTGACGACCCGTTCCAGGGTTTCCTGCAGCTTGTGCTTCTCGTGCAGGGTTTGTTTCAAGTGGAAGTTTTCTTCTTTCAACTGGGACGACACCGCTAACAGCTCGACATAAGCCTGCGGCTCGTGTGCGTTATTTGACGTGGCGACTGGCGGTGCGAGCGTGCGTTCGGGCACGTCCTGGTGTTCCTTCTGGTGCTGCATCTCCTGGTACCGCACTTCGAGGCGTTCCACCGTTCGACGCAAGCGATCCATGGTCTCCTACACTCAGACGACGACGCGGCATTAGCTCCCTCTGTCTAGTCTATCCCCAGTCGCTACGTACGCGTTCGCGCTGTCTCGCCGCGCGCATCTGGTCGCGGTTCTTGCGCTTGCGTCGCGTCCGCGGCGAGAGCGCGGCATACGGATCCTCTCCGCCATCCGTCGCGCTCTTGTCGTCTTTCGCGTCCACGGGCTCGTCGTCTCCCCGACTCTTGCCGATCACGTGCACGAGCGCCGCGGCCTCGTCGTCGCTGTCGGCGTAGATGGCGTCGTGGAACCAGTCCTTGGCGTCCTCCATCGCCTGCCTCGGCTTGTCTTCTTCGCCGGCGTTGCGTGCAGGCAGGAGCTCAGCTCAGCTCAGCTCGGGCGCTCCGTCTGTACCTACCAGCTGCGTGGTTTTTCGGCTTCTCCTGCCGCTGCTCTGTCCGCGTGACTGGCGGCTCATCTCCCCCGCCTTGCCCCTGGGTTCTTGGCGGATCCGTCCTCATGTCACGCACCTACCGCCACTGGCCAGCCGCACTCGTCGTGGCTACGACTCAGGACTCAGATCTCAACTTGTCACTCAGAGACTCGTGTGTGACCGTCGCGTCCTACGTAGCGTAGCCTCCAGCAGCCCTACTTGTACTAGACGGAGGGATCGGACTGAGAATGCGCGTGCTGTGGGTGGCGTGATCTTCTCGGGCGACACGCCCTCGACCAAGAGACAAGCCAGGCCGTGCGGGGCGGTCGGTCGGACGGACGGCCAGCCGCCAGCCTTTCGATAGCTGAGCCCGAGGGCTGTACACGCAACCAAGGATTTCGCCAGGAGATATGGACAGAATGGGATTAGATGGGGCTTTTTAACGCGACAAGTGGCGAGAGATTGACTCAACAACACGCGCTCAAGAGGACATGGGCAGGTTCATAAACGGCCCGACGTTGGCGTTCTCCCAGCGACAGAGACCGACAAAAGTCTCGAGGGCGTTGCGTTCCGCGGCGGCACGGTCGCCAAACGCCGTGCGGCCGATGAAGCGGACGCGACAGTGCTCGATCTCTTCGCCCGTGGTGACGTCGCACTCGCGCACGGGGACAAACATGGTCCAGAGGACGATTTGGTTGGCCCAGAGCTTTTCGATGCTCGAGTCGGCCAAGTCGTGTTCGCGGATGGTTCGTGTACCGATGGCATAACTGCCGTCGGGTTCCTTGACACGGAAGCGAAGATAGAAGAGACGCACGAACTCGCCCGCGTTCTCAGGGTCCACCTTGTCACGTGAACTCAGGAATGTATCCTCGTTGATTGTACTGATCACCTAGAGATGGGAAATGACGGATGAGCAAGCAATAATACACAAATCTGAGCAGGTGCCACGCACCTTCCAGCGCTGGGTCTCGACCGCAGCCATGGTGCGGTAGCTAATCATCTTCACAGCGTTCGTCCACGCCCGGGAACACACCACTTCAGCCTTGCAGTGACGAAACGTCTTGGTGCATTCCATGTACATGTACTTGCCCACAAAGCAATGGCGAGTCTCCCATCCAAAGATGACGTTTGCCGGCTGGCAGCTCACCATTCTCTTCTTCTCTATGCACAACCGGGTCTGTCGTGCCTCCATGATGATCTTCATCGCGCGATCCTCGTCCACATGCGGCGTCATGCTATCATACAAGATCGCACTGAGTGTTCCGACATTGCGTTCTTGCTCTTTGATGAGTTCTTTGAGCAATCCTTCCATGCGATCTTCGCCCTTGATGCGTTCAGTAATCTCTTCTTTGAAGCGAAGATTCAATTCCTTCAACTTCTGGGCCTCCTCACGGGCCGCTTCAAGTCGTTTCTGAAGATCGGCTTGCGTGGCGTTCCCCAGCGCCGTGGAGACCGCGAGTCGCTCATTCATCTGCTGGACCAGCTCGTCATGCTTTTTCTGTAGTGACGCGGCCGTTTGACGCAGACCTTCCATGTAGTCCTACCATCCATCCATCCGACACAGACACACACCACACAAAAGATACACGACCGTTCAGCTCTTCTCCCTCGGATGATTAATCTACCCAAGAGCATCATCCTACCTTATCGCGCTGTCGTGAGCGTTGCATGGCCTCGCGATTGCGCTTGCGCCGTCGCTCGATCGACAGCTGACGTCGCTGGTCCACGTCGACGACGCCCACTGCTCCTCCTCCTTCTTCTTCCCGGAACATGGCCGCGAAGTCGTCGTCGCCGTCCGATAGCTTTTCCAGTTTAATCTCGTTGGGTCCCAGGTCCGCAGTGGCGAAAACCGAGTCCAAAGAGGTGGGCGTGAGGCTCTCGGCGTCCGCTTTCATCGCAGCCATCGGGTAAAAGGCCAGCGACGCGTCCAGCGCGCCGTCCACACCGACGAACTGCGTCATCTCGGCGTGACCACTTGACTCTGCGCGGGTGTGTGGCGTTGTTTGCGCCCACGGTCTCTCTCCCAGCATGGCCGTGATGAGTAACCCCAACCAATGTCGAACGCAGCGATCTGATTGGGCCAAAACGCGTCCACACATCAAAAGCACCCACCAACATTCCGGTGACGTCACGCGGCCTTTCTCTCCGAGAGACCAACACTCGCTTGGACGAACTGGATACCATGGGTGACTGTAATACAAGCCGCTGATACGGCGCTGTATTGAGGATGTATACAGTACCATGATGGATGGGCTCGAAGAGCGCTGTATTGAGGTGGGGGACGGTGCAGCGTCACAGAAGGAGCACTGAGCGATCGGACAACACCAACCCTACAACAAGTCCAACGCCAGCATCTGTTGTGGCATCGCAAGATCGGGGCCTGTCAACCCGTCTGCCGACCCGTTTCCGACTCACCTGCATACATTCTTCCAATCAACGCTACCCAGGCCGATGCGTTCCATGCACCGTGGCAACCCGACCCGTCAGCTGTGGGTGAAACTTTCCCCTCGCTCGACACGACAGTCACGCGGAGAGGAACGTGCGGTGGAAAAAATCAGGATCATCTTGGTTAAACTATAGGGTGTACACTTGAGCCCAACCCATCACAGCCATGCGGCGGGGCGACGTCGTGGTCTAAAGTCTAAACTTATGCAATAACGGAGGGACGACCTGGTCCCCAAGTGGACCGCACGTGGCGCTCAGCGCCAACTACGCGGCGATGCTCATTTCTCCTTTTCTCAAGTTCGGGACAAGCAAGACAAGATGGCTGACGACGACGTTCAGGCTTTGGTTGTGGACAACGGCTCCGGCATGTGCAAGGCCGGTTTCGCCGGTGATGACGCTCCTCGCGCCGTCTTCCCTTCGATCGTGGGTCGCCCAAAGCACTTGGGTATCATGGTCGGCATGGACCAGAAGGATGCCTATGTCGGTGATGAAGCTCAGTCCAAGCGTGGTGTGCTCACCTTGAAGTACCCAATTGAGCACGGTATCGTCACGAACTGGGATGACATGGAGAAGATCTGGCACCACACCTTCTACAACGAGTTGCGTGTGGCTCCTGAGGAGCACCCAGTGCTCTTGACGGAGGCCCCTCTCAACCCAAAGGCCAACCGTGAGCGTATGACGCAGATCATGTTTGAGACCTTCAACGTGCCTGCCATGTACGTGAACATTCAGGCCGTGTTGTCGCTCTACGCTTCGGGTCGCACGACCGGTTGTGTGTTGGACTCGGGTGATGGTGTTTCGCACACTGTGCCAATTTACGAGGGTTACGCTCTTCCTCACGCCATTGTTCGTCTCGACTTGGCTGGCCGTGACTTGACGGACTACATGATGAAGATCTTGACCGAGCGTGGTTACTCGTTCACCACGACGGCCGAGCGCGAAATTGTGCGTGACATCAAGGAGAAGCTCACGTACGTCGCCCTCGACTACGACCAGGAGATGAAGACGGCCGCCGAGTCGTCGGGTCTCGAGAAGTCGTACGAGTTGCCTGATGGTAACGTCATCGTTATCGGTAACGAACGTTTCCGTACCCCTGAGGTCCTCTTCCAGCCATCGATGATTGGTAAGGAAGCTTCGGGTATCCACGACTGCACCTTCCAGACCATCATGAAGTGTGATGTCGATATCCGTAAGGACTTGTACTGCAACATCGTGTTGTCGGGTGGTACCACCATGTACCCAGGCATCGGTGAGCGTATGACCAAGGAGTTGACTGCCTTGGCCCCATCGACCATGAAGATCAAGGTCGTTGCTCCACCAGAGCGTAAGTACTCGGTCTGGATCGGTGGTTCGATCTTGTCGTCGCTCTCGACGTTCCAGCAGATGTGGATCTCGAAGGCTGAGTACGATGAGTCGGGACCTTCGATCGTGCACCGCAAGTGCTTCTAAGTTAGTTATAGATGAAGGGAGAGCATCGCGACGGCAGTGAGCTGGCCATTCCCTCGACAGTCTTGAGGCTTTAGTGCTTCGGCTCGTCGAGCGGCCAGTCGCCAACGTAGGGAGCTTTCGCTTCTTCTTTTTGCACGTGGAACCATAAAGAGTACTAACCCAGTAAATTGTATTGGCTCAAAACTTCAACTTGAAACGTCTCATTCCCTGTTTAGACCGCCCTAACGTCAGTTTGACAAAAAGTGTCCCAAGCTTCGTCCTTCTGCTGGCAGAACGCAAGCACGTCCGCTTGTTCTGTCCAACTCGAACACAACACCGTTGTGTATCAATTCACTTCTCCTTGTTAGCTGTACTATCCACCAGCTTCAATGACCTGACAATTCTCCTCCGAGCATCCCACTGACGCAACCAAACATCCAACTTTCGCAACGAGCACTACTATTTAGTCCAAATATCCAACATGCATCCATCCAACAACCAACAACTAGAAAACGCAAATCGCGTCCGGAGTTCTGGATATCCAGTGACTCATGTCCGAAGCACCCAAGCCTCGAGGACTGCTCTCACGGATTCAGAAGCACTTGCGATGAACGATCGATGGTCCTGACTCGTCGTACTCGGCCTTGGAGATCCACATCTGCTGGAAGGTGGCAAGTGAAGCCAAGATGGAGCCGCCGATCCACACCGAGTATTTACGTTCTGGTGGAGCAATTACCTTGATCTTCATCGAAGGTGGCACGAGAGCAATGAGTTCCTTCGTCAGACGCTCGGTAATGCCTGGGAACATGGTTGAGCCTCCGGACAGCACAATGTTTGAGTACAAGTCCTTGCGAATGTCCACATCGCACTTCATTATCGTCTGAAAGGTGCAATCGTGCACCCCGGCGATCTCGCGACCAATGAAGGACGGCTTGAACAAGACTTCTGGCGTCCGGAAGCGCTCGTTGCCAATGACAATCACATTCCCATCCGGTAGTTCGTAGGATTTGTCCAGCGAAGAGCTTTCGCTCGCCTTCCGTAGCTCGGCCTCGTAGTCGAGGGCGACGTACGTGAGCTTCTCCTTGATGTCACGCACAATTTCGCGCTCGGCCGTCGTGGTGAACGAGTAACCACGCTCGGTCAAGATCTTCATCATGTAGTCCGTCAAGTCACGGCCAGCCAAGTCGAGACGAACAATGGCGTGAGGAAGAGCGTAACCTTCGTAAATTGGCACAGTGTGCGAGACACCATCACCCGAGTCCAACACACAACCGGTCGTACGACCCGAAGCGTAGAGCGACAACACGGCCTGAATGTTCACGTACATGGCAGGCACGTTGAAGGTCTCAAACATGATCTGCGTCATACGCTCACGGTTGGCCTTTGGGTTGAGAGGGGCCTCCGTCAAGAGCACTGGGTGCTCCTCAGGAGCCACACGCAACTCGTTGTAGAAGGTGTGGTGCCAGATCTTCTCCATGTCATCCCAGTTCGTGACGATACCGTGCTCAATTGGATACCGTAGCGTCAATACTCCGCGTTTGGCTTGCGCTTCGTCGCCAACGTATGTGTCTTTCTGATCCATCCCAACGAGCACACCGAGGTGTTTCGGTCGCCCTACAATCGACGGAAAGACGGCACGAGGGGCGTCGTCACCAGCAAAGCCCGCCTTGCACATCCCTGACCCATTGTCGATCACCACGGCGTCCACTTCATCGTGCATGGTGCTAGTCTCGGGGATTGTTTGGTTGTGAGGACAAAACGAGAGGGGGTCAAGCTCAACTGGCACATGTTTCGGGTTAGTTCCTGTCAGCACGAAATCCCTTTCTACTTATGCATGCTTTCTTTCTCTCTACTGGGCCTTCACGTCTTCTGGGGGCAAAACGAAGTGGCGGAGGCGCAAAAAGTCGTATTTGACAAAGTAGTCCTGTGTCAAGAGGTACAGCGGCGTCATGATGAAGACCTGGGAGATAATCACCGCAAAGAGGTTCTCAAGCGGCGAGTGGAAGAACGTAGCCGTGAAGATGAGCGTGTACGTCACAGTGCCCAAAAGCAGCGTGATCCATCCGATGAGGAACGTCTTCTTGACGCTTTGGCTCCAGGCCGTTGGAATCTCGACCGTGAGGGCGAACCACTCGAAGAGCGAGATGGCAAAGTAGTGCGACACCAGCAGCACAATGTGGTCCGAATGGTCGAACGCCGGAGCACAGCGCTTGTTGCGACGCAGATCACTGTACCAGCACGTTGTGGGACCGACGAAGAGCGCGACGAGCTGGGCTTCAATGCGGTTGAAGCCGAGGTAGAGCACGACCGTCCGGAACGACATGACAGCAAAGTAGAGCACCCCTCGACGCACGCAAACACGCACGCGCTGGATCACGGCGTTGGACCCGAGCATCATCATGCCGTAGTTGAAGATGAGCGTCGTCAACGGCAGCACCCACGCGCCCTTGAACGTGGCGAGCTCATGCGCCAGTCCCATCCCCGCGTGGCACGGCGGGTTCCATCCTTTCGTATTCTTTCCACAGCACACGATGTTGTTCTCTCCCACTGGCGCGTCCAGACGCAGCCAATTGGATTCGCATCTACAGAATCAATCGAATACTGTCAGCATACGACGTCCTGCCGCTCAAAAACACAGAAGCTTTGGATTCGTACTCGCCCTTGACGCGCACGTATTTGTGCGGGAAGCGCAGCGAGGTGTAGAAGACGAGCAGCAGCAGCAGCGCGTTGACCACGAGGAAGGTGCCGCGGACGTCGATCTGCTTGGCGCGCAGGATGGCCGTCTGCGCGAGCGAGAGCTTGGGCGCCGGACGAGGTGGCGTCGACGTCATGCTGCCACGGGAGAAGTGTCAATGAAGGGTCTCGGCTAAGTGAACGCGAGGGCAAGTAAACTATCCGAAAAATATCGTCTAACCGCCGATATTATCCACTCGACAGGCGATTTGTTACGTTTCCGAGGCAGCAGTTAAAGAAAGAAATGTCGCGCGAAGGTACGACTCCGAGAGGGGAGATGGGCCGCCGGATCATACAACAGACACACCACACTCGAAGCGCAGCCTGATGCTCAACACATCCACTTTTCCCATCGCGAGTCGTGGGGAAAACAGCATCGAATCGAATCGCCCGCGGGACGTCGTCTGAGTCGTCTCGCGTGAGGCCGCCCTCCACCGTCCCTCACTCCCCCATGATGGTACGCGGCCGTGTTGTCTAACCTCATCTGTCGGGTCTAACCTTCGGTCGACCTTGGTCTCGAGTAGCTCCCTCCGGGCACCGAGCGTCAAATGGAGACGCTGCTGCATCAGATCGTGGCGGAAGAGCAGCAGAAGATGATGCAGCTGGGCTTTGTGGAGACGTGGATCCCGTCGCCCGAGAGCCCCGCGCGCTGTAGTATCTTCATGAGCGCCAATTGGCACATTTGCCGACGCCTGCTGCTCATCATCGTGAGCGGGAACGGCATCCAGCCGGGCATTTGGAGCCGCTCGCTCGTGCTGGAAGCGCAGGAGCCGCCCAACCAATACCGCTCGGGCTCCATGTACGTGCACGCGCGACCACGTGGCTAGATGTGGACGAGTGATGGCTGACGCTTCCGTCGACGTGTAGGCTGCCGTACGTGCACACGGCGCTGTCGAAAGGCTACGGCGTGATCGTGACCAACCCAAGCACCAACCACGTGACGATCAACAACGAGAAAGTCCCCATCCCGTACTCGAATACCCCCGAGATGCACGTGCGGTACGTCTGGGAGACGTACGGCGTGCGTACGGCCTGCAGTCAAGTGTACATTGCGGCGTACGGTCGTGGTGGGGTGCTGGCCAAGCACTTGGTGTGCACGCAACCAGTGCTACGCTCCAAGCTCGCGGCCGTGGCGTTCATTGAGTCGAGCCACCGCATCGAAGGCGACGACACGGACGAAGTGCGGCAATTGCTCGGCGCACGGGCCATCAACTGGCAGCGCTCCAAGGAAGCTCCCGGAACACAGCTCCAGGACTGCACACAGCTAGGATGTCTGAGTCTCTCGGCCGGGGAACCGCACGGACCGGATCAGAAGTCGTCCAACACGGCCTGGACGATCGCGGCGAGCATGGAGACGGTCTTTGCGTTCTTTGAGAGCGCGCGGGGCTCCATGCCGGACGAGCCGATGATGGAAGACGATCTGCTCGACGAGATGAGTCGTCTCTCGCAGTATGCGTACGCGGGTGCTGCCGCGGCGGCCATGGCGGCGTACCAGCAAGACCACCAGGACGACGCCGAGATGCTCATAGACGACAGTGGCCTGGGCGGCGACGAGGGTGGACCCAGCAGCCGCACGATGCGTCGCAGTATGGTCATCTCCACGTCCATGAGCGTGAACGACTTTGATTTGCTCTCGGTCGTGGGCAAAGGCGCGTACGGCAAAGTATTCCTCGCCAAGAAGAAGGCCGGACGGAACGCCGGACGCGTGTACGCGATGAAAGTGCTCCGGAAACAGGACGTGTTCCGCAAGAAGCAGGTGGAGCACACCAAGTCGGAGCAGCGCATCCTCAAGAACGTCGAGCATCCCTTCGTCGTGCGTCTGCGCTATGCGTTCCAGAACAACCACAAGCTCTATCTGGTCATGGATTACTACAGCGGTGGCTCGTTGTTTGTGCACTTGCGCAAGAGCAAGCGCTTCTCGGAGCTGCGGGCCAAGTTTTACGCGGCCGAGATCTTCCTGTCGCTCGCGCATTTGCACCACATGCACATTATGTATCGCGATCTCAAGCTCGAGAACATTCTGATGGACAGCGAAGGCCACATTGCCATCACGGACTTTGGGTTGTCCAAGGAAGACGACGAAGGCTCGACGTTTGTCGGCACGCCCGAGTACCTGGCGCCCGAGATTCTCTGCAGTCAACGCACGTCATCGTCCTATGGCAGCAGCGTCGACTGGTGGAGCTACGGCGTGCTGGTCTACGAGATGATCCAGGGCCAGACGCCGTTCTGGGACAAGAACCGTCGGCAAATGTTCCAGAACATCCTCTCCAAGGAGCCCGAGTTCCCGAGCGAGCATTTCTCGCCCACGGCGACGGATTTCCTGCAGCGCTTGCTGGTCAAGAACCCCAAGCGGCGGCTCGGGTGCGGCGAGAATGGGCCCATGGAGATCATGCAGCACGAGTGGTTCACGGGCGTGGACTGGGACGCGCTGCTGCTCAAGCACATTGAGCCGCCGTTCAAGCCGCAGAACAGCAGCGACGGCCAGCGACCGAGCGGAGGCCTCGCGGCCGAGCTGCAGTACGTGCCCAACGTGTTCAAGCAGCAGGACGTGGCGGACTCACCCGTGGTGAGCGTCCTGGGCTCGTCCAATGGGCCGCAGACGATGCACTTTGAGGATTTTAGCTACATGGGCAGTGATATCATGGGCTCGCGCCGCACATCGCTCTTCCGCGAGAGCGACTTGCGTATGGAATTGGGGGAATAAGCCGCATACATGCAGCAAAGTACTAGTTATATGGGGAAAAAGTCCGTCTTTGGTAGTTGTTTCTGTGTATATTTTGTTGCCATCTACTCGACGACGCGGATGCCCATGGACTTGGCCGAGCCAATGAGGCTCTTGCAGATGGACTCGAGGTCAATGTAGTCGACGTGCTCGTCCTGCTGCTTGACCTTGGCGATCTCGTAGATCTGACGCAGATGCACCGTGCCCACCTCCTGCTGGCCGGCCGTGGCCGAGCCGTTGGTCACGCCGGCGGCGCGCTTGAGGAACCACGAGGCAGGCGGCGTCTTGATCTCGAACTTGAACGTACGGTCGTTGAACGCCGTGAGCGTCACGGGGATCGGGATGTTGTCAATGTGCTTGGCTGTGCGCTCGTTGAACGCCTTGCAGAACTCCATCATGTTGACACCCAGTGGACCGAGCGCCTGACCGATGGCCGGCGACGGCGCGGCCTTGCCCGCCAGCACACGGAGACGCACGATGCCCTTGACTGCCGACATGCTCACTCGATCTCTCTGCTCTTTCGGCCACTCGAATGGAGCTGCTCAGGCGAGGGGGCTTGTATTCAGGTGAAGTAAAGTACGACCAGGGTCGAACCGATGTGGTGTACTCTAAACACTCGAATAGAAGACCTCGGTTAGCCTCTGCAGTAGCCTAGCTTAGGCTAGTAAAACGTTTTGATCGAGGACTCCTCGCCAACTTCGCTGAGCTTAACTTGGACAGGAAGCCTGCCATCACCAAAGCCACATCTCCGAATGAAGCGCTGTCTATCATGCTTTTTCTCGTCTTTGCCTATGCAACTCACAACAAAATAAAAAAAAAATCGCCCACTCCTCGGACGCAATTGGGGGAGATGAACAGTTCATTCACATGCTACGTAAGGCTTGAGAAGCCAAGGTAGAAGCGACGTCTAGCCTAGGAACGTGGCGTGATGGGTGTCTTCTAAATGCGCCTGGTGCTCGATTACGTGAATGAAGTGCTCATTTTTTTAGTAAGGAACTAGACTAGGCAGGACACATGACCTCATGGTTTATTCTTGGCGAGGTCCACCTCAGGCCTCGAGGTGGATTTCGGCTCTCTTCCGTCAGATTACTCGAGGAGAGAAGCGCTCGTTTCACTTCCTTTTGCATCGTCAGATCAAGAAACGAGAGGAACTACGTCATGATCAAGATCGTGATCAATCGTCGCTATGGTGGCTTCGGAGTCTCCGATAAGGCCGCCAGGCTCTACCAAGAGATGAGAGGCAAACCCTTCAGTGACTGTCGTGTCAAGCGCGACGATCCGTTCCTTGTTGAAGTGGTTGAACGTCTTGGAGAAGAGTCTTGGGGGGACTACGCCAAACTCAAGGTTGTTGCCATTCCGGATGACGTCGAGTGGTTTATTCAGGACTACGATGGGATCGAGAGGATTGTGGAGAAGCATCGGTCGTGGAGCTGAGAGCGAAGAGCTTCATGGGATCAGATGCAGGATCTCTGGGGGAAGCATGGGAAGTTGGCGTGTGCCGTGGGGTCGCATAGGATGCGGCAGGATTGAGTTTTGATGTGCTAAAGAGTAAAGAAGTACAATTTCTAGGACTGTTGGCGTCTAATTGAGGATTGAGAGGCCTGTGCTGGCCGATTTGGCGTGGTGTCCCAGGCTGCGAAGCCACGACGCATCGCAGCTCCAAGCCAAGACAGGACTAGTGATGAGGTAGCCAGCGACATGGGACGTGGAGGTCTCGACGCGAAGCCGCGCTTTCGCGGAAAGCCCCTGGAAGCGTCCGTGGCTGCTTTCTTGCGGCTATTTTCGCGGGTGATGGCCATCAGTCAAGTCGGAAAGCCCCGCGGGACGGCGTCTGCGACGCGAGGCCGACGCGATGGCGCGGAGCTTCGTGTGCGAGATGCGAACCAAGGCAAGGCACATTCGAATTCTCCGCCTCGCGCGCAGATCCACCACCATCTCCCAGAGGATTCTTCCAGACTCCCAAACCACTCAGGATGCGAGCAGTTGCCGTGGTGATGACACTACTGGCGCTCACCAGCAGCGTGTCGTGCACGGCCATTCCCACGGAAGTGGTCGAGCCATTGTCGATAGCTCGGGCTGAGCGCACGGTCGATACAACTCCAGCCGCGGCGACTCCAGCCAAATCGGCAGCAACACCAGCACCAGCACCCTCGTCCGCTTCATTGCGTGAAGCCCATGAGATCACGACGACGGTGCCAACAACTGCCGCACCACCACGCAGCGCCATGCTCCAGGCAGCCAAGGAAGCTGCGACCTCGTCCAGTGCGACCTCCTCAGTGGCCAGCACCAGCGGCAGTGCGTCGGGCAGCAAGGACGCGACGGCCAAGCCCACGAAGAAGACGAGCTCGGTGAAGACCAAGGGCTCGGACTCCCAGGACGGCAGTACCGACGGCGACGACACGGGCAGCGGCGCCGAATTGGATCCGTCGCTGATCAACGCGTGTGTGTGTCGTGAACTGCGCATGGTGTCACTCATGGGCGCCGCCAACTATTGTCTCGCGCGCGGGGTTAGCGTCGGGGACAAGTGTGGCAACACGGCACTCGCCGAGAAGGGCGCGTGTCCTCGAAAAGGAGCACAGCCCTGCCAGGACACGGGTCACGTGCTCACGAAGAACTCGCAGTGTGTCTACGACAAGCGCGACGACACGTACAAGTGCGTGGCGAGCAAAGAGGACTTGCTGCTGCACAAGAAGGGCAAGCGCTTCAAGAAGAAGAAGAATGGCACGTCGTCGTCGCTCGATCCGTCGGCCGGTGGGGTCGACTCGACCACGAGTAGTGGCGTGGTCTTGGTGCCTCGCGACGACCTTGTCCGCGTGCTGACGCTCGTGGCGTCGGTGGTTCTCGGCGTGGCCGCCCTGACATAGCTACCGTAGCTGTGTACAAGCAATAGCGTGAATCCAAATACATGTATTAGCTAACTTACTCAGATCTGCGCACTGAAGTTGGCCTTGTCGGCGAGGTTGGTCACGGCGCTCCACTTGGTCGTGATCTTGCGACGCTGGGAAAAGAACTCGATGGCGCCGTCGCCGGTGATGTCCATGTCGCCGTACTTGCTCTTGGTGCCGTACAAGCCGCCAAAGCTAAAAGGCTCACGAGGCACGGGGATACCCACGTTGACCCCGATCATCGCCGCTCGGAAGCGTGTCTGGAAGTACTCGGCCGTCGCCCCGTTGGACGTGTACACACTGGCGGCGTTGCCATAGTCATTGTGGTTCTCAATGGCGAGCGCGTCCTCCATGGAGCCCACTGGGTACACGGAGAGCACGGGGCCAAAGATCTCGTCGTGGAGCGCAGCGTCCTCGGCGCTGGCGTGCAAGAGCACGGTCGGACCGACCCAGAAGCCTTGGCCTTCCGTCGCCCACGCACGTCCGTCGACCAGCACCTTGGCACCGCCTTGCTCGGCTTCGTTAATGTACTTGAGGATGCGATCGCGCGACGCCGCATCGATGATGGCGCCGACCTGCCCGGCGTTGGTGCCGCGCGTGAGCTGCTTGGACTTTTCAATCACCAAACTGAGCAAGTCCGAGCAATCGCCGACCAGCAGCAGCACGGACGCCGCCATACAGCGCTGGCCAGCACAGCCCGCGAAAGAGGCGACAATGTCCTTGGCGGCCATCTCGTTGTCGGCGTCGGGCAAAGCCACGAGGTGATTCTTGGCGCCACCAAGAGCCAGCACCCGCTTGTCCAGCGCTCGGCAGCGACGCGCCACGAGCTGTGCGACGCGACTCGAGCCGACAAACGTCAGCGCTGAGACGTCCGGGTGGTCGCAGAGCCGCGTGACGGCGTCTTCCTTGCCATTGACGACCTGGAAGACGCCTGGAGGCACACCAGCTTCCAACAAGAGCTGCGCCACGCGACGCATCGTCAAGGGCACTTTCTCCGACGGCTTGAGGATCACACAGTTGCCCATGGTCAACGCAATTGGGATCGTCCACATGGGCACCATGACGGGGAAGTTGAACGGCACGACCGAAGCCACGACACCGAGCGGTTCGCGAAGCTCCTCGCACGTGATGCCTCGCGACACCTGCAGCGTCTTGCCCTGCGCGAGCTGCGGCAGACTGCACGCGTACTCGACCGTCTCGTTGCCCTTCATGACGCTCGCGAGCGCCTCCATCTTGTTCTTGCCGTTCTCCTGCACGACAATGTCGGCGAGTTCGTCGGCGTGCTGGTTCATGAGCGCATGGAACTTGAACATGATGGCGGCGCGGCTCTTGATCGTGAGCTTGCTCCACTCGGGGAAGGCGCTCTTGGCATTGGCGACGGCGGCGTCCACGTCTTCCGGCGTGGACAAGGCGCATTGACCGATGACTTCGCCCGTGGACGGACTCAGGACGTCGACGTACGCGCCGCTGGACGCGGGCACGAAGGTGCCGTTGAGCAGGTTGTCGGCGACGACGAGCGGCTGGCCGTTGCTGCCGACGCGCTGGCGCTTGGAAGGGGACGTGGCGGCCATGGAGAGAAGCAGAGAAGACGTGCGTTGACCGAGGCGAGATGCGGACTGAGCGTCATGGAGCTCTTCGCATTCAACGCCCTTAGAAGGATCGCCTCGCTTAAGTACGGTCTTTAGACCCGGTGAATGCGTACCGTGGTTGAGGTTCCGACAAAGTACGATATTGGGAAGATGGGTATAGTCTATTTCGGGTGGGTGGGTAGGTTGAAACCCATCGGGTTGGTCAACCCAACCCATACGAAACCCACCCGTCCAGTGATCGAAGACTTATGATGAAGCCATTTCCTCATATTTGTTCACTCGTCACAAACTACTCGTCAACGAAGTGATGGTACTAGGACGCACCCGTTGCATCGACCATTCTCCCAACGAGGTCGAACGCCGCGTGCCAGAGTCTCTGGGGAGGCAATATGTCAATTGTCCTGTCCGATGGGGTGTGCGTACCGGTGGTGCCTAGGAAGCACCGACTTGTCCCGCCTCCGGATTTGAACGCCGTGAGCGATAGTCGGTTCGTCCTCGAGTATGACTACCCCTTCCTGATTGTGCGCGCCATGGTGGAGAGGCCGTCGTCCGGCGCGGAGGAGCTGGAGGCGGGACGACAGGCGGGAAACTGGCTCATCCAGCACCCGCAACTCGGAGGATTCGTTGGTGGTCCTTCGGTTGGCTACTTGTTCAACAAACCGCGCTTAGTACGGACCCGTGGGTCGAATCGTCAGTTCATCCCTGATGTGTCGTAAATCAACCAGCGCACGTGGTCTCGCCTCACCCCCGAAGAGAAGCAGATGGGGTTTCTACCCTGCAAGCCTACCGTAGTGATCGAAGTCAGGTCTGCCACCGATAGGCTGGAAGACTTGAAAGACAAGGTCAACAAGTTCACCCAGGCCGGTACGCGCGAAGGAGCAGTTGTGGATACCAGAGGCAACGTCGTGTGGCTCTACCGACGAGGTCGACGGCCACGTTCCATCCCATTGGGGCCGATCACCTTCGCCTCGTGGCCGGACTTCACCCTGGATTGCGGTTTGATCCGCGCCGTCCGACTCCACTATGGACTCCCCTAGCCATCTCCGGACATGCCTCTCCGAGAAGAAGACAAATGGAACACAAGCGCATGCGTCAACGCCATGGCTTATGATCGGAGGAGCCCAGCGGACGTACATTTCCTAACTATTATGAACCGAAAACGCTTTCGCAATATTCAAGTTTTACTTTCAAAGGAGGATATGTGGACCACACAACGGTCCGCAACCCGTATTTTTGCTGTGGAACCCACCCGTGTGCGCACTTTGGCGCCGACACCAGCGGCTCCACAAGACCCGTCGATCGCGCCGAGCATGTCGACTTTGCCGACGGAGCACGCGGCTCCTGCGACCGCGACGCCCCCGGCGATGGCGCCATCGTCTTCTCCATCGAACGCTTCGTCTTCTAATACCCTGGTTGCGTCCACATCCACTCTATCGCCGCCACCAGCGAGTGCCAACGTGCCAACTCTCCAGGCGCCGTCGCAAGAACCCATCGCCAAGACGGTCGGCGTGCCGCGCAGCAGCGCGTGGTTCGCCATGGACAAGATCAACCCGATCGAGAAGCGCATGCTGCCCGAGTTCTTCGTGCACGAGGAGCTGCACCGCAATTTCCCGCCCGGTGCGAAACTCCCGTCCTCCAAGACACCGGCGATCTACATGAAGTACCGCAACTACATGATCCAGGCGTATCGCCAGCAGCCGCACGTGTACCTCACGGCCACGGCGTGCCGCCGCAACCTCGCGGGCGACGCGTGCGCCATCATGCGCGTGCACGAGTTCCTCACGCACTGGGGGTTGATCAATTTCGACGTCCCGCCGCATGCCATGCCGCCGGCGCTGCACGCCAACTACGCGCTCACGACAAGCAGCACGAGCGACGCAGTGGCCGTGCTGACGCCCAGCAAGACGTCGCCGCCGCGTGCGCGCAACAGCACGACCGAACCGAACACGACGCCGTCGTCGACGACGTGGGTGGCGTGCGACGCGTGTGGCGCCAACCCCGTGACGTTCGAGTTGACGAGCGAGGCCAAGCGCAAGACGGGCAAGGAGCTCTCGGTGAATGGCTTTGGGCTGCGGCCGGGCAGCGGCGTGTGCGACGACTGCTTCCTCCAGCGGTCGTTTCCAGAGACCGTGGACGCCGCCGACTTTGTGCGCGTGCCGACGGTTGTGCGTTGGAGCAAGGACGAGGACGAGCGTCTCCTGGAAGCCGTGAGTGCGAGCACGCGTATGTCCCAGGACGCGTGTGATTGGACGCAGATCGCCGGCAAAGTGCAGACCAAGTCGGCCGAGGAGTGCATCGTGCGGTTCCTCGAGCTCCCGATCCTCAGTCGGTCAGAAGACTACGCCCTGAGCTCGTCGTTGACAGAGCAGCGACCGACGTTCGAGTACGCCGAGGCGCTGAACGCGTCGGTGCTGGACATGGCGTCGCTCGTGCGCGATGTGGATCCGTTTGTGGCCAAGGCGGCGGCGCGGGCGGCCATCCAGGCCGTCAAGGACCTGCACAAGCTGCCGCCAACGGAGACGTTGAAGACGGAGCCAACGACGGACGCCAAGACAAGTGAGGAGAATGGACAGGCCTCGACGACGGTGGAGGACGCAGCGGCGGCCGTGGCCAGCAGTGCCGAAGCCGCGGGCCTTGCGTCGATCAAACAGGAGCCAACGACGACGACAACGACGACAACAGCGACGACGGACGGCAGTGGCGACGTGGAGATGGCGTCGGCGGACGAAGCGCCGATCACACTGACCAAGGAAGTGGTCGCGGTGGCCCATGAGGCGTCGAGCGCCACGGCGGCGGCGTTGCTGGCCACGCGCGCCACGGCCATCGCGACCGAGACGGCGGAAGGACCGATCCGAGGCCTCGTGACGCAGTTGTTGCAGACCCAACTGGAGCAGATGGAGCTCAAGATGCAGCAGATTTCGGTACTGGAGAAGGCGCTCGCGACGGAGAAAGAGGCACTGACCAAGGAGCGACACCAGCTCTACATGGATCGTCTCGCGTTCGCGCAGCAAAAGCTAGGGCAGACATCATAAACCAACCACTTTTTGTATTGATTCTCTTCCCCTCCTCGTTCACACGTGGCTGAGCTCTTCCTGACGCGCGAGACGCACGCTCTCGGCGTACTCGACGATCACACGCGCCGACCACGACTGCTCGGGTCGCATGGCGTCCTCGGCGTCCTGGATACTCTCGTAAAACGCCAAGTGACCGCCTTTTTTGGTCACACAGAGGATCACGTTGGCGTTGGTGGCCGCGTCGGCGTACGGGATGGAGCGCTCCGTGCTGATCGGGTCGTCCTTGGCGTTGAGACAGAGCAACGGCACACGCACGTGCTTGATGCGCGAGCCCGAGGACGCGTCCGTGTAATAGTGAAGGGCACCACCTTCGTAATTAAAGAGCCGACTCGTAATGTTCTCGTCAAAGTCCCAGACCGAGTCGAGCTGGGGCATGGCGGCAATGTCGATCTTGGGGTGCGTCTTGAGCACTTCGTGGATGTTACTCTGTCAAGACAACAAGTGGTGAGTCGTCAAGACAACAACGAAAGGATCCGTTAATCAGGATAGATTGGGCTAGTCGTACCTTGCGGAAGAAGAGCTCCTTGAGGTTGTTGGTCAGCGCCTTGTCGTACGTGTGGCGGTAGAGCGTCGAGTTGCGCAGACTACGCGAGCAGTCGACAAGGTCGAACGGATTGCCCACGGAGACGCCGGCCGTGATGTTGGCGTGCTCTTTCTCCTCGCCCAAGTACTTGACGAGGACGTTCGAGCCCATGGAGAAGCCCACGACGACGAACGTGTGGCGCTGGAACGCGTACCGCTCGGCAAAGAACTGTACGACGTGACGCAGGTCGTCCGTGTACGCCGAGCAGAAGAGCTGCGGCGTCTTGAGCGGCGTGTTACCACAGCCACGCGCGTTGAGCACGGCGCACTGCCAGCCGAGGTCGTACACCATCCGATGCACCACCGAGCGGATGTAGAACTCGCCGCTGTTGCCCGTGAGGCCTGGCAGCAGAAGCATCGTCGGCACCGTCGGGTCGAGCTCGGAGACGCGAGGAATTGTGCAGTCTGGACGCGGTGGCAGCGCCCAGTCGAGCGAGATGATGCCGCCGTCGGGCATGTCGAGCGTCTGGCGCTCGTACTTGACCACTGGGTGCGAGTCGTCTTCTTCTCGTGAGAGACGCACGGTCTGTAGATGGCCGTTGAACAAATACCACGGCGGGTAGTACTTGTCCTGAGCTGGTGACACAATAACGACGATGAATACCCAGGGTCATGGTCAATTCAAAAGGGGATGTCCACACGTACTCATGGTCGGACAGCGCGCCAAGACACGCTCGTTCTCGGGCGTCGACTGGAAATGCAGCTGCGGACGCTCCGCCGCCAAGAGATAATGCAAGCGCAGCACATGACGCAGTAAGTACGGTCGCCAGACGCGCTTGAGCAGCACGAGCAGCAGCAGCAGCTGCACGCGGCGGCGATAGACGCGGTACAAGTCGCGCAGCTCGACGCCCAGCAGGCCCAGCGACGCGCGCACCACCGCCCACTTCATGAAATACCTCTGGAGGCTGGATGAGGGGGGGGGGGGGGGCAAACGGGCGGCTATTGGCCTTAGTTCTCGAGGACCACTCAGCTAAGCTAAGCTAAGCTACCTACCTAACTAATTTACCTCGCTACACCGTTCACTGTATTTAGTGTGGGTGGTAAAATAGTGTGGCCCATACTATTTCATGTGGATTGATATTCATTCATTCTATACAATTCAGAAATAATGTGGCCAAGCTTGGTTATTTGTCGTTGCGGATGAGAGAAACGTCGAAGTCGACGCTATAAATCAAGACTGTCTGGTCGTGAATGGTTTCGACTCCATCTCTTCACGACGTCCCCTAACATGAAGAACGGAGACACCAGTCACATAACCGAAGAAGAATACGTACTGCCTGCTAACATGTCTCGACAATCGTGATTGTGGCGACCGTAATGCACTAGTATAGCTAGTATAGACAAACTCCAGAATGAGACAGACAAAGTGCCCCCGCTTCTTCGTCCAAGGTTTGATCTACTCGGCTGCTTGGAACTCTTGTCAATGTACCGCTTGCTCCGTGTTTTTCTGATGGTGATACCTGCGCTTCGGCGAGCGGAACGCCATCCGGAGAAGCAGCAACCGACACACGATATCGACGAGACGGTGACGAATTGCGAGCACTGCTCACCCGAGCAAACTTGGACGCCGCTGCCGCAAACAGCGACTGGTTATCAGTATCCCTGGGCATGTCTACATCAATCTTCGGATTCCGTTTCAAATGTGTCTCGCCAAAGGCCTGTTGGTACAGCAACGGCGGAATCGGACCGATGACACAGGCACAACCAAGCTGAGAAAGCGACCAGATTACATACTCCATTGCCAGGGCCTCGTATTGATGCGTGGAGAAGAGAAAAATGCGATGAACAAACAGTCGGAGGCATTCAGCGAGTTGACAAGCAAGATGACGGGATGGAATCCATTGCTGTACGGGAATTTACCGTACATTCTCGGCTATGCAACCTCTGCAGCCGCTTTTCGGCTGGTGGCGATTGAAGAGGGCAACGGACAATGTCGGGCGACAACCATACTTGAACTCGACATTCTTCAGCACACCGCGGAGGCACTCAAAGTTTTCTACAACTTGGGAATGCTGTATCACAAGATGGCCACGTTGTCGCATCTTGCGTGCGCCTGCGATCTACGTCCGTTCCTTGCCGATGTGAGAGGCAAGCGGACCCTTGTGCCGTTGGACAAAGTGATCGAGCGCACGATAAAGAGATCGGACTGCGAGGACACGAATGACTTCGAGCGCCTCATCCGGATTTACAGGAAGCTGGAGGGACTCAAGAACGTCAAGAGCGACGTGACGCACCTCCAGACGGTGGAGCTGCTGGAGGTGAAATGGGACAAGCAGCTGGTCGTAGAATTGTCTCCAATTGGTTACGTGCGCCATCCAAAGGACAATGAAGTCAGTCAGTGGCTAGAGCATATGCTCACGGCCTTGAAGCATTGGCACGCACTGGGATATTGCCACGGTGATCTTCGCTGGGGAAATATGGTGTGTGTTCCAGGTCATCGCTCCGAGTACTGGGTGCTGATTGACATGGATGAGTCTCGCGAGCCCGACACAAAAGTGATTGACTGGAATCACACATTTCGTGGCGATACTCTTCGTTTCCAACACGACTTGTATCAACTAGGAAAGCTCCTCAGCGGTTTTTCGATTCTGTCCGATAATCTCAAGGACCTACATGCTATGCTTCTTACGGCCGTCGACACCCCCAACATGACTGCAGAGATCGCCCTCGCGAAGCTACTTGAGTAGTGGCGATACATACCTTCAATTTTCATCAAAAACATCACCAAGCCACGTCTTCAACGGCTGTATACATGGCATATTTGTTAGGGAATATTCCCCGAAGGAATGCCATGTATACAGCCATTGAAGACGAGGAATACCCGAAGGGCTTCAGATGACCACATTTACCGCTCGCACCACTGGATCATCCGGTTTTCCACCCGATGCCTGCCACATGCTGTCTCATATTAGCTCGAGGCAACGGGCGCTTCGTGTGTTGACTCAATCCCAACGTTAGAGGACCAGCGACCTTCATTCGGCTGTCCCTGACTCGGGGTCCTCGAGTGATGGTCTGCATGTCTGGTTACGTAATCGCTCTCAAATGGGACAGTAGGCGTCTGTTTCGGCGTTGTGAATCGAAAGAAATGGAAGAGCGTAACCATCCGTTTGTTTACCCACACGATGAAACAGAGAAGACGTTCCCTCTTCAACATGACCCACGACCTGGTCCAGCACATCCAGCTCATCGGCCTCCCTCATTCTCCAATTCACCACGGAACCAACAAACCAAGTTTTCTTCTTCTTGAGCCATGTGCACCGCCATCACGCCAGCTAACAACATGAAGTACCGCCTCTTGGGTAACTCGGGACTACTCGTCTCGCGCTTTGCCTTCGGTTGGTTCATGATCAAGGAGCGAGCGCCCACGGTCGAACAGGCGTATGCCATCATGGAGCGAGCGTTCCAGTACGGCGTCAACTTCGTCGACACGGCCGAGTGCTACGTCGACGGCGAGTCGGAGGTCGTTCTCGGACAAGTTGTCGACAAGGGTATCGAGCGTGGCGTGTGGACGCGTGACGATCTTGTGATCAGCACCAAGATCTTCTTCGGCACCAAGTACTTCAGCTCGGGTATGCAGGCAGGTCTAAACACCTTGGGTCTGAGCCGCAAGCACATCGTCGAAGGCACCAAGGCCTCGCTCAAGCGTCTTGGCTTGGACTACGTCGACCTAATCTTCTGCCACCGTCCAGACCCAGCTACACCGATGGAAGAGACCGTGCGTGCGATGACTCATGTGATTGAGCAGGGCTGGGCGTTCTACTGGGGCACGAGCGAATGGAGCGCTCATGACATTCGGGAGGCTTGTGAGGTTGCTGATCGTCTTGGATTGATCCGCCCGGTGCGTTTTATTACGCGTGTTCCATCGGTCCAATGTGACCTCTGACGTGCGCTTCTTGTTAGATCTTTGACCAGTGCGAGTACAACATCTTCGAGCGTTCCCGAGTCGAATACGAGTTTGCTGATCTCTACAAGGTACATTTAATCATTGCCTCGACTGCATCAAGAAACGGATACTGACCTGATCCTTTATCAGAAATACGGCTATGGTCTTACGACGTACTCGCCTCTCGGCGGTGGTATCCTCACTGGCAAGTACACGCAGGGTATTCCTCAGGTAAAAACTCATCACTCGTTCACCATTTGGACACGTCAAAGGCTGACACTGTGTGACCACAGGGATCACGTCTCGATCATCCATTCTACAAGGGAGTGACTGACATCATCCTCCAAAAGGCCAAGAAAGCTGTCGAGATCGAAGCCATCGCCAAGGACCTCGGATGCACACTTCCTCAGCTCGCTCTCGCTTGGTGTGCCGCCAACGAGCATGTAAGCACGGTGCTCTTTAGCGCCACCAGTACCAACCAGTTGGATGAGAACATGAAGGCAGTGGCGATTATTGACAAGATGACTCCGGAGATCAAGGCCAATATCGATGAGATTGTAAAGTTTACACCGGAAGTGCTCCCTCGATACTCAGAGCAGGTCATGGGCCTGCGCGGCATCTATTTGAGTAGAGAGCGAGACAGCGGAAAACGAAAACAGGGAGTTATCCAATATTCTAGCCTAGCTTCTAGCGTTGTGGATGTCTCAGTTATTGTCAATTTCCAGTAAATTTGCTGAATGATATAGGTACATCCACGTGGATTCCCCTCATTCTTCGCTGTCTTCAATGACCGCGCTTAAATGTGTAGCGTTGGCTGATGTGTAACGTTCGCTCCTCTACTCACCGACTCAAATTGAAGTATATCACCCTCGTCGATCTACCATGTCCTTGATGTCCAACTTATGTCCTTGTCCTTGTTGAAGCGTATCACAAGCACATTGGCGACCTTTCTATTGTAGCGGATTGACGCACAGACTGGTAGCACTGGACTCTGCTGTGGCACAGTAGGAGTCGCAAGTCACGAGCTTGTGACATCTACGTGGAGTGAGTGTTCACCATAAGGTCTCTCGCGGGAGCAAATGCGATAACGAATGACAAGACTGATCAGTGTATTACTGCCCTTGGGGAGAAGCACAGAGTATATGTCAGCTTTGTATCCCTTGTTTAGAATGAAAGGATGACAATTCATGCGAGTTGAAACCACAGACGATCTTCTTCAAATTCCTAGGAAGTCTTAGTGAATCACTCTGCCACCTTACGGAGAGTCCTCCCTTTTACGGCTGCGGCGTGTACGCTGGGAACGTCGTGTAGCCCTGGGCGCCCTTGCTCGAATCCCAGTAGTCCTCGTTCGCGGCCTCAGGGTTCAATGGCCAGCCGTTCTGGAAGCGCTCGGCCAGGTCCGGGTTCGAGATGTAGAGACGTCCAAAGCCCACCGCGTCCGCGGCACCACTGCGCACGACACCCTCAGCCGTATCACAAGCGTACGAGTTGGTGGCGATGACGTTGCCCTTGAAGTGCGTCTTGGCGTCGAACACTTTCACGACACGGCACTTGCCGTGGTAGCCAAAGCCGAAGCCGTCAAGCAAAGCAACGTAGCCAAGGTTGAGCTTGTTCAGTTGCTGGAAGACGTACGTGAAGGTCTCGACGTTGTCTTCACCGCCCATCTGAGCAAAGGCACCATTTGGGGAGAGACGCACGCAGATGCGATCCGATGGCCACAAGGTCTTGATCGCGTCGATGATCTCCAGGAGGAAACGCGTACGGTTCTCGACCGAGCCACCGTACTTGTCAGCGCGCTTGTTTGTGGACGACTGGAGGAACAAATCAACCAGGTAGTCGTTGGCCGCGTGGATCTCGGCGCCGTCAAAGCCCACTTGCTTGGCGAGTTCCGCGCTCTTGCGGTAGTCCTCGACAATCGCTGGGATCTCGTGCGTCTCGAGCGCACGTGGCACTTCGTATGCCACAGCTTCGCCCTTGATGTTGCGCAGGTGGCCCTCCGTGATACCAAGGGCCGATGGAGCCACCGTCTCATTCTTGGCGTTGAATGACGAGTGCGCCTGACGACCCATGTGCCACATCTGCAAGACGATCTTGCCGCCCTTGGCATGCACGCCGTCGACGACCTTCTTCCATCCGGCGGCGTGCTCTTGCGTCTAGAGACCTGGGGCACTGTACCAACCGTAGCCTTGCTCCGAGATGGCCGTGGCTTCCGTAATGATCAAGCCAGAACCCGCACGCTGCTCGTAATAAAGCGCGTTTGTGGCGTTTGGCGCACGCGTCTCAAAGTCGGAGCGACCACGAGTAAGCGGGCTGAAGACGACGCGGTTCTTGAGAATAAAATCCTTGCCGATCGTGAGTGGCGTGAAAAGCTTGTAGTCGGTGGTGACCATGGCTGTTGCTTGCTTGCTTGGTGTTGTTGTTGCTTGTCTTGGAGACTGGAAACGAGTGAGGAGACGGGAGCTTGGCGATCGGAAGCTTGTCTGCAGAACGAACGCAGTCACTGGCGTGAGCTACTTCCTCGCCAGAGGACACATCCTCACAATGTCAATGGCTTCCTCATTGCTGATAACACAGGAGCGGTTTTCATCATCAAGCTCGCGAAGGATCCGATGATGCAATAAACCGAGCCATGACTTGAGCAAGCGAGACTTTTGATTGGACAAGGGGCAAGGAACAACACTCGGAGTGCTGGGCACGCGCAGTGAAGGTCTTTACGTATCGCCACGAACTGCGACCGGCTCTGTGAACACGCTTCGAGTCAACAAGGAGAAAAGGGGCGATGCACACAAGTGCAACACGGCATATACATCGTCAATTAATTACCGTGACCTTTGTCAATGTGTCGTTTGCTGCAAGGCCTCGCAACGGACCATCTAAGCTATTCATAATAGTGATGTTACCCAGTAAAAGCCACTGACTTAACGGGGGAGGAACCCACGACCGTCTCTCTCTCTCTCTCTCTCTCTTTGTTGACTTGATCACGTAGTGATTAGACGACCCTCATTCGGCCGCACCAACTGGACTGATGGTCTAGTCATCTGCTTGCGTAGCGGATGGAACTCAGTGGGACGATGCGATTTCACAGGTGGAGCCACCCTCAACCAACTCCACTGACTCAGATGGAGGAGACTCCCTCTTGACTTGGAACACGAGTCGAGGGGAAATCTTACTCAGACAGTTCAGTCAGTTTCCTATTCACCAATTTCTCTTCACAATGAGCACCGCCGACACCCCAACCAACAACATGAAGTATCGCCTGCTGGGCAACTCGGGTCTCCTCGTCTCGCGCTTCTCCTACGGATGGTTCATGTTGCAGGAACGAGCCTTGACCTTTGAGCAGGCCTACGTTGTCATGGAGCGAGCCTTTCAGTACGGCGTCAACTTCATCGACACGGCCGAGTGCTACGCGGATGGTGACTCGGAAGTCGTTCTTGGGCAAGTGGTCAACGCTGGTGTCGAACGAGGCGCATGGACGCGTGAGGACTTGGTCATCAGCACCAAAATCTACTTTGGCTCAAACTACTTCAGCTCGGGATGGAGCCAGCATTGAACGCCATTAGTCTCAGCCGCAAACACATCATTGAAGGTACTAAGGCGTCGCTCAAGCGTTTGAATCTGGACTACGTCGACGTGATCTTTTGTCATCGTTCGGACCCAGTGACGCCGCTTGAAGAAACGGTTTACGCCATGAACTATGTGATTGGACAAGGCTGGGCCTTCTTTTGGGGCACTAGCGAGTGGAGCTCACATGACGTCCACGAAGCGTGTGAGATCGCTGACCGCCTTGGCTTGGTCCGCCCAGTAGGTTCGCGACAATCACTTGCTACTTCAAGCAGTGCATGACATGGTACAAGTTCATTATCAATCAGAATACTGTAATGCCACGAACACCGTCGCGATAAGGTTCTCACTATGATTAAACTGTTATATCGTATATTTGTGCGTTTTGTGTATCCGACCACGGTACAGTTCGTGTATCGGATACTGTATAAAGGAATATATACCGTATATGATATAATTGCATTACAGAATGTTATGGGTGCCATCCCACTTTTTGCTTGAGTTTGATTTTCTCGTAGCAGCACTGATGTTGCTATACGCATCGAACGTGCCCCATTCGCGACACTTTTCACCTGGGGGCAGAGACCTCAATGAACTACAGCGCTCTGTACAATAGCGTACTGGAGCCTGAGCATTAATTTCCAACCCTCGCTCTAAACTGTAAGCGATTCATGACGCTGTGGTGAGCGACTTCTCCATTGAACGCGTGCCAGACGCGCGCCAAAGCCACATCAGATACTTCGAAGTGAGAACTCAACCTGTCTTACACCGTGTTGACGCACGTCTTCCATTGTGTTGACGCACATCGTACACAAAGAAGCGAACAACACCGCAGAAGGTTTGATGCACCACAACGACCGAGTTGAAGAACACGAAATCACGGAATCTGTTTGGAGAGGAGTGATTCGTGTTCGACATTGTGGACGTTTGTTGTTGCCTGCAGTGCCAATATACGCGGCACACGCCCCAGAGGAGAACAGATTCACGATTGCGTGAGCAGTTGCTCCTTCGGGGTCCATTTTCGTAATCCTCTTGAAGCTTCGCATAATCAATGATGATGCTCCAGTACTGGGACGGGCTGGGACCAACATTCCACCAGGGTCCCCACGTTCGACACGAGTCTCCCGAAGCATTTTGCTTTTTGCCTTCCAAGACCAACAACAACCTTCTCTCGCAAGCTACCATGAGTGAACCAGTGAACAACATGAAGTATCGTTTCCTCGGCGACACGGGACTGCTCGTCTCGCGCTTCTCGTACGGCTGCTTCATGTTCAAGGACCGCGCGTTGACCTTCGAGCAATCGCTGGCGGTGCTCGAACGCGCGTATAAGTACGGCATCAACTTCTTTGACACGGCCGAAGTGTACGCAGAGGGACAGTCAGAAGAGGTGTTGGGCCAAGTGGTCCAGGCCGGCATCGAACGCGGCACGTGGCAGCGCGAGGATCTGGTGATTAGTACCAAGATCTACATGGGTACGGACATGACCTTCAGCCCAGGACTGAACAACAAGGGCTTGAGTCGCAAGCATATCATCGAAGGCACCAAGGCTTCGCTCAAGCGTTTGAATCTCGACTACGTCGACTTGATCTTTTGTCATCGTCCAGATCCAGCCACTCCAATGGAGGAGACTGTTCGAGCCATGAACTATGTGATCGAGCAGGGATGGGCTTTTTACTGGGGAACAAGCGAATGGCACGCAACGGACGTCATCAAGGCCTGTGAGATCGCCGATCGTCTCGGTCTGATCCGTCCGGTACGCTCCTTATATACATGGCAACCCTCGTTACTGATGCCTGACGCAACGAATGAACATGACAGGCGTTCGATCAGGCCCAGTACAACATCTTTGAGCGCTCGCGTGTCGAGTACGAATACGACATCCTGTACAAGGTGCGTTGCCTCTGTCAATGATAGAGCTAAGCAGAAGAGCTGACGAACTGATTTGTGAGTAGAAGTACAAGTACGGTCTCACGACGTATTCGCCACTCGGTGGGGGCCTTCTCACTGGCAAGTACTCCCAAGGTATCCCTCAGGTACGACACGCATGTCCCTACCCATGAACACTGTCTGAACAACCAATCTGCTGGTGGAACACACTGTCTGAACAACCAATCTGGTGGAACACTGTAGGGATCACGCCTGATCAAGCTTTCTACAAGGGCGTGAGTGACATTATCGCCAAGAAGGCCATGAAGGCTGTCGAGATCGAAGCCATCGCCAAGGATCTCGCCTGCACGCTCCCTCAATTGGCTCTCGCCTGGTGCGCGGCCAACAACAATGTCAGCACCGTGCTCTTCAGCGCCACCAGCGTCGAGCAACTGGACGAGAACATGAAGGTCATGGCTATTGTGGACAAGATCACGCCGGAGATCAAGGCCAAGATCGATGCGATCGTCCAGTTCCAGCCGCAGGTGCTGCCGCAGTACACGGACAGTATCATGGCGATCCGTGGCACCTACTTGGAGTAGAAACGAGCAACAGGATCCTTTGTAGAGTGGTCCTCCGCTTCGCCCACACATCACCGAGTTTGTGGGAGCTCCTCGTTTTTCACACGTCACAGAGATCCTGTGGCTTCGCTATGGGTGGGTTTGACCATCAAAATGGGTCTTCAACCTCAACCCAAAATCTTTGATTGGCTGAATATATGTCATTACCTGATACGATTGGCTAAAAAGCGAAGAGCTACGCTGGACTTTCCCCTGCTTGGGTTGATGACACATCGAACATGATGTGCGACCAGGTTCAAATGGCTTGACGGCGTCAGTGCTCACAATCGAATCCTCTTCCTCTCTCGCACTGCTCGCCATGGCCACGCCTTCCAACTCCATGAAGTACCGCTTCCTCGGCGACTCGGGACTGCTTGTCTCGCGCTTGTCCTACGGCTGCTTCATGATCAAAGAGCGTTCGCTCACCTTCGAGGAGTCTCTCGAAGTGCTCGAGCGCGCGTATCAGCACGGCATCAACTTCTTCGACAACGCCGAAGTCTACGTCGCGGGCGAGTCCGAGGTTGTGCTCGGTCAGGTGGTCAAGGCCGGTATCGAACGCGGCACGTGGACGCGTGAGGACCTCGTGATCAGCACCAAGATCTTCTTTGGTACGGACTACTCCAAGACGGACGGCCTCAACACGCAGGGCTTGAGTCGCAAGCACATCATCGAAGGGACCAAGGCTTCGCTCAAGCGTCTCGGCTTGGACTACGTTGACTTGATCTTCTGTCATCGTCCGGATCCTGCGACGCCGATCGAGGAGACCGTGCGTGCGATGAACCATGTCATTAACCAAGGCTGGGCGTTCTACTGGGGCACGAGCGAGTGGAGCGCTCATGACATCCTCGAGGCGTGTGAGATTGCTGACCGTCTCGGTCTGATCCGTCCGGTGTGTGCGCTCTTTGTTTGATGGGAAGTCTTAGTTTTCCTGACCATGTTCCACAGGTGTTTGACCAGTGCCAGTACAATATATTGGAGCGTTCGCGTGTCGAGTATGACTTTGTCAACCTCTACAAGGTGAGCTGCATGGAGTTGGCTTGTTGTTAGCAAAACAGCGACTAACCAAGGTCATTCTAGAAATATCGCTACGGTCTCACCACGTTTTCGCCTTTGGACGGCGGTGTGCTGACTGGCAAGTACAACCAGGGCATCCCAGAGGTACGATCTCGTGGAACGCAGCGTTGCTGAGTGGTCTAACCCACTGACTCAACCCAGGGCTCGCGCATGACCCATGAATGGTACCATGGTCTCGAAGATTGGATTGCCCAGCGCGCCGAAAAGGCAAAGCAGCTCGAAGCTGTGGCCAAGGAGGTCGGGTGCACGCTCCCTCAGCTCGCTTTGGCTTGGTGCGCATCGAACGAGAATGTGAGCACCGTACTCTTTAGCGCCACGAGCGTCAAGCAGTTGGATGAGAATGTCAAGGCAATGGAGTTTGTCGACAAGATCACACCGGAGATCAAGGCAAAGGTCGACGCCATCGTCCAGTTCACACCTGAGCTGCTGCCTCAGTATGGAGAAGACGTAATGGCGATCCGCGGCAAGTACTTGTAAACAAACAGCGTGCAGCGTGTGTTGGAGCATAGGAATTATCCGAATGTTATGTATTGTCTTTCGTTTTCTGTTGTGTACTCGTACTTTTGTTGGTCTTCATCTGGATCATAATGAGTTCGTCTGGACACCCACGTCGGAAATGAGGATGGCGATAGCTCTCTCTCCTCGAATTCTTGTCAAACGAGAGCAACTTGAAGCCAAAAAGTCGCAATTGACGACGGAACGACGGGTACCGACCGCGATAGTACCGCCCCAGGACGGTCTTCTCCAACTGCGTCGTGTCGTGGACCGTGAACAAGTTGCCGGACGCGTCCCAACTCACCACAGAGCCGCCTTCGTTCGCTAGTAGGCGATAGAGGTTCCTCACGAAGCTGGCGGCGACAGCGTCTGGCATATTGAGCACTGAACACTCGCCACTGGAATGGCAAACACGTCGGACGGAGACCTTCACTCGGTGGTGACCCGAGTGAAGGTCGATGAGCTAATCACCCACGAGGACGTTATGGCGAAGGAGTAGTCGGCGCCTACCACACGAGACCACATTCAATGCCACGCTCTCGTCATTCGTAGAGTCCTCGTACGTACCAAAGTGTTGGACGAACTCGATCATAAAGATGAACCACGCGATGAGCTTGATTTGGATGAGTCCGCTCTGCTTCTCGAGCACGAAGGCCATCTGATGCATGGGCGAGAGCTCGAGTTTGCGGGCGATGAGCACCTGGAGAAGAACGAGCGACATGAGCTCGAGGAGTGCGTAGGGGAGCATATTGGCGAGCGTTTGGTAGAGCGTTGCTTGGCTAATATCGCGAAGGTAGGGGTTGTAGATGCGGTTGGGCAAGTGAAACACGATGAAGAGGTACGAGGCTGCAAGAAACGAAGAGAATGAGAGCAAAGACAGTGAAGACAGACGACAAGGACGAGCGTACAGTAGATGACGGGCACGACCACTTCCGTGTACTCGATGAGCATGACGAACTCGGTCATGTGCAGGAGTTTGAGCACACTGGCGACGTACTGCTCGCGCTCGTTTGAATCGAGGGCCTGGAGCAAAAGCTTCTTCTCTGGTTCAGAGAGCACGACCGGGTTGGTCGACAAGTCGATGAAGCTCTTGCGTTCCTACCCTTGAGACGCTTTCAGCATGAATGGCACGACAGCGTTGGAGGTGGGAAAGACCATGGAGGTCTTTGGTCCATTCGAGGACCAACGCGTGCGCACGCGGATGTTTCCTGTGGTTTGAAGAGCTGGGTCGGCCTGCACAAGGTACAGCACGTGGGTATTAATGTCGGACAAGGACTGGAGCGTCCCCTTGCTCTGTGCGAGGACTTTGACTTGCAGTCGCTCAATGTGTCGGGCGACGATCGAGATGTCGCGGAGAGAGAGCCACGCGTGGACAAAGTCCATTGCGATCAGGATGGCGCTCGTACGTAGTGTCGTGGCGCTCTGCATGCACACGGAGATAAACAACGCGTGGAAGGTCTCAACGTGGAAGATCACGACCTCGGGTTCCTGATCCTGGATGTACTTGCACATGGGACTCAAGGCGTTCTTGGCTGCGAGCTTCATGAGCGGCCAACAGAGCGTGAACCATGTCTGCTGAGCTGGTGAGACGCACAAAGATGTAGTTGTACGTCGGATATGCGAGGGCCAGGACAAACGCCACGCAAACGACTGCGTGGCAGTGCAAGAGCTGCGTGCGGACGTCCTTGTTCTCGCGAATGATGCGTCCCCAGGCCACCCCAACAACCATAAACAGGAGCGTCATGTACGCAAGAGACGAGGAGACCACGAAGAATGGCACGGGGTAGCCAATCCAACACGCCAGAGCGTATCCATTGACCGTCAGACCAAGGCCCATGCCGGTAGTCATTACTGTGACTTGACGGAGCGACGATCGAAGACCTGGGATCAGTTGACGGTACTGCTCAAGCCCCATGATGGCCATCGTGTGGAGATTGATGCACGCTCGCACCCAAAAGACCCCGCTGTGTTCGAGACCGAGACTTGGATCCTTGAGAGGGATGGCTTCGAGAAGGACGTTGATCACGAGACACGGCAGTGCCGACAGGATCAAGACCATCATCGCCCAGGCCCTGCTCGTGTGCTGATAGTACGTGGCGACTTGGAGCAGCCGCTCCACGGAGTATTGGCCATGGAGTTCGGTCTGCGCACGCTCCCAGTAGTGAACAAGCACGAGCACTAGTCGCTTGATAAGCATCGACGTTGCGAGACGTCAAACGCCCGTCGTCTCACTCTGAAATAGCTGACTGACAACGAGTCTCATCGTCCGAAAGCTGCTGGCGTTGAACAACACGCGAAAAGAATTCGATCTCGTCACCATGGGACGTGATAGTACTGACAGTGAGAAGAGGTAAGAGGAGAAGCATCCTCTCGTCCTTGGAGGAAGAGATAGCTTCAGCATGAGGCACCCGCCGCGTCACCAGCCACGAGATAAAACGCAGTGGCAGTAGCCATCTCCCAGACTGGGTACAAGTGATCCCCTGTCCAACATGTTGACGTGACGTCTCTCGCTGTTTACCAACAAGTGCGAGTTGCGTGGTATGCGTAATCCTTCGAAAAAGACCTTCACTCGGTGGCGCACCCAGGATCTCCTCCTGCTTCCCACGGTCTCCGTTATCCACCAGAGATTCCTTCTCATTCGGCGACTCGCCACGCAGCGCGCAAGTTTCCTCTTCTTCTTCCTCCAGTTCCTCACGATGGCCGAGCTAGTGAACAACATGAAGTACCGCTTCTTGGGTGACACGGGACTCTTGGTCTCGTGCTTCTCCTACGGCTGGTTCATGACCAAGGAGCGCGCGTTGACGTTTGACCAAGCGTACGCTGTGGCCACCCAGGCGTACAAGTACGGCGTCAACTTCTTCGATACGGCCGAGATCTATGCGGACGGTACGTCCGAAGAGAGTCTCGGTCAGGTCGTCAAGGCCGGTATCGAACGAGGTGTCTGGACACGTGAGGATCTCGTCATCAGCACCAAGATCTTCTGGGGCACGGACTCAACCTTCAATGCCGGCTTGAACCGCGCTGGCCTGAGTCGCAAGCACATCGTGGAGGGCACCAAGGCCTCGCTCAAGCGTCTCGGCTTGGACTACGTCGATCTCATCTTCTGCCACCGTCCAGATCCATGTACGCCGATTGAAGAGACCGTGCGCGCGATGAACTACGTCATCCAACAAGGCTGGGCGTTCTACTGGGGCACGAGCGAGTGGAGCGCCGGAGACATCCTCGAAGCGTGTGAGATCGCTGATCGTCTCGGCTTGATCCGTCCCGTGTATGACCAATGCCAGTACAACATCTTTGAGCGCTCGCGTGTCGAGTACGAATACGCCACGCTCTACAAGGTGTGTTCATGTCCCTTTTTAATTCGCTTGGTCGACGTTGTACTAATGCGGAGTGTGTGGTATTATGTAGAAATTCAAGTATGGCCTTACGACTTGGTCGCCATTGGGCGGCGGTCTCCTCACAGGCAAATACACCAAGGGCATCCCAGCGGTACGTAAACGAATCATGGAAAGAAGCGACTCGCTTGCACTAACCACTTGCTCGCTCCTCGCCAGGGCTCGCGTCTGGACCACGCCTGGTACAAGGGCATGCAGGATGTGCTTATTGCCAAGGCCATGAAGGCAGCGCAACTCGAGGACATCGCCAAGGAAGTCGGCTGCACGCTTCCTCAGCTCGCTCTCGCATGGTGCGCTGCCAACGACAACGTCAGCACGGTGCTCTTCAGCGCCACAACCGTCGAACAGCTGGATGAGAACATGAAGGCGGTGGCGTTCATTGACAAGATCACACCGGAGATCAAGGCCAAGATCGACGCCATCATCAAATTCGAACCCAAGCTCTTGCCTCGTTACGACGGCATGACGTTGGGCTTCCGTGGCAAGTACTTGACGCAGTAAACACTGAGCACGGACAGTGAAGCGTAGCGTTTATTACGTGTCTTGATGGGCAATTGCTCACGCTAATCATTCAAATCCAAAGAATTCGAGAGCGATCTGAGAATCAGAGTACTAGGCTCTTCTCAATACTGGCCGAGGTGGACTCAGCTCATCACTTGAAGCGCTGTTGACGCGATCATGTCACTGAATGAAGGTCTCCTCCTTTGCTTCCATCGAATTCCCACAGTCTCACTTTGCATATCGCCTTGAAGCGCACAAGATCGCCTTCTCTTCCTCCTCAAGACCATCATGACCGAGCCAGTGAACAACATGAAGTACCGCTTCCTGGGCGACACGGGTCTGCTCGTCTCGCGCTTCTCCTACGGCTGCTTCATGTCCAAGGAACGCTCGCTGACCTTCGAGCAATCGCTGGCTGTCATCGAACGCGCGTACAAGCACGGCGTCAACTTCTTTGACACGGCCGAAGTGTACGCGGAAGGTCACTCGGAAGAGATCTTGGGCCAGGTGGTGAACGCGGGCATTGAACGCGGCACGTGGACGCGTGAGGACTTGGTCATCAGTACCAAGATCTACTTTGGCACGGACATGGCGTTCCGTCCAGCATTGAACAACAAGGGCTTGAGTCGCAAGCACATTGTCGAGGGCACCAAGGCCTCGCTCAAGCGCTTGAATCTCGACTACGTCGACTTGATCTTCTGCCACCGTCCGGACCCAGCGACGCCGATCGAAGAGACCGTGCGGGCGATGAACCACATCATCGACCAAGGCCTGGCGTTTTACTGGGGCACGAGTGAATGGAGCGCTGGCGACGTGATTGAAGCCTGTGAGATCGCTGATCGTCTTGGGCTGATCCGTCCGGTACGTCCTTCGTATCGTGGAGATTCGCGTTGATTCTCATTCTGACACTGTGATATGGTTTGCACAGGCATTTGACCAGTGCCAGTACAACGTCTTTGAGCGCTCGCGTGTCGAATACGAGTACGTCAACTTGTACAAGGTACGATACTCTTGTGTGGTGATTTATACGAAGAGTATGATGGACTGACGCGGTTGATTCGAGAGCAGAAGTACAAGTATGGTCTCACGACATGGTCGCCGTTGGGTGGCGGTATCCTCACCGGCAAGTACAGCAAGGGAATCCCTGAGGTGCGTCCTTCTCTTCACTCCATGTCGCCCATCGAGTGCTAATAGTACTGTACTGGTGACAGGGCTCGCGTTTGGACCACGCGTGGTACAAAGGCATGGAAGACGTGATCGTCAAAAAGGCCATGAAGGCCGCTCAGCTTGAAGATATTGCCAAGGAGATTGGCTGCTCGCTTCCTCAACTGGCTTTGGCTTGGTGTGCGGCCAACGACAACGTCACCACGGTGCTCTTCAGTGCCACGAGTGTCGAGCAGTTGGACGAGAACATGAAGGTGATGGAGTTTATCGACAAGATCACGCCGGAGATCAAGGCCAAGATCGACGCCATCATCCAGTTCACGCCGCAAGTGTTGCCTCAGTATCCAGCGGCGATGATGGCCATGCGTGGCAAGTACTTGACGCAGCAGTAAGCGAGTCAAGCCAGTCAAGTCCACCTTGAAGTGAAGAGCTCCGTTGCATAGTTGGTCATTCGAGTGCTGTTTATGACCAAAATAATCGTGTTCGTACTGGCTGATTAGCCAAGTCGCACCCACTTCACCCAATTCTTTGACTTGTACTAGTCCGTTTGCAGGAAGATCGCAATGAGTAATTACCCAGCTGAGTTTTTCGAATGCAAAATTACACCTTCAACGATGGGTTCACTTCAAGCCCAAGTGCCATTCATCGTGGCTTTCCCTTCCTCATTTCCGCTTTCGCCACGACCAAGCATGTTGAAGCGCCACAAGATTTAAGGGCATTGTCGTACTGGTCGAATTACTCGATGGGTATTTTGTACTTGGGTTTTGTATGAGTACTGGTCCAATAGACATGCAATTTAGTGAAAATTTCAATGTGTGCCTCAAAAATGAGTTTTTACGAAATGGGTTCGCTGAGTTTTCGTGACATGGGTTCACCACGGTCCTTTGACTCATTTTCGAATTCACCAAGACCAAGACGCAAGACAACGGACGCGCCAGTGTGGTGGATCATCGGCGTCGTCGTCATTGGCTGCTGCTTCGTTTGCGCCTGCCTCACGTCGTGTATGCGTGGGGCAACGGGTTCCAGCACTGGGTCCAGCCTGCCGCAATATCAAGACAATGGAGTGTACGCTGTGCCTTTTGATGGATACTCGGCGGCTGACAGCACGGCCGTGTACATCGCGGGTGATACTGGAGGATGTGGTGATGGCGGCTTCAGTGGCGATGGGGGCTACAGTGGAGGAGGTCATTGTGGAGGTTGCGGTGGTGGAGACTCCGGTGGTGGTGGCGGCGGTGGTGGTGACTGAGACACTCGCTACCGATTCCTTTCAATGAGGGAGAATCAAGAAGCTATGCAAGTCAAGTCGAAGCATCCATTACAGTCACTACCCGAGCCAAGCAACAGAGAGTCCAAGCCAGATCTCAGCAATGCAGTGTAACAATACGAAGGCGAGTACACGCGACTGGAAGCAGAGTTATGCATCATCAATATATCCAAACATGTGCTACGGTCTCACTATTCTGTGCGGAACCATGCACTTCACTTCACAGCTAGTGTTTCAAATACTTGCCACGAACCCCCATCGTCAAGCCATCGTAGCGTGGCAACAATTTTGGCTCGAACGCGATGATGGCGTCGATCTTGCTCTTGACCTCTGGGGTGATCTTTTCAATAAAAGCCACCGCCTTCATGTTCTCGTCGAGCTGCTCAACGCTCGTGGCGCTGAAGAGCACAGTGCTGACATGCTCGTTCGCGGCAGTCCACGCAAGAGCCAACTGCGGCAGCGTGCAGCCAATCTCCTTGGCGACGTCCTCCATCTCAGCTACCTTCTTGGCCTTCAGGAGGATCGCATCCTCCTGGCCCTTGTACCAGTAGTGGTCAAAGCGCGTACCCTATCATCCAAACGACGACTGGATGAGTAAGGTGCAGTTGGGTACATGACATGCCTTGCACCTACCGTTGGGATACCGTTCGTGCATTTACCAGGCACCACTCCACCACCGAGCGGTTGGAAGGTTGTGAGGCCGTAGGCGAAGTTCTGAATCATTGCAAAACGGCCAGTCGCGCAGTCTTTTACTTTGATAAAGTGCCCCGCGAGTCATACCTTATACAAGTTGACGTACTCGTACTCAACACGTGAGCGCTCGAACATGTTGTACTCACACTGGCCGTACGCCTAGCGTCAAATCCACAGTCATAGGGCGGATTGAAACGACCGATGCTGTGAAATCGACATTGAATGTGTATTGTGTTTTACTGCCTTCCGTGTAAAACACTGTTTCGCAACATTTGCAATACGCCCAAGGTTTTCCGTACGTTTACTGCTTCAGGTACTTGCCACGAAGCGCCACTACGTGACTCGGGTACTGTGGCACCAACTCAGGCTGGAACTGCACGATGGCATCGATCTTGGCCTTGATCTCCGGCGTGATCTTGTCGATGAAGGCAAGCGCCTTCATGTTCTCATCCAACTGCTCGACAGTCGTGGCGCTGAAGAGCACAGTGCTTACGTTGTCATTGGCAGCACACCAGGCGAGAGCAAGCTGAGGCAGTGTGCAGCCAATATCCTTGGCGATGTCTTCCATTTGGTCGGTTTTCATGGCCTTCTGCATGATCACGTCCTCCATCCCCTTGTACCACGATTGGTCCATGCGCGATCCCTGGGCAAGCGACAGTTAGTGAAAACGCCACAATGCTACGCGAAAATACGGCATATACCTTTGGGATACCCTTGGTGTACTTGCCCGTAAGGATGCCACCGGCCAACGGTGACCACGTCGTGAGCCCATACTTGTACTTCTATAGATTCACTCACGTTAGATCATGCCGCTCACACCGTAACGTCAGCTCTGCGGACCTTGTACAGAGGTGCATACTCGTACTCAACACGCGAACGTTCGAAAATGTTGTACTGAGCCTGGTCGTACACCTGGGCAATGAACAAGCATGTGTTAAACTCATGGGTGGACGGTCGTCAAGTACAAAGCTCCCCGCGTACCGGACGGATCAGACCAAGACGGTCTGCGATCTCACACGCTTCGAGGATATCACCCGCACTCCACTCGCTCGTGCCCCAGTAGAATGCCCAGCCTTGCTCGATGATGTAGTTCATAGCGCGAACCGTTTCCTCGATCGGCGTACATGGATCCGAACGGTGGCAGAAGATCAAGTCGACGTAGTCCAACCCAAGACGCTTGAGCGAGGCCTTGGTGCCTTCGACGAGATGCTTGCGACTGAGTCCCATGCTGTTTAGACCCTTGGCGAACGTGAAGTCAGTTCCCCAGAAGATCTTGGTACTGATCACGAGGTCCTCACGCGTCCACACACCTCGCTCAATGCCAGCCTTGACCACCTGACCAAGACTCTTTTCCGACTCTCCTTCAGCGTAGAGCTCGGCCGTGTCGAAGAAGTTGACGCCGTGCTTGTAAGCGCGTGTAGCTACGTCGTAAGCCTGGTCGAAGCTCAACGCCCGGTCCTTGATCATGAACCATCCGTAGGAGAACCGCGAGACAAGGAGACCCGTGTCGCCGAGAAGACGGTACTTCATGTTGTTGACGGGCTCGGTGGTGGAGGTCATCGTTGACTTGGGTGGCTTGTTTCTTGGGTGGGGAATTGAGAAGTGAGCTCTTGGCAAGTGAGCTCGTGGGGCTTTGGCGAGACCTTCACTCGGGTCGCTTGTGCGCACTCACGGACTAACTCACTTCAAGTTGCTCTCAATAGGAGGCGATTTAGACCATCACTTGGGTCTAAGTGAAGTAGTCTGATTGGTCCAAATGATCGACGTGCGCAATCATCGAGTCCCTTGTTGGAGGTTTAGACCCTCTTCAATTCGGATCCTGTTCGGGACATCAAACAAGGGACTAGCACTCACCCTCAGACAGACACGATGAGTTCGCAGAGTGATGAGCTCGTGAGAGCGATCGCATTGATCCAGGAGCTCCATGGGGATGGATCGACCACTAGCTCAGCGCCGAGACCACTGGGGTGCGCTACTATCAATGGAGAGTCAAGCGAGAGCGTGGCGCATGAGCTGGTGTATCTGCGCGCCAAAGTGCGAGAGTTGGAGGCCCAACGGGCAAATCTCGAAGAGCGCTCCGTGGCCGCGCATGTGTGGAAGCAGGTAGCTGATAGACAGAGTGCACAGCGATACGCGGCCGAGTTGGAGAATGTCAAGCTGCGTGTGATTCTCGACACGCAGCTGGAGGTTGGGAAGGAGCTCATGCGCGTTTTGGAGCTCGAGGTGAGCTGATTTGCAACACCCCACTCCTGTTTAGTGTCGCTAACGTGATTGTTATAGGCGCCCCATCTAGTTCCACGCGGTCCACGCTTTCACATTTCGTTTCCTGGCGTGAAAGATGTGTCGTTTGACGAGCAACACGCTCTTGTGGACGAGCTTTTCCTGCAAAGCAACGCTGTCTTTGCGCAGTTTGCCCACGACTCAGCATCCAACGTACGCGAGATGCACTTGGAGGAGGACGACAGTGGTGGTATTGTAGTGGCTATCAAGATGGGGTGGGTGCTTCCGTTTTCCGCGGATCACGTTCAGAACGCCGTGTGGCGGATCACTCGAGATCAAGCTGCTCGACGAGGGGTACGTGCATGTTTGATGTGTTCACTGCCCGATCAACTCACCTCTGCGTGTATCGTAGCATCTGACAGAAGAAAAAGACTCATTGCATGTCGCGTTCGAGGCCACCAAGCTACGTTCTGTGTCCGCTGCTGGCTGGCAGCTGACCAAGAAATACACTTCACAAGACAAAGTCCCACCTACAATCGTGTCGTACGCTTCGGCTCAAAAGTCCAAGCGACTGAAAGAAGATCAAGACGCAGTGGACATTCGGTACCAGGACGAGTCGTGGGTCCGACTCGTAGATCGAGTCGTGTGTGGCCAAGCAATGACGCATGTCCAGATCGGTCGACGAGTCTATAGTGCGTTTGCGATGAGCGATCCAGACACACCGCAAGCAGTTGTTGGATCGGCCACCGACCACTTTCTGCACGCCATCGATGCGGATCTCTCTCGTGTTCAGCAATGCATTGAAAACCTCTTGTTTGCGAGAAGACTCGATGGCATGTCCTAATGAGCATATATGTATTTAAACGACAGAAAAGCAAACTGCAGGGTGCAGTATCAAAAGAGAATTTGTATAGAACTCTCGCTTCACGCATGCACTCTGTGACGTGTGGTCGTTAGAGGTACTTGGCGCGCATTGAGTATGTGTACGGATCGTACTGTGGAAGGACCGTGATCTCGAACGGCACGATGGCTTCGATCTCGGCCTTGATTTCTGGGGTGATCTTATCAATGAACGCGAGCGCCTTGAGATTTTCTTCCACTTGCTCAGGCGTTGTCGCACCAAAGAGCACAGTGCTCACGTGCTCGTTCGACGCACACCACGCAAGAGCAAGCTGCGGCAACGAGCAGCCGACCTTCTTGGCGACTTCTTCGAGCTTGACCGCTTTCTCTGCCTTCTGCATGAACACGTCACTCATACCTTGATACCAGGAGGCAGCGAGTCGAGATCCCTATAGGAAGTAGCCCACTTTGTCAAATTTGGTCATGCTTGGTGCAGGGCGGAAGCCTTACCTCTTGAATCCCCTTGCTATACTTGCCCGTGAGCACACCGCTCTCCAATGGCGAGAACGTCGTGAGACCGTACTTGTATTTCTGATGACAGCCACCTACAAGTGAGTCGTTTTCTCATTCTGTAATCCAAAACGTGCGCACGTACCTTGTAGAGGTTCACAAACTCAGCTTCCACACGCGTGCGTTGGTAGATACTGTAGTGACACTGGTCGAATGCCTACACAGCAGCATTGAACACAAGTTAGGACACTCAATCTCGTTCCACACTAGCCATCGTACCGGTCGAATGAGTCCTAGTCGATCGGCGACCTCACACGCTTCGATGATATCCCCAGCACCCCACTCGCTCGTACCCCAGTAAAACGCCCACCCTTGCTGGATCACATGGTTCATGGCGCGGACGGTCTCTTCGATCGGCGTCACCGCGTCCGGACGGTGACAAAAGATCAAGTCGACGTAGTCGAGGTCCAAGCGCTTGAGCGCGGCTTTGGTGCCTTCAATGATGTGCTTGCGGCTCAAACCCTGCGTATTGAGTCCATTTGGCAAGAACGCATCCGAGCCGTAGAAGATTTTGGTGCTGATGACCAGGTCCTCTCGCGTCCACGTGCCGCGTTCCACACCCGCCTTGATGACCTGGCCCAAGATCTCCTCCGAGTGTCCACCGGCGTACATTTCGGCATTGTCAAAGAAGTTGACGCCGAGTTTAAACGCCGTCTCACTCACTGCGAGCGCTTGTTCGAACGTCAATGCACGCTCCTTGACCATGAAGCAGCCATACGAGAACTGCGAGACGAGTAGACCCGTGTTGCCCAGAAAGTGATACTTCATGGCGGTGGCTGGGTTGGTGGGAGTCATGGCTGGCTTGGATGCTTGGTGGCGAAATGGAAAATGAGTTGGAGTCGGTGCGCCCAAGAGCTCTGGAGTTAGACCATTTAGACCATCACGCTGGACGCGACTGTGCGTCATGTTGATGCTTGTCCTTCAAAATCACCTGAATAATGGCCTGTATGATCATCACTCTGATGTTAGACCACGCTCTAATTGGTCGAAAAGATGACCGACGTGCGCAATCGATTTGATACTCTCAAATTAGAAGACCGCACTGAATAGAGAGCTGTCGGTTAGTCCCCTGTTCCAAGTCTGATTGGGGACTCAACGGTCAGGATGACGGAGCAAGTGCATGAGACGACAGCGAGGCGCGCGATTGCGTTGATCAACGAGCTGGATGAGAGCCACCGACACGCTGAGTCTGCGAAGAGACGTGAGCAACATGCGTCAGCCACGGCGCCTGCGAAAAAGCGCGCGGTTGAGCGGGAAATCGCGTATTTACGCACCAAAATTGAAGAGCTCCAAGCACGTCGAGACCACCTTCACACCGAGTACTTGAAACGCACAGCAGCCGTACGGGTGTGGGAACAGGTCGCTACGAGAGAAGAAAAGCGGCGGCTCGATGTCGAGTTGGAAAATTGCAAGTTGCGTGTGATTCTCGACACGCAACTGCAAGTCGGTCGGGACCTTTTGAGCCTCTTGGAGCGAAAGGTGAGTCTGAAAGACCCAAATTCCATCGAATCCAATGTTTCACGCGTTATTTCTAGGCTCCACATCTTCTACCTCCAGCTCCGCTCTTTCAACTCTCGTTTTCTGGAAAAGAATCTCTATCCAACGTCGAACAAATGGCGGTTTTAGAACAACTTTACCATCACAGTCGCGACGTTTTTGCCGATGATGAGCCACTTGCAATGGACTCGTCGTTAAGCGCACGCGAGATGAACGTGTCCATGGTGGATGATGGAGCGATGGCAATCGAGATCACGATGGAGTGGGTGCTGCCCTTCCCAATTGACCGCGTCGTTGATGTCGTGTGGTATGCGACCAAGTTGGCTGCAGCGAAGAGAGGGGTACGTGGTCCCTGACGCATCTTGCATAAAACGTTTGTTCATTCAGGAGCATTATGCCGTAGAGGATGACAGAAGAGAACGATGTGGTGTCCGTTGACTACGAGGCCGCAAAAGTCGGCGTCGGAGCAATCTCTGGGCGATACCTAGCGACAAAATACGCTGCTTGGAGTGATTTGCCAGCAACGATCGTTTCGCACTCGACTTGCATGGTGGAAAAGAGACCAAAAGATGAGAAGACCTCGGTGCCTGTGGAGTATGTTGAAGATACGTGGCTTCGTATCACCGAGTCGCTTGTATCAGGAACGTCCATGACTCGTGTACAGATTCGTCAGCACATGCACTCAGTGCTTGTAATGGACAAGCCAAGCGAACAACAACACTTTGCTGGCAAGCTGACAGATCTCGTCATCGCATGTGTGGACTTGGATCTGACGTGGCGGCAGGAATGCATCGAGAATCTCTTGTTCGTGAACTCGGAGTAGCACCAGCATCAAGAGTGGAAAGTTGTATGATACATGAAGGGGGCATGATATTGAAGGCCATGGCAGTAAAGTAGACGCTGGTGGCAGCAATGAAAGCAATCTAAGGCAAACCCATTACCTCGATGTACCACAGTATCACGCTTACTGTTCCAAATGCTTGCCGCGAATAAACATGGCCATGGCATCGTACTGTGGCAACAACACTGGCTGAAACTGCACAACCGCGTCGATCTTCGCCTTGATCTCCGGCGTGATCTTGTCAATGAAAGCCAACACCTTCATGTTCTCATCGAGCTGCTCAACGCTCGTGGCACTGAACAGCACCGTACTCACGTCCTTGTTGGCAGCACACCAGGCAAGAGCGAGCTGCGGAAGCGTGCAACCGACTTCCTTGGCGATGTCCTCAAGCTGAGCAGCCTTCTTGGCCTTTTCTAGGACGTCGTCCTTGTTGTAGTAACCTTGGGTCATACGCGAGCCCTGTCAACCCAGCTCATATTAGCTCGATGATTCAACAAGCATGATAAGGTTGTACATACCTCTGGGATACCGTTGCTGTACTTGCCGGTGAGGATACCGCCACCCAATGGCGACCAGGTCGTGAGACCGTACTTGAATTTCTAGGTGAACAGACGCGCAATATAAGCACAATGTCAAGATAACTTGCACGGCCTGGAGTTACCTTATACAACGTCGCATACTCGTACTCGACGCGCGAGCGCTCGAAGACGTTGTACTAAGCCTGGTCGAAAGCCTGTTCGTAGCATTCCCGTACGGTGGGTTTCCAATACTTCTCCACAATGACGATTGTCACAACGCACCGGACGGATCAAACCAAGACGGTCTGCGATCTCACATGCGTCGAGGATATCACCCACACTTCACTCGCTCGTACCCCAGTAAATACGCCCAGCCTTGGTTGATGATGTAGTTCATCGCACGCACCGTTTCCTCGAGCGGCGTCGCTGGGTCCGAACGGTGGCAAAAGATCAAGTCGACGCAGTCCAAGCCAAGACGCTTGAGCGAGGCCTTGGTGCCTTCAATGAGGTGCTTGCGGCTGAGACCCTGCTTGTTGAGACCATTGGGTGCCGTGGGGCCAGTTCCGAGGTAGATCTTGGTGCTGATCACGAGGTCCTCACGCGTCCACACCCCACGCTCGATACCCGCCTTCACTACCTGGCCAAGACTCTTTTCCGACGCCCCTCCCACGTAGGTATCAGCATTGTCGAAGAAATTGACGCCGTGCTTGTACGCGCGTGTGGCCACTGCGTACGCCTGGTCAAAGGTGAGAGCGTGCTCTTGGGTCATGTACCATCCGTAGGAGAACCGCGAGACAAGGAGACCCGTGTCGCCGAGAAGACGGTACTTCATGTTGTTGACGGGCTCGGTGGTGGAGGTCATCGTTGGCTTGGGTGGCTTGTTTGCTGGCTGCTTGGTGAATTGGAAAGTGAGCTCCTCGGCTGACCACGCTCAGTGTCAAGTATACGCACAAGTTGACGGTCCAACTTCAAGATGATTTGAATACAAGCCTCGTTGACCTGCACTCTTGGTTAGTCTCTTGGTTGAAAGTCGCATCCGTGCGCAATCGAGTCGTGTCTGAAGTCTAAACTAGGGCGTCCCTGCTAGGGCCGCAAAATCTCTTGGCGTAGGCCACAGACTGTCGTAATATGCATCGGCAAACAAAATGGCTTAAGCCATCCACAGGGCCAGCCATCTCCGATTCTTTTTTTGTTGATGAACGTTGTGCCTCCTCGAGAACCTGTGGCTCAAGTGTGTCTCCTCGAGAAACTGTGGCAACACTCATACCTACCAATATTCCTGTTTCTTGACGCCCTACAGCGTATCGACAGCTCGTGAGTGTGCTTTCCGAATTCAAGCCTGGCCGTGCCGCTACCCTCAGCGCTACATTCGATAATCTGCCTCGTCATCCGCGACGTCATAAGTGGAAGTTTGATCGCATTGAACCTGTCATTTATTATAGTTTGGGGTGTTTAGTTATTGCGGCCCGTAAAAATGCGTTCATTAAAAACTGTATAAAAAGATACATGTGATATATGATGACACTATAATAATATAGAGAACATGGGAACTGTTTGAAGAGTCCCTCAACTGCATGCGATCGACTTCGTTGGACTTGAGCAGGAGCCTCCCACCGCCAATGCAGCCACGTCGCACTAGTCATTGTGCATTAGCATGTTGTGGTGAAGGATAGGTTTTTGCAATTGTCGACGTGCGCGTGACATTATTGGCGTGACAAAAACGACGATAGCTCTTGGACTTCACCAAGAATATCCCTTGTTGGATCACGAGGGACTCGCCATACGGAACCGTACTTACCTACCGGAAATACGCTATTGCTATCCAAATACCGCATTTCCCGTTGCTGGCCGAATGCAATGAGTCTGCGTGATGAGACCGAGACGCTCCGCTTGGCACGCACGCTCATCCAGGGACTAGATGCGACGTGGGCGACCACCGAGACCACGGACTCAGTGCCTCGAAGGATCCACCTCAGCGACAGCGTCAAGAGCGAGCTGGAGTATCTGCGAGACAAGATCCGCGAGCTTCAAGTCCGTCGAGACCAATTGCACGCTGAATACTCGGAGCGTATGGAGCGCACGGCCGTGTGGGAGCAACTGGCCAATCGACAGAATCAACAGCGCTATGCGGCAGAGCTGGAGAATCTAAAGTTGCGTGTGATTCTGGACACACAACTTCAAATGGGCAAGGAGTTGATGCGCATGCTGGAGCATCAGGTGTGTTCAATGCGAATTCTCAATCAGGATGTGGATGGCACTGACGGGTTCTCGTCTCTGTAGGCGCCACAGCTGGTGCCTTCGGGCCCACACTTTTACATTTCCTTCCCACACGTCTTGAGCCTCTCGCGAGCTGAACAAACGGTTTGTGTGGACAAACTCTACGAGCAACGTCACGACGTCTTTGCCTCCTTTCCCGATGGCTTGACTACGAGTGTACGTGAAATGAGTGTGGAACAGGACGCTAAAGGAGGCATCACTGTCGAGACACGGATGGGTTGGATGCTCCCGTTCGCTGTGGACCGCGTGGTGGACGTCGTGAGGCACATCACGCGCTCACAACTCGAAGGAAGAGGGGTACGTGTTGTGTGACGCACCAACAAGGCAGTCGATTGAAACGCGTTCTTGTTCTGCAGCACTTGACGGACGACGGCGACTTGCTCTTTGTAGAGTACGATGCCTCCAAAATCCATGCGATCTCTGTTGCTGGCTGGCATCTCACGAAACGGTACGCTGCGCACGACGATGACCCCGCGACCTTCGTGTCCCAAGCGTCCGCCAAGTGCTTTAAGCGGCCGAAAGGCACGGAACAAACCGTGGAGATCGATTACCAGGACGAATCATGGGTGCGTCTCGTGGCGTCCGTCGTTAGCGGCCAGGCCATGACGCGCATCGAGGTCGTTCGACGCGATCGCAGTGGGTACGAGTCGGACGAAGCCAGTGCGCACAATGCCGTCATCGGCACAATAACTGACCACTTGCTGGCATTCATCGACATGGAACTCACGCGCGCCCAGCAATGCATTGAGAACCTTCTCTTCGCGTCGTCCTGTGGAGACAATTAGACAGACGAGATATGTCTCGTGCAAGCCTCGAGAAGTTTCGAAAGAGCAGATGATATTGCTTCATGTCAAGGGTTTACATCTCAAAGTATCGTGCAATGCATGGAATCGTGTGAAGTACTCGTAGGGAGCGGTAAATGCTGACTGCTGCTTGTTTTGATGGTTGATATAGCGCAAGGAGAAGGCTGAGATGTCCAGCAAGACGGCGATCGTGGCACCAGCGTAGACATCAGTTCGACGGGCGATTTGGCATTGGTAGCACTTTATACGCTGTATGACATGCCATCTCAGTCAACTTGGCACCATCGCGAAGAAAATCGACGCCAGTGCTGAGAACGAGAAGCGATATGCGTCTCGTGGGCACACTTGAGACTCGCTGAGATCGTGTTCGCTCGATGCTTGAAACCCACGACTGAATGGAAATGGCAACGGGACGAGTATCAAGCTGTATCGGTGATTATACATGTATTGGCACCAGCAAACAGGTAGAGCATCGACATGTTGGCCTTGCGTGTGATGCACTAGACGCATGACACCATCACGATTACTGCTCCAAATACTTGCCACGAAGATACATCGTCATTGCATCGTACTGTGGCAGCAACACTGGCTTAAACTGCACAACCGCGTCGATCTTCGCCTTGATCTCCGGCGTGATCTTGTCAATGAACGCCAACACCTTCATGTTCTCATCGAGCTGCTCAACGCTCGTGGCACTGAACAGCACCGTACTCACGTCCTTGTTGGCAGCACACCAGGCAAGAGCGAGCTGCGGAAGCGTGCAACCGACTTCCTTGGCGATGTCCTCAAGCTGAGCAGCCTTCTTGGCCTTTTCTAGGACGTCGTCCTTGTTGTAGTAACCTTGGGTCATGCGCGAACCCTACCAACATAATCAGCATTACACTTTATGGCTCAGCAAACCCTGGGATTCCTTCAGCGTACCTCTGGGATACCATTGCTGTACTTGCCGGTGAGGATACCGCCACCCAATGGCGACCAGGTCGTGAGACCGTACTTGAATTTCTAGGTGAACAGACGCACATTGTAAGGACTCAGCGTCAAGATGATTTGCACGACCTGGAGTTACCTTGTACAACGTCGCATACTCGTACTCGACGCGCGAGCGCTCGAAAATGTTGTACTGAGCCTGGTCAAAGGCCTACTCATGACAAAATGGCGTGAGTGTCAGCTCACACGCATCGAGATACCATCACAACTTACCGGCCGAATGAGACCGAGACGGTCGGCGACCTCACACGCTTCGAGGATGTCGCCCGCGCTCCACTCGCTGGTACCCCAGTAGAATGCCCAGCCTTGGTTGATCACGTAGTTCATGGCACGGACTACTTCTTCGATTGGCGTGCAAGGATCAGGACGGTGACAGAAGATGAGGTCGACGTAGTCCATGTCGAGACGCTTGAGCGAGGCCTTGGTGCCTTCAATGAGATGCTTGCGACTCAGACCAATGCTATTTGGTCCCTTTGAGAAGGTGAGATCTGTGCCTCCGAAGATTTTGGTGCTGATGACCAGATCTTCACGTGTCCAACTGCCTCGCTCAACCCCGGCCTTGATGACTTGGCCCAGGCTCTCTTCCGAGGTCCCTTCAGCGTAGAACTCGGCCGTGTCAAAGAAGTTGACGCCGTACTTGAAGGCTCGCTCCATGACTGCGAGAGCCTGCTCAAAGGTCAGCGCGCGCTCCTTGGACATGAACCATCCGTAGGAGAAGCGCGAGACGAGCAGACCCGTGTCACCAAGGAAGCGATACTTCATGTTGTTGGCTGGCTCGGTGGTGGAGGTCATCGTTGACTGGGTTGGCTTGTTGCTTGCGTGGGGAATGGCAAAATGAGCACTTGGCAAGTGAGCTCATGAAGTTTTTGCGGAGACCTTCACTCGGGTCATGTGTGCGTACACAGGGACTAACTCACTTCAAGATGCTTCGAATAGTAGACTCTTAGATCATCACTCCGGCCTGAACGATGCATTCTAATTGGTCGAAATGATCGATGTGCGCAATCGACTGCGTGTCCCTAGTCTAATAGTTAGTCCATCTCCTCCTCGGACATCAAACAAGGGATCAGGTCTAACCCCACAATGAGTGAGGTGGCGAGGGCGATTGCCTTGATCCAGGAGCTCCATGGCAATGGCTCGACGACAGACACAGCGCCCACGCCACAGACAAGCTCTCTTACGGAAGAGCAGACAAGCGAGAGTGTGAAGCGTGAGCTGGCGTATCTGCGCGCCAGAGTCCGAAAGCTGGAAGCCGAGCGGACAAGTCTCGAAGAGCGCACCAAGGCCACACGCGTGTGGAAGCAAGTGGCAGATAGACAAAGCGCACAACGATATGCAGCTGAGTTGGAGAATGTCAAGCTGCGTGTGATTCTCGACACGCAGCTTCAAATGGGCAAGCAGTTGATGCGCGTTTTGGAACATGAGGTGCGTTCGACGAGGACTCTTGACGGTGGCTGGCTGCGGTAATGCGTTCTCTCTAGTCACCACAGCTCGTTCCTTCAGGTCCGCACTTCCATATCTCCTTTCCCGACGTCTTGATGAACTCGCGAGCTGAGCAAACGGCTTGTGTGGATAAACTCTACCAGCAAAGCCACGACGTCTTTGCCCGCTTTCCCGATGGCTTGACGACCATCGTACGCGAAATGAGTGTGGAAGAGGACGCAGACGGCGTCATCACCATCGAAGCGCGCATGGGTTGGGTGCTCCCGTTCGCTGCAGACCGCGTGCTAGATGTGATGTGGCGCCTTACGCGAACACAAGTCGAGGAAAGAGGGGTACGTGATGTGTGATGGATCACCATCATAATCGATCTAAACGCTTTTATGTATAGCACGTGACGGAAGAGCACGGCTCGCTCTTTGTTGAATTCGACGCCGCCAAACTGCGTGCCATCTCCGCTGCTGGTTGGCAACTGACGAAGCAGTGCGCGTCGCAGGACGGCGTCCCCGTGACTCTTGTGTCGCAGTCGTCCGCCAAGTTCACCAAGCCGTCGAAAGGCACAGGAGTAGCTGTGGGAGTGCAGTACCAGGGCGAGTCGTGGGTGCGTCTCGTGGGTTCTGTTCTCAATGACCAGGCCATGACGAGTATCCAAGTCGTTCGACGAGATCGCAGCGCGTACGTGACCGACAAATCAAGCGCGCAACAAGCGATTGCTGGGACGTCCGCGGACCACATGCTCGCCTTTATCGACCTGGAGCTCACGCGTGTGCAGCAATGCATCGAGAACCTTCTCTTTGCACCGTCTACTGAAGGCAAGTGATGAGGAGAACGAAGAGGAAGACATGATACGGCATTGTGTACGTCTCAAAGTAATGTGTAATATATGGACGAGTCTGACCGTTTACTTGTTCTGGTGGTTGATGTAGCGCAAGGAAAGCGCCGAGATGACGAGGAAGACGGCGATTGTGGCGATGATGTAGACGACGTTGAGCGCAATGTCTTCGTGCTTGGTCTTGTACACGAGCTCGACGAACCCCTTGACGTTGAGTCCAGTAGGGAGCGTGGGAGGCAGGTTCGCCACCGTCTGACACGCCATCTCCGTCAAATTAGCACGGGCGCCATCACAATCACCGAAGACGATGGACGCGAGCACTGAGAACGAGAAGCGATACGGATCGACCTCGTGGATCCACTTGTAACCCGCTGGAATCGCGTTCGCCGGAGGCGTGAAGCCCACGAACTGGATGAAGACCGTGAGGATGAGCACGCCGCCAAGGAGAGCTATCTCGAGCGTCGGGAACGCGTACGCCAGCATCTGACCGAAGTAGACTTGTGCCAGTACGTGGATGGAGACACCCAGCCAGTACAGGAAGAAGCGCTCGACGCCTGTGAAGCCGACCATGGGGAACAAGATGGCCACAAAAAGGAAGGAACTGGCAAACACGTACGGGATCTCGGTCAACGTCCCAGCGACAAAGTACCAGAGCGCGTTGTACGTCTGTGCAGCGCGTTCGCGGTAGAAAGACGCGCGTTCCTGAGACGCCAGGGGCATAACGCTGGTGAAGGAGATACCACCGATGAACAAGGAGGTGAGGAAGACCATGCCGATACCAGAGTTGACGCCCTGGTACGTGTCGTATTCGATGTCAAGGTACATGAGTCCAAAGATGATCGCTACGGCAGCCGACACACCCGAGCGCGTGAGGTTGTACGACGCCGTGCGCCAGTACAAGTCAAAGTGTCGACGGATCACAAACGACGCCTGGGTCCACTCACTCGCAGCTCGCTTCGAGTCGAACGCGATCGCGTCCACACCCGGCGCAGGACGACCGATGCCCTCACATTCCAAACCAGCTCGCATCCGTGCTGACGCCGTACTTTGGTTGAAGACCGCGACAAAGTCTGTTGCTTGGTTGGCTGTGTTGCCCACACCAGCCCCGATGACTTCGAGCATCCACGCACTTGGGTTGTAACCTTGAGGAAGAGGATGGACACCAGCAATCGACTGCAAGTAGCCGACCAGTTCACTCGCGTTGGCTCCGATTTCGCCAAAGTACACAGTGTAGCCTCCGCGTTTGAGCAGCAAGAGACTGTCGAAGAGCAAGAAGACGTCGGTGGACGGCTGGTGAATCGTACAGACCACAGTGCGGCCTGAGTCGGCCACCTTGCGGACGCCGTCCATGATCACTTTGGCTGAACGTGCGTCTAGTCCGCTTGTGGGTTCGTCCAAGAACAGCACGCTCGGCTGGGCCGCCAGCTCCACGCCGATTGTAAGACGCTTCATCTGTTCCACCGAACTGCCGCGGATGATCTGATCCGCAATGCTATGTAGATCCAAAAGCTCCAAGCACTCGTCCACCGAGTCGTACTTCTCGCTGTCAGGGATATCGCTGGCTTGACGCAAGAATGCGCTGAATGTCAAGGCTTCTCGAATGGTCGAGGCGTCCGAGTGGATGTCCATCTGCTCACAGTAGCCCGTGCAGCGACGAATGGCGAGATCGGACGCCTCGTGGCCGTTGAGAAGGATCTGTCCGCGGATCTTCCCACCGGTCTTACGACCAGCGATGACGTCCATCAATGTCGTCTTCCCAGCCCCTGAGCTACCCATCAACGCGGTCATTTTACCAGGCAAAGCGTACCCATCAATGCCTCGGAGCAGCGTCAGTTCTTCTTTCGGATTCTTCGGATCCGGAACCGAGTAACACAAGTCCCGGAACGCGACGGTGACGGGCGCAACGGGTCGACGCTGGCTCTTGACGACAGGAATGACCGTTGTGTCTGCACGAGGCGTCGAGATCAAGTTGTACGACGTTGTTTCGACACGGGCATCACTGTCTTCAGTGAAGCTCGTGTTCTCCGGACTCTCAAAGCGTCGGTACTCGAGCGCCCAGATCGTCAAGAGGATGAAGCCAATGCCTATGGCGAAATGGTAGAGCACACTGAACCAGATCCACTTGTGTCCGATCTCGATGGAGAAGAGCTGGAGCGCGTACTCGCCCATGGTCACCCCGTATTTCTCACAGTAGTCAACGCCCTTGTACAGACAGACGTCGAACTCGTCTGCCTGGTACTGGTTGTTGGACAGCGCGCGTAGACTCCATGAGACCGGATTGATCCAGTAAAGCCAGACGAGATAGTCGGGGATTTGGTCCCGAGGCATGATGAAACCACCAAAAATGACGCAGATCAAGACACAGACCATGCCCAGAGGCTCAGCAACGTGCAGATCAGGCGTCACAGACGATAAGAAAAAGAAAATTCCTAAGTACGCGACGCTCGTGACGAAAAGTAGGAGCAAGAAGACGAAAAATGCCCCCGCGGACGCCACAAAGCCGCACATCCAGTACATGATCGAGCCAAAGACCAATGTCTCAACGATTGACACGGGAATCTGGCACAGCGTGACCGACAAGACGTAGGAAGACGTCCGGTAGAAGTTGGAAGCGCGCTGGCGGTAAAAGATCTGCCGGTCAGCCATGAGGGTGGGCAGTTGACCAGCCTGAACGAGACCAAAGAGAAGCACCGACGCAAAGAGGACTCCGAGAGCGACCTGAGGGTTTGCTGGGTCGAATTGCCAGTACGTCGTCCCATTCAGCAGTCCAAGGAAGACCATGAGGCCGATGCGGGCACCGTAGAGCACGCGATTGCGCACCATCTTGGTGATGCCTCGAGCTATCAGCGTCCTGGTACTCTCGACAAACGACTGGTGGAACTCAGGAACGAGTTGAAAGAGCTCTTCCCGGTCTTGATGAAGCACTGGGTCGAGTGGACCAGTCACATACGCCATCATATCGCGATAGATGGACGACTGACGAAACGCTGCCGCATATTCGGACGGCTTTCGAGGATGCTGACCACCATCCACTCGTGGCACTTGGTACTGAACTTGCAGGTGGGATCCTAGGTCGAGCACAAAGTCGGCGAGGTCTCGTTGCGGTGGACAGACAAAGCCCATGCCTTGAAAGTACTCGTCAAGGCTCTCGCGGGGTCCGTGGTACATGACTTTGCCGTCGTTGAGCAGCAGCACGTCGTCGAAGAGCGCGACCACCTCGGGCGATGGCTGAAGCAGAGCGATCACGACTGTCTTGCGGAGGTGCTTGGCGATACTGCGCTGCGTCCTGATGATATCGTAGGCCGCGGCTGAGTCCAAGCCCGTGCTGATCTCATCCATGAACGACACGAGCGTCGAGCCAAACTGCATCTCGCCCGTGGTCACGCGCTTGCGTTCTCCACCGGAGACGCCTCGTGTCATCGCGTCGCCCACCACCGTGTTCTGACAGATCTCGAGTCCAAGCTGGTGGGTCACGATGTCCGGATACTGCAACGACATGACATTCAGGAGCTCCTTGGCCGCCTTGTTCTCCTCGGACGTGCCCTGCGTGAGAAGCGGCTCGAGTCGAGTCGAGAAGCTCGCTCCTCCGCAGCAATCGTGTGCAAACTGCAGTGTTTCCCGGACTGTGAGCATCGGATGGTGATGATCTCTTTGCGTCACGTACGACACAAACTGAGGAAGACGCTTGTGGATCTCGTCCATCGACGCCCCATTATACGTGATGTTGCCTTGAACCGTAATGTTGTTGGTCATGGGAAAACGGCCACTTAGCAGCTTCATGAGCGAGGACTTGCCCGAGCCAGGCTGTCCGAGGACCAGCGTCATCGTCCCAGGCTTGAACACGCCACTCACGTCCTTGAGGACGTGCTTGGTGACTCGGTTCTTGGTCCGAAAGAGACCTCCGACGCCCTTGACGACTTCGTTCACGAGCGTCGGGAGTTCGTTCTCGGACTGCGTGGCAAGTGCGATCTCAGCTGAGACGGAGACGTGCTCGAGACGCACTTCCATTTGATGCAGCGTCTTGCCCAACGCCGTCTCCACGTGCGTCGACACCAGAGAGTGCAGCGACTCGGGGCGATGCTCCAGGATACGATGCTTGTCGCTTGTCATCTCGGTTTCTTGGTGATAACGAGCAGGAAGAATGGAGACTGGGACTTCTTGGGCTCCATGGGTGAGGTCGAGGACTCGGATTACTCTCCGTGATGAAATGAACTGGGCCAGTAAACAGAGTGTGAGGTCAAATCCCTTTCATTTTCGATGCTGAGATGAGCTTGTTGACACACAGAACGGCTCTTTTGATCGGATACCCTGCGGGAAGTGATTCCTCCGTCGATCAACTCCCAGTGCGTGTTGATGCTCCCACGACGAAAAAATATGGAGCGTCATCAGGACTCAATGTCCGCTGGGACTGTGAAGTCGTCTTTCCGGATTACTCGCCGAGTCCTATGCGCTCGTTGTTGTTCGGAGAAGCAACTGGTTCTCGAGCAGCTGGAGATCCGAGTCAAAGACCACGTCAATGGCTAGGAATACAAAGTCGGTGATGGCGCCGACCATCGTATGCTGATTGGGAGCTAGCTCCACGACCTCTGGTCTCGCAATGTGGTACCCTTGCATTCGAGTCGAGTCGTCCGGTCCTCGTTTCAGTGTTTGCCATGAGCGCAAGTGTACGAGGACGCCGTGGACTGGCTCTTCCGAGAGCGCTCGTGGCTCCGCCACCAGATGCGAGACGATCACTATACGATCTACTTCTTCAAAGCGTTGTTGCACCAGTGTAGCTCGGAACTCGCCGCCGTGCTGCGGCCGCACACGCACCGTACCATCGAAGCTCTTAACCACCACCGAGTCCGTGCTTGTATGGAATTTCTAGCATAAAGAGCTCGTAAACAGAGTCGTGGGAGGGTTTGAGAACAGAGCATACGTTACCTCGGAGCGCGCCTTCCAGCTGAGATGATGCTCGCGGCGTTGGGAGATTGCCCACAACGCATCGGCAGTGCGTCGGTAGTCGAAGGGGAACCGCCGCGTTTCCAACACGTCGATGAACGTCTCCGGCTCCGAGTGCAAGTGGATTTGTCGACCTGACTTGTCTGTGTTGACATGGAAGCGAGGATCCGTCAGGACCGAGTCCACGCGGCTGTACATTTGAAGCGTGCTCGCCAGGAGCTCGTCCACAAGGGAGTCGCGATCGAGCGCGCTCGTGCGTGGCGTGCCCGTGGCTGGCGTCGCCAGAAACTCGAGATACGGACGCTTGCCCAGTAGTCGCTCGAATCGCTTGGCCACTCGAATCTGCGCCTTGAGGAGCTTCCGCAGCACAGTGTTCTCTGCTTCGGCACTCGCTCGCTGCTCCTGTTGTCTAGTGGCCACGCCCTCCCACACACTCTCCACGAATCGGAGACCCGGCTCTTCCGTCTCTCCTTTCTCCTGTCTGAGAGCTGCCAGTTGGTCTTCTAACTCCACTACTGTCGAGCGCAGATACGCTAGTTCTTGGCTCTTGTTGACGCGCGTCTTCTTCCGCTTCTTGGGGTTGGATGGCTCGGTGGCCGTCGTCTCCTGAGTCTCATAGGACGAATCTGGCGCTGAGAATTGCAGAGCAGCCGGACGAGATAGATAACTACCATCTAGCGCAAGGAGGAAGTCGAGGCTTTCGTCCAGCGACGGCAATGACAGCACATTCTCCAAGAGCTCTTGGCCATCATTGCTCCCATTCATGGTGTCTGAGCGAGCAAACCTCTTTATGACGAATGAGTGGCCTAACGATATCACATGTCAAAGGTTCTCAAACCGCCTATTAGTCTAGCCTAGTCTTCCTCAATAGAGCACCGTTAGACCATCACTCTGGACTCGGATTGCGCACAGTGCACAATCGATTGAAGTTGCCAGTGGCGACAATGCATTGGACATCTACGACTCTAAGCGACCACAAGCGCCATGAAAGGAATCCCAAGCGATTCTGCTTCCCCAGACGATCACAATTCAATCCTCCGCGTCCTCAACAAGCCACTACAAGCCTCGCAAGATGACCACCATCGCGCCAGTTAACAACATGAAGTACCGTCTTCTGGGCAACACGGGGCTGCTCGTCTCGCGCTTCTCCTACGGCTGCTTTATGATGATGGAGCGCGCGCTGACCTTCGACCAGTCGCTGGCTGTGTTGGAACGTGCGTATCAGCACGGTGTCAACTTCTTTGACAACGCAGAAGCCTATGCCGGCGGTCACTCGGAGGTCATCCTGGGCCAAGTGGTCAACGCGGGCATCGAGCGTGGCACGTGGACGCGGGAGGACCTCGTGATCAGCGGCAAGATCTTCTTGGGCACGAACCCAGTCGGTCCTAACGAACTGAACAAGCAGGGCCTGAGTCGCAAGCACATCGTCGAGGGTGTCAAGGCCACTCTCAAGCGCTTGAACCTCGAGTACATCGACCTCGTCTTCTGTCATCGCCCTGACCCAGCAACGCCGATTGAAGAGACGGTCCGTGCCATGAACTTTGCGATTGAACAGGGATGGGCGTTCTACTGGGGCACGAGCGAGTGGAGCTCGCATGACATCAAGGAGGCCTGTGATATCGCCGACCGCCTCGGATTGATCCGTCCGGCGTTTGACCAATGCCAGTACAACATCTTTGAGCGCTCGCGGGTCGAGTACCAGTTCGTCGACTTGTACAAGGTACGTCTGCGGATGCTGTCTGGATAGTTAGCAAAGTCTAATCCGTTCTCCTTGATCCAAACAGAAGTACAGCTACGGCCTCACGACCTTCTCGCCGATTGATGGAGGTATTCTCTCAGGCAAGTTTAGCAAGGGTATCCCAAAGGTAAGCCTGATACTGCACTAGACGCAGTGGTGTGTCTTCCTGACGATATCCTATGCTTGGCAGGAGTCGCGCTTTGCTCAAAACGCTTTCTACCAGCATCTCGGTGATGTGATCGCTCAGAAGGCCATCAAGGTGGCGGAACTCGAGGACGTGGCCAAGGGAGTTGGCTGCTCGATGGCGCAGCTAGCGCTGGCGTGGTGTGCGTCGAACGAGAACGTGAGCTCTGTGCTTTTCAGTGCGACGACGGTGGAGCAACTGGACGAGAACATGAAGGCGCTCGAGTTCATCGACAAGATCACGCCAGAGATCAAGGCCAAGATCGACGCGGTGGTCCAGTTCCAGCCGCAGGTGTTGCCGCAATACGGCATGATGGAGATGATGATGCGTGGCAAGTACTTGTGAGAAAGGAAACGACTGAAAGTCTTTTCAGACTAGGGGATTCAGGTACTCAACATCTATGCATAATGAATATCAACGCCTCCGCTTCTTTACGACACAGAGATCTGTGGGATTGTGGTCACCATCGTTTTCTGCATGTCTTGTGCACGCAGTCGCGTTTCAACCGCTTGTGTGCGGATCCGCACTTCATTTTCAATACAACCAGGCAGCTGCTCCACAAGATCGAAGATGGTCGGACTCTTAATGCCGCCCGCTGTGCATATCGTATCGGCGCACGCCTCGCGATGGAGACGCAGGGACGAGCGTACCACGCTCACGTCTGATCCGCCCACTCGGACACGCTTGATACTAATCAGCTCTTCCTGTATGAAGGTCTCGTGGACATCAGGACGGACTGTCGTCGACTGCTCTCCACGAGTCCATGGAGTGCCTTCACTCAGTGCCGCGGCGAATATGAACACTTGGTCGGCTAGCTCCACCTTCCGACTCACTTGGCGATTCGCATACGTCGTGCTCAAGTCACCACTGCGCACGTGCAGCATATGCATCCGCGCGACGACGTCCTCCTATTTAGCAAACAATCAGAATTGACCTCTCGATGGAAGCGAAGACAACTGAGTACGTACGAGGATAATGGTATGTCCGGCAGTCGGACTGTCTTCAAAGGCGACATGCTGCCACACATGCGACGTAGCAGTGGCCAAGTCGCATGGTAATACGTGGTAGTTGGTCGCTTCTAGGACTAGTCCGCATCCGTGCGTTCGATACGCCTTGATGTCGGACGACGTCGACGGAGCGTCGAACAACACGCCAGTCGTGCTCGTTGTGAGCTGCAGGTGCGTCAGTCGCATGAGCAATTGCTGCAGCACCACGACGTCCACAACCGAGTTATCGCCCGCGTATTGCTGACGTTGCTTGGGCAATAGAAGTGGCTACAACGAAAACAACAGCGTGAGAACCAGAGAACCTCTTCCTCATGAGCCAGCGACTCACATTCACAGCAGCAGGCTGGAGCATCAGCGACTGTACCCAGAGCGAGTACCGCAGTGTCGTGTCCACCATCGTCTTGAGCTGTGCGTTGATCACCTCTGCTTCTCGTCGCTCGCGTTTCATGCGCTTGGCAACCGCACGCCACACACTCGAGTCCTCCGTCTTGGCGTCCATCAACTGTTGCGTCCGCTTGAGCCTCCGCATCTGCAGGACACGCAGCCGCTCTTCTAGCCCAGCTACTTGACTGCGTGAGTCCATGAGCTCTTCCTTGCGTCGACGACGAGAGCGTTTGAAGCGACACTCGTCTTCGCCCGTCGCGGATTCACTGGAACTACTGCGCTTCTCGCTGTCAGAGGAGCTCGAGAGCGACTCGCTCGACACATCTGCGTCGCTTAGCGTCTGCTCGAGCAGCAGATCATCTTCGTAGTCCTGCAGCAGCGCCAGCGCCGCATCCAGCGTCAGCACTTGCTCACTCGCCATCGTCGCCATCGTCCTAAGTCTCGTGAGCGTCATGATGGACACGAAGGGTACCCGGTTACGGGTACATTATGATTATCCCAGTACCACTTCCATCATATTATCCAATCAAAAGAAGTAAACTGGCCATGATTGCGCACCCTACCCCTCAAAAGCTCTAAACAGTTGAAGTCAGACTGAAGAGCTCCAGACAATCGCAATATGCATCGACAAACCAAATGGTTTGAGCCATCCAGAGGGCCATCCATCTCCCAGTCTCTTTTAGTCGTTGCACTTCGTGCCTCCTTAAAAAAGCTGTGCCAACTCATACCTACCAATATTCCTGTTTCTTGACGCCCTACAGCGTATCGACAGCTCGTGAGTGTGCTTTCCGAGTTCAAGCATGGCCGTGCCGCTACCCTCAGCGCTACATTCGATAATCTGCCTTGTCAGCCGCGACGTCATAAGTGGGAGTTTAATTGCATTGAACCTGTCATTTATTATACTTGGGGGTGTTTAGTTATTGCGGCCACGCCAAATGCGTTGATTAAAACTGTATAAATAGATATATATATGATATATGATGACACTATATCATCGAAAATGTGGAAACAGTTGAAGAGTCCCTAAAGTGCAAGCGATCGACTTCGTTGGATTTGAGCATGAGTTTCCCGCCGCCAATGCAGCAACGTCGCACTAGTCATTGTGCATTAGCATATTGTGGTGAAGGATAGGTTTTTGTAGTTGTCGACGTGGTGTTTGGTCTTGGTCTGGACACGCCCATGCGGTAATGGCCCATTACCGTCGTACTGCGTGCGTACACACGCTCAGTTTTCATCCAATCAAAGGTGCTCATTTGTGCTGGATTGCGCACCCCAACCCTACATTCATTCCTTCTCCAATCACGTCACCTTACGATTGCGCACCCTATCCCCTTTTATTGAATACTATCCAATCAATACCCCGATAGATTGCGCACCCTAGCCCTTTTGTGTCACCATTCCGACCAATCGACTCCACACTCGCGAGTCTGGACGTTGAAGCCGTGCGCAATCCTAGAAGGACATGGCTTCTTGGCATCCAGTGCCCACAGCCGTTGACGACGCGCACGAGAAGCCTCACAATCCGATTCCCCATCGTCTGCTCAAGACCAACACCAGTACTACCAAACCACCTTCGCCATGAGCTCGCCTGCCACCGCCTCCGACATGAAGTACCGCTTCCTCGGCAACACCGGTCTCCTCGTCTCGCAGTTCTCGTACGGATGCTTCATGACCAAAGACTGGGCGCTTGACTTTGACCAGTCGCTCGCTATCCTCGAGCGCGCGTTCAAGTCCGGTGTCAACTTCTTTGACAACGCCGAAGCCTACGCCGGTGGCCACTCGGAAGTGATCCTGGGTCAAGTCATCAAGGCCGGTATCGAACGAGGCACGTGGACGCGTGAAGACCTCGTCATCAACGCCAAAATCTTCTTTGGTGACAGCTTCTTCGAGACCAACGGCATCAACAAGCAGGGTCTCAGTCGCAAGCACATCGTTGAGGGCACCAAGGCCACGCTCAAGCGTCTTGGTTTGGACTATGTCGACTTGATCTTCTGCCACCGCCCAGATCCATGCACGCCGATTGAGGAGACCGTGCGTGCCATGAACTTTGTGATCGACCAGGGATGGGCGTTCTACTGGGGCACGAGTGAGTGGAGCGCTGCTGACATCACTGAAGCATGTGAGATCGCCGACCGCCTCGGTTTGATCCGTCCGGTGAGTTCGAACAGTCATCTTTGTTTTGATTGCGTTGACTGGATATGATTGACTGATATATATTTCGTGCAGGCGTTTGACCAGAGCGAGTACAACCTCTTCAAGCGCTCGCGTGTCGACTCGGACTTTACTGACTTGTACAAGGTACGCAGTGTGTCTGTCTGTATGTGGGGATGTCATACTCAACCAGTCGACCTGTGAGCGTAGAAGTACAACTACGGTCTCACGACGTTCTCGCCGCTAGCGAGCGGCCTCCTCACGGGAAAGTACAAGAACGGACTCCCCGCAGTAAGCATTGCACTGCCTTATACTCTCCAGTATTTACTCAACTTACGCTCAGTCGATTCGTCCTTGTAGGACTCGCGTCTCGGATCGGTATGGTACAAATTCATGGCCGACGTGAACATCCAGCGAGCCGCCAAGGCCGCGGAACTCGAGAGCATCGCCGAGGAGCTTGGTTGCACCATCGCGCAGCTTGCGCTGGCTTGGTGCGCGTCGAATGAGCATGTGAGCACCGTCGTCTTCAGCGCCACGAGCGTCAACCAGGTCAAAGAGAACCTTAAGGCCGTCTCGATTGTGCACAAGCTCACGCCAGAGATCAAGGCAAAGATCGAGGCAATTGTGCCATTCACGCCCGAGGCCGTGCCGCGTTACGGTCCAATGGAGCTCAACACGCGTAGTCGCTACATGACCATGTAAGCCAATAGTCGAACAGACGAGGCTAGTCAAAGATTCTCAAAAAAAGGCAAGACTGCCTCGGATAACTCAATCTAACATGTATTTCAAACTCTACTAAAGCATGACAACGGCGGAGGTGACTGCATTGACTCTGGATGGCTTCCTGCCTTTGTGACACAAACAATCCATCCGTTTCTGTACTCGGTGGTATGAGTCAGACGCTTCTCAACACACATATGACGACAGAAGTAGGTGTCTCGTGAGGGAATGAGCCAGCGAGGAGCTTAAGTAATTCGACCTTCATCGGGTGCACTGTCACTGAATGAAGGTCCTTGAGTCCCATCTCCAGGATCCTTTCCAGCTCAGGTCGCTACTCGATATATACTGCTTGAACCCATCGCAGCATTCGTGTTCCCATCCACCAGTAGTATTTTCATAGCGTTTTTGCTCCTTGCGATGCTAACACCAGTGTTTTCATAGTCCCACCCACTCCCTTTCAATACGCTATCGTTCATGTTTACATGTGACCTGGGGCTACTGATTATGCTCAATCTTGGCTGGAGACATAGTAAGTACACGATCAATCCATTCGGGCACAGTGGACCACTGAGTGAAGGTGTTTTCGCGATCAGGAGGTCCAGTCAATACTCTCTCATTGAAGTCTATTGAGTCGTTTTACACGTGCTCTATAGCTGTTTGAACTACAACCTGTCAATTTACCGCTAAAGTTCTACTCCAGTAGTTGCTTTGCCAGCGCGCGTGGTCTCCCGAAAGATACGTTGCCAGTGTTGTTGTGCCTGGTCGATCGGTCGGGTGGAGTGTCGCTGCACTCGTTCGGGTGGTCGCCTCGTGGGTCGCTGCTGCTCTCGCCATTCGGTTGAACTCACTCTGATGATGGTGCCAATGTCGGACGCCTAAACTGTCCGCCAATCGTCGTGCCACCGCATAGAATCCGAGTAGTCTCTTCTTTCTGGGCGGTTTGTACTTGTTCATTTGCTGGTGGACGAGCGAGCTGCTGCCAACCACCTCAAGTGGTGTCCATCCCTTCTTCTGAGCTTCCTTCAGTCCTGCGATCAGGCCTTCGTACATGACTTGATTGTTGGTTGTGCCAGGGAGGCTCATGCTTGTGCTCCATACGATGTCTGCTTCCGTCGCCGTTTCCGTGCTCTTGACCATGACGGTTCCAGCTCTGCTCCGTTTGGATTTCTGGTCGGTGTGGCCGTTGAAGTACAGTATGTACCGTGTCGTTGCTCGATCGGTGGATCTTGGGTCGCGCTCGAGAATGCTCTGGGTCTTCAGCTTCTTAAGGATGTTCCATCTGAGTCTTCTCGAGGCGCGTGTCTGGTATGGGTCGCGCTGTAGGCACTGAGAAATCAAAGATCAAGTCCATACACCAACACATACCGGACGGATCAAGCCGAGACGGTCCGCAATCGCACACGCCTCCGAAATGTCGTGCGCACTCCACTCGCTCGTGCCCCAGTAGAACGACCAACCCTGCTTGATCACAAAGTTCATCGCACGCACCACTTCCTCCAACGGCGTCGCTGGGTCCGGACGATGACACATCAACACATCCACATACTCCAACTGCAGACGCTTCAACGCCGCCTTCGTGCCTTCCACCACGTGCTTGCGACTCAGACCCTGCTTGTTCAACGCCTTCGGGTCCATCGGGTTCGTGCCGAAGAAGATCTTGGTGTTGATCACCAGGTCCTCACGCGTCCACAGACCTCACTCGATGCAGGCCTTGACGACTTGACCCAGGATCTCCTCCGAGCGACCACCGGCGTACATGTCGGCGTTGTCGAAGAAGTTGACTCCGTGCTGATAGGCGCGTTCCATGACGGCGTAGGCTTGTTCGAAAGAGAGTGCTCGCTCCATGAGCATGAAGCATCCGTAGGAGAATCGTGAGACGAGGAGTCCGGTGTTGCCGAGGAAGCGGTACTTCATGTTGTTGACTGGCGTGGTGCTCATGGCTGCTGAGGTGGTTGGTGACTTGGTGTCTTGGTGGTAATTGGATTGTGAGACTTCCACAGAGCTTTGTTGTCAACGAGAAGCCATGGATGGCGTCATCCGGAGCACACGCTGTGTCTTCCTATGGAGTGAGCTCCCTTGATGAGCCCACGTCTGGATTGCGCACGAAGAGCTCAAGTTTACAGAGTCTCATATAGTAGCCCCTTTGTGTTGATTAACAGCCAATCAGCGGGTTTTGATGTGTGTAAACCGAGCTAGAATTGACCTGATTACACGCCAGCGTATGCGTTGCACGGGGACGCCTTGCAGTGAGAGCAAGAGCTTGGTGTTGCAACTTCACGATGACGATCATGAACCAAACCGCGTCTACGGATGTGGAACGCTCGTTCCATCCATCTGTCCCGACTTGATAAGGACGACACCGAGGATGAGGAAGAGGAAGAAGAGGATACGTGATCGTGATCAACGACACAGACCTAGGCCTGGTACTAGTCGACTCGACTCGACTCGACTCCTCTCACTGTGTCCTGTTCTTCACTCACTCCTCAGCGATCAAGGACTGCACTGGACCGTTCTGCACTACGCAATCCAGACTAACCAACCGTCCAAGTGTAAACCCGCCAGTGACGACAAACGACGTGATTACACGACCACTTTTAGCCAATCACATCACACTTCAATGCGAATGATGGTCACACGGCAACATCCACCGCCTCACTCACTCATTCCGCAATTCACTTGCCAACACTCAAACCAACTCAAGCGACTCCACTCGAGTCAACCCAACCCTCAGAAACCATGGCCACCGTCAACACTCTCAAGCGCGTCGTGCTCGTCACCGGCGGCAACACTGGCATTGGTCTCGCGGCCTGCAAGCACCTCATCCAACGCGACAACACCCACGTCCTACTCACGGGACGCAACCAAGAGCGCGTCAACGCCGCCGTCGAACAGATCCGACCAGCCGCAGTCGCCACCTCGTCCGTCGAAGGCGCTGTCTTGGACCTCGGCAACCTCAACCAAGTGCGCGACTACTGCGACCAGCTCAAGAAGCAGGACGTCACGCTCGACGCCATCGTCTGCAACGCCGCCATTGCCATCCCCACGCCAGACCTCACCGAACAAGGATACGGACTCATGTTCACCGTCAACCACTTGGGTCACTTCCTCTTGGTCAACAAGCTGCGTGACGTCACCAAGCGCGTCATCGTCGTGACCTCGGAGACGCACGACCCGGCGGTAGTGCCTGGTATGGGTCTGAATGTCGAGGAGATCGACGACCTCGTGCACGCACGCGGCAAGATGGGTACGGGATTCGCGTACCCTGTCAGCAAGCTCTGCAACTTGCTCTTCATGCACGAGATGCTTCGTCGATTCCCGAATGGTCCGGACTGCGTTGCGTACACGCCGGGTCTCACGCCAGACACGTCGTTGTCGCGTCACACCAACATGGACAAGACCAAGGAAGTGGACCGCGTGCGCGCCATGGGTGTGTACATCAACACGTCGGAGGCGGCGGGTCAGTTCCTTGCTGGTTTGTCGGCGGACGACTGGGCTTCGGCCGGTTGGAAGAGCGGCATGTACTTTGCGTCGCACAAGCCATCGGAGCCATCGCAAGGCTCCAAGGATGAGACGGTCGGTGGTGCGTTGTGGGAGAAGTCAGAGGAGCTGCTCGCTGGCTTACTCTAGAGACCCAGCGGTCCCGTCCCTCTACATTGATTCGACTACGACTTGTATATTTTTCTATTAGCTATGCTTTTAGTTTCACTTTGCCCAAAAAAATAACAACTAAGGATGAAAAACAGTGGATACGTCTAGTCAATCTTGTTGCATTTTATGCCACTGTGTCGAAAGAAACAGATCGGACAGGAGTAGCTCCTATCCCTTTCCTGATAGTCAACGTAGTTTGCCATCTTTGCATGAAACCCACGGGATCGCTTTGTTTATGCTCCCTACCCTCTCTGTTGGTCTTGGGCTTGCGACTTAGTTTTTGTAGCGAAAGCGAAAGTTCTCCATCATACCATAGCGAGGCAAGAGGTTGACCTCAAATGGCACAATCGCCTCGATCTGGGCCTTGATCTCGGGTGTCAATTTCTCCACAATCGCCACTGCCTTGAGATTGTTTTCCAGTTGCTCGATGCTGGTAGCTCCGAAGAGCACAGTGCTCACGTGTTCGTTCGAGGCGCACCACGCGAGAGCCAGTTGGGCGAGCGTGCAGGCGAGCTCCTTAGCCACCGCCTCGAGCTGCGCAAGCTTGTCAAGCTTGTGCGTGACCAAGTCGCCAAAGCGCTGCATCATCTCGATGGCGAGTCGGGTTCCCTGTTACGCGATAGTAAGAATGCAATTAGAGAACGTCAGTGTCCGTGTGAGCTATCAGAGGCCCTTACCGGTTGGACGCCGTGGCTGTATTTACCCGTGAGGATGCCACCGTCCAAAGGCGAGTACACCGTGAGGCCGTAGCTGTATTTCTATCGCATCCAATGGACAAAACGTCAGTGCTGCACGGTGAGAACTTTACAGAATATTGCAGACATCGTACCGTGTAGACATCACGGAACTCGGCGTCCACACGCGAGCGCGTGAAGATGTTGTACTCGCATTGGTCGGCGATCTAGAAAGCATGTACGATTAGACAAACGGATAAACAAATATACAGAGTGTAAACGTACCGGACGGATCAGACCGAGGCGGTCGGCGATCTCGCACGCCTCCGTAATGTCACGAGCACTCCATTCGCTCGTGCCCCAGTACAACGCCCAGCCTTGATTGATGACAAAGTTCATCGCACGCACGGTTTCCTCGATTGGCGTCACGGGGTCTGGACGGTGACACATGAGCACGTCAACGTAGTCCAAACCGAGACGCTGGAGTGACGCCTTGGCGCCTTCGATGATGTGCTTGCGACTCAGGCCCTGCTTGTTCAGTCCATTCGGTTGGAAAGGGTCCATTCCGAAGAACACCTTGGTGTTGATCACGAGATCCGAGCGCGTCCACGTGCCGCGTTCAATGCCAGCTCGGACGACTTGCCCCAGGATCTCTTCCGAGTGGCCCTCGCCATAGGTCTCCGCGGTGTCGATGAAGTTGACACCGAGCTGGAAAGCGCGTTCCATGATGGCGAACGCCTGGTCGAAGGCCAAGGCACGCTCCAAGAACATGAACCATCCATAGGAGAAGCGCGAGACGAGGAGTCCGGTGTTGCCCAGGAAGCGGTACGTCATGTTGTTGGCTGGCGTGGCGGTGGCAGTGGCAGTGGCGGTGCTCATGGTAGAGAAGTTTTTGGCTTGGCTTGGTTGGTTCCGTGGTGAATTGGAGAATGAGCAGAGCGAGTCGTGGCTTTTTGTCTCTCACGTAGTTCTCACGCGAGGCATCACACTCGATCCTCCGTGGTACGGACCATCACTCCAGGGCTCTCGCTCACGGACAATCGAATGAAGGTCCTTCGTAATCGTCTGCTGTAGCAGAGGCGATCACAACGAAAGACGGAGTAATGGCGAGATGATGAGAGGTGTCATTGATTACCAACGTGTAGCCATGTTCCCTCTCCAAACCTTGAAATTGAGGTTGAACGATCCTATAGCTTAGCCTAGTTACGACTAGCCTAACAATGATAGACGGACACAGCCACTTGTGTACCCATGTGCTGGAGGAAGAGCTCCACTCGTCATTCGACGTCTTCTGATGCGATGGATTGACGACGGAGGCGGCGCTAGCATTGTTAGACGGATACGAATGCGACTTGAAGCTCTCTGACTCGGTCATGGGTGCAGGAAGCACCCTCAGTTCATCTGGGACGGCTGAGACGACCACCGAGGACAGTGACAACACGAAGGCCCAGGCGATTGAGAAGCCTGCGACGTCTTGAGCGCACCCGAGTCGAGTAACAATGCCGAGCAGATGAACCGCTTCAAGCGACTTCGCGAGCACAAGAAGGCGGAGCTCACGCGGACGCGTCTCGAGGTCTATGAGCATGAACGAACACTCGAGACGCTGGTCGAACGCCATCGACATCACTTGTCGTCGGCACTGACAACGCGATACAGAGATACGCTGGCCAAACCGCGAGTGATTCGACCGATACTCGGATGGGAAGCCATTGCGTTACGACAGAAAGACGAGCGGCATCAAGGTGAGCAGCTGAATCGACAACTAAAGCGAGTACTTGACGCGGCGTTGGAGCACTCGCGACGTCTGGAAGCTCGCAAAAGACTCAAGGTGCGAGAGCTTGGCTGATATATTCCGGGGCGTTGCTGCTGACTCGTGTTGTGACGTAGAGTGTCACGTACGACAAGCGTTTCCGAGTGTTTACCAGTTCTAACTCGCTCGAAGACGCCATTGCGCTGCACAATGTGCTCACGTCGTTGGATCAAATGCAGACAGAGAAGCACACGTTGTGGAGCAAACGGATTCACAAACGCCGGATTTTCAGAGACGAACGCCCGACGACTGGCTGACTGTGGGCTTTTGCCCGAAGCTATCGACTCAAGGACATTGGCCTATGACCTCACGACGGCCAGTCTCCGGCGCTTTCTCACCCACCGAGACGGTCCGAGTGACAGTCAGCGCTTGGAGGCGGTACGTAGGATACGATTTCAGGCTAGATGGCTACTAATGGACCCTTGAGTAGGAGAACGAGACGATAGCTCGCATGTACGTGACCAATATCGTCAAGGCGTCTTCAAGGCCTCGTACGCCGGCAGGGACGTCTACAGTCGCTTCGAACAGGAGAACCGCGTGGATATCCTCATAGCGAGCAGCTGGAGGCTAGTCGCTTCTCTACATGAGTCTGATCTCTCTCACAGAGCGCTGCATCGGCAGTTCTTCATCCAGCTCGAACGCTCGCCGTCAAATCCCCAGCACACAGTGGTTCGGTTCTTTTATCGGCTCTGGCGCGAACCCTGCGTCGACACGCACTGTCACACTGATCATGCTGCTCAGAGCGTCGAGATGCTCATGATGAGCATCTCACAGTGCATGCAACACGAACTAAAGCGGTGGATCCACGGGCTGGAGCTGCACGTGCTGCAGCACCAAGCTCGAAACCTCGTTAGGGTTTAAACTAGGGTTTAGTAGGTCAAACCGACGATCAGTCCAACGACCTTGTGCTTCACATCATCGTAATCATCATCATGGAGAGGGAAGACATGTCGCTGACGCTGGACGCCGCGCTCGCGTTTCTCGAGGGCTATGAGGACGACCTGGCGCTCGATGGCGGTCTCACGGACGCGCTGACGCTGGCGCCTCTGTCCCCACTGCAACCTGTGAGTAGCAGCGGCGGTGGCAGCGCCGACGACGAGCGCAGTGAAGCGACCGACTCGTCCTCGCCCAAGGACACGTCCAAAACCGCGGCGGCGCAGGACACGAGTCGCTTCAAACGCGCGCGGCAACGCAAGAAGGAAGAGCTGGAGCAGGTGCGCGAGGAAGCGGCGGAGCTGGAGCAAACGCTGAGCGCGTTGAAAGAACGCCATCGAAACGAAGTCTCGACGGCCATTACGACCCGCCATGGCACCAAACTGACCATGAAGACGCCGCGCAAGTCGTTTGTGTGGGAAGCCATGGCCATGCGGCAGAAGCAGGAGCGACTGGAAGCCGAGTTCCTCAACCGCCAGCTCAAGATGATGGTGGATGCGGCGCTGCGCCAGACCAAACGCCTCGAAGCACGTCTCCGGAATCCCTCGGGCATCAACGTATGTCGTCGTCTTTGTCCTCCATTGGAACATGTTTGCTGAGCTGTGTTTGTGTAGGCTGTGGTGCGCCACAAGCGCTTCCGCAAGTACTTTGGCCCTGGGAATCCATTGCAAGACGCCGTGGCGCTGCACAACCTGTTGGTCGAAGTCGATCGGATGCAGAGTGAGCTGAGTAGTGTGTGGGAACGCTTTGGCGTGACGCCGTCCGAGTCCGGGTTCAGCGACATCAAGACGCACCGAGTTCCTGGCTGTGGCTTCATCATCGAGTCGCTCGACTGTCGAGCATTGCCGTACGAAGTCTTCACGGCGAGCGAGAGCATGTGGCGCTTTGTCGCGTTTGAAGACGGACCAGGAGACTCGCAGCCCATGGAGAACGGCGAGACCGTCGCGCGGCTGTACGTCACAGACGTCGTCAACGGCTCGTTCCGCGCGTCGTACACAGGTCGCAGTGTCTTCCGTCGTCTCGTGAGTGACGACCTTGTGCTCATTGTATGGGCCAGCACGTGGGTCCCAACTGACCCGAAGCCAGGGCACGACGTTGGACACGACGTCATCAATCGCCAGGGCATCATCGCCGTGCAGCGCTCGCCACTCGACCCAGAGGACGTGTCGATCGTCCACTCGTTCTATCGGATGCGTCGTGATACCTGCGGCGAAGAAAGCTGTGAAACGGGAAGCATGGGGGACACTGCAGTTGAGGGCCTCATTGGCAACGCTACCGACTGCATACAGCACGAGATCACGCGAATGGTCCAGGGGATGGAGAACCTCTTGCTCTCGGAACAGACGAGAGTCGAGTCGTTGTCTTCGCCGTCGGCACCATCCACTGACGACAGCCCCGACGACGCCGACGACCAGATCCAGTGGCGAACGAGGTACACGCTGTCAGTGTAAACGGAGAGTGCCTAGTATATCATTGTCCATGCTTAGTATCCATACAGTCTTGCAACTTCCTTGAGTCTATTACGAAGTCGCTTGCTGCCGTGGGCGAACTGTCACTTTGAGGCCCGAACACTCCGCTGCAAACGGCCTCATCGCCTTGATCTCACCCAGTTTACGGGTGTTCTCGTTGAGTATCAGCGTCTCCATGGCTTCAATCCATCTCGAGATCTCCAGCTGAACACACACAGCAGAGTCGAGCATTTGCGTCTCCATAGATTCAATGCCCTCGGTCATGGTGCACTTGGGATCTCCACATGAATCAAGTTGGAGGCGAAAGAGCGTGTGGATAGATGATTCTCCATCGGGCATCCGTCGAAATCTCAGAAAACCCTCCCGACGCAGAATCCCATGCGTTAGGTCAGCCTCGGAGGCCACTAGGTCATGGCGCCAGGAGCTGGCCCAGATGATCAACACTTGGTCCTCGGACACAACACGACGGTACACATCGCGGGCAGTGTACGAGGCAGTATAATCACCACGAGTGAGGTCGCTGAAGTACATCCGCGCGACCGTTTCCCCCTGAAATCAAAGTTCGAGTGAGCTCACGTCCTACGGATAGCGAAACCAGAGCAAAGGGACGTACATCGGCCATTAGCTGGCTCTCAATGGGGCGGTCTTCGTAGATCAAGTACCGCCACATGCTGTCACTTGCAAGCTTGAGATCGTACGACACCGTACGGCAGTCAATGGCTTCGAGAAGAGCCCCGCAGCCGATGAACCGTTTCGATTTCACTGCCGCGTATGACGTCTCAAGTGGACTAATGGAGAAGCGCCCGTACAAGTCGTCCATCTCGGCCTGGATTTGATCCGCCGTGACCAGCAGATTTTGTAGCGCGACGGCATCTGCTAATGGGTTGCTGCTCTTGAAAACGCGGAAGTTCTTTTGGCTCACGACCGACTATAAAACACAAAGTGGTTAGACAAAGCCCCTCGAAACCACGTAATCCCAACGTACATTGAGGTTGACTGGTTGGCGAAGACGCATTTCGAGCCGTCGTGTCTGACGCAGCGCCGCATCCAGCATGCGCTTGAGCTGGCGGTTGACAAATTCGGCCTCGAGCCGCTCCTGCTTGTTTCGAAGCGCAGTCGCCTCCCATACCGCGTTCTTGTCGAGCGTAGACTTGAGCACGAGCGCCATCGGGCTCTTCTGGATCTTCATCCCTTTGAGTCGCTTCTCTAGTGCCTTCACTTCCCGCCGTAGCTCGTCCATTTCCTGCTTCTTGCGCTGTCTGGCGCGCTTGAAACGAGTCGCGTCGCCATAGGAGCTCTTCGTCAGCGCCGACGTGGACGCCTCGTCCGGCGCTTCCGCGTCGTCACTGCTCGTCGTGCTCGTCAGCGTCGAGGGAGAACTCATCAGTACATCCTCGGGTTCCGCCAGCAACGCCAGATCGTCCTCATAGCCGTCGAGGAAGGCCAGCGCCGTCTCGAGCGTCAGCTCCATGTCGTTCGTACTGTCAGAATGCTGGTCACGTACTCGCTGGGTTGAAGGTACTGACTTAACAACAGCGTTGCACTGAATCCCAATCTGTCGGTCCCTGCTCATGAGAATGGAGACCCCTTGCTTCTCTCTCCTGTTTATCCTCTCGTAGAAAATCCAAGCTCAAGTCCAGCCTTCTGCCGACCGTGTCGCGTGGGTCGCGAGGGCGTAAGCCATCCAGGCAGTCTGGAAACCCAGAGCGTGTTTTACATTTTGGAAACACACTGGTGATGACGGTCCTGAGTGAAGAATGCTTGCGCATGCGCAAGTGGCCGTCATCAGCACCCCCTTCGCCGTCAAACCAAACTCGTCCCATCGCTTCCAAAGCCTTGAAGCGGATGGTGCGCATCCCTTCCGCCAGGCGACACGCCACATCGCCAACGCTTGCTCCGATTCAAAACCAGGCGATTCTCGTCTGAGTCGCAGATGTTTCGAGACCTTCATCTACCGTGTTTCGAGCTGTCAACTCGTGTCATCGCTCGTTTTGCGAAAATGGGGCCGTAAACACTGATTACTTCCGTGTCTGTGGGTCATCTGCACATGTCACCAATGACGAGATGGCTCTCCTCTTCAAGCCCCAGGGTTTGCTAACGACCCAAACTCATTCCGCAATTCGCCTCCTCCTGATCACGACATCACAAGAAGCAGTTCACAAGCATGGCTGGGTCACGATCCGATGAGGCACCCTCGACGGTCGTCATCGAGTACTCGAGCGGCAAGGAACTCATGAAGCATGGCGCCGAGGCGTTGCATGAGCATGTCTCGACGCGAACCAAGGCTGCGATGGGCCGTGCACCACCGCAATTGGAAGTGCGTGTGCAAAATCTCTCGCTCTCGGCCGAAATCGTGGTCTCGAGCGACGCCAAGGACGATAAGCCAGAGCTTCCGACGGTTGCGAATGAGTTCAAGAAGCGCTTCAGTCGCTTCTCGGCCAAGAAGCACAAGGTTACCAAGCGAATCCTTCAGGACCTCAACATTGTCTTGAAACCAGGTACCATGACGCTCGTTCTTGGTCAGCCTGGTTCGGGCAAGTCCTCCCTGATGAAGATCTTGAGTGGTCGCTTCCCTATGGCCAAGAACATCAAGATGAGTGGAGAAGTCTCGTTCAACGGAACTCCGCTCGAAGACCAGCACCTCAAACGTTGCCTGCCACAGTTTGCCTCGTACGTCACGCAGCGCGATCACCACTTTCCTACGCTCACAGTGAAAGAGACCGTCTCGTTTGCGCACGAATGTTGCGGTGGCGAGTGGTTGTCGGAGCGCACCGAGCGTGTTTGCAACGCTGGCTCGCCACAAGAGAACCAGGCCGCCATGGAAGCAGCGCGAGCTCTCAACAAGCACTTGCCTGAGGTGATGATCCATCAGCTTGGTCTTGAAGAGTGTCAGAACACTGTCGTCGGTGACGCGATGACCCGTGGTGTCTCTGGTGGTGAGCGCAAGCGTGTGACAACTGGTGAGATGTTGTTTGGTGACAAGTCCCTGCTCTTGATGGACGAGATCAGTACGGGTTTGGACTCGGCCGCGACCTACGATATCATCAAGACTCAGCGCAGTCTAGCCAAGACTTTCCAGAAGACGGTGGTCATCGCCCTCTTGCAGCCACCACCTGAGGTCTTCGATCTCTTTGACAATGTGCTGATCTTGAATAAGGGACATGTCATGTACAATGGCCCACGCGAGCACGCTCTCGGGTACTTTGAGGGTCTTGGCTTCAAGTGTCCTCCAAATCGTGATGTGGCCGACTTTCTCATGGATCTTGGCACTCGCCAGCAACGCCGGTACGAAAACACAGAGAGCGAAGTGATCTTGCCTCGCAAGGCCCACGAGTTTGTCGCACGCTTCGAGCAGTCGGTTTTTTTCGAGACTGTGGTTGCGGACTTGAATGAGCCTATGTCCCCGGAGCGTATTCGTGACAAGGAAGAGTTCTACGACATAGTGCCAGAGTTCCACCAGTCGTTTTTCGCGAGTACAATGACCGTGTTGCGCCGTCAGGGTATTCTCATGAAGCGCAATACGCCATTCCTCGTGAGTCGTGGCATCATGGTGACCGTGATGGGTCTTTTGTACGCGTCGGTCTTCTGGCAGCTCGACCCTAAGAATGCCCAAGTGCTCATGGGTATTCTCTTCCAGTCCGTCTTGTTCCTTGCAATGGGTCACGCAGCCCAGATCCCGACGTTCATGGCAGCGCGTGAGATCTTCTACAAGCAACGAGGAGCCAACTTCTACCGCACATCATCGTATGTGCTTGCCAATGGTGTCAACCAAATTCCACTGGCTGTCCTCGAAACCTTGCTCTTCGGTACAATGCAGTACTGGATGTGCGGCTTGGTGTCGTCGTTTGTGCCCTACTTGATCTTCGAGTTGATGCTCTTCCTCATGAACCTCTCGTTCGCGTCGCTCTTCTTTTTCCTCGCTGCGATTGCACCGGATCTTCATATTGCCAAGCCTTTCTCTATGGTGGTTATCGTGTTCTTCGTGCTTCACGCCGGTTTTGTGATCACGGAGGACCAGATGCCGGATTATTTGGTATGGGTCTTCTGGATTAACCCGATTGCGTGGTGTCTTCGAGGTCTCGCCATTAACCAGTATCGACGCGCCGAGTTTGACGTCTGTCTCTACGATGGCGTTGATTACTGTAAGAAGTACGGCATGGAGATGAGCAGGTATTCGTTGAGCCTCTTCAACGTCAAGTCCGACGAGTCGTGGCTCTACTGGGGTTTTGTCTTCCTTGGTGTCTCCTACGTGGTCTTCATGTTCCTTGCTTGGGCCACACTTGAGTTCAAGCGTTACGAGAGTCCTGAGCACGTCACCCTTGATGAGGAAGAGAATCACAAGACTACCAATGTCGATCAGTTGAGTGCCAGCTCGGTGAGCTCTGGCGCGGACTACGCTTTGGCCTCGACGCCAACAGAGCGGAAGACCCCGACACAGCAGCAGCTTGAGACGGTCGTGGCTGTAGCACCAGAACGACAGACACATGTGGCGCCTGTAACCCTCGCGTTCCGCAACTTGTGGTACTCTGTCCCAGACCCGAAGGATCCTAAGGGTCCTCAGCTCGATTTGTTGAAGGGCATCAGCGGCTACGCCATGCCAGGAACAATCACCGCGCTCATGGGCAGCTCTGGCGCAGGAAAGACAACGTTGATGGATGTGATTGCCGGACGCAAGACTGGTGGTAAGATCAAGGGCGACATTCTGCTTAATGGATACCCAGCAACCGATCTTGCGATTCGCCGAGCAACCGGATACTGTGAGCAGATGGATATCCACTCAGACGGCTCGACTATCCGGGAAGCCTTGACGTTCAGTGCTTTCCTTCGTCAGAGCAGCGATGTACCAGACAGCCAGAAGTATGATTCGGTAGAGGAAGCTCTTGAACTCTTGGATCTTCATCCTATCGCCGACCAGATCATCCGTGGAAGCTCCGTGGAACAGATGAAGCGTCTTACCATCGGTGTCGAACTTGCTGCGCAGCCAAGTGTGCTCTTTCTTGATGAGCCGACGAGTGGTTTGGATGCCCGCTCGGCCAAGGTGATTATGGACGGTGTGCGTAAGGTGGCTGACTCTGGTCGTACGGTTGTGTGTACGATTCACCAGCCGTCTGCGGAAGTGTTCAGTGTCTTTGACAGCCTCCTGCTGCTCAAGCGTGGTGGACATACGGCGTTCTTCGGTGATCTTGGATCTCATGCTCGTGAATTGATCAACTACTTTGAGGCGATCCCTAACGTGGCCCCATTGGAACCTGGATACAACCCAGCAACGTGGATGCTTGAAGTGATCGGCGCTGGCGTTGGTCACGCTGGTCAGAACGATACGGACTTTGTCGCGCGCTTCAACGGAAGTGAGAAGAAGGCCCTTTTGGAGGAAAATCTCGCTCGTCCAGGTATTTGTACCCCCGCTCCATCTAGCGTTGAACTCTCGTTCGCGAAGAAGCGTGCCGCGACAAACACGACCCAGGCCCGATTCATGATCAAGCGTTTCTTGGATCTCTACTGGCGTACTCCGTCGTACAACTTCACTCGATACATGATGTACATCATCGTGGCGCTTCTCTTTGGTTTGCTCTATCTGAACAGCAACTTCAGGACGTACCAAGGCATCAACGCAGGCGTGGGTCTTGTCTTCATGTCGACGTTGTTCGTTGGTATGACGTCGTACAACAGTGTACTCCCAATTGCCTCGCAAGACCGTTCAGCATTCTACCGTGAACGTGCCTCGCAGACATACAATGCTGTCTGGTACTTCGTTGGCTCGACGGTTGCTGAAGTGCCGTATGTGATCACCTCCACGTTCTTGTTCACCGCCATCTTCTTCCCTATGGTCGGATTCTCGGACGCCGACCGATTCTTCCTCTACTGGGCTGGTGTGGCTCTCTTTGTCTTGTTCCAGACGTACTTTGGTCAGCTCCTCGTGTACGCCATGCCGAGTGTCGAGGTCGCGGTGATCATCGGTGTACTGCTCAACTCCATCTTCATGCTCTTCATCGGCTACAACCCACCGAGCAGCACCATTCCAAGTGGATACAAGTGGCTCTACTACATCACGCCGCACCGCTACATCATCTCGGTGCTTGTGTCGACCGCGTTCGGTGACTGTGGTGACGGTCAGGAAGGCATTTCGGACTCCATCGGCTGTGCTCGACTCGAGAACCTGCCTCCAACCGTCTCGGCCAACCTCACGGTCAAGGGCTACGTCGAAGAGGTCTTCGACATGCACCACGACGACATTGGCAAGAACCTCGGCATCTTCATCGGCTGTATCGTTCTCATCCGCATCTTGGCGGCACTTGCGCTCCGCTACATCAACCACCAGAAGCGCTAGATGCCGTCGTCAGTCAAGACAAGCCACGAGAGTAGTTATAGCCTACTTGCATATACATCCTCACCAATAAACTGCATTTCCATACCTCATATACGATTGTTACATTGACTCATCTTGGGTTTTTGGCTCGTATAGAGAGAGTTCAACGGCACCAGTGGTCTCATCGGAATCAGCAGGCTACGTATCATCTTCCTATATTCTTTGCACCGTCATCACACCTGTCCACCTTGACATACGTCGCCTCACATTGCCGCCCTGCCACGGGTTTCCCTCTGGCATCTTGGTTTCCGCACTGCGAGTGATGGTCGCATCCGCACTTGCGGAAGTGGTCGTAGCTAAGCTCACACACAATAAAGTGGCTGAGGAACCTAGCTTATTCCACACCATACGAGCGACCACCCTTGCTAACTTGTAGGTGGTTGGTTTTCATGTTTCTTCTGTTTGTTGTGCACCTGTCACCGTCTTATATTTTATGCTGCCCGCTCGCCCCAACAGAACCGGAAGTGGCACGCTTGACCGGCATGGGGGCGCAATTCTTTCAGGAAACTCCTGGAAACGCTTATTTTGAGCAAAGTCGATGCTAGTATCGCACCCGCCCAGCACCGCAACGCCTCATCGAAGATACCTTTATACTCGGCAGTGTGGCAAAGTGTGGCACAGTACCGACGATTCCGGAATTGCGCATCGCAACTATCAGATCCACTATGGCACATACATTGCTCAAGCTCGAGCCGCTAACTCAGTACGCTGGTACACGCACGCGTTCACTATGCCGTATAGTGTTTTCCAGCGTGAGCGGACGAGTAGATATCCACCAGGAGCACCAAGTGACATGACGTTGCAATGCATCTGTAGAACGCTTGGTCTTTTCTGGGATGTTCCCTAAAAGCCATCGTCGCTCATGCATGCTCAACTCGCGAGGCAATAACTAACGAGTTAACTACAAGTCTTTTATTATGAGTCACGTGGTCGGTCACATCGACTGCTGTACCCTTGGCAAGAAATGGCGTCATCTTCCCAATTTTCCTCAGCTGGATGGAGATAGTCGGCACTTTACACACAGATCTTGCGAGTCGTGAGGGCGAATACAGAATCTGCGGCGGTCACCAAAGCCGAAACAAGTGGCATACTGATCTCAATTAGGAGCTCGACGATGTTTCGAGGATGTGTGTCCTTCCTCCATCTTATCTGGTACTTACGGTAGGAGTGGATCTTCGACCAAGTTCGAATTCTCCACTCGAAAGGTTCAGTCTTAGGATCTATATGACTTTTGCAGCCGCATTCAGCGTGAGTGCGACGCAAGCACGTGTTTGACCCTGAGGTGTTGAACTGCATCATCAACCAGCTCCACAGTCCGGACAGCAGTGGCTCCATCCTACCCAGTGCGATTCATCTCTGTATCACTGGAGCTCTTCTCGCCAATGTGCCAAGACTCAGCTCAGTATACTACTCGGGATAATTGATTAGACTGAGCCGTATCGCACGGGGTTTACGTTATATTCTGGAACGCTGTATGTCTTTGCAGCCATCTTTGGGGCATTAAACGCAAGCACGTATCCAAAGGCTGTGTGTGTGTGTGAGTGTGTGTGCATGTGTGTATGCTTGAACCCGCTACACAATCGTGACAGCAGTATTTTCGCCTCATGCCACTCTCCCTAGCTTGTGGTGACCAGTGAAGTCAGCCGAGTCGTCTCTGTACAGGCATATCTACAACTCTTCTCCAACGGGAGACACAACCGCCAGTACAAGACTTGGCTCAGTGTATTTATTAGAGTAGCGTAGACAGACGTGAACATCTAGGCTAATTATCGCATAGCCGTAGGGTAGGAGGCACCGTTATTCGAGCTGATTTCAACAACGATCAAAATCTTGGCGACTGTTGTGGCATTGATTTCTTATTAAATCCGAAAGGTTTACTCAGGCCATGTTCACAACATAACCTGACAACACAATGCCGACAACTCGGAGGATCTATCTCTTGGGCACCCCCGAAGCGTAGCGGAGGGCGGTGGAACGAAGCGCTCTAGCGCATGGCGACCGAGCTTCCCGAGGGAGCGCGCGGGCGCGAGTCACCGATTTTCATATGCCCACATTTTCACTGCCTTAATGTGTGTGTGTGTTTTTTTGTATGCGAATCTAACCGGGACCACGGGCAGGAAACGATTGACATTCTGTTAGTTAGGTTGTTTTTCCCACTAACGGTACCTGTTTTTCACTGGATCAACCTCTTTCACCAGTTTGAGCTCGTGGTGCGAACGTTCTGCATTACTCTACTTTAGTCATCGCTGGGACGCGTCGTTGACAGGAAAGAGCCCAGTTGATCAAGCTCCGGTCTGTGGTGGGGATGATGCACCTGAACACTTGCTCTGTTGTCCATTGCGCTCTTTGGGCAAAGAGTGCATCATCCCCGCCACAGACCGGAGCTTGATCAACTTTGGCTGCACCGGCCATTCTGTTGAGGTGCGCGGTCTCCAATCTTCGCTTCCTTCTCGAACCAAAAAGCGTCGTAAGAGCTTCGCGAAGTACATTATGACTCGGAGCAGGAGAAGCTTTATTCCGCAAGAGACTATAGCAGGCCGTCCCTGGCAGAGCTGCAGGTACTCGTGGCGTAGACCTCAGTCGTAACATACATTGTAAGCATGTATTTTTTCGGGTCGTGTTCGTCTCCGCCTTCTTTGTTCAATCACATGAACCTTAACCTGTGATTTATTATATTTTGGAGTGTTTAGTTATTGCGGCCAGATAGAGATGCCCATAACTAAGACTGTATAAAAACATACATGTGATTTATAATGATACTATATCGTAGAGAATTATGAATGGCATCCCAAATGAATGCGATCGACTTCGTTTATTCGTCCAGGCAGCACCACACCAGTCGATGTACACTGATGTGCTGTAGTAGTGGCGGTGGTGGGGTGGGGATGGCCAAAATTGCACAGGATCAATAGAACATGTACGCTGTTGAGATGGTAATACCAGACTTCCCAGGTCCCTCCGTGCGAGATCCCGGTCACCAACACGCACAAGGATACACCCATCTGGGTCTTCTCGCCACCCCAGACACGGGCAATTCAATGGATGCTGCTTTGGCTCTTGAGCTTCTTAAGGATGATCCATCCGAACTCCCGCGAGGCGCGTGTGTGGTAATGCCAATCTGTAGACACTGAGTTTCCATTCGGATCGCTCCGAGATCTAGGAGTCGCGAAGGTTTCTGTAGGGTTCATAGGGTTTATGGTGGGGTGTAGTAGGGTACGGCATGTACCCCACTATTGCGATCTTGGTACGAGATCGGACAATCGATTGAATTGGATACGGCTAGTGACGGCCATGCTGGCATGCTTTCTGGTACTGTGGCGAGGCACAAATCATGGATCTACAGTAGGGCTCAGGCACTCAATATTACCTGAACCGAACTGTCGTGAAAGTGGTTGCGATTCAAGATGCGTATCCTCACGAGTGCACAAGTAATCGCGCGCGTGGCAACTCCCTCCGACACTCAAGTGCTTGCAGGCCGCAGTATAGCTTTGCGACATGGTTGGATGAACCGAATTAGTGCAGTGCAACATCTATGCGTACACGCACATCCATCAACATGGTTGATAGAGGTGCCAAGAAATTCGAGGTTTCCAGCACATCGTTCCATTCGTGGGTTCACGAGAGCCTAATTTTTCATTATTTTGGGCCAGTATGAGACAGTCAAATTCGGTTCTTGAGTTTAGGATCAACGCCAAAGGATCTATCTGTGTCCATCAGTTCAGACGCCCTTTAGTTTGACTCTCAGGCGCTGCGTTCTGGTCAGCCTGGGTGGACTCTTACAGAGGCAGCTGGGTTCCCCAGCTGTAAAGGAGCGAAGCGAGGTCCCCAATTGAATAATACATGCCATTAACTGGTTTAAAACATTCAAGTTGAAGTGGTCATCACCTCCGGGGGCACTAAAGCCGCCTCCATATCAAGGCTGACCTAGAGCAAGCCAGTGAGCAGCTCCTCCGACTTTTCCCACAACGCACCACCGACCGTCTCATCCTTGGAGCCTTGCGATGGCTCCGATGGCTTGTGCGACGCAAAGTACATGCCACTCTTCCAACCGGCCGAAGCCCAGTCGTCCGCCGACAAACCAGCAAGGAACTGACCCGCCGCCTCCGACGTGTTGATGTACACACCCATGGCGCGCACGCGGTCCACTTCCTTGGTCTTGTCCATGTTGGTGTGACGCGACAACGACGTGTCTGGCGTGAAACCCGGCGTGTACGAGACACAGTCCGGTCCGTTCGGGAATCGACGGAGGAACTCGTGCGTGAAGAGCAAGTTGCAGAGCTTGCTGACAGGGTACGCGAATCCCGTACCCATCTTGCCGCGTGCGTGCACGAGGTCGTCGATCTCCTCGACATTCAGACCCATACCAGGCACCACCGCCGGGTCGTGCGTCTCCGAGGTCACGACGATGACGCGCTTGGTGACGTCACGCAGCTTGTTGACCAAGAGGAAGTGACCCAAGTGGTTGACGGTGAACATGAGTCCGTATCCTTGTTCGGTAAGGTCTGGCGTGGGGATGGCAATGGCGGCGTTGCAGACGATGGCGTCGAGCGTGACGTCCTGCTTCTTGAGCTGGTCGCAGTAGTCGCGCACTTGGTTGAGGTTGCCGAGGTCCAAGACAGCGCCTTCGACGGACGAGGTGGCGGCGGCAGCTGGTTGGATCTGTTCGACGGCGGCGTTGACGCGCTCTTGGTTGCGTCCCGTGAGTAGGACGTGGGTGTTGTCGCGTTGGATGAGGTGCTTGCAGGCCGCGAGACCAATGCCAGTGTTGCCGCCGGTGACGAGCACGACGCGCTCGAGAGTGTTGACGGTGGCCATGGTTTCTGAGGGTTGGGTTGACTTGAGTGGAGTCGCTTGAGTTGGTTTGAGTGTTGGCAAGTGAATTGCGGAATGAGTGAGTGAGGCGGTGGATGTTGCCGTGTGACCATCATTCGCATTGAAGTGTGATGTGATTGGCTAAAAGTGGTCGTGTAATCACGTCGTTCGTCGTTTGGTGCCAGGTTTACACCGATCGACTCTACCTCAGTTGGCGTAATAGTACCACCTGGGGAGGTATCTCTTGACCCGGGGCCAAGGATCGCACGACGCACGCCATCCTCCTTCTCATGGACACGCGCCTTCCTTTGAACTGAACTCCTCCATCTCGGCGTGGCCTTAGACTACGATCAATGTGATGGAGTCCTTCTTGCTCACAGCGCAGAGTCTATCCGGTCGACGGCTGCTCTGGTTTCTTGGGCGTTGACTGACCTGCATACCTTCGTCTACCGAAATCGCTTTTGGCGTAGATGCAAACCTATGGTGTGGATAGTGCAGCGGAGCTCGCATGATAGGGATCTCATTCCCTCCAACGGAGATGAGAAGGCCGAAGCACAGGAATCCACCTTCTTAAAACGAATATCATCCTAAAAGGATTAGTTGAATAAGTTGGACTTATATACTGGGTACGTGCTGAACAAACCTCTCCGCATCGATATCTCTACTGGCTCATACCCATCCTGACCTGGTTAGTCGTCATGAATGTGATGGTAGTCATGGAGGTAAGTTGGTTTACTCGATTGACACAACTAGATTTCATTTGGATATGCTTCAATCACCAGCGCACCGCCCGATCACTCCCGTTGGTTGTCGGGGGGTCACGCATTAATATATATTAACAGTCTCTATCTCGTTTCATTTACTTACATCATGGCCACCGTGCTGGCGTCGCTCCACTCTGGCTGCCGTACTTTGTAGTCCCGACGACGTTCGGCTGCTTGGAGGAGCTGCTGGGCGACGTCCAGGGCTGGGTACGACTTGGCGTGCATGGCGCACGAGTGGCAAAAGTCCACCGGCTTGCACTCGATGGACGTGGTGGTCGCCTCAATGATGATCTTCTTCGTCATTGAACACTTGGAGCAAACACGCTGTGAACAGAAATACATATCCAGTAAGTCAATCTGGTCGCAGGAAAGCTAGAAGAGTGAAAGTGGAACATACCTTGTTGCAGAGCTGGCAGATACAGCCACCGGAAGAGAAGACGCTGGTGAGACTCTTACAGCAAAGTGTGCAGACCGAGTCGTCGCTGTCGTTCTCCATGGCAGACAACTGGCGCTGGACGCGCATGTCGTGCATCATCCAGTGCAGCTTCTTCTTGAAGGAGGTCTCGCACGCGTTGGCAGCAGCGAAGAAGGTCTTGGTGGCCTCGGTCATGGCCATCGTCGCAGGCACATTGCCCATGGCATCGACAAAGAAGGTCATGAACACGTCGACGCGTTCCTCGTCGAGCTGGCGGAAGATGGTGACGAGCGAGGTCTGGCTGCGCACGACGGACATATCCGTGAGTTCTGGGAGGTCCTGATGCTGGATAGAGTGATAAACACTCACGCCAATGAACTCGCCGTTGCTCATCTGAGATTGATGAACATGAGAAAGCACCACGACGTCACGTGGACGCGCAGCAAGCGGCAGCTGCTTGATGTACCAGAGGATACCCATGAACTGGAACGGGTCTTCGTGCGAAGGCGGCTCAATGACGCTGAGTACGGCGCTGTCTTCCATGTGTTCCTTCTGGTAAGCATTCCGCTGTCGCAGAGTACCGGTGCTGTGGAAGGTAGTGCCATAGAGGGCTTCATCAACGGTGCCTGAGATCGTACCGGTGATCATACCGAGTGGCATCCCCGAATTGGCGGCGAGCGAGGCTTGCGGACCGATCTCCATGGCTCGGTTCTTGTTGGTCTTGGACGGACGGATATGATGGACAATATGCTTGGTGTCGTCCCGTTCACGGTAAGCATGGAGATCCTGATGAGACTTGAGAGCCTTCCATCGGGTCTTGTCGATTTGTCTGCGATGGATGTACAGAAAATCTTCGTACGACTTGAGTGCCTCGGCTTCGAGCTCGTTGCCGAGCGCGCGCAATTCTCGCTCGTCCTCCTTAGTCAGTCGTAGCTGTGGCATCATTGAGGCTGTGAGCTTGGGCATGCTCGGTCTCTGGCTACTTGAGGTGTGAAGACACGATGGAAATCAGGAATGGGCAAACCCTGCTGGACGCTCGCAATCCGACACTTGGCCGCATAGATACGTGCGCGTGTCGCTGCGACGCCATGGATCCACTGGTCGTCCCTAAGGAATTACTTGCTTGAAGCACACGTGTGGGTAATCCGCACAACGTCATCCGAAAAAGTACCTCTCATCCTCCATATTCCAGGTGTCTCGAAATCAACTTTCCGACACATCTCTTTGTTAAACGACCTCTTAAATGTAATTGAGGCATGTCTACGACACGGCTGCCGAACCGGAGACTTGAGGTGACTGCGAGCGGACGATGCACAAAGACTGGCTCCGATTCATCTGGCTGGTTGGCCCACGATGCGTTTAGATCAGTACGTGGGCGAGCCCGACACTGCCCAGTGTCACGAGCACGACCGAGATGGCGTTGACTTGCTCGTTGGTGAGCAGCGCCAAGCCACTGATGTGCATGCGACGCGAGTTGGCTGACAGGCTGTGCGTTTCCTCACAGATCTGCCGTGTTTCCGGATCGAAATACGTTGACTGGAGCGTGGCACCCAAGAGCGAGTCCAGCAAGGAGCCGATCAAGCCAGCGACCGCGCCGAATGGAACGACTTGGAGCTGCGCACCGCCGGTCAAGAGGCTGACGAGGTAATAAAGCAGACCAATGAAGGCGCCACCGGCTGTCGAAGCAGCTGTGCCGAGCAATGAGACACCGCCGTTGGTGCCAGGTGGCACGCGCTTGAACGAGGTGATCAAGACGGGGTCGTGTGTGCTGAGGACACCGAGTTCAGACGCCCAGGTGTCGGCCGCACAGCAGGCGTAGTGCCCGATGTACGCTGTGAGTAACGCACTCTCTACCGGCGCGGCCTTGAAATCAATCGCTTGCGTGTCACTCTCACCGAACAAGAAGGCATAGTACACGGCAATGACCGTGGCAATCAAGCTGCAGGCCAGCACTTGCGGCGCCGAGCGTTGTCCCCCGACCTTGTAGTTGGCATCGAGTCGACTCTTGACACTCGCACGCACGTTGGTGAGCTTGCTTCCGGAAAAGTAGAAACCAATGAGTAATACGCCTACATGTATCACAACCGCGAGCAATACAACAACGTCAATTCCGCTCAATCAACCACCGGCGTGGTCGTCAGTCGAGCCCATCTTTTTCTTTTCCTTACCGAAGCGATACCCGGCCGCCATCGAGCCAAAGCCCACGAGAAACGCGGCCACGGCGCCTGAGACATCTAGTGACTGCTTCTTCAACCCTCTTCGTGCCAGTAGAAGCGCGAGGGCCGCCGCCACGGCCAAACGCATGCCCACGCTCGTCATGATGACTTGCTTGGATGGGATGGGGAGGAGGTGGATAGAAAGAAGAATAGCGCTTTCAAATTTTCTGATTGGCTAAAACCACCTGATAAGTCCCATATCGCAAATTCTGATTCGCTAAAATGGCCAGCTTATAGCAAATTAGAGCGCGTCATGAGTGACTAGCCCACATGGGCGTCATGGACCATGCGATCTTTTCTTCTTCTCTTCGCGCGTGTCGCTGTGAACGGACACGTTGTCCCGCCGCGGATGACTGATATGTGAGCGTCAGAAGCGTGGCATGTGCCCGTGAGATGGGTGGTCACGAGTCGCTGACGTCAACGAGACTTGGAAGACATGCGTGCGTTTCCATGGTTGACTCGATATATTCACCACGACGCTACTGACGACACGCATTCTATTCGATCGTTCCAACTCTACACGACACCAACATACACGAGTGACTCGCTGCCGTCACCCTTTTGAGATCATACACGAAGGTCTTCTGGGAGTAATAACACGAGGTCCTGATGAGATTCCTGGTTGCTTCGCGAACTCGACGTGGTCGTGGCCGTCGAGTCATCCGTGGCGGTCGACGCCGAGCTAATGGCCTTCGGTCGGCCCGTAGCGTCGGCGACGGCTGCCAGTCGCATGGCGTTGAAGGAATCCGAGGCCATGGTCATCGTGCGCGACGTCGAGGTCGTGGCACGACGACGCTGACGTGCCGCCGGGCCACGTTGAAGGGAGTGTGACGCACGTGGGACGTGGAAAGAATCCGAGGCGCTGGTCACGCCCTTCTCCATCAAGTCACTGGCCGCGATGCTCACGGCGCTCTGCTTGCTCGACGCGACGACGCAGTTGAGACAGAACGTCAAGGATTTCTTCTGGATTTCCGGCTCCTCGACTGGTGGAGCTGGTGGTGCGTCCTCTTCGCCACCACTGCGTCGCTGTTCCTGCTGCATCACTTCTGACCGCAGGGAAGGACCCATGGCGAACTTGAGGGTCTTGGACACGGCGCAGCGGTTGCACACGAGCTTGCTGCAGATCAGACAGGCCGAGCCACTGCGATGCAAGAGACCTCCGCAGTCGCGATGACACACGGCACAACCCGCGACTTCCTTCTCGTCCTGATTCTCCTCTTCCATCACAATACCGCGCTGCATGGCCAGCGTCGTCATCCGTCGACGACGACCCGCGTGCTTGGCGGAATAGGAGAGCTTCTTGAGATCCGCCGCCGCCAGGACCTTGCTGGGACCCTGCAGCATGAGATCCACCGCGGCGCTCGTGGTCATCATGTGCGAGACGCGACCACCCGAGGGATCGTAGTAGCCTCGCATGTACACTTCCATGGTCGCGTTGTTGGACTTTTGACGGAAGAGCTGACACATGGAGATGGTCGCACGCACTGTGGAGCCCGTCATGGCGATGAGGCTCTTGAGATCCACCGAGTGCTGGATGTGGTAGCCCACGGTCTCACCTGTCGACAAGGTTGTTGTCCCGAACGACTCGAGATAGAGCAGCTCGCGCTTCTTGAGCAGAGACGTCGAGGCCTTGGACGACGAGCCAAAGCTGTGCACTGTCCACTTGACACCGAGGAAGTGGAGCGGGTCTTCGATGGTCGGTGCTTCAATGACAGCGAGGACAGCGGCGTCGTGCATGGTCGCGTTTGTGAACGAACCCTGCATCTTCATCTCGAGAGACGAGTCGCTCAAGTAGCCATAGAGCAGATCTTCCACACGACCGGCCACGACGCCCGTCGTCATGAGCTTGAGAGGCTCGGCGTCCGACGGAGCAGCCTTGCCGAGCCACGAGCGCTTTCGAGCCTTTTGCTTAACGACATACAAGTTGTCTCGGGACTTGACAGGCTTCCACTGACTCGAGTCCACCACACGGTCATCGTCGTAGACGTACGTCTCAAAGGACTCTAAGAGATCTGAGAGCAATGTGTTGGAGAGCGACGTGAGCTGTTCCTTCTCGGTCGTGGAGAGTCGACCGATCGGCGCGTTCGAGTATCGTCGGCCACTTGGATGGCGTCCCTTGGGGCCATCTGAGACCGTCGCCGAGCGTACTCGCTCGGACATCTCTGCTGGGCCGACCGACGCGGCATCCGAGCGAGCATCTTCTTTTTCATTCGGGTTCACGGACGAGAACTTGCGGCGCAGACGCATCATCCTGGAGGGCTTTCACCAAGTCGCGGTAATGCAGTACTGGGATGCGAAGTAGCACCAACGCCGCAATGGCGACAGCGTACGCACGAGGTCGAGGGGTCGTGCAGCTCACGTAGGTGACTACGTAGCACGCGAGCAGACAATGAATGAAGCAGACACACACGGCGATGCGCTCGAGACAAAGTGGCCATGAGTGGCCTGACGAGGAGCTCCATGTGGTCTATCGGCCCCTTCGATCGTTCCCTCGCCTCTGCTGGAAAACCAGCTGGTCTAACGGCTAGTTCCTTTCAAAATGCATACATATTCATATATTGTGCATAGAGAATGACGTTTTGGGTTCTTCAAACCTTTAATATCGAATAAGCCCAACCTAGCTGAATAATCGACTTGAACGGGTTAAGTCCACTTCAATAATTGAGTCGCCTAAACTTGTGTTTGATATCAGGCGACTTGGGGGAACCAAAAAGTGCTTTTTGGTCCCACGAGCTCGTTTCTGAAGGTGACGCGGGGCAAATGAATGGATGAACTGGCGATTGAATTGCTCGGCGACCGGAGGAATGCGGCAAGCGACTTCCCGGTGAGCTCTTGATGCTCAAAGCCCGGTCTGACAGTTTAAAATCTCGTGATACTCTGTTCATGACATCTAGAATAATTGGATCGACATGCAAGTCAGGTGCGGCGGAGACTGACGAGAGCACCGAATCCAAGCAGGTGGATGCGCCCCAGCTGCCCGTGAGAGTAGCCGGTATAGATATCTTCCTCTCCAATTAACCAGCGAGCTGCCATTTGTCAGCTGCAGATGGCCGGTCGGCTCCGGAAAGGTAACCAGCTGCCGTCAACTTAAGCCTCCCTCCCGCATCGCTACATGTCTGACGACAAGAATGGCTCTCTGAAAGATCTTGTCCGGCTTCCAACCCATATAATTCGCTCAGAAAGTGTATATAGAGCCTTGGAATGGACAGGTGAGCGAGTCCAGTGCCCATCACGTCAGCTAGGACTTTGGGATCCAGCCCCCTACGTGCTGAATGTCATCCTCAAAAAACTAGACTGAGACTCGACAGAGACGCAGCAACATCAAAACGAGATAGACGGTCGTCCATTCACCACAGCTCCCGTATCCTCCAATGTGGGCAAGTAATGTCGTTCAAGCCCGAAGTCTAGAGCAAACACACGGACACTGCCTATAGCCATACTAATAACTACGTTCGGGGATTCGTTATTGACAGTGTTGATGAATGATAACCTCCCACATCGCCACATGCCTGTCTACTACAGCTCCAAGGGAGCCATGAGTGATCCGGCTAGTTACCCGACAAGATACCCCGTAGCTGCTTGGTGGCGGCCAAGATACTCTCTGGAAGGCATGTGGCGCTGCGGAACTGAGTAGGAAGTTGGCCGCATCGCGTTGCCTCACTTCACCCAGTCGTCAGTCATGACTCGCACCTGCCAAACATCGAGTTTGTCCAATACCCGATAGAAATCGGTCTAGGATGTGAAGATACGGTCTCCAAATGGCGAGGTATGTCTGTTCCAATCTCGACCACGTCACGTGCCTTTACATCTTGCCACGAACCAGACCAACATTCTCTTGAGAAACGCAGGAGCACACGAGATAAGACCCGTCATTACTCGTTTCTTCTCCGACTGGAACGCAAGTGCAGTCGTTCAGGTACAAAATCCTCATCTCCTCACCAGCCGACATTCAACGGCTACACCCTGTCTATAGCCTTCAATGTTACAATAATATCGGAGTTTGGCTATTGTCAGTGGCTTCGACATAATAAACACCTTGTGAGTGTTTACGGTCATGTCTCTGACAGTCATCATCACGGTCTCCTCAACAACGGAGCTCCTCACTTGCCAACTATAATACCATGAGCCAGGGCGACCACGACGACCTGGAGGCGCTCTTTGCCTCGGATCCGCAGGGCTGGGACGCGCTCGTGGCGGCGCTGGCGGACGACGGCTTGGACGACGTCACGCTGCACGAGGACGAGCTCATGGGCCACGAGGACGACGACGCACCAGTCGTTAAACACACGGGGAAGCCCAAGAAGAAGCGCTCGAACCGACGCCAGGAGCTCATCTACCTGCGCAGTACGGTTTCACAGCTGGAGCAGCAGCTCACATCGTTGAAAGCGCAACGCGCCGAACGACGCGAGTCGCCCGATGCCACGGACGTACTGAGCACTGTGTGGCAGCAATTGGCCGACCGCCAGCAGCAGCAGCGGGAGAAGACAGAGCAAGAGAATGCCGAGTTGAGAGAGCTGTTGAAGGAGCAAATCGATGCGGCCAAGCGACTCGAACGACTGTTATTGCGATCGTCTAGCAACGTGAAGGTGCGTAGAGTGTTGTTCTGGTGCATTCGTTTGCGATTCTCACACTATGGAAACGGTAGCCATCGGTTTCCGTGCAAGAAAAGCTCATGCCAACTCGTCATCTTGTCAATCCGCTCGATGATGTCGCCTTTGAAGCGCAATTATGGCAGGCGCTTCTGGATATGTACATGGATGTCGATCGAATCAGCCAGGACAGTCGATTCCACGCTCAGGGCTTCATGTCACCGATACAAGCGTCACATCTAAGCACCGACAGTCGCGGAGCACCAGTGATCGAAGCCTTCGAGGCGCGATTGCTTGCTGTCGACTATCGCGAAACAGCCAAAGCGGTCTGGGATGTCCAGTCGGACTACATACGGGACGTACCGGCGACCATTCTGCACCAGGTAAGAGAGATTCCCATGCAAGCCATGTGCAATTAGTTCTAAACGAGTTAATCTGTAGGAAGTCAACGCGTCGGCCGACATTTCTCGACGATATTTTGAAGCCTCGTTGGCTCCTGGCTTGGGTAAAGGACAACTGCGTCTAAAGATGCTCTCACGACGCTTTGTCGAGGCCGATCGAGTGGTTTTGACGGACATTGTACTGCTCCAACCTGTCCATCTTGACGGGAAACCAATGGACGGAGTGTACGTTCAGACTCGAGGATGGCACATCCTCCGCTCGGCAACTACCAGTCCGGATGGTAGCCCTGTTACGTATCGGCAGGTATACTATTCGTCGACACCTGAAGTCTTTGACACGACAACGACACTTGTGGAAGACCCCGTCGGTGCCTTGACCAACTTTGTTCTCAATCGTGTCCAGCTGCGCTTTGACTTTCAGTACCAAATGCTTGAGAATCGATTGGTTCAGAACCTTGCCAACCTCAGTTTGTAGCGTAGAATTGATACCGTACTTAATATTACACTGTAGCACCAAGCTCACGACGTAAGGCTCAAGAAGGGTCGTACACAGACGCTTTCCCATCGCATCGTCGTCGGGAGGACGTCCATGAGCACAGTCTTTCCGTATCGAACTCTTCCATTGCCGACTCGACCACCGAGTTTGACGTTGCATCCAATCTCTTTGCCGTCTTGGGTTATCCGTGAGAGCATGAAGCAGTAGAGTACAGTCGTCATGGTACTCGACGTTTGGCCGGTGTCGAGGCCAGCGCACTTGCGTGGATCCAGACTCCGCGTCCCGACAATAAACCCATCCTTTGTTTCCACTCGGAACTGCAGATAGAGCGTGTGGAACCGCGATTGGTCGTCAGGACACACGTTCTCGCGCGTGATCAACAGTGTGTCCTTGTTCAGCACCTGGAGGATCTTCATTCGACGTGCCCAGTTCTGAATGGACTTGTACTGCGAGAACTCAATAGACGTGTCCCACGTGCGGTCGGCGAGGTGCTGGGTCGACTCACCGGGAAAGTCCTTACTCACGAGGAACGTTGCCCAGGCGCCATCGAGAAACCGCTTGTCGCTCCATCCAAAGACCTTGTGGGCACTTGGTTGGCATGCGTCGGCCAGGGTGGTGTAGTGCAGAATATCCTGAATGCTTTCCTTGACAAGATCAAACACTTGGAGCGGACTGAGGAACTGATACTGACTCAGAATGGCTTGCTCAAACAATGAATAGCCGTCGATGTCGACCCATTCGTCCGGAAGACGCGTCGTGAGTTCAGACGAGTGATCCGAATACGCTCGAAGCGTCTCGAAAAGCCGCGCAAAGGTCTGGATCTCGTCACTCAGCCATCGTTTTTCCTCGCGAAGTTGGTCAGCATAATCCAGCAGCTGAGAATACTGGACGCGTCGTCTCCGGAAGACACCCAGCGCTTTCTCCACGGCCGCACTGATCTCTTCCTCGCTCTGAGTCGAGTCCGAGCCGCTGTCATGACTACTTTTCTCGAGCTTGAGCTGTCCGAGCTGCGTCTCGAGCTGGCGAATCATCGACCGGAGCTCTTCCAGTCCCACCTGTTGCCTCAGTCGCGCGCGTCGCATGGCCTCGCGATTCCGTCGACGTCTCGCATCGGCAGGCGACGGCTTTTGCGGGAGATGTTCGCGAAGAGACAGCGCCTGCAGGAGCTGACCGTTCACATTGACGAAGCCCTGGGGCGCTGAAGACGTCGATGAGGGATCGATTGAGTACATACCCGCCGCCAGAGCCTTCCTAGAGACCGGAGACAATGAGTCAGAACGTGCGGCGTGGCCGTTGTACGCAGCCATCCAAGTGTCTGACACCTCACCTGACTCTGTTGGGATGGTCGTGGAGTGTGGTATTCAACTTGCTAGATCAGTAGATTAAATATACATCATTGGATATATCCCTATATGTACTATATTAAAGTGGATTTGGTGTTTGTTCGACAAGGGGTAGGGTGCAAACCGAATTCTGAAAGTTCAGCTTAACGCGTTGGACCAATTCTACGATTATGATGTGATATGAGGAATGCGATCTTGATGCTGGTCAACTCGGTGTGCGCAGAGCTTGCAGTCTGATGTGAGCAACGCCGTTCCTCCTTACATCCGTACACGGGGAAGGAGGTAGGTTCTAAAGTGAGCAATGGTTCGACTCACCCATTCAACAGCAAGTCCTGGGTCGCGCAAAAGCTCCGGTTGAGCTGATGCTGAGTGTCGCACGCCCGCGGACACGCAGCATGAGCTCTAATCACGTGATTCGCCTTGTGCTGGCCGTTGGAGTTGATGTACTTGTGGCTAGAATGTTGGTTTTCTCCGCACCTGCGACGACTTGATCAGGACATACGCTGTGGCTCACAACCGACCTGAGCACGCAGGTGCCTCTCATCTGGATCCTCTCAAGGATGCAACATTCTGGGTACGGTATGCCCCGACCTTCGATTTGCTACCCAGTACCAGCGGCGCATCTTCAAGCACGCGGGAGAAGCGTTGAGCCTGTCCTTACAGCGGAATGAGTGCGCAGACGGCAGAATGCCCGTCCTTACGGCGGAATGTCTGTGCAGAAAGCAGAATGGCCGTCGGCCGTCCGATTGAAACACGGGGCGGATCCACAAGGAACTGCTCTACGCAATGCTGAGCAGCATGCGTCATCCACCAAAGAAATCGCGGCCGATCGATTGACTAACCGCCAGTCACCTGAGCGTCGCCTTCTGGAAACGTTCCATCCGGTGGCGCATGCACTCTCGAGATTCCAAGGAGATCCAGTTTAGACCAGGAGTTAGGTGTGGTGATGACTGCAAGCAGCTGCGAAGAGCCACTTGTCGCATAATCTCAAAACGCGGTATTGGTCACTCTATCAGAGAAAAAATTCGAGTCACCTGTTTCTGTATTCAGAAACAGATTTCGCATCTTTTTCTGCCACACAATCATTTACGTGGTGTCCGCCGGGGCACGCGCTGATTGGCTGAGACAGGAGATTACTGTGGGACAGGCTAAACACCACGACGGAATGTTGATCACCTCAGAGTGTACCTCGGATGCGGACGAACAGGAGGCGAACACTTGTTTTGGGTAGAGACTATCCCTTGGATTCGGTATAAAACCCCACTTTGGTGGGAATAACCTTGATGTCTGGCGCGGCATTAGCCTGGCCGCCGGCATTCTGGGTCTTTGGCTTCAAGCACAAAAGCGCGACTTTTATTCCACGACTCATCTGCTTGTTGTACCCGACGCCCTGACTGCGCCAGTCAATTTCGCACCGCAAGCGCAACACACACGTGCGTCCATGGTCTGCCGAGATGTAGAGTCGCACACTATTCAGGTCAACTCGAAAGACAGACACACGCCCATGCCACCGAGGGTCGCGCAGGCCCCGGAACAATCTCCGGACGAGTCGGATGCCTCGCTGTTCCAGGACCACGACTCGGACGCGAGTCTTTTTCTCGAGTTTGATCTAACCGAGAACGGCGAGCCGAACCATAACGGAGCGTCGACCAAAACGGGGACGTCGAAACGATCTCGACGAACGATCAAAGTCAAGATGACAGCGGAAGAAAAGAAACGACGCAACCGAGAATGCATGCGTCGTCTCCGCCATCGACGTACGATCCTCGTGACCGAGATGAAAGGCGAGATCCGCGCGCTGGAGCAACAACTCGACGCTGCCGTCGAGATGTCGAGCAAGCGAGACCTAACCAAAGATTCCGAGTCTAAATCCGAGGCTAACCAGGACGATAGTCCGGTCTCAGATGCCGAAGCACGTCTCAAGAAACTGATTCGACAGCTTCGTGAAGAGAACTACTGGCTGCAAAAGCAAGTCGCTCGCAAAGACGAAGCCTCGACGCGTGTCACCGAACTCCTCAAGGCCCGTGAGCAGGTCTGCTATCCCATCGACTTCGCCGCCTTCGACGATGCCGAACTCGCGGCCTGGATCTGCAATACGAGCCACTTTTTCCCCATGCTCCCGGCGTCCCAGGTTTTCAACATCGTCATGGAGAGCTACTACGTGCTCCAGGAGAACTTACGCATCGTGCAAACTCGAGCAGAGAACGAGTTCCCTGTCCTCGGCTGGCGAGACCGACGCTGGGTCGACAACACGTGGGCCAACTTTAGTCTGCAAAAGACGTTCCACCGGGTCAGTACGCACGAGTTGGTGCACAAGACGTGGCAGATCCTGAGCGAGTTCGAGCATATTAGTGTGTTACAGCCCAAGGCACAGCATATGAAAGTCCTCCAGCGACTCAACGAGCATACACTCGTGATCGCTCGTCACTCGCGTCTTCAACCGCATGGCGAGAGCTTCTGTGCGATCTATTTGCTGTTCCTCATGGAAGTCTCGGACGGATTCATCATCGGCACGCGGTCGTTCGACGCCGACGTGGAGAAGATGCATCCGTTCATGTGCGAGCACATGTTCTACGGTCAGCTCTTTTACTGCTTCCACTTTCGGTATACAACCAGTGGCGGATGTCATCTCACCTTCAGTGGTCGTGTGGACAATGCGCAGCCTCACACAGCGCAATACTGCATCACAGACATCCTCCTGGCTATGTTGCGATGGGAGAGCCACTGTGTCGGTCCTGTTTGTCAGATTGAGCCGTCCTAGTCTTCGCTGTGGCTGTCGTGTGAAGTAGTCAACCCAGTATCATCAGCCCCATCGTACAATATAAGATGCAAATTTCAAATAGAAGTGGCAAACTGAATTAGCTGTCAACGTTCACACTTGCGTATCTTTACATGTTATCACTGGATCAACCAACGTCTAACCCCATCGTGTGGACCAGATCCCGTTGATCAGACCGAACAGGAGCAAGCCCACCATCAACAGCGTCGCGATCAATGACGTCATGAACGTGTGCACGAGAATGTACCCTAGGACGACGGCAGGAACACCGGCGAAGATCAGCAGGCCCAGGATGCCGCCCGGATCCTTTGTTGGACGCGGGATGTACGGCAGCGTCATGCGAAGTCGCATCGCCGCGACGATGATGGTGAACTCAACGGAGGCAGCGAAGGCGTTGCTCAACGGCAGCAATCATCGAACGAGATCGGTAAGAGGGCGACAGTGACGATCGCTGTGGCGACAATGGCGTGATGAGGAGTCCCGAAGCGACTTCCGCGAAGCGCAAATACTGGAGGAAGCAGTCGGTTCCCAGCCATCCCCCTCACTTGGAACGCTTTCATGTAGATACCGGATATAAAGGTTCCAAATGCACCAGCAACCGAGGCGACGAGGACAAACGACTTCAAGAACGTTCCACCAATCTCAGCGGCCTTGAACGGATACGCGTTGCGATCGAAGTAGACCCAATTGAGTTTATTTGCAATGATGGACGCTGGCAATGGAAACAAGTAGGTGGCAATGGCGAGCATTACTGTGAAGAAGATGGCGCGCGGGTACGTTCGTGCGGGATTCAATACCTCTCCACCAAAGACTGAGGCCATGTAGGTACCGTCGAATTTGTAGAACAAGGTGTTGAGAAGGATCGTCCACTGGATATCGGATATCGACGTCACCTTCCAAGATGGCGTCGTCGATGTCGCGGTCGTAGTAGGTGACCTCGTGGCGCACATCGAAGATTTCGCCAACTTCACTCGTTTTGACGTAGGCCCATATTGTGTACGTGAAAAATGGCACAATGACCACGACTAGTAGGAAACAACTCAATCGCGGGACATTTCTCGTACCAAAGCAGGCTGGGAAGGTCAAAACGATAGCGATGACAGCCTTGACAAAGAGTTCAACGGCCGTCGACTCGATCTTTGTATCATAGAACGCAAGAAAAAGGTTGAGAATGGTGTCTGGAATCAACGAAGTTCGGATTACACCGGAAATCCACGACCAATAGCCGACTTGGAAACCCCAATACGGACCGAAGGCATTCAAGACCCAAATTGTAAAGCACCCGTCTTCCGGGAAGGCCGAACAAAGCTCCGCAACAATGTATGCGTACGGAATCGTGACGAGTAACGGGTACACCAAGAGTGCGAACATCGCAGCGAGTGGTCCACCGGCACTGACGATCGGTTCCGAACCAATCGGGCCCGCACATGTTTTGAGATAGATGATAGAGACCATACCAAGTGTCCCTACAACACGATGGTTGACAGGTTGACGCTTAGCAAAGACATCTTTGAATGGGCTGCGCGGCGATTCGAGGATCATGTCGATCCTCTCCACATCGCTCACCTCCCTACCAAACAAAAACAACATGAGAATCCAGGGTGCATACTCAGGACAGTACGCAAGACGTACATGAAGGTCGAGGCGTCGTCGAGCTGGACGCGTGGAGTGTGACTGGACTTGCCTCCCATTGCGGTCTCCGTTATGAGTTCTCAACCCAAATCGAGGAATGAGGCGGGCACCGTTCCTGCACTGTGACCAGAAGACCCAGCTCCCCGTCACACGCGACCCAGGAAGCATCCTCTTGGGAGGGGTTCCCAGAAGGTTTTGACCACGGGTTCTGGACGCATTATCCATTCTAACAGGTCTTGTCCGGTAGATTCGGACACGGACCACATGGCTGCCGAGTTGGAAGTATTTAGTATAGCAGGTTCTGGTCAGCGTGTTCAACTGGACGCATGTGCATCAGTCCTCACCAACCCCGTCGCTTATGTCCTCACATTCTGCTTTCTTTCTGCGCTTTTTGAAGTGCCTTTCTGTCTCTTTGACCTTTTTCTTCTGTCAAGCCATTTCGTGCGAGGCAGAATGGCTGACTCTTTGCGTGAATATGGCCTCTGAAATGGAATAACGGAAATTTAGTGTGCAATGGACGCTGAGTTGACACAATGGCGATCTTCTCTCTGTCTGCCGGTGGCATTACTGGGTGGGAGGCAGCCACATAGCCTCGTGACACACACACACTCTCTCTCTTGCTGCGAATCTCGGTTTTCGATGAGAAACGTGCGGTTTTTCTGTGCTTGAGTGGTCCTGAGGCTGGCTCGTAGTGACCTCCTACGCGTTTGCTCCAAGTGAACCCAGCCGTCTTCGCGAGGGCAACGGCCTGGTGCTGGAAGAAACGCACAACAGGGACAAAGAACGTTGCGTGAGACGAGACCTCACTACACAATATCAGTGAGGCGTCCTCCTGGACATACTCCAGCCTGATGGGCATCCATCTCCATTGCCCGATTTGCAAGTATCATCATCACTACCACACGTTTTCTAGAAGAGATGGCAGTGAAGCAATCGTCAGAAAGTACCCCATGATATATGTTACGGTGACCACAAACAAACCTACTACTACTGCTTTCGTAGAAGCACCCTCCTAACTCCATCGGGTGGACCAAACACCGTAAACCAGTCCAACTGCGAGCAAACCCACCATCAACAGTGTCGCAATCAACGACGTCATGAACGTGTGCACGAGAATGTAGCCCAGCACAACACCAGGGACGGCTGCGAACATCAGAAGACCTGGAACGCCACCAGGCACCTTGGTCGGACGAGGGATATACGGGAGAGTCATGCGAAGACGCATCGCTGCGACGATGATAGTAAACTCGACGGCAGCAGCGAAGGCGTTGCTCATGTGCAATAAGTCGTCAAATGAGACGGGCAAGAGGGCGATTGTGACGATCGCCGTGCCGATAATTGCGTGGTTTGGAGACTCGAAGCGACTCCTACGACGCGCGAGAATCGATGGAAGGAGTCGGTTCACTGCCATTCCACTCACTTGGAATGCCTTCAAGTAGATACCAGATATGAATGTGCCTAAAGCACCGCCAACCGATGCAATAAGGATAAATGTCTTCAAGAACGACCCACCGATCCGCTCCGCCATGAACGGATACGCATCACGACCAAAAAATACCCAGCTGAGATCATCAGCCACGATTGAGGCCGGGATTGGAACTAAGTACGTCGCGACAGCGAGCAAGACCGTGAAGAAGATGGCACGAGGGTACGTGCGAGCTGGGTTCATCACCTCACCACCAAAGACCGAGGCCATGTAGATACCGTCAAACTTGTGGAACAATGTGTTCACGAGTACAGTCCAGTCGATCTCAATGGAACCTTCAGTTTCGACGTCGGCTCGTTCACGGTCGTAAACGGTTGTTTCGTGGCGTACCTGAAAGAGATCGTCGAAGTCGCGGGCTCCGGTGTATGCCCACACTGTGTATGTGAGGAACGGAACAATCACCACGACCAACAGCAAGCAACTGAGTCGAGCCACGTTTTTCGTACCAAAGCACGCTGGCACAGTTAGAACAATGGCCATGCCGGCTTTGACAAAGAATCTCACAGCTTTCGACTCGATTTCCATGTCGTAGAACGAAAGGAAGAGATCGAGGATGGTTTCTGGAATCAACGCAGTTCGAACAACACCGGAGATCCACGACCAATAGCCGACTTGGAAACCCCAGTATGGGCCAAATGCGTTCAATACCCAAATCGTGAACCCACCATCTTCAGGGAAGGCCGAGCAGAGCTCCGCCACGATGTATGCGTACGGGATCGTGACGAGGAATGGATAGAGAAGCAGACAAATCATACCGACGAGCGGTCCACCAGCACTGACGATCGGCTCTGAGCCAATGGGTCCACCACATGTGAAGAGGTAAACGATGGAGACCATGCCAAGTGTCCCCACAACGCGATAGGTCGGAGGCTGAGAAATCTCAGGGGCAAAGACATCCTTGAAAGCGCCATGCGGTGATTCGAGGATCATGTCGATCTTCTCCACATCACTAACCTCCCTGTCCAGCGACATCATAAGAACCGGCGTGTGCACTCAAGCCCATGTAGGAGAGACATACATGAAGGTAGTGGCGTCGTCGTGCTGAATGTGCTGCGGGTACCCGGACTTTGTTCGCATCGCCGTCTCAGGTAGACCACAGCCAAAATCGAGGAATGAGGTCAGCAAGCGCCCGGCTTCTGACTCTGGCGGATCTCAGCGCCGCACCATTCGTGCATCGCCTCCAGAAAGCCAGGGCTCCTCGTCACACGGCGCCAGCAGGGAGAGAACACACACGTGCGACGAGGGTTTCCCAGAAGGTTTCGGCGAGGGGTTCTGCACCGATTATTCATTCTAACAGGTCTTGGGCAACGGCCGTTATGTAGGATCAGAATGGTTAGGCATTCAAGAAGATCAAGTATAGAGGGTTTGTCGGCGAGTGTGTCCGCAGGACCCAGCTGCCCTAAGTTCCAGCAGGTCCAGCAAGTCATCCAGGAACTGGGCGTCTCAGGCTCTGGATTCTGCCGAGACGATGACTTGACTCGACTCGGCTGTTTAGATCCGTCTATCTGTGGACCTGCACCCAGACCCCAGAACCAGACCAGGTTGACGCGAGAGGTCACAAAGAACCACCTAGACAGACACGTGTCCAACCCAGCGCTAGTTCCCATTTCTTTCTGTGCTTTTGTCTGCCTTTTCAGTTTTTTCTTCTACCGACGACTTCTTTCTGGGTGCCTCAAGGCAAAGCTTCTGGCTCTCTTTCCACTACGCGTTGAAGTGACCTTGTCTTTCGATGGAGAAGCTAAAAATCACAAAACGATGGAATTCGACTCGACCTGTTCGTGATCTCCTCCCTGTCTTTGGCCAGGCTTACGTACTATGCTGGCCATGCATAACACGCTCTCTCTTGCCGTATTTCCTTGTAGATTTTTCGGTGTTGCATTCATGCACTATAATATCTGGCTGTCTATTTACATGGGTGACGTCTAGATCTGCAGAGCCAACTGAACAAGCGCATTCAAACCCACGGCGAGCACAAGAGCGTGGACAGAGATGACTGACGTCGCTAATTGACTGGCGCTGGACGTCTCGGAGGCGTCGCCAATAGGGATTGCCGCCCTGGTTGGTCGAGGACGTGGTGGAACTGGTGGTGCTGGTGTGACGCCAGGCTTGACCTCGACCTTGCTTGCCTCGAACTTCTTGGTCTCCACCACTACTTCGCGCTGTCCCGTCTTGACTTCTTCGATCTTCTTCATACAAATCGGCTTTTGGTTAGCCTCCTTGAGGTGAAAGTCCTCGATAAACTGCTTGGAATAGTTGTGGACTCCGAACTGATCGTTGAAGCTGAGGCATTCCAAGTACTGGAGTTGCTGGGCAATCTCACTGTGATTACCTGGGAAGACCTGCTCGAGCTTGGTCTTTGCCGTGCCCACCCAGTCCCAGTACTTGGCTGCTTGTAGTGATGGATCCTTTTCGTCCACCTTGAGCAAAGCCGGATCAATGACCACGTTGACTGGTGGCGGTGGTGGTGGTGGCTGAGTAGTCGACGGAGCAGGAGTCTCACTCAGCACTGGTGTGGGTGGTGGTGTTGTTGGGGTAGGCGCTGGGCTTGGAGGCTGAGTCTTCTTATCGTCGTACGTATTGTCTCCGTCGTCGTCACCCACATCCGGATCATATCCGACGTTACGACCGTACCCACTAGCCCCGGTGTCGTATTGATCACGCTCCTCATAGCTTGGATCTTCCGGACGCACTGTACCAGGCATGTAGCTGTCGTCGTCTTCACTGCCACTGGCGTCGTAGTCTCGTGTCTCCTTTGGACGGTTTCCTCGCAATGAACTCGTGAAGTTTTGTGCTGGAATACTCTGTGATGGTGCTGGAGAGGGCTCTAGTGTCGTCGCATTCGTCACGTCAGGGGCATTTGTTGTGTTGGCTGGCGGCATCGACGTCACTGGAGCTGGCGTTTCCGATACAGCGATATCAGTGAACGCTGGGCAGAGTTCTGGCTTCAATAGCAGGAACTTCTTGAACGCTTCTGGGATTTCATACTTGTAGCTGTAGTCCCCGAGGTCCTTGAAGCCCAGCAACGCACCGATATCAGTGCCGAGTCCCTGGAAATACTTGCCAATGACAGGATTATCCGCCGCTTGGTACTCCGTTCCTTTGTATTCAGAGATCTGGATGAGTTGACCGTTTACAACAGCATCAGGAGCGTCGGAGGCGTACTTGCAGTCACCGTCCTGGCTAAAGGCGTATAGCGAGCCTCGAAGCTGGTCCACACTCATGCTCTCTGCGAGATGGCACTGGTGGTAAATGTACAGAAGCATGTCGATGGTTGCGTGCCATGACCAGAAGATCATGTCATTTGGTGAATAGAAGGTGGACATGAATCCACCAAGGGCACTGTGCATGTCGTTGTGGATACCCATTTGAATAGCTTTGGCGAACGTCTCAAAGTCCTTAGAGAACGCGATCTGGTCGAAGAGGCCCTGGAATCCAGATGACGAAGGAATCGCACGCGTCCGCAAATCTCCACGAGGCACACAACCGCAGACTTGCTTGCTGTCGTCGCAGTATCCTGGAAACCCAGGGTAGCATTCGCCTGTGACAGCCCGGCCGTTAATCTTCACCGTCTCTTTCTTCTGAGTTGGTTCACCACTGAGTTCTCGAACAATCGGCGCACAATCGTAGATGCTCTTGCACTGGCCGTCGACCATCTGAGCGTACTCGGTCATCGAGTCCCAGTATGGAATAGTGAGGCAAGCAAACTCCGGACCCTGGGATCGAAGCATGTTCTCGAATGCGAGGAGGAATCGCTTGTGCCAAATGAAGAACGCACACGTGTTGTGCGCCTGTTGCTCGGACATGTGATGCACGTGGATCTTGGTGAACTCGAAGAACTCGTTTTTCTCCAGTGCCTTGGCCACAGCGTTCTTGTACAAAGCTTTCTCATCCCCGGACATTAACCGCCACGCTTTCCGGACACGAGGACCACCGCAACCGTTGGCTCGAACGCTCTCAGTGGCCACAGAGAGCAGCAAAACTGCAGCTGCCACTGATAATGTGATCAAGCGACGGAGAAAGAGCTTCATAATATGAGGAGATCAATACCAAACGCCCTAGGTTTGGTGTTGAGAACCTTTGAGATTCAGAGCGCAAGAAGCGATATGAGCGATGTCCAGGAGACTGGAGACACCATTAGCACCAGCGTCACGCGTGTCGTTGCTTTCGAGGGAACACATAAGCCATCGAGTGGAGACTCGTGGCACTGACGTGGGTGCTGGATCACAATGCCATGATGAGTACGACCTCTCACATATAATGTATCGGTGCGGGTCTAACACGAAATTTGCTCATGAGAATATTTCTACACCTGTTTGAATTTATACACCGAGATGGACTTGCTTACCAAGCCATGTGAAGCAGGCCATGGCATTGCGTGGCGGCTTCGAGCGATGGCGTGGCGGATGACAGGCCTCGATGGGCGATTGCTGCTTGTGCCTGTGACCACCGGAAGGAATCCATCCAACGCATGACGGAACGACTAAATCGTCCAGAAGATTAGACAACCACTGCTGTATCCTGCTAAATGCGATTGGAGGTATACGTTTAAAGGGGTTTCTATCGACAGAACAATGAATCATTTCTATTTCTATCAGAGGGACTACTATTCGAGTCCCGTAAACACGAGCACTTTGTGCGCAATCCTGGGCGTAGCGTACACACCGTGCATTCGGCATTGGGCGGGGTGTTGTCGGCGAAGGCAAGCACTTGACAGCACTAAAGACAGTCATTTCTACCCATTACCCGCTGCCTTTGTGAACGAAACACCAAGAAGAAGGCATCCAGGCATCCAGGCCACCAAACAACCAAATTCGTTTTTAGCCTATAGAAATTCCGTATAGCATGATATGTCCTTCTATTGGTGGATAATCCTCACCAGGGGCTACTATTGCGAGTCCGTAAACTTGAGCTCTTCGTGCGCAATCTGCACACGCTGTGTCTTCCTATGGAGTGAGCTCCATGAGGTCACGGAGCTCACTCCATAGGAAGACACAGCGTGTGCTCCGGATGACGCCATCCATGGCTTCTCGTTGACAACAAAGCTCTGTGGAAGTCTCACAATCCAATTTACCACCAAGACACCAAGTCACCAACCACCTCAGCAGTCATGAGCACCACGCCAGTCAACAACATGAAGTACCGCTTCCTCGGCAACACCGGACTCCTCGTCTCACGATTCTCCTACGGATGCTTCATGCTCATGGAGCGAGCCCTCTCTTTCGAACAGGCCTACGCCGTCATGGAACGCGCCTATCAGCACGGAGTCAACTTCTTCGACAACGCCGACATGTACGCCGGTGGTCACTCGGAGGAGATCCTGGGTCAAGTCGTCAAGGCCGGCATCGAGCGAGGTCTGTGGACGCGTGACGACCTGGTGATCAACACCAAGATCTTCTTCGGCACGAACCCGATGGACCCGAAGGCGTTGAACAAGCAGGGTCTGAGTCGCAAGCACGTGGTGGAAGGCACGAAGGCGGCGTTGAAGCGTCTGCAGTTGGAGTATGTGGATGTGTTGATGTGTCATCGTCCGGACCCAGCGACGCCGTTGGAGGAAGTGGTGCGTGCGATGAACTTTGTGATCGAGCAGGGTTGGTCGTTCTACTGGGGCACGAGCGAGTGGAGTGCGCACGACATTTCGGAGGCGTGTGCGATTGCGGACCGTCTCGGCTTGATCCGTCCGGTATGTGTTGGTGTATGGACTTGATCTTTGATTTGTAGAGGTGGTTGATGTTGTTTGGTTTTCACGATAGATTGCCGACCAGTGCCAGTACAACATCTTCAACCGCTCGCGTGTGGATGCCGAGTTCCATGACGTCTACAAGGTATGTATTGTGAATCGTGTCGTATATCTTTGGTGCTTGCTACTGCCTACGGACTCTAATATGCGCTTTCGTATAAAAGAAGTACGGCTATGGTCTCACGACGTATTCGCCGTTGTTCGGTGGTATCCTCACGGGAAAGTACAGCAACGGAATCCAGCCGGTACGTTCACCCTCACAATGATATACATTGGCTCCGCGTCTTCTAACCACATTTGGTCATCATTAGGGCACTCGTCTTGCCACCGAGTTCATGAAGCGCTTCGGTGACCTTCTGACGCCAAAGCTCGGTCAGCTTGCCAAGCTCGAGGAAGTGGCCAAGGAGGTTGGTTGCTCGCTGGCTCAGCTCGCTTTGGCTTGGGTCGCCGCGAACACGAACGTGAGCACTGTGCTCTTCAGTGCCACGAGCGCCGATCAGGTGGACGAGAACCTCAAGGCGGTCGAGTTCCTCGACAAGCTGACGCCGGAGATCAAGGCCAAGATCGAGGAGATCGTGCCATTCGAAGTCCAGCTCCTGCCACAGTTCGGCCCAATGGAGAGCGGACGTCTTCAGTACAAGGCCTAAGCACTCGGTGGAGCGTCAGCCAGACCAACAAACAGAGTGATCTAGCAGCTCATGTCGTAATCTCAATCCTCATTCGTATCACTATGCAGTCTGTTGTCCAACACGCAGTACAATCAGGTAGAAATGATTGCAATTGTTACTCAAAGTTATCATCCGGACGCGTCCAGAGCTCACATCCATTCACGCAAAACTGCATACGCGTAATTATTTAGGCAAACATGACTGGGGAGGCCTCGCCGTCGCTACGACACTGCTGATATGTGCCGTAGAGCAGTCCGGGGACTAACAAAAAGGCGATGAGTAGTGCTGTCACGAGCTTTTGCAGCGCATAAAACACCAAAAAGCCCATTAAACCGATAGGGACGAGCGTAACGAGGGCGATGCACCAGATTCCGCCTGGGGCTTGTGTTGGACGCGGGATAAACGGTAGAAATCGACGTAAACGGATGGCTGCGACCATGATAATGAGGTGAGTACCGCAGGCGAAGACGTTGGCAACAGGAAGCAGGTGGTCCCACTCGACTGCGAGAAGCATCAGAGTAGCACACAGTGTCGTTGCGATTGCGATATGAGGCGCGTCAAAGCGACGATGGCGCTCCGCCAAACTGGACGGGAGCAGTTTGCAGTCCGCCATTCCACAGACCTGCGTGGCGTGGGCAAAGAGCCCAGCCAAGGCCAGCCCTGCGACTCCGCATACCGAAGTAAAGATCGTGAGCTTTTCGAGAACTCGGCCGCCGATAGACATGGCCGTAGCAATGTACGAATCGGCCACATACGTAGACCAATGTGGATCGCTGATCACCACAGCTGCAGTCATTGGGAAAATGTAAGTTGCCATCGTGAGACCGACTGTGATTTTGATAGCTGTCGGGTAGATTCGAGTGGGATTTGCCACTTCACTCCCGAAAACGGCTGCCATGTTGATTCCGTCAAAGCGCCAGAAGAGCATGTTGAGAAGTGTGTTCCAGTCGATATCCACGGGTCCCGTTAGGCCGATTTCTCCCTCATCAACATGTCGAATCTGGCTAAGAGCGCCCCAGTTGTCGCTCGCAGCATATCCCCAGAGGACAAACAAGATTGCTGGCACCAAGACGAGACCCAAGAGCGCGACACAGGATCTCTGGACACTGACCGTGCCGAAAAAGGTCGGAAAGCACAAGACAACCGCAATCGCCGCTTGAATAAAATACTTCGTCAGCGACGAATCGATGTCAAGATGCGCGTATTGAATCACGATCTTGAGGATGAAGCTAGGAAGTAGCGCGGTGTAGAACAATCCGCTGATCCAGCACCAGTATCCCACTTGGAATCCCCAGAAGGGCCCAAACGCGTTGAGTACCCACACCACGAAGCCGCCGTCCTCTGGGAACGCCGTCGTGAGCTCTGCAATAACGTAGGCGTACGGCATCATGACCAGGATTGGGTACAGAAGGAGGGTTATGATGGCTACAACTGGTCCTCCGGCAGCTACTATCGGTTCTGTACCCACTGGACCACCACAGACAACGAAAAACGTGATTGCAATGACTCCCAAACTGCCGAGTACGCGGTGAGAACGCCTCGAGAACCGATCAACGCTTTGAAAGAATGGTGGATGAGACGGCTTGGTGCGAGGCTCGGGCGAGACAGCCTCTAAGAGCGATGGAATGGCCTCCAATGGGTCGAAATTCCTGCAAAAATGGTGAAAATGAGCGCAAGGCTACGTCAAACACTCGAGAAGGACGTACGTGAAGGCGGTGGAGGTTCCAGAGAGCGAATCCGGAGGCAACATGGCGTCCGAATCATCAAGATGTTGGGTCATGGCAACAGATGATGATGAATCTCGGACTGCGAGCACGACAAAAGGGAAATCCAAAACGCCTCGGACTGACCCGCAGGTTCTCAAGGGGCAGTGCCCGCTCCTCCGCGTTCTGACCACTCGGCGGTTGCTCATCAATCTCCTCAGAACCGCATGTCGCGAACGAATTCCCGGAAAACGTCCGGAAGCGATCCGGAAAGATTAGTCTCCGCATTTAGACGAGGGAGGGAGACTAAAGGTACGTTAGACGGATATATTTTGTTTAGACCCGTATATTCACACAAGACTAACCCGTTGAATAGCCAGAAAAATCCACCCACTGACCACACAAGCACACACGCCAGCACGCGCACTCTACTTACGCACACCAATACTCACATATCGACTTGTTCTCTTGGCTCCCGACTCATGCGTAGTCGTCAAAGTACCGCTCCGAATCGTTTGGTATAGACTGCAGAGGAGAGGCGGAGCTATGAATCCTACGACGTGAAGCGGGCCGATCATCGAGTTCATCATAGTCTTGACGACTATATATCCACAGACCGCGATCGGCGCCACAGACAAGATCGAAAGCACGTAGATCCCTCCAGGCAATTGTGTGGGGCGAGGGATATACGGCATGGAATGTCGCATCTGAATCGCTGCCAGAAAGATACTGATGGCGACAAGGCTCCCGAACGTGTTGGCAACCGGCAGCAAATGGTCGACGTCAACTGCCATCAGGGCCAGTGTGAGTGCCAGTGTCGCGAGGATAGAGAAGTGTGGACTTCCACACTGGTCCCTTCGGATTGCAAACGCGGCTGGGATCAAGCGGTTCTCAGCCATTCCTGTGATCTCGGTCGAGCAGCACAAAACGCCACTGATAGCCAGACCCACGCTTGTAGCAATCGAACACAAGCTCACGAGCGCACGCAAACCGTCACCACCGGGAACACGAGCAGCGGCCTCATATGTCCCAGAGTCAAACAGTGACCAGTTTACGCTGCCACTGACCACAGTCGCAAGCAATGGCGTGATGTACGTCATAGCTGTGAGGCCGACGACGATCCAGATCGCCCGAGCGTACACGATCGATGGATTCGCGACCTGACCACCGAAGACTGACGCCATCCGCAATCCTTCGTAGTTCCGGTAGAGCGTGTTCATCCAATCAAACCAATCGACGTCAAGCGGATCATGCTCATCTGATCTGTGACACCAGTTGACTCATTGTACATCGCAAATCGATGTCGCATCACGAGGAGATCACTTGCTGCATTGCTCGTCGCTTCACTAAAGCCCCAAATGACGAATACGACCAGTGGTAGCAGCACACTGGCCACAAGTGACATACTTACACGACTGATCCAGCGTGTGCCAGCAAAAGCGGGGAGCGTCAGGAGAATCGCAAGCGCTGCTTTGATGAAGTACATGCTTGGGATTTCTCGCTCAGCCAACCGGGAAAACACAGCGAGTAGGTAGTCTGGATACATGGCGATTGACAATGTGCCCGCTACCCACGATCAATAACCGACTTGAACCGACCAAAAGGGGGCAAATGCGTTAAGAATCCAGATTGTGAAGCCTCCATCCTCTGGAAATGCCGCACTAAGCTCTGAAACGACACAGGCGTATGGAACTGTGACAAAAATGGGGTAAACCACGAAGCCAAGTAAGCCGAGGAAGGGTCCAGCCGTCGACACGATCGATTCCGAGCCTAAGGGTCCGCCACATCCATAGAGGTACGTGATCGCGACGACACCAAATGTGCCTAGAATGCGATCTGGACGAGCGAGTACAGACGTACGATACGGATACTTTCGTCCGGGTGGGGATTCGAGTAAATGATCAGCACGATCAAGGACCGTAAAGTCACTATCCATATCAGCAACGTGAGCCGTGAGGAGTATCATCGGGCTGGCAAGAGCGGTGGCTACGTACGTGGTAGGAATGGCCGCTTCTATATGATGTGGGTCGCCAATTGTCGGAATTTCGCGCGCCCTATGCGGCATCCAGTCGATTGTTGTCGCCTTCGACGAGGTAAACGTGGAATAAGGGCTGATCCGACACCGTCTCATGCACGACGTGTTGAACTCGCACGATGCACGCATGCTGTCGCCAAGTGCGAGCGCAAGGCATTGCAATGGCCAGTGAGTGCACTGAATCCAAATGTGACCATGGAAAGATTGCATTTGGCAGAATGTATACACAGTAAAACGAATATGTATTTAAGGAGGTCTCTATTAGCATGATTTCCTCGTTATTATATAGTATAACGTTAGTTCTAATGGACATGTATGTGTAGATAGAGGTAATGACGGAAGAAGTCAGAACCTCTAATAATGCAATTTAGGTTTGATGGCAGAAGAATCGTGTGAGCTAAAACTGTTCACATCTACCTCTAGAAACGAATGTCCACTTCGTAACGAACCGGATATCTGAGAAAATGAACAACGGAAGAATTTTTAGGGAATGGAAGCAATGGCAACTGTCGTGCTGGTGACTCTATAGCGTAGCAGATTGTGTACAACCTGGCTGCTTCACATCCATTTATTGGCATTATTCTGGCTGGTAGTACCACTCAATAGCATTAACTTAACTCCAACGAGTCTCGTGCTATCAGGAGTCTCCCATTCCAATGCGGTTCAATGGCGCGATACAGAAATTCTCCCATCGAAGAATGGCGAGTAATGCGTCCATCGCACAGACTTGGACGTAGAGCTGGTTAGCGTTGCCACCGCGACCGCCAAATTTGACGTTGAAGCCTTGTGCTAGCGGGGTGAAGAGCAGTCCGTAACACAAGTGAACACACGTCGTTCGATACTCTCCTGCGAGACGAAGAGAGTCGTTGATAGTCTCTGGCATGAGAGATCGAGTACCGATGATGTAGCCATGAGCAGTTTTCAAGCGGAAGAGCAGCATGACCGTACAGAAGTTGAGATCTATCTCGGTGCCATCGCTTCCTTCATCTGGAACAAAAAGGTTCCGGGCGATCACAACAGTATCTTCATCCCAACGCTGGAGAAGCACCATAGACTGCAAACGCGGCTGGAACACGTTAATGCGCTCTATGTTACTGTTCACCTCCCAGGACTTGGCCACAACAGATTCCAGATCCTCATGAATGAAGTCCTTCCCGAAAATGAATTGCACCCACTTGTCGTCAACGATACGCTTGTCTGTCCACCCAAGCACCCGGTTTGAGTTGGGCATATGCGAGTCGGCTCGTCCAGCACTAGAGAGGATCAAGGCACAGCTCTCTTGGACAAGCTTTGTGACATCCAATGGCGAGAACGACCTCAGCGACAAGACGGGCAGAGCATATTGTAACCACGAAAACTGCTCCGGTATGTGCTTCTCGAACTCCCGTTCTTGATTGTCGATCTGTTGGCGCTGCTCTTCCTGCTCCAGTAACAGAGCTATTGACTCGTGAAACTTTTGTTTGGAACGTATCTCGTCTCGCAGCTCGAAATTCTCCTGCTGTATTGCGTCGGCGACTTGCTGAAGCTGTGTGATGGACGATGGATCGTTCGGGTTGGTATCGGCTGGCGCGAGAGCTGTCATCTGCGTCTGGATGGTCGACAGCTGCGACTGTTTCTGGATCTGGAGCTTGTGCACTTGAGCTTCAAGCTCAGCGATCTCTTGTTTCATCGTATTGATCTCATCCTGCTTGCGACGTCGAGAACGACGCATGCACTCTCGATTACGGAGCCGCTTGAGCTCCAGTGGACTCAGATTTTGTTCATTCATCGAGTCTCTCTCCAAATCGGGAGAATGCCCACCGCTTTTGATGGTCGTGGCCATATCGAGCTGACTCACGGCGTTTGGTGACTCGGCGTCTCGTCGTCCCAAACCCCCACTGGCTTCCCACACCGAGATCTCTGGAGATTCCAGAACGGATCCCTTGAAGAGTTCTTGAAGTGACGAAGTTTCCATTTCGAGCACCGCCTGGTTCATTTTGATTCGGAAAAACGCGGGATTCGGTGCGGTGGACGCGGCCAAAGCGCGTCTGGCCGAGCGAGTCGAATGGCGGGTGCCAGGCGCGTCACAAGTGAACGCAAGGGCGCGTAGAGTGAGACGGTTGCGATCGACGGTGGCGTTCGGGCGGCGTGGCCAGGCCACGAGCAATGCGAAGCGGATGGCGAGGTGGTCCGACGTTGGCCCAGGTTTCGACAAAAAGGACCACTGGAGAGTGTGCCGGACGGGGACAGACGCGCGCTCCGGACCCTGGATTATGCAAAAGTCTATCGGTGTCCTTAGAGTATAGTAGTGTGCCAGTTGTTTTGGGGTTTATCGTGCCGAGATCAGTTGCTCGCGTCATCATCCGAGGCTGGGGGGGGGTTCAAGATTATAAACCGTATGTGGTCTATCCAACTTGGCAGTTTTGTTTAGTCAGTCCGAAACTGCAATGAACAAAGAGTGCAACGCAGGGCATCGAGTTCAACAGGTTAGCCCATCCACGGGATTGTTCATTCAGATCAGGCCAACACTCGGGTCCAACAGGAGAGACCGAGTTGGCCTTTGACTAAAAGCCAAGCACCCTTTGCCGGCCATTTCTGGATGCTCCCGGATACCTTTTCGTCCAGAGAGCAACGTGATCAAACGGAGCACTCACACACAGTGGACTCTGAGCGAAACAGCCGAGAGAAAACGTCCGAGCGTTGTTCTGTGTTGTTCGAATGGTCAGTTCCAGCGAACTCGGTGGAGTAGAGGTGCTGAACGAAAAGACCTCGAAATACCACGATCCACACGTCCCATTCAATGGACTTAGACCACCACTACACATCTGTACACATCTTGATCGTACGTTAGAGGCATGATCCTTCAATCTTCAGAGCTGGGTGATTATGCGTCCGCTTCCTTCCACACACATCCACCAGCTCGGCGAAATGCATGTTCAAGTTGCACCGAGGTCATCGGCGATGTGCTCGTGTTCCCATCTTCCTCCGGCTAAGGCAACTCTCGTACAGTAGGTACAGTCCCCGTTTCTGTATCAGTCAAGCCGGGCCGCCGCCATTCAGCAGCTGCGGGTGGCGATCTGCGGCGTCGGTTCCGCTCCCACCACATGTGGCATCTGGATCAATGTGGCACCCTTTTAGTTTACAAGGCGGGTCTAAACCGTAAGATTACATCAAATCCAGGTAGTATCCGCGGGTATTTGTCCAAGCGTCCACAACAGTACACTATCAAACACAGGCTACCATACAACCCGGTTTTGATAGATTAGGCGGGTCAACCCTACTCATCCCCCCTGGCGCACAGTCGGTGACGCCAGAGTGGGAGTGACCACTTGGTCGAGGCTGCTGGTCTAAGTCCTGAGTCACGATGAGTTGAGAAGAGAGGCGAAGTGGAGCGAGAGTCTGCCTCATCAGCCGCCCCGAGGGAGCCACCACGAGTCGAGTGTGCGCGTGTGTGTGTGCGTGTGCGGGTGAAGTCAAGATCAAACACGCCGGGGGGGAACGCCAACCGCGTCTTCTCCAGCATGAGTACGTTTGTTAGGCCAGCGGCCGCCACTGGCTCCTCGTCCCCACCTGGTCTAAACCAAGACGCCATGGCGATCCACCCAATCGCCATCCAGTCGGCGTCCACTGCCACCATCTCCAGATCCGAGCACGGTCCACTCGCGTCCACCTCGACGTCCACCGGGACCGCCTCGAGCTGGCTCAAGGAAGAGGATGTCGAGCATGCGCTCGGCGAGTTTACGTTCGTCGAGAACGACATGGTGGACCAGATCCTCGAGCTCTTTGACCCAGAACTGATGCAAGAGCCGCCGCCGCCCGTGTTCGGCTCGCAGCGTCCGCGCGTCCACTCGGAGGATGACCTCTCGGACGACACCACGGCGAGTTTCCAGTCCGAAAGCACCCTGTCCACCACGAATTCCGAGGAATACGACGCGGCTGGACGACGCAAAGGCGGAGGCCGACCACAGCCTCTGGACGGACTCTCGGAACGCAAGCGCCAGCAGATCCTGCGACGTCGCGTACGCAATCGCGAGTCCATGCGTCGTATGCGTGCGCGGTGCAAGAGCTCCAAGGAACAACTGCGTCAGCTCGAGGCGACTCTGGTAGAGCGACAAGAGCAAGCCACGATCCCAGACGTCCCAGCCAATGTCATGCCGAATGTCATGCCACCACCGATCAAGAAGCTCCACCCCGCGAATGAGATGATGCTCACGGCGATCCGTCAGAAAATCCTCGAACTTCAGCACATGGAAGCCTCATTGGCACAAGAGAATGCGAGTCTGAAGAAGGAGATGGACAAGTATGAGAACGCGTTGGCGCTGGTACGCGACGGATTGCAAGAGCTGCATCTTGAGGCCAAGCCATTCCAAGACATGACGGTCGTGACCAAGGCGCGTGAAGACGACTTCTCCTGGGTCGACCGCGTCTTGCCGTTTCTTCCGCAGTTCGCCAATGGATACGATGTGTACGAACTCGTGCGTCACAGCTACGAAGAAGTTTTGGTCGCCGCACGGTCAGCTGAGCGCTATCTGCCAAAATGCAGCAATAAAGTACTGGGCTGGCGAGATACGCGGATGGTGAATGGGACCTGGGTCGATTTCATCTTTACCAAGGACTTTCCGAGCGAAGATGTCGAGAAACTCGCGCAGAAGACCTGGGAATTGCAGTCCAAGTTCGAGAATGTCAACTCGGTGATGCCACAGACGCACAACATGCGTATCCTGCGGAAAATCAACGACAGCGCGCTGCTCTGCGCGCGCAACCTCGTCTTTCCAAGCGACGGAACCAACTATTGTCATATCTATTTGCTCCTACGAGTCAAGCATGAACAGGGGTACGTTGTGGCTCAGCGAACACTCGAACCAGACAACCCAGAAGCGCTCCAGCACTTGCTCGGTGACGACTACTCGTACGTCAGTGTCTTTTACGGTCTCCATATCGCACCTCGAATTTGTGTAGATGATGATGGCACTGTCGTCAAAACCGAAGGTGCTCAAGTCAAGTTCGGTGGACGTGTGGGCAATGGAACCGTCGCGTATGCCAAATCCTGGGCCATGGACGTACTCGTGGCTATTTTGCGGTGGGAGGACCTGTGTGTTGCACCAATCCTCCAGCTCGTCAGCACCGCGACGCCGTAGTCGTATCAACTCGCTCGTAGTTCTCTGTTTGTTGTTTGTCTGGTAATCGCGTCTTGTCTTCGTGTCTTAGTGTGTTATGTGTTGGTTGTTGTGCTTGAAGCCATTTCAATATACAATGTGCAGTTTTTCCTTAGATTAATGTACGAAGTTACTTACTCAGACGTGAGCATCCAGTGGCCACCGCCGTTGAGCACACTTTCCCATCGAAGCGCGCTGACGAGGATCTTGACTGCGTTTTCAGCTGCGTGCTGAGCCGATTTGTAGTTCGTACTTCCTCGCCAGTGCAGCATACAACCCCCTGAAGGGGTGCGAACGAGCTCCAAACCACACGAGAGGTCGATCCACACGATCTTCGAGCCTGTTTCCTCGTCAAATGTCCGTGGTTCCGTCGGGGTGATTGTCTGCATGGCGAAGATGTAGCCTGAAGACGTACGAACACGGAAGACCATGTACTGGGCGCGGAAAATGATCGCGTCCACGGGGTGAGCGATATCGCGGATGAATACATGCGCGTCTTCACTGACGTGCTGAAGGAAGTCGAGACGCAGGAATTTCATGTCACGGTGTGTGGATGGGGCACTGGAGACGTCCATCGCGTTTGCCCACATACGGTCGAGCAAGGTATCCGTGTCGATATGAGAGAACGACTTGACAAGTTCGAAGTGCATCTCGTTGGTCGTGCTGTCCACGTAGCGACGCGTCTTCCACCCAAAGATTTCGATCGTGTCGACATCAGACGGCCAAGGTAAGGCTTTGACACGTTCCATCTCAGTGCAGAATTCCGTCATGAGTTCTTTGGCAGCAGGAGGAGAGAGCGGGTGGAACTGGGTGGTCGCCGGAGCAGGTGAGGACGAGGAGGGGGAAGAGGCCGAGGTAGGGTTCCCCAGGAGTGCGAGTTTCTCGTTGACTGCTTCGTCCAAAGGGTTCTCCGCGAGAATTTTCTGGACAACGGAGGAAAGCACTGCTTTCTCCTGGATAGCCGCCTTGACAGCAGCGTTCTCATTCTCCAGAGTGCGGCGAAGGCTCACCAAATCTAGGATCCGGTGTTGTAGCTGCTCGCGTCTAGAGGATTCTGGGTCGGCTGGAACGAGTTCTGTGGGCGACGACTTGGTCGAAGCCGTGGTGAGTCTCGAGAACTGAGCTTCCAGTCTCTGGACGGTCATCCGGAGCGACGTCAACGTCTCCTACACAGTCAGACAGTACAAATGAGCTCTCCATCAAACTTGATGTCATTGAGTCGTGCGGACCTTTTCGAGGAGTCGAGTCCGCCGCATAGCCTCGCGATTGCGCTCTCGACGACGAGCCAGAGCAGTTTGCTTGGTCTCTTGTGGCTGGGACTTGGAGGATTCCGTCGGCGAGGCCACAGAGACGACAGAGGAAGCATCGGACTGGTCGGTGGTCCAGTTAGACCAATCCAGGAGTTCTTCGCCATCGAGTTCCAAGTCGACCAGCGACTCCACTGGAAGGGTGGCTAAAGCGGGCTCCTCGTCCGTGAGAAGCTCCGTCGAAGCGCCCGTCTCGCTTGACTTGGCTGGCTGGGCTAGGACCTCGTAAAAGACTTCGTGGTGATTAAGCCGCGGGATCGTCATGTTGGTTGCTTGGAAAAAGGACTCAACCGAGCGAACACTAGCGAATACAATCGACCGGTACAGGAGAGACCGAGGGCTCTTGTCTACGGAACAGAAGCCAGGAACGCAAGCAGCGTCCGGAGCGGTCCACTCCTCGTCCCCACAGTGGTTCTGTACATCAAAGAGTGGCCCGTCGCTTGCCCCGTTAGCACCCACGACCAGTCGCCTTTAGCCTCGTTAGACGGGCGCCACATTTTGAGATGACAGGAAATGATTTGCTAAAATTAACATATCCTCGCTGCTGATTGGTCCGTTAGGGGCATAGACTAGGTGTGATATCGTGGAGGGATCAGATTTTAGTCCCAATATCAGTACACTTGAATCTTGCGAAGCGGGTGTCGCCCACAACTTTTGTGGATGCTCAATGTTATGGCCGCGTGATTTGCTTGACGACTGGCACTGACCACACTGCCATTCCCAGTCCACAAGCTGCGTCGGTCGCGCACTCCCCGAGAAGATGGCTGCCCTAAAGGATGAACACGGCCGCGAGAGTCCGCGCGTTAGACCCGACCACCAGATTCCAAGAGGCGACGCAGCGGCTGGCCACAATGTGGATGGCAGTGTGGACACCAAGGTGACGGTGGACGAGGACATTGCGATGATGGAGACCCCGTTCTACGTGGACACAACGCCCGGCCAGAACCCCAAGAAGCTCGACCGCGACGTGGAAGCCAAGCGCCAGTACCCGTTTGCTCAGCGGCCACAGGCCCCTGCGCACAGCCGCACACTCACGACGGTCGCACTCTTCTGTCTTTACTATTTTACTGTCTGCGGTGGCCCTGTAGGAACGGAGTTGTCGGTATCCACTGGCGGTCCACTGCTTGGTCTCGTAGGCTACATTGCGTTCCCGATTTTGTTCAACATCCCGATCGCCTACGCCATCGCCGAGCTCTGTTCATCGTGTCCGGAAGACGGAGGTTTTGCGATTTGGATCCTCAACACGTTTGGTCCGTTCTGGGGCTTTCTCGAAGGCTACTGGGCCTGGATCGGCAGTGTGCTCGACCGCATTCTCTACGTCAACATCCTCTACGGTTATCTCAACGAGCTCCTGGATTTTTCGTCGCTCTCGACGGTGGCCGCGTATATGATCAAGGCCGGCATGGCACTTGGACTAACCATCCCAAGTCTGTTCGGTTCGCGAACGTTCTCGCTCGTGCTCACCGCGCTTCTCGTGCTCGTGATTATCCCGGTTTTGGTCTTTATGGTGGACGGCTTTGTCGAGACGCACAGCCTCGACCAGTTGGGTGATGTGCGAGTAGCCGGTATCACCGTGTTCGACGATGGGGAAGGCAGCACGGACGTCGAGTTCGAGGGACCTATGACCGTCGACTGGACCGTGTGGATTAACACGCTCTTCTGGAACCTCGACGGCTTCTACTACGTCTCGGTTTTCGGTGGTCAAGTGGCCAACGCGGCTCAAGCTTATCCTAAGGCGATCCTCTGGAGTGGAGCGGTCATGTGGCTGTCGTACGTCTTGCCGATGCTCGCCGCGGTGGGTGCCAACACGCCACACTGGAGCACGTGGGACGAAGACGCGTACCCATCCATCGCCCAGGCCATTGGTGGTGACTCGCTCTATGGTATTGTTCTCATCGGTGCCATCGCTGGTGCTGTGGGTATGTTCCTCGCCGAAGTCTACTGCGAAGCCCTTCAGATCTGGGGTATGGCCTCGTGTGGCCTTCTGCCCAAGATCTTCCAGCAGCGAGAAGCTCGCTTCGAGACGCCTCTCGTAGCCATCTTCTTCAGCTTCGTCATCGTCCTCCTCGGCCTCACCTTCGACCTGAACGCCGTAATGGGCGTGAAGAACGCCTTGGCCGGCGCTGTCGAGCTCTTGATTCTGGCCGCCGCGGTCAAAATGCGTCAAGAACTGCCCGACATTCCACGTCCGACCAAGATCCCAGGCCCCTGGATCGCCATGTGTGTTATTCTGGCGCCTTCGGCGTTCCTTCTTGTGTTCCTTGTCGTCAATGTGATGGTGGAACCCACCTCTGCTATTGCATTCCTCGTGATCACAGCTGTCGGTGGCATCCTCGCTGCCATCCAGCACTGGAACTTCCGTCGGTACCGCGTCGTTACCTAGAGTTGTATCAAGCTGGCCCTTGATAGATCAATACAACACTTCATCCCCATCTTCACAGTACACACTAGCTTGGCTCATCCTCGCGTTTTCTATCGTGTTATTCCACATTCCTCTCTTAAATAGTGCTAGCTACACTGCGTCCGTCAGACTCTGGGGGCCACTGCAACACGTCGTCGAGTGAGTCAGCATGTCATCCTGGTAAGCCAAGCAGGAAGGATGGAGTACCTTGGGACGGCGACACACCCACACTGTGGACGTGTCCTGCTCGTAGTCGCGCGTCCACTAAGTGGACGACTCGGGTAGTCTTTAGGCTATCCACCACACCTCTCTTCTACATGCCGTTACTTGTGGCGTGATAATTGTGCTTCTCTGCTAAGGGCGTGGACGTATCTCTCGACAGACCCTTGGTTTCCTGCACGAGGTGGAAGCGATGACGCAAGAACGCCATTTCAAACTCTCCTCGCAGCATATCCACGACATAGTCGTCGTCCACCACGGCCCAGGTCCCCACGAGCGACATGAAGATCCGCGAGTCGAGGAAATCTGGCACCACGACATTCCGCATCGTCTCGTAGCATTCCTGCTCTACCTCATCGAACGTCGTGCGCGAAGCCACTTCCAACTGCGCGAACACACGGCCATGAAGGGCCTCGGAGATGGGGATCGTGGCGTTCCGTGTGTTGTTCGGGTTCAAGTACTTGTCGTAGATCTTCTTGGCCGAGCGAAGCACGATCTGATAGCTGGGCAACCGTCGGAAATGCTCGATTTCCTCCCAGAGCATTAGGTTTTCCGAGCAATGCTGCGACTCAAGGAACAATCGGAACTGCTTGGTGCCGAGCTGGTTGGTCAGGAAGATATCCAAGTGCGCGAGCTCGAGTTTGCCCTTCTTGGCCGCTGCGTCCACGGCTTTTAACTCGTTTTCGATCGCCGCTTCTTTGAATTGTCGCGCCAGCTTCTTGAGTTCGTTGTAATAACTCGACTTGACAAAGCGCGGCAGCGAGTCCTGGAGCATGCCGTGACGGACACGCGCCGAGATCTTTTTGAACATGTCCACGGACGGATTCAAGAGGCGATCCGCGATCTCCATGCGCATGGCATTGCTCATGTCCACCTGGAGCTTGGCGCTGGGTAACAAGTACTTGCGATAGATCTTCTTGGCCGAGTGCTGGAGGAACTCAATGCCCGGGAGCAGCTTGAAGTCCTCGACTTCTTCACAGAACGCGAGGAATTGGTCCACACCGCGCTTCTTCATGAACTGCTTGAAGTATTTCTTGGCAAATGGATCCGTCAGGATCATCGTGAGCTGCTCGTCCGGCGGGAGGATGTGGGGCGGCAGGACTGGCGCGGATAAGTCGGTGCCACTGGCACTGTGGACGACAGACAGCGCGTTCGTCCGCTCGTCCCCGGTACCATGCATCGCGGCGTGTTGTGCGGCGTCCGACGGGATAAGCTTGGCCACAGGGAAGTGCATGGCCGTCTCAATGAGCTGAAATTCGTTCATCGCGTCGAGTTTGCGCTGCAAGACCTCGCTTTGCTCCGCCGTTGCGTAGCGCGCATTGCGTTTCGCGCCGAGGCCTTTCTTCCGATCCGGTTTGAGCTTGCGCGAGTACTCGAGATACTCGGCTGTTCGACAAAAGCCTCGCCAGATCTCTTCCGAGATGGACTGGAAGACAAACACCTGCGCTTCGTAAAAGAGCTTGGGGATGAGCGGGTGCTTGTCGGCAGCGACGGCGTGCAGTTCCATCAGCGTGTTCTCAGGGATCGCGATAAAGTTCTTGGACGACGGCGTGCAGTAGCGATCGTAGACCTTGCGTGTCTTGTTGGAGATGAACGAGAGGTTCGGAAGGCGCTTACAGTCCTCGACTTCAAGGTAGAAGAGCAGATTCTCCAATGCCAGTGCTTCCATGCAGTACGTCTTGAGGAAACGCAGCTTGGCGGGATGCGAGAGCACGCCCATGAGCGAGAAATCATCGGCGTCGGGGTCTTGCTGCTGCTGCTGCGCTTGTTCCTTGGATATGGGCCCGGCCGGCGCACAAAACTCCATCATTTTCTTGTACAGCTTGCTCTCTCGGAAGCGTGGAAAGACGGATTTCTCCAGGGCCGTGAAGCAAATCGCCTGCGCGTCCGCATAGATCCCCGCCGAGATGTTCTCCGTCTCGAGTGCCTTCTCAATGTCGTGGAGCATCCCGGACGTGACACACACGGGCGAAGGCGCCTCCGGCGAGAGGAACTTGTCATAAATCTTGCGGAGTCGTCGATTCGTGTACGAATGCGACGGTAAGAGTTGAAGCTGGTCGATTTCCACCCAGAAACGAATGCGATCGACGCCGTGGGGCACTTGCTGGCGCTCGGCGTAGCAGGTGAGGAGCTTGAGCGTCGTGGGGTCCGTCAGGACGTCCGTCGTGAACACTGGCGTGAGATTCTGTGTGAGATCGAAGGTACTCCGGTTGGAAAAGCTACGTCCGAACGAACCTTCACTTAGCGACTTGTAGCCACTGGGACTTGTCACAGTCGCGATCTTGGCCGTGATGACGCTGTCGCTTTGCGTCCGATCGTCCATTTCGTCGTGGAATTCGTCGTCCAGAAGCAGCTGACGACTGTGGTGGCTCACGAGCGCCGCGACGATGCCGTCGTCCTCGTCCGGCTCGTCCGGAATGGCTTCGGCCAGCTTAATCAGCGACTCGGAGGTCAATGGCTGGGCCAGGATCGCTGCATGACCCTTGTCCGGGGCGTCCGGAGTCGGCGAAGACGGCGTCTCGACCGGAGACTCCTCGGGATGGGTGAGATAGCGCAGCAAGACGACTTCGCGGATGCGTGAGAAGACTTCTTCGTCGCTCGGCTGCACGTCCTCGTGCTGCAGTCGGTCATACTCGCGCTGCAAGATCGCAAAGGTCTCGCGCTCGTCGTCGGGACACACGGACGCGGCGGCGCCCATGCTTTCTCGGCTCTGCTAACCGTCTGCCGGGCGACGCGAGGGTCTCTATTTATTCTCCTGCATCTCAGAACCGAAGCCAGGGAGGTCAACACATCGCCCCCGCTATTCTCAGTCCGCGTTCCGGTTCGTTTCCAGTCTATTTCGTACTTACTCTTTCGCTCTCGCGTGGTCTACTGCCTTGGTACACACACAATCCTTTCACGTAAACAGCGCATGCAAGGCGCTCTGCTGTGTCGGCGTCAGCGTACTCCACGCCTGCGTCATGGCATCCTGGGGCAACGAGGCTCGCAGCAACGCCAGGGCGTCGGCGATCGCTTGACGCAGCTCCCCGAACGCGTCTTCACCCACGCCACGCGTGAACGAGCGCGCGTGGGCCATGGTCTCGGCAAACACACGCACGACCAACGCCACGTGACGGCCGTCGGCGCCCAGCACAAACTCGTTGCGTTCTCGCACGTACCTGCAGAGACGCTGGAGGACTTGGACGGATTCTTCGATATCGCCACGCAATGGCAGCATACTCAGCCACTTGGGGAAGAGCGTCGCGGCGTCCACGACGTTGGCGTGGTGCTCGCAGATGAGACCAATGGCCGAGACGGCGTTGTCCGTGGCGTTGCGCATGTACGACTCCTGCGCGTGCGGCAACGCCACGACGTCGAGCAACAACTGGAGCGTCGAAGGCGCGTGGTGGGCGAACCATGGACCACCGAGACGACCACAGACACCGAGACCGTACGCCGCGGCCTGGACAAGTGGTGGGTAGCCTTCGCTGGTCTGCAACACGTCGACGAGCAACGGCACGAAGGTCTCCATCTGACTCATGGCTGGCGGGCCACAGTGTTCCAGCACGTCGTCGAGGACGTAGAGTGCGAGCTTGCGGTCTTCTGGCAAGCAGTGCGCAGCTGAGAGCTCCACGATCTTTTCCCACACGAGTCCCTGGAAGACGGGGAAGAACGCAGCGCCGTGCGTCTTGGCCAGGTGGCCGATGCAGTCCGCCATCAGGAACTGCACTTCCTGCTCCACGTTCTCGCTCTCGTCGTCGTCCGAGTCGGCGTCGCCTGTTGGAACCGCGACATCTTCGTACACAATGCCGTCCTCGCCTTCAAACTCTTCCCCGTGGGCGATCGAACGCTCGGCGCGCTTGATCGCACGACGCTGGAAGCTGTCAGCCAGCACGAGCAGCAACGCCTGCACGACTTCACGCAGCTGAGCGTCGTTGAGCACGACGTGAGGGTGGGACGCCTGGGCGTGGTCAATGCAGTGCTTCATACTCTGCATGATGGTCATCACGAGGTCGAGTTCTGGTTCGCTCGTGAGCGCGTGCACGAGGCGACCGAGCGCAAAGTCCACCATTTGCTTGATGGTCTGTTCGTTCGTGGCGTTGGCGAGCGCCACGCAACGCACGAGCGCAGCCATGGCCGAGATAGACGCCGTGCGGATGTCCGAGTGCACCGAGTCGGTCATCAACGGCGCCAAGACCTGCGTCACCTGCTCCGCGTATGGGAAGAACGCGGCTTCCAGGTCCGTCACCATACCCGCGAGCAACTGACAGGCCGTGGCCTTCTCTTCCAGGATGGACGTACGGATGCTCAAGCACTTGTCGTTGACCTGCGCGATCTGGATGTCGTCGTTGCTGCTCGTCGTGCTGCTCGTCTCGTCATCGTCACGGAGCATCGTCGTGGGGTCCACTTCGAACTCGGCCTGCTGCATGGCCGCCTGGAGCAACGTCGGCATGACAATCGGCAAGTACGGCGCAAAGTCCGAGCCCAGGCACTTGGCAAAACGAGCCCAGGCCTGCAGCAAGTACGTGCGGATGCCCTCGTTCTCGACAATCGCGGGCGTGCTCTGCATCTCGGCCATGAGCTTCATGATCTCCACGGCGTCGGTCGCAAACAACCCCCTGCCCACCGCCACACCAATCAGACTGATACATTCCAACGTGATTCCGCCGAGGGTGAAGGCGCCCGAGAAGCCCGAGGTCGTCGATTCCTTGAGACAACTCACGAGGATCTCGTGGAGCAACGGCATGACAGCCGAGTAGTACTGCGCAAACGCCTGGCCCGCGACGGTTGCGACCGACGAGAGCGCCGTGATGGTCTGTTCGCGCACGACGTGATGCGCCGGCGAGGCCAGCGGCGCGTTCTGGAGCACGTGGAAGAGCTGCTGGAGCAGGTTCTCCAAGTACGGCGTGAGGATCTCGGGCGCACACATGTCGATGAACTGACGCAACGCCGTCGCGGCGTGGGCCTGCAAGCGCGGCTTCTCTGTGTCCTGGAGGTAGTGCAAGAGCACGGTCAACGCCTGCTGGTGGTACGCTTCCTGGAAGTGAGGACCCTGGTCCATCGACATCTGGCCGATCACATCGATTGCCGTACAGCACACACGTGGATGAGGGTCGTTGGCCTGCGTGAGCAAGTGCTTGGTGATCTCGTCGAGTTCGTCCTGACTCAGGATCTCCAAGATCTGACAGAGCCCGACGAGGGCGGCGTGACGGTGCACCCACGAGTCTCCACGCGCTGCGTACTCTTGAATGAGCGCGAAACACTTGGGCAGCGACTTTTTAGCGCCAATGGCGCCAACTAATCGCTCCAAAGCCTCGGAGCCGACGTCAAAGTTGGAGATCTCGTGCGTGTCTTCCTCGTCTTCGCACGTCGTGACGCTCCACGTCTCGAGGTCGTCGAGCTCAAGCATCATACGGAACGTCACGGGGTACACGGCGTTCACAAAGAGGTTCTTGGGCAGTTTCCGACACGCGGCGGCGGCGTTCTCGGCGATCGAGACGAGGAACTCCATGGCGAGCTGGCGACAGCCGTCGGGCACCTGGGACGCCGTGGGGTCAGCGATCTGCACCATCGTCTCGACAAACTCGCGGAGCAGTGGCTTAAAGTACGGTGCGTGCGGCTCTGTGACTTCGATGAGCACCTCGAGCGTCTCCATGACTTCGTCAAAGCGCTGTGTGTTGAGCATGCGATGCAGCGCCCCCAGGACGAGCGCCAGTGTGTTGTGCAGCAAGTCGGGTTGCTGGATCTCGAGCGAGTCCATGTTAATCAGCAGCATGGACAGCGCCCGCACGGCGTTGACCGCCACGCGGCCTTCCGTGTCACTCAGGGACTTGGCCAGCGTCTGCAGCACCGTGCGTTCGAACTGGACTTGCAAGTCGCCGTCGCTCGACTCGAGCATGGACGCCAAGTAGATGGCGATCATCTCCAGTACGCGCAACGTCGTCTCGCGCAGCGTCACGTTGGGCGTCTCCATCCATTGCAGCAGTGTTGGCAGCAGGTCGTCCCATTGGCCGTCTTCCAGGATGCTACTCGCTAACTCGCCGACCGTGTCACACACTTTACGACGGATACTGCGGTTCTCTTCGGCGCTGAGCACCGTGAGCAGCCGCTCCTTGAGCGCCGTCTGCACAGCTTCACTGGCTTCAGGCCATAATGACACGGCGTCACGCAGCAGCACGCGGCGCAGCAGCACGGCCGCGAGCCCGCGCACGTCGTCCGAGCGCGTCGAGTGGACAATGTCGAGCAGCCCCGTGAGCGTGACGTCGCTCTGTGTCTTGAGCTCGGCGAAGACGGCCTCGGCGCGGTTGCGCTCGGTGTTGTCCATGGCCATGAGGCTCCATAGCAGCGCCTCCCAATCGCTCGCGCTCTGCATGATGGATGCTCGCAGAGTCGAAGTGAGCTCTTCGCCACGGCGTTCTTTCAACCAGTTCTTTCTACTGACCACTGATTGGACTAAATTCAAGCCTTCTCATTGGCGGATAACGGGACTAACCGAGTTTCAGCCAATCAGAGCGTGTTATTTCGATGGACAGGAGCTCGAGTGAAGCCATTTCACGACAAGCGTGGCAATGGGTCGGTCTCTTGCTTGCTACACGCGTCGTGGGCGCTTCCTGGACGGCTGAGGCGGCGAGAATGGCTCGTCGGACGCTGGCGGCAGCGTGACGATGGTCGGTTGGATGCGAGCGAAGCGCTTCCGCTCGTTTTCCTTGACCAGGTCTTCCCACTGCAGCGTCACGTGCTCGAGCCGCTGCTGGAGCTCCTTGAGGCGACGTACAGGACGCTCGTGTGTGTTGCTAGTGCTGCTGGTGGCCGTGGCGAGCCAATCGTTGACCAACGGCAGGAAGCGCTTGCGGATTTGCAGCACGCCGTCCGCAAGCGTCCGGAACAGCACTTCGTTCTCGCTCGACTTTTCGCACAGCGTCGTGGGGATGGAGATGGTGAGCTGGTAGGACGAGCTGCCGAGGCCGTAGGCCTGCACAATCTCGTTGATGTCCATGTCTTCCATGGCGGTGCCGTCGTCGTCGTCGTCGTCGATGGCTTGCTCGTCGTCGGCGGACGCCACGTGCTCCCACTCCACATCGTCTTCCTCCTCCTCGCTCGCCGCTGCGTTGGCGTCTGCTGTTGTCTCCAGTGTGCTTGCATTGTCCACGTCTTCCCATTCCACATTGTCGTCATCCTCTTCTTCTTCTGCACGTACTACTTGGTCTGTCATGGCCGGCTTCTCCTCTGGCACAGACACTTGCTCGTCTTGCTGACCCAGTTCAAACGCCTCGAGCGTCGGCACGAGAATCTCAAAGATACTGTGCATCTCGCTGATGGTCGTCTCCATCTCAGGGATGCTACGATCCATTTCGCGCTCCATTTGCTGGACTTTGAGCTCGTGTACGCGCTCTTGATGGCGCTCGCGTGCCTCATTCGCCTCCTCCGCTTGCTGAGCTCGCTTCTTCACCTCTGGAAACACGTAGCCTCGCTCCACGAGCACGGATTGCCCGGCCACGAGCATCGGATACCGTGCACCAAACGTCTCGGTCCAGGTTTCAATCAATCCTAGCACTGTCTCGACCTCAGGACTCTCCTCTTTCGACGCGCGTCGCACATTCACGTGCTTTTCACCAGCGCCCTCGAGCAGTTGGTCATAAAAACTGGCTGTTTGCGTCGTCACGAGCGCTCGAAACGCTGCTGAACGCGTAAAGAGCTCGTCACAGAGCGTGAGGACCTGGTAGGAATGGAAGAGTGAGCCATTATACGCTTCAAGCAACATCCGTTGTCGTACTTACCAGAGGTATCACCGTACGATCCTTCTTGGCCTTGTTTAATTGGTGTAAAACCGCATGATAGACCCGCTCCATGTGTTTTGATTGGCTGGAATCCCGAAGAAACTTCTTGACATTCTTCAAACAACCTTCGCGCGACACATCACTCTCGACTTCGCCGTCATGACCTATCGACGGCGCCATTCGACCGCCGCGTCCTCGTCGTCGGCCTCGTTGCGCACGCTGCGACGCCGCCTGTGCACTGGCCGAGTGTCGGAAGTACTGATGCAGCAGTTGGTCTAGTCGCGCGTCGTCATTCGCGTCGTTCAGCGCCGTTAGGCCCCTCGTGTCCTGTTGTCTTGGCATGTTCACGAATGACTCGGAAAACGAAAATGGGTTGATTGACACTAAGTTCGCACTTTGTTAAGTACGACTCTCTGTTTCATGAACGTCCTAGGACTACACGCTTGCTTGCTTCTTGTCTTTCAACGCTACTAGTAGCGGCGTTTTCCCTTGTCTTTATCATCGTCGTCATCGTTGTCTCTCTTCGAAGTGGCCAACGCGATGGCTCCGGCCGCAGCAAGGAGTCCACCCAGCACCAGACCACCGGCGAGACCTGCTGACGACGGACCGTTCCCGTCGCTGCTGACCGTATCCAAGCGAGCTTCGCTCGTCTTGGGCTTTAGAGCTTGGAGCCCATCACGAGCCAGCTCAAAGTGCTGAATGAACTCGTCGCGGTCGATCTTTACACCGTCGTGAGTCTTATGGTTGCGATGATAAGCCACATACTTGATGTGGCGTCGAGTCGACTCAGGAAGACGCACCGAGTTGCACAGTTCGCCCAGTCCAGGGCCAGCGGCGTGAAAGTCGCTTCGGAGCACTCGCTCTAGCTCGGCGGAGCATTCACAGACGAGCTGGTAGTCGTTCGTGGAGTAGGCTTGACCCATCCGAGATGTATGCAGCTGAACCGAGAATGAGCTCGAGTTTGGCCTGGGACCCGACAGTGTCCTCGTCCTTGGGACCGCAGCTGCGAGTACTCATACATTAACGCTGATTAGAACGACTTCTACGCGACACCTCGGCCACCTGATCGAGATGGTAGCGTACGATCCATTAATCGGACGACGGCTAATGATAGACAGTTGAACTCCCCGACAAACAGGCAAAGAGCCAAGTCTCCTTTCGTTTTCCCTTCGACATTAGACAGCCAAGCAGGGATCTCACGTTCTGTGCTGACGAGCCAACGGTCTAATTGTCTCACGCAGATCGTCCAAATCGATGGCAATGTCGTCGTTCTCGTGCCCAGCAAGCGCCATAGGGATGGCAACGCCATGGTAGAGGAGACGCAGCGGAAATGTGGCTTGAAGGCGGGGTGTAGCGTGGAAATCCACTTGCTCGGTGAGCAAACGCTGGTCTTCGTCGTCCATGTCCTTGTTGAAGCTCTCGTTCCGTCAAAGCATGATGAGACGCCGACGGACATTGCCAATGTGAACGCCAATCGCCACTTGTACGGCCGTTTGTGGTCTCATCCGCCGATGCAGCTTAGCCACCAGAAACGCCCACGACTCGTGCGTGTACGCGACCTCCACGATCAGAGTCGGAAAGGTCTCGTTGTCCACAACACAACTAGGAACGAGCGACATGGTGGGCTCTTGGTCTCGATCCCCCACGTCCATGGTCGGTGCCGGATCCAGCGCCAATGTGTCCATGAGCTCCATGTCATCACCAATGCGCACGACTTGCCGGACGACCTGCAAGGTGATGCGAGACGCTGTGCGCGCGTGAACTCGCCTCGTGTGCGTGTACATCACCACACGGCCAGTGGTCGGCGCCAGTGGCTCGTATTGCCACCGACGGAGCTCGCCTTCGTTGGACTCGAGCCAGTGACGGAAGGCTTGCCGGTCGATCGAGTCAAACACAACAATGGGAGAGCAACTGCCGTCGTCCTCATCTTCGTCGACGTCGTTCTCTTCTGGAGCATCCAATGGCAACTCGTTTTGTCTGTCTCGGGCAAGACGCCGACTCAACGCATCTAGAACACGCTCCACCGTCGCGTCCGGCATTCTAATTACCCACCGAGTCACACACAGAGCAATTGAGACGCAACTGAGCATGCGATGATGGAGAAAACGACACGGTTGAAGTGCGCTAAGTACGCACTAGGTGCGAGACAATTCGAGAAGATACACCAAAAGATATGCATTACGACCGACCGACCTGGCTCCTATGTGTTGCTGGTGATGAGACGACGTACATGGTCAGCAAGCATCTGCGTCTGGCTCAGAAGTCGTCGTCGTCGTCCTCATCTTCGTCGCTAAAGTACGTGCGGCGCTTCATCTACAGAGAGATGGCGGTCAGAACAACGTATGGAACGCAAGGAACACTCTCGACAACGGTGACGTACCGTGACCTTGGTGCGCTGCTTCTCTTCCGTCTCGCCGGCGCGGTTGAGGAGGTCGATGAGACGGTCTTCGTCGATCTTGGCCGTGAGCTGGCCGCGCTGCGCCATCTGCAGCACCATGTCTTCGATGGCACGGGCCTTCTCGGGCTTGACGATGGCTACTCTGGACACTACACACACGAGGCATGAGTGTATGGAATCTCTTGTAACTAACAAGTCGACGTACATCGCTCGCGGGCTTCTGGATGGAGCACCTGCTGCAGCAGCGACGAGCGCATCTCCTCATTCTGCCTATCACCGACACGTCCACACCGTCAGCACCTCGACCTCCTCCATTAAGCGAACGACTGGCGCTCACTTTTGCTTCATCTGCTCGGCTTGCATCTGCTCCGGCGTCATCGGGACGGACTTTTGGTTGCTCTACACAAGCACACGCGTCTTCAGTCTCGCTCGCTCGTCCTGTGGACCCAGCACAACACCGCGTACGCTCATGATGGTCGCGCGCTTGCCTGTCAAAGCTGCTTTGCCGCCCAAGCAAGCGGTCATTTCCGCCATTCCCTCGTATCAGTGACGTAGATGTCCGAGTGACCATCACAAGCAACTTACACATAATATCCCCGTAGACATGCTTGAGTTGGTCAGTTGACGTTGTGCCGCTGTGAGTTGCAATGCTTCAACGCGGTGATGTGATTCGCTTTGCCTCGTCAAGTGGTTCGTTCCACCACTTGGCCATCTACGTCGACAACAACTCGATGATCCATCTGTGCCGTGACGGCGTGACCTATACGATCCGACAAGACCCCGTGGACGCGTATGCAAGCCGTCAGGATACGCAGCCCCTCTGCGTCTCGCCTGAAATGGACAGGCACATGCTCCAACGACACAACGTGCGTCCATTCACCGCAGAAACCATTGTCCGCCGTGCACGTCGGCGTCTTGGGGAGCAAGGGCTTTACCTCCTGGAAGACAACTGTGAGCACTTTGTCACCTGGGTGCGATACGGCAAGCGCGTGTCGCTGCAAGCCTCGCAAGCCGTCTTTGCGGTGATTCTCGGAGCAGCATTTGGTGGTAGTGTGCTCGGGCTTCCGGGTGTGTTTGTGGGAGCAATGGCTGCGCTGCTAGGACGCTTTGGTGGCTCCAGTTCAAGCGCCTCGACCGAGTGCGCTTCGTAATAACGGGGAAAACGGGAGCGAAGCGATAAGCACCTAGCTATTAGTCAGGAGTGTGGACGCACCTTGACACCAGCTATAGGGAAAACTGGATAGTTCTCTGCGGATTGATAGGCCTTCTCCTTTGTTCCTTGTACTAGTACCGCCTTGCGATGGAAGGCCATGTCTTCGTTCTCCTGAGTAGCTGGTTTATCGTATAGGTCGACGATCGAGCCGCGTGGCCAAGCATCTATCGCGTGAGTTGAGCTGAGAAACACTAACGTAAGGAAGGAAATGATCATCGGAATGATACGTGTTGATAAATAATTGGTGCGCTAACGAGCTGCTAAATACTAATAATCGTTGATGGGAGGGACGTTCACACGTGGGCTTCTAGGGTGTTGTGGAGAGGATACTGGGCCTTGGCAGGCTTACAGTTCGATGCTGAAAGCGCCGAGGTCGACGCTGACGCCGACGGTGACGGCGCTGTACTGGCGGATGACGGCGAGGAGGAGACCGTAGGTCACGAACGAGACCATGGACGTGAGCATCTCGTCTACGGCGTTGCGAGCCGCTTCGCGAAGCTTGTCCATCACGATCGCAGACACGCGCGCCATCGCGGAGCTCAACACATCCAGAGGACGGATCTCACGCAAGACGGCAGCAGCAGTGGCAGGCGACGCGACGGGGACTTGGACTTGGACTTGGCACGCGGCTGGACGCTCGACGGCAGAGGCTTGTTCGTGCGAAACCGAGCGACGCAATGGCGCTGGCTTCCATGCTGGCGGTGCGCGGAGCTGGTGCTCGGCGTCACCAAACGATCGAGTGCGGCGTGGCGATCGACCGAACACACGGGCCGGGGCGATACGTCGACGCTTGAAGCGGCCCTGAACGACTTCTTCTTCCTTGGCGATACGGAAGGTAAACACTGGGAGTTCGCGCGACTTGCGCTTGCCGCACACGCGGCTGGCAGCTTCCTCGGGGTGAGGAGAAGAAATACTGGTAGGTTCTTGGTGGGTGGCCGTCGCCACTGGGGCACAGACGACGGGCTTGTCTTCCTGGCGCTTGACGACGTAGTTCGCGTGGATCATGAAGATCACACACGAAAACGACGTGACGCCGTTCACGACGACGCAGATGAGCAGCATCCACGTCGTCCACATGGCATTCCAGTCCTCGGGACTGGTCATAAGCATACTGGCGGGCATTTTGAGGTTGCGATGTTGATTTTTTTCGGGTGGTAATTTGAAAAGTGAGACGAGCAGCGTCGAACTCAGACGCACTCCGACGGATCTTGGCCAAGTCGCGCGCATTTTCAGCACCATGTCAACACCAAATGCGCACGTGCGCATTTTCACCATTCCCAATCCAATGGTTCTCAAGATTGCGATCGCTGATTGGTCGATTATATGGGAAGATTCTAGTATTCTCGTGATCTGATTGGTGGATTACATTTGGAAATGGATACACACGCCGCTTAAAATAGCGTTTCTAAATCTAACGTGATTAGTTTCGTACTTTAGCGCGTGTACTGTACCCATTTCCAGAGAGTAGGAGCTCTTCGCGGGAGGATGAGTGGAATGCATAGAGTGTTTCGTCTTCATGCGGCGTCGCAGGCGGGCTCAGATGGGACGAAGTGGCTGGCGCATATGCATCGACGAAGGACTGACTGCGACGGCGTGCTCGCCATTTTCCAACTCTACTACTGCGTCGCGCAGGATTCCTCATCTCCACTTGCGACCGTTGCGGTACCCAAGTCCCAAGTCTTCCACGGATTCCATGGCCTTCTGTGGACAATGTGGCCAACAGATCGGAGCCTGCTGTGCGTCCGTGGGTTCAGAGAAAGATTGGACGATCATGAGCGCGCTCAAGATGAAAACGCTCGAGGACAGCGCCGTCAAGCGCGAGCCCGAGGAGGAGAGCACGGGCACGACGGCGAGTCTGGACGACACGGAGACGACGTCGTCGTCGATGCTGACGACGGAGGACGTGTTCTCGCTCTTGTATTCGGACTTTCCGCATCGAGTGGCCAAGGAAACGTCGCGAAGGGAGCGGAAGCAGAATGGCTACATATCCATGTCGCTCGTGTACGGAGAGATCGCGTATGGGCCGTTCAAGTCGGTCATCGACGAAATCAAGCACTGCCACTACGCGCTTCAGAAGCCTGGCGGCGTGTTCCTCGACATTGGCTCGGGTAGCGGGAAAGCTGTCTTCGCGGCTGCTCTCGCGCACGACTTTGATGCGTGTTACGGCATCGAGATCCTCGAAGGTCTCCACAGCATCTCGCAAGTCGTCTTGAACGACTGGGACCGTCGTATCAAGCGTTTGCCGAGTATCAGTCTCCAGAAGAAGCGCATGCGTATCGAATTCGCGTATGGGGACGCCTTGGAGATGGACTGGCCGGCCAATGTCGACGTCTTCTTCCTCAACTCGACGTGCTTCACGGCCTCGTTCTTCCGTGAGCTGACCAAGAAACTCGCCATGAGCTGCAAGCCCGGCGCTGTGATCATCACGGCCACCCACGCGCTACCGGATACGACCAACTTTGATCTGCTACGCGAGCTACTCGTGCCACAGGAGGCGTGGGGCACGGCCACGTGGTTTGTCCAGCGAAAGAAGTGAGTGTGGCGATGCGTATGGACCTTTTGGAAGCCCTCTATGTATTTTGTATGATGTTACTTGGGTAAAATGCAATCCATTTCATGTATCAACATCGTCTATTCATACTCCCGCCCTCGTCATCATGCAAGTCATCTTCTCGTGACACTCGTGGTCTCACTTGACCTCGAGATGGTCGCACGTAGGGCACCGCAGCGTCTGGTTTAAGATCGGTACAATACACTCATCGTGGAACTGATGGCCACAGCCCAGAGTCGTGACATAGTACTTGGTGTTGCGACGCCCAGACGACGTCGACGTGGACGTGGAGAGCAACGAGCCGGCCGACCACGAGGCAGAGATGCCACCAGGGATCGTCGGGTCGCTCATCCGCATGATGTCGTCTTCCGGGTGCATTGGAAGGCTGGAGCTCATCATGAGGCTGACACGGCCCGCATGGGCCTCGCCCTCGAGCGAGGAATCACACAACAGGCAGTGCATCGACGAGTTGCTCAGTGGACTCTCTTCGTCGTCGTCACACGTGGACGACAAGGACTCGACGTGTCGCAAGGACGGCTTGGTCGTGAACGAGTTCCGGGCCTGAAGACTTGGTCGCTGGTTGTCGTTGTTAGCTGCTTCGAGCTCGTACGACTGAACATGGTCTCCGTAGACAAAAGTGACGAGTTCGTTCACAAAGGCGTTGGCGACGTAGCTGCAGCCATGGTTGCCACGGTTTGACAGAAAGCTCTGAAGCGTCACGAAAAACCGATGGAGCGCATCCTTGCGCGTGGCGATCAGACGCGTCGACGAAAACTGGAACAAATTCCGCTTGGGGAAGTAGCTCTTGAGGAACATGAAGAGCCACGGACACTCGGCACTGCAGAAGTGACCGTGGTTAATCGCCTTGAGCAGTCGCTGCTGGAGTGAACGATACTCGTCAAACGAACGCGCGTGACGCCACGTGGAATTGGTCTTGAGGTGATGCACGGTCATCACATACCGGACGTCCGTGTTGTGCTTGGTCACCGTGATGGAGAGCGCCACTTGCTCCATGAACGCCACGCCCACGGGCACGAGCGGCGCCATCTCGCGATCCGACTCGGAGCGACGCATGGGAAGCGAATTGCCGCTGGATGGGAGACCAATGCCGCCCGACAGCGAGCGCTTGCGTGTGCCCATGCTCGCGCGACGCACTGGAATGGGCGCTGGACCCACGTACATGTTCGACATCATGACGTTCATCCTGGAATCGCGGGTTCGTTTAGACAGATGGGACTAACTCGCAAGTCTATCTGTGGTCGGTCGTGTCGGCGTGCGTGCGTGCACTGGTCTATCTTTTCCTTACGCCAAGAAGGGTGAAATTTTCCGCGTCTAACGGGCACGTCGGCAAAGATAGACTGGCTAGTGTCGACGAAGTCGGAAGGTCGGCAGGCAGGCAGGGCAGGCGGGCAGTCGTCCGGGTGGCGCTTCCCAATCTTGACTGACGCGCGCTCAGGCGTGTGTGTGTGTTGGCGCCGAGCGTTCTCTGTGTCGCCTTGGTCAGGCGCGACCTTCAGTCCATCTGGGATGCTCTGGCCGTTTTGCGTGCATTTGTAGGGACTTGAGGCCTCCCGTTCTTTCTCTGACCTGGACGACGGCAGTAAGTTTGAAGCAAGGTCGTAAACACTCGAACGAATACCGGGTATTTGAACTCACAGGTAACCAACCATAGACTAAACTATGTCTGGTCTATCTGATAAGGATCGACTTTGTGGATAGTCCCACGACATAAAGGGATACATGATAAGAGGTTTAACCGACTCGCCGGTTTCTACGCTGGCATGGAAAAGCCATGCTCGCCTGTAACGCGGTTAGTGCGAAGGGTTCGACCCGTGACCTGAGTTCACCCATGCTCGACAACACCTGGAAATTCCGCCAGGTGGGGCCATATTTTAATCCCCTGAGGTTTCAGGCGGTGGGTTCATCGTTCCAGCCAACGCGGCTGCAACAGGACTCACCCCAAGGATCCACTGAGAACGTGAGGCTGGCAGGAAGAAGCATCGCATCTTTTCTCCGTCTCATTCGTCGCTGAGTTTCAAAGACGAGCGTAAACAGCGCAAGACTGAGTGCCGAAGGATGGTAAAGAAGTGGGCGGTTGATGACGGCAGATGAGGATGCGCAACTCCACTTGGGCAATCAAACGAGTGCAGGCAAAGCATAATCATCTGGTCTCCGAAGTGACCCGAAGGTCTCTTGAATCAACGTTCACGATGATTGGCTGGAAACTTCACGCCTGGGCTCACTTCGCACCAATCCCATCGAGACGATCCCGTGGAATGATCTTGAAAAGATGCGGGTTGATACGCAGACTTCTTCGCAGCCTACAGTATACACTGCTACGTGCGACAGTTTGACGTTGTTGAAGCTTCGTTTGATTATGACGTCTCAGCAGCTGAGCTGTTCGAAGTATGCCTCGATTTTTCAGATGATTATGAGCTTTGGATTTCAAATTATGAGGCAATTTTTTTCGGGTGCAATGACCTAAATGGAAGAAATGGCAAGGTCACGACAGAAATGGCTCGAATCGATCATGATCTTGGTAGTTGTCCGTCCCGTTCATTTTTAACCTTTGGTTCAAAGTTTCCATTGGCTCGAGGGCATTTGATGTTTATGCTCGTTGAAAGAGCTAAGCGACGAGGAGGAAAATGTGATTGTGCCGCCAGCCGCTGCAGGTCTGCTGGCTGGGGAGAAAACACGCCGCTATGAACGCGGTGTAAGTCATGAGTTAGCTCCACAAAGCCTGGTGTAATATATGGTGACGAGTTACTGCAGTTGGCGTTGCTCGGGTTTCCATGCATTCTTGCTTTTGCTGCTTCCAACCAAGTTCTCACTCCCAATCATGGTCTCCATGTATATCTTTGCTATCGCAGTTGCGGGCCTCATCTCGACCACTGAAGCCATCAAGGGCGATGCCATAGCCACCCTTCCTGTCGGCGAATACTACCGTCCACGCGGCAAATTGGTTTCCCGGCGCGTTGATGCAACCACCGCATTCCTCCGTAGCCCTTGTCCAGCGTTGAACTCGTTAGCCAATCACGGCTACTTGCTTCGTGATGACATGAGCATCTCCAAGGCCCAGATCAAGGAGGCTGCCATGAAGTACTTCAATGTCGCGGACGACATTGTGAACTTCCTCACGGATGCACTCCCAGACACCTTGTATCTCAACTTCATCAGCAAGCACGGCTATCGAGCACGACACCTCGCTTGTTCACGCCGACGCTTTCTTTGACGCTGATCCAGCGGACGTCGATTGCGAGTTGGTCAACGATTTGTTGAGCCATGCGGATGATGATGGTCTTTTTCGATGTCGAAACATTCGGGGAGCTCCGTAAGGACCGCTTGCACCTGTGCCGGTGTGAGGACCCCAGTTGCACGTATGGCGAGACGGAGATATCCGTCGTATTCGCCGAATCTGCTCTTATCTTGCGTGGCTTTGGCAATTCGACCAGTGAGACGATCGATGAGATCACGCTTAGCTCGTTCATGGAATTCGAGCGAATCCCTGACGGCTACTCGCAACCAGTCCAGCTGACGATGCCAGCCTTGCTCGAAACGGCGACCAAGATCCAAGCCATTGCCACAGTGTCGTGAGTGGACCAGAGCTGAAGTTGTTGTAAGCTACGGCTTGAACAACTCAGAAGCACTCTCTGTATGGTTCATTTCGTGCATTCTAGGTGAGAAATGCTTTTCTTGGTGTAATAACATGACAAAAATCTCGCTGGGGTGGTGAAGTATGAAGAATCGGTTCCAGCTACCAGTAGTTGAGTTCCTCTTGGAAAGTCATGGAGTTTTGGGACTCCCTATTCTCTAATACAAAATACTGGGATTTCTTGGCGATTTCTTGGCACTGAATATAGTGGAAGGTTGCTAATAAGTCTGGGATTATTAGCCTCCCTCTTCCTCTCTCTCTCCCAGTGCGTCACCATGAGACTTTAGTGGATGATGTGACGCCCTTGCGCGAGGACCTGTGACACGACAATCGTGGTGTCGTGATGAACCCTCACCTGTACCTGTGTATGCATCGTCACGCCCAACAAGAACAATTGCTGGTTCCAGTAATGAGTCGAAATTTATTGGACCGTCGGTTCTTCTTGTTGGCATTATTGGCGTACTCCTGATGGGAAGTGGCGCAGTCGAGCGCTCACATTCGTACATTCGTTTCAAAGCGACTATGCCCAATTGCATACAAAATAATATAATAAAGTATGAAAAGTCTCTAATTCGAAGAATTCATTCTTCTCTCGGTTGCTTGGCCGTTGGGTACATGAATCTTCCCACCTTTGGCTGAGGGCTCTCAGGTGGATTGAACGCAGTTGCTACGTAGGCTTGTTCGCAGCGTACAGTATTGATTTGTTACTTTTTACGCAAACTGCAATAGTTCAATGTTGAAGCCCCGTTAGATTATGACCTCTCAGAAGCTTTGGTTTTCGAATCACGAATCGACTTTCTGCCCACGTCAGCTGCAGGATCCAAGCGGAAGGCGACTGCCTGACTGACTAGCTGATATCTTTAGTGAGCCTTCGACTGGAAGGATACAATTTCGAAGGATTCATAAGGATACTTTACATAACAGCCGGTTGACTATCGGATACGTGCATGTTCTCACTTCCATCTGAGAGTTCTCATATATATGGCCGTTGAGCATAGTCGCTTTGAAACGCTCCGCGGAGAAACGAATGAGAATGAGGGTTCGTGGTGCCCTCGCTCACCATGATTACGTCAATAGTGCACCTGATCCGGTCGTGATGCTCGCGCGAAGAAGAGCCGGCGGCCCCTAATGAGTCGAAGTTGTGGTGTTGAGCAGTAGAAGGAGGGTTCACCACGATGCCTCGATCGTGTTGTCACAAGATCCATACGCAAGTGACTCACATCATCGACACGCGGGCTCACGATGATACTTTGCGAGAGGGAATAATTCCTGAGTCAGTTGGATACGCGTGTCGACATCTTACGAAGAGACAATGAAAGACGTTCACAACGACATGGTAAGAAATGAATCGTATAAAAGGGGTTTAGTTTGATTCCAAATCGAAGTGGCTTGAGCTGAACAGCGAGTCAAGTCTATGCCTTACGCGGATGGAGGAAGGACGACGGCTTGAATCTTGTCCTTGGTTTCAAACAAAACCGACAATGGGAGCTGGACTGGCTGCGTGAAGCCCTTTGGGAATCGCTCGAATCCCAAGAACGAGCGAAGCGTGTTCACATCGATCGTCTGGGCGGTCGAGTTGCCCAAACCACGCAGAATAAACGCGCATTCACCGTACGCGAGCAAGGTTTCCGTCTTGCCGAACTTGCAGGTTGGGTTGCTTTCCTGACACGTCGCCAAGCGTTCCTTACGGATCTGAGCGAATGTCTCGATGCCGAAAAGACCGTTCTCATCGGCACGACTCAGCAGATCCTCGAGCAAGTCAGGCTGAATCTCAGCTGGGTCAACACCAAAGTAAGCATCCCCGTGAACGAGCGAGGCATCGTGCTCGAAGGCGCTGTGGTTGCTGAGCGAGTTGATGTCAAAGGTCTCAGCAAGTGGGTTGACGAGGAAGTCCGCGGTGTCTTCTGCGAGGTTGTAGTGCGTCATCACCGCCGCCTTGATCTGACTCTTTGGGACGTTCTGGCCATTACGAGGGATGTACCCGTGGTTGGCAAGCGTGTTCACGGCTGGGCATGGACCACGACGGAAGGGGGTGGTCGCGTCAAGGTGACCTGTGACCGAGGCGCCGCTTGGACGGTAGTATTCACCGACAGGGAGGTCAGCAATGATGACCTCGCTCTGGAGGGCTTCGGTGGGCGACACTAGGCCGACGACGGCGGCAGCGAAGGCGTAGACGGCGACCATGGTTGGGAGTGAGGACTTGGGAGGAAGTAGCAAAAGCTAGAATGAGTGAAGACCCTCAAGTGCTGGGCCGAGTGCCTCGCTGATATCCTCAATGACCACCAGAATCAATAACTTGGAGTCTAGCAGTCTCCAGAAGATATCGTGCGCATGGACGCTGCAGAGGCGTTTCTTCTTCGCACATGGAGTGTATTTGCTGTATACAAAACAACAATTGGATGTCAACTTCCAGTGTTGATGCTTCCTTTGCAAAGATTGTATTATGAATGACAGGATTACGGATATTACTCTTCCAAGAGTAAAATCATAGACGTTTGAAAATGGTTGTGACGGGATATGTATCTAAGTAGGAGTGGTGAAGTGAGCTGTTATTCTTGAAGGATAGACAGATGATGATAAAACGAGCGGCTGTTGTCTTGTCGTTGGTCATCTGAACGGCAAGCTCACCTGTTGTGACCCTTGCTGTTTCCCATGAGAGAACACATAGGCAGTCGAAAGCGAGGACACGCAACCAGATCACTAGTTTTGATAGTACAGCCGAAATGATCGGAGGATACACAAAGCGCCAGTCGCCTGTCGGTCCTTTCCACATTACTCTCCATCACTCTCTCAAGGGAACTGCACGAGTGCACAATGGAAGCAAGACGCATTATTAATCAAAGAGCGTGAAACGTATACCAAGCATTAAGGCCGATGTTCCTTGTGTTGCTTATGAGACCTAGGCCGAGACTTGCGTGGCAACGGCCGTAATCTTGCCGACCGCGTCGATCACATCATTCAATGCCAACACTTCAGGGTGCTTAAAGTTGTCTGGGAAACGCTCGTATTCGAAGAATGAACGGAGCGTGTGCTTGTCAACCGTTTGGGTGGTCACGTGCCAAACGAGAGCCGCTTCTCCAAAGGCGAGGAAAACCTGGTGGTCCCCGGACGTGCAGTTCGGGTTGTGGGCCAAGCAAGTCGCCAAGCGATCCATACGAAGCTCACCGAGCTACTGGATGCCAGAGTTACCATCATGATCAGCACGGCGGAACACGTCCTCTAGCATACCACGGTTAATCGCAGCTGGGTCTTCACCGAGGTACAAGTCAGCGTGAATGAGCGACGCGTCGTGCTCTTGCTTGTTGTGGCTAGCGAACTGTTGAGGTCGAACACATCAGGGAGTGGACCCAAGAACGTTTCAGCAGCGGTGTCTTCAGCGTTGTAGTAAAGCATCACGGCTTGCTTGAGCTGAGCGCGTGTGATGTTCTTGCCATCACGGTTAATGTAGCCGTGGTTGGCGAGGGTGTTGACACCTAGGCATGGACTGCGACGGAATGGCGTCTTGGCGTCGAATTGGCCCGAGACCATGTGGCCGCTTGGACGGTAGTACTCGCCGACTAGAAGCTCAGCATCACACAGGAGAGTTGGCTGTGCTGGTTGAGGCGAGGGCAACAGCGGCAAAGACAAAATTGTAGATGGAGACCATGGTTGAAGGAAAGGCTCTCTGTTCGAAGGAGCAAATGCTGGAATGAGCTCATCGGGCCGCGCTGTTTAACCAAGCATGAGGTGCGAAATACACTCAAGACCAACCGTATGATGAGCTTTCGAGGGAAACGAATAAACACCTCGGAATGGATGTCATTTGGGTACACCGTCACCATTTTATGTCCTTATATTAGTGGAAGTTAAACGTTGCCAAATGAGCAGAAATTATGTGTGTTTATTTGACGAAAAAATGAGCGCGGATTCCCCAAAAAAGGTCAAGCCCTTCCAAACCTGACTCCCACTGCTTATCTTTCGATTTTTATTCATACATTTAGAGCTTGGTTTTCAAAAGTTGGATGCGCACGGCTGCCAACTTGACAGCCGTGGTTGAGGGCAAAGCGTTCGAGTTTCTCTTGGAAGGAGATGCCGTTCTCTCGCTCTTCTTCGCTCAGTCGCATGTCGTCTTTTTGCTCAGCTGGTAGGTCGATGGCTCCCTTCTTCTCCTTTGACACGCCAGCGATGTCTTCTCCCCTACATGAACACCTTAGCACTTGGAGCGTCAGTTGAGAAGCAAGAGTCATCTCACCAGTGCCGTGAATCACAGCAACATTCGCCTTGTCCTCCATCCACGTCACCAGGATCCGCTAGTCGTCCAAAGAGAGGTGGATCTCGTTCGCTGCAGCATCGTCATCGTTGAGGCTCGCGCCTCCTCCTGCGTCGTGCGTTGCCACCAAGCCCTGCGCTGCTTTCTTCCCTGACGCTGGCCGCCGCTCGTTGCCGTCTGCTTTCCCTCTCTTCATCGACGTCGGGTGTGTTTGATAGTGGCGTTGCCTACTCACGGCATCACTATTTTTCGATTTTTCGGGCAGTAATGAGCGCTCATTTTCACAATGAGCCACCTCCTGAGGTGGCTTATGCGCATTCGAATAATAAGCAGAACATCTGGCCAAAAATGAGCGGTGTCTTTGGAAGGTTTGACTCCCACTATTCTTGATATGATTGGGTGCTTGGGTCCGCTTGATCACGGCGACTCATAATTCGTTGAGAAAGCCCCAAGCAGTGGATGAGTAATCGGATCCCGGTGGTGTGGTGTCTGCTCATAATCCAACAGGTCGATCACCAATCTGATTGGCAGATCCAGTCAACTTGAACTCCCACGTCATAATCACTGGCAAACAAAAGGAGTGACCACATTTTGGTGGTGCGTCAGAAGAATTCGGGCAGCTTTCGTAGGTTATACGAACGAACAGGGCGCTTTATTGTGAACTCTGGTGGGCAGAATCTGGTGTAGGATTCAATCATATGCAAAGTAGAGTCAAGCTAGTCTCTTCAACTCGCCAAGCTCAACTCGAAGAGAAATAAACGCAAAGTATCGAAACGATACTTGTGAGTGTGTCTAAGCCGTGACCTGCGTGGCGATGGCCGTAACCTTGCGCGCCGTTGCGACCACACCATTCAACGTCAAGACTTCTGGACGCGCATAGTCACTTGGGAAACGCTCGAACTCGAGGAATGAACGGAGCGTGTCCTTGTCAACAGTGCTGGTGGCAACATTACCGAAGCCAGTAAGAATAAGCGCCGCTTCACCCCCAGCCAAAGTGCTCTGAAGCTCCTCAAACGTGCATTTCGGGTTCTTAGCCAAGCAAGTCGCCAAACGGTCCTTGCGGAGTTCACCTAGCTGCTGGACACCGAAGTTACCATTGTTGTCCGCACGACGAAACACGTCTTCAAGCAAGTCGCGGTTGAACTCGGATGGATTCTCGCCGAGGTACAAGTCGGCGTGGACGAGCGACGCATCGTGTTCTTGCTTGTTGTGGCTGGTGAACATGTTGAGATCGAAGACGTCAGGGAGTGGACCCAAGAACGCTTCCGCAGCAGCGTCTTCAGCCTTGTAGTGAATCATCACGGCTTGCTTGAGCTGAGCGCGTGTGATGTTCTTGCCATCGCGGTTGATGTAGCCGTGATTGGCGAGAGTGTTGACGCCTGGGCATGGACTGCGACGGAATGGCGTCTTGGCGTCGAAGCGGCCCGAGACCTTATCACCACAAGGACGGTAGTACTCGCCGACTGGGAGTTCAGCATCGCACAAGAGGGTGGCCCCGGTGGAGGAGGCAAAGATGACAGTCGCGAAGACTGAGGCGAAGGCGTAGACGGAGATGGAGACCATGGTTGAAGGAAGAGCTCTTTGTTCGAAAAAGCAAATGTTGGAATGAGAAGACGAATGAGCTTGGTTCAAGCGAGCAAGGCGACTCGGCTTGATAAGGAGAGGTGTGTGTAGCCAGTTGATTGTCCTGGTGTAATAAGGCAACCATCGGAATTGGACGGGCTCGAGGCACCCAAATGGCATAATCCGCCACTTTATGTTGATTTGACCAGCGAGATTTCGAAGAATGGAAGACTGTGATTGGCTGTTTGAGGTCTGCCGCCATAAACAGTGGTGTATTACCCATGAGCTCTCAGTGGTAATACGCACTCCGTCTATGTTCACAGTCAAACAGCTTGTGTAAACCAAATTATCGGAAACTCAGTCAGCTATTTGACAAGAAATGTTCTGTTAGGTTTTTAGCCTACAGTACCCGACACTTGTAGTGCATCTAAGCGGTCATTTGCGCCGCGACAGCCTGGATTTTGATCGCAGTCCCGCCCAGAATCTCTGTGGTCAACACTTCAGGATGGCTAAAGTTCTCTGGGAAACGCTCAAACTCCAAGAACGAGCGGAGCGTGTCCTTGTCCACAGTACTGGTGGTGGCGTTGCCGAAGCCGGTAAGTACAAGAGCCGCCTCGCCAAAGGCCATGAAGTCCCGACTCGCAGGGAGCGAGCAGTTTGGGTTTTGCGCCAGGCAAGTCGCCAAGCGGTCCTTGCGGATCTCCCCGAGCTGCTGGACACCAAAGACACCGTCGTCACCAACGCGGCGGAAAAAGTCTTCAAGCAGGTCGTGGTTGACTGCGGCTGGGTCTTCACCGAGATACGAGTCGGCATGGATGAGTGAAGCGTCATGCTCAAGGTCGTTGTGAACGCTGAGCTGGTTGAGGTCGAAAACTGCAGGGAGTCCAGCTGTAAACGCATCGGCAGCGGCCTCATTTAGATGAAAATAGGTCATCACGGCTTCCTTGATCGCAGCGCGCGTGATGTTCTTGCCATCACGAGACAAGTAACCGTGATTGGCGAGCGTGTTGACACCTGGGCATGGGCTACGGCGATATGGAGTGGTAGCATTCGGACGGCCTGATACTTGACCACTGCTTGGACGATAGTACTCGCCGACTGGAAGCTCAGCATCACACAGGACGGTGGCTCCTGTGGACGAGAAGAGACCGAGGGCGGCGAAGGCGAAGGCGGAGACAGAGACCATAGTTGATAAAAGAAGGTTTTGCTCGAAGAAGTAGATGTTGGAGTGAGACCATCGGTTAGCTCTGTCGAAGCAAATAAGGAGACCCAGGAGGACCCTGGTCTATCCCAGTTAACTGGCTACCTCGATAATCAGCTTGATGATGGCGGAGTTGGTCTGTAAAAACGTGAAAATTAGAAAAACTCCCGATTGATTATGGTCACTTCTCCCAACACTCCGAATAGAGGACCCTCAAATCTTGGGTGATTATGAGCAGTTGGCATTTCGTGAATTGAACTTTGGTTTTGGATGTGTGACATTCCAAACCACCAAAACGCACCATCAGAACGAGTCGTCGGATTGTAAACCAATTATTTCATTTGAATATTCACCGACTGTCCTCACAAACCAATTAGCAAATATCGAGAAATCCAAAATTGCCGAGAAAGAACCCACTATTACAGAGGACGACAGGTCCTAGCAAAATGCTCTAAGCCGATGGCGTTGGCGTGGCGAAGGCCACGGCCTGGACCTTGGCTGCAGTGGCGAGCAAACCGTCCCTCGTCATGAAATCAGGACGCTTGACGTTGTTTGGGATGCGCTCAAACTCGAGGAACGAGCGGAGCGTGTCCTTATCAATGGTGTTGGTGGCGATGTCACCAAATCCTTTGAGGAGAAGCGCTGACTCACCAAAGGCGAGGAAGGTCTGGCGCTCACCAAATGTACAGTTTGGATTCTGGGTCATACAAGTCGCCAAGCGCTCCTTGCGGAGCTGACCGAGTTGAGGGACACCAAGGATGCCGTCCTTGTCGACACGACGGAGCACGTCCTTGACCAAGTCACGGTTGTACTCGGCTGGGTCCTGGCCAAGGTACGAGTCAGCGTGGACGAGTGAAGCGTCGTGTTCGAGCTGGTTGTGGACGCTGAGCTGGTTGAGGTCAAAGACTTCCGGAAGTGGCTGATCAACTTGACCGCAGCCGTCTCGTCAGCGTTGTAGTACTTCGTCACTGCACCCATGACTTGATCACGCGTGATGTTCTGACCAATACGAGGCAAATAGCCATGGTTGGCTAGGGTGTTCAAGCCAGGGCACGGGCTACGACGGTAAGGCATCGTCGCATCAACACGTCCCGAGACCTTGGCACCGCTTGGGCGGTAGTGCTTCCCAACGGGAAGGTTGGTGGCGATGGTTTCGCCCTGGGTACCGTCAATGGACGAGAAGAGGACAGCCGCAACAAAGGCAACGGCGTAGAGGGAGACCATGGCGGAGGAAAGTAAACTTTGGTCGACAGAGCAGAAGCTGGAATGAAATCATCGAGCAGCTCCGTTCAAAAGACCAACTAGGAGCTCCAGGGCAACCGGTGGTAAGAATTATCTTGATTAGGCTTGGCCAGCATGCAGAAACTGATGCGTCAACAATAGCAACGCAATAGGAAGAGGTTCCGGTGATTCCTGTTCAACCCAAGGATTGACAACGCTTGCATAGACACGGCGATGAGTATTCCAATGTGTTTCCCAAATCATATCTTGTCATTGCGCAACACATCCCTTGGTTCAATTTGAATGCCACCCAAAGGTTCCCATGCAGTATAACCATTGAGTTCCATGACTAGCATGTTCATGTCTTACGTCTCATACCTAGCACATTGGTCTAGAAAGCGTGAAAGCACTGCGCTCTGCCTCGCACTTGAACATACCCATAGAAAATCGTGAGAAAACTGACTGGTCTTTGCTCAGGAGCCACTCAAAACTGTATAGTTGAACACACCGGAGTGTACGTCATCCAAATGATGATGGTAGAGAGGATATCTGTATAGTCTTGTCATCAAATCCAGTCTCAGCATTGCTCAAGTTCCCGCACTCTGCTGAGACCTGATCCGATGACAGCACTGTTGGGTTGTGTCCATTCCTCCTATCCTACCGATGGCTGTGCTGCATACAGAGGTTTGTGGCTCCCACGCTAAATCAGATTTGTACAGTGATACTAGATTGATCTATATCTGCTGTCGTCACTCCTGCAGGACCTAACGAGCGGCACGTACTAAATCTAGTTTAGTAAATAATAGTACGCCACACCTACTCAAATCGGTTGGCTGATACGGATGGCGCAGATTCATCCTTCTGCTTGAATCTTGGTCACAGTTCCCAGGAACGGCGACACTACCACCTGAAGAATTCTTAAAATTATCAATTAGGATAGTGCAACTCGAGACAGCCGAGTTGGTGCTCTTCTATTGTAATTACTCTTATGAATAGGCACATATATCGTAAGTAAACTACATAGATGACACTGCACTTAAGCCGAGACTTCAACCTTGGCGGCGGCGGTGGCAGCAGCCTGGACCTTGGCCGAGGTCGAGAGCAAGATCTGCGCGGTCAACTGGGTAGGACGCTCGAAGCCCTCTGGGATACGCTCGAACTCGACGAACGACTTGAAGGTGTCCTTGTCGATCGTGTTGGTGGCGATGTCACCGAGACCGTTGAGGAGGAAGGCGGTCTCACCGTAGGCGAGGAACACCTGACGCTCGACAAACGTGCAGTTTGGGTTCTGGGCCTTGCAGCTGGCCAAACGGTCCTTGCGGAGCTCACCAAGCTGCTGGACACCCAAGACACCCTCATCCGTGAAACGGCTGTACATGTCTTCAAGCAACTCGCTGTCGACAGCAGCTGGGTCCTTGCCGAAGTACGTGTCAGCGTGGGCGAGCGAGGCATCGTGCTCAATGAAACCGTGCGTGCCGAGGTAGTTGAGGTCGAAGGTCTCAGGAAGGGTGCTCGTGAGGGTCGAGGCGGCGCTGTCGTCGATGTTGTAGTACTTCATCACGGCGGCCTTGAGCTCCGTCTTCTTGACGTTCAAACCATCACGAGGCAAGTAACCGTGGTTGGCAAGCGCGTTCAAGCCAGGGCATGGCGTACGACGGAATGGCGTGGTGGCGTCAACACGACCCGAGACCGAGTCGCCGGTTGGACGGTAGTATTCACCCTCTGGGAGGCTGGCGGCGATGACTTCGCTCTGGAGGGCGTTGGTGGTGGAGACGAGCGCGACGGCGGCGGCGGCGAAAGCGTAGACGGAGACCATGGCTGCTGTTTGTTGGACGAAGCAAAAGCTAGAATGAGAGACCTCGGAAGTCGACGATTCCCTCGGTTGGCCTCGTCAACTAGACGAGCTAAGGAACCGCTGCCATCAACAATCTGACAACCCAGATATGAAAAAGATAGTCCGCGGACCATCGGAATGAGCGGCAACGAGGCAACCTGGTCGTGACACAGGATTTGTGAGACCATTGGTGCTCAATTGATTACCTGTCGTAAACTAATACTGCCACATTCGTCATTTGTACGTAAAGGTGATGCGCAAATACCTGTTTGTTCTCAATAAACCTGTGAAACTGGATAGAGTCCCACTTGTTGTTGCCTGCCGAGGGTCACGGCTGTGAGGGCAAACGATGCTGTTAAAAGGGTCCCACAACGTCGCAACACATCCTCAAAGTTCAATCCAAACGCCACTCGGTTTCCCGCACGGCGAGCGCGACACATCACGAAAGTGGCGCCGCCTCGCTCAGCCTATTAATATTGAAACCCAAAGCAACAAGGGCATGGAGAAACTGGGTGGGCGTTTCCCCATATACTTCATAGATACCCGCGAGGAAATCGAGTGTACGGAAGTACCCTTCTATTACATGGACGCAGCGCTTGAGGGTGCGTTATCAGGAGACATTTTAGCCTTTCCAGAAGAGGTGGGCGAATGGAACCCACCAGTGTGACTGGAAGATGTGTTTTGGATCCGTGTGCTTGTGGCTTGATACTAAAGTCAGCCATTATACACATACCATCTGGTAGTGTTCGTATATGATGCGAACGGAGTCTAATGTAATCAACAAGAAGCTTTTATTTCCATTCAAATGCATTTACCAAACACTACTCGAGTTGCTATGCTACGCTTGTAGCAGTCAGAGTGCGCAGTGTACTGTACAACTCTAGCTTAGGCCGATGGCGCAGGCGATGGAGCGGCCGATGGAGCCGCCGATGGAGCTGGAGGCATCGCGACGGCCTGGATCTTCGCCGATGTGGCGAGCAAGGCTGGCATCGTCAACTGCACTGGGTTCGAGTATCCCTTTGGGATGCGCTCGAACTTCAAGAACGAGGAGAGCGTCTTGGCGTCGACCGTCTCGGTGGCCGCAGCACCCATAGCACGGAGAATGAGCGAGGCCTCACCGAAAGCAAGGAAGATTTCGGTCTTGTCAAACTTGCAGGTTGGGTTGTGCTTCTGGCAGTAAGCCAAGCGATCCTTACGGATCTCACCGAGAATCTGGACGTCGAAGACACCGCCGTCTTCCACACGGTTGAAGACATCGTCAAGCAAATCGCGGTTTGGGTAACCTGGTTCCTCACCGAAGATCGTGTCGGTGTGGACGAGCGAGGCGTCGTGCTCGATGAAGCCGTGCGTGGTGAGGAAGTTGAGGTCGAAGACATCAGGAAGCGGGTTGGTGAGGAAGCTGGCGCTGTCGTCAGCGAGGTTGTAGTGTTTCATCGCGGCCGCCTTGATATCGGCCTTGGTGATGTTCTTGCCATCACGGTGCAAGTAACCGTGGTTGGCGAGGGCGTTCACGGCTGGGCACGGACTACGACGCCAGGTAGTGGTCGCGTTCACAAATCCCGAGGCCATACCTCCGCCAGGACGGAACCACTCGCCGACCGTGAAGTAAGCATCCCAGTCGTTTCCGCTGACCGCAGCGATCTCGGCCTGAAGGGCGTTGACGCTGGCTCCGATCTCCTCGTTCGAGATAGCATCGGTAGTCGAGATGAGACCGACAAGGGCGGCAGCGACGGCGTAGACGGAGACCATGGTTGGTAAGTAGGCTTGGCTGGATGGAGCAAAAGCTGGAATGACGACGTGAGACCAAAGCGACGAGCTGATCAAGTCGGCGTTCCCCTCGGTCGCCCTGGTGACGAGTTGAGTTGCGGCAAAGACGTCTCCGTCCTAATCCGGTGGTCTCCAAATATCCTTTTCACATAGACGTTGCGCTCGAGGCTCTTCTCCTTGCGCTGGGAGTTTATGTGATGCAAACACATAAACTCACTGAGTCTCAGCTCCCTTGTCGAATATTATCATATTTTGGCATGTTATAGATTCAAGAGATCCCCGTGTGGGCTCTACGAACCTGATTGACTGGGACATATAGAAATCGAGTATACGAGGGTATGCTCTTTGAGTGGAATATGGGACGAAAGGATCGCACGGCCACGCATCCATGTTGTCTCGGTAGGAATGCAAGCTTACCCATTGTGACCTCTTTGCTTTCCCACCAAGGTCACTCGGCCACAGAGTGGAGCGTCACAAAACGCGCACAATGGATCCGCAACTCGCCGTTTGTCGTGTCATCTTGACACATCTTACGGATCTGTGGCTGAGAAAAGAGCCATTCGCCATCTGGTCGGTCGTCTGTCGCGTTTCTGGAGCGAGACGCAACTCGGAGCTAAGACAGTCGATAAAAACCACGGGCACGCAACGTGGTTGCGTACATCAATACCACGCGAAAGCCACGGTGCTGTAACTCGATTTTCGCACCGGCCACTCATTTCTCCCCAGGTACAAGATGACGCGGATCTCAGCGTTCGCGGTCGTTATACTATTACTATTACAATTACTCAAGGATCGACTCAAACGGAAAAGACCCATTCGTCTTCTTGCTAGTTGTCTGGGAAGCGCCCGAACTCGGGGGAGTAACTGGAGTGTGCGGTCGGTGATGGTGTGAGTTGTGGACGTTGACGACGGAGTCCGTGGGAATGAGACCAGCTTTACCGAAGACAAGGGATTTCGGCCAGCTCGCTCTTTTCTATAAGATTCGCTCTTACCGAGAAAACTCAAGCATCGTAAGTGAAATGTCGTGGATTGACTTATAACACACTGTAACGGGTATCTGAGCCAAAGCCTTTTGATTAGGCTGAGGCAACGGCCTGGATCTTTGCGGACGTATAAGCAAAATCTGCACTGTCAGAGTTTGCGTACGCTCAAAGCCCTCTGGGATACGCTCGAACTCGAAGAACGACTTGAAGGTGTCCTTGTCAATCGTACCTGCCTCAGCATCACCGAACGCGTTGAGGATAAGGGAGGTCTCACCGAAGGCGAGGAACACCTGACGCTCGCGAACGTGCAGTTTGGGTTCTGCTGCTTACAAGTCGCCGAACGGTCTCGACGGAGTTCCCCAAGCTGCTGGACACCCAAGACACCTTCATCCGTGAAGCGGCTGTACACGTCGTCGAGCAACTCGCAGCCAACAGCGGCTGGGTCCATGCCCAAGTCCGAGTCGACGTGGGCGAGCGAGGCATCGTGCTCAATGAAGCCGTGCGTGCCGAGGTAGTTGAGATCAATGACGTCAGGGAGGGTGCTCGTGAGGGTCGAGGCGGCGCTGTCTTCGAGCTTGTAGTACTTCATCACGGCGGCCTTGAGTCCAGTTCGCGTGACATTTCGGCCATCACGAGGCAAGTAACCGTGGTTGGCAAGCGCGTTCAAGCCAGGGCATAGCGTACGACGGAATGGCGTGGTGGCGTCGACACGACCCGAGATCGAGTCTGTAGATCAACGAGCTTTTCGCTCCATAAGACACACACGCAGTGACTTTGGAAAAAAAAGTCGGTTTTAGCGCATTTAGGCCGAGGGAGCAAGGGCAACAGCCTGGATCTTGGCCACTGTCGCGAGCAAGCCCTCCTTGGTCAACACCTCAGGGGCTTGTAGTTGGCTGGGAAACGCTCAAACTCGATAAACGAGCGCAGAGTCTGCTTGTGGAATGTGTTGGTGGCCATGTCACCAAAGGCGTTAAGGATGAGAACAGCCTCGCCGAAGGCAAGGAAGCTCTGACGCTCAGCGAATGTGCAGTTGGTGTTCTCCACCTTGTACTGCACCAGGCGGTCCTTACGGAGCTCACGAGCTGCTGGATGCCCAAGACACCTTCACGAGTGAAGCGGCTGAACACGTCTTCGAGCAAGTCGCGGTTGATGTCCGAAGGGTTCTCATCATGAAACGAGTCGGCGTGAAAGAGCGAGGCGTCGTGCTCGAGCTGGTTGTGCACGCTGAGCTGGTTGAGGTCGAATACTTCAGGAAGTGGGCTCACGAACGTGTTGGCAACGTCATCATCGACATTGTAGTACTTCATCACGGCCTCTTTCATCGCAGCCTTGGTGACGTTCTTGCCGTCACGAGGTATGTAGCCGTGGTTGGCGAGTGAGTTGACACCAGGGCATGGGCTGCGGCGTCAACGCGACCCGAAACCGAGGCACCACTTGGGCGGTAGTACTGGCCCTTTGGGAGGCCGGCAGCCATGGCTTCGCTCTGGAGAGCATCAGTGGTCTAGATGAGGGCGACAACGGCGGCAGCGAAAGCGTAGACGGAGACCATTGTGGTGAGTGGAGAGAAGTAGTTTTTGTCGGGGAGAGCAAAAGCCGGAATGAGAGATCGACCGGTAGTTCCGTTCAAGCGAGCAAGCAAGACCAAATAGGTGGAGGACCATTCGTTTGAGCACCGAGCGGGGCGCACTTCCCAGCGATCTTGGATCAAGGTTAATTATGGCCTTGAAAGGCAACAGATCGCGTAGAAACAATGAAGCAGCACAGATTGTACCAAGTCGTCATTTGGCCGATCAGTACATCTCTCTATAGTGGCAAAGCACCACAATCGGGAAATGCTTTTTTACAGGTCGATCTCTAGTGTCCAAACCTATGCATGTCACTTTTACGGGGTGTTAAACTTGAGGCAGCACACATCCAGTGGAGACAAGTGGACCCTTACGACGGGGCAACACACATCGCCACCGTTTTTGTCGCGTTACTGCTCAGATTTTATTCAGTGTGATGAGCTCACGATCTTGTTGGCACCACAAACGCATCCACCGATCCATAAATGGACCCATACGCCCTGCTTCTCTGGCACGCCAGGTGCATAGACGAAGCCCTGCATATTGGGAAGGATTCGTCGCGGATACTCTAGGTGCTTGTTACCATCCAGAGCTCATCGCACGGAATGACTTTCGCGGTGTTTATGTGAGCAGCAAATCGACATGAACCATGCCAGTGATCGACGGCTCACCCAACGGAATATCTGACCACGCAGTAGTCTGTACGCCATTGTTACTTTATCGCATGTATAGATTGCGTTTTGTTGCTTTTGGGATGCATAGTATGTCGGTAGACGATTACGATTCGTGCCGATTACAAGTACTTAGCATAACGCACGTCAGGGATCCTCGCATTTGTGGGCCGCGTAACCTGTAAGATCCACGCGAACCATCAGTGTAGTCTTCCCTCCTTATCCACTGGCTATCTTGTGCTTCGTGGCGATTCGCTCTCGCAAAGCGCACACAGGCTTGGTCGAGTTCAATCGTTTCCAGTCGATCGGAGGTGGTCAGTTATTATTTGACTAGCTAATGAAATGGCAAGAAGAACAAGACATCTCGTTCAAGAGCAACAGTGGCCAGGATCGGTGACATGGCAGAAGAGATATTTCCCAGATGACTTACCAACTGTCTATCATTGAGTCTAATGGGAGACCTAACTTTAAAGTTATGACGGTAGCCTGACCTTGGCGAACTTGATGCGTGATTATCATGCGAGGCAAAGCATCAGCGCACACTGGCATGAGATTTATTTTTACTTTCTATGGTTTGTCAAAAGAAATCTACTCCAACGAAGTGGTCTTAGCGGCGACGAGAGCCTGGATCTCGCCAGCGGTGATGAGCAAGCTGGCCTTGGTGAACAAGTCAGGGCGCTCAAAGTTCTCTGGGAATCGCTCGAACTCGAGGAACGACTGGAGCGTGTCCTTGTCAACAACCTTCTCGTTCACATCGCCGAAGCCGCTGAGGACAAGAACAGCCTCACCGTAGGCAAGGAAGACCTGCGTCGCGCCGAACGTGCAGTTTGGGTTCTTGGCCATACAGGTCGCCAAGCGGTCCTTGCGGAGGTCAGCAAGCTGGTCGACACCCAACACGCCTTCAGGGGTGAAGCGGCTGTAGACGTCCTTGAGCATGGCACGGTTGACCGAAGCTGGGTCCTCGCCAAGGTACGAGTCAGCGTGAACGAGCGAGCCGTCGTGCTCGAGCTTGTTGTGGACGCTGAGCTGGTTGATGTCGAACACAGCAGGAAGCGGGTTCACGAAAGTGTCAGCGCCAGCCTCGTCGATGTTAAAGTAGGTCATCACGGCCTGCTTGATCTCAGCCTTGGAGACGTTCTGGCCGTCACGAGGAATGTAGCCGTGGTTGGCGAGCGTGTTCACGGCTGGGCATGGGCCACGACGGAACGGGGTGGTCGCAGTAGGACGGCCCGAGACCAAGTCACCGGTTGGACGGTAGTACTGGCCCTTAGGGAGGCTGGAGGCGATGACCTCGCCCTGGAGAGCATCGGTGGTCGAGATGAGGGCGACAGCGGCGGCAGCGAAGGCGTAGACGGAGACCATTGTGGAGATTCGGGAGAAGTAGTTTTTGTCGGAGTGAGCAAAAGCTGGAATGAGAGATCGTGGAGCAACTTGGACGAAGAAGAAGGGCGACCACACATGGGCCAGGGTGCCCCAGCAAACCTAAACAGCTTGAACGCTGCGTCGACAAAAGCCACAGCCTACCAAGAATGAAACAAGAAACAGGTCCCGGTGGTCTCTGTACGAGATTTGGATCGCGAAAGGGTTACCATGCGCGTAGAAACACTACGGCTCCACAGACTTTCTCAACTCGACGTTTTGCTCGAACAGTGCATTTGAATCTCTCTGTAGTCACATAGCATTATATTTGGAATATATCTGTTATCGAGGGTCATTACAGCCTACGGGACGTGAGGCCGTACTAACTAAACATACGACTATGAAGGATAGGAGGTTTTGAAGCATAGCACGTCACTTGCCAGCCGGTTGGGACAAGTGGACCCATCACAAGCCGGCAACACGAATCGTGCGGGGCTGAAGCCTCTCCTCGGGGTTTATGGTGTGATCTAGCCTGGACAGTGATGCTCCTCGCAACGTTACTGCACCACGCCTCAAGCATCTGGAAGGCTTGTGATCACATATTTTTACAGCAAGCAACTGTGGTAGGCTTGTGATCCTGGGTGCACCACAAATGCATGCACCGATCCACAAATGCATTTCACCTGTCCCGTTCCTCGTTATTGAAGCGTACACTCGCCAAGCGACGAAGGACCCTTGCGGCTGTCGTCTTCTCCACTCGACTCGGTGTTCGTTCCAAAGTGGGGACCAGCCTTGAGCACTGTGTATGGAAATTCACCTACGGTACCATAGTGTATGGTCGGGTTATCCACATCGTCTAGTCGGAGTGAACCTGATGCCCACCCAGCCCATCCTCAAAGTCAGGTCGGATGGAACGAGTGTGCGAGTCTCCTGTACATAGCTCCATCAAATCAAATCTATGGTAACGAACTAGCTTGGTAGACTTGTTGGTGGCTGCTAGCCTGCCTTGCTCTCTCGAGAATGCTCTCATTCCCTTTGATGCGATGATCAAAAGCTATCTTCTGGCAAACCGGGCAGTTTCCTACTAGAGAAACGTCGACTGGCCATTTTGTCAGACTTAAGTGAAGCCCCACGCTACGTCGAACGTAACTTATGACTACACAATAGTTTGCATTATCATTCCCATATATTAAATAAACAACTGGTGGGTTGTTTTGAGGCGCACGGTACCGTCCATGCGATTACTCTGAGGCGCTTTGTCTGGTCATCCGAAGCAAATCGCACGCCACTTGCTCGATGAATCCACGCGTTTGTGGCGTTTAGGACGCGTTAGATTCAAACAACCGATTCCTCCTTGTCTAACGGTGCTGATGTGGACATGCTTCGTGCACCACTCACCATCTTCTGCTAGTTACGTGGGCTGGTGACGATGGTCGAGGATGTCCTGAGCATGGTTGTGCTGTCCTTTCAAAGCCCTGCAGACCAGCAGCCTGCTAATTGAAAGCGAGCATGAAAGCTGTCGTTTGAGATCCGTATTTATGATAGCTGCATCGAGAGTGACGACTCTTATTGTTTGGTGTGCGTGGTTACTACACCAACAAGTACTACGGTACGCTTCTGCTTTTCATAAGGGAAATCACAAGCTGCGAGCGTTACCGACAGCAAGTGCGGGCGTGATCGATTGTGCTCTCCATTCCTCTGACTGCCAGTAGCAGTTGATTCATCAAGCTCATCCCCCGAGACTTGGTCTGCATAAACTGCTTGGGCCCAAGTACAACAGTATCTCTCTCAATGATTTCATCCATGGTTTGGCATTCACATGCTCGTTGGTATCAACCTCAAGGTTAGAGCCCCACTGGCATCCAAGTACGACCCACTCCCAACAAATGTACTCGTCGAAGCAATCAACAAGATTACCACCGCACACATCACATCGATCAGACGAATCTTCAACGACAATATATATTGGCCAGCTCGCAGACCTTGACATCTCATGCACACAACTCAATCTTCCACTCCAGAAACGGGGACTCAAGAAGACTTCTCATGCGCTAGATGTACTCCACCAAAATGGAAATCCCTTGAACCCCATGGCTTGGCATTTCCGCTCCAGTGTTCTTCGATAGAGAGGCTTTTATTAGTGCGATGTTGTACCTGTCGAACATGTTTGCTGATTCTCCGTCTGAGGAGCTCACTGGTCAGAGTTTGGGCCAATCGCATCGTGGTGATTATGGCAGGCAACAATGATCATTCTGAATGATGGTCTTCCAAAGTCCCCAACTTGCCTTTTGCCTCGGCTCATTTGTCAATCTGCCCACTTCAACACCCTCCAATCTTCTTGAGCGTAATGGTGGCCACGACACCTTCAAGCGAAACCACAGCACTCTTGCACCACGCGAACAACGTCGAGATCGAGATCGACGAGTTGCCGATCATCACACGGGTCAACAGGTTATCCCCTAAAAGTCCCAGCTACGTGAATGATCTCAAGGATGTCAAGGACTATGAAGAAGAGCCCGAGCCTGAATGGCGCGTGGAGCTACCCAGGCAGCTCAAGCTCATGTACCCACTCACGCTGACGTACTTGCTCGAGTACGCGCCAGGCTTAGTCTGTATCATTCTCGTGGGTCACATTGATTCCCCAGAAACCAACGCCTATGTTGATGCTGCGACCATCTCCACCATGTTTACCAACATCTCGGCGCTCTCGATTGGCTTCGGGCTGTCGTCAGCCCTTGACACGCTCTGTTCTCAAGCGTATGGTGCTGGTCGTCGGAAGAAGATCGGGATCTATCTCCAGTCAGCTTTTATCGTTGTCGGTTCTTGCTTGTTGCCGATCTTTTTGGTCAACTGGTATACTGGCAGGCTTCTCCTCTTGGCCGGTCAAGATCCAGATGTGGCTCGCTACGCAGGCGAGTTTTCCCAGATCACCATGTTTGGCGTCCCATTCCTCTTCGTCTACGAGATGTGTCGGAAGCTCATGCAAGCACAGAACATCGTGGGTCCATTGGTCGTGATCATGGTTCTCGGCATCTGCGTGAACGTTGTCAGCGGCTACTACTTGACGTACTATACATCGATGGGTTTCCATGGCGCAGCACTCTCGCGCACTCTTGGTTACGCCACATTGCCCATTTGCTTGCTCCCGTACTTCTGGTTCACTAAGAGCTACGAGGCTTGGTGGCCTGGATGGGACTTCAAGGCGGCGCTGAAGCATGTTGGTATCTTCTTGCATCTCGGGGTCCCAGGTATGCTGATGATGGCGATGGAGTGGTGGGCAAACGAGATTCTTGGTCTCATGGCTGGCTGGTTGCCCAACGGTGTGGTCGAAGTCAGTGCGCACGCTGTGTTGATGAACGTGACGACGCTGTTCTACATGGCCTTCTTGAGCATGGCCGTCTCAGGCAACATCCTCGTCGGCAATGCCCTGGGTGCGAATCAACCCAAGAAGGCTCGCCTCATCAGTTATCTCACCATGTTCATGGTCACTTTCATGTCATTGCTCGTAGCTTTGGGCATCTTTGTCCTTCGCTACCAGATCCCAGGCTGGCTCATCAGCGACACGGAAGCTATCCAACGAGCCGCTGAGGCCCTTGTGGTTCTTGTGCCGTTCGAGATCGTGGAAGGCGTCAACATGGTCATCCAGGGCATCTATCGCGGTACTGGCCAGCAGCACATGGCTGCCAAGACCAACGCCTTTGCGTTTTACGTGGTGGGTATTCCAGTCGGCGCACTCCTCGCGTTTCAGCTCCATGCGCAGGTCGAAGGTCTCTGGATTGGCCTTGGCGTTGGTGTCTTCACAGCATTTGCTGTCTGTTCGTACTTGTTGCACAACATGAGCTGGCAGCAAATGGCCGACGACGCGCAAGCTCGCACGAATCATTAACCTGTCGTTAACCCCCTAGCACATTCAATACAGTGCTTGTGTTCACTCGCATCCTCTAAGACGAGTTGCTCATTGTAAACACGGCATTCCGAGGCACGTCACGAATCTCGGATCCCAGGACTCTGGACAAGCCGAGACCCCAAGCAGAGCGCCTTCAGCCCATCCCCAGTCTCCAATCCTGACCACCATCCACCAAGCAGACCAAAAGCAGGCAGGAAACGCCCTGGACGACCCATCTCACGGTGCAATCGCGCCGAGATTCCACATCTCAAGTGCAACATTGCCTCAAAAGTCTTTGTACACAGGTCATTCGAACAGTTTAACGTATCTGATACTGAGTAGTACAGTACTCGCTTTCCCGCCGTGAGTGATGGTCGCTTCCGCCAGGGCGTCGCTTTGCGGGCGACTCACTTCACCACCAGTCATCGCCATGGTGGCCACGCCCTCGCACGAGACGTCGGCGCTGCTGCAACATGCGGACAGCATCGAGATCGACCTGGACGACCTGCCCATCATCACGCGCACCAACAGCTTCTCGCTCACGAGTCCCAGCTACGCGCTTTCGCAGAGTGACCTCAAGGTCGTGCTGGATTATGAAGACGAGCCGGAGCCCGACTGGCGCGTCGAGCTGTCCAAGCAGCTCAAGCTCATGTATCCCATCATGCTGACCTATCTGCTCGAATATGCACCGGGTCTGGTGTGTATTATGCTCGTGGGGCATCTGGACTCACCAGACACCAAGTTGTACGTCGACGCCGCGACCATGTCCACCATGTTTACCAACATTTCCGCGCTTTCCATCGGCTTTGGACTCTCGTCGGCACTGGACACGCTCTGCTCGCAAGCCTACGGCGCTGGCCGTCGCAAGAAGATCGGCATCTACTTGCAATCGGCGTTTATTGTGGTTGGTTCGTGCTTGCTGCCAATCTTTTTGCTCAACTGGCACTCGGGTACCTTCCTTCGCCTCGCGGGTCAAGACCCTGACGTGGCTCGCTACGCTGGCGAGTTCTCGCAGATCACCGTCTTCGGCACGCCCTTCCTCTTTGTCTACGAGATGTGCCGCAAGCTGTTGCAGGCGCAAAACATCGTCCGTCCGCTGGTGGTGATCATGATCATGGGCAACTGCGTCAACCTCATTAGTGGCTACTACTTGACGTACCACACTTCCATGGGCTTCCACGGCGCTGCATTGTCTCGTACCCTCGGCTACATGACGTTGGCGGTTGGCTTGGTCCCATACTTCTGGTACACCAAGAGCTATGAAGCGTGGTGGCCAGGTTGGGATCTCAAGGCGGCGTGGCAGCATGTCCGTATCTTCTTGCACCTCGGCATTCCTGGTATGTTGATGATGACAATGGAGTGGTGGGCTTACGAGATCCTGGCCATCTTGGCTGGCTGGTTGCCCAACGGCGTGGTCGAAGTCAGTGCGCACGCCGTCCTGATGACGGTCGCGTCCTCCATGTACATGATCTTCCTGGGTATGGCCGTCTCGGGCAACATCCTCGTCGGTAATGCCCTCGGTGCGAACCAACCCAAGAAGGCGCGCCTCATTAGTCGACTCACCATGACCATGGTGGTCTCCATGTCGACGCTCGTGGCCTTGGGCGTCTATATCTTCCGTCACGACATCCCCAGCTGGCTCATCAACGACCAGGAAGCCATTCAGCGCGCTTCCGAGACGTTGCTGGTCATGGTGCCGTACGAGATCGTGGACGCCACCAACTGTGTCATTCAAGGCATCTACCGAGGCACTGGTCGCCAGCACATGGCCGCCAAGACCAATGCCATCGCGTTCTACGTCGTGGGGATCCCTCTCGGTGCACTGCTGGCGTTCCAGTTCGACGTCCAGGTCGAAGGCCTCTGGATCGGGTTCGGCTCGGGCATTTGCACGGCGCTGAGCATCTGCGCGTACGTGCTGTACCACGCCAGTTGGCAGCAAATGGCTGACGAAGCGCGTGCTCGCACAGCGCATTAAGCTCTCCCAAAGACACCGAGTACAAGTGCATTTATCTTCGCCATGTTCCTCCCAGGATGGTTTTCAAGCCTAGGACGACCGTAAAATGTTACGTATATTTACCTTCTTTTGATACAGAATGAGGTCTAACCACTGTCAATAGCTTGTTACGAACATGTGAAGACGAGGGTATCTTCGTGCCAGTGCCTCTCGCGTTGTGGAAGGAAACTACGCCACTTGAGGGCGCGCCGATCGAATATGCCGCGCTTCTCCATCGCTTGCGCGCAGAAGATGCCTCGGACGCCGCTACGAGCGTCATGATTGGATTCTGCGTCTCTTTCTGCGTCGATTGGTGCCGTTGTCGGTCGATAGACCGCGTCAGAAGAGCGATTTCGAGGCGATACAGAGCCTCTATCCCGCACAAGACACACTCAGATGACTCGCAGCACTCGCTTCCCATCGTTCTAACAGAGCGGGATCTGCACGTCGCGTCCACTGACCGCTCGCTGCAGCTTACTCGAGCTCTCATCGCGAAAGACGCCTTGTAACATGTACGACTTGGTATCGACGTCCGCCCCCACTTCGGCATCTTCGTTTGTGAGGAACGGAATCGCTGGACGCGCGCGGAACTTGCCGCGCGTGATGTAAAAGTTCTGCTCCAAGTACACAAACGGACGGATGAACACGGCCTTGCCGAAGCGATAGCTCAGGATCTGTTGCGATCGAATCAAGGCATTGGCCCGCATGGGCGTGTACATAAAGACCTCGGCCGAATTGCGTTGGTACGTGCGCCAAAAGGCCCCGACGTCCTTGACAAGGACGCCTTTGTAGCTCTTGTAGACGACGGCGAGCACGAGCCGCAGGAGCAAGGCACTGACGATGAAGAGCATCCCGTACACGGTGATCTTGACCAGTGGCTTGTCGATGAAGTAGAGCGCGTCGTAGTCGTTCGTCTGGTCGCCGTACGTGTATCGATAGTACGTGTTGTAGAAGCTCAGGACCGTCGGAGACGTCGGCGTCATCTCGCGTTGCCCGTCGACGAGTCCGTACTTGAAGACGCAAATGTTCATGATGTCATCGTACGCAAAGTAGATGCCCACGAGCGTTGAACACATGATCTCAAAGCTCGTGACGTAGCTTCTCGTGGACGACGACAACCGTCCATTTCCAGAGATTGTCCAGAAGGATCAGCACGATGACCCACACGCGGAACATACTGAGGTAGGCGCTGCCCAGTTGGTACGCGCTGCTGGCCCAGGCGAAGACGTTGGAGTTGGGGACGACGAAGAGCGAGGAGAGGATCGCGTCGATCAGCACCAGCGCCGACAGCAGTGGCTTGCGGTACGAGACGGACGTGAGGTCGGTGTACAGCAGTGTCTTGGAGAGCGTGTTGTCTCGATCGCCCTGGGTGGTGTCCTTGTTGAAGGACGTGGTGCGTTGTCGCTTGAGCAAACTCACTTTTCGCAATGATAGGAAACTGCCTCTTCCGGATACTTTCGAGGTGATGGAAGTGCGCGAGGTGAGTGTCGAGGTCGAAGAGTACGTCGACGAGCGTCGTGTCGAGTTGACCAGTGGACGAACGACACTCGTCGCGACGATGCCGACGTCGGTGACGTTGATCAAGATGATGATGACTTCGATGAGGATCATGACGATGTACAGCACGCCGTCGACGCCCAAATCGGCGTCGTCTTCGTGGCGGATGTACTTTTGACCGTCCAACGTCTGCGTCACGTTGTAATGATCGTTCATGTACGTCCGCGCGCGCAAGAAGACGTTGCTACCAAGCGACAAGTAATTCATCGAGTGCCAGTGCAGTCCCAGCAGTTCGCTCAATGCGAGGTAGTACTTACCAGCCGTCGGCTCGATGTGGAAGGCGACAGTCTCGTTCCTCGCTCGATTCATCCAGATGCAACCGTGCTCGACGGCTTGTACGCGTGTCTGGGACTCGCCTGGATGAGCCATGGCGACCATCTCGTAGCACAGGGCTTTCTCCCACGTGCTAGTTCGCGTGGCGAATGTCTCGGCCACACGCTTCACTGCCGCTTGGATACTCGGAACGTCTTCTGGTTGGACCATTGCTGCGAGTTTGGCTCTATAGCCACGCTCGTCGAGGTTGAAAAAGCTGCCGTAGATGCCGTTCGTTTGTGGCGGGACGGGCAGTGGCGCGTCGACGAGGTCCGCAAGGATACCCGTCGCACACATGAAGGTGTCCATGCGATATGCGCAGATGAAGACGGTCTCTTCGATGCGCTTGACACCGCCGAGCGTGCAGTTGACCCCAAGGGAGGAGAGATGCGCGTGCTTCCCAGCGAGTTTCAATGGATAGAACGCGTCGCACTGCATCGCGCGCGTTCCACTGGTTGGTCGGCTAGAGCCACGTGCCGTTGGCGTCCTTGATGGCCTTGGTCACGCCGTAGTCCGTGACGACTTCGGGTGTTTGAAGCACGAAGGAAAAGGTCGGATAGGGTCCGCACATGGCGATCTTGTAGTAGAGGTCTTTGAGGTCCATGAAGAAGAGGAAGAGCGTGATGGAGATCATCAGGATGATGTTGAAGAGCGTGGCGTTGAGCTTCATGGTCGCGTGGTGTCGTCACAACGCAAAAGACAGACTGACGTCGCTTGGGATGTCCAACTCGGTCGAACCATTTTGAGCACCACAAGCGGCCAGCTACCTCTGTTCGACCCAGCGGTTTCGTGGCCAACACTCCGTCACGCAGTATGAGTCGATCTCCGCATCTCCCTGTGTCGTCGCATGCCTCGTCTTCGAGAAGCCCCCAGCTTCGGGCTTAGCAAGACGATGGTATTTTTGGTCGCGCGGAATGATAGGAGACTCGAGTCGGCTGATCACTGTCGCGTGCGGACTCACCCTGAGCAAGAACATGCCGTGAGTACCTGCACAGTGCCACCACAGACTACAAAAGAAGGTGAATGGACTCAAGCCAACGGTGCCCCCAGCTGCACAAAGCACACGAAGGTTCTACGTCTTTGTTTAGCGTCACCTCTGGACAGGTTCGCGTCGGGACAAGACGAGACAGCGTCGCGTTGACGCATGCACCTGGTTTGGTGTGTATCATGCTCGTGGGGCACATCGAGTCGCCCGACACCAAGCTCTTCCTGGACGCTGCCGTCATGTCCAACCTCTTCACCAACATCTCGGCGCTCAGCTTGGCGCTTGGCGCGGCTATCGGGCTTGTCGTCTTCCTCGGACACTCGGACATCCCCAAGCTCTTCGTCAACGATGCTGAGACCATCGCAAATGCCTCGACCATTCTCATCATGTGGGCACCATTCGAAGTCTTCGAGGGTCTAAACTGCGTGATGCAGGGCGTCTTCTGTGGTGCTGGTATGCAAAATATGGCTGCACGCACCAACGGTGTTGCGTTTTACGTCCTAGCTGTGCCCTTCGCGTACTGGCTGGGGTTCCAGGTGTCCTGGGGCGTCGAAGGCATTTGGATCGGCTTTGGTTTTGGCGTTGCGATCTCTGCAATGTCCCTCGTGGCTGTGTTCTCTCGATGGAACTGGCGGGCTCTCGCTGACGCTGCGCAGTCTCGAACAGCGGAGTAACCGAGCCTAGGACCCAGCTCAAACCATTCCCTGTTATTGAAGTCTATAATCCTATAATCTAATTCGTGACATCGTAATAAGCTATAACATTGTCCAAGCTAGATACAATAAACTAAACGTCTAAAGGTTCGCTATGGTTGGCTTAAAATTCTTTTCTAGATAGTCAGTTAACCTAGTTGAGACGTGTCGTTTAGTTGGCAGCGCGCAAGCGGATCATGACCAAGTCGAATACCACGAGCGAGCGCTCGCCGCTGCTGCTACAAGAGCCAGCCGACAGTCTGCATGACGCTGCGTACGCTGTTTCGCCCTCTGGTGCTGTCTCCGTGGCGGTGGCCGTCGAGAAGCCCTTGCTCGAGTCCTCGGACGATGAGACCTCCAACGCCGACGTCAAGCGCGAACTGCGAGATCTATTGGAGCTCGCGTATCCCGTCGTGCTCACCACCATGCTCGAGTTCCTTCCTGGCTTCACGTCCATCATCCTCGCGGGCCATCTCGAGTCGGACGAGACCAAAGAGTACGTGGACGCCGCCACCATGTCGACGATGGTATGTAGCCCCATGGGTTGACAATTGGCTCGACTCGACTAATCCTAACGAGTGCGTTCTGATCCAAAGCTGACCAACATTACGGGCTATTCCATCGGTTTCGGCCTCGCGTCGGCGCTGGACACGCTCTGTTCGCAGGCGTTCGGTGCGAAACGGTACGAGAAACTCGGCGTGTACTTCCAGTCGGGGTTGATTGTCATCGGCATCTGTCTTGCTCCGATCGTCCTCATCAACCTGTTCACGGAAGACCTGCTGCTGTTGATGGGGCAGGATCCTCGCGTCTCCGAGCTCGCGCAAGTCTTCTCTCGCTACAATCTGCTGGGTCTGCCCTTCGTCTTCCTCTATGAACTCCAGCGAAAGGTGTTGCAAGCACAGGGGATCATGACGCCGCTGGTCTTCATCGCCGTCCTGGGCAACATCGTGCATGTCCTCAGTGGCTACTTCTTGACCTATCACACACCTGCAGGCTTCGCTGGCATCGCTCTTTCGCGTTCCCTCGGCAACTTCTCGCTTCCATGCTTTTTGTGGATCTACTACAAGCTCTGCCCTGAAAACTTGACGCAGTGGTGGGCTGGTTGGGATCTGCCAGCAGCCACGGAGCACGTCGGTCTCTTCCTGCGACTCGGTATTCCAGGCATGCTCATGCTCGTGATGGAGTGGTGGGCCTACGAGATCATGTCGATCATGGCCGGTCTCCTGCCCAACAGTGTCGTCGCCGTCAGTGCCCATGCCGTGATTCTCAACATCGTCTCGATGGTGTACATGATCTTCCTCGGTGTGTCCGTCGCCTCGAACATCCGTGTGGGCAACCACTTGGGTGCTAACCATCCAAACAAGGCGCGTCTTGTCAGCTGGATCAGTATCGCGCTCTGTACGGCGCTGGGTATCTTCTTGAGTCTCGTTGTCTTCTTCGGTCGCTTCGCGATTCCAAAGCTCTTTGTGAACGACGCCGTGACCATCGCCAGCTCCTCGACCATCCTCGTCGCCTGGGCGCCATTCGAGATCTTTGAAGGCCTCAACTGTGTCATGCAGGGCATTTTCCGTGGCACGGGCATGCAAGACATGGCGGCGCGTACCAACGGCTTCGCGTTTTACGTGCTGGCTGTCCCATTCGCGTACTTGCTGGGCTTCCAAGCCGCCTGGGGCGTCGAAGGCATCTGGGTCGGCTTTGGTGGTGGTATTGCTGTCTCTGGTTTGTCGCTTGTCGCCGTGTTTGGACGATGGAACTGGCAGGCGCTCGCTGATGCCGCACAGTCGCGAACGGCCGAATAAACTACTCGTCACGAGTCTTTATACGTGTAAATCCACCTCACACTACTTCTTCTCACTCATGTTGTCCATTCATTCTTGTTGTTTATAATACGTTTATACTACTACTACTTTGACTTGACTACTACTAACATTCACTGCCATCCAGCGTCCACGAGGTTCCCGATCACTGGATATGGATCACGCGGATCCACACTAATCTGCTTGCAGTCCATGATACAGGCCTTACAGCACGGCACACGCAAATGGCACGGCGTGGCAAACACAGTCTTCTTCACATAGCACTTGGGACACACTGGCTGCTCACAGATTCGGCAACGGTCCCAGCCCGAGCCGATCTTGCCTAGCAGTCCACGGTGTCGTGTGCACAATGAGCAGTTGTCTTCGTCCGCTCCGTCCAGATACTGATCCTCGTCGGATTCTGTGACAGTGGACGCGTCCCGATCCACCAAGACGACTTCGTCCTTGCGACCGCGGACGTGAGCCACACGGAACGTACGAAGGCGGTCGCGTTGACGCTTGATGATCTGAAGGGTCAATCTCTTGGCTTCCGAGCAATCCACGGTGTGTGCGAGCGCGAGGAGCGTATCGGCCGCTTTGTTGTACGCGATAAAGTCGGGCAGATCTCCTCCAAGGTTGAACACGCCCTTGATATACATGTGCACGACGCCGGGAGCCACTTGACGGTAGATACAGCAGAGCATGAGGCGTGCACGGATGACCTGCGGGTCTGGAAGAGCTGGGAACCAGGGCAACTCGAGCGACTTGATCATGTGGAAGGCGTACTTTCCTCCTTTGGCGTCCACGTCCACGCCCATGTGCTCGAGCACACACGCGTCGCGGTTGTAGATGATCTTGCCACCTGGAGATTGCGTCAGTCGCCATTTGATACCCAGGTATCGGAACGGATCAGCATCTGTTCCTCTGTCGATCGTGTGTAACACTGCAGAGTCAATGTGGTGCTTGTTCAAAAAGGACGTGGTAATGCGCATCTCTTCCGTGGTCTTGTGGTGCACGCCATAGATGGCGTCTTCGAGGGTTCCATCGATTTTACCGAACGCCACGACCATTGGCACGACCTTGCCCAACGGATTGGCGATGGCTCTGCCGTCGACACCGCCGTACTGCGAGCCTTTCGGTGGCGATGGAGGTGGTGGAGCCACACCAGGCGGCGTGGGGATCACACCCGAGTTGGATCGCGAGCGGCTTGGCGTGCGTGCTGGCGGGAGTTGCTTGTACACCTTGAGTCGGTCCTTGGCCTTGACAAACTTCCATTTATGGTCGGGCAATTGGCGATCCGCGCCGAATCTCCGGAACTCGAGCTCTTCCTCGAGTGTCTTCTGGACAACCGTCCGCGAGAGCGTGCGGTAATCGTCCTCTTCGGCCTTGCTCAGCGTCACCTTGGGCAGCATGTGCTCGGGCAGTGGGTACGTCACGTGGGACTCGGCCGGCATCTTTGCGCGTTGCTAACTTGGCGAGGAATGACGGAATGAAGCTCGGCCCGACGGCATTCCACGGCCAGAGACCCAGCCAAGGGCCCCATGGGTTCAGCCAGCTGGTGAGTCCGTCTCGTTGTGATCGCTGGAAATTCGACCTTGCGGCGAGAAAAAAACGCTACTTTTCGTGGCAAAACACGGTTGTATCTATCCTTTTCTCTTAATAGCACGGTTGATCTAAATTTTCAGCTGATACAAATACCACCTGGTTGTGCGAAATACAGTCAGCTATTGCCAGAGTCGGACTAGTCGAAGAGGAGACCGTGCTGACCCATCTGCCGATCTAGTCCGTTGACGCTCATATCCGGCTTGCTAAGCGTGGAAACATCACAAGGATGGTGATGAAGAGAGTTTTCTCAGGCTGCCATGCGGCCGTCCGCCGGCTGTGGTCGGAAGGTGGGTCTTTTGGCCGTGCAAGGACAGGAGGGTCCTAGGTACCAGGTCCCACTCCTCCCGGTCCAACGCGACGACAGCTGGTCTCCCCATTGTAGATTCAAGTGTGTTGGGTTGCTGCGACAGCCTCGTGAGCAACCAGGCACACTGAATCAAGTCAAAAGTCCGACCTCGTGGCCAGTGCGGAGTCTTGCCGATCTTCCGAACCCAGGGGACCTCAGAGCTTAGTGGGTTCACCACGGGCGCGTTACCCATTCCGCGGTGGACATGTCAAGCGAGAGAGAGAGAGAGTTGGCCGATTGTCCGATGAGTTACGTCGCGTCGCGTACCTAGGAGAGAAATATCTCAACTCAAACTCTCTGGGTGAGTCGTACCACACGATTGTTCGAATCAGTCAGTCAGTTGGCGAGGAAAGGCCCGCAGAATGCGCAAAATTGAGAGTTTTCCAATGAGTTTAGCGGCTCTCGAGGTGAGTCGTGCACCTCTACGACGGCATGGCTTGGGCTTGCGTTGTTTACACGACAAAGAGCGAGAGATACGAGTGCATGAACCAAAAGTAGGCGATGCCGAAGATGACGCGCTGCAGCTGCACGGGAAAGATCACGACGACCTGCACGATGACGCCCCAGAACCACATGAAGAGGTACGGCAGCGTGAGCCAGCCCCACACGGGCCACATGCCGATGGTAAAGCTACGCAACAACCGCGTTAGACCCAGGGTTTTCATCGGAAAACAAAGCAAAGGTGTGCGTACAAGAGACCCGCGAGCACCATGCAGAGGAGCATGCCGTGTGTCGACGTCTTGGCGGTCTCGTACGACACTTTTTCCTTCATGTAGAGGTTGCGATACACTTCAATGTAGCTGCCAAAGAGCACGACGAGCGTCGAGCACAAGATAAAGAGATTCACGAACAGGCGGTTGGCGTGCGACGCGTAGAGCAGCGCATGCACGAAGCGCAATTCGTAGAGCCCCACACTCGCGAGCGTGAGGAACACGGTCGGCCAGAAGCGGTCGACGACGTACTGAATCCCTTTCTCGATCGAACTGCGCTTGCTCTTGATCCGCCGACCCGTCGCGTCCACGAGCGGCACGCTTGGGTCCACCTCCGCCTCGGCTTCGGCTTCCGCGTGCTCGTTACCCTGCGGACGCGCGCGCTTGCGCTCCTTGATCTCCTGCATGTCCATCATTATTGCTCGATGTACTTCGCCTCCTTCTTCGTTATGACTGGCGGCCACCGACCTGAGATCTCCGATATGTTTTTCAACCAATCACAAGCGTTCATTTGTAATTATATGATTAGTTGAAATAGAGAATATATCCGAATGGAAGCTTTTCATTGGCTGATAATGTGAATGGGTACACTTTCACTAATGTACCCACCGTGAAAAGTCGAAACCGACCGACTTGACCGCGTTTTCGCATCCGACTCGTCGATTCCGTGGCGTTTGAAGCCTCTCACGACCATCCTCCTCCTGTTTCTATCGTTGGCTGGCCTCAGACAGCTATCTATAGCGATTTCAAACAGTGAGGGGGGCAATGAGTCGACTTATAGCGCCGTCGTTATCTGATCCCGTGGACAAGAACACCGAGGACGAACGTCAGCGGCCGTCGTAGATCGCCAGTGTTCGTCAGTTTGACACTGGCCCGGCTGGCACCATGAAGGTCAACGCCAAGCTCGTGAGCATCGCGAACATGATCGCCGTCACCATCTTCCTGTTCCTCATGGATATCAAAGACATCTACTACAAGATCACCATGTGCGGTCCCTATCCGACCTTCTCGTTCTTGCTACAGCCTCCCGAGGCAGTGACGGGCTATGATGTGGTCAAGGCGTTGCAGGAAGCGAACGGCACGTGGCTCTCACCGGTGAATCAGTGGAACGCCCTCGCTTTACAGTGTGACGTGCTCTATGTATCCCAGCTCGGTGACAAGCCAGCGCATCTCTCGACATACGGTGTGGGGTGTACGCTCGGTGGACGGAAGCGGACAGAAGGGCTCATGTTCGTCGGTTCGCATCGATTGGATACGTTTCTGTGGGCGACGGGCATCCTAGGTGACCTGGCTGGTGCTCCTCTGCCTGTGCCACCCTACACGAATGTACGCCAACTTTTTCAACCTGGACGAACGCCACTTCCGCATGCAACTCGCTTCGATGATCAAACCGGAGGATATCCCGAGCATTCAAGCCGACGTCAAACGCGTGGCCGAGACGTTTGGGTCGCGCACGGACCTCTGGGACAAAACTCTGTGCTATGAAACGACCGAGATGCCTCCCCCTGGAGAATCCAAGCAGCACGTTGGAACCTTGGAGCATGGTTGTATCTGGATGGACATGAACACGAAGGAGAAGATTGCCTTCCATATCGAACCCACGACCGGCAAGTATTACCGTGCGCTGAGTGAGATGATGGGCTAAATTGGCACACGATGGACTATTTGTCGCTCGGCAACAACATCTTCTTACGTGCAAGAGCCATTATGAAGATGTACTACGACGTGGGTCAGTCAGTAGAAGGGAAGAAGTACTTTCGACACGATGTCACGACCGATCTCGGCGTCGACGGTTTGCTTTACTACGTTTTGATGATCAACGAGATCTTTGTGGTCTTCATCAACGCCACTGATGTCAGTATCGTCGCCATGATCGTCGTTCGACCGCTGATAAATTCGGTCAAACGGTCAACCGTCTACTCATTGAAAGACTCGACGATGGCCAGTACCGCGAATACGTCGGAGAAGGACACGACCCAAGACACATCCGTCAAATCCAAGCGCGAAGGTCAATCCGAGAAAGACTCGACACTGTCCAAGATGCTGCTCTACACTGATCTCACGTCTGTCTCCTATCGCAAGCCATTACTCTCCGTCCTCTTGGTTATCGACGCGTTGCTGGCGTGGATCTACGTCGTCCCCAACTCCAATGTCTTTGCCTGGGCCACAATCGCGTTCCAAGTCGGCAGTGCCTACCTGAGTATGTTCCGAGTGTGGGTCATTGTACTTATCCTCATTGATAATCTCTGGAAGTGGACGTTTGTCTTCGTCCATGAGAAGCTCGCCGCGCTCATCACCGAGTTCACGTACGTCACGAGCTTTGAGATCATGTGCTCGACGCTCATCGGCATCTACATCGCGTATGACGACATCATGAACATTTGTGTACTCAAGCACGGTCTCGTTGATGGTCAACGCGCCATGACACCGACATCTCCGACACTCGCCAGCTTCTACAACTCATACACGCAGTACAGTTGGGGCGATCGCTCGAATGACCGCGATGCGTTGTTCTACATCTACAAGCCACTCGGAAAAATCATCGCGTATGGTATGTTACTCAGCTCTCTCGTCCTAGTAGCTCGTTTGTTGGTCAACATCGCGTGGAAGCACTACAAGGCTACTCTACTGGGTGAGGTCGAGACGTTCTGACGCTCCTACCAACGCAACTCGGCCGAAGTGTTCATGAACACGCCCATGCGCGCCAACGCGTTGATCCGATCCCAGCAGATCATGAGCTATCGCTTCGGCAAGGCCGTCTTTATCCGTCCGTTCGTGTACTTGGAGCAGAACTTTTACATCACGCGAGGCAAGTTCCGAGTACGTCCAGCGATCCCGTTTCTTATGAACGAGGACGCAGAGGTCGGAGCCGATGTGGATACCAAGTCGTACATGCTGCAAGGCATATTTCGCGACGAGAACTCGCGCAAGCTCCAGCGCAAGCACCAGTGCTATGACGTGCAGATCCCACTCTGTTAAATAACCCCGCAATAAATGTGCCCCTGACCTTGGAAATAGTCGAAACCTCGCCGTCGAACGAGCGTTTGATGATACGTTCGCGCGCCAGCAACGAACAATGTCCTAGAAAGAAAAAGATGCGACTCATCATTGTGGGATCGCGTTGGTCAGGACGTCTGATCCAGAAAGTATCCGTAAGCTCCGGACTCATCAACTTTGGTCTAAAGTTGAAGTTGGTCAGCCAGTTTGTCGCATTATTTCTGGTTTGGCCGCAGCGGTTGTCATCCCGCCCAAAGTCTCGAGCACCCTACTCCTTTTTTCCTGTTCGAGGATGCGAATCCTGCGTCTCTGGCCGTCTCACTCCGTAACTGGAGACAAGATTCCCTATATATGGTAGCTGATGGTCGTATCTCGTGACGAATTCGTTCCTCCATGGCTCAATTCGGATAGACCAAGTCAGGATTTGACGGGGCGAGATCGTCGAGGACGAATATCAATAGTTCTAGCGAGACGAGCTGAGATGGTCCCGGTCGTCACTTTTTCTTTGGCTCGACTGGCACGATGAAGGTCAACGCCAACCTCGTGAGCATCGCGAACATGATCGCCGTCACCATCTTCCTCTTCTTCATGGACAGCAAAGACATTTACTACAAGATCACCATGTGTGGTCCCTATCCGACCTTCTCGTTCTTGTTGCAACCTCCCGAGGTGGTGACAGACTACGACTTGGTCAAAGCGTTGAAGGAATCGAACGGCACGCGGCTCTCGCCCGTCAACCAGTGGAATGCGCTCGCTTTACAATGCGATCAATTTTTCCTATCCCAACTTGGGGACAAAGCCGCACATCTCTCGACGTATGGCATTGACTGGGTGCTTGGTGGCGTCAAGCGGAACGAAGGGCTCATGTTCTCAGTATCAAAGCCGCTGTCAAGCGCGTTGCGGCGACCTTCGCGACTCGAATTGGCCTTTGGGATCGCACACTCTGCTACGAACTGACGGAGATGTTGCCACCGGGGGAGTTCAAGAAGCACGTCCGAGCCATCGAGCACGGATGCATCTGGATGGACATGAAGACGAAGGAGAAAGTGGTGTTCCACATCGAACCAGCTGCCGGCAAGTACTATCGCGCACTGAGTGACATGATGGGGCTGCAATGGCACACCATGGACTACTTGTCACTGGGCAACGGCATCTTCTTACGCGCACGAGCCTTCATGAAGACGTATTACGATGTGGGCCAGTCCACAGACGGGAAGAAGTACTTTCGACATGACGTGACGTCAGATCTCGGGGTTGACGGCACTCTCTACTACGTTTTGATGATCAATGAGATCGTCATCGTCCTGATCAACGCCGCGGACGTGGGTATTGTCGCGATGATCGCCGTCCGGCCACTCCTTCGAAGCAAGCGAACGTCTGTGTACTCGATGGACTCGACGAGTACGAGTACGAATACACCGGTCTCTTTAAAAAAACTCAGCGTTCAACTTCAAAACCGAGGCAGCAAATCGCAAGTTTATGTGAGGACCGAGTCGGTTCAACTGAAGCAAAGCGAGAAGAACTCAACACTGTCCAAGATGCTGCTCTACACCGACCTCACGTCCGTCTCCTATCACAAGCCACTACTCTCCATGCTCTTGGTCGTCGATACTCTCTTGTCGTGGCTCTGGGTCGTCCCCAACTCCAATGTCTTTGCCTGGGCCACAATCGCGTTCCAAGTCGGCAGTGCCTACCTGAGTATATTCCGAGTGTGGATCATCGTGCTCATTCTCATTGATGATCTCTGGAAATGGACGTTTGTCTTCGTCCATGAGAAGCTCGCCGCGCTCATCACCGAGTTCACGTACGTCAAGAGCTTTGAGATCATGTGCGCAACGCTCATCGGCATCTACATCGCGTATGACGACATCATGAACATTTGTGTACTCAAGCACGGTCTCGTTGATGGTCAACGTGCCATGACACCGACATCTCCGACACTTGCCAGCTTTTACAACTCGTACACGCAGTACAGTTGGGGCGATCGCTCGAATGACCACGAGGCGCTGTACTACATCTACAAGCACTCGCCAAGATCATTGTCTACGGCATATTACTCAGCTTTTTCGCGTTGCTGGCTCGCTTGCTGGTCAACCTCGCGTTGAAGCACCACAAAGGCACTCTGTTGGGTGAAGTCGAGACGTTCTGGCGCTCCTACCAACGCAACTCGGCCGAAGTGTTCATGAACACGCCCATGCGCGCCAACGCGTTGATCCGATCGCAGCACGTCATGAGCTATCGCTTCGGCAAGTTGGTTTTCATCCGTCCGTTTGTTTACCTCGAACAAAACTTTTACATTACACGAGGCAAGTTTCGAGTGCGTCCAGCGATCCCATTCCTCATGAACGAAGACGCAGAGGTGGGCGCGGACGTGGAAACCAAGTCGTACATGCTGAAAGGCGTCTTTCGCGACGAGAACTCAAGCAGGCTGCAGAGATCGATCAAGGGCACGATGTCCAGATTCCATTCTGCTAGCATGAAAGATTTAATATCAAAGGATGGCTATTGTGCTACTCAGGCCCCCAGTTCATCAGTGTCTTGACCAATCTGGTGTACGCAACTTCCACAAAGCTCTTTTTTAACGTCAAGGACGTCAGGGTCCTAGCTTTTTTTATCGATTTACCGTATATCTGTCGCGCGCAATTCAAATATTGTCTAGCAGAGCGGGATCTGTACGTCGTGGCCACGGTGCTTCTTCTGGAGTTTCGTCGAGTTCTCACTGCGAAAGACGCCTTGTAGCATGCACGACTTGGTATCTACATCTGCACCGACCTCGGCGTCTTCGTTCATGAGGAATGGGATCGCTGGACGTGCTCGGAACTTGCCTCGCGTGATGTAAAAGTTCTGCTCCAAGTACACAAACGGACGGATGAAAACCGACTTGCCAAAGCGATAACTCATGATTCGTTGGGATCGAATCAACGCGTTGGCGCGCATGGGCGTGTTCATGAAAACTTCGGCCGAGTTGCGTTGGTACATGCGCCAGAACGTCTCAACTTCACCGGCCAAGACGCCTCTGCGGTGCTTCCGTGCGACCGTGAAGACCAATCGAAGAAAAACAATGATGAAGCTGAAAAGAATGCCATAGGACATGATCTTGGCCAGCGGACTGTAGATAAAATGGAGTGCGGCGTAGTCATTCGAGCGATCGCCCCAGCTGTATCGTGTGTGCGTGCTGTAGAAACTCAGGATGGTCGGCGTCGTCGGATTCAGTGCCCGTTGGCCGTCCACCAGTCCGTACTTGAGCACGCAAATGTTCATGATGTCGTCAAACGTCAAGTAAATACCCAGTAGCGTCGAGCACATGATCTCAAAGCTCGTGACGTACGTGAACTCGGTGATGATCGCCGCCAAACGTTCGTTCAAGAGCACGATCGTGAATTTCCAAGCATTATCGATCACAATGAGCACAATGACCCAGACACGGAACATGCTGAGGTACACACTGCCCACTTGCCACACACTGCTGCCCCAGGCGAATGCGTTTGCGTTGGGGATGACGTAAAGCCACGCCAAGAGCGCGTCGGCCACCAGAAGCGACGAGACGAAGGGCTTTCGATATGATACAGACGTAACACTGGCAACGTATCTTTCGGGAGACCACGCGCGCTGGCAAAGCAACTACTGGAGTAGAACTTTAGCGGTAAATTGACAGGGTGTAGTTCAAACAGCTATAGAGCACGTGTAAAACGACTCAATAGAATTCAATGAGAGAGAGAATGATACAGACGTCAGGTCCGTGTACAACAACATCTTGGCGAGCGTCGAGTCTTTTTCCGAGTTCTTCCTGGTTGCTACCGGTGTCTCTCTGCCCGACTCGCCTTCGACGCTCGAGTCTCCCGCCGAGGTCGCGACCGTCGACGTCGACTCGGTCGTATTATACATTGATGACCGCATGGTCGACGTGATGAGCGGTCGTAGCACGATCATGGCGACGATCCCGACGTCCGTGGCGTTGATAAAGACAATTAAGAACTCGTTAATGATGAGAATGACGTAGAGCGCACCGTCGACACCCAGATCCGACTGATTAAAGTGCCAGAAAAGCTTCTTCTTGCCGTCGGCGGATTGTTCCAGCTGGTAAAATGTTTTCATGAACAATCGAGCGCGTAGAAAGATGTTGTTGCCGATCGTGAGATAGTCCATTGTGTGCCAGTGGACCTCCATGATGTCGCTAAGGTAGCGATAGTACTTGCCCGTCGTCGGCTGAACGTGGAACGAGACGGTCTGGCCAGTGGCAATGTCCATCCAGATACAGCCATGCTCTATGGCGAGTACGCCCGTCTTGAACTCGCCTGGTCCGACCATAGGCGTCATATCGTAGCACAAGGCTTTCTCCCACAGACTCGTCCGAGTAGCAAAGGTCGCGACGATTTGGTTCACGTCGGCTTTAGTACTGGGGGATGTCTTCGCGATCATCGAAGCCAGTTGCATGCGATAAGCACGCTCGTCCAGGTTGAGAAACGACGCGTGAGGCGACGTGACCTCCCTGCACTAGCTAAACGTGCAACCATGAAGGTCGACTCCAAGCTCCTGAGCATCCTGGGGATGGTCTCCATCACCGCACTCTTGGCGTTCATGGACCTCAAGGACATTTTCTACAAAATCAGTATGTGTGGTCCGACGCAGACCTTTTCCTTTCTGCTGCAAACGCCCGAGGTCGTGACGGACTTCGACTTGACCAAGGTCATCAAGGACGCCAACGGCACGTGGCTCTCGGCCGTCAACCAGTGGAACGCCCTAGCTTTGCAGTGTGACTCGCTTTATCCGTCGCAGCTTCCTGGTAAACCAGCGCATCTCTCGTCGCTCGGCGTTGGATGTATACTCGATGGCGTCAAACGCACGGAAGAGATCATGTTGTTGGTGCTCATCGGCTAGATACGTTCCTCTGGGCCACGGGTATCCTAGCGGACCTGGTCGATGAGCCGTTGCCCACTGCACCTTACACCAACGGCTTGAGAGGCCAGTCAACATGCTGACGGTCTCAGTTTAGAATGGTTAATTACGAGCTTCCAGTCGTTACGCTCGGACATGCCTTCTAGTCCAATGGCTCCGATGGGCAAGTGAGCGTCGTATTCAGACGCTTGCCTAATGCCCTGGCCGCAGCGTCAGGCTCAGTGTCTGGCTCAGTGTCTGGCTCCGAGTGTCTGGATCAGAGTGTCTGGACAATTAGACAAACGTCCAGGTTTCTGAGTAATGGGAAATCCTTTTCAGATATCAAATCTGACTGCATCTAGTTTCAGATCAATTGCTGGTCTAACCGATAGTTTATCCTCGATACGAAATGGGTAATATCAGTTCTGACAGTTCCTAAACCTCAAACTGGCTTTTTGGCTTTGGTGAGCTCATTGACGAAATCCTTGGTAGCCTCCTTCCTTCCTGACTACTGGTCGCGAGGCGTCCTCGGCCTGTCGTGCGCACAACAAATGGCTCCTTTACGGCCTGGCGTGGTGGCTACCTCGGGTCGTGGTTCTATGACGGGCTGACGCCACCACCTACGCCGAGTTGTACCCATCAATGATACTATTCGTCAAGTGGTTCTTCTGCCCTGACGTCACGACAATGCTTCTCCGCGCCATAATCTGACTTGGGGAGCCAGTCGAACGTCAGTCACGGAGATCGGCAAGAGTTTGAAGCCCGCCCTCAATGACTGAGGTTGTTCGCGTCCTAGATCTGGATCTGGACACTGGACCTTTGGTCAGTCGCCCTCGCCTCGTTCTTCCCTCGCTCAGGGTCATGTAAACAAAACATCCATGCGTGGCGTGAAGGGATTCGGTGCGGGCAAGAGCTGGCAGCCGGCTGGTCAAAGGCTGATTTATCACTGGTGTTCTGACTAGGCAGACGCGCGGATTCGTATCACATTCGTGTTAAATAATACAAACTGGCTTGTTGCGGACGGCGCTAAGGACAAGTGTCTCGACAGCTCGGTGGACAAGCGTCCTGCCTCTGTGACGCCACGCCACTCACCCACCATCCTGGTCCGTCCCAGACCTCCAGGTGGAAACGCAGCACGAAACGTTGAGTCTTGAGGAGCAAGCTGCTCACAGCCGACCGTCCTTGCTGCGATCTGAGACTACAATCGGGTGTTACGACCCCTCCACACGCACACACACCTACAGAGAACTGCGTCTCTGAGGATCGTGCTTGCACGTTGACTGGCATGTCTACGTGGAGTGTGCACAGTGCACGGCGCACACACCTGCGGGCAACCGGCGGCCACCAGCTGCTCGTGCAGACAACTGTCGTGTATTAGTGTACGACGTCGCGCCGTCAGCGAGCTCCTCACCAAGAAGGAAGAGGAGGAGAAGAGAAGAACGGTTTCAACAGCAGAATCCAATTTGCCCACTTGCCGACAGGTATCCTCTTCACACAGTACAGTACACTACGAGATCAGGTATCACGTCATGGGCTCGGATTTCCCCGTTCCGCGTAATGAATTGCCGCGCGTGCACGTGCCGACCGAGGAGTACGAGGCGCGCAAGCAGCAGATGCACCACATGGTCCGTCAGACCGTGGACGAGTACGAGACGTATCACACCCAAGACCGCGGCACGGTCAATTCCAAGCGCTGGAAGACGACCGGCTCCAAGGGGCCGATCCATCTCTATCGCGAGCGCCAGTCCTATCTCAACCTGACCCGCATGCAGAACAAGGCGAGCGACGACATGACCATCAACAGCAGCATCGACTCGTCGTATGACGAGTATCCGCGCGACAACAGCCAGACGAGTGTCACGTGGAGCGAGGACGGCATGGACGAGTTCAATGACCCGATCGCGGGCAAGTCGATGCTCATGGTCGGCGACTTGCACGGCAAGGTCGAGAACGCATTGTACGCCTTTGTCTCGCGCTCCAACGCCGAGTTCGCGCTCACACTCGAGTACATCTTCGAAGACATCGCCGACTGCGCCATCCTCAACGTCATGGAAGGCCCCACGCCGGAAGAGCCCTACAAGTTCCTCGGCTACAAGTGGGCCGTGCTCAAGTCGCCCATGGGCGGCCGCCTCGTGCGTCACCGCGACACGGTGTTCCTCGAACACACGGGCATGACGTGTCTCGACAATGGCGAGCTCGTCGGCTACCACATCATGCACAGCGTGGATCTTCCCGAGTTTCCCGAGATGACCGACCGCAACTGCGTGCGGTCCGCGCAGTCGTTGCGCTTCATCTTCCGCCAAAAGGCCGAGAACGTCGTCGAAGTGTTCATGCTCGGCTTCATGGACGCCTCGCTCAAGTCGGGCTTGTTGCGTCCGTTCTCGTCGCTCGTGACGCAAGATCGCGTCTTCCGCGTCACGCGGGTCATTGAGTGTACGGAAGCCAAGCGCCTGACCAAGATGATGATCCAATCCAACGCGCAGCGCGACCAGCTGTACGCGCAGCGTGAAAAGGCCATCGCCTGTACGCTCTGTCTGCAGGAGAAGAAGCTGCTCAAGAAAGTCTCACTTACCGACTGTACCATTTGCACGCGGATGGTCTGTGGGCGGTGTCGCGCGCAGCGTCGTGTCTTCGTGAGCGACGGCATCGTCGGCAAGTTCCTCCCAATCGTCTGTTGTACGTCGTGTGTGATCAAGTCGGGTCAGATCTCGCTGGTCACGGTCGCCAAGGAAGAACCCATGTACATGGACGTCGCCATCGACTTGATGCGCAACAGCTCGAGCTGGGACCCGACGAGCATGCGCTCGCTGAGTTCGATCGGAGACATCCTCACGACGACGCGCTCAGGTCGATCCGAGAGCGATTTCTCCGTGCTCAGCGTCGATCCACCGCTTCAGACGCCGTCGTCCACAGGCGACGAAGCCAGTGTGCAATACACACCAAGTACTACCTATCAAGCCGACTTATTTAAGCAGATGCTCGAGCTGCAAAAGGCCGCCGAGACTGCATTCAACACCGCCAAGGAGAACGAGCGCCTGCTGCAGCGCTCGCACAGCTAGAGGCGGTGAAGAACCTTAGGGAATAGTGTGATTTAGAGACAACTATTATGAACGATCAATGTCATGACGTGCCTGCGATCACCCAGTCAAATACCACTTGGGATCGGAGTCGAGTACGATACTCTGACCGCCGTGATGGACACGACCGATCCATCGCACTCACTGGCTCAAAGCAGTCACTGGAGTTTTGTTCCTGACCCAAGAAAATCGTGCAACTGACGTCGTAAACGCCGTTGCGTGCCCTTTCGGAGACGGCGCGACCACTTTGCAAGAGCTCGAAACGTGGGAAACCACTCGTTCTGTCCTCGAAGACACCTCAACGCCAACACCAGGCAGCCATGAAGCTCAACAGCAAGCTCCTGAGCATCGCGGGGATGATCTCCATCACCATTCTCCTGGCCGTCATGGACCTCAAGGACATTTTCTACAAAATCAGTATGTGCGGACCGAGGCAGACCTTTTCCTTTCTGCTGCAAACGCCCGAGGTCGTGACGGACTTCGACTTGACCAAGGCCATCAAGGACGCCAACGGCACGTGGCTCTCGGCCGTCAACCAGTGGAACGCCCTAGCTTTGCAGTGTGACGCGCTCTATCCGTCCCAGCTTCCTGGTAAACCAGCGCATCTCTCGTCGCTCGGGATTGGATGCATACTCGATGGCGTCAAACGCCCAGAAGAAATTATGTTTGTTGGTGCTCATCGGCTAGATACGTTCCTCTGGGCCACGGGTATCCTAGCGGACCTGGTCGATGAGCCTTTGCCTGTGCCTCCGTACACTAATGGCATGTATGCTGCGTTCTTCAACCTGGACGAGCGTTCGTACCGCAGGCAACTGGCTGCGATGGTCCAGCTAGAAGACATCCCCAATATCAAAGCCAATGTAAAGGAAATTGCTGCGACCTTCGCCACCCGAACGAGTCTGTGGGAGAAAGCCTTGTGCTACGAGATGACACCCATGGTCGGACCAGGCGAGTTCAAGACTCAGGTCGAGGCGATCGAGCACGGCTGCATCTCGACGGACATGGCCACTGGTGAGACCGTCTCATTCCACCTGGAACCAACGACGGGCAAGTACTACCGCTTCCTCAGCAACATGATGGGGCTCCAGTGGCACACAATGGACTACCTCACGATTGGCAACAACATCTTTCTACGCGCTCGACTCTACATGAAAACGTTTTACCAACTGCAGCACACGAGTGACGGCCAGCGGTTCTTCTGGCACTATAACCAGTCGGATCTGGGTGTCGATGGCGCGCTGTACGTCTTACTGATGATCAATGAGATCGTGATTGTCTTCATCAACGCCACTGACGTCGGGATTGTCGCCATGATCGTGCTTCGGCCGCTTGTCAACACGACCAAAAGCTCTTCTGTCTATTCCACAACGGATTCGACCTCGACGGTGGCGAATAACACTGGGGATTCCAAGAGAGACGGCGAATCTGCCAAAGAGAGGGCACCGGCGACCCAGAAGAACTCGGACAAAGACTCGACGCTCGCCAAGATGTTGTTATACACGGATCTGACGTCCGTATCGTATCGAAAGCCGCTTCTCTCGACGCTTCTGGCGGCCGATGCGCTCTTAGCGTGGCTTTACGTTGTCCCCAACTCAAACGCATTCGCCTGGGGCAGCAGTGTGTGGCAAGTGGGCAGTGCGTACCTCAGCATGTTCCGTGTCTGGGTCATTGTGCTCATTGTGATCGACAATGGGTGGAAATTGACGGTCGTGCTCTTGAACGAGCGCTTGGCAGCGATCATCACCGAGTTCACGTACATCACGAGCTTTGAGATCATGTGCTCGACGCTACTGGGTATTTACTTGACGTTTGACGACATTATGAACATTTGCGTACTCAAGTACGGACTCGTGGACGGCCAACGCGCGTTCACACCGACGACGCCGACCATCTTCAGCTTCTACAATTCGTACACGACCTACAGCTACGGCGATCGCTCGGATGACCGCGACGCCCTCTTCTACATCTACAATCCGCTTGCCAAGATCATGTCCTATGGTATTCTCTTCAGCTTCATCATCGTGTGCGTGCGATTAATTTACACCACTGTGCGGAAACACGTCAAAGGCACCTTGGCCGGTGAAGTCGAGACCTTTTGGCGCACGTACCAACGCAACTCGGCCGAAGTTTTTATGGACACGCCCATGCGCGCCAACGCCTTGATTCGATCGCAACAGATCATGAGCTATCGCTTCGGCAAGTCGGTCTTCATCCGTCCGTTTGTGTACTTGGAGCAGAACTTTTACATCACACGAGGCAAGTTCCGAGCACGTCCTGCGATCCCATTCCTCATGAACGAAGATGCCGAGGTCGGTGCGGACGTGGATACCAAGTCGTACATGCTAGAAGGCGTCTTTCGCAGTGAGAACTCGACGAAACTCCAGAAGAAGCACCGAGGACATGACGTGCAGATCCCGCTCTGCTAGACAATACATGGGGAAAGTGATAACAGAGCTAGAATTCTGACATTATGAGTATTGGAAGAGATATTGAAACTTCACGGACGTTGCGTGTGCTGGATCATCCGCTCGTTCTGCTGGGTCGTCTGGAATGCCGTGTCGGCAGCCTTCTGCAACTCGAGCATCTGCATAAATAAGTCGGTCTGAGGACGAGGAACAGAACTGTACAGCGTTGCAGGGACTGGCGCTGGCTCCGTCTTGTTCTTGGCTAACGGAGCCAAAGACTGCGTCTTGGCAGTGGCGCTACGCTGGTAGTGTGTGGAGTATTGGCCGGCTTCGGGTACACGGTGGCGATCCTGGTTGGATCCACGCGATCGGGACGACGAGGCAGTCGATCGGACGGATCGCTCGACGCTGACAACCGAGGAATCACTGTTGGAACGACGTACTCGCGTCTGCATATCGTTGATCGTGCCACTTCCGCTGCTGAGATCGCGACTCGAGCGCTGTCGGACCAAATGCATGGCAAGATCCAAGTGCACGGGGTCTTCCTGCACCACCACAGCTGGCGGGACTTCGTTGGCCTTGAGCACACAGGCCTTGCAGCATCCAATGCGATGGAACCGCCCGACGACGCCATCACTGACGTAGATTCGACGATGTGCTCGACACCGGGAGCAGATCATCTGGGCGCAGATGCTGCAGTCGACCAGGGAGACCGTGGTGAAAAGCTTCTTCTTCTGATGACACAGCGAGCACTCGGAAGACTTGGCGTGATGCGACAGCGTCTTGCCATCACGTGCACGACGCGACTTGACCATCATCTTGGTCAAGCGCTTGGCTTCGGCGCACTCCATGACGCGCGTGACGCGGAAGACACGGTCCGTGGTGACCAGCGAGGCAAAAGGACGCATGAGGTTGTTCAAGGACACGTCCATCACGCCGAGCATGAACACTTGCACGACGTTTTCGCCCGTTTGCCGATAGATGAACCGCAGGGTCTGCATGGAACGCACACAGTTGCGCTCGGGCATGTCCGGGAAGTCCGGATGTTCCACGTGCTGCATGATGTGGAAGCCGACTTGCTCACCTGTGGACAGATACGTCATGCCCGTGTTCTCCAGATAGATGGTGTCGCGGTGCTTGAGAAATCGTCCACCCATCGGCGCCTTCATGACGCCCCACTTGTACCCCATGAAGTTGTACGGCCGCGACGGCGACGGCTCTTCCAACACGTGCAAGACAGCGCAGTCGGCGACCTCTTCAAAGAGGAACTCGAGCGTGAGCGCGTACTCCTCATCCGACCGCGACATAAGCGCGTAGAGCGCGTTCTCGACCTTGCCATGCAAGTCGCCGGTCATCAACAAGGAGCGTCCGGGGATGGTCTCCCCACTCACGTCTTGCAAGTCTCCATCGACGTCGCCGTCACCACTGCCCTGCTCGTCGTACATGTCCTCCAGACTGCCATATATCATGTCATCGCTGCTCTTGTGCTGCTGCTGCTTGGTGTACGAGCGCCGCTCGCGGAAGATGCTGATCGGTCCCTTGGTGGCCGCGTGCTTCCATCGCGCGTGGTTGGTATGCCCTCGGTCTCTGCCGCTAAATCGCTCGTACTCTTCCACTGTCTGACGCACGACACGTTCCATTTGCTGCTTGCGCGCTTCATACTCTTCCTCCGTCACGCGCAGACGCGGAAGGAGGTTGCGCGGCACGGGGAAGTCGGAGACCATGACACGAGACTGGATGGATCAATTCTGACGCGCTTGATGCAGTAAAGAAGAGAGACGGAGGTCTCGCACACACTGACTCGCCTTCCCGTGACTCGAATGCCGTGTCTGGTCGGGTCCGGTCCGTATCCTCGGTGGGAACCTCTGTAATCCACGGATGATCAGCTCAAGTTCAGTTCGAGCAGACCAGGAAACTGGGTGACTGACGACGCCACACTCAACTCATGTACTGGACGCACAAAAGCGGGACACGCACGAGCTCCACTGGTGAGACTCCTCGCTCGGAGGTGACCAAGCTATCTGATTCGACTTCGGTGCGGCATCCTGTTCCTCGCATTAACTGAACAGCAAGGGTCCTAGGTCGCCTAGCGCCCTCGGTCTCCATACACAAGAGGAGATCAGATACCATGCTACGTTGGCCATGACATCGAGCTCATCAGGAGGGTCCTTCTCCATCGTGAGAAGATCACAAGGACGAGAAGGTCAGAAGGAGGCAGCTGCAGCTCGCCTGTCCACGACGCACGACATCCGCGTCTGTCAAGCAACAGCTGGCTCCACCAACTCACGCGAACGTAATGAACGCAGCGTGTGAAACTCGCTGGACATGACCAGCTGAGCGTCAAGCAGAGCATATCTTTTGATGGATGCACGCAGTTGCGCATGCACAGCGCCCTGGCACGCGTGAGAAGCGTACCGAACACCAATGCTGGTCATCCAGGCTAGTATTCAAGACCGACCTTGTATTCGAGTTCGAGTCAGTGCACCACCCTAGGGGCTTGTATTAAAAGCAACTTGTATTTAAATAAGGTCCTCTATTAAGAGGATATATATGCTGGTCATTACATAAAGTTGAGTGGCGGGCGCCCGCGTCCGGAAGACATGGCTTGCTCCTGCATGATCAGAGTCGTCTGCTGTGTCGCCATGTACGTCGACTCGGCTGCTTGCTGTAGCTCGAGCATCCGTCGGAACATCGCCGCTGGATCGCTCGGCGCGTTCTTAGAAGGGGCGGGCAGCTGCGAGTACGCAATGATTTCGTCGTGAGGGAGCGACGACGATCGTTTTCCGTCTGAACGATCCACTGGCTCGGCAATCTGGACGGTCTCGACGCTCATGATGGAGGAATCACTGTTGGATCGACGAGAACGCGTTCGAACGCGCGCGGGGTTGAGATCGTAGCTCATGATGTGCTGGGAGATACGTTGCATCACTTGGTCGCGTTGCTTCGGCTGCAGTGGATCTTCTTGGACCACTGCGGGTGTGACGTGGTTAGCGTCGAGCACACAGTTTTTGCAGCATAACAGGCGATGGAAGCGACTGGTGCTACCACCGCTCAAGTATACGCGACGATTGGTCCGACAGCGAGAGCATATCATACGTTCACAGATTGTGCAATCCACAAGCGAAACACCGATGTAAAACTTCTTCTCCTGGCCACACAACGCACAGCCAGTGGCTTTGTTCCGTCGAGAAGCGATTGTTTTAGGGTGGGAGAGACGCGCTTGGGCGAGCATCTTGGTGAGACGCTTGATCTCGGCGCATTCCATGATGCTTCCCATGCGGAGTGCGTTGTCCATGGCCACTCGGGTGCCGAATGATCGCAGGACGGGGTTCGTGCCCAAGTTCATCGCTCCAAGCATGAAGATCTCCACGACGTTCTCGGCCTTTTGTCGATACAGGAACCGCAAAGACTGGGCGAAGCGCGAGCATTTGCGCTCACGCATTTCGGGAAAGTCAGGTAAATCCACATGATGTTGCATGTGGAAGCCGATCTGTTCACCGTTGGACAAACGCGAGATGCCCGTATGCTCGAGGAAGACTGAATCGCGGTGTTTCACGAGACGACCGCCCATTGGCGATTTGAACACCACCCACTTGTAGCCGAGGAAGTTGTATGGCTGCTCTGCAGTTGGCTCTTCCATCACGTTCAGGAGTTCGCAGTCGGTGAGACCGTCGGCAGTCACGAGCTCGAAAGTCAGCGCCAGTTCTTCTCTGGAGCGCGATACGATCGCATACATGGCGTTCTCCATTTTGCCGTGGAGTTCGCCTCGCAGCAAGAGCTTCAAACCCGTGGGCGAGCTCAAGGGGCAATGACTCCCGATCTTTTCCTGACCAGAGTCACTCTCGAGCCACACGACACCGTCCTCGTCATTCACGTTCGTCTTGGAGAACGTACGACGCTCGCGGTAGACCTTGAGGGAGTCTCGTGATCCGACTTCTTTCCATCGCGTAATGTCCGCGCCGTCCGCGTTAGCGCCGGCTGCCCGTCGGATGAACTCGTATTCGTCGATCGTCTGTTGCACGAGAGCTTGCATCTGCTCCTTCCGCGCCGCATATTCGTCCTGCGTCACGGTGATCGCGGGCAGGACATCGCGTGGGACAGGGAAATCAACACCCATGACTTGTCCGAAAGAAGACTGAAGATGAGGTCAACACCAGCAACTCGAACACAAACTAAACAAAGAACCCAGAGTAGGAGCTGATTGACGCACGACGACTTGCGTCACATATCAGCTCATGGGGCGAACCGTAGGTACCCTGAGTGTCGACATCGATGGAGATGTGGCCAGACACACAATAAGCCATCAATGTGTCCCCCTCTCGTCATAAACAGGATGCTACTTCAAGGACCGTGGGAGATCTTCCCGTCGCGTCGAGAACGGACCGCGGGAACCTCGTACACTGGGTAGGAAACGCAAGCGGACCGGGGCTCCTCGACGCCAAGATTAGGCTGATTAGGCCATGCAAGCCGATCCGTTCCAGTGAAACGTGGCAATGACGCAAACGAAAAGGTGGATCTTGAGGAGATGCGGGCTTGCATACACCATCCCAGGACGAGAACGAACGCACGAGGGTCTCAGTTTGATTGCGAGTCATTCGAGAGAGTCAGTTCATGGTAGGAGGGGCTTGTATTGGGAAGGGGTCTCTATTCGGGTGCTAATGAACAGCTCCATTGGTTCTGACGTTCGATCCGACAGAATGGAGTCGATGGGCGTTAATAATGCGTGTTTCGACGCGCCAGGAGCATTTCCTCGCGTTTCTGGATGGGAGCGAGACGGACTTTGGGGCGGTGGACGGAATCCAAGTCGAAGATCCCGTCGTCTTCGACAAAGGTAGTGAAGCAGAGGCGCAGTTGACGCTGCTGCTGGCATTGCTGTCGTACCACATCGCGAGCGAAGGCACCGGTTTCTAATCCATCCACACGACGCATACACGATGCGCAGACGGTTTCTGATGACTGTCGTGACATGGGGCAACGTCGAGCTTCGATTGACTCACCGCACAGTGCACATGACCGCTGTGGAGCGAGCCATGTCGTGACGGTGCTGCGTCTTCGATGGTTGTCCACATTGTGTCGCGGTGATGTTTGCTGGCCTGCTTCTTCGTTCTGTGGTACATCAAGCACTGGGAGGTCGCTATCTCCGTTTCGGCGCTCTTGAACAACCCATGCAATCTTCTTCTGTCGCGCACACTCGATGGAGTTCATGCAGTCGACAATCACCTGGGCAGCTGTCGTAGTGGTCATGTTTTGCGGTAAACAACCGCGAGGATCGACGAAGCCCTTGCAGAACACCTCAACACGCTTGCTTATAGGGTCTTCCATAAACACAAAGCATAATGACATGTATCCACGCACGACGTCGTACTCTGGAGGCAGCATTGAGAGCGACGGAATGTTCATGGAATGGAGAAGTTGATAACCAACACGTTTCCCGTCAACCTCGCGGATGCCGGTCGACTCCAAGTACACAAAGTCACGAGAACGCGTGAGATTCTTCATGGAGCTGGAGGGAGTCTTGAGCAGCCACTTGATACCCACAAAGTTGTACGGCGTGTCTTCTTTCATGGCGTCTAATCGCGTCAGAACACGAGCATCTGGGACATCGCGGTACATCTTGGACATGACAAAGCGTGCAGCATCTGTGGTGGTAGCGGATACGCCCAGCATCGCATCATCAAGGGACCCGTCAAGGTAGCCGGTACCAACAAGTAGTGGTGATACGGTAGGCGAGTCGGCAGGACGTGGCACACGCGAGTACGATCGAGGCTGGAAGACATTCATCGAGTGATAGCGACTGACGCTACGATGCTTGACGACGCGCCATTGCGCTGGGTGGAGACGACGACGGTAGCGACGAATGTACTCGTGCTGAGCGTTGATAGCCACGTCGACGATCCGATCAGTCGTGGAGATCAGACGCGAGGCTTCATCCGCTGAGATCTTGATCGCAGGCGGGAACACGGACGTCGGCACTGGGAGACGCATGGCTACACGACGGGAAATGAGCGAGTGAACACGAAGGTTCCCACAGAACGCAGTGTAAAGGATTTGTCGTCGTGTCGTAGATCGTGTCCAGAATGTGCTAGGTCTGTGCCTAGTTACAAGATCTGGTTGCCATGTAGCATCTGGTGGATGTCTATCTTGTCACAGGACGTTCCACGTGGAGCTCTTCGCAGCAGATGGCTACATATCCATTATATGAGGTTCTTTAAAGTAATAAAAGGCGCAGTAGTAATATCTCCATAATTACTAGAAGCGAGGAATATAGAATGTATGAGGTTCCAGGTGGAGATGATTCGCATGAGCGTTAGCTACGCTCCCAGCTGGTGCTCCCAGGTTTCGTGATCTCGTGGAGGTGCCCCGTGTTACCCTGTCATTGTTGCTGCCTTAGTTGGCTCTGCAGCGTCCCAGGAACCGGATATCGCGGTCAACTTGAATCTGCGAGTGAGCCGGATCGAACCTCGAGTCCGAGCTTCTCTTCCACATCCAGCAGCAAAGATCCGCGTCTGATAACCACTACTGGATACATCATATCTGAGCACAAGTAGCAAGTTGTGGCTAGATGTTTTCCTTTTATTACATTTACTTTTTCATAGTATGCTCTGCGCCAAGTCAACTTGGCATATCAGCATGTGGTTAGTTGGCTATCCGGTCGCGGGGAGGACCTTGGTTCTGTGTAGAGGAGGCGCCATAGAAACTGTCTGGGTACCCCATGCTCTGGCCTAAGGCGTAGGTTCCGTAAAGACTAGCAGATGGCACCACACTCTGTGCAAGGGTATCACGACCCAGGATGGCGTTAGCCTGGGTCATCGAGTAGATGTCTTCCGCCTTCTCTCGGAGCTCCAGCATCTGCGTGTAGAGCGCCAAGCGATCATTTGCCATCGCCTTTGGGCCACGTTGAGCCGTCGGTGGAGCGAACGTCGACTGAGGATACGTCGAGAGCTCTTGGCTCGTAGTCTGGATACTGTCGGTGTATCCGCGGGATTTATCAGCTGGGAGGGCTCCAAGCGTAGGAATGTCGGCATCTCCTTCGTCTTCCTCACGCAACGCAGTCATTTCCGTCGACTCGAGTAGCACGATCTCCTCGTTAAGGTCGCTCTCGCCACTGTATGTTGAATTGGATAGTGGTGTCTCGGCAAAATCGTCACAGATAGAGTAAGTGCTCATGCCGTGACCGAGGCCATTAAAGTCCTCCGATGTGTAGCTCGTGTAGCTCTGCTGTGACGTTGGACTGGGTCGACCGGTCGAGGAGGAAGACGAGGAGAGAATTCCAGCGCCGTGCTTCTTCAGCTTGGCTGCTGGTACCAACTCCAACGGCTGCAGAGGATCAACCTTGAGGTTCTTGGCCGCAACGATGCACTGCTTGCAGCACGACACGCGGACTTTCTTGTTCTCTTCGGCGAGCAGTGGCTTTCGCGAGCGACACGAGGTACACACAGGGGCGCCACAAATCTTGCACCACGTCATCGACTTGGTACTCAAAACGCTAGGACGCTTAGAGCAAATCGAACATTCGTTGTGCGGCAGCTCACGGCGCTTGACTCTGTTCTGGAAAATCGGACTCGTGCGGAATGCCAGTGTCGTGAGGCGTTTGGCTTGTGCGCAGGCCACACTTCGGCCGACTGAGAGAGCGATATCGGCGACTGTCTTTCGCGCGAAAATGCCGGCGATGTGGCCTCCAGGAGCATATTCGCCTCGAAAGTAGATACCAATTCGACCTGGACTAATCTGTCGGTAGATCACGCGCGTGTGACAATCGGCTCGGATAATTCCCGCTTTCGGATGAAACGATGGACACGAAGCTGTGTCGACTGACTCGGAAATGTGGAATGCGTATCGTCGTCCGTTCGAATCACGATCGATGCCAATATACTCGAGCACGCAGCCGTCGCGGTTCTTGATTAGAGTCGTACCGCTGGTTTGAATTACTCGCCACTTGAGCGCAAGGGATCGGTACGGATCCGCCAATGTACCGCATTCGAAGACATGGAGAAGCGCTGCGTCGAGAGCACCTGGGTTCAGAAACGACGCGCTAGCACGGAAATCCTGGCTATTGGTCTGATGAACACCGTAAATGGCGTCCTCGATGGTCCCATCAAGCGTGCCGATGGCCATCACCGCCTGCATGTTCGGCGTGCTTCCGCTGGCTTTGCGCAAGCGCGAAGAACGACGTGGCTGGTACACACGGAGCTGCTCGCGTTCCTTGATGAGTTTCCATCGATCGGCGTCATGAAGCTCGTAACGCGCGGCCAGCACCGGAGCTTCTTCCTCGAGACTAAGCTGCACGAGCTCTGTGACCTGCTGCTTCCACTTGGCGGCTTCCTGTCGCGATAATATGACCGGAGGGAAGTAGTTGTCGGGCAATGGGAGCTCGACGCTCATGGTGAGGTGAGACCTTGGACGGGTCTAAACTGAAGTTTATCAGAGCTCCTGGACGCCCAGCAAGTGTGTCCGGAACGAGTATACACTGCTGCAGTGACCGGAGAAGCGCCGCGAAGCAGGATGCGATCGGCACCAGCGCGTGGGTGTAGAAGCCCAATGGAGGGAGAGAAAGTTGTGTCGCCGTCGATTCTTCGTCTAGACATTGTCGACAGCCGACGTAGCGCGACATAAGTACAGTTGGCCCTGAGTCGGATCGTGCAGATCATCCACAAAGTCAGGAGATGGGACATGTTTGGGTAAGATTCTACTTAATTTAGTACATTACAACGATGGACGGTGGGTAAGATCAACCAGACGGTGCATTGTACTGATCTGTCCACGAATGGTTCCGCATCAGACAGTAGGCCACGAGACAAATACCAAGTCAGCCATCAAGCGACGAATACTGTGTGGCTCAGTGAGACGCCGGCCAATGAGTTTTCTGGATTGGATCCAGATCCAGATCCAGATCGTTTTCGCCGATTACTTACTGAATTAACACCTCCCAACTGGTCTAACCCGCAAACTTCAGAACCGTTTCCACAAATTCTTAGCAATTCTTACCAAGTCGTAAGAGACCGACACCCTAGAAAGCCTTGAGCGTTTCCTACTGAGCGTGACCTGCCATTAAACACGTGGAAGGACGGACCATGCCAATGGCTTTGCTTCGCTGATCCCGCCCGTCAGTGCGAGTGTTTCTTGATGAAAAGCTGTCTTTGGCGCGGCTGTCTCGATCAACCTGCGGCTTTCCGGTCCACAAGGCCCACTGCCGTCTGGTTTCTCGTATTGCTGGAGGTGTGCAGCACCGAAGCATCCGGGCAGAGTGTCATCTTGAAGCTCACTTTCTGGCTTCTCGGTGTGTCGGCGCTTCCACAATTTCGTGGTGGGAGACCAGTCTGCTTGATACAGTACACCGTTCGCCAAGATCACGTGGGCTCCCGCTCCTTGAGTTTGCCCTCGAGGGGATAATACCCCAGCGAGCGCTCACCATCATAGAGAGCCGAATGGGGTTCGCAATGAAGCTGCCAGGTCGAAAGAGCCACGATGAGCCCGTTCCCGCCGTGGGATCGCATAGTGGAGACTGGTCGGCGAAGACACTGGTTGTTGAATGATCTGCACTACTAGGATCCGAACCCACAAAGGCGTCGATCGTTGGAACTTGAGTCTTGATTAGTTGAAGCTGGTACAGCTGGCTCACGTCGCCCAATGAAGCCAAATCCACGGTTCGTAAGGGGTTCTGGTTCAAGTTGATATAGCTAAGCCGCGAGCCATGAAAAGCGCGGCCTGGTAAGGATTTCAGGGCGTTTTCGTTGAGGGAGATGGTGTCTAGATTGGGTAACTCGCCCAAGACGCTTGGAACCTCAGTAAATTGTGCGTAATCCAGGTACAGTGTCCGAACCTCTCGCCAGTACGTCGTTAATTCCGTCGGTAGAGTCGTCAGATTCGAGACGATAATGTCGATCTCATGCAATGATTCTGGTAAGGAGTCATGAAGAATCCCTTTTGGCAGCTCAGTTAGAAACGTATACGCCAAAATGAGATAACCAAACCGAGGAAAGAAATCTTCCGAGATCGCCGCCTTGTTAGGCCAAGAAGCGATGGAACAATTGAAAGTCAAGACTGTAGAGCTGGTGGAATCGATGGATGGACTTTGGGACCTGCAAGGCGGCGCAATGCGTAAAAATCAACGAGAGAAGTCCCTCTGGTTCGATGGCGTTGAGAATGGGCTCTAGTTCGTGAGTATGATCTCGTAGATGGTGAGTATGGCAATTGATTTCTTGGACAATGCATCGACATTGATCATCAGAGCTGTGTAGCCATGGTCGAAGGACGAGCATGCAGCCATTAGGCCACTTTGGCTCGTAGAAGCCGTAGGCCTGCGTGTACACTACCACAGCGAAGGTGCCGATAGCGATGAGAAGCCAAGAGAGGATGATCTGAAGACGAGAGTCTTGGAGAAAGCGGACGATAAGAGGAGGCAGTTTCTTCTGTTCCACAGGGCCTAGCACGCTTTGTATCCGAGTAGGTCGCGGTCCACCTACCGGCAATGCCTGCACAATGGAAGTACGGGAAGTAGATGAGCGCCCCATGGTCTGAGCGAGCCGAGACATGAGTGATTCAACTCGCGAAGACCTTTGACTGGTTGGAAGATGGACCCGGACGATGAGATACTCGATTTTACGCAAGGAAAAGAAGAAACTAAGCGCGGGAAGCAGTTTCATCACCAGGTCACTGTACGAAGTCACCAGCACGTTGCGGATTTCGGTGATTGCCTTGGGAATAAACGTATCTTGGAAGAAAATGGCCTCTTCGCTCCACCACGCCGCCGCGTATGGCGCCCAGAACATATTCGGAATCACAAGAAACCAGACAACTTCCAACACCGAGTCAACCACGATGACCACCATGCGACCCCGTCCGAGCTTCATCGGAAAGTAATGATGGATCCACGGAGTGGAGAAGCAGTTGACCACAATGAGCACTCCGAACGTGATATTGGCCCAGTGACTGGCTGTGAAGCAGTTGCTTTGGTACGCTTGGAAGACGAGAACGGCCATTTCGACCACCTCCCGCCCAAGAGCCATGGTCGGAAAGAACGGACCACGGACTCCCAATAAGCCAGTGTGCCAAATACGAAGCGATACATGAGGCGAACCTTTACCAGGGCCCCTCGCACCTGTTCAGGCGAGTGCTTGTGCTCATTCACGGTGCTCACGCTATCCTTGGCTGCGAAGCGTAAGCGACGATCGCGAATGGATAGCCACACGAAGTACACGCAGTGTTGCAGGTACAGGAATGCAGTAAGCGAGTACGCAAGGATCACAACTGGATATTTGTCGGCTCGTAGGACCTGGAATGTAGTGGTGAAGTACGCGGCACGTGGACTGGGGTAGAGAAAAGTATACGTCGCAGCGAGCAGACCGAGATACAGCGCAACAAGGAAATAGAGTACCAGTAGAAAGCACCAGGTCCATCGAAAGACACGCTCGTTCACGGCATACACGACCTCGGCGTCGTCTTGGACCGGACCAGGCGTGTATCCAGCCGGTTGTGGGGCCACAGTCACGAGCGCAAGGCCAATCCTATGTGGCATTGTTTCACGAATGCGTTGATACTTGAGTTGATCCAACAAGCACAGTCAAAATAGCCCAGTCGGATCGAAATAGAGTCAACGTTCCATGTCGACAACAAGAAACCGCACTTCAATTGAACGAGGAGCACACACTAACATTCTTTGTTTCCCAATAATCATAATCATAGCCATCATCCTACCACACATTCTTGCAATCACCCTAAAAGCCTGATCTGGACGGCGGCGAGGAGCCCATGACGCTTGCCGTTTGCTTGGTGATCATGTACGTGTGCTCCGCCGCAAGACGGAGCTGCTGCATCTGCATCCAGAGGTGCTTGCGATACTCCTCTTCAGACTGCGGCTCTTCCACAGTCGGCGCATCCCATCGCGGAGACGCGATCGAATTGATTGGGGATATGGACTGGGGTTCCATTCCCTGGAAGTAGTCGCTGTCCACAGACATGGACCGTGTGTTGGAGCTGCGTTCCAAGAGAGTCACCGGATCCGAAGGTCGGCGGCTACTGGACACGCTGGTACCGTAGCTCAAGCTACCAGTACTGCTCACACTCGTGCCGTAACTGCTGACACTGCTGGTGAAGCCCTGCAAAAGATCAGTGACCGCGACGTCCGACGATGACGAGTCAGACGATCGGGAGCTGGGGTCCACTGGTCCGTTGCTATTGATCATCCAGTCTTCTTCTTCAATATAGACGTCGGCATTGGGCGAGCCATTGTTTCGGAACGCTTCCTCGCGAGCCAGTTCGAATGCGTCAAGCTGTGTCGACTCAATGGTACATGTCTTGCAGACCATGACACTCACGTCTTTGACTTCGTATCCGCGCTGGATGAAATGCACTTTGCGCGACATGTGGCAGCGAGAGCACACGAGTCGCATGCATATATCACAGCAGTTCGTGCTTCGGAACGCACGGAACGAGTCGCGGCAGAGTCCGCAGCTGTACTTCTTTCCCTTTGATGTCTTGGCCTCTTCTTCGCCTGTCTTCAGACCGCGACGACGTCGCTCCAAGCGCTCAGCCGCTCGCTTCTTGATCATCCACATGATCTTCTTGCCCTGGGCACACCAGACCGACTTCCAGCAACCGATGAGAGAGTTACTAATCGACAAGGTGGCCACAGAGTCTGGCATGTGTCCTCCAGGCTCAGCGTAGCTCTTCAAGAACACCTCGACGGAGCCATTCTTGGCCTGCTTGAACAAGTAGCACGAGCTCATCCCACCACGACGCATCGAGAGCGACTTGAGCTCAGGACACTCGGGAAGTTCCACGGACTGCATGACATGGTAGCCGAAGCGGTCGCCATTCGGAGCCGTGTGCATGCCCGTGGAGAGGATCATGAGGCAATCGCGAGGCAGGACGACGGTGTTGATGCCAGACATGTGCGCCTTGACGACCCACTTGATACCCAAGAATCGGAACGGGTCCTCAGGAGTAGGACCCTTGATCTGGTTCAGCACACGGCCGTCGACGATTTCGTCCTTGAGATATGAGGCTCGAAGCAGTGTCGACTTGAGATCGGTCGTGATGAAGCCGTACATGACATCATCAAGCATGCCTGCGATGGTGCCGACGCCAAGAAGACGAGGAAGACGCCATTCGTGGACGTTTGTGACCACCGTGGACGCAGCATACGCCGCGGCATCGTCCATACCTGTTCGGGAAGCACTGTTCATCTTGGCACTCGCATGTGTCGGGAGCAACGAGCCAAACTCGCGTTCGACTTGCTTGTAGACAGTCAGATTCTCACGCGACTTGACTGCCTTCCACTTCTTTTTGTCCAGCTTACGGTTCTCGACGTGTACAAAGCGGTTGTACTCCTCGACCGCCTCTTCCAGCATCGCCGTCGTCACGCGCTCATACTCATGGCATTGCTCGGGCGTGAGCCGCACAGGGGGGAAAGGGTGCTCGACCACTGGGAACTTCATGAGCACTCACTGACTTCTCTCTAGTTTGGAAAGTCGCCAAGTCGACAATGACCGAACCGAGCAAGGAGGTGGCGCACGAGGAAGACGGCGAGGTGAGTGTGCGAGCGGGAAGATGGGCGCGCGCCATTGGTTTGGTCACCCGATGCGACGTGGAAGCGATGCTGCCAGGACAGTACATGATCTGCTGGCGCACAGGCGCAGGTCAGTGCATCGATGATCCATCGAGACGCGACCTGCTCAATTGCATGTCACGTCGGAATTGTTGGTCTCTTCTTGATAAAATTTAGTCTCCTGAACCTCTAAAGAGAAATACCCCGTACAATTTAGACCTATTCTAAATGATGAGGCCGGTCTATGCAACCAATGGTGTCATGGCGTCGTGTCTGATTGTATCGCCCGCGTTTTTTACCGGGCCCGGTTTAGATCAAACGGTGGAAATTTCATGTTTGGTCTGGCAAAATTATGGTTTCCAAAGTGGAAAAGCCAGAGATCTGACGTTAGTCGCTGGGACAATTCCTGAAATTTCGGAAATTTACAGAATTTCTCGAGACATCCGATTTGGATGGCACAGATGAAAGCCTCGTCAAAGCCAGCGCAACACTTACCCAAAAACGTACTGACTCGGTATGCCCACGTGGCATGATAGTGCCAGACAGGCGACGCGAATCTACGGCGGCACCGTCCATTGCCATCATTCCTGCACCCGAAATCGCCCACATTCACAAGCTGAAGAAATTATTCACGCGGGATGGTGCAGTGGACAGCAAGCAGATTTCTCCGATGGGCCAGCTGTTCGGCTTCAAGTCGGGTGGGAGCTATCCATCACCAGGCTTCAATACGAACGAGCTGAGATCAAAGATACACGAGGATCCCAGATCCGGGTCAATGGCGTGACACGGCCGGCTCTCCCGACCCAGAGGTAGTTCCGCATTCAGAACGAGAACGCAGTTGCCGAGAGGTATTGCGTAAGCGAACCGGGTCTGTACGTATTCCAAGATGACTTCATAATTTAGAACCTGCTTAGACAAGTTGACCAAGCATGTTGGGAGGGATCCCACAAACGAGTTGACCAACTCTGGTTAATCTGTTGACGTCGCTTGTGGCTGGTTTGATGGACCAGCCACGATAAGTTCGCTGGACACAAGCATAGTTCCGGCGTGTACAGTGTACCCACAACCGCATGGAACGGCAATGAGTGGTATAACCCGGACTGTACTCATCTCTCCGAGTCACGAACTGCATGATACGCTCTGAAATCATCTTATGGTGAAGCCAAGCAGGGGCCAGATCTTTACGCTGTGTTGGAACCCCTTTGATTCAAAAAGTTTGAATGACCTGGCTGATGGTTTGCGTGTGCATAACCTGCTTGCTCTGTTCCTTTTTTAAGCAGACGAACTCTACCACAGCATTACCACAAACAAGGCCGTGTTGGCGCCTCTGACAGAATGATTTCGCCTATGAAAACTAGTTGCGCCACCAGTCATTTTCATATTTCAGACGGTTGCGTAGAGTGAAATACACTGGACTGTCATCCTTTATTTGGTCAGAGTCTCCTAGGACTCTTCATAATTACGAGCTTCTAACAACTGACTTTGTTCTAAATGGACGCACCGACTCATGCGATCAATGGATCTATGGAGACGGCCGAGGCTGCATGGCATTGGCGTTCTGCTTGGTGATCTGGTACGCTTCTTCTGCCGCCATCCGCAGCTGGTTCATCTGCATCCAGAGCTGCTGCTGGTAATTGCCAGCCTCACCTGGTGGACCGCCTTCTGCAGGTGGTGCAATGCGCACTGGGGTCATTGCCTGTGGCTGTTGCCAGCCCTCTTCAACCTGAAGCTTAGCGACCTCGCGATCTGAAATCAAAGCAGTTCCCCCACGCTGACTCAGTGTAGGAGCTTCCTTCTGAGTCGTGAGCTCTTCCAGAGTTAGCCCTCGTCGACTTCCGTGCTCAGATTCTGTCACACGCGGAGTCTTCATAACTGGCTTGGCTGGCGAGCTAATAGATTGTTTTCGTCGGCTTGGCATCTGGTAAGCTGGCTGAGCAGGCGACTTGGATTCGAGGACCGGCGTCTTGAGTTGTTCGTTTGATGCTAACCGTGGCATCGTGGCCGCGTATTCGATGATCATAATGTCCGAAGCACTGATAGCCGAGGCACGAGTGATACAAGTCTTGCAAAAGCCAGTTGGGACCTGAATGAGGTCGCCCGATCGTCGGACATAGCTGAGCTTGCGTCCCGTCAGACACCGAGCACAGATTTGCTCAAAGCAGAGCTCACAAGTGGTCAGGGTACGGAAGAGCGACAAACCCTTCTTACAGAGTGTGCACGTCTTGCTCGTCGAAACCTTTGGCTTGGCGGCATTAGGGTCAGCGCTATTGTTGTGACGCATGCGGGCGGCGGCAGTCTCAGCCATCATGTAAGCCAACTTCTTGTTCTGAGCACACCAGCCAACCTGCAGGGACGCGATCAGGTTGTCCGCAGCTGAGGTGATGGCAACGCGTTCAGGAAGATTGCCACCCGAGTCCATGAAAGCACGAGCGTAGACTTCGATCGAACTCTGGGCGCCTTCCTTGAGCAAGAAGCAGATCGATTGCTTGGCACGCACGAATCCTAGCGTAGCAAGATCACCGGCGTGTGGATGATCGATAGAGTGCCAGATAACAAAGCCCACACGTTCTCCCGAAGGCAACACATGAATACCCGTTCGATCGAGGTAAACATAGTCTCGGTGACGCACCATCGTGGCCATGCGAGGCGTCGACTTGACACACCACTTGAGACCAAAGTATCGGAATGGGTTGATCTTGCTTGGAACACGCATGTGCTGCAGGACTCGGCACTCGGCGATGTCGTCATCGACGTACGAGGTCTTGACCTTGACCGTCTCGGTGTCCGGAGTGATGAAACCGAACATGGCGTCTTCAAGGTTTCCGACGATCGTACCAGCGACAACCATCTTTGGGTGTGCGGTACCCCAGCTCGCCGTGTTGGACATGCTGTTCATGCTGGACATGCTCGAGGTCGAGGTGAGCGATCCTCGAGAGGACGAGCCGTTAGAAGCCGTAGCGAACGAATCATCAGGGGAGGCTCGGTCACCCTTCTTGTAACAGGTTAGATGCTCGTGGGTCTTGATCGGCTTCCACTTCTTCGAGTCCATGGTGCGGTTGTGAATGTACGCGTACTCTTCATACTCTGCGATGGTTTCTTCGAGGATCATCTGTGTGAGCAGGTCGTAGTCCTCCATGTCGCCAATGCTGAGCTGGAGATGTGGGAACATTTCCTCGGTCGTTGGAATTTTGAGCCCCATGGTGCTCGCGGCGGTCGGTACAGCACTCGTGTTGCCCAGGTGTGGATCTCGCTGCCGTCGCTGAGAGGATGGCAGAGAGCTCTGTCTGTGAGTTGGGTCTGAGTGCGAGTTCACACGATGCGCTCTCGTGCAACACGGATGGAATTTACGATACTGACGGCGCCTGGGGATGGCCGGACCATGGTTTCGCAGCTCACGCGCCCGCAGCCAGCGACACCGAGGACGATTGCTGGTCGGTCGCTTGCACCCGGCGGTATCTGACGACAGCGGAGACCAGCAGACGCGCCAGCTTTCAGCCCAAGACGCACGGCTTGTGGCCTGATCGCAATCTCACATCATCCCTCTCTTGCGCTGGCGTTTGGCGGTCCAATTGAGGGACACTGACTAGCTCTACTTCAGCATACACCTCGTGACAGGCTGTTGCATGGACGGAACAGTCGAGAAGCTCTCCATTCACTGCGAGTCTCGCATTCCATCCGTCAGGATCGCGCTGACCATGCGGCATCCAAGAAGTGCCAAAATACGGTAGACCGTTCGTCAGCTTGTCACGTTAATCCACCAGCGAGTACTATGGGGTCTAAAATTTTGGTCTCACCTTGTTTTGCCAAAAGAGCTGCTCAGCGAGTTCAACTATGCCTGGGTCGCGAGTCGGGAAGACGGCCCACGTCTTCGCGCGACGAGCGAGGAGATCTCAGACCGTGTGTCACTCTTGGTTCCAAGATCTCAGAGACATGGACTTGGCGCCAGTGCGCGCGGTTGAGATGATCTGGCGTGATCGATGGAAAAACGACCGAGGAGATCTAGGGTGGGGCACCCTACGAGTGCATCGGAGACGGTTGCGGTGCTCGTTGGCACGCTGCTGTCGATGCGAAGTGCGCAGTAATCACTCCAATGTATGTGCTATCACATGGGTACACTCGAACAGATGATGGTCTGACACGGTCAATTTCAGCAATCTACGGTCCAGACAGTCAGTTTGGGTCGAGGGTGCACCTCTTAACGTTTGTTGATCGACGGAAGGAAGAACATCCATGACGTGGATTTCTGCAATCACTTGGTCGCAGAGGCCTACGACGACACCGATACAATAGCAACGGGAACTATGGAAATACGGAACTCTCTGGCATTCGTATGCGTCGTCGACCGGGCACTCACCCATGGTCTAGATGAGGATTAGCTCTACACAGCGTACCTGACCGTTCTCTAATCGATTCCGTCAGCCTCTGACATGGGCTGACAAAAGCCCTCATTGCGCCGTCAAGCTACTAGAAGAATCGACTTCACGTGGTCCTCTGATTTCATGAGAGGAGCCGGCATTCGGTGTATTGTCGAAGTCGCTCTGAACTGCGCAGACGATTCCTTTCAAGGAATGCGGCACCCTCGCGTCTTGTCGGCATGGAGCGTGCTGAAATCTACCACCAATCGATCCTGAGCAACTCCTATGTATTGCACACGCCAGTGGCAAAGTGGGACCGTGTATCTGCATGGAGAAATGCATTGACGGACAATTCCCTCATGGATGACTGGGCGGTGCGGTCGGACACACAAACGCCAAGCACCACACATACTCATCCGCGCATGCATCTCAAATCCAGTGACGACACGTCGTAACCAGACGAGCCGAGAGTCTCTTTCTTGAGGCCCCCGTCTGTCAGGGCGTCGTAGATGAGCTGACATATCCGACTTGAAACTTTCACATGGCTTCGTATCGCACGCATATGTCAGAGTTCGGTTCAACAAGTCAGAAGCCAAGTGAGATATCGCCTATGGCGGGGAGTGGAGCCATTTGAGCGACCGCGGGACGCAACTTGAGATCCAGGTTGAAGTGGGCAGGATGCGTGTACACGCATCCTGCACTATCCAGCGTGTTGCTCATGATGTGTGTAGACTGGAATGATGGCCTCATCCACTGGTCATGGATATCTTCCCGACTCAGGTGTATGAGTGTCCGCCCACCGCAGCATCTTGTCATTCACTGAAGCGTGAATACGTGACAATTTAGAGCGGAAAGTCGAGTGACGTGCGGTGGGATACTTAACAGGCCTGCAAACAGAGCAGGACAATCAAGAAAGGAACAGAGCAGTGCCATCAATCGCATTGATGATAACTAGGGTAATTTATTCTCTCCTAAGACCACATTTTACCGATCAAACGACGACATTCCCTGCATGGCGTTCGCATTTTGCTTGGTAATTTGATAAGCTTGCTCGGCGGCGAGGCAAAGTTGGTTCATTTGCATCCAGAGCTGCTGCTGCTGATCCATAGGGGGACTGGCGTTGCGTGGGGTATACGCCGACTCGTACGAGCTCGCATACGATGACGCCGAATTCAGATAGAACGAGCTATCGTGCTCTCGGTCCCATTCATTCACCGTTTGAATGGCGAGCGTCGTAATTTCTTCTTCCTCCTCCGGCGACTCGGCCAGACTGAGACCACGCACGGGTCCTAGGCTACCCATATCCGTGAGGGAGCTGCCTGTAGTCGAGTTTGTGTCGATCGAATGACCGCGCTGGCGAAGTTTTTTGGAGCTACGAGTCGTGAGGAGGAAAACATCTTCACGCGATGGCTTTGGCGACGGCTTGGGTGCTGAGTATTCTGAAGGCTCGTCCGGGAGGGGTACAAATCCCCGTCGTTCTCGTGTGTACTCTTTCTGAGCGATTTTGCGGGCACTTTCCTTCGTTGACCGCGCGATACAATTCTTGCAAAACACAAGTGGATTCTGTCGCACTTCTTCGCTTGCTTTGTCTACCTTGGAGATCTTACGGCCGATCTGACAACGAGAGCAAACCATCAAGTTGCATACCTGGCACGTCACGACACTGTGATACATCTTGTAGAGCTTTTGACAGAGACCGCAGCAGTGATTGCCGTCTATATCAACCGTCACCACAAGTCGCTCTGGTCCTCCGCCTCGTTGAACCCATTTTTCAGCAGCATCTGCTGCCAGCCACGCAAGTTTCTTGTTCTGTGCACACCATACGCTCGTCCAGCAGTTCAGCATCGAGTTGGCCGAATTAGCGAGCGTGGACGAATCGAGCAATTGACCAGAAGGCTCGACCAAACTCATCATGTACACATCGACAGTGCCGTTACCGAGTTGCTTGAACAATGAGCATGAAGCGATCCGTGTACGCACGATACCGAGTGGCTTGAGCTCACCACACTGCGGGATATCGACGGAGGATGTGACTTGATAACCGACTGTTTCACCGTTAATGAGAGTGTGAAGACCCGTGGCCTCGATGTACACGGAATCGCGTGGACTCGCCATCGGGTTCAGCGCCGTTGCATACGACCGCACGGACCACTTGAGACCAAGAAATCGAAACGGATCCTCGCTTTGAGGACCCTCAATCGCGAACAAAATCTCCTGGTCAAGCAACTCGTCCTGCATATACGACGTGCGGATCTTGGCCGCGTTGTTGTCGGGCGTCACGAGTCCATACATCACATCGTCCAGCGATCCAACCATCGATCCGATGGTGAGCAGCTTGGGCAAGCTCCACGAGTATGCTTCACGTGCTGCCATAGCCACGTCATCCTTGGGATCCACTCGTTCGCGATACACATAGAGACTCTCGCGATGCTTGATCTCTTTCCAGTGCGTCTTGGATAATTGACGGTGCTGATGCTGCACGAATCCCTGGTACTCTTGCAGCGTCTCCAATAGCAGGTTCTGCACGAGCGCCTTGTACTCGCGGCATTGGTCTGGATACAAGCGCAAGGGCGCGAACGGCCGCTCACTCAGCGGGAACTTCATGGTTGGGCAACTGGCTGCGGAATGGACCCCACAAGCGAGAGGAGCACGCGCTTCTAATCGATTCGCGGCGCTCCGGTGTCTTGGAGAGACTGAGAGCCCTAGGTGAGGAATGCCAATGTTGTTGGTCGCAAATTCCCAAGATTTGCAGAATTTGCCGAGCAAAATTCAACTTGTGACTTCAGATTGTGATCGATTTGCATCCATGGATAGGGTTGCTTTTGTGGAAGTTTGTATTCTTTTTTGAAGTGCTCACGTTTTCGTCCCACCTTGTGATGGCTGGGCGAAAGTCGCTCAAGCATATATGAGAAATCGGATACCCGCGGATATTCGTTCTTACAAGTTGTTTAGACCTGTCATTGCTGGAACACGACATTTCAAGTATTCTGAAATATCCGGTTTACAAGTAGTTGGCCCTGCTGCGTGCTCGTCATGGATATGGCTCGGTGAAGCTTCTGTGTCTGGCTTGTTGCCGCCATGTCACAGCACATGGCATTAGCCTACGTGCCAAGCTGGCCGATGACGAGGATAATTCATTGGAAGCGCTTGATGTTTGGCGCGGCTCTCCCAGTGTACGCTCGCCTCTGTGTCACCAGCAAGCAAAAGCTGCTGTGTTCCATATCAGTTCGGCGCTTGTGAGCCACATCAGACGGACTGACTCCTTGACCACACTCGCTTACATCTTGAAGTACTCACATCCTGATCCTCCTCAAGTTTTATTTGCAATCAGCGCCGCTTTCGAGCCGACGTGGACGCCAAACTTGAGGTTCGACAACCGAAGTGGACGCGTCGACCGTGAGCCCAACGCGCACAAAGTCTGGCATGAACGCCATCTCTTTCTTCTGAGGATGGCGTGACAGACTCATGCTTCCAGCCGCGAGTCGAGTCCATGGAACCTAGGATGCGATACTGTCCAGTGTTCTGTGTGAGCTGGATACCGTACACCACGTACTGTACACTGGGCGGTGCCATCAAAGGGGATCAATGGACCTCGACACACCAACATGTTTAGTCTCCATACAAATTCCAAGACATTTATCTCCTCAGCTGCGTTTAGTGGGCTAAATTTCAGCAGCTCCAGAATGCCCACCGGATTCTTGAGCTGGTGGAGATGACGAGGACACCATGAGGACCCTCGGCTCATGCTCGACGCAGTTGCGGCGGAACAAGCGTCATTCTGAGCACAGCACAGTGTTCTCCCGGATGTGGACACGTTCAGATTGACGCAGTGTCCTATTCGCCGCCTGGATCACAGTCTACCTTTCGCAAGATGCCCAAGATGCGCGTTCTATTCCCTCCACTCCAGCTCACAGAACTCGAAGGTCAGCAGCTTGAAGTGCTTGCTGCGTCCTTGGTGCAAGAGTATCTTCGTGATTGGCAGCGATACCAGCTCGCCAGTGCTAGTGGTAGGGCGCCATCACAACTCCAGCTCATCCAAAAGCACAAGAAGCTCCAAGTCTTTGAGCATCGGCCCACAGCGTTCGCGTTTCCACCTCGTACGGAACGAAGCAACAGTGCAAGCCAAGCAATTGAGCCATCAAGTACGTCGACGCGACTCGTTGCGGTAGGATCGCTTCATAGTGATCTCGACGATGTGCTATACGCCTCCATGGCGACATCCACCGAAGCTATGCATCTGCAAATGGCCATTGTGGACGAACACGCAATGGATGGACGAGTACTCCATACCATCAAGTCGCCGACCCAAGTAGATCCATTCCGGTTCACAGGGATCAAGTGGATGCTTCGTCGACCCGGGTCCACAGTCGACAAGTTTGTCCGTAAGCGGGACTTTGTCATGCTGGAAGCCATCGGTATCATGGCGGGCAGAAGCGGCGAGCGCATTGGCTACCATTTGACCCACTCGGTCGAATTCTCGACGACGCCGCCGCTTCGACGCCACGCCATCATCCGAGGCAAGATGTCCTCCTGCCGCTTCTACTCTCAAACTCGGTCATGTACGGTCGACGTCTGGGCTTGTGGTGTGTTAGATCTTCAAGGCGAGATGTGGCACCGCGTTGCTTTGAACGAAGGAGCAGCGCTCATGCGCACAATGTGCGATTTGCCTCTCGTTGCTCAGTCCAAGAAGCTCATGTGGCACCTTCAGAATCAAGAACCAGCTTCTCATCCGGACTTTGTCGTCCTTGATGACGCAAAGCTGGCCAAACCAAAGCAGTGCTGTGCGTGCAGCGAACCTTTTCATTGGCTATGGAAGCGAGGACAGACCTGCCAGGTGTGTTCCGGTACGATGTGCACGCGATGCACTCAAGCCCAGATTGTGATGGCCCACGAAGCTGAATCAACGGCGATCGGTAGTATTCTTTGCTGTGCCCGATGCATTGTGACAGTGCGAGAAACCAGTACACCCTTCGTTGCCTCCGACGATGCCGGGATCTCCCACAATGCGTGGCCAGGTCGTGACAGTCATGCTCCACTGATCTTGCGGAAGCGCTCACGACGCACTCGCACCAGCTCGACCGAGTCAACGTACTCTTCTGTGTCCATCACCAACTCCACATGCTCCGTGCCGTCGATCCCGACGGATTCACTTGGTCCTCGCCATCGAGAGCGATCGTGCACCCAAGAGACTTCCGAAGCTAGGACGGTCTCGTCATCACCACCACCGTCCAATGCACCACGCGCTGCCGGCCTCTTCACGACACTGACAGCGTTACAGGCAGTGGCCGACGCGACCTTTGATACCCAGAGACAGCGTGGCGAGCAGCTCAGACGCTTGCAGCATGTCGATTCAAGAAGTGCTCGACGAGCAACAGCTCCCCAATGCCGTTATTAGTATCAGCCTAGTCTTTATATGTCGAGAATGTTGAACCAGGCTAATAAGCTAATCACCCCACAATCGTCGATTACCAGGCATAATTTATTGGTGTCGTCGATTGGAACTCCGCTAACGATGCCACACAGCATCTCTCATATCGCAGCTCCGCCTCTTTATGACGTCTACATGATGGCTGACAGCACCCGCAAAGAATCTTCAGGTCATCCGGCTTCCAGATCCTGCCTCGCGTCCCCACACCACCCTAGGCTAATTAGCACTGCCCCCCACCACTCATCGACCTCACGATGTGGTCATCTCCCGGCCTTTGCCACCGAGTCGGCGGTACAGCTCCTGTCTTCAACACATCAACGGAGGTCTCAGTTGCGATGGGAGCCATGTGTCCCACGATTCAGTGGTGCGGGTGTCGTGATTGGCTCGGCTCGGACGCCAGCTGGGCGGCCCAGCCATCGTGTGCTTGTTTCGCACGACTCAGATCTGACCGCCGGGCTGATGAGGAGCACGCCTGCTGAGAGACACACCACGCCACTTGGAGAGCAATCGTCACGCAGGACGCGGCGCGTTTCCTCTCGACAGGTATCCAGAGTCGTTCCGTCGAAGGTCTCAAATACGTTCAGTGGCGCGCCATAGAACGTGGAAAGATCGTGCTCGAAACGTCAGGCAGTGGCCAGCCAGCCAGCGCATCCTCCTCCTCCTTTGGTACCCATCGACCCGGAGGACTGCTCCTACTCTCTCTCTCTCTCTACCCTCTACCCGTCCCTCCGCTCAGTCATTTGGTCGACTCGCTTGTCCGAGAAGACCAGTTGCGCGGATCGGGTGGTAGTGTGGATTCTCTCTCTCCTAGTAAAACCTAGGACGCTCGACTCGCGGCATGGGCAAACGACCGACCACGACTCTCAGTGCGACGCGGTACATGCAGCAAGTGCGGCTTCCCCTCGAGTTCCAGACGCGAGTCTCCGAGCTCACGGCGTCCCTGCTCGATGAAGCCAGCGTCCGGTATCAGTCCATCGTCCAGCGCGACGGTCATGGCGAGCGCATCGACAGCTCGAGCTGGAAGCTTCTCAAGCAAAAGAACCAGCTTTCGTGCTATCGTAGTACAATCCGCGCCCCGAGTGGCGATGCGCCCGAACTCATGGCGCTCGGCGACCTCACCGGCTCCCTGGAAGACGTGTTATACGGCGTCGTCAATTATACGCCCGAGTCCATGCTCATCGAGAACGCATACGCGCAAAGCGACCTCATCGACAGTCGAGTGCTCGCGATTCTCCAGGCGCCGTCGACGGCCGAGCCGTTCACGGCGATGACCGTCAAGTGGATCCTGCGGAACCACTCGTCCATGACGCGCCAAAGCGACTACGTGTACGTCGAGTCGACGGGCATGACCACCTTACCGACGGGCGAGCGGGTCGGCTACCTCGTCGCGCACTCGGTCGAGATCGCCGCCGTCCCAGAGTTCCGGAAAGACTCGAACATCACGCGCGGTCACGTGTCCTACTGCTATCTCTACCGTCAGCGACGTCAACACAGCGTCGAGATGTTCTACAACGGCTTTGTGAACCCACGGGGCGCGAAGGAGCGAGCGATGCTGACCATCGGCGTGGACATGATCCTCGGCTGTGCGTCGTGTCCGCAGTACTCGATGATGAAGAAGCTCTCGTTCTCGTTGCGGTCCAACCGACGAAGCACCAGCAGTCACGGCAGTGGAGGCGAGCCCCGACCGACGGTGAGTGGCCGGGAAAGCTACATGCGACCGAGTCTGAGTCAGTGGAACGAAGACCGACCACGTGCCTCGAGTCGGTTAGGGCGAGGCAGTTTCCTGTGGCGACCGTCGTCCTTATCAGCGGAAGAGCGACCTGGGTCCTCGTGCTGCGGCTGTAAACGCTCGCTGGGGGCGTTCTCGGGCAAAGTCAAGTGTGAACTGTGCGATCTCTTGTTCTGCAGTCGCTGTCGGATTGTCAAGCGCGTGTACATGCAGAAGCAACGCTTTATGAACCCGGTTAAACTCGAATTTTGTATGGAGTGCATCGCGCTGACCAACGACACGAGCGCGACCTGGATCGCCGGTCAGGAGCTTCAGCACCTCGGGCACCTGCTGATTCCTCCGCCCGCCGACATCTCGGACGTGGAGAAGCGGCTAAGTCGATCGATGATCGAGGATAGCGACATGTTCCGGTCGCGACCAGTGTGGGCAGGCCGAGCAATGAGCCTGGAAGAGCGCCAGACCATGTCGAGTGACTCGACTTGGAACTCATCCACGAACAGTAGCGGACAGTACGCCATGTTCCGCTCGAGTCGGCTCACGTCGAACCCGGAAGAACCCGAGGGCATGAACGACGAGGACTCGGACAGTGGCGATATGTATGGCAGCTTTATCATGGGCGACGAGGACGACGACGAGGATGAGTATAACCTCCCGATCATCGAGTCGTTTGTGGAAGACGAGTTCGACGAGTTTGAAGACGCGGATCAGCTCGTTCTTCACGGAGAAAACCAGTGAGGCTAAGTATACACTAGTAGACAGGATTTTTGAACCCGAATCGATCGATCAGTAAGCAAAACGAATAGAATTCCGCATTCCCAACGCTCGTATTGTCGTCTTGGGCTAACGTCCAGTAATCCAGGACGTCTAGTGTCTCCAGATGGCTACACTAGGCTCTGTATCGAAGCTGGTCGTCTCACCAGCTGTACCACTGCTGTGCTCAGCTCTGGATCAGTCTACTTCGTGGATTCCTGATGTTGTTTTTCATTCATCACCGTGAAAGAGACCCAGAGATCAACTCTCTCTGCCGCACGCCACACCCAGATCCAGATCAGCTGGTGTCTCTCATGCACGTTGTATGCCTCTACACCAGTGTCTGCCCCTGACGTTCAGTCACTTGGCCTTCCACCTTATACGTTCTCTCAGCGATGGCGCGAGGCGACGGTGGCAACGTGCCTACGCGGGTCTGGTTTCAGCCACGTCTCCAAGTCTCACCAGAAGATGCCTTCCAGTACGATCAACTCGCGGCGTCGCTTTTACAAGACGTTCTCACCGAGTATACACAGTTTGTCACCACCAACCAGCGACGTCTTGACCCATTGCGATGGCGGCAATGGCGTCAGCAAGACGATATAGTCATCTACAAGGAGCACTCGGACGGAATGAGTCTCAAGATGGACCGATCAGGTAAACTCGTCGCGACCACACCTCGACTGCTCGCGATCGGGACGATCCACGGCTCACTTGACGACGTCATGTACGCGAGTGTGACGACGACAGCTTCTGCCATGCGTCTCAAGGCGTCATACTTGAGTCAGCGTGACTTTCTCGACGCTGTGGTGCTCAGTGAACTCAAGTCACCGACACCCAGCACGCCCTTCCAGTTCCTAGGACTCAAGTGGGAGCTAAAACAAGTCGGCAGTCGTCTACTGGGCCGTCGCTCAGTGGACTCGATCTATCTCGAAGCCGCAGGAATCGAGCCACTTCCTACAAATCGCTCAGGAAATGACCGCCAACGCGTGGGTTTCCACATCCAGCACTCCATTGAGCACGAGCAGTGTCCAGAGAAACCCGACGGCTCAGTCCGACGTCGAAAGCCCTTCACGACGTGCCTGCTCTACCACGAACGTGAGCCAGGGCTCGTCGAGGTGTTCATGACAGCGCAAGCTCAATTGAGTCCAAGTGGTTCGTTGAACAAGAATGCGGCAATTAAGGCCGCCGACGCACTTCTCGATGCTCACTGGTACGCCTTGACGATCTGTGCCGAGAACAAGAAGCTGGCGTGGCTGCTTCAGACGCATCGGCAGCTCCAAGTCACCGACCCACCAGAGCTCTTCCTGCGTCGCAAACGCTGTGGCCTTTGTAGTAAGTCACTCCGCAACCCGCTCGTTCGCAAGATCTCGTGTCAGCTCTGTGCGGCAACTGTGTGTTCTCAGTGCAGTACGACTCGGACTCTACGTCAAGAAAGCATTGCACGACACGAAGTGCTCAAGTCCTCCATGGTTTTCTGCAAGAAGTGCTTAGCGCTGGCCAGTGAAGAAAACTCGTCCGATATCGCTCGTCAAGAGCTCTGGGAAGACCACGTGCTGCGTGCTGGACGCAGCAATACGATCCTCGCTCTCGCTTCCAGACGAGAGACAGTCAACGGCTCGGCTTCCATGGCTACCTCGATGGCAGCATCCATGGTGGTGCCGTCCCAGTCCGTCTCATGGGAAAGACGGCAAAACGACCTGTTCAGCTCCGAGTTGGCTGCGTCGAGACGGTGGAATCCAGGACACTCGTGCTCTTCAATACCCACGAAAGGACCAAACCGAAACCATCGGATTGGATCGTGGCTCTGTGCTTCGGAGGCCTCGCGCGCGGACACGGACGCACTGTCGAGCACCCACTATGACAACCAAAGCGAAGTCGATCGCGCCAGTCACAGTACATCGCTGGTTCTGCTCAACAGTCGACGCTCTTCCCGTCGACTTGAGAACATGGACCTCGTTTTCCAGCCCAGTGTGGCGGAAAACCCAGAGCGTTCATCAGTCTACACGGAAATCGCAGTGTCGGAAGGCACGAGAACCAGCATTGTTTCGTCAATCGCAGTCATGGAACTTGATCGCGCGTCGTTCTCAACGGCAAAGACGACACGATCGAGTGGTAAAGTGGGCTGGCATCCTCTTCATGAGGAGCGAACAGTCTCGGATCGCTTCTCGTACCGTCAATCTCCGCCTTTGCACCCGCATTCCGACCCGCGATCGTCGATGCGATCGAGCAGACTGACGCAGTCAAGCGAGGTTCAGAAGCAGCTCTGGATGCAGATGCATGAGCTGCGCGACACGGCTGAGTCGACCTACCAGGCTGCCCTCCGCAACACTGAGACGCTGTTGGCGCAGAACCCAGAGTACCGAGAGACGCTGGAGCTTCTCTCACAGACTCCGCAGCTGAGTATCCGGTATAGCTTCTCGTCGGACAAACCTACGTCGACATAATGAGCGAATACGAGTCATAGCACCACACTTAAACATTCACTGGCCGCGTTTTCATTCAACTTTGACCAAACATGAAGTAGCAGGGAGTTCTTGCGCTCACTTTTCAATCGCGTGCTTCGTAAGCGGTAGGAGAAAGAGCTCGAGCGCCAATCCAGCAAAGTACACCCAGCTCGTGATGAAGAAACACGTGCGGTAGTCGTACTTGTCCACGAGATAGCCGCCCAACACGGCGCTGCCCGAGTACGAGAAGACCGAGATGCCTTCGAGTGCGTTCCATCGCGCACGGAACTCCTTCTGGACGTGGTCCATGAGCACGGAGCGACGCAAAGGCTGCGAGCAACGCATCATCCCGCCTCGCATGAGGAAGAGCACGATCTGGAGATGCAACGGCTTGGCAAACGACATCCAAAGTAGACAGCCCGTGGCGAAGATACGTGTACTCACGACGATCGGCATGCGACCGAGTGGACGCGACCAGCGCTGTGCGATGTACGAGAGCACGAAGACGACGATGGGCTGGACGAGGAAGATGAGGCTCACGTGGATCGGCGAAAGGCTGTACTCTTCCTTGAAGAAGAGCGGGAAGAAGTAGACGGTCATGCCTGCACCATTGCTAATGATAAAGTCGGACACGAAGAGCAGATGCGGCACATGACGCGAGTGGAGACCCATGAAGGTTGCCTCCGGGATCGGCGCTTCCTTGTCTGGGTGGATGTGGATCAGCTTACTGGTCTCCGTGGGCTCGTCGTACGTCTCGTCGTCCGAGTAGTTGTACTCGATCTCCAAGTCGTTGCCAACGACGGAAGGCGTGCGCAAGGCGTCCGAGTCGAGACTCAGTCGGTGATGCGACGTGCGCGACGACGGCGCCGCTGCGTGTTCCGTCGTGTCTGCTGGTGCCTGCACGCCGTGAATGCTGTCTTCTTCTAGCAGCGTCTTGTCGTCGTCGAAGCGGAAGAGCACGAGGGACGAGATGGCTACGAGGATCGTCCCTAATACCAGGACAGGCTGCAGTTCCGAGATGCGCCAGTTGTCGCCAAAGTACAAGAAGAGCAGGACGCTGAGCAGCGGCCCTATGACCATGGCCAGGTTGCTCACGTTGTACTTGATCATGAATGGATACGACCGCCGGCCGTGTGGAATGGACTCGGCGAAGATGGCTTCCATCGCGGGGCCCTGGAGCGCGTCAAAGAGGCCCCAGAGCGCGAACGCCACGTTGAGCAGCAGCAGACTGCTGTCCATGACCGCAATCAGCGTCAGCAGCGAGCCAAAGAGTCCTAGAACACCTGCGCAGCGTAGAACGCGGTCGCGACGCGTGTGGTCGGCGATGTATCCAGCAGGGAGCGAGAACACGAGCTGCGAGATGCCCTGGACGCCCTTGACGATGCCCACGGGCTGGTTCGAGCCCGTGAGGACGAAGACGAAGCCTGCAATCACCTGCTGGAAGAGAATACTGGTGATACAGAGCGTGTGAGTATGGGAGAAGGCTAGTAGTGAAGCTGTGGGGCTTTGTACCTGCGGGCCGCCCAGTAGAAAAAGGTGAAGAGGTACGTGGCGTGGATGTTGTGCTGGCCGTCGCCGGCGAGCGTCGACGAGGACGCCGAGCCGATGGATGCGTACATGACCACTTGGAAACTGGGTTAGAAGCTACAGAGTCGCGAAGAGAACGCTGCAACGCGCGCATCAAGCGAGCGGATCTTCTCATGTCGACGACCTTGAAGATACTTTGAGGGGGGCCACACCATCTAGAACAAAGCTAGGTTTTGAGGTTTAAAGTTCTAGTTCGACCAATCAGCGAAGGTGCCGTGGGACTAAAGTTGGATCTTGAAGCTTCTGGAGAATGACGACCATGCTAATGAGGTGGGCGGTGCTCATGCTCTGTGTGTGCTTTAATGGAGGCTTCCGTGTAGGCGACGCGCTGTTTAATGCGAAGGACTCGACGCTGGGCCTGGATATGGACCGTATCGCGGATGGGCCCGTGGGATGGCGCGCGTGGGATCGATTCGCGGGCTTCCGCTTCGAAATGCCCCATGTTCTCGACAAGAACGAGCTTCTTGGCGCCATGCAACGCACTGCGGACGTTGCACGTGGACTCAAGTGCTTTGGATGGATCCAGGCGGTGGATGGCGATCGCTTGGTCGGCGAAGCGCGGTGTCCCAAGACACAGGCGACGGCGATGCTCGAGCATTTGAAGGCGACATGTACAGACGACGACGCGTTCCACGTCAAAATGTACACGAATTCCAAGATCCGATACCATTTCCCGACGTTCCGCGTGCTCACAGAGCCTCGCTACGAGGGCAAGACGTGCTTTGCCTCGCCTCCGCATGCGTGCGAGGTGCGAGAGACAGAAATGTACGAGTCCTTTGCACGAGACGAGCTGTGACGACCGTGATGATGACTTGCATGGCCTCACCACGACCGAGACAATCAATACGCCCTAATAAATACCAGGAATACGAATTCAATGCACGCAAGACACCGGTTTGAATCATTCAGTGCGAGATCTACTGTCGCTAGGCTGCACGAGCTCACACACTGCACTCTTTGTCAAAGTCGTAGCTCTCGAGGTACGTCTTCCAGATGTCCTGGACCTCGGAGAGCTTGCAGAAGACGTCGTCGCAGCCCGGGATCTCGGTCGGCAGCTCGTTCACGCGGACCTGCACGTAGAACTCGCCGTTGCGCTTCTTCTGGTACAAGCGGAACTCGAGATTGGCCATGAACAACGCCAGTCGCGATGAGCGAAACTTGCGCTTCTCGATCGCACGCGGCGAAAAGTCCGCGCGGAGCTTTGTCCGGTCGACGTAGCCCAAGAGCGTCATGAGAGGCATGGTCGTCTCGCCATGCGCGAAGCGGAAGTTGCCCACGACCGACGTCTTGTTCTGCGTAAAGTCCGTCATGTACTGCACGATGTCGCGCAGGAGCACCGACGCGATCTCGTAGTTGATCTTGTAGCCGTGGCTCTCGGTGTAGTACGTCTCCAAGTCCTCTGCGTACTCGACGGCCTTGACGAGGTCTTCCGTCACGATGGTACACCAGTTGTCCTTGCGGTGGAAGAGCGCGAGGTCGAACGAACACGCCGAGTACGCCGTCTCGACGTCTGCGACGGTGAGTGGCGCGGTCGATGGGAGATTGAGCTTACTGCGGAGGATGTCGACGGTCTTGAGCATGGCCGAGGATGCCTTGTACTGCGTGAGTTCGCTCGTGGCGTTCTCGTTGTCGGCGACGTCGCGAGTGTAACGAGGACACTCGTCAAAGAAGCGCAGAAGACGATCCTATAGGACATACGCACGCTTAGAGACTGTTGTGATACCAGAGTTGAGACGTGCGGGGTCTTACATTGCCCTCTGGATGCTCAATATACGTCACATTGGCGGCATTCTGGAAGAAAACGCTCGCAAAGCTGCACAACAGACGTATAATACCATGAGTAAATGCAGCGTAGTAGGGCCATCTCTGCCTCGGATACTTACGAAGTGGCACTGTCCTTGGTGCGGGACTTGTAGGTGTGCTGCAAGACGAACTTGTCGCTCGAGTACGACACAGGAATCGACTTGCCGACCGACAAACGCATGCGCTGACCATAGTTCTTGAGCTCTGTGGAGCCCGTCGATGACAAAATGCCTTCAATGGACACGTTGTAGGGCAGCTGATACGTTCGCATCCACGACGGGATCACACTCGAGTAGTTGGTCTGCAGCATCTTGAGGAACGCGTCGATCTCTTTGATGTTGCTCTTGGTCGGATACCGCGTGCCATGACGCACGACCGACTGGATCTGCACGAGCGAGTACTTGTCCTCGTCTTCCTTCTCCAGCTCCTCCACAAACTCGTCAAACACGTCCAGCGGGTCCTTGCTCTGGTCCCAGTACGCCGTCTTGGTGGCCATGGCCGTCTCGAGCTGGAACTTGGCCGCCGTCGCGACGGTCGCCGCACTCGCGAGGGCGATCGCCGCGCACCACGTCGTCTTGCTCAGCATGATAGCAAATCCTCAAGTGACCAGCGTGTGGTGGTGGTTGGATCTGTCGAGATTCGGCGTGTCACCCATCCATCCGAGTCCTACTGAGTGGGAAGCTCAAGATTCGTGACGAGATTCGGACGCTTCGAGGAAACCAGGAGGAAATGGCACGCGTGCATTGGCTCGTAGGGAAGCACAGCACTCAGCCATGCTCTAACGTGGCTGAGGATGGTAGGATAGGAGTGGAGGGCTCGACCGCACCACTCGAGTCTCCACTGGTCTTTCGGTGTTCACGGAGCTCTTCAATCGATTCTTCTGATTGGATAAAATCATCAACGTATCAGATATACAGCGAATCAACGTGAACAAGCAAGTCAGACTTGACCGTCGAGAACCCAATGGAGAAAGAGTCTGTCCTGGGCGCTTCCCACGTCTTCCCGGCGGTTGTAGCGCGCAGGAAACGAGTTGATTGCGTGGCTCAATGGGCTGGCTCGCTCTCTTCTTGGTGGGCAAGTGCAGATGACCGTCCAAGGCAAACCAGAGGCTTTCCACCTCTAGGTATCAATTAACGGTATCCGGGATCCAGCGTAGAGAGAGCGAGTCGTGAGCTTCTCACGCGCGCGTCATGGATCCACCGACCGTCGCACGCGTGCCACGACGATGTGAAAAAGAGAACGAGAGAGCGTCGGGTGAAGCCTTGTTTCCAATAAACTTCGTCACTTGTCAGCGAGGTGGAGAGTAGGAGCCAGTGCAGCTTCAACGATCTGGTGCCACCTGCACTGACGACTCGGCCATTCATGATGGTTGCCATACACTGAGGAGACTGATTCCGTCTCTGGCCCGAATCTCGTGTATTATACACGCGTTGCTCCCTCCTGAGTCACACCTTTGCGTTGTTCGCCATCACCCCCGCCAGCCATCCGGTGGAACCAGATGATCCACAAGGTCAGTCCTTCTGTCTGTGTGGCTGCGTGGTCGGCAGTTGCGTTTGCATCATCTCTGATCGCGAACGCAAGCGAGCTTGGGGCGTTACGTCCGCCTCTCATCGCGGATATCTTGTCTGTCGCCAGGTGCTCCACTGACTGAGATAACACGCTTTTAACCACCTGCGAGAACGGATGCCTGCTTTCTTCGCAGAACGATCAGTCAAGTCGGATGGATCCACGCGTACCCCTCGCTCGTGCTGTCACAGCGTCGGTCAGCCGTCATGCCGGATTCAGTGAGACTATCGTGCTCATACCTACGTAGAGCCTTGTGTGTGTTGTCAACCTCACCACTCGTTGTGTACGTGGCGCCAGTCGAGTCGAGTGGGACCCGACGGTCACTTCAATCAGCACTCGGATGCGTGCACTCTATCGTGTCAAACGGGACGACGCGGACGCACGTCAGCGAAAGAGACCTTGAGGCTCCTCGTCTCTTCACTCGAGGGGATCTCCTCGCGCCTGGCTCGTGTGCCCTCCTCTGAGATCAGCTGGAGCGTCCTCCTCCGCTTTGATTGGCAAGCAGGTCAATCCAGCTGGTCGCGCATCGCAGCCGAGTCACGCCAGTGCTGAGTTGGCCCGACAGCAGCTGGACACCAGACATTGCCGTCTCTCTCCTCGCTCTCTCTCTTGCTCGCTTGATTTCTCGCTTGCGTGTCCCTCGTGGCGGTCAACCATCGAGGTTGTCACTTTGGCATCTTCCCGTCCTCCACGCGGGTCATCCACCATGCACCTACGGTTCCCATTGCCCGAGGGATACTTTCCCAAGTTTGAGTTGACACCGGATGAGTCCGTGTCGTACAAAGACCTCGTCGCGGCGATTGTGAAGCAGACGCGTCGCGAGTACTCGCAGTACGTCGGCAAAGGCGAGCGACAAGTGGACTCGCGCACGTGGAACCACGCCAAGACCAAGGACCGCATCAACATCTACAAGCGCCGATCCGAGTATGGCGCGGCGCCAGTCGGACTCGCGCGCAAGACCCACAGCACGCCGAACGGGAGTATGTGCAGTCACAGCAGTGGTAGCATGGACTCGGGCAGCGAGGCGTCGTTCAGCACGGAGAGCGGCGCTCGACAGAACTACTCGACGGTCATGACGGCGGGCTTCACGTCGCCGGGGAGCGTCTTGCTGGCCAAGAGCATCAAGGACAAGGACGGCGATGGCGAGTCCGGCATTCGTGCGCGGTTGTCGTCGACGCAGAGTCACCAGAGCTCCAACAGCGGCAACAGCGTGCGATCGAGTCGAGCGGGTAGTCACGTGGGCGTGGATGTCGACGAGATCAGTGTGATGGGTCGAGGACACGAGCCGGCGATGCTCGCGGTCGGCGTCTTGGAAGGCACGGTCGACGACATCGTCTACGCGCTTCACGACGGCACAGCTCTCGACATCAAGGGCGCGGCGACGCTCACGGGCGATGACTCGCTCATCGACTGCGCTGTGCTCCATACCATCAAACAGAACAAGACGACGTACCTCGGTCTCAAGTGGAAGCTCACGCGAACACCTGGTGGCAACCGCGACATGTGCTTTATTGAATACGTGGGCGTGGCGCTCGACTCCAAGGGTGAACGCTATGGTTTCCAGGTGCTCGAGAGCGTCAAGCTGCATCAGTGCCCAGCTTTCGCCGACAACTCGATCATCCGCACCGACATCTCCTTCTGCTATTTATTCCGAGAAAGCGGCCAGCCAGGCATTGTGGATGTGTTCATGCAGGGCTCCTTTGACTCGTCCGGAGACGTCGTGACCGCCGGTGGCGTCGGTGATTCGCGTAGCACGATGGAGATGCTCATGTCCGTCGAGACGTGCATGGACCGCGCCGAGGCCAAGAAGCTGCGGGACCTCGTGGCCAAGGCACCAGCCAAGAGCAATGGCAGCGGCTCGCACTGCTCCATCTGTCGCTCCAAGCCAGGCCTCTTGTCGTCTCACGTGACGTGCCAGGGCTGTGCCGTGGTCATCTGTACCAAGTGTCGTCTCAAGAAGGTGATCCTCGCCAAGAACGGCGGCAAGCAGAAGATCGCGTGCTGCAAGATCTGCGTCATGAACGTCAACGAGAAGTCTCCTTTCGAAGGCGAAGTCATCTCGCAGCACGAGAAGCCGCCATCGCTCAAGGCGATCCATCGGAAGGCCGCCGACGACGACCTCGCTCTTATTGATCCGCTCAAGCGAATCGGCCGGACCAACACTGAGGACTCGTTCGCCGAGACGGACTACTCGGCGTCCATGCAATCGCTGCCGTCCAGCTCCGTGTCCTCGTCCTACTCGGACATTGAAGAGATCTACACACATTCCCCTGCCGACTTGAACATGAGCCAGCTGGTGATCTCCGAGTCCTCGGGCCGAGGACACGCCCAGCAGATGGTCTTGCCGCCTGTGCCACAGAACATGCCGCGCGCAGCACCGCAGCAGCCTGCCAACATGCACCAGCACCGCGTGGGTCTCTACAACCAGATGCTCGAGCTGCAAATGCAGGCCGAGAAGACGTACAACCTCACAAGTCAGAACGCTGCATTCATGCAGCAGCAGCAGCACCCTTAAGTCTAGTCCGTCGTCGCGTAGAGTAGTGTCGTCGACGTATCTCAACCAAATAAATTATGGATCTTTGTCATCACATGGATGCATCACGTTGGTATCATTTCTAGACACAAAAGATACTCGAGTTCTCGGCATGACGAGGCGCCTTGGTGACGCCGCCCGGTCAATCCCCGACGAACGATCGACTCGAACTTGTCTCCATCGACTCGAACAGCGAGCTCAGTGCCTTTAGAGCAGCCGTAATGCATTCAGCAAGAGTTTCTCCTGCTTTGATGAGTGGTCCGTTACCATCCGTCTCTTCAAGCGATTTCCGCCTCTTGATCAACTTCAAGTTGCCTTGTTATGAAGATCCCCGCTCAGCGGCCGTCCTCGTACTGGATCTTATTGTGTCAAAGCTTACGAACCGACGGGCGAAAGAGTTTCTTCCAGTTCGAATCTTTGACTCTCGACCCTAAGGAGGCGATGGCGACGACTCTCATAGCTTCTCGGCCAACCATCTCGCGATCTTTTTCGCTGTTGGAGGATTGCCGAGGGATGTGTCGCTTGGGATTCGTCGCGCACGCAAGCACGGCCAGGAGAATGACCTGGACGTGGTGTTACTCATGCCTGCAAGGATATATGCTGCAGACTGCTCACTTTTCAATTCGCCTTCAAGCCAAGAGATTCCCCAGTCTTTCTTCACCAGCCAAGCTTCACCATGTGGGGCCGCTTTACTTTGCTCGCTCTTCTCCTGGCCCTTGTTGGCTCGGTGGACGCCCAGATAGGGAAGATGCCTTCGCATCTCATTCGACCGGCTAGCCCTCGGGATCCTCTCTTTGATCTCGAGACGACCATGGCCTCCAAGACGGCGTTCTGGGATCTCCGCACTGACAAGCGGCAGGTCTCCGTGAGTTCAACCCCAGTACGTTGAGGATTAACGAGAACACGCTCTCCCTCGTGCAAATCCAGCAGGTCGTCCGTCATGGCACTAGCTACCCGAACAAGAGCGACATGAAGGATATCCAGGCACTACTGACCAAGTTGCAGTCGTTCTCAAATGTCCCATCATGGCTCAAGGACTACAAGCTGCCGTACGATCTCTCCGTGGAAGAGATGCTCTCGCCAAGTGGGTTCACAGACCTGCAAAGCTTTGGCATGCGTACACGCAAGACGCTCAACTCTGCGATTCCAATGAGCTTTTCGTCGGACAAGTTTGTGCTTCAGCACACGTACAAGTCGCGCACCAAGTTCAGTGCCATGGCGTACGCTCCTCGTTTTGTGTGTGGCTCAGTGTGCGGACTGATGTAACTCTTTGCATGTTGTAGATTCGCCAGCACATTCTTTGACAACGCGTTGGATGTCACGTACGATGCGCACTCGGGCGCTAGCGTACGTTGCTTTCTGTCGAGCTAAGCGGGGACTTGTGCTGATTGTTACCATACTAGGACAGACTGCTTCGCTTCTTCGACGAGTGTCCTCGCTACCTGCGCGACGTGTTCAACGACGACAACGCAGTCGTCGAGATGACGCGCTTTGCGTCAAGGAATCTGACGGACGACATCGAAACGCTTCGCGCCAAGCTCAATCTCCCAGTGACCGCTTACCTCACGGCCAGTGACGTCCAGATGGCGTACTCGGCCTGTGCGTTTGGTCTCGCACTCAACAAGCGGAGAGACAATTGGTGCACGCTCATGACGGAGAAACTCGTCAAAGACGTCGAGTTTGGTGAAGACTTGGAGTCGTTCTATGAGGAAAGCTATGTCAACCCGGTCAACTACGAGATTGCAGCGGTGCTGCTCAAGGATATCTACCAGAACATGAAGGACTTGATCGATCGTAAGTCATCGGTGGTCGGTAACTTCCGGTTTGCACATGGTGAGACGACCATGCCGTTGTTGACGCTGCTCGGGTTGGTGGACAAAACGAAGTTGACGGCCGACATGCAACCTTCGGAGGTCGACGCCCGCAAATTCCGCACGTCGCGACTTGCCTTGTTCATAGCCAACATTGACTTTCGTCTCTACCGGAGAAAGATCGGATCCCCGGTTGCCTACTTTGTGCAAGTCCGTGTGAATGAGCAGCCCGTTGTGGTTCCTGGTTGTGAGGATTCTTTTTGTGACATTCGCACGTTCGAGTCCATCTTCAAGACGTACCTGACCACGTTCAACTTTGACAACTACCGCACCATCTAACGAACGCAAGGTGAGATAGAGCTCAGGAAAACCACCCGTGATGATGATAATCATAGGAATCAGTTGGTACTTCTCGATAATATCCTGATTAGGTCTTGGTTCTCCGGCCAGTTAGCATTAGTTGAATGAAAGTCTCGTACACGACGACACTTGCAGCAGGATGATCAGTGTAGATTGGCTCACAGGACAAATGATTCAGCTACTTCCACTTGTCCAGTTCCAACTGGACTCTGCTGGAAGATTCTATGAGGTGGAGCCTTCCTCCTCTTGGATTTCGCACTGGTTCTTCCAAGGCGACGGTTAGATGTCTCTTGCTGCTCGAATCGTATGGCGACGGCTCTCGGGTCTTCTCCACCGTCCATATCGCGATCTTTTCTGCTATTGGACGGCTCTATTGCGTCGTTTGGAGCTCTTTTCGCATGTGAATGAGGCCAAGGGGGTGACCGAAGCACCCTGATCACTTTTCAATTCGCCGTCAAGCCAAGAAGTCTCGAATCTCACCAGTCAAGTCTCAGGATGTGGCGTCGCTCCGCAATTCTTGCGCTTTTCCTGGCGCTCGTCGCCTCGGTGGATGCCCGGTCCGGTCCAAACGGGAAGATCGTGCCTCCGGATATGAAGGGACCTTCATCAAAAGATCCTCTTTTCCATCTCGAGACGTCCATGGCCACCAAGACCATGTACTTTGACCTTCGTACTGACAAGCGTGGCGTCTTCAAGGCCTTTGAGCCCAAGCGCAAGAGGGACGAGGAGAGCATGTACACACTCCTGCAGATCCAGCAAGTCGTGCGCCATGGCGGCCGCTATCCGACCAAGAGCAACATGAAGGAGATTCAGAAACTACTGGCCAAGATCCAGAAGTACCCAGACATCCCGCCATGGCTCAAGGGCTACAAGTTGCCACACGATCTATCGTTAGAGGGTCTGCTGTCACCATGCGGATCCAATGAACTTCAGGAGTTTGGTACGCGTGTGCGCAAAGCGGTCGGCTGAGCGATGCCGATGAGCTTCTCGTCGGAAAAGTTTGTGCTCCAGCACACGTTCAAGTCGCGTACCAAGTACAGTGCCATGGCGTACGTTCTCCCCATGACTCGTGATGAACCAGTGCCCATGTTGACTGACACATCCTCATTTTTCTTGTAGGTTTGCCAGCACGTTCTTTGACAATCCATTGGAAGTAGTGTACGACGCACACACGGAAGGAAGCGTACGTGTGTACATGTGTAGGAGGAGACACTGCGCTCTGTACTGACTCTGACTATGCTAGGACCGTCTTCTTCGTTTCTTCGACGAGTGCCCTCGCTATCAACGCGAAGTGAAGGACAAAGCCACCGCCGCCATCGAGTTGACGCGCTATGTGGGAATGAAGGGTGTGACGGACAACATTAAAGTTCTTCGTGCCAAACTCAACCTTCCCGCATCTGCGGACCTCAACATCGGCGATGTCCAGACGGCATACTCGGCCTGTTCGTTTGACCTCGCGCTCAACGACCGCTACGACAACTGGTGTTCTCTCATGACGGAGGAAATGGTCAAGGAAGTCGAGTTTGGGGAAGACTTGGAGACGTTCTATGAAGAAAGCCACGGCTACAAGATCAATTACGAGATCGCCTCGGTCCTCCTCAAGGACATTCATCAGAACATAATGGATTTGATCGATCGCAAGTCGTCCGTCGTAGGCAACTTCCGTTTCGCTCATGGTGAGACGACGATGCCGCTGTTGACGCTGCTCGGCTTCGTAGACAAGACCAGGTTGACTGCCGACATGCCACCTCGAGAGATTGACGCGCGCAAGTTCCGCACGTCGCGCCTTGCCTTGTTCATGGCCAACATCGAGTTCCGTTTATACAAGAAGCGGGGCAGTGCCGCCAAGTATGCCCAAGTCCGCGTGAACGAGCAGCCAATGAAGGTTCCAGGCTGCGACGACTCGATCTGCGACCTGAAAAAGTTTGAGATCATCTACAAAAAGGCTCTCACCTCGTACAACTTTGACAAAGAATGCGCCATCTAGGCGGGTCGATGACAAGAAGAATATGTGTCTCTGTGGCCAGGGTGGAACGTATAAGACAACAAGAAATGATTAGGAAAGCTGTTGTTGCATGGAAACTCAAAGGCTCAGTCATGCTGTCTAGCTACGAGATGGGACATGTTAAACGTTTCTCAGACAAGTTTGAACATTCCATCAATGCCGTCTAAAATGCCGTCGCCGTCCCACAAGTCCGTGTAGTCGTCCACTCATCCGAGATCCATTTTATCGTCGACCATCGTCAAGTACCTTGCGTTTTCGTCTGCGTACAAGGGCAGCATCGTTTGTTTCATCGAGGTGACGCAGTATAATCCGGTCAACATGAAGAACGGTCAGTGAATCTCTTGTCTCGAATCTCTGGGGAAGAGAGATGATGCCACTGCGTACTTGAAGCACTGCGGCCACGACCGGAACTGCGCCGTCTGCTCCAGTGGCTTCCGCCTCGTCAAGGGATGCAATCACTTGAAGAACTGGGTAATGTAGCCATTTGGTTGAGCCGGTTTGAATGAAGACGAGCTTCAACTTGAACCTCAACAAGGACCGCGTGCAGTAGACGGACGACGCATCTGCAGACGAGCGCAACTCAGCGGGAAGCCGTTGCAGCCACGAGAGCCAACCAATAATAGTGTCCTTGAAACGCGACGTGGCTTGGTCCTGACGCACGTGGCTGCATCGTCGACAGACATGGTGGTGGTGATGGGGAGGCACGAAGCCACTCGAGGTGTTTGCCCAAACCAACTGATTCCGGAATTTTAGGTTTCGAGGTGGATGCGTGCAACCTCTGAGAGGTGATATTTCGAACTAGACTACACGCAAACCGTCCGGTGGTGCTTGTGCATTCACCTAGAGCGATACCCACTGAGAAGAATAGCCCCCTCTTGTATCATGCACACGAGTACTGCTGCTGATAAGGCGAGTTCTGCAGTGCTAATGCAGCTGGAGCGGTGCAATGGTCGCCTTGGCCGCACTCACCGTCTTGGTCCCGTGATTCCGTTGGTCTAAACGTACCTTTTATAATTGATAAACTTTGCCACGGGTCTGGTTCTGTCCAAAGGGCGTTTCATGGTTGAATTGGGAATGAATTGGAAAAGAATTGACAATGAATTGCACACGTCGCCGTTTTCCGTTCCTTCACACTCAAACGTGAAGTGGCCGGATCTTCATTTCGCGTTTTGCGCCACGCACGCCACGACGCGCCACGCCATCTCTGCCGCTGCTTCTCCGTGTCTTCATGCAGCCGCTGCTCGTCACTCGTAAGGCCCATGCCGTGGCGGCTGCGCGGCCTCGTCTCGTGCGTGCCATGAGCTCAGCGCCGAAACCGGACGAGCTCTTTGAGAAGCGTGACGGCTCCAAGGGCAAAATCGTGAGTGAACGCGCGTTCATCGAGTTCAAGCGCCAGCCAGATGCGTATCGCAGTGCCATTGAGCGGCTGCACGACTGGAACGAGATCAACACGGACCATCGCGACCCAGGCGAGCGCAAGGTGCAAGCGGCGCGGTGCATGGACTGCGGCACGCCGTTTTGTCAAACGAACACGGGGTGTCCAGTGAACAACCTCATTCCCGAGTGGAACGAGCTCGTGTACCGTGACGAGTGGAAGGAAGCCATCGACCGCTTGCACAAGACCAACAACTTTCCCGAGTTTACCGGACGTGTGTGTCCCGCGCCGTGTGAAAGCGCCTGTGTCGCCGGTCTCGTGGACGATCCGATCACCATCAAGAACAACGAGTACGCGATTGTGGACCGCGCGTGGGACGAAGGCTGGATCGTCCCGCGGATTCCGCGTCGCAATGGACTGCGGGTCGCTGTGATTGGCTCGGGCCCAGCGGGTCTCGCGGCGGCGGATCAGTTGAACCAGAAGGGCTACACGGTCACGGTGTATGAGCGTGAGGACCGCATTGGTGGTCTCCTTATGTACGGCATCCCCAACATGAAGCTCGAGAAGAAGACGGTGGACCGTCGAGTGGATTTGCTTCGTGAAGAAGGCATTGAGTTCGTCACGAACGCGGAAATCGGTGTCACGACGTCAATCCAGCAGCTCCAGCATGAAAACGACGCCGTGGTGTTGTGCATTGGCTCGACTGTGCCTCGTGACGTGGGTGACGTGCCAGGTCGCCACTTGAAGGGTATTCACTACGCGATGGAGTTCCTCACCAAGAACCAGAAGCGTTTGCTTCTCACTATCGACGGCAAGCTGCAGAGTGGATGGGATCGCAATTTCGTCTCGGCTGAAGGCAAGGACGTTGTGGTCATTGGCGGTGGTGATACTGGTACGGATTGCATTGCGACGTCGATGCGTCATCGCTGCAAGTCGGTCATCAACTTGGAGATCAACATGATGCCTCCACCGACGCGTGCTGCTCAGAATCCATGGCCAGAGTACCCTCGTATCTACGGTATTGACTACGGTCACGCTGAAGTGCGGGCAGTCTTTGACAAGGATCCTCGTGAGTACGGTGTCTTTACCAAGGGTTTCCGTGGTAATGACAAGGGCGAAGTCACGCACGTGATCACGCAGGGTGCCATCAAGGACCGCGCGACTGGCACGGTCACGCCCATTGAAAACTCGGAGCAGGAGTTCCCAGCGGACTTGGTGCTCTTCTCCATGGGCTTTAGCCACCCTGAGCAGCAACTCGCGGAGCAGCTTGGCCTCGAAGTCGACCAGCAGAAGAACATCCGTGCTGACTATGGCCACTACCAGACGTCGGTGGAAGGCGTCTTTGCCGCTGGTGATTGCAGACGTGGTCAGTCTCTTGTGGTCTGGGCGATCAACGAAGGACGAGGAGCAGCTGATGCGGTCGAAAAGTACTTTGTGAACGAAGGTTTCCAGCCAGAAGTCGCCCACAACCACCGATACGGCTGAGCAAGCGCGTTCGAGTGGCCATGGCGTCTTCCCTTCGAGCTGCACGAGCCCACAAAGCCTTCGGACACGCAGAGCCCAAGCCGTGGGTGCTTGGTCGCGCGTAATCAGACGCAGGTGATTGCGCAAAAGCCGATGAGCTCTTCGAGTTGTAGTGTTTGTGCATTCAGTCTATTTACCAAAATAATGCAAAGTTACAGTCTATGAGATGCAAACTACTGGGTACAATGGAGCGAGTATTGTAAATGTGGAGATGGGTACACTTGGGCAACTCACCGACCTGGGTTACACTCGCAGGACTGGGACGTACCGACGCAACTCGTTCAGTCCCTGGAGGCGCGAAGACGCATTGGAACTCGTCGTTCGCTCGTTCTCTCGGCACGCCGTGTGCTGATTGTAGCGCAGGTCCAGGATCCTCACACCACGAAGCATCGAGACGTCCTGGAGCGACCGACAGTCGCTGAGATTGAGCACGTGAACCTTGGACAACGCTGACACGTCTATGATGTTCTCACAGCCCGAGAGATTCAACGAGTGGAGAGAACCCAATGCTGAGACATCCCGGACCTTCTTACAGTGCTTGAGCGTGAGTGTGTGTACGTTACGAAGGGCGGAGACGTCTTCGATCTGGTGGCAATAGCTCAGATCCAACGTGTGGACGCTGGTGAGTGGCGAGACATCTCGCAAGCGAGGACACCCAGCGAGTTTGAGGACTCGGACGGAACTCAGAGGAGACACGTCTTCCAGTGCATCACAGAAGCGCAGATCGACCTCACGAGCTTTCGCGAGTGGCGTCACGTCATCAATCAGTGGACAGCCGGACAAGTTCACTTTCTGGATCAGATTCGTCAAGGACGAGAACTCCTGAAGGTTGACACATCGATACCCGTTGAGCACTCGCACGCCGTTGACGCCTTCGAGTGTGGTGATGTTGCGGCAAAAGCTAATGTCGAGCTCGTCGATGTGGGTGAGCCCTTCGAGGCTGTAAATGGCTTGGCAACGACTGAGAACGAGGCAACGCAAGCCGCGCAGATGACCCACACTCGAAATGTACTTGCAACCAGAGAGGTCGAGTTCTTCGAGCGCTGCGTCCTGTGTAGCTCCCAGCATGGAGATGTCGGTGACGCCGTCACATCCCCGCAACGACAGTGCGCGGACGTTTGTGAGGGCCGAGACGTCGGTGATCGCTCGACAGAGCGAGAGATCAAGCGTTTCTACTTGAGTCAATGCGGAAACGTCCCGTACGTTGGTACAACCACTCAAATCGAGGTGCCGGACGTTTCCCAACGCGCTCACGTCCGAGATACCCAGACATTTGCGCAGTTTCAGCGTCTGGACACCACCCAAAGCGCTAACATCCGTGATATTGATGCAGCCCGAGAGACAAAGCTCGCGTACGTTGCCCAGTTGACTGACATCGTGGAGATTGATGCACCCACCGAGATTAAGCTGCTCCACATTGCCCAACGCTGACACATCGTGGATCTCCGGACAGTTCCGTAGACTAACACAGCGCACATTTCTCAAACTGGAGACGTCGGTGATCCCGCGACAGACATTCAGGTTAACTGTGTCGCACTTGGCCAGTGGCGTCAGGTCTTGGACGTTGTGACAGTACGAGAGGTCGACAATCTTGGACTCGGAGAGGAAAGTGATATCGTTGAGCTGATTGCAGTAGCTCAAATCGACCTGACGGACTCCACGAAGCCATTCGACTCCATCCAAAGTCACACAGCCACTCAGATCAAGTGCATCGAGATGACGAAGGCCATCAAAGAGCTCCACACGGAAAATCCCGGAGAGATTGAGGCGCTGGACGTGGCGAGAGAGCACTGCTTGACGGAGAGCTGGCGGACACTCGTAGCGGTCTGGTCGCTGGTGAATGCTGGCGTACGCGTCGTGTGTTACGACGAGCGGGGTGGTGACTGGCTCGCCCTCGGGCTCCCCATCAGCGAGGTGCACTATATTCTCGTTATCCAGACCAAGCGGCGATTTGAGAAGTGGTTGTAGTGAGATGGCACGGAGGTTCGGCCAAATTGTCCGGAGATGGACGAACTCGCCAACCGTACACGCGAGTCTGGCTTCTTGCCTCAACGAAACGTGCTGATGGACGACGTCGTAGAAGAACGAGTTGAGTTCCGCCAGCGCTACTGCCTCATTGAGCGTCAACAGCGGGATCAAGTGGCCGTCCCAGAGCTCCAGCGGCAGCGTGTGCATCAAATGACATGGCGAAGACGTCGTCATACTCGACTGGGTGACTGGCGACGACGCAGTTTGCGAACTACTTGCACTACGCAGGCGGGACCTCCGCGCTTCAGCAAGAGGGCGACGCAACGAGATACAGCACTGCAGATGTGCCGCCATCTGCCTTGTCCATTTTACCAACTGCTCGTCCATTACCATCCACAATGCAAGCCATCACGTTACGGATGCGTTGATGTCCATGTGGCTCTTTCGACATTTTATACGGAGTATCCGCTTCTGATTGGTTATAAATACTTTATTTCAACCAATGCGATACAGGTATTTGTGTAGCCATCTTGAATTCTCTGAAATACGATACAAAGACGTTCATATATCATAAAAGTCTGGGTTTTGAGTGGCATCAGGTATTCCAAACTGTACGATCGCAATCTACTTTTCGACGGCGTGCTTGGTGAGAGGGAGCAAGAACAACTCGAGACTGAGGCCGACGGTGTAGACGAGCGACGTGATGAGAAAGCACATGCGGTAGCCGTAGCTGTCGATCAAGAAGCCACCAAGCACGGCACTGCCCGACCACGAAAACACCGAGAGACCTTCGAGAGCATTCCAACGAGCGCGGATCTCCTTCGGCACGTGGTCCATGAGGATCGAGCGACGTAGCGGCTGCGAGCAGCGCATCATGCCGCCACGCATCAGGAAGAGCACGACCTGAAGCGCCAGTGGGCGCGTAAACGACATGAAGAAGAGACACAAGAGCGAAAAGATGCGCGTCGACACGATGATCGGCATACGACCAAAGCGCTTGGAGCTCTTCTGACTGAAGTACGAGAGCACCATCACCAAGATAGGCTGTAGCAAGAAGAGAATACTCACGTGGATCGGCGTGAGTCCGTACTCCTCCTTGAAGAAGAGTGGGAAAAAGTTGATGGTCATACCAGCACCATTGCTGATGATGAAATCCGACGCGAAGATGAGCCATGGCACATGCGTCGAGTTGAAACACCAGAACTTGACGACAGGGAGAGGTTCTTCCTTGACTGTCGTTTGGTATTGCTGCGTCTGGAGACTCTTGATTTGCTCACGTCGCGCCAGGAGACCCGCACGTTCCGCCTTGTCCGTGCCTTCGGTCTCTTCATCATCCGAGTAATCGTATTCGATCTCCATCTCGTTATTCACGACCGAAGGCGTACGCAGTGGTTGGTCGGACGTGACGGAGGCGCGGCCCTCGCGCTCGCTGCGAGCCGCCTTCTTGTTGGCTTCGACGTCGTCTTCCTTGCTATCGGCAAACTCGTTCTCAAGCGCGAGGTCGTCGTTGAAGCGGAACAGCAGAACCCCCGCGATCGCCATGAGCAACGTGCCGAATTCGAGCACCGCCGTCAATTCGCGAATCTGCCAGACATCACCGTAGTATACAAACAGCAACACGCAAAGCGCTGGCCCGAGGACCATCGCGAGGTTGCTGATATTGTACTTGATCATCATGGGGAACGACCGTTGGCCATGTGGAATCGAGTCGGCGAAAAGCGCTTCCATGGCTGGGTTCTGGAACGCAGCAAACATACCCCAGAGGCCAAATGCCACGTAGAGCAGTCCCAGTGACGTCTGCTCGATGGCAATGAACGTGAGAAGCGTGGTGAAGAGCCCGATGGCACCCGAGATCTTGAGGATCGTGTCTCGACGCGTCTTGTCGGCGAAATATCCCGCGGGGAGCGAGAAGACGAGCTGCGAGATGCCCTGGATGCCCTTGACGACACCCACGGGCTTGTTCGAGTTGGTCAGCACGAACACATATCCCGAGATGATCTGCTGGAAGAGGATACTGCGCGCTGCCCAGAGGAAGAACGTGACGACATACGTGTTCTTGACGTTGTGCGTGATGCGCTGCCACCCAGAGAACGCCATGACCCTCCAAACGCACCCAGCGTTCTGTTCTGTCACTGGGTAGAAGAGGAAATGCAGCCACACGCAGCGAGCGGCTCCGGACGCGGACGAAAGGCCGTCAAGGCTGGGACATCCACCGACACACACCACATCACTGATGACTTGGGTGCTCTTCGGGGATTGGCTGAAACTCGGTTAGACCCAGCGAGTCAAGCCCATGGGCTTGATTCACTGGCTGATTTAGAATACAGCCAAATGGAGCGCCGTTTTGGGTATGGTCTAAAGTGGTTTTGGGTTTCCAGTGCCTCGGAAAGATTGACCCAGCCATCATGGTGGTGGTCCCTTGCTCATATTCTTCGAATCCTTGGCCATTGACTGCCCTCATTCCTTGACATTGGGCCTAATGACCGAGCATTTGAAGTGTCTTCGGGCTATCGGCGAGCGTGGGCAAGCACGAGTCTTTGCTTGCTCGGGTGTGGACGAGACCCCTCGAGCCATTTCACTGTGTTACAAGACCGAGTCCTCGGATTATACTGGGTGCTATACGAAGCTAGACTTCCCACTAGCACAAAAGGAGAGAGTTGATGAGCTCGTGGTTGTGTGCGATCCAGCGAGGCATGACCGCGGTAATCAGACAGTGCTGGATACTTCGTATCGACTTGCATGGACGCTCGACGCCTCCAAGTTTACTCAGAGCTTTGACCTGAGCGAGCTCTCCATCCTCCAGAAGATCCAGCACTTCCTCACGCCACAAGACGAGCTTTCAGCACGCGTCGGTGTGCGTGCATCACTTTGCAAGCTAAACATCTACGGACCTGGAGGCTTCTTCAAGAAACACGTGGACAAGCCACACGGCAGTGATGTGTTTGCTACTCTCATCGTGTGCCTGCCTAGTCAATTCAGCGGCGGCGCGCTGACTGTGCGTCACAACGGTGAGGAGGATTGTATGGCGTGGGGTGACAAGGGCTCCACGACCAGCAACACTTTGAGCTGGGGCGCGTTTTTCTCTGACTGCGAGCACTGGATCGACGAAGTCACGAGCGGTGTTCTCATCACAGTGACGTATCAACTGGAGTACGTCACGTCTCTCCAGATGCCGTTGAGTGTGGATCCGATCGAGGGGAACCTTTTACTGGAGAAGCTTCAAGAAGCTCTTCAGACACCGGCCTTTGCACCCCAAGGCACAACCCTTGGAGTGGGTTTGGCTCATCTCTATGCGATTGACGAGTCCCAATGCATCTCCATGCTAAAGGGAGCAGACCAAGTATGGCAGGAGGCTCTGCAGCTCTTGGGGCTCCGATACAAGCTCGCTCTCGCGTTTAAACCTGAATGTGACGATGAAGATGATCGACGACAGATGAAATACGACTGGAAGGAGGAGTCCGAGGACTTTTGGGACGGTGACGGCAACTTAGACCTCTTCATCCGTGACGGACTGTACTTTATGGACGGTACACGCATCGATTGGGTGAGCTTCGACCACATACAAGATGAGTTGCGTGCGGTTCCTCGTCCGGATATTGTGTGGATTGCACCACCGAAGAGTCTTCTCTACCAAGAGTGTGTGACCCATAATGGCAACGAGCCCATCATGCAAACACACTACGGAGCTGTGTGCTTTCTCGTGACAGTACCTCCAGCACGCGAGCGCATTTGGAAAGAGAGTTGAGAGAGAAAAATAAAAGGGTTACATGTATTCATCACGGCATCAATCACTTCACTTCATGTCACATTCATCAATCTATATACATCATTTGGCTTCTGACAATACCCTTGGATCCAGACTACAAATGGCGGAACTGCTCCAACATCTCCGTGCGCTCGGCGCGCGTGGTCAACCAGGCGTATTTGCGTGCTCAGGCGAAGCGGAGACCCCACGACCCATCGCCATCTCATACAAAACCCCTACAAAGAACAAAGACACCAACGACTCTCCTACTCGTCGATACAAGACGATCACCTTCCCGCCAAGCAACAACCAAAACATTCAAGATCTACTCTCTGTCTGCCACCCAGCGACGCATGGACACGGCAACAAGACCGTACTCGACACGTCTTACCGTCTCACTTCGACACTGGACGCCTCCGAGTTCACACTGAGCTTCGACATGAGCGACCTCTCCATCCTTCCGACCATCCAACAAAAGCGGTTTTTCCTACGATCATCTACCCGCCAAGTGTGAGGACCGACTTCCAGTCGTCCCACTGCCGTCACACCGGCTCCAGTGCAGAGACGTACTGTGCGTGTGTTCATGGCTTTGTCTGCACAAGATCGCCTACTGCCAGTCGTCTCACCGCCTAGCACCGACGGCCACCAGTGAAGGGATCCTGGCCTCAACAAGTCCCTTCGCCACCTCACTGGTCAGCACCACGCGAATGCCATTCGTGTCGGTGTCAGCCACTCATTGCCGCCTCACGAGTTGCCACCACTCGTTCGAGGCTCCACTCATTGTTGTCTCACGAGTTGCCACCACTCGTTCGAGGCTCCACTCATTGCCGTCTCACGAGTTGCCACCACTCGTTCGAGGCTCCACGAGTTGCCACCACTCGTTCCATGCCAACGTGCCTGCCGGCGCACGTACTTGCCTTGCCGCCTCGCCTACTTGCTGCCCCACTCACTCGTTGTCTCACTTTCCTTTTTGCTCACTAGCTCCAAGGAGTTCCAAGAAGCTCAAGAACCCACCACGACCACTCCCGGGCGCACGCCATCACAGGCGTGGATCACCGTAGTTTGACTCCGCTAATTGTAACATGCCTCAATGTTGCCCCAACACCCTCTGTGTTGCTCGTCTTGGATCTGCCCAGATCCATGTTGCCTGATGTCGGGGTGAAAACGTCAGTGGCGGCACTGAAATGGATGCTGTCGTGCGTCCGGAGGTGGTGTGGATTGTCCGTCCGAGGGGACTAAACTACGAAGATCACGCTGTTCGATATGGCAATGAGCCGCTCCTCTCGACGTATTACGCAGCTGTCTGCTTCCTGGTGACGATCCCGCCGACCGGAGAACGCGTCGTCAAGAAGAGAAAGACTGAGGACTAGTAGCAAGTCCACCATTCTTTCACCAATCAATGAGGAATACATGAGCATTTCAGTCTATCGTGCTCCTGTGAATGTATCACCGAGTTGCTTTGCTTTGCTTGTTGAGCATCGCGATGACGCGACGTGAAAACATAGAATTCAAGAGTGTAGCCATATCCATGAGCTCATGTCCCCATCTTCGTACTTGTTTCGTTGCGCACTAGGCGGGATTATGATAACAAGACAGGCAGCTGCGTAGATCGCCTCCATCTTGTCCTCACGGTAATCACCGCCAAACCATTCCATCCAGCTCTTCATCGTAAACTGCTTGGGTGGGTTGATCCACAGTATGTCCGTCGCTGAGGAGGCGCCGAGTTCGCTTACTATCTGAGCGTGGACGTCTGCATTCCGCTCGTTGAGAGACATGACCATCTCGCCGGGTCCGCCAAAGCCGCTTTCAACACTGAATAAAACGAATGCTTCTAGAAGAATTAATCCATGATCTCCTTTGCCGTGAGTAGATACGTCAGTGTGATCCGGAAGCCACTCTTGACCGGCAGGACCTCGTGCACACAGTCCGAATAGAACGCTGCCCATTGCACAAACAGCTGCGCGGCTGTGTTAAGAAGAAACGCTTCCGCCCAATCGACGCAGATGCGTTGGTTGTCATGTTCAATCACGAGCTTACCACCTTCAAACGGTGAGGCGAGGCAAACCACGAGAGTTCCGAATGTATCGGCGTTCTGAGGCGTGTCCAGATGCTTCTTGAAGAATCCGCCTGGCCCATACACGTTCATCTTGTGCAGCGTGGCGTGTATCGTCATGTCGTCGTTGGTTGGTCCAAGGCGCCGTTGGATTTCGGCGAGGATCGCGGTCTCGCCAAGACGGAACGATGTGTGAACGCACTCAGCACTGAGCATCACCGCCTGACGATACGTCGCGTCCAGCACGCGGTCCTTCCCGTGACCAAAGTACGCTGGCTCACACGCAGCTACTAGCTGTTGCAGGTCTTGGTCTGTGGCTCCTGGAAGCACAACCGACTTCATCACAGCAAGATCGTCCTTGGAAGCAGGGTACACCAGGTCAACGGAGCGATCGAGGATCACGCGACCATGGCAGGCGAACACACTGTCGCGTTCTTTGCATCCTAGCGCTCGCAGCTCCTCCAGTAGCAAAGCCATCGAGCCAAATGAGGGAACAGCGCAAAGAACAAGACCCAGTGAGGTCAAGAGACCAAGACCGAGCGCTGCGCACACGTCGCAGATTTTAGGAATGCTCGCACGTCACAGGTTCTTGTTTTAGCCAATCAATAGCAGCTAGATCTTTAGTTTCAGCCAATCATCTTCGGGTCTAACTGAATCCATGTGGTCCACGTGAAAATAGCTCTTGAAGATCGCGTGGCGCACTCGAAGCGTCATGTCCTCGCAGAATGGGAGCGAGCCGTCGTCCTTCGATTCGGAGCACCATGGCGACGTCGCGCGCGCAGGATTCATGCGCATGTATGTGTTGTTGCACTCGTCCTTGTCCCCATTGGACCAAAAGATGGACTATCGCGACGAGCGCGGTGAAAACGAGGCAAAAGACGCGGAAAACAAGGACCTTTGGTGCGATACTGAGGCAAACGAGGAAGATGAGCGCTTCCAATTGCTTTATGTGAGCGGCGGACACTATTTCCACGGTGATATCACGCTTCCGGATGAATTAGATGACGAAGATGACGCTTTTGCGGAGGAAAACGAGGCAAAAGACGCTAAAGACGGCGATTCTGAAGGATCCAGTGACGTAGAAGCAGCTGAGCGACGTCGGGAAGCGCGTGAGAAGCCACGGCGTCGTCGACGACGCGACACTCCACGCCCGAATATGCACTGGTCTCCCGACAGCGTCGATCGTCGCACGTCGCCTGGTCTTGTTGGCCCTGGGTATGTCGACGTGGCAGATCTCCCTCTGCTTTTACCACATTTCCAGATGCAGCAAGATCAACTCGTACTCGTGAACCAGGTGGCCGACTTTCGTCAGGAAATCCGTGATGTGTTGTATCAAATGGACGAAGTTGCCGACTTTTTCGTTGAAGAACTCAGCAAAGACAAAGTCATCGAGCGCATTGCCGACGCCACGAAGGAGTTTCATTGGATCGCTTCGAGCGACAATCCGACGTTCTTTGAGCTCCAGACGTATCGACACACGAACGAACCAATGGTGGAAGCTGGTGTCTCGATTGCGGTGATGAAACTCGTTGTCCGCGACGTGCTTCTTGACATTATCTACCACAAAGACTCGTATTTCGTGACCGTCCGCGAGAATCAAGAGGAATTGGCACTCGAGGACATGTTTGTGCCGCAAAGTACGTTTTTAACGAGTGTTTTCTGACCAAATGCCTTCTTAATGAGCCGTGTTCGGTGTGTAGTCGCATGTATGGGTCCGTGCTTCCTCGTTCGTCGATACAACGATACGGATGTCAAGCAATTGCTCCTCTGGTGCGCTCTACCTGATGAACTGGAGCTCTCCGTGCGAGGCACCAGTCCTACACATGCTAAAAGCGAGTCACCAAAGCGTCGAGCACGTGTGGGGATTCAGGCTAACGACACCCAACTCTATTGCTTGCTCGGCAAAAGCCCGCGACCTGGCGCTCGGACCAAAAAGCGTCGTCCATATAAAGCCAAACGCCAGCATGAAGACGATGATGAAGAACTTCCTGTGGACGTGGTGTTCCGGTTCAACGCGTACGTCTACCGTGGCGCGACGACATTGCGAGCAGCGGAGCTCAACGATCTCGCACGCTGGCGCTCGGCAACACTTCCTCGACTTCAAGCACATGCGCAATCCACACTTGCGTTCTTCGGATCCATCGCTGACAACGAAGAGCTGGCTTTGGAGGTACCCGAGCCGATTGCCAGAGCAAATGCGCTGAGTAAGCGTCTAGAAATCACGCTCTTACTGACTATGATGGAGATTTTGACCGCGTCGCAGCAGTGGGTCGAACGATTTCTCGCCGAGATCGACGTGATCGCCCTGGAAACAGCCAACAAAGGCAACGCTGACTGGCTACGCGGTCATCTACGTCAATGGCTCGAGTCTGGCGATGGCAGCGAGTACTTTTACGAGTTGGAACTCGGTGGATACGCGTCCAAGCTCTGGCAAGATGACGATGAGGACGCTAGAGACGACGTCGCGCTGCTTGTATGGAAAGGCGTCGTTCATCAAGCCGTTGTGGTCGTCGCATATCGTCGACAGAGTCTGTATCTCATGCTGTACGAATTAGAAGATGCTGCTACGCTACCAGCAGACGGCCTCGCGTGCTTTGGTTTGCTTCCAGAGTTCCATAACAAAGGGCGAGGATACCTCATTCGACCGTTTTCACCCCATGAGACATCAGAAGAGTGGCTACAAGGTGCCAAGCTCTGGCTTTGGCAGACGACAGCAAGCGTTGCGCGAGAGGAGCTTCAGGCCGACGATGCTCGCGCCACGTACTGGCAAAGCGGCAGTAAACACGACGAAGCCGATATGGCTACGGCAGCGTGGTTCCAAGCCAAAGAGACTGACAAGGAGGAAGGGACACCTCAAGCGGACGTCGAAGAAGCGCCTCGTGCTGTCACGCGTCACGCAGAAGTGGTAGAAAACGATGCGAAAGCGACCGAGAAAGCGACATATCCCTCACGTAAGGAGCGTGTGGGTAAGCGCCACCACCTCGCGCCATTACCAAACGTCCTGTCGACTACAGGGACCCATTCCGCCCCTTGGGACCTACAAACTGGCCGTCCTATCTAATAAAAATGATGCTTTATGTATCGTTATCGTCTGTTATCGTGTGATATTTCCCTGTGGGCTTGAGAAGCAGTGTGGGCAATCGCGCGAGAACACTCGGTGCGTGGACCATGAGAGCATCTTGGGTCAGTAATTGGTCTATGTTGAGGTCTGTGAGCGCGAGAAGCCAGCGATTGAGTTCTTGAACTGGCTTGGCGGTATCACTTTGCTGTAAACACTCGCGTAAGATGCGCACCGAGACCATTGGGTCGCTTGACGAGCTCATGAGCTGCTGGATTTGGTGGCGGATGTGCTGCTGGTAACTCAGTAGATCGTCGATGTGTTGGGATCGCAGGCAATCGCGGAACTGCGACGGTCGCCTCGCCGCCGCGTCCGATGGCAGCACCAGAGTCGCAAAATCCACAAGACGAGTGCCTTTTAAATCAAGAAGCAACGCCCGATGCAGTGTCCGGAACGCAGCGTCCGTCTTGTAGGGGAACACACGCCTTAGCGTCTGCAAGACATCGGCCAGAGGCAAGCCAGGACGTGTCTGGACAGGGTGAGTCTCACGGTGGACAACTCCCAGAGCGTCGTGAAGCAAACCGAGCTCTCGAACTTGGTCCTGGCGTGAGTCGTCGGGCAATTGCATTTGAAGAATCAAGAGGAACAGTCGACAGTCACTGGACACATGCTGGAAGCGCTCCAAGCCAGCGACCGTGTTGTACGCTGTCTCGATGGCGTCAATCCGAGGCTGACGCTGCAAAAAGAGCTGAAAGACGTTGGGTAATGTGGTGGGCTGTCGTGGTTTGAGTTCGTCTTGCATGCTCCAGACGCGAGTGATGATGGCTTCGACGCGCTTGCGGTCATAGTGCAAATGCCGCACAACACCGTCGTGCTGAAGGTACACAGGCACGTCAGCAGCGCTCCCACGACCTTGCAGATAGTTGATGGACGAGATCAACGGCGTCAAATCCGCACTCGTGACATTCACAAAGTCGTGAATTTCGTCGTTTTCCGTGAGAAAAGTCGACGAAGACGACGACGTGGCTCTACGATGCATCAGTTGCTGTTGTCGCTGGTAGTAAAGACGAATCTGATCGATGAACGCTACACTCACGCGTTCGACCACAAACGAAACGTCCTCGGTCATCGGTACGAGCATATCGGCACCTCCACCGACAGTCGACGCCTTCCGCAGCACCACAGCAGACGAAGACTTGGTCAAACCTCCGTGAGTCGACGCCATTCGACGCAATGTAGGCGACGTGCTGCCCCCTCCGTCGAATTCCTGACGCTGGAGACGCTGCATGAACTCACGAAGCGTCATCCGGATGCCGTGTGCCTCTAGGATTTTGAGGAGTACATGGCTCCCCATCGCCTTCTCATCCTCCCGCGCATCTCCATCCTTCTCTCGCTCGGTGATGTCCTGTTGATGGAGTTCTTGGAGCTCTTTGCTCAAGAGCGCGATTGTCGCCTTGTCGGCCGAGATGTGGACACCGCCGACCTTTTCTTCTAGCGCTGTGATCGTCTTCTTCAGTTCAGCTATCTCGTCACACGCGCGATGATACTTGTTGGTCATCTGCTGGAGCACAATGGCTTCTTCCCGTGAGCGCTCGTGGACATGCCGCAGCGTTTCGTCTTGGCGCTTGAGTCCATGGACGAGCGAGTGGTTCGACTGCTGCATGTCCTCGTTCCGTCTCTCGAGACGTTCGAGCTCGCCTTTTAATCGCGCAGTTTGTTCGCGTAAGTGCGTACACTGCGCCGCATACGCCGTGAGCTCACTCTGCGTCTGCTTGAGCGTTTGCTTCAGTGCGTCTTGCTGCTTGAGGGTCTCGAGTTGCTGCTGTGTGATCGTTTGAAGGCACTGTGCCTCGAGCGTTTGCAGTTCAGCGTGGAGTTGAGGTACCAACTGGCATTTCGTGAGCAACTTGTCGATAGTTGAGTCGTATTCACGCTTGATCCGCGTCAATATTGGCGCATAGACGCAGAACGAGTCGATGAGGCACTGGAAGAGATGACGAAAGACGGCATGACGTCGCAACGAAAGCTCGGAATCCGACTCTTGCTGTCCTAGCGCCTTCAGTTCGCGAGAGAGATTCTGCTCTAGCTCATCTAGTAGTACGGGCTTGGATTTGCTCTCGTCTAGCGCTCGATGGCGTGCGTGCGCCTTACGAATCCGTGGTGAGAGGGGCGAGGACTCGTGGTGCTGAGGACGCAGTAGCGAGTTCTTGGACGGACTGGGACTACTGATCAGTGGCCACGCATCCAGCTCAGCAACCGTATACTCCTGTTGCTCCCATGGAGAGGACGGAGGTAGCAGACGACGTGGAGACGCTCTGTCTGTCGACAGAGGTGGCAACGAAGGCGTACTGGGAGTCGAAGGCGCCTCATCAAACGATGGTGTGGGCGGTGGAAGCGGCAAAGGCGGTGGCTTGACCCGCGGACTCTTTCGAAGCAAGAGGGATCTGTGCGACGCTGGCGGAGAATGCAGGTCCATCGGCGCGTTATAATCCACAAACGAGTCCAAGACGAGGTGGAACAAGTGTCAACCGACTGTTGCGTGGGTATTTCCAGACGCGATTTCGTCAAATCAGCATCGATCCAGCGCTTTGCAATCGCAGAATGCGTCAATTCAACCTTCAAATGCATGTAAACAGCCTCGGCGACAAGGCAAAGCCGCGTGAAGGCAGTCGAAAGAGGTCGTCCACCGAGTGCGTCACGCGTCAATGCTTACGTGAAAAGCTACGTTTCGTTCAATTATTATAGACACACTTCATAAAATATAAGAATGCACCTCTTTGTAGTTTACTAGTAAGCTACCGGTGTCCGTGGAAAGTTTGAGGGGTATCTTTCATTCGTAAATTACCACTCACACCACCTTCCCGGAAGCTTCCATAGAATATTTCCGTCATCTTTCGATATTTTTTGTGGCCATGTCGTAAGCTTTCCCTAAAAAATAGAATCCTCGTCACGAAAAAAACATCGACGAAACCACCGCCGTAGGCAAGCGTCGCATCGAGCAGACGCGCTTCCTCCCTCATCCGGACGCGATTTCCTCGTCCTCCTGAGCGCCCTCGCTGCTCTGCGTGCTTCTCTTCGATCGCTCCGTCGTCGCTCGTTCTCTCGGTGTGCTGCTCGCCATGGTGGACGTCGGGGAACTCAAGAAAAAATGCGAACAGCTCAAGGACAAGATTGAAAAGACGCGCGAAGCCAAAGCGGACGGCGGCTTCAAGAGCGCGGGCAGTAGCGCCGGCGCCAAGCCGATCCCGGCCGCGCCCAAGTGTCGCCGGCTGCTCAAGGGCCATTTCGGCAAGATCTACGCCATGCAGTGGGGCGGCGACAGCTCGAGTCTCGTCTCGGCGTCGCAGGACGGCAAGCTCATTGTCTGGAACGCACAGACGACCAACAAGATCCAGGCCATCCCGTTGCGGTCCTCGTGGGTCATGACGTGTGCGTTCGAGCAGAAGCAACGCAACATGGTCGCGTGTGGTGGGCTGGATAACCTCTGTTCCATCTTCCATCTCTCGCAGGCCCAGGTCATGCGCGCGACCAAGGAACTCGCGGCGCACGATGGCTATCTCTCGTGCTGTCGCTTCATTGACGAGACGCAGATCGTCACGAGCTCCGGTGACTCGAACTGTATCCTCTGGGACGTCGAGAGTGGCGAAGTCAAGACGACGTTCCGTGAACACTCGGGAGACGTCATGTCGGTGAGTATCAATCCGCACAACCCCAACATGTTCATCTCGGGCTCGTGTGACTCGACGGCCAAGGTCTGGGACATCCGTACGAGCAAGACCACGCACACGTTCCAGGGTCACGAGTCCGATATCAACTCGGTCGATTTCTTCCCGAGTGGCCATGCACTGGGCACGGGGTCGGATGATTCGTCGTGTCGTCTCTTTGATCTCCGAGCGTACGGAGAGCTCAACAACTTTAGCAACGACAAGATTCTCTGTGGTATCACCAGCGTCTCGTTCTCCAAGTCGGGTCGCTTCCTCTTTGCCGGGTACGATGATTACAACTGCTACTGTTGGGACGTGCTTAGCTCGACAGGCCAGCACATTTACCAGCTCGCCGGCCATGAGAACCGTGTGTCGTGTCTCGGCGTGAACCCAGCGGGCCAGGCGTTGTGCACAGGCAGTTGGGATACATTACTCAAGCTCTGGGCGTAACTGGAGTGTCCCATGATGACGCGTCAGTCCACTCGACTCACGATAACGAAGACCAAACGAACAAAGGCGAAAAGCAAGCCAACGCAAGGAAACCACGGCATCTGCAGACGTTTTCAGGTTGGATTCGCGTATCTTGGTTTCAATATATATTACTACTTTGTATGGCTACTTGGTCTGCAGCACGTGGTCGCGGATATATGTCTTGGTTTCGTCAATACGCTTGTGTAGGTAGTCGAGGTGTTGCCGGAACTCGAACCACTCGATGCGCCGACTCTGATTCTTGTCCATGACCTCCATGAGCTCGTTTGCGAGAACAGCAATCAAGGACTGAATAGTCTCGACTTGCGACTGACGGCGACTTCGCAGCGCCGCCATCACTGGGTCGAGCTCGAGTTCGTCTTGTTCAGTTGAAGCGTAACCATCAGCGCCGTGCTCACCTGAGTCGCTCTGTGCGTTTGGCAGACGTGGTGTTCGAGGTGGCACGCCGACGCTTTTCATCAATGCTTCGAGTAGAATCGGTCGAAGGCCGTTGATCAACTCCTGGATGCTAAGCACAGCGTCGCCATTACGGTCGGAAAGTGTAAATAACAACTGCAACTGCGTCGAAAGTGCGAGATCCCCCGTGCGAGCATCGTTTTCCACCGCGTAGGAGACCCACTCGACGGCGTTCAACGCGCCGTTCTCGTCACGATCAAGCGATTGCATAAAGCTCGTGACAATCGGTGGTGTTGGTTCCTTGCCATGCACTAACCAAAGCAGGATCTTGAGCTCTTTGAGGTCAATCAAACGCTGATGATCCTCATCGGCGACCACAAACGCTACGTAGGAAGAGACCACGATGCAAAACACATCCAGAGAGATGATACCTGGGTCTGGATGATGGCCGTTGGACGGGTAATGGCGCTGCATGGCGCTCTGCATGGCTTGTATCAAGTACGTGAGTTCTTGTGGCTCTGTCTGAGGGATATGTCGCTTTATCACCTCAGCACACGTGCCCACGGTGCATCCGAGTTGTTTGCGATGACGGAGACCAGCTGCTTGGTCCTCTAACGCAGCAGCCATCGACGACACAGCGGCACTAAACTGCACGAACGAGTCACAGAGTTGCTTCATCATGGTGTCGTATTGCTGCTGGTTGTCGTAAATGAGCCGCGTGCAGGCGAACCGCTTGAGGTAGTGCATTAAACTCGGCTCGTGAGTGATCCAGTAGGTGAGTTCTGACAGAGAGATCTGGTTGTCGTGATCGCGATCGATCGAACCGAAAGCGGACTGCGCGATCAGTTCGAGCTCGACGGTGTCAGGGCGCTCAAGTCCCACGACCTTACAGAGTCCTCGCGTCGCGCAGAGCATGAGCAAGACGAGTTCGGTCTGTGAGATCTCTTGCGAGTGGTCAAAGTCAAAGCTAGAACGAACGAAGAGGTGAGTATGATGAAGAGATGGAGAGGACAAGAGGACGCACAGGTCAAAGAGCAAAGGGATCTTGACGGCAAAGGGCGACTTGCAGTACACAATGATGACGGCAAACACCTCCATCACATCCACCTACGCAGCATCCTGCTGATTACGACAAGCAAAGAGTCCAGATACAAAGCAGCGTGATACCTTGCCGAGGGACCACGAGTCAAAGAGACTGAAATGCTCGGCGGGGTCCTGGCAGATGAGCGAGAAGATCTCGTCGAACTCTTCTTCGTTGACGGTCATTTTGTCCCCCACAGTCTCCTGCAAGGAGTCAAAGTTGCTCTTGGCCATGCGGTAGTCTTCTACGGTGGCTACTCAAGGCACAGTAAGCGAGGTCCAAGGCACCAGACAATGATTCCGCGTGTCCTACCATTCTTGTAGTCCTAGGAGACAACACACGATCAAAACAACCAGCAAACCAAGCAGAATAGAGCAGCTGAGCATACCCGTAGCAGTGAATCCTCGGTGATGACGATGAGAACCGAGCCATTGGTCAGTGCGTTCCCCATTGTTCCATCCCGTCGGTTTGAGACGACGCCAAGCGACACGACAGGGCTATTTGCAGCAGCCAAGACAGACAAACAGAGAGACCGCCATCAAATCCCATCCACAGTTTCATTTCTTCTTAGAAACTGGGTGATCCCAAATCCACAAGCGCATGACAGCGCTCCGGTTGTCTATAAAAGGCGATGGCGGGCATTCCGCTCTGGCTAGTGATCCTCCGGATCTCGAGACCGGCTACTCGTCGTCGTCGTCTACATGGCATGGCACGTTGCCACGACGGACTCACCACGATGCATCGTTATCAGGAGAGCCCTTCGTCCATGCCGCCCGCTTATGCATCCGCGCGTCGTGGCGCTCACCATGACGCATGCATCACAACACCACCTCATGGATCTTGAACCGGCACGCAAAACACCCAATTTAGTTACAACTAGTCTAGCTTTGTCATGCCTACTAGCTCGATTAACCCAAACTACGGTATCATCCACTACCCAAACGTAGCTTTACGATGGTTTCCATGTGGTCCACTGGGTATGGGCTCCTTTCGGTCACGTGGTCTGGCTTTGACGGGATCTCGTGACCATCTGGGCCTGAAGAAGCCGCCCTCCAAGACGGATGCGCTGGCAGGGAGGCTGACAATGCCAAGACGCCACTGCCAGCTGGAGCGCACGCGGCGTCAAGCGCACGACGGAACGACTGGCGTCGGCCCAATCGCATGCGTCTCGTGCCCAGAAGAAGCGGCAACCACGTGCGGTGGGTACAGCACACTGTGCCGCCCCCAGCCATCGTTTTCCTTTCTTCCTTCCGGTGAGCAGCTTGCTCTCCATCCTCCCCATCTTTGTTCTTGTTCTTGGTCTTTTTTCCATCGGATTCTGATCAGATCCCTCTCCATGGCTCATTCCGACACTCCCACGCTTCCGCGCACTCGCCCATTTGCCACCATGGCCACCCACGTCATGTTCATGCTTCCGATCCCGCAGCGTCGCGCGCCGACCGAGTACGACGACCGCCACAGCGTGCTCCCGGGCGCCTCGATCGTCGGCGAAGAAGAAGTCGCGAGTCTCGGCGTGGTCGACACGCTTAACGCCCTCACGTCCTACTTCCTCCCCGAGATCGCCGAGGAGATTGGCGCCGCCACGGGCGCACTGATCCCGGAAGCCACCGAGAGTTTGCTGCTCTACAGCGTCGACGACCAGCTGGAGGACGAAGAGGAGCAGGACGAACCGAGTCTGCCAGATACCATCGTGCCGCTCTACCTCTTTGAAGAGGAGATGACGCGCGAGCGCTCGGGCAGCAACACGAGCGTCTCGTCCGTCAACTCGCAGACCAGCGTCCTCGCCGCCACGGCCACGTCCTTCTCCACGGCGGCGACCACGGCCTTGTCCTCGTGGTTCTCGTACGACGAGCCCGTGAGCCACGACCAGGACGAGCAAGAAGATGCCGTCTTGACGGACGCCGACGCCGACGTCACGGACGACGAAGACTTCTTGCTCGAAGACCTGCCTGTCACCAAGCCGCACCGCTCCGCCAGCTTGCCGGCCGTCGACGCCTCGTTCCCTACGGACCCTCGCAAAGCCCGCAGCGCGTCGAGCGCCACGGAGATCCTCCAGCAGCCATGGTCGGCGCTCAAGTCGTTCACGTGGGGCTGGCCGCGCGAGCAGTAGACCGACGCACACCCTTGTTGTTCTCGTTCATGTTCCTGAGTATTTATCCACACGCGTTTGATGATTAGATGGGATCCCAGTACAATAAATAAATGCACGTATTGCTACGACTACATGCACATGGTCTTCTTGTACGCCACCAGTTCGTTCTTGATCCGTTGGGCTTCGTCGTTCGTGTCTTGGAGCCACATGGACGCACTCACCACGAGCTTCTGCTGTCGGTCGACGACGCCCGAGTTCTGCGACTTTAACGGCAACGGCACGCCGCAATCCGGAAATCGCTCGTACAGCTGCGACTCGACGTAGTGCCAGCACTGCTCCTCGCCAATGGTGTTCTGGAGACCATGGAGATCCACGACAATGTATCGATACCACCAGCCTGGATGCCGAGGTGTCATGCGATCCAGACGCGCAAAGAACTCGACGCCCAACGTATGATACGCTGCTCTAATGATCCGGCGGAAGCTCAAGGAGGCTTGAGCCTGGCGACTCCGTCGCTCGGCATGTTCATGCGGGAGCACTTGTTCACTAATGGGACTCCAAAAGTACCGTTCCCATACAGTCCGACTGTGTCGCTTCCAGAAACGACCAAGCTGAAGCGCGAGCTCGGGGGCGTCGTCTTCGTCAAAGGGCAGAGGAAGGTCGGCAAACACTTGTTCCCAAGGGCGTTTCTGCTCGAAACATTGGAGACGCCGTGCGATCGCCTCGCGCGTCTTGATCTCGTCCGGATGGAGGATGCGCTGGAACTTTTTCGTGCGTTTGTCCTCGCTCTCCGTGTCGCTGGCGCTGAGGTCGCACCCTTCATCGTCCGTCGTGCGTCCATCGACCTCATTAGATCTCTGATGACGTTGAAGCAAACGCCCCGCCTCATCCAGTTGTTTCTTTGTGTACTTGCTCTGCTTTGGCGGCGCAGGAGGTCTCGCCAGTAGCTTTGTCTGCTCAAAGACTCGGCCGTTGAACGTCGTGGGCAGTTCAAACGGGAGGATGTTGATGGCAAGACGTTGCGCTTGGACAAATTGCAGGAGCGTTTTCTCGTGGTGATCGCGAAAGTCCGTGAGAATATCCACCAGAAGCGAAAGATTCTTTGTGGCCAGGCGTGCCATGAGATATTGGAATACCTCTGCGCACTCGTCAGCGTATCTCGAGGCCGTTGGTCGCTCCTTGCTGTGTAATAAACGCTGGGCAAGGTCTTGTCGTCCAGGATCCATCTGCTCAAGCGGTAGGACGCGCACGAGTACTGCACCAGTGTGCACATACTCGAGCAGTGTGATCTCCTGACCCAGCAGGAAATCGGCACACATGTGGCGCACGAGATGCACGTTGTTCGTCTGCAAACGCGCCTCGATATACTGCGTGAACTGCTCCAGGATGTCCAAGACGACTCTGACGGCGAGCGCATCCCGCGGACTTGGGTTGCCCGTCACCAAGTAGCCATCACTCGTCGTGAGCTGCATCGTTGGGCTCAGCAGCTAGAACGTTCGATGCAGGTCAATCCCGTTGAACGCCAAGGTCTCCGATGGAGTGGACCACCATGTTTGGGTCTCCATTACATTGGGTCTCTCATGCTAGGTTGGCTTGGGCATATCAGTGGAAGATCCTTCCGTGGACGGCATTCGTTGAAGCGTCACTGGCGAACCCGTAGTACCCCTTGTGCTGTTACAGTACCCGGTCTGTTTCGGGGCTTCGATAGAAGTGCAGGTAGGACTCATCGACCTACTACTACTACTCTCTATGGACGAGGTGATCTTTCCACACACGACTGGTGGCGATGCGTCCACGCCCTTTGCGTTGACAGCCCATCAACAAACGCTACACCTGACTGCCTTGCACCGCTTTGAGAAGTCGCCTGGAACGCGACTCCATCAAACACCCGTCCAGCCATTGGTACAGATCCAAATCCGAGGACCCAGGTCAAGAGAGAGTGCAACTCAAGTCGCTGACGTCAGTCGTCACATCCTCGTGTGGTCGCGCGAAGGTTGCTTCAGATCCATGTGACAAGTCACACATGACCGACACTCGGGGAGTGAATGGAGTTGTAGGGTGGCACTTTTGAGGAGACGGAGACTGGTACGCACGCACGCACGTCACGTCGCGGAAACCAGCGACCCAATGAACAGGCATCCTGATCGGTTTTCGCACCCACCCAGCGGTGACTCGAAGACACAACATGGAACGTGGCCTGTTTGCTATGTTCACAGAACGTCGTGGAATGGGTGTCGACCCAGCTGGTCCTCGCGATTTGTGGGGATGCTTTTGAGCGACTGGTAGCGAAGGTCTCGCTACATCGATGGATCGATGGATCGCTGACAGCTGGGTAACATCGTGTCATGTCACGAGATGCATGTGGGTTTGCTCATTTCCACTTTGGAACGACACGTAGAGCAATGCCTTCTTCCTACGTCGCTCTCCTCGTCATCCTGCAGTGGATGCTGCTCCTCGACACGTCACATGCGGGTGTTAATCGCGCAAGTGGCTCCTTCTCGGGTGACGGCACGCAATATACACTCACCGACCCCAACAATGGCAACTGCAACTTTATGGCCTTCCCAGAGGAAGCACGGACCAAGTACGCAGCACTCAACACGCCCCAGTTCAAAAGCACCGCGAATTGCGGTCGATGTGCCCAAGTCTCGTGTGTGGATGACAAATGTCAAGGCGCCAAGAAGCAGTCTGAGATTGTATACATCATGGACCAGTGTCCAGGATGCGCTCATGGCGACCTGGATCTGTCTCCGGACGTCTTTGAGAGCATCACTGGACATCAAAACGATCGAGTCACGATCCAATGGAAGTTCGTCGACTGTCCGATCCAAAGCAATATGCAGTTCTGTCTCAAGTCCGGAAGTAACCCGTTCTGGACAGCAGTCCAACCAACTAACTTCGTGTCCGGTGTCAAGAGCTTGCAAGTGAATGGCAAGGTAACCAAGATGGTAGACTCAGCCTTCTATTTTCTACTGGACGGAAACAGTGTCGACCAGGCAGACTTGGGATCCCTCCAGATCACCGTTGAATCAGTGAACGGAGAGAAGATCAAGCAGACCGTCTCGCTGGCTGATGGTGGCTGTGTGAAGGCCAGCGCTCAGTTCTCACGTGGCACACCAGACACGTCTGCTGACTTCGAAGAAGCACCAGAGGTAGACTCCGCCAAGGAAGAAGCTGGTGTTATTGTTACCGATCTTCCAGCTGCCACCCCAACCAGTTCGCCCCCATCATCCTCAGAAAGCTCTGGGTCAGAAGCCACATCCACCCGTCCAACGTTGTTGCGGAGTGCTGAGCCATCCCCATCCCCATCACCACCGCCTTCATCGCCATCGTCGTCAGCTTCGTCTACTCCAGTTGCCTCGGCAGCAAACCCGGTTGGAAGCAGCGATGATGAGCCCGTCCACTATGCCAACACCTCGACTGGAGACACGGAAAACACGACCAGTCCAGCAATCATCGTGCTGAGTGCACTCGCTTGTCTCTGCGTCATTGTGCTCATCGGTCTGGCGATTCGACTCAAGATCAAGCGTCGAAAAGAGAAACAGAACGATCTTGACGCCACGTACGTCTCAGACGTGCCCCGCAGCATCGTCTACGTGCATTCGTACGACGAATTCCCGTCACCAACGCTATCCCCAGAGGCAGACAAGGCTGTCTGGTGAAGGGCTCGATAGGATTCGAGCTAAACTTTAGTTTAGACTCAAGTATTTAGGCGTTGGTTAGCCAAAGTTGTACAGTGAAAAGAATTTAGTCTAATCAAAGACGATCAATCACGCACTCTACAGCGTCCTGCAGTTGACAAGCTGATCATGTCATGATCACGGACCAGATTTCTGGTCTCTAGATACCGCATGGAGCTCAGGCAAGTGACGCGAGTGCCATCGGGTCAAAAAGTTGGGTTCCCAGCTGGTGATCCTCGAAAAGTCGCAGTCCCTAACCACTGTCAGACCGACTCAAACTTTATCTTTGTATAGACCGATTTTCCAGAATGAACGTCACACCAGTATTCACGGCAACTCTGCTGGTCACTCCACTGGCCACTTGCAGCTGGCTGCCATATCATCCGCCCCATTCTACTGCTTTGGATGCGCTGTCCAACTAACTCATTCCCAATACCACCGTCTTCCACCCCATCCAGCGCGATCTAATAATGGCGACTATCGTCCCGGTCTCTCACTCGCAGCGTTGGCGAAGCCGCAGTCGTAACCCCAGCGTCGACTTCCTCGCCGTTGATGGTCCTATGGACGCTACTGAGGCTTCTGGTGCCACGTCAATGGGTACCGATAGCGAAGACGAAGAAGATGCGGAGTTTGATGATCCTCAGACCGCCCCATGGCTCGTGGTGCCCCAGGGATTTGTCTCCTCGGCTCAAGTTCGCTCGATCGACTCGCCAGCTTCACCATCGTTGCTACCTGGTGCATACTCGTGGGCTAAGGCGCTTGAGATGCGTCGTCCAAGCGAATTCTGAGCGTATTAGTCATGCTTTGTATGATATGAGTGGAACTTTCTCGTTATAATCCAGAAAAATACGAACTATTCTATTTGGTATGAGTCAACACATTTCTAATGGCTTTCGATTGGAAAAATTGCGATGCGAGTTGAAGTGCCTTCTCTCCGCTCTTCTGTGATGCTTCAGAGCTCCCAGTGCACCCTTCAAAGGCGGTAACAAACTGCAAAAGCTTCTTCTGAAGCTGCTCAAACTGCCTCGCAAGAGGACACAGCGGTCTGGTGTCCACCCTCAATGTCGCTTTGCGGCGAGCAACTTCAGTCAAGTGGATAATCTGATGCTCGGTAAGACCCAAACAAACTTCTTGAATCGCTTGGAAGACTGGGAGGAAAAACACTTGGTTCAGCAACGACCGGCGGTGGTTCGTACGTGCCTTTCCTTCTCGAATCAACGCCACGAGTGCGAGGAAACGAGCCTGGAATGTATCCAGCGAGCGAATGATAGATCCGAGAATCTCTATCATGCACGAAGACACACTGAGACCGTCTGCATCGGTCAAAGCAAGCAGGTAGCGCTGCAAATCTGGATCTGAGATGGCCTCGGCTTCACTTGATGGTGTTGATACTACAACAGCATGATGTATCACTTGGAAATGGTCCGCCAATGTTGTTTGAATCCGCGCGACTTGCTCTTGAAGACCAATCAGCTGAGTGCTGAAACTCGTCTTGCTTTGCTTGACGTGAGCTGCTGATAGCGCGGCCAATTCAGAGTACAACACCTGGAACTCAGCAAGTCTTTGCACCTTTTCCAGAATTGTGAGCTTCTGTCCGCCACCAAACATCTCATCTGAGCGCAGAATCTCAACGACAGCCATTGGCTCAGCGCTGGAGTCAGCTGTGTTCTCGATTAAAGATACTCGAAAATCCATCCACTGCTCTCGAAATGTAGCGAAAGTCGTGCGTTGTTGCTTGCACGTAGTCAGGAGACGCTGTAGCTGATTAAACGGATGGAAAGAGCTCGTCACCATCGTTTCAAACGTCGAGAGTAACGATTCGTTTTGACCCTCAAGCGGACGTTTGGTTCCACAAGAAACGCTGGAATCGTTGAGCTTACAGACGGACGCCATCGCCAGCAGCAGCATCTGAGTCACAATCGAGAACGGCTTGGCATCATCGCCACGAACAGCTAACAAATCGGCGAGATCAGCTTCGCCATGACAGAGCTTCGCACGAACGTTCGGCCCGGAAGCCATCATGAAGAGATCAAGGAATACAGCCAGAGCTGCTGGTGAGAGCATTTCGTACACAGAGTTGAGCACTGTTGAACTCGAGGGAGCCTCGCCATCGGGTTTCGTATCAAGAAGTACTTCTGGGTGTAGGAGGACTTGATGCTTGTCTCGCTGGCCAAATCCATCCAGTGTCGAGTAGTATGCGTCAATCTGCGCTACGGCATACTCAGTGGAGATTTCAAAGTTCTCGTTGTTTGCACGCACAAACTCGACACGCAGAGCGTGCTCGAGCACCGGAAGAATAGCAAAGAGGAACCAATACTCATCACTGTCTTGAGACAGAGCATCTAGGGCTTTTTGAACCAAGTTGGCTCTGCCTTTTGGTACAAAGCCACTCAATGCAATTGCTGCGGAGTGCTTGTGAACCCACGAAGTGAGCTCTGGTCGCTTGGTCAGTTGCGAAGGAAGGATAAAGCGTTCGTCAAACCACCGTAGACGGAACATTGGCTCGCTTTCTGATGACTTGGACGATGCTGGTGCCTTGAAGTATCGTGGAAGCTCGAGAAGGAGGATCGCAGTCAAACAACCGAAGCATCGAGGGAATTCGGCGGGGATCATGAAGCCGTGCCACACCAGATTGCGGATATTGAGTCCAGACGGGAGGAACAAGATACGTAGCAACGCCATCAAGCCCTCTGGGAGAACGCTGTTCAGCGTATCCGAATGAAGAAGATCTCGAAGAATCATGTTCTTCTTCTTGTTCTTCTTCCGTGGAGTCTTGCCATCCGGTGTAGTCGAAGGTTTCGCATACTGATGATACAGGTCGTACAATGCTCGCTCGAGGATCGTGATGAGGATCAGGAACGACATGTAGTACTCTCCACGTTCTTGTTGAAGCAGATCGAGGAGGTCCCATAGCTTGGTTGCATGCGTAAGCACATGGTCCGTCCAGAGACTCTGCGAAGGCTTATGAATGACAGGCACAACACAGCCATCAAAGACTTTCTCCGCGCATAACGCCCATGCCCACGTCACTTGGACTGGCGAGACACCTTCGCCTGTAACAGCTTCCAATCCTTCCAGAAATCTCGCCCAGTCGACGCTGACGACGACGTCGGGGACTTGATCCACTTGAATCCGCGGGAGCTTTTCCTGGATCGCAGCTTTCTGTCGTACTGGCAGTCGCCAGTAAGAGAAGATCGTGTCATAAACAGCATGCGACAGCGACGGCTTGTACGAGAGCACGCTCGCTCGAACTAGTGTCTCTGCATGCTTAGCCATTTGCTTGGTCATCATGCACCGCGAGGTCTCTCCCTCACTCTAGTGGCCTTGTCAGTAACCCACGCTACATCCGTACGACCAGAAATTAGTCACCCGTCCTAACTTCAAGAGCTGCCGATATGATTTGTTGCGGCTGTCGCGTCTTGGTACAGGCCATCCATCAACTGGGTGCGCTCCTTATCAATTGAGATCTGAAACTTCTGGTTGTCCTGCGTTCCAACTTCGAAGCCGCAAGCGCGGCCGTATATCCTGGCGACGGCCGTCAGCAGCTGCGTCTTTCGCGCACCACCACCTGCGGCATAGTGTATGCTATGTACATTGGGTCCATGCGTCCAACCTCGTCCGCGTCGACTAGTTTTCTTTATTTTTTCGAGAGATCCCAGCCACACAGCACCTCGGATCCTAGTATTTGAACTAGCTCTTCGAAATCGAAGCCTTCTCGTCCCCATTGCACGTGTCCCCACACGTGAACCGCACCGGTTTCTGACGTGGCATTGCGTCAAGATCTGGACCGACCGTGAAGCCATGACGCCTCTGGCGTGTGACTATTGCCTGCTCGCCGATGTCCACGAAGGCACGGTGGGGGAGAGAGCGAGAGAGTCAGTGCCCCTGTCTAGCAACGTTCGCCCACATCTCGTTTATCTCTGGGACTAACCTGTAGTGCCACTGGCGCTTTGTATACCGACGTTAGTCCGTTAAAATCGGGTCAGTAATCGCAGACAGATATCAGTTAAGCCAGGCGGTTGATATTGAAGCTATATCAATACCTCAGGATTGCTGACGCATATAAAACCTGGGATCTGTCTACTGAATCAAGGTGGTTACAAATTATCGGAGACCGTCGCTTGTTCTTTTCGAACCTGACTGAACTTGCCCTACGCACGGCGATGGGCTGGCCTTCCCACCTGGACTTCGCGACACCTCACCACAGCCCTGACCAGACAGCCTCGGCCGATCACATGCCGTAATCTGGGGTGATCCACACTCATTCTGGCGCTGGCTCGCTCCTGTAATTTGCCACTCGCGCTTCTGCCGGCACCCAGAGTGAGCCCACGTCCATCAACCGAGGACCCGGGCACTCAGTCAATCACTAATTAATCCCCCATGGCCGGCCGCTTTAGCAGTCCGTTCCCGCCGCTGCGGCTCTCTCACAGTGATGAGCGAGACCTCGAACACCTCGCTGATAGTATCGTCCATGACGCCATCGTGCACTACGAGGCGTATCTCTACGATCACAACCGGGAAATTGACCCGGATCGCTGGAAGGGCATCAAACAGCATGAGAATGTGCGCGTGTACTACGAGCGAAGCAAACACAGTCGACGTCGCCGTGTCAAGTCCACGAGTGGCGTCGGCCCCCACTCGTTCTCGTCGCCATCCCCCTCGCCTTCACCTACGTTCGGCTCGTCGTATTCAGACGACATTTTGTACACAACGGACGAGGGAGAAGATGAAGACCGATTCAGCGACGCATTCGCCTCTCAGCGATCAGACTCGACAACTTCTTCCCAGTCGAGTTCGAAGAAACTCCCTCCTGTGCTGATGACAGCAGGCACAGTGAACGGACATCTCCACGACGTGATGTACGGCGTCGTGAATCCAACGATCGAGACGATGCGGATTCGAAGTACGTACGTCGAGGATAAGGTCGTGAACGCCGCCGTGCTGGCAACGATTCGTGAACCCACCCCAGCGGAACCATTCCGCTCGATTGCGATTAAATGGGCCGTCAAGAACCAGTCCCTTGCTGTGCGTACGGTGGTGAAGAATCGCGATATGGTCTTCCTCGAATCGGTTGGACTCAAGCATCTTCCTCGGACTGGTGAGCTCATCGGCTACCAGCTCCTTCACTCGGTCAGCTTTCCTCAGACGCATTTGCTCGCGGACACCGCGCGAGGAAACATCTCGTTGTGCGGAATCTACCGACAACTAAACGACACCACGCTCGATATCTTTGCACGGGGTTTCTTGGCGCCAACTGGACGAATCATGCGACCACTAGTCATTCGTTCGGCTGCTGACGCTATGGCGACTGTGTGGAAGAGTCTTCGATGCGCGCAGATGAAGAAACTCGCTCATGCACTCCGTCGACGTCAAGACACCACCGCAGTACTAGAAGCGTCCGAAGGACCACTGCCCAAGCTCCCGGAGGACCGTGTAAGCGTCGGTGTTGTGCCAGCCGCAAAGCATGTTCCAGAGAAGAACTGCTCCATCTGTACGAAGGCGCTGTCACGAATGGCTCCACTGACGTTCGGCCGGAAGGCTTCTGGATGGCAATGTCGTCTTTGTATGGAGATGATTTGCTCGAATTGCCGCGTGAAGGAGCATTTGAGCTCTATAGATCAGGAGGGCTGGCTCCATCAGAGAGACATCCCGTTCTGCATAGTGTGCTACACGGCGGTGACCAAGGCGAACGCGTTCGACATCGCTGTGGATGAGATCCTGCACAACGACGCCCAGCTAGGCTACGGCTACGGTCACGGCATGGAAGGGTCACTGACGTCGTCAATGTCTTCGTTCACCTTTTCTGACGCGGACGACTTCTTCGTACCCGGGAATTAAGTTAGTCGCATGCTTCTGTGGGATTTTTTTTTATCTTGTATTGGTTGTGATAGGAATGACAATTGCGTAGGGAGATGAATAGATGGATATCAGCATGCTGTTGCGCACCAACTCAAGTAATTCTCGGTTTCTGGACTCTGGGGCTACTTCGTGAAGGTTTTTTTTTTCAGATGACTCATTGGACAGGATGGGATTTTACAAAGCACACGACAAATTCTCTTGATAACGATCATCTTATCATTGCACAACACACACATTCGCAGTCAAAAATGAAGATATTATGGTTCTTCGTCCAGGTTTCTTACAGCACGGCGAAGTCGCCACGCGCTGAGCGAGTGTCACGGACAGTATTGGAACCTGACGACACAGAAGCGTCGAACGACGACGATTCGCCGAGGTTGACAATGCCCAATGAGGACTCGTCGCGATCAGCTTCCTTGTCCATGAGCTTCTTGCGCTTGACCACAGTCGCCATGACAGCCAAAGCCACCATACCGACGGCCGCCAGCACGATTAACACAATGACCGTTGAGCTCGTACCAGTGCCACCATCGGAACGCGTGTTAACTTCGTTCACACCGCCCGTCTGCTGGGCGTCGTCATCCTTCTTCGAGTCAGACGTCGGTGACGGCGTCTCCGTGGACGCGACGCCGGACTCGAGCGCAGCTGAGATCTGGTCTTCGCTGACGCCTCCAATCAGCGCCGGCGCGTTGTCGTTCTGGGACGTGACACGGCCAGGAGCCATGTCGACGGAACCGTTATCCTTGGACGTAACCACACCTGCTTCGTTCTACAAAACAACAAATTTTCAGAAGGGAGGTCGAGGATGTCGAGTGAAAGAAAATGGAAGACATACCACAGCCTGTGACGTCGAGTTCTGAGCCGCCGATGGAGGCTTGGTTGTAGCATTAGGAGCTGGCGTCTTGGTAACAGGAGCCACAGTCGTGGCGGTTGGTGGAGCCGGAGTCGCAACAGGCGCAGCGGTCGTTGGCGCAGGGCCTGGCGTGGCGATAGGAGTTCGTCCGGTGGCGAACTGGTGCTTACCCTCGGTACACGAACCCGCAGTCAACGAGACCGTGTCCTCAATCACTTCACCACTGACCGAGGTCATCGACACCTTGACACTGCCAAGATCCGTCTGTGTGGCGCTGCGACCATCGAGGAGGTAGTAGTACGCGGACGTGACCATGCCAGTCGACTGACCGTTGATCGTCATACTGGTCACGCCAGCGACGACGTTGGCTGGCTGAATCGCCGTCCAGAACGGGTTGCTGCCGCCCTTGAGGCAGTACTGGACGTTGCCGCTCACTGGGCAGTCGACAAATCGCCACTTGATCTTGTATCGCGATGGATCACTGCCGGTCAGACTCTTGAACACGCTCGGCGACACATCCAAGTCGCCGTGCTGGCACTCGGGACACCGATCGAGAATGTACACGATCTCGGTCTTGCTCTGGTCGGCACAGCGCGAGTCAGAGCACGAGACTTCAGCACAGCGACCGCAGTTCTTCGAGTCTGCCCATTGAGGAGTGTTCATGGCCGCGTAGTTGGTCGCCGCCGCTGGCGCTGACGCCATGAAGTTGCAATTACCCGCCGAAGGCTGGCCGAGCGTGTAGGTGGTGATATCGCCCTGGAAATACTCATCCGCGGCTGCATGCGACGCGAGGAGCGCCGCGGCAGTGAGGAAGGCGGTCGGACGCATGGCTAGAGCGGCGTCGGCTCACTCGATGTCACGTGAAGAGGCGCTAAGCGACAGAAACAGACGTGACGAAGCCAACCGAGCGGATGGAGGTGTTGACTGAGCCGGAGAAACGCTTGCTATGGGCAAGTCACGCGCCGCCGCCTTCAGCTGCACTCGCGTCCTCCAGCTAGAGTTCCATGACGCCAGCTGGTGCAACAAAAGAGCTCCGGGTCAGACGGATGTGACGCGAAGGTTGCGCCAAGTGACCGACTAGTGATGGGCATGGATCACGACGTCACGATGTGGGTGCAGACATCCGGACCAGTATACGTTGTTAGAGGTTTATAGTACCGCAATTAGAATCAGATCAGGGTGGTATAGGTTATCCCTTAATTGAGGAAATCAGGTTTGACAAGATCTGTAGCCAGCGAGTGGACGCGTTCAAGAAACGGTCGAAACCGGATGCATGATCAGATGAGTAATTCAGTACATTGCAACGAGGGTAGGGGATGACTGTGGGTCTAAAGATTTGTGGATATTTGGGTCTGGTTAACTTGTGAAACGAACAAAATACCCAATATTTACAATGACTCAGGACGCAAGGATACTCATGCCGCTCTAGTTGGCCGAGTCGCACTTCTTCTTGCCCTTCTTGGTCGACGTTGGCACTGGCGTGGCGTAGTCACTGTCGTTGTCATCGTCGTACTCATCCTCGTCATCGCTGTCGGTACCAGCCGTGTTGTTAGCAGAAGGCGATGGCGTGGTGGTCACAGCTGGGGTAACCGTGGCTGGGGTCGAGGCAGCAGGCACCGCAGTTGGAGCCGTGGTCAAAGCTGGAGTCTTGGTAGCCGCTGGAGCCGAAGTCGTGACAGCTGGAGCCGACGTAGGTGCCTGGGTGCTTGGAGCGGACGTGGTTGCAACTGGAGCAGGCGTGTAAGTCTCCACTGGAGCTGGGGCTGGCTCAGGAGCCTCGGTCTTTACCTCTGGTGTTTCGGTAGGAGCGTACGTTGGCTCCTCGGTCTTTGGGACTGGAGCGGTTGTTGTCGAAGCTGGCGTAGGGGCAGGAGCCGGAGCTGGTGCCGAGCCACCGGAGGAAAACTGGCTGTTGCCTTCCGTGCACGAGCCGGCGGAGAGTGACACCGTGTCTTCAATCACTTCACCAGTCAGCGAGGTCACCGTAACCCTGACACTGCCGTAGTTACGCTGCGTCGAAGCGTCGTCCAACAGGTAGTAGTAGGCAGAAGGGACCATGGAGGTGGTCTTGCCGTCAATCGTCAGACTCTTGACACCCGCCGCCGTGTTTGCAGGCTGGATCGCCGTCCAGTACGGGTTGCTACCGCTCTTGAGGCAGTACTGGATGTTGCCGCTCACTGGGCAATCCACAAAGCGCCACTTGATAGTGTAACGCGAAGGATCACTCCCGGTCAAGCTCTTGAAGACACTAGGAGAAACATCCAAGTCGCCCTGCTTGCATTCTGGGCACTGGTCGAGGATGTACACAATTTCCGTCTTGGTCTTGTCAGAGCAACGGTCGTCAGCACACGACACTTCAGCACAGCGACCACAGTTCGCGGTGTTGCTCCACTGAGCGGCATTCAAGGCCGCATAATTTTGCGAGGCAGCAGGAGGCGCCGTCAAGAAGTTGCAGTTACCCGCCGACGGCTGGCCGAGGGTGTAGGCCGTCATATCACCCTGGAAGGACTGGGCTTGGACCTGGAAGATCGCGAGGCTGGCAAGCGAGGCAAAGATCGCTGGACGTATCATGCTTCAGTAGTGAAAAGTACTCGGACTTGCTTGGTGCAGTGGAAAAGCTCGAATGGGTGTGGTGACGGAACACTCGGATGGACCCATGCGAGCACCAATGACCGTTCGTGATACCTAAGCATCTCAGCTGAGCTCTGAGATGCTGCGTGCGCTCGCGTCGTCCTCGCGTGGAGTTCCAGGCGGCCAGCTGGCACGTTCTCGAGCCATTGCACCAGATGCATCAGTGACGTTTCAAATGAGACCGCGACCTCCGTATCACCGCGATGTGGCAACCGAGGGCCGGTTCTGAAGCAGGATCAGTCATCTCCTCCTACTTCAGGACACGCAATGTGTTGATTGGCTTCATGTGATCGATCGTTTCTCGTCGTTTCGGTCGCACAGCGATGCATGGACCGCTACTCCGTAGTATACCGTGGGGTCGACCACCTGGCAATGAAGCAGAGGTCCGTGGCGACATCGCGAGACTCATCATCGCAACCACGTGTAGACGTAGCGAAACGCGCGACAAGATGTGTGAGTTACATGCTCTAGATTCGTTTTATATTACTACTGTCGCACAAACAACATTTAACAAACACACGCACTACTACTATCAACAATGCTACTATACAAGCGACCTCTTCAGGCGCTTCGTGTAAAGTGGTCGAGTCGAGGCTCTGGGTCGGACTGGAAGCGGCGGCTGCGCTTGAACAGCTTCTCGGTTTGACCCAACATGATCTCGCCTTCACTCGTCCGTGTGGAGATTGCGGCGGACGCAAGAGCATGCGCGTCTGCGTTCTCCACGACGCCCAGACAGCGGCCACAGAGGTTGACGTTGATTTGACGCAGATGTCCCTCGTCCGTGATCCCGCAAATGGTCTTCTTCACTCGACATGACGAGCATACTCGGTTTGAGCACATCAAACACCACTTCTTCTTGGCTCCAGAGAGGAACGAGAACTTGCTCGCACACGTCGCGCAGATGCCGTTCTCGCACAGTTTCTGATCGGTACTTTCAATCTCTGAGCGTCGGCTGTGCAAGTACCAGCAGAGCTTCTTCATTCGCCCACAGTGCACGTACTTCCACACCGAAATCATGGCTTCGGCTGCTGATCGATGGATCAGCGAACGTGGAATGTCGTGGTGCGTATCCAACATCGTCGTCGCGTACACATCGACGCCGCCATCCCAACGCTCGCGGAAGACGGCGAGGATCGACGTGAAGCTTCGGTGGGCCCAATCAAGGGTTGGAACGCCAGCAATCGACACGGAGCGCACGAGCTGGTAGCCCACGCGCTCCCCGCTTCGCAGCTTGGTCGTTCCCGTCTTCTCGACGTAGACCAAGTCCCGATTTCGGACAGTGGAGCGAACGTGGAGGAGATCCCCTCGCAAAGCCCACTTCAATGTCATCGACCGGAACGGTTCGTCCGCCGTCGGTTCTTCCAAAGTCGCCACGACCGCGCCGTTGATGTTGCCGTCTTCCACGTACGCGGTCTTGATACGCATGAGCTCGGTCGTATGGTTCACCACGCCGTACATCATATCATCTAACGAGCCTTCCACCGTACCCACCATGAGCATATCCGGCTGCTTCTCGTGGACAGAGCTCGAGTACATCTGCGGCATGTAATCGCGTCGCTTGTAGATCGTCAAGCGTTCGCGTTCCTTAAACATTTCCCACTGCGCGGGATCGACCAAGCCGCCATGTTCGCGTAGGAAGTACTCATACGTTGCGATGCCCTCGTCCAGAATGGTTTGCGGGATCAGACGAAGCTGTGCGAGCTCGCTGGGGCGGAGTCGCGCCCCGCCAAAGGGATGCTGGAACCGCGAGGCCGTGAGCACGAGCGGCATTCTCACAGCGAGCAAATCGAGGAATGAACGCGCGTTGACAGTCCCGCGTGGCCATGATATACGTACAGTGCACGTCGCAGTTGCTCTAGATTATTGACGCGAACGAGCCGGTGGGGTTGATGAGCTCAAGGAGTGTCACGCCGTGACTGGCCCCTCAAGAAAACTGAGCACCAAAATCGCCCGAATCTCTTAATCCATTACCCTTTTCCCGGTGACCAAGTGGTCTAAAATAGAATGCACTGAGTTACTGCGAGTGGATGGCCTGGCCACAACTTCCGTCTCCGTCTCACAAACTGTCTATGGCCGTGGCTGACTGTGCCATGGATTCGCTTTGTGCGCAGTCGTGGGCGACTTTCGCTCAAGTGCGCACTCATCCACTTGTACAGGCGGAGGCCAAGAGCTCTTCCCACCCAGATCCACCGATCCAAACTCAGACCGCAAGCAATCTTTTTCGTGGAAAGGCGGGATGGATTTGACGAATCACGTCAGTCGCCGGTCTCCATTCGATCACCAGGCTCTCTTGCTCAGTGACTTGATGACTAGAGTACAGTGCTGTGTTCGTACGTACTGTCGAGAGGGAGGGAGGAAGAGAAGAGATGAGGAATCTGTGTCTTCGTCAAAATCACTCGCTGTACAATCACATCCCACGCTGCCATAAGCAGTAGGATGACGTGTCGGAACCCACTAAGAGGGTATCCCAAGCTGTCTCACGGTTGCGTCTGATTGTTAAACACCTTGAACAACAGCGTCTTGTCTGCCTCCACCTTGCTTCAACGGTCCGCCGGTCTTGTAGCGACCCAAATCGGGTGGATATCTAGTTTCGAGCCAGCACTTGATGCACGTGTATTTGACAGTGTAGTTATGAGCATCCTACCAATGATCATCAGCATAAGCCAAAGGCTTCCAGCCATGTTTCCACGATGACGACGGGGGCATGTCACTTTCACGACGTACGCACACGCGCCGCGTCTGTCATTTCATCCCAGTTGGTGCGCCAGATCTTGATAAAGGAGATCAAAGCACCGGCCGCGATACCGCCGGTCAGTCCGAGCCAGAGGCCTTCCACGCCAAACTCGAGGTTGAAGGCGAGGTAGACGCCGAACGGAAGACCGATCGCAAAGTACCCAAAGAGGTTGATGTAAGCCGCAAGCGACTGACGGCCAGTGCCACGGAAGACACCTTGCATCACACTGTTGATCGCGTCAAACATCTGATAAGGCATCAAGAAGAGCAGTGCGTGTCCGGCCAACGACACAGAAGTCGGGTCATTGATGAACACGACCGGCAAGAGGTACCGTGTGAAGACGACCACAACCGCCAGAGCCGTGGAGACGAGCAGCGAGAGACCCATGCCCAAGGCCGACGCAAGCTTGGCGTGGTCTGGCTGGTTACTACCGACGTAGTTGCCGACTCGGATGTTCGTCGCAACGGCGATACCCAAGAAGAAGTTGAACGTCAGAGTCGAGATGTTGGTCAACACTGAGTGAACACTCAGCGCGACAACACTGTCGGGAAGCCAACCGACGAACGCCGCCATGATCTCAAACGACCACCACTCAAGCAGCATCATGAACATACCGGGGATACCCAGCGTCAAGAAGGCCTTGAGATGCTGAATCGCCTGGGAAAGCTTCCAACCTGGCCACCACTGGCGCACGACTTCGGGATGCATCATGAAGTACGGAATCAGCGCAGTTGGCAGGACGACGTTCGATATGGTACGTGCAATCGCAGCACCATCGTAGCCGAGCGACGTGTACCAAGTCAAATAGACACCGAGTACAATGTTGACCACATTGCTCAGAATGGCGATGTACACCATCGGCTTCACGACGTTCTGGGCTTGAAGGAGCTTCTTGAAAAGCTCGTACACGTACAAGAACGGGATGCCAGGCAAGATGAGACGACTGAAGCGTCCAGCGAGCATCGCGACCTCTGCTGGCTGTCCCATCCAGAGCAGGAATCGATCCGTGAACCAGTTGAGAAGGAACACTGGAATCACGGTAAAGCCAAGCACAAGGGTACCGCACTGGAAGTAGATGCCCATCTTCATTGGTTTGCCGGCGCCGTAGGCTTGCGAGCAGAGCGTGTCCATGGCCGTCGCAAGACCGAATCCGAAGGCCACACCCGTGAGATTCATGAACATGGTGGACAGCGAGACGCCGTCGACGTATTCCTTGGTTTTAGGCGAGTCCATGTGTCCCACCAGCGTCATGCTGACGATACCAGGAAGAAACTCAAGTACATACGTGAAGATGACTGGGTACGACAACTCACAGAGGCTCTTGAACTCCACGGCGAGGTCTGGGCGAGACTCAATGGCATTTTTGAATCCCCATTCCGGGTCGTTCTCGATCGACGACTGGCGATGAAGCAAAGGCAAGCGCTCCATCATGCGAATCGCGCTGCTTCGCACACTCGTCGAGGGCTTGAGCTTCGCTGGCGGTGTCGGAGACGCTTCCGACAAGAGCTCCATTTCAATCGCACAGAGCTCGCCATTCTCCAGGTCCGGCTCTTCGACCGGCTGAGGGATCTGGTACTTGCTCTTGGCATTGCGTGGTTGAGCACCTGACGCGGCGAGTGGACGGAGGATCTGGCGCTCCGACTGCGGCGAGTTCTCGTCCGCAGTCTGCTTCTTGGTCTTGCGCTTGTTCTTCCGCGGCGACAACGCAGTGGTCGTGCCGTCATCACGCTGCCATTTTTCCACATTCGACGTCCACTTGGTGGCATCTCCTGCGTCTTTGGCTTGACTGGTGTTAACTGATCCCGCGGCGTTTTCCTTGCCGGCCATCGTCGAGTGCTCCACTTTCTTCAACGAGCCCGTCTTCGCCATACTTGGCGTCGACGCTCGTGAGGATCCAGTAGTGAATCCCCGTGGGGTGCCACGTCGACGCTCGCGCTCGTCCTCGTGCGGCGAGTCGTCGTCGCTCCATGGCCGCGACGAGCCAGCCGACGACGACGTCGAGGAGAGCAACGAGGCCGTGTCTTCGGACGCCGCCCTCAGCTGCCGGGTCTCCGTCCTACGAAGACACGGCCCGCGATTGCCATCGTCGTCGACGCTCTGCTGCACGTCCCCGAGTCCATTTGTTGTCATCATCCTGCAGCGGCTGCTTGCTCAAGATAGCGTCGCTTCGGGGTCTTATATCGAACGGCGATTATTAGAATTTAAACTACATGGAAAAGTTTAGACCAGAAACCCAATGAGGTTAGTCCGCATGTTGAGTTTAGCTGTAATGCAACATGTCGCACGTGGCATGTTAGACCCAGAGAGACTAACCTGACGGAACGGCGGCAAGTGCGACGAGAATTCGGCGGGATACTATTCATGAACACCTCAAACTCGGCGAGTTGATGGTGTGGTGTGGCAGGAGGAGGAGGCGGTGGACGACTCGAAAAAACGACACGTAGGTAGGGCTTCTTCTTTCGGTACACGCTGGAGGGCACGGGAGAAGAAATGAACAAATGAATCGACCACCACCATGCGCATGCCAGCGGATGACCATGGAAAAAGTGTGGTGGCCGCACTGGATGTGGAAAATCTTGAAAATATCCACGCGACACGGAAAATACCCAATCAGAAATCACGGTGGCGACGCAAAAGCGATTTTATAAGGTAAACCTACCCCCGTTAGATTGTGAGTCACCACGTTGATCTTGTCTATGCAAAGTATTGAGATAGGTGACGACTCTTCGCAAACATGGGTCCAAGGCTCACAGGTATGGGTATGGGCTTGACTGGAGTGGGTCTTACGGATATTTTAGAAAACCCACCCGTCCATGTATGATTAGGCTCAGAGTGGATCGGTGCATAAGTCTCCGGTATAGTAATGACTTCGATTCATTATCTATGACATGACAGTACTCGTCATTGCCACATTTACAGACTATGAGTGGCATAGCTCGCCTTTCGAGCTCGAGAAGGGAGGAGCTCAGCAGCAGCTTGGTGGTATGCTGAATCCTTCCGTCCGGTGTGAATTGTGCCGATCCTGAACACTCCGTGACGGATTCAATTGCGCATCTCCCGCAACTTGTGCGTCATCGCCAAATAATGGATCACTCTGACGCAATGTTGCATTATCCATTGTCTCCAAGCATCTGACTCATACAGCAGAAGTGAGTACCAGGTCGTCTCCGTTTAAGTCCGTATTCATTATGAAAGGATCTATCCCTAATTCCGTATAGCATATTCTTATATATGATAGTGCAAATTACATACCATATTCATTTATAAGGTTGATGACTGGGCCAGCTGGATTAAAGTGACTAGAACTCTGACCAGTTTGCTCCGCTCCCTGGCTACTTCTAATATAGAGGCAGCAAGCTCTCCCTTCTCATTTATGACTGACACCGAGCAGATGGATGAGGGTGGCAGTTGCGCTGAGCGGTGTTTCGGTGCCCAACTGCCACCCTATTCTTGTCAACGTGTCGGATAAAAAGCAGATTCGGTGCGTTCACTTGGCTTTCTCCCACGTGGAACACGGAACTCACCGCCGCCCACGTCCACTCTCACCATGGCTCATCATACTCAGCCCCAGCGTGATGCTGACTACGAGTCGGAGCTCGGTACGCCTCCAGGATACCCAACTCAGCCCGAGCAATTCCAGAAACTCAAGACGCCCTACGATGTGGGACTTCAGGACGGAGCGCTTCGAGAAGGTGGTGCACCAAGTCTTTTCACACGCGACTATATCGGCTTGCTTTTCCAGTATGCAGCAGTCGGTCTAATCGATGGTGTGCTGCCGAGTACGATCTATCCATTCCTCCAAGTCTACCTGAACGTGCCTGGTCATATGTCGGCGACTGCGATGACACTCGTGCGACTCCCATGGTCTTTCAAGGTCTTTTACGGCACTCTGTCCGATTGTCTTCCAATTCGAGGCTATCGTCGTCGTCCGTACATGATGCTCGGTTGGTCGATCGCAGTCGCAATGCTTCTGGTCATGGGAACTACACCACAGGGTCAGCCATACTACACCAACCCAGCGTATCGACATGTACCTCCAGAGAAATACACAGCCGAGATCGAGGCGACGCTCAACCGTGACGCTCCACATTCAGGTGCACTCTACGTTGTTTTGATGATGCTCTGTGCCTTCGGCTATCTTCTTGCGGACGTTTGCGCTGACGGTATCGTCGTGGAGTTGGCCCAACGAGAACCTCTCGCTGTGCGTGGCAGAACTCAGTCCATGATCTACACCACCCGTACGATTTTCAACATCATTGCGCTTGTCGTGAACGCATTCGCCTTCAACGGTGCGGAATACGGTGGCGAGTTCAACTTCTCATTGTCGTTCCCGACGCTGATGCTTATCCTCGCATTCTGCCTTATGCCACTCATCCCGATCTCATGGCTCTTCATCCGTGAAGACCGAGTCTCGCGCGTCCACTTCCACAGCTACATGATGCAGCTCTGGGAAATCATCCAGACTCGTGCTGTGTACCAAGTCATCGCCTACAACTTTCTCCAAGGTGTCTTTTGGAACTTCTCGTACACTTCTGTTTACCCGATTCAAGAATACTGGGCCAAGGTCACGCCGTTGAACGAGAAGGTCATGGGTCTCCTTGCTAATGGCATCTTTGCGGGAGCCATCTTGGTTACCGGTCGCTATGGTCTGCACTGGAACTGGCGTACGATCCCGATTATCACTTCCGTCGTTATCATCGCGCTGGATAGTGTGTGTACGATGCTCACAGTCTGGGGAGTTGTCCGCAATCAATGGTTCTGGCTCGGCATTCCGGTGCTTGAGCAGCTGCCCAACGGACTCAACTTCATCGTATCGACATTTGTGGTCGTCGAACTTGCTGTAGAAGGCCACGAAGGCTCAATGTATGGTCTGTTGACGACTGTGAGCAACCTCACCGGTCCGTTTGCCAACTCACTGACCATTGTAGCCAATTCGCACTGGGATCTCTCGAACGATCGCCTCCAAAACGATACGTTCGATGTCCGTCGCGACGTTACCATCACGATCTGGCTCCGATACCTTATCAACTTGGGTTCTCTCGTCTGGTTGTTCTTGCTTCCACGACAGAAGGAAGAGACGCAGATGCTCAAGCGCATCGGAGGCTCAAGTCGCTTCATGGGCATCCTCACCGTGTGTTATCTCGTCTTTGCGCTGCTTTGGTCTGTCACGACCAATGTTTTGGCTATCTTCCCGAACACGGCGTGTCTGGCAATCGCTGGTGGCACTGGATGCTAAGCCATTCGCATCATTTTACCGTCTAGTATCGAATATACACTGAATTTTGAGCGTTCTAATTGATTGTATTAAGTTGATCGAATCCCTTTCGACCTGGTTGCTCTACGAGGTCAACATCATGGACGCCCACTGGTCAGCACACTGGCTACGGTCATCGTCCTCTATCACTTGGTATACGCAAGAGTGATACCACACCTTGACAAGGCAAAAAGAACCACTCATCACAATTGCCTTCCACCCATCACCCAGTCAGAGCAGCGAGGGACCCATGTAAATGAACACCACTCACTCATCAGACTTGAACACGAACGCGACTCACTCATCAGACTCAAGAACAGAATTTGAAGAAGAGACATAATTCAAGAAATGCAAAAAGTGTACCCATTCAAACAGAGAAACTGTATCCATGGTCGACTTCAACTAGATTGACCTAGCAACCATCACCACCGGCGATGATCAAGCACGAGGTGCTGTCGAAAATGCCCATGAGGTTGACCATGACGGACCAGACCAACGCAAAGAAGATGTAGAAGAGTGTGAGAGCACCAAGAAGCTTGCTCGAGCCACCCGTGCGCCCCAATTCCTGTGTTTCGGCCTTCTGCTTTGGCAAAAAGAACAGAAAAACCCATGAGAAGATGCTCGTAGCGTACATGATGACGAAGGTGTACGTGATATCCGCACGCACGCCGTGGCTATCTTCCTGGATACGGGCGTTCGACAAGTCCCAGTTGCGATCAGTGATCTTGGAAATGGTAGCAGCAAATGGCGACGAGAGGTTGGACACAGTCGTCAACAGACCGTACATGGCACCTTCATTACCCTGGCCAACCAACTCGACCGTCACAAAGGTACCGATCAAGAAGTTGACACCGTAAGGGAGGTTGTAGGCGATTGGGAGACCAAGGAAGAACCACTGGTTACGGTAAACGACCCAGATCGTAATGAACGAGACCAAAGCGTCCAGCGCGTTCACGCAGAGGGAGGTGATCATAATCATCGTGCGCCAGTTCCAGTGGAGATCGTACTTGCCAGTGACGATGATACCGAACATGAACGAGGTTGCCCAGAATACCCATGACGGTGCTGTTGATCGGCTCGACGTGCACCATGTAGCGCTGCAAAGGCGACGACGCAGTCGACGTGATGCCCGAGAAGATACCGTAGAAGAACTGGTAGAAGATCACTTGGTACACTGCACGGGTCTGGATGACGCCCCAAATTCAGCCATGTACTCACGGAAGTTGGCCGCTGGCATCTTTTCTTTCTTGATAAAGAACCACGTGATTGGAATCACTGGCATGGCGACAAAGCCTAAGATCAGCATGAGGGTTGGGAAGCTCAAGGAGAAGCCGAAGTTTCCTCCGTAGTCTTTGCCGTTGAACGCAAAGCCCGTAATCACACCGCCAAGGATGTTGAAGGCTGTACGCGTGCCGTAGATCACAGCCTGGGTCGTACCACGTACTTCAATTGGCTCGTGCTGAGCGAGTTCGGCCACGACGCCATCAGCGCACACGTCGGACATGAGATAGCCAAAGGCGGTAAGCAGCATAAAGGCAACGTACTTGTTAGCCGATCCTGGCGCACTCTCGTTCGCGTGTGCCAACGCGGCCTCAAAGGCGTCTGGGTCTTCCTTAGGGTCGATGTAGGCATCATTTGGGTCGGCCCAGTATGGACTACCGACCTTCATGAAACCCATCGCCAACAGCATGATGATGGCAATGGTCCAACCGAGGACCATGTATGGGCGACGACGGTAACCACAGATTGGCACGCAGTCCGACAGGATACCGTAGAAGACCTTGAACGACCATGGGAGCGTCACGAGCGTCGAGGCCGTGACGGCGGTGGTACCGTTGACATTCAAATAGTTCTGGAGGAAAGGATAGATGGTGGCTGACAAGACGGCATCAATGAGACCGACAGCTGCGTACTGCGCGATCACTCCGAAGTATTCCTTGCTCATGAGCTTGGGAGCGCCACCCTCTCGAAGGGCACCGCCATTCTCCATGTCAGGAGTCTTCATGTCAAGGTACTCGCCTTCCTTGGTGGCCGAGGCATGGCTGACGTACGACGCGCGCTGCGCGAGGTCGAGGTTTGTACTGAACCGAGGCATCCTGAAAGAGAGGACTTGACGGAGACGCGGAAGGTTGAGAAGTGAGGAAGGCGGTGCCTCACCAGGGCGTTCTCGTCAACACGAGCACACGAGCTACGCAACCCAGAAGAGTCGGATACAGGCAAGGAGCGAGAGCCAAGTTGAACTGGACCATTCCTGACAGCCAAGAGCCAGAGACGAGCCGCAAGTGGCCGTCCTCAGCGGCCCGGCTGTGGTCGTGATGCGGAGTCATGACCTGCAGAAACACATAGTGATCCTTCCAAACAAAATGACTTACATACAAAGCGGTAGATAGGGTCACCTTCGAGATCGCATATCCTCTGATGCCTTGGCATGGCAGTGTGTTCCATTTGATTCAAGACGTCGCCAGCATCTGTCTCCGTATGATCCGCTCTTCCACAAGAGCCTGTCAGTGATGGATTACAAGCGCCACAAATTCGAGAACAGAATGTATCCAGAGGCCATATCAAAATGAGTCATTTTGATACACTTTAAATGACCCTCAAGTTTCAGATTAGAAGCAAAAGCTCCGGCTCAGGACGTAGTATCCACTGAAAGGTCAGGGGCTCTGGTACATCAGAATGAAAACAAGAAAGAACGCCAAGAGAGAACAACAAATGCCATTTCAGATTTGGTAGATATACATCCATGCACATGGACTCCTCACTTGTCTAATCCTAGCTAGTCCAAGAAGAGCGGCCTTCCCGGAGGAAGGAGAGAGCGTCATTCGATTGACGCTTAGCAGCCGTTGCCACCAGCAATGATGAGGCACGACGTGCTGTCGAAGATACCCATAAGGTTGACCATGACCGACCACACGAAGGCGAACGCAATGTACAAGAGCGTAAGACCACCGAGCCACTTGTTCGAGCCACCGGTGCGGATAAGCTCCTGCGTCTCGGCCTTCTGTGGTGGCAACCAGTACAAGAACAACCACGAGATCACGTTCGTGACGTACATGATGATCAACGTGTACGAAATGTCCATGCGCACGCCGTGGCTGTCCTCCTGGATACGAGCGTTCGACAAGTCCCAGTTGCGATCGATGATCTTGGTCAAAGTGGCCGAGAACGGGTTGGCCAAGTTCGCCACAGTCGTCAAGAGACCGTACATGGCACCCTCATTACCCTCACCAGCAAGTTCAACCGTCACGAACGTACCGATCAAGAAGTTGACACCGTATGGCAAGTTGTACGCCAATGGCAAACCGAGCCAGAACCACTGCGATCGGAAGATATCCCAGATCGTGATAAAGGAAGTGATACCGTCGATCAAGAGCACGAAGAAGCCAGTGATGACCGTCATAGTACGCCAGTTCCAGTCGAGACCGTACTTGCCCGTCATCCAGATACCAATCATGTAGATGAAGCTACCAATAATACCCGAGATCGTGCTGTTGATAGGCTCGACGTGGACCATGTAGCGCTGCATTGGCGAGTAAGCCGTCGACGAGATACCGAAGAAGATACCGCTGAAGAAGTTGTAGAAGATAACCTGGTACACGGCGCGGGTCTGCACAAGACGCCAGAGCTCAGCGAGGTATGGCTTGAAGGCCTTTGGTTCGTGCTTCTCTTCGGCAATGAAGAACCACGTGATTGGAATGATTGGCATCATCACGAAACCGATGATCAACATCAACGTTGGGAAGCTGAGCGAGAATCCGAACGAACCACCGTACTCCTCGCCGTTGAAGGCGAAACCAGTGATGGCGCTACCAACAATGTTGAAGGCGGTACGAGTGGTGTAAATGACCGTCTGGGTCCAACCACGGACTTCCAAAGGCTCACGCTGAGCAAGCTCCACCACAACACCATCGGCACACACATCCGACATCAAGTAACCGAACGCCGTCAACATCATGAAGGCAACGTATTTGTTACCCGAACCTGGAGCGCCTTCGTTGGCACGCGAGAGAGCAAGCTCCCAGGCGGCTGGGTCCTCATCTGGGTCGATATAGGCGTCGTTAGGGTCGGCCCAGTATGGACTACCAACCTTCATGAAACCCATAGCCAACAACATGATAATGGCGATGGTCCAACCGAGGACCATGTATGGACGACGACGGAAGCCGAAGATTGGCACACAATCCGAGACGATACCGTAGAAGACCTTGAACGACCATGGGAGCTGGACCAAGGTAGAGGCGGTGACGGCGGTGGCACCGTTGACGTTCAAGTAGTTCTGGAGGAACGGGTAAATGGTGGCTGGGAGCACCGAGTCGACAAGGCCGACAGCGGCGTACTGGGCAACGAGACCGATGTGCTGCTTGCTGAAAAGCTTTGGGGCACCACCGGCACGAATGGCACCGCCCTCGATGACATCAGGGGTCTTCATGTCGAGGTAGTCACCATCCTTGGCGACCGAGGTGTGGCTCACGTACGAAGCACGCGTGGCGACTTCGACCGCGCTAACTGGAGTGCGAGGCATCCTGGCTGGCGAAGTAGGGAACTTGTCCGGAACGAGGAAGTTTGGAAAGTGAGGATCGTGGAGCGAGGTGAACAAGCTGCCTCGGCGATCCCGATCTGCGTCGACAGGCAAGTACTGTACATTGTAATTGAGATGTACAGAGTGGTCCCGGCACACTCTCTGGCTGCGTCCAAGCAAAGCCAGAAGACACACCGCCGTAACTTGAGGAGGGCGGTGTCGAGAGTCCGGACAATCTCACCGACAGCCTTAGTTGACACTGGACAGTCCCCCTCTAGTCATCGAGCTCAAGTGTGTTGTGTGCGCGCGGGGAACCACGATTAGGGGATTAGATTACATGCCTAGGGGATCACAGGACAGAGCATTCCCTTCTGGGAACGGAATATAATGGACAGGCAACGAGAGGATCCGTTCTTGTTCAACATGACAACTGGGCTTTGCCTCAGTTGCATGTCAACTCGTAGCCTGTTTAAATTAATAGTTAGACCACTGCTTTAAATGATCTAAAGAGAGGCTCTATGTATGTTAGACCTTGAGACTAAATGCAATAGGTCTAATTGTAATCCTTACTCGCACACCAAATGTAGGAGACTAAACTGGACGCACAGTGGCAGAGTCAGGACGGACGGAAGATTGATCCGTTCTCTGACTCAAAGAACAGACTAAACGTAAGGCGGAATATACGGTATATAAGCGGAAATGACGCGAATTGCAATCTTTTGTAGCATACAAAAACATGAAATCCTCATTCTTCTAAACCTAATATTTCGAATTCATGAGGAGCGAGTCCGCCAATGTGGGGAAAATGGAGAATGCTTCCCAGCTTAGCAGCCGTTGCCACCAGCAATGATGAGGCACGACGTGCTGTCGAAGATACCCATAAGGTTGACCATGACCGACCACACGAAGGCGAACGTGATATACACCAACGTGATAATACCAATGGCCTTGCTCGAGCCACCGGTACGAATGAGCTCCTGCGTCTCGGCCTTCTGTGGTGGCAACCAGTACAAGAACAACCACGAGATCACGTTCGTGACGTACATGATGATCAACGTGTACGAAATGTCCATGCGCACGCCGTGGCTGTCCTCCTGGATACGAGCGTTCGACAAGTCCCAGTTGCGATCGATGATCTTGGTCAAAGTGGCCGCAAATGGCGACGATAGGTTGGAAACGGTCGTCAGGAGACCGTACATGGCACCCTCATTACCCTCACCAGCAAGTTCAACCGTCACGAACGTACCGATCAAGAAGTTGACGCCGTATGGCAAGTTGTACGCCAATGGCAAACCGAGCCAGAACCACTGCGATCGGAAGACGTCCCAGATCGTGATAAAGGAAGTGATACCGTCGATCAAGAGCACGAAGAAGCCAGTGATGACCGTCATAGTACGCCAGTTCCAGTGAAGGCCGTACTTGCCAGTGAGCGAGATACCCGCCATAAAGATGAAGCTACCGATGATACCCGAGATCGTGCTGTTGATAGGCTCGACGTGGACCATGTAGCGCTGCATTGGCGAGTAAGCCGTCGATGAGATACCAAAGAACAATCCACTGAAGAAGTTGTAGAAGATAACCTGGTACACAGCACGAGTCTGCACAAGACGCCAGAGCTCAGCGAGGTACGGACCAAACGCCTTCGGCTCATGCTTCTCTTCCTTGATGAAGAACCATGTGATTGGGATAATTGGCATCATGACGAAGCCAAGAATCAACATCAATGTTGGGAAGCTGAGCGAGAATCCGAACGAACCACCGTACTCCTCGCCGTTAAAGGCGAAACCGGTAATCACACCACCGACGATGTTGAAGGCGGTACGAGTAGAGTAGATGACAGACTGAGTCCAGCCACGACCTTCCAAAGGCTCACGCTGAGCAAGCTCCACCACAACACCATCGGCACACACATCCGACATCAAGTAACCGAACGCCGTCAACATCATGAAGGCAACGTATTTGTTACCCGAACCTGGAGCGCCTTCGTTGGCACGCGAGAGAGCAAGCTCCCAGGCGGCTGGGTCCTCATCTGGGTCGATATAGGCGTCGTTAGGGTCGGCCCAGTATGGACTACCGACCTTCATGAAACCCATGATAAGCAACATGAGAATGGCAATACCCCAGCCAAGAACCATGTATGGACGACGACGGAAGCCGAAGATTGGCACACAATCCGAGACGATACCGTAGAAGACCTTGAACGACCATGGAAGCTGGACCAAGGTAGAGGCGGTGACGGCGGTGGCACCGTTAACATTCAAGTAGTTCTGGAGGAATGGATAGATCGTAGCTGGCAAGACGGCATCAATGAGGCCGACAGCTGCGTACTGGGCAACAAGGCCGAAGTGGTCCTTGCTCATGAGCTTTGGGGCACCACCTTCACGAAGAGCACCACCTTCGATGGCTTCTGGGGTCTTCATGTCGAGGTAGTCACCATCCTTGGCGGCCGAAGCGTGACTCACATACGAGGCACGGTTGGCGACCTCAACGTTACCGGCTGGCGTGCGAGGCATCCTGACTGGAAGGCTTTCGAACTGGAGTCGCTTGTCGTGGACGAGGAAGGTTGGAAAGTGAGTCTGGCCAAACGGTTGTCTCCGACCTGCTCAGGGCAGCGGGCAACTCGTATAGATGGGCACGAAGATGAGCCCTTGAAGCGGTCATTGCCTTTACGAGAGGGGCCATTACTTGACCGCGGGATGCTTCAGCTGATCTTGGTTCGATGCATTGAGTGACTGACCTTTTTGGGGTTGTCGTTCTGTTCTTCGCCAAATAGGCAAAATTCAGCTTTTCCTGGCTGTTTTACGTCCCGGCTTTTAAGCTCTGACTAATAAATGCTGTCTAAAAACAAGCCATTTGGGAGACTAAGGTGGATAGTCCAGCGCCGTGCGCAGTGGAAGAGCCAGAGGTCCATCACTCGACAACGCCGAGTCTAAGCGCACCAGCTGTGTGTATTTTGTGGGGAGACCTCTCTGTATTTATCGAGACTGCATAGAAAGGCACTTGGACTCGGATTTATATAATTTACGACCTGTTACAAATGGTGACAGGAAGGATATGGCTGCAAATTGCACGACTGATCCTGTAAAACAATTTGTGTTAATAAATTACATTATTGTGATGTCAGAACCACAGTGACTTTGTGCTTAATGAATTAGACGGATCTGACACATGACGTGGTCTGTGTCAGCGTATCTTCCGATGAGCTGATTGGCTACTTCCCACATCTCGTCGATCAGAATCGCGCGCCTGGCTCTGGCAATGTTGCTGTTTGCCTTGCGTCTATCTGATGGGAAAGGCGGTGGGCGAGTCAGTGGTCGCTGTCAACCACTTGGACCAATGTGGACTCATTCATCAGGGCTCTCATTCACGACGGTCTCAGCTGCGACTGGTTCTCAGAACCCACGGGAACGAATTGCCTACATGCGCTTCGTCGACGTCCCCGCCCGCAGTTGCATCCATTGAAGCTTGGACTGCCGAGCCACACACAACCAATGATCACCAAAGTTCAGAATGAGACTGTGCGAAACCAGAGACGCATCCTCTTCAAGCAATCGTTGCGTCAACAGACTTGGTAATGCTTGAAGAAGACATCGCTTGACAGAGCCAGGCGACGGACGACAAATGATGCGCGCGAGCATGCAAGCAACGGATGGCTTCGACGGCTCGTTCGTCGAATTCCCGTCCGGTTCCAGGCGCTTACAGCCATTGCAACCACACACAATCCCATCAAAATGGCATACCTTGGTTAATACATAATAATCGCTACGTCTGAAGTCTGGATCTTCGCTGGTTGCACAATCGTCCCATCAATCCTCTCACGTGTTGTTGTTCTTCTGACCACATCCGCTGCCACCAGCAATGATCAGACAACTCGTGGTGGGGAACATGGACATGAGGTTGGTTGCTACCGACCACACCATTGCAAACGCAATGTACATGACCGTTGCGAGACCCAATGTCCGACTTGTGCCACCATGAGCACGCAAAAGCTGAGTTGCCTTCTTCTGCGGCGGCAGCAACGGCAGCCAGATGAGGGATAAAAGGCGCATCCCATACATGATCATGAGCGTCGCCGAAATGTTCTTGCGCACTTCGGTCGTGTCGTTCTGAATCGCTTCGTTGGTGATGTCGAACGCCGCATTCACGTTCTTTGTGAGTGTCCGCGCAAACGGATCTGAGAGATTGGAGACCGTCGTAAGCAAGCCGTAGATCGCGCCTTCATGACCCATAGCAGCGAGCTCCACAACGACGTACGTAGACACAATAAATTGCACACCGTATGGAAGTTGCTCGAGAACGGGGATACCAAGCCAGAAGTACTGATTCCGCCACACGTTCCAGGTGAAAAAGAACATGCAGACGGCATCCATAACGACCATTGCGATCATAGTCAGCGCTGTGATGAGACGCCAGTTCCAGTGAAGACCGTAGCGTCCCGTAAACACGAGCGTCAATGCCATCACGCCGAGCAGAAAGATGTTGGCGATCTTCTCGTTTCGAGGAGACACGTCCGCCCAGTATGTTTGCATCGGATCCATTGCAACAAAAGTGAAGTTCTGGAACAATCCAGCAAAGAACTTGTAAGCAATGACCTGGATCACAGCTCGGGTTTGCAGCACCGACCAGAATTCACTCAGGTAGTTGTAAAAGCCTGGCGACTCGTAGCGCTCTTCGCGGATGGTAAACCACGTGATCGGCAGGATTGGTGCCGTGACGATAGCAAGACAAAGCATGAACTGAGGAAAGCTGAGGGTGAAACTGTAGTCTCCGCCATAGTCGTACCCGTTGAATGTGAACGCCGACAAGATGTTGGCCAGCACCATGAACACCGTTCGGACAGTGTAAATGGCTGTCTGAGTGCGTCCTCTGATGGCTTCTGGTTCTCGCTGGGCGAACTCCACAACGACGGCATCGGCAGCTACGTCTGACATGAGGTATCCCACCGAAGCGCACATCATGAGCACGACGTACTTGCCACCTTCTCCTTGAGCAGATAGATTCAACGTCGCACGATTTTCTGCCGTGTACAGTTCAGGCTTGATCTTACGGAGAGATGGATCACCGTAGTATGGCTTTCCAATCGGCGTACACGCCATGATGACGAGCATGCCGAGGCAAATCGACCAACCGAGAATCATGTACGGGCGCCGTCGGTAGCCGAAGATCGGGAAGCAGTCGGTGAGGAAGCCATAGAACACCTTGAACGACCATGGGATAGACACCAATGTTCGCGCTGCAACAGCTTCATTGCCTTGGACATTGAGATAGTTGACCATGAATGGGTAGATGGTGCCCGGAAGCGCACCGTAGATCAACCCGACGACTGCATACTGCGCTAATAGCCCGAACGACTCTCGCGACAGAAGCGTCGGCGCGCCACCTTCTCGCAACGCGCCGCCTTCAATCTCTTCTGGGACACCTACGAGTGGTGTCTTGACTGTGCGAAAGTCATGGCCGTTTCGCGATGGACCGTTCTCGTTGATCGGCGAGAAGCTCGGTCGCTCGTCCTCGAGACTACTCCCGGGACTGAGAATGGATCGCTGGCCACTACTCGAGCGGATCGGCATAGTGGTTCTCGAGGCGTCGATGGCCTACTGAGGAGAGACGCGACACCCACACGCGCAGCCGAGCCACGCACGCGGCGACGTGAAGAAGAACAAGAGGGGGGGGTGAACACGACTGACGTCGTTGCATGTGCATCCACAACCTAGTGGCAGCATGTCAGTCCAGTCACAGGCTGGCCATTCTCCCTCTATAAGAGCGAGCGGATCTTCTATCGAAAGCATCAAGCTTGTCACACATAACATGGGTGAGTGGGAGAAAAACTCAGCTCTCTCTATAAGAACTGGCGGGTCTAGGTCACGTCATTCTGATTGACTGAAACGCAGACAACGACGGAATAAAGAACAGGTGAGGGAGATGGTGATTGGATCGCTTCGTCTGATTCGAAGACGGCGACAAAAAAGAATCTCTCTCATTGGTTAATATCCAACGAGGAAGAGCCTCCTCAGCTGCCATGTCATGCCTGACAAGCAGGAAATTACAGTTCTGACCATCATACGAACCCAGTAATCACCTACGCACTTAGTACTAAGTGCGATGATGTGTACTGTTCGCAACAAGACAGAATAAGGTTAGTCGCTATTGGCGCGCTTTTGGTTCGCGCGTTAGACCGATCCAATCCAAGCAATCGAGAACCACCAAGATGAACTACGGCAGCGGCTACGAAGCGTACAGCAACGACGACTATGGCGGCGGCGGCTTCATGGACCCGTCGTCCTCGCAGGGTGCTAGTCAGAACACGCCCAGCAAGGGCGGACGCGGCGGCGGTCGCTCGCGTGAATCGCAGACGCTCGTGCCCGTGACCGTGCGTCAGCTGCTCAACCGCACCGAGCAGGACGATGTCATCCGCGTGGACAACCACGAGATCTCGAGCATCAAGGTCGTGGGTATCCTTAACAACGTCTCGCCGCACTCGACCAACGTCACGTTCCAACTGGACGACGGCACGGGTGTCATCGAAGGCCGCATGTTCCTCCACTCTGACGATGTCGACTTTGCCGAAGCCGAAATGGCCAAGTTCCGGTACGTGTATCCATTCTTCTCGTAGAGGAAACAAGTAGAAGGACTGATGCATTGCTTTGCAGGGATGGCATTTACGTCCGCGCCGTCGGCAGTCTCCGCACGTTCCAGGATAAGCTCAGTCTCTCGTGCTTTGCCGTGACGCCAGTTGAAGACTTTAACGAGATCACGCACCACTTCCTCGAAGTCATTTACGTCCACTGCTACAACACCAAGGGAGCGTTGCAATCCTCTACTGCGACCAAGAGCGCGGCCGGCGGAGACAACTTCCAGATGCAGCAGTCGTCCTGGAACCAGGGCACCAACAGCACCTACTTGGGTCAGAGCAGTGGCGGCATGGCGTCCATGGGCTCCATGGATTACAACATGGACTCGTCGTTCTCGAACGAGCAGAAGGCCATTTTGGACGTGCTGGGCACGTCCACAAGCGATCGTGGCCTTAAAATCGACCAGATCTTCATGCAGCTGCGCGGACAGATGACGGAGCACCAGCTTCGCGATGCCCTCAACTACCTGACGAGCGAAGGCCACGTGTACTCGACGATCGATGAGGACCACTTCAAGCGCACGGCATAAATCCCTTCATTTGACTTCAGTCGTTGATAGTAATATACACATCACTGCACAGGATGCATGCTCATGACCGGCTGCATATTTCTCTATTACAATTGATCGCCAGACACCTCGAAGTCAGCTCGACGTGCTTCTCTAATATACTCGCAGAAACCCCTCACTCATACCCATCAGCTCAGATCCTCAAAGTCAAAGTCCTCAAGCTCGCCTTCGAAGAACCATCGCTTGATGGTCTCGTACACACCAAAGCAGATGCCCATCTGCGGCATGATCGCCGTCATACGGCACGACGCACCCTTCCACAGCGCCAGCACGCCTTCCTGACCCACCGTCTTCATGAAACAATCAGCAAGGCCGTTGTAGCGGCCGCTCTTGCCCTGGGTCATGAGACGAACGGTCATGACGTCGAGTGGGTTGGTGAGGAAAGCCGAACCACCACCAGCCAGCGAGCCCATGATCAACGACTCGGCAGTAGTCAGTGGACGCTCGTGCTGTTCGTTGGTCACGATGTACTGCTTGTACGACTGCTTGATCGTCTCGTAGAACAGGAACGAGAACGCCGAGAAGAACGTATCAACACTCAGACACGCCGAATAGCCCGAGTAGAGTCCACGGATGCCCTCGGAACTTACAATCGACAAGAACGCGTGGAACGTGCCCTTGTAGTTCTTGGTGTACTTGATCACACCACCGCTGGCCAAATGCGGGTTGCGTCCAAGTTGCAAACGACTCTTGATCACCTCGGCAGGCACACTGATCGTCGAGATCAACGCTTCACTCATCGCCCCCGAGAGGAAGTAGACGATGCCGGCGTTCTTTTCCGAGACGTGCGGCACAGCCAGCGACTTGAGCGTTTCGTACGAGCCGAAGTAGATGGAAGCGCACACAGGTGAGCACATCATAGTGGTCGTCAGGCCGCCAAAGCAGCCACGGATACCCTCTACAAACAAACACGCCATTGTCAGTTAAACGGTGTTCGACTAACTCGAACCGGACCGAAACAACGCACCATTACGGACAATCGTCTTGGCTGAACGCAAGATCCCCGAGTACTCGGCAGTCTGCTGCGTCTGCACCTTCATGCGGAGGTTGATCGTATCCAGCGGATGCAGCATGGAATCCGCCACCATACCCGCCACCGCGCCCGAGAAGAAGGCGCGTGTCACTGGCGCCGCGGCCGTGCTGGACGTGGCCACTGCTTGCGGCGCCGCCGTTGACGCAGCAGAGGCCGAGGAAGCAGTCGACATGGCTCGAGTGAAGAGGCTGGAACGAGTCGCGCGTGACGAGGACGAGGTTCAGGTACCTGCCGGCCGAGAGGAGAGGAGAGGAGACCTTCCGCGGACGGTGGTGGTGGGTGGTGGCTGCGATGCACCGGAGAGATTCGCTCGTCCGCACGTCGACGTCAACGCGTCGGTGGGAGGGGATGAGCGGACGGAGCTCCACAGAAACGAGTGGAGTAGAAACGGCCGAGTTTGGTAGAATAGAAATAGAAACGGATCGTTTCCATATCAGATCAGGAAGGAAGGAATTCTAGTCGATGGGCAGGCACATGCGCACGCTTGCCACACTTTCCCATGTATACACAAGACGGTGTTACAACAGTGAGCGGAATGCCCTCATGAAGCCGTCGTGCTCTAATCGCTTGTGTAATGACGCTGGTGTTTGAGCGCTTCCAGCGAAAAACCTCCGAGGTTATTTCACTCTGGATTTGGTGGTGACTTGCTTCGCCGATCCACTTGCGCATGTGACAAGGTCTTCAAGGAAGATCCACGGTCGACGACAGACGCGCTGGATGCCAGCTACAGTACACGCTCCATCGAGAGTACCATCTCCATGACAGAAGGACTGGTCTCCCGCGAGGGATGAATGAATGGCAGCGGTGGGATAGCTGTTGATCATGTCTTTGATTCACGATGGAGACCAAGAGCAAAATGCTTTGTACAAGGTCTTCATTCTATAAGCTTTATGGTACTGCACCAATAATAATAATGAGATGCCTCCTTCTTCTCTCCACACTCGGACTGCCCCATCGGCAGCCCCCATATCTCCACTCCACCACACACTCAAACCCCGTCCTTCGTCGCGTCAGACTCATCCTTCACCACCTGCTCACCCTTGAGAAGCCTCAATGATCAGAGCGAAGGCTCAAGAAGCAGACTTGGCGGCGAAGGAGATCGTGAGATCCATCGGCAACCAGACTGGACGCAACAACGCATCACAATGACCACCAAACAGACATCCAATGTCCTCCTCCTCCCATCAGTTTGCTGATGGCCATGATGCAACACTACGCTCGTATTGCCAGGCCATCAGACTCATGAGACCACCACGTCGCCCTGTACTCCCTCTCATCCCGTCGATGCATGCCGACTCCAGTTTAATGGTGCAGAAATGAACGACTCTGACGGAACAAAGCGGGCGCGTTGATTACTCCGTCGCTCGCAGATGGCTTCAAGGTGATCGTGCGCTTGCTGTTCAAGGAGGCGTCCATCGCGTTCTGTCGCATGAGCACCGGGTTCATCGGAGGCGGTGGCCCCAACGAGAAGTCGTCGTCAAACTCGTCCTCTGCTGGAAGCGCGAAGTCCATCGCGTCAAACCCGAACGACTTCTTCATGGCGGTCGTATCGTCTTCGTCAGTCGGGGATGCATTCGAACAGATCGCGCACTTTTCTGTTGACGGCGTGGCTGAACTCGATCCCGTACAGCACTTCAACATACATGGCGCAGCCGACAGTCGCGGTTCCAACGGCCGTGCCCGTTTCAACGACTGCAGCGTGCGTGGCGTCAGCGCGGCGGCGCCGGCCGCCTGTTCGATCTCGTCCATTCCTGCTCGCGGCATCGTCGTCTCTGTCGTGTCTTGTCGTTTCGTTCTCGGCCCGTCCTGGAGATTCTACTCGCTTCTCTGTTTCTTCTTCTCGACACTCTGGGAAGAACAAACCGCCAAAAGACCACTTCTTCCGGACGTCAGGACTGTTTTCAACTAGGGGCGTACGCGCGTGTCGGTTAAAGCGTCAGCGTCGTCGTGGTGCTCGCTGCGAGACTGAGAGTACCAATACGGTAGGGACGTCGTGAGAGCGCGTCCTTCTTCGCCGATTCCGAAATGAACCGCATGCGGCCGGTCGAAGGGCGTCACGCATACAAACTCCAAGTCTAAATGGGGAGACGACCCACACATCACAAGTGTGTTCGCTCGCTACATACATTCCGTCGCGGAAGTGGGATGTTGCAAGGTTTGGGCACTAGTCGGTGGAAAAACCTTAGTGATGAGGTTTTGATACCGTCATTCCTGTGCAGGTAGTGTTGGACGGGGGGTCGGGGTAGCCCGCACACAAGTCAGAAGTCAGACTAGCGGCACACCAATCAAACCAACGTTGGATTGAAGTGGTTGTCGCGAAGAGCGAGAATTCGCGCGAACGTGACACCTCGTCACGTTCTTGCGACAAGCCTTGCAGCCGGGGGTTGATGTAATCTAGGTGCGATTTCGTACTCGGCACCAGCGAATTCTCGCGGAAATGTACCCGACAGAACAAAAGGAGAGAGCGGCAATGAACGTTAGCTACAAGTGGCTGGGAAATTCCAGCGATACGAGATCTTAAATTGATAAATCACACCTGGGGTGAACCTACAGCTGCGAAATGCTAGGTGTGCTGATGCTAAAAGCAGATGGAAAGCCATAGTGAATAATTATTGTGCCGGATTTTTGTGAATTGAGAGTCAAATTTCCTAATCTAACGTTTGTTTGACTTTGTGAGCGTGCAATTGCTGCTTCAAGCAGAGTGATGGTCCGTGGCCAGCCAGCAAGGGCGATTAGGGTTTTATGCATCGTGATTAGGGGTACGCCGGCGACCTGGCTTTGGGCTGGAGCTTCGTAACCGTTTGGTCTCCACCAGCCATTAGGCCAGCAGGATTTCGAGCCACGCAACTCATCATCGCTCGGCTGATCCCGTGTAATCACAACCTCGGATGATCTCCTCCACGAGACCACCAACATTCGATGGATTTCAATTCAAATGCTTGTCCCAGGGACCACTCAGAGGATCGAGTGCTGCTTTCTTCTTACCCTGCCTGCATGTGTGGCGCCTTCGTCGTCGTCGTTTTCTGTCACGTGGGAAATGCACCAAGTGCTGCCTGGTTTTGTCGTCCGTGCGTGAGTTTTGACGCTCTACAGAGTCTTGGGACCTAGACTGGGCGCACTATTCGGAGCAAAGACGGAAAGCAAGTTGAGAGTGATGGTCCAATGTACCCACATTCCTCGATGGTATGGATTGAGTGGAATGCACATGGCCACTGAAGAATCCTTGTGATGTCGCGACGCTACGAGCGAACGGCGACGCGTGGATCCATGGCGAATGGCTGGGTTTTCTTGCATGTGTGCATGTCCCACCGTCTTTTGGCTCCGTGGGCTGAGTTGGCTCACTTGCGCAGGCAACTTTTCTTCAACTTGACCAGCTACACGCCAACATTCAGGTTCAGATTACTACCACACCACACACTCATTCTTGCGCGGCGTACCTGATTATAGAGCGTCGTGTGTGGGCAGAGGCGCGTATAGCGACCCAGATGCTCGGGTACCTCGCCGTACAGCCTAGGTACGCGTCCATGGAGGATCTCGGTCAGATCTTCGTTCAGTTGTCGGTGCGTCAGCTCCTCCGTCTCTCGAGGATGCCGAGTGATTGCATGGGCGCGCTTCTTCTCCATCTCCGCGTCGTGGAAGCGCCGGCGGATCACGTCGGCGAGCTTGTTGCGATCAAAACGTAGTGGGTCCACGAGCCGAAGGGTGTCGTAGATCAACGCGTCCTTGACCTGGTAATCCAAGTCGTTCTCTCTCGCCATGGACGGCGACGAGTTGATTTCGATGAGCCACGGTCGGAAATCCGCGTCTAGCAGAATGTCGTAGCCCAGCAAGTCAAAGCTATTGACCTGGAACGGGATCTGGTCTTCACCACATAGAAGGGATTTCAGAAGCACAGCGAAGATTTCGTTTTTTACTGCCGGGACGTCAGCACCCATGGTTTCAAGACGTTGCCAGAGGTACTCGAGAGTCATCTTCGTACCACCAGATTCGCTCTCGGGTGTGAGTTCAACATCTTGATTGGTCTTTTGGATACTGCTGTTGGTGAGATGTACAAAGAGGTTTGATAGATCACTGTCTTCGTACACCCTTGTGCACAAGCGGATGAAGCCATCTTCGTAGAAGAACGCTTCGAGTGGATTGAATGAAGTCACAAGAACATACAGTCGCAAATCGAACTTGAAACCATCCAGCAGCAATGGGTTCGCAATGTACTCTTGGATCACGACTTGCTCACCGTACACGACCTGACTCAGCTCGTTGACCAGCGAGATTCCTCGACCACGAGACAGCGCCACAGGCTTCATGATCCAAATGTTCTTGCTGGGTGGTAGTTGCTGCGCCGCCAGGCGACGTGCTCGCTCTTGAAACGCTGTGACGAAGGCGACGTACTCTTGAGGTAGCAAGAAACTCATTGGAGTAAAGTCGTACGCTTGCTTCAAGCGTCCACCGACCGCCAGATACTTGCCAATGTTCTTCTTAAGACAGTCCTTTCGTGTCAACTCCTTGGCTTGGTGAATATGGTTCACTTTCTGCCAGGCAAGTAATGTCTTGCGCTCGACCCGAGGCTTGCTCCACGTCCACAGAAGATTCCACGTCGTCTTGAGACCGAGCCCCGACGGGTGTTCCTCCCATTCACCGAGTTTCTCGAGTGCTGTGACCACGATTTCGCTCACTTCACTGCGTGTCTGTGAGTTGATACGGTAATGCGCCGTCGAAGGGGACGAAGCCGTGGTATTGGGCGAGCCAAACACCGTCGCATAGTCATCCATGATACTTTGCCAACTCTGGTAGAGTTTGAGCTGCTGTTGGAGAGCATGTTCGCCGTGATGGATAAACGTGGCAGTCGGTGTGGAGGCCGTAAGTGCCGCACGCTGCTCGTATACGCTTGTGAGGATGCAGAAAAAGTTGGCAAAGTATGCGCGGTAGTCGCTGATAGGCTTGCTCGGTGGTCTGGAAAGGGTTAGGACCGCTGGTGCCGGTGTAGGGCCTTCAGACGCTGCTTCAGGAGCATTTTCGACGATTGATATGACGCTTCCTTGATGAGAACATCCGGTTGAGGTCTGAGGGGGCTCGATATTTGTTGAGGGCGGCTCAGTTGGTGTCTCAGGTCGCACACGGACTGTCGTATCTGCATTCCGTGGCTGTTTGCCTTCGCGAGCCTTCAATTGAAGCGCATCTAACGTCCGTTGAGCGCGCTCAGCGATGAATTGCTGCAACTGGCTCGTAATCGCATCCTTCTCCTGCTGTTCTTGGTCGATCTCTACCTCATTACACCCCGTCTCTCTCTGAGGTTCTTGTACTTGCTCCTCCTCCGGCAGTTCTGGCACCTGGGATGGCTCAATTTCAGCTCCAGACTCGTTCACTTGCTTGTTTTCATTCTCCCAAGCTGAGTTGTCTTCATGCTCGACCGCCGACCCCTCCGCCACCACGCTCGAAGTCATTGTCGCACAAGGCGAATCTTGCTGCTGTTCAGGATCCTCCTCTTCATCATTCACATCGTCTTCTTCGTCGTCGCCCGCGTTTTCAATCACCTCCTCGTCTTCCGCACGCTCGTTCGACACCTCAGGCTCTTCTTTTGGTGTGGATTCGTCCACTGGTTCCTCTCGGATCACCACTTCCATTGCCAGAATCGCTTGCTCATTAGCTGCGTCACTCTCGGAACAATTGCTGACATCACTCTCGTCACTCTCGTCACTTAAGCTGCTCGATGCGTCGTCTTTCTCCGCTTGGTGCACTTGTGACTCGCCAATATCCACCTCGCTAGTAGATTTGTCCTTCTTGCTCTGTTGCTTTTTACTTTGCAAGGCCTGCCGTGCCATCAGTCGCTGGTACGCGGCTTGTCGTCGAGCGTCTCGTTCGCGCTCGATTTGCTGCGCGCGTTCTCGATCTTCATCTTCTTTGGTTTTCTTCTTGACCAGAGCTCGCTTTCTCTTTGCTCGTTGTCTCGACTCGGTGGCCGTAATCACGAACGCGGTTGTTGCCGTCGCCCTGGCGAGGGTGATCGCCTTAGCCAACTGCACTGCATCCTGTTTCCGCTTTACACCGTTGCCAGATGGCAACGACACGGTTGAGTTCGCATTTGACAGGCGTGGAGGCTTGGATAAGCACGGCGAAGGAACTTGCGGTTGAGCTTGAGACTGTGGTTGAAGAAACACGGGTAATGGCTTGTTTTCGGTCTTTACAACTGGTACTAGAGCCACGGCGACCTCGCCTGTGAGCAGCTTTCGCACGCGATCTCGAGCCCTGGCTGTCTCCATTTGCCGATCCACTAGTGTCAACTGCCGTGCGACGTATTTACCCAGCTGCACGTCGTCTTCTTGATCCATCGAGAGCGATTGCTGTAATTGTCGAAGTCCGGTTGCACACTGGATCAGGTCGCTCTCACTTAATCGTGAGATAATCGCAAGCGGTACGAGCGGAAAGCTGTCCATATAGTCCCGTAACGACACACATTCGACTAAGACGTCATCTTCGTCACGAGGAGATGGCGTACGAAGAAGCTCCTGTGCGGAGTGGACCATAGCATCCATGACTCGAGGCGAAGACGACGAGGAAGGTCGCGACGGCGACGGCGATGTCGATGGAAGCCATGCTGGACGCATCGAAAGAAGGTAGTGTACGAGACTCTGTGTACTCGCTACAACTGCTCAGTTGGTTACGCCCCAGAATACCCAAGATATCCTTTCAGCCAATCTAAAACGTGCCCGAGTGGAGTGAATAGCGGGGATATGTGACCCAATAAGGACAATTCCAGGGTTCGACGACGATATACTCTTGGTCTAAGGATCAGGACTCCTGATCCTTAGACCAAGAGCGGCCAGATGCTTGCGACTTGGCGGTGGCTGGCACACAAGAGGCGGCTGAATCCCTTCGGCACAACCTACGCCACCGGCGCATACCGCTTGAGTGCATGTTTGCTATCCACTGACGTATGCAGCATAGTTTCAGTGGAAGCCCACGCATCCGGCATCCCCATCATCGAACCCCTTGAAGTCAAAGATCCGCAAGTCACCGTAAAAACATGCCACGAGTGTCGCGCTTCTCAGTGCGTCAGATCAATTGCAGCTGATGAAGCGCGTTATTAGCACGCGTCGAAGAGAATAAATTCGTCAGCGATCTGAGTTTGCCACGCGAAAGCGCCATAGAGCCTTTCGCCGTCTCTGCGGTACTGATGAGGTTATCCATCCGTCTGTGTTAACTTGTTGCAATCAATCGGACGTGCGCGAGTGTCGGGAGAACCTCAAGCTGACATAACAGAGGACAGGAGAAACACGTCACGCTGTTCGCACAGGAGCGTAGCGTAGCGTTCCAGATCTCAAAGATCACCTAGTCGGAGAAACGAGTCATCTGGTGTGACATACGTCTGATGAGTCTGCCATGTGGTGCGTCCACGCGGCTAGTAGCGTACCAGTTATCTATGCCTATATAAAGCAGGGTATTTATTTGTATAGTCAACGAACAAGATAAAAACCTCAGAAAGGAATCGTATTTGAAAGGTATTCATAATTCAAACTCTTGAGTTTTCAGTTGGCTCATCTTCATTATCAGGCTCGAAAACCTGTAATCATCCATATCGGGAGCATTTTCACTTCCTTGAAGTAACCTTATAATGATCGTTTACGACCTCTTATATCGCATAATGGAGATCTAGACACTCGCACCCACATCTCCCCGCCCAAAACTTGATGACACAACTGTAGAGAGCAGTGTCTCGCACTTGAAGCGCAACGTGAGTTTCGGTGATAGAATGCGCCTGCGTCCACTGCGTTGGGATGACGCTGCGACCAGCCTCACTCGCCAATTCGCCAGCTTCTGCTCATTTGCACCATGGGCCTCGTCAACCTCCCCGCGCCGATGGAGATCGACGGTCTAACCGTCTACGACCGCCACACTGGCGCCGAGAAGCTGCTCATGTCCGGACAAGAGATCAGCGGAGACGTCCTCGCGACGCTTCCCAAGCTCCAGGCGGCTGTGCAGCGGCACCAGCAAGCAGGGTTCACCAACGGACGCAAGTGGAAGCAGCGTCGACGCAAGAACAACGTCGACCTGCTCGAACTCTTTCCTGGTGGAGCGGATGACGGATACGATGACTTGGACATTGCTCACGCACTGCTGGCTACTGCCGAGCTCAAGTGCCATGTGAACGAAGTGCTGAGTGTGTTGATCCACCGCGATTCGGACGAAATGGATGCGACGGTGCGCTCGCTGGGTGGTCGAAAGGTGCGCGATGGTCGTATGCTCTTCCAGCAACAACGTCGTTTGTCCATGATGGATGCAGACGAAACCGCCAAGACGCCACCTCCGACCTCGCTCGTGGGCGTCGAGATGCTCACGATCAAGCCCAAGTTCAACGTCAAGTTGCAGACCAAGCAGCATCTGTGTCTTGAGACGTGTACGATCCGCTATGGCAAGGGTGAACGGGCGTACCACCTCACCAAGACACTACCAAAGGATGCGTACGACGAGATCGTGGCGAAGGAAGATCGCACGGCATTGCGGCGTCATCTGGATCATATTGCGGTTGGCTGGGATGTGCGCTCGCTTGGATCGGAAGGCAACGGCTACGGCAGTTCGAACCACACGACACGTGTTATGGCTCACTCGTACGCGTCGCTAGTCCCATCGACGCAGTATGAAAAATCTCAGCGCAAGCGAGTGTCGCTTAACTCATCAGAAATGACCGTCTTTCGTCGTGCGCACATGAATTCGGAGGCGGAGCACGTGATGGAGGTGTTGACCAAGTCATTGCGCGAGTTCGAATCGGTGATTCGCCGTCGTCGTCTCGGTTTCCAGACTTTTGTGTCGCGCCAAAAAGAACCAGACGGGTACCCAGCGTGTACGATCTGCTGGAAGAAGTTCTCGCTCTTTCGTCGCGACCACTTTTGCCGATTGTGTGGCCATGTCGTGTGCAGCGAATGCTCGAACAACTATGATGTTGAAGTGCGAATTGGCCAGGTTCGCAAGAATCGATGCTGTCTCGCATGCATCCGTCGTGTGGACTCGTGCAATTTCGACGACGAAGACATTGTGCCGGCTCTTGGCCCATACATTGTCGACTCGGACGACGATGCGTGGCTTTCCACTGCTACGACATCGTACGCGTCGTCTTCCGAGGCGAGCTTGCATTCCGATGATCCACGCGAGGTGTCGATGGCGTTGGATGCACTGGATCAGCTCGTGAGCCTCGATGACCTCATGCAGAGCCCTCATGCACCAGTCAGCAAAGCGAGAACCAAGGACTCGGTGCGCCATCACGTCCATGAGCATCTGTCCCAGTCGTTGCGCGGTGTCAAAGGCAAATACCCGGCTGGCGAGTTGCCAGTATACGCGCAGGAACGCAACTACGCGTTGGAGTTTGACCCTGATCGGACGACGCACCCAGACATTCCATTGGCACCCATCCCAGATCTCGCGAAAGAAGCGAAGCGTCTGGAGAATATCAAGACTTCGGGTGTGTTGAACCCCAACTACGACCGCACGGCTCTCGACCTACTGGCGCAAGTCGCGGCGGAGCGAATGAACTGCCCGGTTGGTATCGTCTCGGTTGTGAATGAGACGCATTTCCACCCAGTCGGCACGTATCACCTCCCTCCATCGGAAGAACTGCCACCACGAGATGAGAACTTCTGCATCCACACCATGTATGCCGAGCGTCCGATGATCCTCAAGAACCCCCAGCGCGACATGCGCTTCTCGCAGATGCCGATGGTCCGTGACGGCGGCATCAAGTTCTACGCTGGCTTCCCCGTCAAGGCTCCGGACGGATCCGTCGTGGCCTCCCTGTGCACAGTTGACGTTGTGGCACATGATCACATCGCCACCAAAGAGTACGCGACGATGCAGATGCTTACCCAGCTCGCGGCAGATTTGCTGCTCCCACCGTCGAAAACGCAGGCTGCTCGACGATACTAGAGCAAGTTCTATCGTACGGTAGCTATGAAGCAGGAAATGGCGTGATATGTATCAGTCGGTGTATTGATGAATGAATATGACATGTTGTTGCTGTGTTATGAGCAAGTCGTGTTGGTTTGGTTTAGCCGTTTGGTATGCGTCGAGTGACTCTCAAGGGATCTGTTCGCGCGTCTTCAGCGATAGTCAACCAACAAAGGCTACACATACACAACGATGTTCATGCTGACAAGCGTTGCAATAATGTGACCATTCAGAGGCGAGAATTGCGATCATCTCCACGTCAAACAGCATCCCCAAATACGCAACCCCTATCTACGTTTCTTCTTCTTCTTCTTCTCTCCCATTCCCGGTCCGCCGCCCGGATACTTCCACGGCACCCGATAGTCGGGCAGCACGGCCAACACCTCCAAGTGTTTGTTCTTCTTGGCCATATCAACCGCCTTGTATGTGTAGCCCTCGGTTCGGTGTTCCAGCAAAAACCTGACCACGTCGGCATGGCCGTTGGCTGCTGCCTGGTCGATTGCCTCGGTGGTGCAGCCCTCTGATCGATAATCGTGCAGAAATCGCACGATCCACATATTGCCATTTGCCGCTGCCTTGTCCATCGCGTCTGTCGTACATCCCCCGTGGTCGTGGTCGTGCAAATACTTGACGGCGACTATATTTCCGGCCTCCGCAGCTTTGTCCATGGCTTTGGTTGTGTACACTTGAGTAGGGCCGGTCTTCTTGGAGTCAAAGTACTCGAGAACTTCCGATTTTGATCCAACGATAACCTTCTCAATGGCGTCCAGCACGAGCTGAGGCTGTGCGACGATGGCGTCCGACAAACAGTGCTCGTAGAGATACGCCAGCGTGTCGCGGTGGCCTAGCTCGGCCGCCAGGGATAGCGCTGACGTAGGAATCTCCGCTATTTTGTGCTGGTGCACGTACTCAAGGGCCGGACGATGGTTTGACCTGACAATGTTCCGGACTAACTGTGTGCTGCAGCCTTCTGTGCGATTCTCGTGGAGGAACTGCAACAACTCCAAGTCACCACACGCCCAATCCATCGCAACAGTCGTGCAACCTTCCGTCCGATGCTCATGGAGATACTTGACGACGGCCATGTGATGGTTCTTTGCCGCTTGGTCCATGGCATACGTCGTACAGCCTTCACTTCGGTGCTCGTGAAGGAATTGAACAATGTCGAGATGGCCTTGCGCAGCTGCCTCATCCATTGCGAAGGTGGTCGCGTCGTACCCTTGCTCGTGGAGATACTGGACAATCTCCAATTGGTTGTTCGCGGCCGCAATGTCCAGGGGCTCGGTCGTGTATAGCTCGCCTTGGTCGCCACCGTAAGCCCAGAAGGAGCGACCATGCGCCTCGATCCACCTAGCGTCTGCGAGTTCTTCTTCGGCTGACCATTCTTCCGCGAGATGTTCGTGCAAGTAACGCACAAGGTCGAGACGACCGATCTTCACTGCATAGTTCACGGCTGCATCGATGCAACAAACACCACGCTGCTCGTGCAGATACCGTACCAATTCGAGATCTCCGCTCGACACCACCACCGTCATCATGACGATAGTAGCCTCGATGTTGGTATTCAGTAGAAGATACTTGACCACATTGACCGTTGCAAGCTCGGCCGCATCCGACGGACCGCCCTCGGTGCGATGCTCCAGCAGCCACTTGACCACATCCACGTGGCCGTTAGCTCCTGCACTTCGAAAAACACTCTTCGACCACTTGTCGTTTGCTCTCGGTACATGCTCGTGAAAATACTTGAGTACATCCAAGTGACCGCCGGCCGCCGCCCATTCAAGCGCGTAGGCCGTAAAGAATTGTGCGTCGGCATGCTCGAACAGGTAGCGCACGATCTCGAGGTGGCCATTCCCAGCCGCGTCATTGATGGCTTCGTATGAGAAGCCTTCGGTGCGATGCTCATGGAGGAAACGGACGACAGACAAGTAACCACTCCGCGCGGCGTTGTCCATGATGCTTTTGTCAACCCAGCCGTTGCATGTGTCTATCAGCGGCTCTGGGTGACGCGCATGCAACCACTTAAGTGACTGGAGTGCGTCGGCTTCGGTCCAGTCCTCTCGGCAACCCCAGAATTTGGGCGGAGCGACATTGTACCATAACGGCGGTGTGAGCGCGAAGCTGGCTACGAGCTGGGCGATGGCGTCCACGTCCACGCGCTGGCTGCGGAGCACGATGCGCGCGGTCGTGAGCGGCTCCATTGCTGGACTGTCGGATGATTCGCAGCTGAGACCTTGAGGTCCGGTGCCTCTGATAAAATCCTCCAAGAACTAATCCTATATCATCCCGCCACGATCTGATTCCACGTAGTGACACCTCACAATGGCAGTTGGTAAGCCAAAACTGTAGCCATTATCGGCTGCACCCACCAAGCAGCACCAGGAGCAGCACCTGGACCACCTGAATGAGTAAGAGGCAGTGGCCACAGACACGTGTGAAAATGATATCATATCAGCATCGTGGTGGCGGTCGTAATGTAGGTCATCTGGAGCTGGGGGTTCTCTATAGACATTATCTTCATGAATTCGCTACACTCGACATAGCCACAAAAGCGGCACAAAAGTGGCCGAATTAGAAAACATGAATTGTTGTTATTTATGACATCAATTTTATAGATTCTTGGAAGTGCGTGTCAAGTGTTGGCGCATATTTAGCTAGAGTCAACCAGTCAACCTGGTCACACGCACTCACCTCACCTTTAGAGGCTAATAAGCAGCAATAAACGAGCTGACCAAACTCTGGACGGATTTATGTCTGACAAAAGCCTCTAAGAACTAATCCCATATCATCCCTCCACAATCTGATTCCATGACGTGGCTTCATCCACTTGAAAGACTGGAAACTGCTAGAGTTCCATTCGCACACGTTGGGGAGCCACATGTGCACATGGAAATCAAATCACCTTCGTGCTGGCGTTCCACCCAGGGTGAACACCATGATTTGAGGGCGAGATCTGGCGCAATTTAATGTACCCTTATAATTGTGTTTCTCTCCCAACCAGCTCGCTCTGATGCACATATCACAGTCTTTCTCACGCGCCGTCGTCAAGGAGTTCTTTCGCACTCGACCGGGTCACCAAAAACACACTGCACAACATTATATTCTTTTCTGATACGTGTTGGTCGACCTATCTATCGATGAACATGAAATGTTGGCGGTGCTGGACCCTTGTTGAGTCACTCTCAGTGAATCGCTGTACTCACATCGTCATCAAAGCCTACCGCAACGATCCATGTGCTGACCCAACTCTTGGTGGATCTTTTACCCCCGCCATCAAGACAGCAGGTCGGTCGAGGGAACTTGAAGGAGAATCTCTCTTTGAAGTGGACCGCTTTGGTCGGTCTCGCGATGAAGCCAAAGAGTAGATGGTGTGAGGATAGTGGGTGCAGTATGGAGCTGCGATTAGCTGAGTGTATCTCGATGGGCGATCGAAAAAGCTTTGTAGCAAACGAGGACATGATGGTGTAGAAGACGACAACGCACGCAATCAATTCCATGTCAAATCCGAGTACACTCGGGGTCACAAAGAGTCTGCGAACTAGGTAGATGCGCGTTATTTCGTGATCACCATCGTGAGTTGTGTCCCAAATGATGTGAAAGCGTGCACGATTAGTAGTAACGCTCATCCACTTCAACACCGTCACAACTGATAATCGATAGTATGAGGAAATCAAGGATCTCGTAAAGCAAGCTTTTCTAACCTACTATATAGAATACCCTGCTTTACAAGATTCTTACGCTTTCCCACACTGCTCGCAACTCAGGATGTGTGTGAGTTGCGTCGCTGTCTCACTCCGCAGCATATGCCACGCTAACCCACCAGATGGCTTCTCGCTGCTCGAAGTAGGTACACAGTTTTCGGTATCTACTCACAGATTGCTCGACTCACTTCCGCAATTACTACCTTACCACCACAATGGTCTTTGTGAATCTTCCTGCGCCGATGGAGAAGGACGGCCTCACGGTCTACGACCGTGTCTCGGGTGCCGAGAAGCTCATCATGTCCGGCAATGAGATCTATGACGACGTGCTTGCCACCTTGCCCAAGCTCCAAGCTGCTGTCCACGAGCAAGAGCAAGCCATCGACGGACGCAAGTGGAAGCCGCTGCGATACAAGAACAACGTCGACATGTTTGAGCTTGCGCCTGGTGGTGCGAAGGACGGTCACAACGACCTGGACATCGCCCACGCACTCCTGGCAACGACTGAGCTTCAGTGTCACGTGAACGAAGTACTGAGTGTGCTCATCCATCTCGACTCGGACGACATGGAGTCGACGGTGCGCTCACTGGGTGGTCGCAAAGTGCGTAGCGGTCGTCTCCTTTTCCGTCAGCACCAAGACACATCGTCGGAGAAGACGGACAAGTCCGTATCTAACGAATGGAAGGAGTCATCGACGACTCTTGTGGGCGTTGAGACGCTCGCAGTGAAACCCAAGCTCAACGGGAAGCTCAAGTTACAGCGCAAGCAGCAGCTCTGTATGGAAACGTGTACGATCCGCTACCCCAGGAGTGATCGTGCCTACCATCTCACCAAGACTCTGCCCAAGATCGTCTACGATGAGCTTGTGGCCAAGGAAGACCGCACCGCATTGCGTCGGCAACTGGATCATCTTGCGATTGGCTGGGACGTGCGCTCGCTCGGAGTTATCGGCACGGGCTATGGCGGATCAAACCAGAAGACGCGAATCACAGCACACGCGTATGCATCCATTGTCCCTCCAGCGCTGTACTATCAATCCACAGAGCACAAGCGCGCTTTGTCCAACGCGGCTGAGTTGGCTCTCTTTCGTCGGTCGCACATGAACTCGGAGGCGGAACACGTGATGGAGGTTCTCACCAAGTCGCTTCGTGAGTTTGAGTCGGTCATTCGTCGCCGCCGTCTTGGTTTCCAGTTGTTTGTTTCGCAACAAAAGGAGCCAAAGGGACATCCGTCGTGTACAATTTGTTTCAAAAAGTTCTCGCTACTTCGACGTGACCATTTCTGTCGGCTTTGCGGTCACGTCGTGTGTAGTGAGTGCTCGAACAAATACGATGTGGAAGTGAACATTGGCCAGATCCGCAGAAACCGTTGCTGTGTGGAGTGTATCCAGCGCGTCGACGCGTGCAACTTCGACGACGAGGATATTGTGCCGGCCCTGGGACCAACCATCATCGACACGGATAGAGGCACATGGGAGAGCGGGACAACATACTCAGAGTATTCTTCCACGTCCGAGGCGAGCTTGTTGTCAGACGACCCTCGTGAAGTGTCGATGGCGTTGGATGCGCTGGATCAGCTTGTGAGTCTCGACAATCTTGTGCAGAGTCCTCACTCTCCAGTCAACCCAAATGCGACCAAGCGCGCGGTGCATCACCGTGTGCATGAGCATCTGACGGGCGAATTGCGCGCTGTCAAGGACAAATATCGTGCAAGTGATCTGCCCGTGTACGAGAAAGAACGCGACTACGCACTCGAGTTTGATCCGAGTGTGACATCGCACCCTTTCATCCCATTGGCGCCAGTTCCTGCCCCTGCGAAAGAAGCGAAGCGCCTGGATAACATCCGTGCATCGGGTGTGCTTGATGCTGACTATGACCACACAGCACTCAACTTGCTCGCACAGATTGCTGCCGAGCGCATGGGCTGCCCTGTGGGAATCATCTCTGTTGTGAATGAGACGCACTTCCATCCTGTTGGGACATATCAGCTCGCACCATCCGATGAGCTGCCGACGAGAGATGAGAATTTTTGCATCTACACAATGTACGCCGAGCGTCCGATGGTACTCAAGAATCCACAGCGCGACATGCGCTTCGCTCAGATGTCCATGGTGCGCGAGGGTATCAAGTTCTACGCAGGTTTCCCAGTCAAGGCTCGCGACGGCTCAGTCGTGGCGTCTTTGTGCACGGTGGACGTCGTGCCCCACAACAGCATTGCCACCAAGGAATACGCAACGATGGAAGCACTCACCAAACTCGTGGTGGATCTGTTGCTTCCCCATGCGAGACGATAAAGATAACTTGATACCGTAGTTGTAGTGGGTAGCGTGTATGGAACGACGAAGGGAGTCATCCCACTAAATAATCTGACGTGCATTGGTTTTGGACGCGATCATTCGAGTCAACAACCTCGCCAGAGCCATGAAGCACTCACGTCCACAGACAGAGGTCAATCTTTTGACCGTTGGATGCAAACACAAAGGTTATGTGAGCAGATACAGTCTGGATCCTTGACTGGATGTGTGTAGATGCTTTTGGATCACTCTACACCTGGGCACAAGTGGTGTCACGAACTGAGGCGGACTGTATTTAGTACAGCGCTGGAGAGACGATGGATGCATGTGCTGTGACTCATGTCTTCTGGTTTGATCCGCCGTAGCCCGCGCCAGTACAGTAACTCCAAGCGAGCGCAGTCCCAGACAATTGCGAGATGATTCAATTATCGACGTAGTTGAATGGGTGGTTTCTGATCTCATTTATGAAGTTGGAAATGATGGTCTGCTCGAAGGAGCTTCAGCCTCATCGCGCCACCAATTCCGTTTTGGCCAGGCTCCAAGCAAGACAAAGACCCACCCTCCATATCCCTCAACCTTTGCATATTACACATTCCTGTCTAGGTTCGCCTACGTGTGTGCACACGTAGGCGTTCCTGAACCTACTACACTGATTTGAAGACAGGAAAGCCTTGGCAACATTGTATTTTGGCTCTAGTAGCATGATGGACACCTCGATATCCGAGTCAAGCAATTGTCGGAGGTCTCGCACTGTCGTTACCGGGGGCAATTAATGATTGATGCCTGATAGGTCGGATCCTTTTTTTCAACAAACGCCATGTTGCCTCCGAAAATGCGTGTGGGTGCGATCTGAAGCAGCCCGGAGTCTTCGCCAAGACACCTCACCGCACCCTCGAGGTTTAACTCCTGCGAGCACTTCTAGAGAACAGAACAGCCCCATGTCACGTTCGTGGAAATTCAATCTTGTCGACTCTGCTTGGATTCGTCGCCGTCACTTGGAATGTAGCGGGCGAGCTGTCGACGGGCAGCGTTCGCGCTGTTATCGGTGGTAAATAACTATCCCACGAGGCACCACTTGGTCATCATCGGCGGAATCCTCCTGGTTCCACGTCGTAGTGCAGTTGCTCCTCACACGAGTAGAGTCGGGCCTAACGGATTGTGTGGCTAGCCCTGTTGCCACCTGACCGGAACTTCCTGTCGTGGTCACAGAGTTGCTTCGTCACGAATTTTCGAAGAGAGCTCTTATCTTTGACCTCGCGATGAAGATTGTGGAGATCAATGCAGCATGCATGGCCCACCGACTTGATCCGTTCGACCTGCCGACCAGCGGTGAGTGTTGCCATTGCTGTGCCACTACCAATCACCTCCGTCGCTTCGTAGTCAAGTAGCTTGCGCTTTTGATAGCGACGATATCAAACCGGAGTATCTTTTCGGCCCGTACACATACAGCGTGTTGCCGACTTGGTCATACGCGCAGATAGTAAAGTCCGCAAATACCTCCGTCGGCACTTCACGAATGTCTTCAAGCCGTGGCATCGAGCCTTGAGGCACGAACACACCAGCTTCTAGCCGAGAGCTATAACGTTTGCTCCATCGAAGGAAATACTCATGTAACACAATATACCTGACCTTCATCATCATCATCACGAAGGAAATACGCTTCGAGTTTGCGTTAGAAAGCTGGGGACACATCGGGCTTGACGTAGCATTGGACAAAGTGGAAGGCTTTCTGATCGATCTCATCCCGGCGGTTGGTCGGAAGCCACTCCAGCAGTACACGATGTAGTCGTTCGACCATGAAGTCTTCCGACGGAAGCTGGCTGATCGACATGGCAATATAGAAGGAGTTGGAACACTCGTTCGACTCCCGACACATTGCGAAACTGTCGAAGCTGTCGCGACGGATCCTTTTTCGTTGGCTTCAAGTGAAAGCACACCAGCTTCGGGCTTGGGAGAATGAGCTGACAGATCTGGTCAAAGAAACACTTGGCAAGGCACGTACCCAGCACTGTCTCCAGCGTACCCTTGAATGGAGTGCTGGTGACAGGTTCTCGATCTTCGTGTTCGGAGCTGAGCTTTGTGCATGCCATTGAACAACTCCCCCGAGGTGTCAGCGTAAATCGCCCAGTTTCGTTATCCATTGCCAAGCAGCCCAGCGCACACAGCAGTGAGACACTCTCTCGCAGAGTCTGCATGTCGAGTTGGTCCATGAAGGGGAACTTCAGCGGGTTATACGCTAGCATGGTCAGCTGAAGAACCAACATATCGAGCGAAGAGCGCAGGATCTCGGGCTCGAGTTTTCACGCGGAAGCTCACTGGTGCGGTACAGTCTAACGCAGTGACCAGCATTGGTACGCCCAGCCCGACCTTTTCGCTGATCAGCACTGGCAATTGAGATGAACACTTCTTACAACGTTCAAGCGGCGTTGCGAATCGAAGCGCGCCTCCTTAGCGAGACATATTGTAAGTTCGAAACGGTCTCGGCAACGTTCGTACAGAAGCAGATCATACGCACCGGCCACCGTCGTCGTTGAAGTTGAGCACTTAACTTTGAACTTCTGAAGGAAGACTGCCGTAGAGTGCTTCCGGAATCCAGTCGTTTTGCTTGTCCCTCGATCTCCTCGGAGCCTGAAAGAAATACGAGACAGTGACTTGAGCTGTACTTGATCAACGTCTTCCGAAGGATCTTGATGAAGTGGCTCGTGAACGCGTTGCCTGCCACCTCATCGGGATTACAAGGTAGCTCTTCGATCGTCACAGGGTGAAGCTTGCCGGGTACATTCAGCGCTGGGTGTTCGAGGAATCGCTCCGAGCCGAAGTAGTACCTCAAGCACGGGGTTGGGTTGATCGTGGCTGAAGCGACGACAACGTGGAAGTTCTTGGGGAGGTCTGACAGCACGAGCTTGGATATGGCAATGACGAGGTCCGTATTAAGCGAGCGCTCGTGGGCTTCGTCGATCATGAGAAAACTGACTGTGCTAAGAGCGTGACCTTGCACGTCTTGCGTAGCTTACAAGCAATGTCGCACCGGTTTCCTGTTCTTGTACTTCGGCGGGGTCTGGTTTTTGGCCGGCGCTGTCTGTGGCACTGCCGTTGTTGATTACCAAATCGCGCTGGAGGGAGCCGCTATCTTCGAGTGTTCATCGATGGAATCGTTCGACAGGGGCAGCGCCAGCGTTTCCGTGCACCAAAGACGGTTTGAAACGGGGATGGTTGCTTCAACTTCAACTTGCGCCTCATGTTGTGGCAATGCGGACGGCGATGCTTCCGCGGCAGGGCTCTGTAGGTCAGTAGCGACAACACGTTACGTTACTTTGCTGACGCCGCCACTCGTGGTGGACGGAATGGTTGCTTGAGCTTCTTTCTGGCTTGTTCCGCTTCGTTGGTTCCTCTTGCCGCTCGATCGTTTGCGTTTGGCAGACTGCTGCCACCTGAATAACCCAGTTACGTAACCAGGTTACGCGGTAAAAACCTGCCATGGCAACGTGGCAGAAAACCGTTCTTAACTGGAAGCTTGCCATAGCATGGCAGTGGTTAAGAACCAGCCTGGAAGTGCCAGAAGCACCAGCGACTACAGCAACATCTTGTTGATCGACATCACCCATTTTCGTTCCACATCAGGCGACTTGAGAGCAACTTAAGGGGCTTCTGACATATAGAGCCTGGCATTTCCAGTCCAGTTTCTCAACCCTAAGGTCCGAAGATGCGCGCAAGCAACTCCGCCACCAAGGCAGCTACAGTATGAACATGGGAATTGGACGGCTCAGAAGCATTTATTATTATCTGCTTCCTGAGCCAAACTCTATTGAATACCGTGACAGCACTTTAGCGTTCGAGAAATGCTTGTTTCCCTGGCCTAATTTGCAGAAAAAGGCCAAATTACCTGATGTTGTTTGGAACCGAGCGATGTCGATAAAAAAAAATGTTGCTGGAGCCACTGCGGCCAGAAGCTTGTTGAGACTTCGTCTGCTCAAAACCCTTGAACTTGTAGACAAGCAGCCAGCAACACGTCGACCGTCACGACAAACCGCTTTCAAGCACTGTCGATGCAAGTCAAAGTTGGTGGGATGGAGCTCCTTCGTTGTCACGTGACGGGAAACACGGAACTGCTCGTGTTGAAAGGTGACCTGACCACCAGCACCGCCGATGCTATCGTCAACGCCGCCAACTCGCATCTGATGCACGGAGGGGGACTCGCTGGCGCAATTGCGCGCAAGGGCGGCCCTTTAATCCAACACGAGAGCTCAGCTTGGGTCGAGCAGCACGGCAAATTGGATGTGGGGTCGGTAATGTCGACGTCCAGTGGCAATCTGCGGTGCAAGTACGTCATCCACACGGTTGGGCCCAATGTTTCACACGTCCCCGAACCGACACCAACGCACGCTCAACAACTGCGTAAGGCCGTCTGGAGCGCCCTGGTAGAGGCTTCACGCCTCGGTCTTCTCTCTGTTATGATTCCTGGTATCTCGACCGGTATCTTCGGCTACCCTCGAGACTTGGGAGCGCAGGAGATTGTGAACGAATGTGGTCGCTTCTGCCGCGAGTACTCATCTACCACGGTTCGAGTGATTGGGCTCATGAACTTTGACGACCCGACAGTCTCGAGTTTCGTCAAAGCGGTTGAATGCGCGGCGGAAGCTGAGAACTGGGAACTGTGTCATCCTCAGGACAACAAGTCACTCTCAAGTGCGCAACAGGTAATGAAACCTCAAACATCTATTGTTTGGAATTTATCTAACATGCCGCCTCTCTTGCAGATCCATGAAGCAAGCGTCTCCCAGTCAACGTCGGGGAAGGCCAATGCCTCGGCGTCCAAGCAAACAAACGCTGCAAAGAACAATACGAAACACGAGAAAAAAAAGTCATATCATAGAGCCGGTGGCGTGCTGTTGGCGCGAGCGGCAGTATCCGGAGTGGAGGTGCTAGTTGGCGTGGAGCATCGGCCGATGGACGAAGTGCCAGGCTATTATGTCAACTTTTTGGGTGGAAAGCGTAAAAACGGAGAGCGTCCAGTCGATACAGCTGCTCGGGAATTCAGTGAAGAAGTCGGCATGACTTTCAAGAAACAGGAAATGGCGAAATTTCTCTCGAACAAGGACAAGTCCCGGGAGTTGTGGCTCCCATTCGCCAAGTACGTGCTCTACATTTCGAACTGGGATACCGACGACCGCGCGGATACGCTTCCTGAGCAGTACGCCAAACGGAAATCTGGTTTCATTGGTATCGGTGACGGTGCAGAGCACGAATGTCTCGTGTGGATTTCCTGGGATGGGCTAGTCTCAGCGGCAAAGGAAACTGCACAGAAGGTGAACACTCCGTTCGGAAAGGTGTCCATCTCTGGAATGTTATGTCGATTTATTGCTGACTTTGAGAATGCGACGAATGAGATCTTCAACGAGCTCATTGCCCACAAGATTGTGGAGAGTGAGCGTGCACGCATTCAGCGTCTCAAGTCGCTTGGCGACAACGATTTGATCGGTGCTTTGCTTCAAAGCGATTGGAAGTTATCCTTATCGAGTCCACTGATGCCTCCCCCTCCGCCAATTCATCCGCTGGACCCCTCGGACGAAATCTACAAGAAAGCAATGGACCCATTGCCACCGGATATGTCATCCAGAGTGGTGAGCGTACGACGCGTTAATGCATCCGCACGCATTGGTGACTACAAAAGGGAGCTCAAGCGGATAGAAGCATCCAGCGACTCTGTGAGCGAGAAGGAGCCCTTGTATCACGGAACGCCGGAGCGCTGGCGTGCGACCGCGATTGCTCTGAATGGGTTTGATCTGTCAATCCAATTATGCGGTCGCTCATATGGTGACGGAGTGTACTCATCTCCCGATGTTAGCACTGCTGGCAGCTACACTTCTCAAGGTGGCTCGTTAACTTCTCAAGGTGGCTCGTTACTCTGTCTTCGCGGAATCGTTGCTACCAACTGCAAGTCTCGCAGCGACAACACAATTCTCCCCGACAATGGCATTCATGTCTTCCCCAACCCACGCTGTGTGCTTCCACTAGTAATCATTGACTTTTCGGCATCCGATTCGCGGGACACGCTTGAAATGGAGCGCAAAAGTGCCCAGGATGAGTTCAAGGCCATGGTTGAGCGACGCAAGGCACTTGAAGCCTCGATGAAGAAGCAAGAGGCTGTGTTCAGTCATGAGATGGCGAGTCGTCTCCGCCATTCGCTACAAGTATATTCGAAGTCATTCGAGAAGTACGTCGCGGAGATCTGCGCGTCAAAAAGTGATGTGAAGTCGAAGAAAGAGACACCAGGAGGATCGAGTCGTGCGACACTACGCCAATTGATGCTGGAGCGCCAGCAATTCGCTGCATGTCTCCCCATATATGAGGTAAAACATGAAATCACCAAGATCCTTCACAACTTCCAAGTCGTCGTTCTGACGGCCGACACCGGATCGGGAAAGAGCACCCAGTTGCCTCAAATCATTATGGACGATGTCATTCCACGAGACGAAGTGCGCCGCATCGCCGTGCTGCAGCCTCGCCGCGTGAATGCCGTGTCGATTTCCAAGCGAGTAGCCGAAGAACGAGGCTTGCCTCATGGCCAGGAAGTAGGCTACCGGATTGGGCGAGGTGAAAGCAATGTCTCCGAGACGACGCGGGTTGAGTACATGACACACGGGCTGTTTGTGGAGATTGCGCGAGACAGCGACGCGCTTCTCAACAAATACTGCGCAGTAGTCGTTGATGAAGCACATGAACGATCGGTTGACGTAGATCTCTCCCTAGCGCTGCTGAAGCGCGCTCTTCGCAAGGCGAACGAACGAGAAAGGAGAACCAAATCAGATGTCATCTCTTTCCGAGTGGTGGTGACAAGTGCGACGATTCAAGAGGATGCAGCACACTTTCAGCGGTACTTAGACCCGTCGTTGAGGAACTCACGTGTCTTCTCTGTCAAAGGATGCGCCTTCCCAGTTCACATTGAGCATCGTCCGGATATCCAGGTTGACCCTCAGGTTCTTGGCTCTGCTGGAGTGGGTAAAGTTCTTACATCTGCGGCGATTCAATCAGCGATGGACATCCTGCGCGCAACAGAGACCGGGAATATTCTCATTTTTCTGCCTGGTGAAGGTAGTATCAACGATGCGCTCGAGACAGCACGACAAGACATTCTCATGTGTGCGGACGGTGAGGTGGAGAACAACACCAGCCTTCTTAGCTCCGATGCAGCCTTCTGCTTTCGAATGGCCGTCCAACATGAAGAATCAACGGAGAAGCAGCCCAAATCCAAGTTCTTCAAGGAGGCAGTGAAGAAGGAGCAAAAAAAGATTACTGTCTCCATCATCGCGTTCCATGGCAAGTGCTCTCGTGCTCAGCGCGATTATGTGCTGAATCCGCCACCAGATCAACGTTTTGTCATTTTCTCGACTAATGTGGCAGAGACTGGGGTCACTTTGCCCAATGTACGTTACGTGATCGACACGGGGCTCGAGCGCCGTGTCCGCTGGAACGCAGCGGTCGATGTGAACGAGATGGTGACCGAGCCTGTAACATTGTCATCGATGAAGCAGCGCACTGGTCGCGCTGGACGAACTGCATCAGGCATTTGCATCCGGCTTTACGGTGAGGATCAAGATACTGACGTTGATCCTGTGCGTCGGAGAGTGGAGCCAGCAATGCAAAACTCGATGATCTACAAGGTTGTTCTCCTGAACAAACATATGCGGCATTTGGACAACGAGGAGCTCGAGATGCTCGATCCGATCGACCCGGGCCTCCTTGCTATAGCGGAGGAGCGATTACACGCCCTTGGCGCACTGGATGAGAAGGGTAACTTGACGCGAGAGGGAATCGTCCTGCTCTCCCTCGGCATCGATCTGCGCCTAGGACGGTTCCTGATTGCGTGTAGTCGCTTTGGTTGTCTCGCCACCGGAACGAAGCTAGCGTCACTGCTCGTTGCTTCTGATGGCGCTGAGCGTCTTCTGCCACACCGCAAGCGGCTTGAGAGCTTCGCAGAGCTAGAAGAATTCGTTGATGAGTCCGGTGACCACTTGACCTTGCTGAATATTGTGGAGGCTTACGATCGTGCCGTGGGGTCCCATGAAGGGATGGTATGGTGTAGCCAGTACGGGTTCGATGAGGACGTGTTCGCTGGTGCCGAGCTCACCCGAGAGTACCTTCTAAAAGTACTTGATCACTTGAAGTTTGATCTCGTTGACGTTTCAAAAACGATTACGAGAAACGGTGGAATCGCCTCGAGTCTCCGGCGTGCCCTGTGCTCTGCCTACTGCGACCAGATCGCTGCCACACGTGTAGCCGGTGTGCCAGTCGCGGGTTTTACGCGGATTCTTACCAGTGCAAAGCAGGACGAAGCGCTTGAAATGATGACCGACTTTGCCAGGAGAACACAACCAGCTGTCTCACCACAGGGTAGTGATGGTGCTGGAACAGATTCGTCAGAACTGATCGTCAAAGCTGCGAGCAACACGACGCTATGGCTTGATGATGTCTCGAAGCAAGAGGACCTTGGTCGCCTGGTCATCTTTGGATCGCAAATGTTGACCGATGGGTCGAAGCGAGCAGAGCCAACCGTGCAGCTGATCTCGTATGTGACGGAGGAGGAGGTTGAAGCTGGTGCGCCAGAGTGGTGTCGCCTCGTCGACTCCAAGGAGCTGGTGCAGTCGTTGGCGAGGGAGACTATTCGAATTCAGCTTAGTGATGGCGTGCGTAAATACGTCGTGATGGATCGCGGCGCGTGGCTTAAGCAGTTGAGGCGCAAGTTCCCTGTTACAACAGCGAACATCCAGAAGCGTGTACTAGTCGTGACGTGTCCGCGCCGCCTAAGTGCTCGAGTGGAGCTCGAGATCAGAAAATTGCTGCGAGTTGTTGAGGCCGAGTCAGTCACACTTCAGCTTCCAGATCACGTAAAAATGGGCAAAATCATCGGCAAGGGTGGGGAAAACATCAAGGCTCTCGAAGAAAACATTCAGACGCTCTTGTCGAGCGAGAAGCGAGGAGTTGGGCGTCGCCACGTGGAAAGTCAGCGAATCGTGTCGGTCGATAGCACTTCCCGAGAGATCACGATCACCTTGGTGGGGGATGCGAAGATTTTGATGCCTGTGATTGTAGGGCGGATCCAATCGCTGATCGTCCAGACCCATGGCGATGGCATGCTGCCATTCCTCACGCAAGCACTGGGCGATCGTGGTCAGGAGTTGCAGCAGTACCCGCGCCTCGCCCAGCTACTTAGCAGCGTCCCTCCGCAGAGTTGGCACACGCGCGATGACATCATGCTGCAGATAGCGCATGCGCTCATCTGGAAGTGCGACGTGAGCATTTATGGAGGTTTTCTTCGCGACTGGGTCATTCGGGGGGAGCCCGCGAACGACATTGATGTGCAGATTTCGCCACCTCAAACAACAACCTCGAGTATCACGCGCCAACTCCACCAGTTTCTTGCCCAGTCTCCACACGCAGTTCGCCACGGAGTGGTGATACAAAGTGGCCGAGAGAAGGGATCAGCGTTTACACTAGCGGTGTCCGCTAAGAGCTTTGCATCAATCGATATCGACCTCGTGGATCCGTCTCTAGTGCAACATAAGACTCACCCAGGAGTGGATTGTGATGCCGGGAACCTGCTTCTCAACAAGAACGAGTCGCTACGCAAGAAGGTGACGACCGCAGGGGACTCGCTTGCGTCGGCACTCGAGAATGTGCGCAAGAAACAGTTCGTGTTTTACTACCCTCTACACGTAAGGGCGCCGACGCAGAGTATGGCCATCACGCGGCTTAAAAAGTATCTCGAACGTGGCTGGACATGCGTCTCAGTAGTGCCACGAGAGGTGATGTACGGGCATCTGTCGGATCGTGAGCGACACTTCGTCAAACCAAAGTGCCAAGGGTAGACGCGGTTACAAGACATGCTGTCACCTCCTCTTCCCTCGGCACTTTGGCTTGATGGTGAGATGGTGGAGATACGTGAGCCAAATGCCATAATCCTGTGGAGATCTATTATCCTCAAGTTAATATCAGGTTCATAAATCAATGAAATAAATTGATGGATTTCATGTTTTAGTATGTTGTGAATCGACACAAATCCGTTGACGGCATGAAGGTGGTGATCGACACGGACGCGGCATCGACGATGCCATCGCGATGATGATGACGCTGCACGGCCTGCCAGCCGATGCAGTGGTGGGCATCACCACGGTCTTCGGGAATGTGGACGTCGATCGGGCGAACCATGACGTCCCGCAGTACGTGGATTGCAGAAGAAAATGCGAGTGTTCAAAGGTCTGACACGTTGACGCCAGTATCCTCCAGGCCGCAGAGCGAACGGACATCCCTGTCTACAGTGGCGCCTCCAAGGTAATCATGGCCAGTGTCTTGGAAGAGCGATGTGGAGGCCATGGGCTGGACGGCTTGGGTGGTGAGGCAGGCGCCATCGAAGTCGCGGCCAACGCGTCGCGGAAGAACGACGCTGTCCATGCGTTAATTGATCTGTCGCGTCGTTATCCTGGCAAGCTGGTGGCGACTGTGCTGGGTCCGATGACGAACATCACGTTGGCAACCCTGGTGAATCCGCACTTAGTCGATAACGTCAAGCAGTTCGTCGTTATGGGCAAGTCGTCGCGTGCAGACGAGAAACGTGGCGTCAGTGTCTGGCGGACGCGGACAACGACAGCGCGAACGTCACCCTCGTTACGGATATTGACCTATACATCTTTGTAGAGCTGATGCGTCGACTTGCGACGTAAAAGCATCCATCTATTCATGGAAGTAATACACAGAATCCACTCTACTGGACTCATTCGTCGCCTCGAGTGGCCTCTGGAAAGTTGCGTGCACCCACACACAGAAGCGCACGACACTTTGCTGTCGGTTGATGTAATTTGAGACAAATGTACTCGTTCTCGACACGCACAGGCCAGCCATCTCGAACATAGCCTGGAGCTCTTTGATGGTGAAGCAGGAGGTGCGGGTGTTATCCTGACGAATGTAGAAGTTATCATGCGACTTTTGAACGGATGTTGCCACAATCTTGTTCACCACAATATATAGCTGCTTCACCACTTATTGTCATGTATGAATACCATGTAGTACGTCAAGATCAGCTGGGTTTAGGAATACGCAACGATGGAAGCACTCACCAAACTCGTGGCGGATCTGTTGCTTCCCCATGCAATACGATAAAGATAACTTGATACGGTAGCTGTAGTGGTAGTGTGCATGGAACGACGAAGGGAGTCGTCCCACTAAATAATCTGACGTGCATTGGTTCTGGACGCGATCATTCGAGTCAACAACCTCGCCAGAGCCATGAAACACCCACGTCCACAGACAGAGGGCGATCTTTTGACCGTTGGACTAAACTTTTCAGGAGGGGATAGCCTCACCACTGGCGTTTGGCCAGTCCGTTGCATGCGAACATAAAGTTTGTGTGAGCAGATCCAGACTGGATTCTTGACTGGATGTGTGTAGTAACTGGATCACTCTACACCTGGGCACAAGTGGTGTCACGACCTAGGGCGGAACTGTACGTCAAGTTCAACAGCATCTACTTACATAGCCTCTGTGTCACCGCACCTGCTCGTCCGATCCTTGTGACGTGAGAGCTCGGTGAAGCAATCCGCAGTCCACCTCTTGTCCACAAAGTCACAGAAGTTACCATATCCAAACAGATGGCGCGCAAGAGAGCACCCTGTCAAACATGTTCAAATCCATAATATAGCTCAACAAGCTTAGACTCTATACACCAAATTTCTATTTATCCATACCTCTATGAACGAATATTCCAACTCTCTGAAGCATGTCACCCGTGACACCCAGCATTTGTGGGTCTCAATGGCTGAGCTGTCTGCGTAGTCAGCGTCTCCGCTCCGTCTCTGTTGGCTCTTGGGCGCACCACCGTCTGGGAATGACTCTCGAGCTCACGTCGAAGTGGGAAGGACAGGCCGACGGTCACTCACTTCCGCATTTCGACCGGGAAACCATGACGCGCGCCATGTCGGCGCGAGCTCGGACGGAACCCGAGGGGCTCCTGGTCTACGACCGCGACGCAGGCACGGAGAAAGTGGCGATGCGTGGCCACGAGATCTGCAACGACGTGCTGGCGACGCTACCCAAGCTACAAGCTGCCGTGCGCGAGCAACAGCAGCTGATCGAGCACAAGTGGAAGGCAAAGCGACGCAAGAACGAAGTCGATCTCTTGGAGCTCGTGCCAGGTGGAACGGGCGACTATACGAAGGACGATCTTGACATTGCGCATGCCATGCTCGCCAAGACGGAGCTGCATTGCCACGTGAACGAAGTGCTGAGTGTGCTGGTCCACCGAGATTCCGACGAAATGGAGGCGACCATGAAGTCTCTCAATGGCCGCAAAGTCCGTGATGGTCGCATGCTTTTCCAGCAGCATCGTCCGCTGGCCGCGCAAGTGCACAAGTCGTCTCGACAGCCGTCGGAGCAGCCTCAGTCTGCGCATATCGCAGTACAGACAATGACGATCAAGCCGAAACTCACCGTCAAGTTGCAGAGCAAGCACCGCCGTACCCAACGACTGTGCTTCTCGACCTGTACGATTCGTTACCCGACCAAGGACCGTGCATTCCACCTGACGAAGACGCTGCCCAAGGCGGTACATGACAAGATCATTGCGAGTGATGATCGCTCAGCGCTGCGTCGGGGTCTTGACCACATTGCTGTCGGCTGGGACATTCGGTCAGTGGACACGGGTCGAGCCTATGGCAGTCTGAACAACACGACTCGTGTCACGGTGCATGCGTATGCGGCGACCACGCCACCGACCAAGTACAATCAATCGGTTGAAATGCAGAGACGCGGGGCGTACAGCCGTAATGAACTCGCGCATCATCGCAGTATGAATATCAACTCGGAAGCAGAACACGTTATGGAGGTGCTTACCAAGTCGCTGCGTGAGTTTGAGACGGTGATCCGTCGTCGTCGTTTGGGCTTCCAGACGTTTGTGTCGCACCCCACGGCGGCCCCTAACGCGCCATCGAATTGCTGCACGATCTGTGAGCGATCCTTCTCGCTCTTCCGTCGCGATCATTTCTGCGAACTCTGCGGGCACGTTGTCTGCAGGGAATGCTCCAAGCTCTACGATGTCGAAGCGGTAATCGGTGTCGTTCGGAAGAACCGTTGCTGTGTTCGCTGTCTTCATCGCGTGGATATGTGCAACTTTGACGACGAAGACATTGTTCCTGCCCTTGGTCCAGTGGTTGTGGAGGCTGACCACGAGGCCTGGATTGTGGAAGAGCGCGTGTCGAAGGATCGCAAGTCGTCGATGACTGAGGCGACTTCCTGCTCCACATCAAGTTTGTATTCCGAGGATCCGGAAGAGTTGTCCATGGCGCTCGAGGCGCTCGATCACCTGGTCACTGCGCAAGTGCGGAAGCGAAGTCGCGCACATTCCAGGCCTAAGCGGCCGGCCAAGCCCACGAAGAAGAAGATCATGGAAGACATTGACGAGCATCTCAACGAGACGCTACGTGGTGCCAGGGACATGATCCGCGTCGAAGACTGCGTTGTGTACGACAAGGAACGCAATCACGGACTGATCTTTGACTCTGGCAAGACGTCGAACCCGAACATTCCATTGGCGCCTCGCCCAGACGCCGAGAAAGAGGCACGTCGACTGCACCACATCAAGCAATCTGGCGTGTTGAACCCCGATTACGATCGCTCTGCACTGGATATGCTTGCACAAGTGGCTGCCAAGCGCATGAACTGTCCTGTGGGGTTCCTGTCGGTCATTGACGACAAGCATCTACACGCTGTCGGTCGCTACCAGCTCCCTGGTCCACCACAACCAACGCCACGTGATGAGAACATGTGCATGCACATGACGTACGCTGAGGCGCCGATGGTGATCAAGAACCCACAGCGTGACATGCGCTTTGCGCAAATGCCCATGGTCCAGAAGACTGGAGTCAAATTCTACGCTGGCTTCCCCATCCGAGCACCCGATGGTTCGGTTGTGGCGTCACTGTGTACAGCAGACGTGGTGCCGCATGACAACATCGCCACCAAGGACTACGCGACGATGCAAGCTCTGACGGATCTCGCCGCGGAGCTGCTCGTGCCCCAGCGGAAGAAGACGATCGACATGTCCATGCAGCGATACTAAGTAGGGAAACTAGGTGTAGGAGCTCGCGAAGGAAGCGAAAGCACTCTGTTCGTGTCTGTAAAGTGAATGAGTAGACAATGTCAATCGATGTGAGATGAAGAAAGTGACTGACTATTCCTTGTCGACATCCGAGTAGTACTCGGGCTTGCTCAGCGTCACGCCGTACTCTTTCAGACTGGGGATACACACGTAACAAGGGATTAGAAGCAGGAATTTCCTGTTGGTAGTACTGTGTCTCCACGTACCTGGCCGACAAGTCTTCGATGGTGAGGACTGTTTTGGTGGCATTCGGAGTCGTCGCGGCACCGGAGGCACCGGCGCTGGAAGCCGCAGAGGCACCCGCGGATGTTTGCGCTCGAATGCGCTGGTACTGCATGGCGTCCTGCGTGACGTCGAGCAGGAACTTGTGCGCGACGAGCGAGATCATCCGAAGACTAGGGAAACAAGGCGCATCGTTAATCACCCATTTCTCGAGTCCTACGGCGACGTTGACGTACATTCTTGGGTCGCTCGTGGTGAAACCGACCTGCTGGAGATAGTAGTCCACCAATTCCTCGGGTATCGTCGGCGCATAGCTCGCCATGACGTCGAGAAAGTCCTTCACCTGTGCCGCATCCTCCATGGTCAATGCGTGCTCGAGCCCGAGTGGCGCAGTATGCGATCTCACAGGTTTCTACTATGCGATACCACAGGTAATACTTGTCGACCACATCAATTTCCCCTCAAGTGGGTACACCAGGCGTCGTATACCACGTGTATACCTCCCTCAGTCGAGAAAGAGATCCATGACGATGACGATGATGCGCGTGCTTGTGTTGGCGCTGACGCTGCTCCTGACGCCCGCGTGGCTACCAGAGGTGGATGGTTTCATGAACATGGGACAGCAGTGTCGTCCGTTCAAGTGTCCATCGCCCACGCTCAAGCCCGTGCCCAAAAAGTGAGTCGCAAATCCGTGGATATGGCGTTGATTCCGAGGCATTTGACTCACTCGTTTGCAGGGAGTTCGTCTTCACGGCGAACGGATGCGGCACGACGGGCATCCCCATCAAGGCGTCCGTCGATTTCACCGAGTGCTGCAACTGGCACGACGCGGTATGAGTCGAATGAGGGCCTGTACCGAGCAATGGACCTTGACGTATGTGTGTGCTTTCGTAGTGCTACAGTGTGTGTGGGATGAAGAAGGCCAAGTGCGAGAAGCGTCTGACCAAGTGCATGAAGGACCAATGCGCTGCGTTGCCTGACGAGTCTGCGCGTCGTGAGTGCGACTCGATGGCCCAGCTCTTCTCCATCGGAGCGCAGATGATGGCGTGCCCTGCATACCAGCAAGCGCAAGAAGAGGCTTGTCGATGTGTCCCAGCGTCCAAGGTGGACAAAGCAAACCGCGACCGCCTTGCTCATTTCCTAGAAGCGAACAACGCCCCTGCCGAGGACGTGACCTCCAGTGCGCTCGACGCCTTGCTCGCCAAGTACAAGGGCGATGAGACCAAGATGTTCATGCGGTTGCTGGTCAAGTACCCGAAAGCGATCAAACGCGACGCGAGCAAGAAGAACTTTATGGACGACATTCTACGCGGTGCAGAGGGGGAGAACGACTTGGACCGCACCAAGTTCGAGGAAGACGACCAGATTGAAGTGGACGAGCACATCGAACTCTAGTTGGTTTGTGGCTTTCTTCGTGACCAGCGTGAATAAACGAACCTCATCATGTATATTCTCCTTCACGCTACCTCCTGACGACTGTGTAGTAACTACTCGGTGCTCCCCACGGTCTCTTTCCCGACGGCAGACGACGGATACGGCGTGTCCTTGTCTCGCAGTGCGGAAAACTCGTCGCTGGTGTTGACTGGGTTCGGTCGCACAGTCGCCAGACGCGTGTGAAAGCGCGTGAACTTCTGCGCGTCCTCGGGGTCATAACGCTCGATCGTCTGCGTCTCACGACGCTGCTTGCTCAGGGACAAGTCCGGATTCAGCACCAAGTTGTGCACGTTATAGACCGCAAGGAGAGAGAACCCAGTGGCGACACAAATGAGCAGCGGGTAGATCTCCGGGTCTCGCACGGGGATCCACGACCATGCGCGTTTACTTCGTGGCTCCTGGAGCATCGGGATCTTGGCTTGGACCTCATTGGGCTTGAGCGCACGCGCCGGGCGGATGAAGCGGAACCAGTACGTCATATTTCGGAATGAGCGCCTCGACTCGTGGTGCTTGGGCACGAAGGGTATCGCGCGATGAGAGAATGTTCGACATACCAGAGCGTGTTTGTCGGTTGCTTCGAGTGTCGCAGTCGATGCCACCTCGTCCCAACCGTCGTGAAAGCGGTGCGGTGGCGTGTCCCATCTAGTACAGGAAGACGCGGATCACATCCATATCGACTCGCTTGCGACTGCGCTGGCCAATTTCGTGCTGCTGCTGGTCGAGGTTTTCGTCGCTGTCGAAATCACAGAGCGCCGAGTCGAGGGCCGCAAGCGCTGATAAGTAGTGTGTGCGAATCTCGAGGTATTGCACGCGTGCAGCACGTCCAGACGCGACACGATGCACACGATCCAGCTGCAACAGACCTTCAACTGCGTGTTCAATGTCACTGGATGAGACGTCGACGACAGGAAGATCGAGCAAGCCGCCGGTATCAGGCGTCTCGTAGGTGCCGACTCGAACGCCGATAGCATCAGGAATCCATTCTTGCATGATCGGTGTGTTGTACGTCACGACAATGGCGCCAGCAGATGCGCTTTCCAAGACGAGCTCCTCGTACACTTCCATCTCTGGTGGCACTGGGAACAAGTGGAATCCGACACTGTTCTTGAGCGTGATGATGGCGTCATGGGTGTTTTGAACTGGATCACACGTCAAATCGATGTTGGACGGCATGCCTCCACGCTGACGATCAGCCACAAATTCGCCATCATCATCCGTGAGTTGGTGCTGGCTCGTAATAAAGCGCTGGAAGGATCCGCAGAGTGTAAGGGACTGTTGGAATCGCACATGTAGCGTTGGCCATTCCGGATGCTGCATCCAGAGGGTGAGAATCTCCTTCGTCAACTGTTCCTTCTTGTCCTGCTCCGAGATGACCACCACGTGGAGGAACGCGTCCCAGTCCTTGACAATAGTGCGATCATAGATATCTGGCACAGCGGTTTTCAGCAGAAAGACACCAAACTGGGTCTTGGAGAGCTCAATCTTCCGCTTGGCTTGCTCTTCTTTGTCCTTTTCCTGGTCTTTGACGTCGTTCTCCTCAATGTCTCTCAGCGCAACACGATGCTCGAACTCTTCCTGTCGTTCATGACGATACAAAACCAGTTTCTTGAGGGCATACTCGGACTTGACGAGCATCAGATCCGGAAAGCCTTGTGGAAAGAGCCCGTCACTGAACGACGACAACGGGAACATCGCCGCCATGACGCCGTCGTTGACAACACTTCGATCAATCGGGGAGCCACTGCCTAGCGCCAGGTACAGACGCGTCGCGAGATTAGGAGTCTCGGCAAGAGGAACAACTTGACTACGTGGGAGCAAGAACGCCAACTCGTGGGCTTGCCGCGAGATCACCCTGGCTTTGGTCTTGGCGGCAGTGTCCGTCTTCTTGGCGGCGGGGGCCGTCGGAACCACCGAAATGCACGTCCAGGGCAAGCGTGGTTTGATGTTGTGCTGGGCTTGCACAGGCACAATCTGCTGCTCAAAGCGTCGATCGAGGAAGCGCATGGCTGCAGCATTGGACGCGGCAGTGGCGGATGCGAGGATCCGCTCACGAGCTGGGACGGCTGACATCATGCGCTCGTTGAACACGCACTCCTCCACGTGCAAACTGAGATGGTCGAACTCAAAGTAGGTGTACAAGAGGCATTGCAACACGATCATCGAAGCGCAGGCAAGCTTGATCCAATGCGTCGGGTACACGTACTGCTTGTTCACGAGGGTCTCGGTCGTACTTGTGCGCTTGCTGCGTTCATCGGTACCGTACCCAAATCGTTCGAATAACCCAACTGCCTGCAGTTGCATCGTGAGCCATGTCTTGACGTACCAGAGCTGCTCGCCAATGACGCGGATGATCGAGGCGAGAATCCCCCACACTCCGCTGGACGAGTCCGAAGTGGACGACGATCCAGAGGCTGTGGCACTCGCTGACGAGCCACCGGCCGAGGAATCCGCTCCCACGCTCGACGAGGACGAATGATACGCGTGATGCGAAGTCGTGCCGCTGTCGTGGAGCGCGATGGTCTCCATTTGCGTCGAGGACGCAGGCGTCTCGGACTCGAGACTCTCATAGAACGAGCGACGACGCAAGCGGGTGCCCGTCTCGTGGTGATGATGATGTTCGCTCATAGTAACACGCGTGGGCAGCGACGACAGACAGCGGCGAAGTGTCCACACCTGCCTGTTGAGGGGATCACCTGCGTCGACTGGACCGTCGGACTTAGTTGGAGAATAGAGGGATTTCAGTAGACGTTGGCAAATAACGCCAGTTTGACCCTGAAAATAACGGCTTTCTGCACCGAACGACACGTGATATCCCGTAAAAATGATCCAAATCGAACGAACCGTTGCGAGAAGATCTCAATTATAGCGACGACATAAATGGCTGCATACAGGTGCGCTGTGCCTCATAAATATAGTGTACACGATGCCTAGACGTGCGAGTCAACATCTTCCTATGGGTCGACCGAGGTCATGCGAAGCTACGACGTGGTGGCCGTGTCTACATGATTTCCTTCCGGCAGGACATGGAGGACGGACGAAACGACTGATACGCACAGCTCACAGCCTCCTCCGTACGGTACAAGATACTGGCAGCTTGCGCCGAGAAGCGCTCCATGTCTTCCCGACTGTAGAAAAGCGCCGAAGCTTCTTCGTCGGTGACGGCCGGAATCAACCGCACGAGCACGTTGCGATGAAAGGTGACACGACGCACGCGAGGTTTCTCAGGAGACATTGCCTCACTTGAAGACAACGTGCTGACGCTGCCCTCGTCGTCCATCATGGACACTGGTGACGCCTCAGTCGTGCACGTGCTGGACCGGATGGTGCTCTGCTTTGCTTCTCGCTTGACAGCCAGGCGCTCAAAGGCCGTGATCCACTTGGCCAAGTCTCCTCGACTGAATGCTCGTGCAATTAACTCCTTTCCATCTTCAGACTTGATGACGAGGCACGGCTCGTTCCGGACAGACATGACGCGACCTTCGATGACGTGCGTCTCGTCTACCATTCCGCGTCGCCACTGCGCGTCCTGCTTGGAGTTGAACCACACGAGTTGACCGCTTCGTAAGATCATGTAGCGCGTGCTCCATGTGAGTGCACCGCGCTTCTTGATACGCAAGTAGCTCTCGACAGCGATGCCGACACCAGTCGGCGTGCTGGCGGTTAGTCTCGTGGCGCCGTAGGATTGGACTCGACGGCGCTCGTACGTCGGAGAGTAGCGCGTTGCCTTGGGCATGCTGCTTGGGACTATAACCTGTGGTGGATTGCGTGGACGAAGGTGCGATGTGATTGTGACGAGAAGCCATGGCTTGCCACCTTTGCTTCTTGCCTTCTCGTAGTCAGTGAAGTGACTCTTCATTTCAGCCAATAGCAGATGGTTGAATCTCTGTTTCTACCAATCAAATGCGTGGAACGAGTCTATCCCCGTAGAAACGCATCGCCCATCTCACTGCTGAACCCGACGGATGCTTTGTGGGTTGGGTTGCCGTGAGATTTCGAACAGAGTCTAACGACGTGCGAAACGGCTCGGATGGGACTCCTTGTTAGACCAAGAGCCTACGAGTCCACGAATCCAGCAAGGAGTCCGGAAGGGAGCCACGCGAGGTGGCTTCCGCCATTCGTCGGCGGGTGCATGTTACTTCGTCGGCGAGTAATGCGGGTGCAGGACCATGTGGTCGTCGTGGTCGACGAGTCTCGTCAATAACGAGTTGTCGCTCGTGTCGCACAGCTCTTGGTCAGAACGTTGAGGACTCACTGGGTTTTCATTGATTTTTGGCCTGTCTTCTTCGAGAGAAGGAAAACGCTTGGATGTCGATAGATAGGTGATGACGGAGATTTCGCGGGCCAGCACCCGAACGTTCGTACTGGACCCTCGTGCTGGTCGCGAGCGACCGGTCGACTCTGTGTCATGCGGATCAGGATTTTTGAGCATGGCCATCTGGAGACTCTCATCTGAGCACTGAGCACCACATGACATATCTTGCCTGATCGTGGACTTGGCAAGCAACCTTCCCGTCATTCCCGATTCCACTTGGATCGATGCTCGGCGAGGTGTCACAGCAAAACGCTCTGAAACTGTACGACCATGGACGCGGCCTACGCAGATGTGACATACACTTTTAACGCATGCTGTTGTCCTCGAATTACACTCGTTGCACACTCCAAGCCCGAAATCTCAACGGCTCTGTCGGTTGGCACGATGCTAATCATGGAGTGTTTGGTTGACAAGCTGATCTGCTTGTGCTAGCCTAGGCTACAGTGACTTTGGGAAGCTACTTGGACCAGGCTAGATGGGATATTAGTAATCTCGATGATTGGCTGGACTGTGAATGGACGGCCGCTAGAACGAAAATGCGCGCAATAGTGAGGCAAGCGAAGCGGCTTCACGCGAATGCGCGGGTGCTGACGAGAAGCGGAGTGCCACCAGTCGCTCGGAGTACTCAGTCCTTGTCGTCTACGCCGGCGTTGATCTCTCCGCTGGAACCAAGATGCCGGCGCTTCGGTAGCTCTTCCGCATCGGCTCCGATCAGCTCAGAAGCCACCGAAGCGACGACGCGAGTCGGACGCAAAGCTCAGCAGTGGAACATTCATCACGATATTGTGACGCACAATACCCCACTCCCAGATGTCTTTGATCGCTTGCGATCCGAAGTCGAGAAGCGTGGGCTCGCTGCGAATCGCGTCCGACAAGCGGTCGACACCTTTTACTTTCACTGCGTCCAGCAACTCGACCAATTGTCGCCTGCCTTCGTTAGTGAAGTGTTGACATATTTCTCTACCAGCTTATTCACACCTGAGAAGACCAAGATCGTCGTGGGCGAGGTGCTGAACGAAGCTGTGTTCGCTGCCGTCGTCAAGCTCTACCTCTCTCGAAATGAAGTGGAGTCCGCATGGACGCTTGCCCTTCAACTGAGTGACGTCGCTGGCTCAAAAGTGCATTTCCGCACCGTCGGGCCAATTATCGACCATGAAGCGCGTGCGGGCAACTTTGACAGCGCGATCAGCAAGTGGCAGCACCTCAAGAGCCTTGAGATGGAGTGGACGAAGACCATGGAAGACACGCTGGTTCAGCTCATCATCGCTTGCCATCGCCACCATCATGCCAACACTTCAACTGAACCAGTGATTCCGCACATGCAAGAAATACTCGACGATCTGCGCTTCGCAGTGAGGGCGATCACCCCCGACAACGTCAGTCGCTTGCGGAACGCCTTCCAGGGCCTTGGATATCAAGCCAAGACTCTCGTTTCAGACGAAGAGATCACACCCGAGTGTTCGTCATGCCACACGCGGCTCGAGAAGGCTATTCCGACGGAACAGGAGCGCATGAAGCTTGTGGATGCCATCGAATCGGGTGCGGTACTCAAGGTCAAGAATGTGATGACAACCAAGGAGTTCCTTGTGCCCTTTAAGCGCTGGATTCTGGGCAAGCATGCCAAGGCGCGTCGTGAAGGCAAACTCCATTATATCCTGGACGGCCCCAACATCGCCTACCTCAACCAAAACTTTGATGCCGGCTGCTTCCGCTTTGATCATGTCGACCGTGTGGCGCGAACGCTGCAAGATCAAGGACATGAAGTCTCCATTACGATCCCGTTTTCGTACCTGGAAGAGAGTTCCAAGCTTCACATTCGCACGAAGAAGCTCAAGCAGATGCGTCGGCAAGGCAAAGTGGCGACGCGCATGCGCACTCCGGAAGAGAAGGCTATGATCGACCGCTGGCGCGACGAGAACCTGGTGTTCAGCTGTCGCACCGATTTCCTTTCGGACGATATCTTTTGGCTCTATGCCTCGGCCCTCCTCGGTACGGAAGCTCGTGTCGTGACCAATGACCAGGGCCGCGACCACGTCTTCGCGCTGCTGGATAACCGCACACAAGGCATGAAGACGACGGATCTCACTGACGAGCAACGCATTTCCATCGACCTGCTCACGCGATGGCGCGAGTCCACTATCGTCAACATTGAAATCCAGCATCGCGACCTGACGGCTCAGCAAAAGATCGAAATCGGGCGCAATCCGGGCGTGCCTGTGATCATCCCGGTGCAGTTCGTGCGTCTGATCCACCCACGATCGTTCTCACGCGTGCCACAGGTCTCAGACGCTCAGCATTTCCATTTCCCCATCGACGACGCGAGCAAGAAGTGGCTGTGCATGTACCCATCGACCGCATAGAGCTAATTAGCCAGGAAGACTAGATTGTACGTAATTACGCATTCGGGCGTTCGTAAATAGCTCTTCGTAAAAAGGAGGGGAGGTCCTCTGCATGAGTTACAAGCTTGAAGAAGGCCGTGACAGATCGGCACGCGGCAGCGCAAGTGGCAGGACGCTAGCGAGCGTGAGACGCCGTATCTATCACTGCGAGCGCGGCAACGAGAAAGCGCCGCGATCGACGAGCGCGTAGACCCCTCATTCGCGTTCGGATCCTGTGTAGAAGCTACGCTACGAGCATCGTCGTCCTGGCAGTGGAACCATGGAGGCGCAGGTGATCAAGTCGCTCGGCAAGCTCAAGAAGCTCGTGCCGCGCAGTCAGAAGGAGCTCAAGGATGTGATTGACGCCGCTACTGTTAGTATGACGGCGGCGCTTGAGCGCAAGAACAAGAACCAGACGGATCCCGCAGCGTCTGCTTCGGGACCAGGCGGTGGAGGTGTCGGTGGCTCGACAGAAGTGCCCTTTGAACCCTTTTTGCTGGCTGTGCTCACGCGCCAGGCCAAGCTCGTCGCGATTGCATTGGACTGTATCGAAAAGTTCCTTGCGTTCGGCTTTCTCAAGGGCAACGGATCGATTCCTGAGAGCATTCGCAAGCAGTTGGTGCAAAAGTATGGCAAGAAAGGCTTCGGTGGCGGTGCAGGTGGCAGCAGTAGCGGTGGAGCGAGTGGTGCCAGTGGCAGAGATAGCATTGGTGGTGGTGCTGGTGGCTCGGGAAGCGGTGGCGACGGCACTGGAGACGACGGAGGATCGCTGAACGAAGACAACTGGAAGCTCATCGACTGTATCATTGAAGTCATCTGCGAAACGAATGACCACCCCGACGAGACGGTGCAGATCCAAGTGTTGCGTGTCCTTCTGACGGCTGTGACGACGCCTACCTGCGAAGTGCACGAGCACTCGCTGCTCAAGGCCGTGCGTGCGTGTTACCACATCCATCTCGTGAGCAAGAATGCGACCAATCAGACGGTTGCAAAGGCCACACTCCAGCAGATCACGAGCATCGTGTTTCAGCGGATGGAAACGTTCGACCAGCGTGTGCAGGAAGAGACTGAAGCCACGTTGCGCGAATCCTTGCAGAAATCTGGTGCAACAAGCGAAAGCCGCCCTGAAAGTGAGCACGAAGACACAGAGAACGGACGCAGAGGTGGCTCCTCAGCAACTGGCTCGTTCTCATCTGTTGCTGGTGGAAGTGATCCAGCTATCGTTGCCGCTGCGACAGCTTCGTGGTACCCGGAGGTCGTGCGTTCTCTGCAGATCACACTGGCTACGAAGGCCAAACCACCGCAGGGTCGCTCAAGTCTCACTAGCAACAACAATGTGAATGCTTCCGCGATTTTCGCGCCATCATTTCCATCTGTGCTACACAAGGACGCGTTTCTGCTATTCCGATCGCTCTGTCGAATCTCGATGCGTTCGGTTGCAGAGGATTCACCAAGTGGTTCCGCGAATGGTGCATTGGCAAGCGGTGGAAGCACGAATCCGTTCGACGACCCCTTTGCTTTCCAGAGCAAGATCCTATCACTGGAACTCGTGTTGTCGATCATCAACAACGCAGGCCCATCGTTCCGTCGCGGAGAGCGCTTCATTCACGCGATTCGACAGTACCTGTGCCAGTCACTGCTCCAGAACTGCACATCGAATTACACGCAGATCGTCGGCCTCTCGCTTCAGGTGTTCCTCGTGCTTATCAACAACTTCAAGCGCCACCTGAAAGCCGAAATTGAGATCTTCGTCACGAGCATCTTCTTGCGCATCCTGCAGAGTGAGAACTCGAGTTTCGAGCACAAGATGTTGGTGCTTGAAGTACTCAACAACATCTGTGATGACGCACAGATTTTGGGTGAAATCTTTTTGAACTACGATTGCGACTGGAACACGAACGATCTGTTCAAGCAAATCGTCGACGTCCTCGCCAAGACGGCGAAGGGTAAGAAAGACACGGCACAGCAGTACGCAAATCTGTCCTCCAGCGTGCGCATCAAGCTTCAGCAAAACGACGCGGCGCTCGTGCTGAAGGGTCTCGAGTGTATGACAGCAACAGTCGCGTCTCTCAAGAAAGCGGCCAATTTCGTAGAAAGCGAACGAAAGAGCCGTGAACTTCAACAGCAGCAAGCGAAAGAAGATGGTGATGATGATGAACGCATGGCACCTGCGACTTCCCCTCCTGCATCGACTACTATGTCAGCAGTTGAGGCGTTCGACCGCAAGAAACGTCGTCAAGAAGAACTTGCCACTGGTATTCTCAAGTTCAACGCCAAGCCTAGTGCCGGTATTCAGTACCTGGTACAGCGTGGGCATCTAGGCGAAGGCACACCGCGCGATGTCGCACGTTTCTTGCATGAGCACAGCGCTAAGCTTGACAAGACAGAAGTCGGTGATTATCTCGGCAAGGAACAGCAATACCAGAACGGTTTCTGTGTCAAGGTGCTTCACGAATACGTGGACATGATGGACTTCACGGGTATGGAAATTGACACTGCCATCCGTCACTTCCTTGCAGGTTTCCGTCTGCCTGGTGAGTCACAAAAGATCGATCGTATGATGGAAAAATTTGCCGAGCGATTTTATTCGGCGTGTCAGCCGGGATTGTTCCCGAGTGCGGACATTGCGTTCATCCTATCGTTCTCTATCATCCTGTTGCAGACGGATCTCCATAATCCTAATGTTGCTGAGGAGAAGAAAATGGACAAGGCCGCCTTTTTCCGCAACAATCGAGGCATCAACAATGGTGAAGATCTCCCTGAAGAGTATCTTGGAGGGATCTTTGACCGCATCAAGCAAAATCCTATTTCGCTAAAAGAAGATGTGGACCTGAGAGCACGCGTCGGAGGCCGGGGAGGACGAAGTGCGACAACGTCCATTTTTGGTGCATCAAGTGCAGTGGTAGATCGCCAGCGGCGAGATGCATACATTCGAGAGCGTGAGACGATGGTGAAGCAGTCGGAGGCACTGTTCAAGCGACGCAATCCAGCCATCTCAGTCTCAGCACGTCAGCTCAACGGGAATGGTGCAGCCACGTCACCGCGCTCGTCGCTGTCACCCGGCCAATCCTCGCAGTTCCACGTTGTGACGGAAGCCACGGAGATAAGCCACGTTCGTCCTATGTTCGAAACTGTTTGGGCGCCGCTGCTTGCCGTCTGTTCGGTGATTTTCGAAAGCTCAGATGCCCCCGTAGCGATTCAGTTGTGTCTGAATTCGTTCAAGCACGCCATCCATCTGTCCGCGCGCTTGAATATGCCTTCGGAACGAGACGCATTCGTTACCGTGTTGTCGAAATTCACTGCTCTGCACACTACGGGGTCTCGCTTAATGCGTGCTAAGAACATCGAAGCTATCAAGGCTCTGATCTCGATTAGCGTCAAGGAAGGCAACTACCTCGGTGACGCCTGGCGTGACATTTTGCAATGTATTTCTCAGCTTGCGCGCCTCCAAACTCATGCTCAAGGGCTCCACGCTGATGTGGACTTCTTTCAAGGATCCGGTAACAACGAGAAGAGCAGCAGTGGTTTCTTCTCCACGCCTTCGTCATCTTCCTCTGCTTTGTCGACCAGTGCGTCTAAACGGGGCGGATTTGGCTCTGGTTCAACCGCCTCACCATCACACTCACATCGTGATTCCGGCACCGGTAGCGCTGCGCTTGGAGTCGGTGGGGCTGGTGGTATGGGAGGTGACGAGTTCTACAACCCTGCAATCGAAGACGAGAACGCCGCACGAGTAATGGCCGAGATCGATTTGTTAGCCAGTGACCGCGTGTTCAGCAGTTCGGTCTCTCTCAGCGACTTGGCCGTGCAAGATTTCGTCGTTCAGCTGTGTGTTGTGTCGCTGAGTGAGTGTTCAGGTGTGAGCAATGGGCACGGTGTCGTCCAGTCGTCTGCTCGCCATCATCCTGATAGCTTCACCCCACCTCGTGTTTTTTCGTTGCAAAAGCTCGTAGAGGTTGCTGATATGAACATGCCGGTGCGCTCGCGAATGGTGTGGGCATCAACCTGGAAGGTACTCTCGCGTCATTTCACAACGATTGGTTGTCATGATAACTTGTCGATCGCCATGTATGCGATTGATTCGCTGCGCCAGCTCAGTATGAAATTCTTGGAGAAGGAAGAGTTGAAGGACTTCAACTTCCAGCGCCTCTTCCTCACGCCATTTGAAGTGATTATGGCCAACGCCGTGTCCACGGACATCAAGGAGCTCGTTTTGCGGTGCGTAGAGAATATGATTCTCGCTCGCGTTGTCAATATTCGATCTGGATGGAAAACCATTTGGGGTGTTCTTCGAGTCGCTGCTGAGATGTATGATGCTGGAGATGATCCTCACGATACGGCTGATCGCATCGTGCAGCTTGGCTTCCAAATTGCTAAGCGCATTCTGGAAGAGCATTTCGATCGGGTTGTGGATGTGTTTGTTGATGCCGTTGAGTGCTTGCTGGCCTTCGCGGTCTGTGGGAGTGAAGACGTGGAGAACGGCACTGATGAGCACATTGGCTTGACACAGTTGAGTGTTGAAAGTATCAGCATTTTGGAGACAATCTGCATTGAGAAGCTCGCAACGGGACAAGTGATTGAGAAACTATTTGTTGAGGCCTCCGCGTCAAAGCGCATCGGCTTCAAGAAGAAGAAGGCGGATGGCAGCAGCGAGAGTGTGTCTGCAACATCCTCCCCTGCTGCTAATGGAGCTCCACGACCCCTGCGTTATGAGAAGCAAGAATCGTCTCGTGCACTTGAAGAAGAGATTGACGCATTGTCTCCACCAACCTCACCAAGTCGTCGTCGTTCGTCATTCACTAGTACTTCCATCCCAGAGAATGGGGTAAACGGTGGAAGTGTTGTATACACGGATGTTGCCGCCCACACGCGCATGTGGTGGCCAGTTCTTACTGCGTTGACGACCCTTGCGGCTGACCGTCGTATGGATGTGCGACTTACAGCTCTCAACGCGCTTTATGATGCACTAGAGCGCCACGGCACCAAGTTCTCGAGTGGTCTTTGGTCGTTGATCTTCAAGGGGGTCATAATCCCATTGCTTGATGAGCTGCGTCACCTGGAAGTGTTCGTCGAGAAGAGTGTGCGTCGTCCATTGAAGCTCGCGATCACCAAGGAACGATGCAACCCTGTGCAACTTCAGAAGGCTACGTCAACACTCTGCCTTGAACGTTTGCTAGATACGTTTGGACTTTACTACGACATTGTTGGTTTCTTACCAGAGGTGCTGTTCTTGCTTGGTAAATGCATGGACACGAACGATCGGGAAGAGGAGCTTGCGGCAGCATCGGCGACTGCTCTAGGCAATATGCTTGTGGCTCACGGACACAAGTTTCCTGAAGACGTCTGGGGTCTCATTGCTGACGAGCTTCGCTCGGTGCTCACGCGGGCTGAGCCCACGTGGATCTTCTTCTCCATGAACGAACCACCATCGACTGCAGTGCTCTCGCCCACAAATGCTGCTACCCCGCCACCAACGCCGTTCTCGCCCCGTACGCCGCAACTCATTGCCATGTACCCATCTGTCCCGGGTGTGCTGGGTTTCCGATTTGCGTCAACATTCCCACCGAAGGTTGTGACGGAAGAAGAAGTCAACGCGCAGGCGGTTCCTTCGCGTACACACTTGATTGTGATCCTTGCGATTCAGAAAATGCTGGGACATGTGCTCGTTTCACGTGTTCCGCGACAGCTCGCGCTCTCCGAGGGTCATTTCCTCAGCCTCATGCACGCGCTTCGTGAAAGCTACACGTTTTCGCGAAAAGTGAACGATGCGACGGACCTTCGTCGACACTTGGCACGCCAGGGCTGGGTCTACGGCCGCTTGGACGCCCGGACGGCTGCTAGCGACGAAGATTTGCCCAACTTGCTCATGCAGGAAGTCCAGGGCAAAGACGAATACCTCCGTGTGCTCTTCGATCTCATCCGTACATCAGCACACGATGAGAAGAAGCGCGAGGACGCTCGACGTCAGATGACTGTACTGGTCAAGCAGACATTTGCTGAGTACCTCGCGTGGACTGCGAAGGGTCCAGATCGACAACACACTAGTCTTCCGGTGGACTCGATGCAGCGTGTTGTTCGGTACACGAGTCTGATGGTGGGTGCGCTTACTCAATTGTCGGAGCTCTCGCCTCAAGAGGTAAGTTACTACCTCCATCTGCCCACCTGATCTGTTGTCTCACTTGTGCTGTGAATATGTTTGTTCAGATGCAACGTCACCTCTCTTGGCTTTTCCCATTGCTCAACGAGCTCATCAAGACGCGCAACGACGAAGTCCGACACGCCCTCGCTCTCGTGTACGCCAAGTGTATCGGTCAGCTGTTGCCGCTTTAATCGGTCTTGAAATCGCAGTCTGAGAGCAGCGTAGAGACACGTAGAGGGTCCGTGTCGACGTGCTTGTCTCTCGTAGCGTTGCCTATGTGGCTTATAAACTCTCTTTTTCTTGTTGATACGCGATCGATCCCAAGTGTAGCCATGTGCTCTGACCAGGAGCTCTTGAGGCTTCCAGGTAGTCAACATCATTCGTATCGTTCCAATTTACGGTGTACAATTGAGCACCGCGACTTTTACAAGGTGAATCAGGATGAGGAGGTCAAGCATTCTATATACCTTGTTTTGATATAGTATGTGGTCCACGTGTCTTTATGTCGACCATCATTCCGATACCATCCACCATTGGAGCAGAACCACACTCGACCTCAAGACCATGGCGGCGTTCCTGCACGTGTCTGCGGCGCTCGCTCGTCGCACGGGCGCGCAATTGCGCGGCTCTCAACGCACACCTACGCTGCTGACGGCTCTGGCTGCGCAGTATGACCAGCAGCGCGCGAATATCTCGACCACACGCGTCGTGGAGAAGCGTCGCGGTGGCAACTCGGCCTTTGTGGTGAAAACCTCCAAGTTCCGCTCCAACAAGGGCGTGCGCACCAAGGACAAGCTCAAGGCCGACGTGGCGCCGCACAAGACGCATGTGGATCGCATGCGGGAGCTCAAGACGGTGGGTCGCGAGAATCTGCGCAACTCGAAGCTCTGGGCGCAATTGGAAGAAGACGAGGAGCTCAACCAGGAGCTCGACAATGTCTTTGAGTACCTCAAGAACCTCGGTCCAGAGGGTGAGTACGAGTACCAACCGGATGTGAGTCTCAAGGATTTGAATGAAGACGACGTGCTGGCCAAGCTCAACGCCATCGCCCTTGGCGATCCGTCCGTGTTGCAAGAAGTGACCGAGCGTTTGACAGAGGAAGAAGGCGACGATGGTTTGCAATCGATGCACGAGCTCTCAGTGGATGACTACAACTTCCTCATGCGTGTGTATGCGGAGAAGGGTCTTCACGACCATGCGACCGCCCTCTTGGCGCGTATGGAGAAGAACCTGGAAACGTCTGTGGCGGCGCCGCTCGTGGCCAAGTCGACCGAGTCCACGTCCACCGCTCTGTCCTTGACTGCGTCGTTGGACGCTGTCCCACATCGAATCGCACCAGACGTCAAGACGTACATGTACTACATCCTCTCGCTCGTGAACTCGGGTGCGTCTGCTCCTGCGACGGCTGTGCGCACGCTCGGTCGTATGAAGGAGCGTGGTGTGCAGCCGGATGTCCACACGTACAACTCGGTCATGAACGTCTGTGCCAAGGCCAAGAAGATGCAGTGGGCGTACAACATCATGGAGAAGATGCAGCTTGCAGGCCTCATGCCTGACCAGGCCACGTTTACCATCCTTATGCACGCGGCGATCGCCGACGGCGAGATCGACAAGGCCTTCGAGACCTTCCATCTCATGCGTTCGCGCGTGACGGAGCCTGATGTCGTGTCCTTCACTGTCCTCATCCATGGCTACGCCAAGCTCGGCCGCATTGAACGCGCCATCAACTTGTACGAAGATCTGCTCGACTGTGGTCTCACGCCAACTCATGTGACCTTCAACGCGCTCATTCTTGCATGCGCCAAGTCGCACTACTTTGCGCCAAAGGCCATCGAATTCTACCGCGAGATGCAGGAGTTGTACGACTACCACCCAGATCTATTCACCTACAATAACGTGCTCCACGCGTGTGCGAAGCACGGTGACTACATCCAGGCGGAGGAGATCCTCGGCCACATGCTCAAGCACAACGTGCCACTCGATGAACGCACCTACAACACGTTGCTGAATGTGTATGCGCGTGCACAGATCCGCGGTGTGGTGACGCAGGCGCCACGGAACAAGGCGCCGCCAGCTCCTCTCGAGGAGATCTACCAGGAACCACTCGAATTCGACGATGATGGCCGTCAGATCGATCTCACGCGTCCATTCAAGGAGGTTAACAGTCTCAAGAACTGGAACTACGATGGCACTTTTGACGAAGAGGATGATGAGGACGACGAAGAGGAACAGTACGCTGAGTATGACGATGAGGACGAGGCTGCTAGCGTGGCAAACGACGGAATGTCCGAGGAGGAGCGTTCAGAACTTGAGAAGATCCGTGCCCAGGATCAACTGGCGCTTCAGCGCATGGACGACGACTTCACGGACGACCTGATGTTGCGCCCCATGGATTTGAGCAACTTTGGTTTGTTCCAGACCCAGGTGATCGCTCGTGCTGAGCGACTCTACCGCGAAATGACGGAGGAGAAGGGGCTTGAGCCGTCTGTCGTCACGCTTACGACGATGCTCAGTGTCTACGCAAACGCTCTTCGTCTTGTTCGCGCTCAAGAATTCTTTGCCAAGGAGTTTTCGAAGCACGAAGTCGAGCCCAATGTGCATACTTACCGCACTTTGATGCAAATGTACGTCCGATCAAAGCGCACACAGAAGGCTGAGGAGCTGATGCAGGAGGTCAAGCACAAGATCGCTGAAGGAGAGTTGAAGGCTGATGCGATCACATTCGGTATGCTGGTCGATCACTATGCGCGTCACAAGGTCATGCGTAAGGCGCTCGTGCTGTTGGAAGATGCTGACGCGTTGCATTTGCCAATCGGTGAGCGACACCTCAAGAAGATCCGTAAGCTCACGGAGCGCTTCGGTATCTTCACGGCATTGATTCCGGAAGACCCAGATGCCGTCATTACAGCTGGCTCGCGCTCCAAGCTCATGGAGAAGCGCAAGGTCCGAGCAGAAGTGCTCGCGTACAACGAGAAGGTGGGCAAGAAATATCTGCTCCCAGCTTCAGTGATGGAGTAAGCAGCGTGGGCAGCTGGGTAGCCTGTCTATTAAATAGAAAACATCTCTTTCCCTTAGGTGTGTGTTTAGTTCTTGGTCACGGCGTCGTTCCAACGCTGAACTACGTTCGAGACAGCGCTCACATGACGTACGATCGCGTCAGCAGCTGGGTACTTTTCAGCAGTTGCTGCATCCATCTCGTCTCGCGAGTACACATCGTCACCAGGCCACTTGGCGTTGACCCAGATCGTGCGCATCCCAACATCCTTGGCTCCCACGACATCGTACTCGTAGTGGTCGCCGACGTGGACGATCTCACTGGGGTCCATGGAAGGCGGGAAGTAAGCAAGGGCTGCATCGAAGATCACTCTCGCGGGCTTGGCACAGCCAGCGCTCTCGGCAGAGACGAAGAAGCGCAAGTGCTGGTTGAAGTAGAGTGGCAAAAACTCGGTGGAGCAGTTGCCATTGGTGATCACACCCATCAGTGGAGCGTCCGCCGTGGTCGAATCGGCAAGCGCATGCTTTCGAGCAGCGCTGAGATGCGTGTGGAGGTCGTTCAAGAGCTCCTCGACGCCTTCGAAGAGCTCGGGTTTGCTGCGAGGCACCAGGAACGCCTGAAAGGCCTCTTCCAGAAACGCTTCCTCATCCTCCAGGGCGAGAGCCGTGGCATCGAGATTTGTGAGACAGTGGCGCAGCGTGTGCTTGCGCAGGAACGTGTAGTCGTGAGCTTTGTCAACAAGCTCGGGATCACTCTGGAACTGGCCCATGAGACGCGTGAACTCTTGCGGAGGGAACGCCGCGGCCAGCGCTGGTGATCGGGCCTCGATGAACGCGTGGAAGGCGTCGCTGGCCTTGCGGATCACCTTCATGCCGCACCATAGCGTGTCGTCCAGGTCGAACGTCGCGCCTTGCACTAAGCGCGTCGTCATCTCTGCAAGCTTCGGTGGGCTTCGTCGACTGACAAGTGAGACCCAAGTGTAGTTAACTTAGATGAGACCAAAACGTCTTGACCAATCAAAAGCAACGAATAGAACCTAGAACCCGATTTTGAAGTTAAGTTTAGGTTGCAATACTTTATTGTATTGAATTCTGGGGTTTACCGATCCAGGACCACGTCAAAGTCGAGCCGCTGCGCGTAATGCTCGCCGCAGCGCAAGACCTTTTGTCGATCCGTCGGATTGAATTTGGCTATGACATTGCATGGGTACGTGGTGAGTTATAGTCTTACTCGGCAACCATAGCTGAGACGTACCGGTAAAGCGCGTGATGCGTTCCATGGCTTCAAAGGTCGTGACGGGGGCGTACAGGACGGGAGCGTTGGCACCTTTGATGATGTCCATGATGTACTCCTGCGGCTGGTCGATCGGTGGCAGGCCCGTGAGAATCAGTCCACCGTTGAAGGGCTGACCAGTACGTGCTTCGTAGTTCTGGCTGTGCGACAGGAATCCTAGGATGATGTCGTTCCGCGAAGCGTGCGTGACGAAAAGCGTATCGTTGTAGTTGTTGGAAGCGAGTTTCGCAAGAAACCGACGAAGGCCCGACGTCACGAGGGTCGTGCTCTTGTATTGCTGGAAGCGACGCTCGTGTGCTGAGAGCATCTTCGTATTGAAGAGGCCTTCAAAGTCCAGCATGCTGCAATTCGCAAGGGCCGGGAGATTGGGCACAATGCCGATGAGCGGGATATCCCACTGCTTCAGTGCCTTGGGAAAGTACTCCTGAACCATGTCCATCTTGTCCGGTCGCACTTTGTTCAGGATGACACCTCGGACCTTGACACCGTGTTCTTTACAAAGCGCGTAGTTGAGCGCGAGATCGTCAAACGCCGAGCCAATACCGCCATTCGCAATAAGGATCATATCGATCCCCAGCTCTGCGGCTACGCGCGCATTACTGATGTTGACGATCGAGCCAACGCCGGTGTGTCCTGTGCCTTCGACGATGGTGTACTAGAACAGAAGCGTGAATACGTTGCCATACTGTCGGGAAGCGCGTTTGAGCAACGTACATCATTCTTGGAGGTGATTCGCTCAAAGCTCTGTCGGATCTTGGCCAACTGATCTTCAAGAGTAATCTTCCCGTCGAGAAATTGACGCGTGTACCCCGGTGGGATGACTACCGGCGACATATCCGCGTATTGGCACTCGGTCAGATGGAAGATCTCTATGCACCCATCAGTCAGCGAGTCAGAACGTATCATGAAGCGCTCAACTCAACCGCACCTTTGGCCACTGCGACGTCTTTATCGACGCGGAGAGTGCCATTCTCCACCAGCACGCTCTCCTGCCCCACGGGCTTGAGGAATCCGATGTTGTTGATGCGACTGGTGAGTCCGTGCAGCAAACCCACGCAGGTGCTGGTCTTGCCGACGTGCTGCCGCGTCGCCGCCACGTACACCGCCGCTTTCTTGCCCGTCATCTCGTTTGTGTTAGACCACGTCGAGTTCCACGACCGTTTCCCTAACCAAAGATCGACTCGTCTCCCGCGACCGAGTGACATTGAAGCAGAGGGAGCCACAAGCACGTGTCATTCCCAAAGTTTACGATAGTCTAAGTGCGGATCAGAAGACTAAGTTCGCATACTGACATAAGAATTCAACCAGCCGCATCAGTGAACAAACCACATTCATTCTTCTCCACACTGCTACGAAAGACTGTACAGCAGAAGTATGTACGCTTTATACTCTTGTCCGACAGGCGGGATCCTTGCAATCGGATGAGGTGAGTGTCTCGCTTAACCGCTCTTCTTACAGCCCTTGCCACCGACGAGCTTCAAGCACTTGGTGCTTGGGTAGATCGACATGACGTTGACCATGACCGACCAGCAGAGCGCGAAGATCACGTAGAAGACCGTGAACATACCGAGGTACTTGTTCTTGCCACCGTTGCGCTTGAGCTCCTGGGTCTGAGCCTTCTGCGATGGAAGGAGCGGCAGCAAAAAGAGACCGCAAAGGTTGATAATGTAACGGATCGCAAAGACCCACGAGACTTCCATGCGTACATGGTGCGTGTCGCTCTTGATGTCGGCGTTGGTCACGTCAAACTCACCATCAACGTTCTTGGTGATGGTACTGGCGAAAGGCGACGACAAATTCGACACCGTCGTCAAGAGACCGTAGACAGCACCCTCGTTACCCTCACCAGCCAACTCAACGACGACATAGGTGGCAATAATAGGGGGTCTCAACATTGGCAGCAGCTAAATTGACGAGACACAAAAATCGAACGCTGAGTGAAATGATTGGGTAAAAATCGCTGACGAAATTAGCTGCTGACCCCTCCTGTTTAGCCGCGAGAACGTGGCTGAAAACTACGCGGCAGCAACTAATTCGAATCCCATCCATGGAAACCAGAGCAGCAGAGAGCCAAGCAGACGCCGCCGTGGCGAGGACCGCTACCCCCGTACGAAGCGCGGATGCGGACAAGCTGAAACGAGGTCGCCGAACAAGGTGGAACAACGATGGCCCTACACAGGAGGTCAGCTCGCTGAGTGTCCTCCTCGACTGGCTAACAACAGAGGGGAATTACGCACGCTGGCGCGGCGGAGACGGCCAGTCAGGGGAAAAAAAAGCTGCTTTGGCCGCTCAGATCGCCGCGCTAATTGAAGAGCGAGGCGTTACAACCGGCAGGAAGACCAAGGACATAATCAACAAGGTCGCCCAGCTCGAGCAGAGCTTTCGTGAGGCTGTCGACTTTCTGTCGAACACCGGTGCTGGAATCACCGACGAAACTTCCCTACGTGTGGCGATAGAAAAGCGCTGCCCTCACTACGAGGTGCTCAAGGACGTCTTTGGTGACCGTCCGTCGACCAGGCCCCTGCTCACTAGTGATGACGTTGCGCTGCTTGGTGAAGACGAGGATGATACGAGCCAGGAGCTAAGTGCAGCAGATTGGCCTGTTCCAGACCTAGCTGCAGACATTGTCGGACGTCCCACAAAACGACAGAAAACCAGCCAACAGACTCGAGCGAGACCACCTTCAATTCGCACAAGAAGCCCAAGCGTCACAAGTAGTGTATCAGAATGGAGCGACCTGAATTCGGCGATTTCGTATTCGAAAGAACAGGACCGTGAGAGCAAGACACGCATGCATTCTGAGCAGATGGATTTTGAACGGCAGCGACTTGCACAGACCACGCTCCTCGAAGAGAGGCGACTTGCACAGACCACGCTCCTCGAAGAGAGGCGGATCATCTGTACCGAACAGGAGACTCGATGCCGAGTCGTGCTGCTCCAGGCGCAAGCAAATCGAGAACAAGCGATGGCAGAGCGTGAACAGGAGCTCGCGAAACGAGAGAAATTATTGACAAAGGTGGAGCTTGCTCGAAGCCGAAAGCGCTTGCGTGAGGAAGGCGTACCGGAGCACGAACTCGAATTGCTGCTGCCGTTAGAGTAGCGCCTAAAATCGACCATCAAGCTCGACCATATAGTGCAAGAGTTGATCGCGTCTCTCAGTACCGCTACCTTCGTCAGATGCAACATCAGTTTGTCGTGTCATCTCGGTGCGTAGTCTAGCTTCTGATTCGCACTCTGCTTCGACTTCGTGCTGCAACTCGGGGGGTACTGGGTCTGCAATCAGCAGGTTGTGCACCACCAGTACGGCCTTGAAGAATGTGATGATTCTCCGGAGATCGGCGCGGGTTTTGATGAGCACTCGGACACCTTTAAAGTATTGAAATCGCGCTTTTAGTAGGCCAATGCTGTGTTCACTTCGAATGCGTATTTTGGAGAGCTTCGTATTGAAATACTCAGCCTCACGAGACAGAACTCCACCTGGCAGCTTTTTAAACGATGGGATCATGTGTCGAGATGGGCGAAACGCAGAGTCTCCAATCAAATATTCGGAAGGCGCGAAATGCTCGAATGACGATAAAAACACAGCAGAATTCACCCACACACGATTGTCGTGCGTCGATCCTGGCCACCCGATCAAAGCATACGTGATCCTGGCTCGGTCGTCGCAGCAAATCAGTGAGCTCAAGGCATATCCCCCCTTACGCGTAAAGTAGTCTTCGCCGTTCGTTGTGGGTCGAAATGCTAAAGGAAGGAGCGTGCCATCGATCAAACCGATACAGTTCGGGAAGTCGTATCCTGATCGAATTCGCGCAGCTATCTGCGTCCGCTCGATGGCGTCGGGCCACACTACCACACTCTTGTAGAGCGACACCAGAGATGATGCCACGCGCGTGACGTAGTTAAAGCACGCACCGCTGCTTACAGCGAACATGGTCCCAAGGTGCTCCATGCAAGAGTCAGATCCGAGCGTACCAACGTATTTGAGGAACACAAGGAGCTGTTGATCAGGTGACGCCATGCTTCGTTTCCCGGGCGTGTTTGCAAAAACCGAGTTGGTGGAAATCAGCTCAACGAGCTTGTGGAACGAGGAGCGTGCCATGCGAAAGCATCTCAGAAACTCTCGGTCGCTGCAGCTATGCAGATACCACCAGAATCGCGTCTCGCGAGGACGATACTGACGTGGAGAACAGTAGCGCGAATGAAGCAAACACTGATATCTCCACATGACGGCGCTGTCGAGTAGGTCGTCATCCTCGTACAGCTCACTGTCGCTGTCGTACAGCTCACGCAGGAAGCGCTGGATCAAACGGCGGCGCAAGAGCTTGGTAGTCTTCCTGATCGCTTCGGCTCTCTTGGATTCGCGCGGCATCTCGTTTTAGCTGCTGCGGTTACAGTGGGGGTTTCAACTTTGCAAGTTTCTAATTGGCTGAAATTCGACCTTTGACAGATTAGCTGCTGCCAATGTTGAGACCCCCTAATGAAACCAACACCAGCAGGCAAGTTCTCGACAACTGGGGTACCGAGCCAGAACCATTGGTTACGGAAGATGTCCCACGTGGTCAAGTACACCACAATGATATCCATGAACGTGACGATAATGACAGTGATGGCGTGCATCCATCGCCAGTTCCAGTGGAGACCGTACTTGCCCGTAAAGAAGAGAGTAGCGGCGAAGATAGCGTTGGCCAGAATCGTCGCAATCTTGTCGTTCAGTGGGGTGGCCTTGGCCCACAACTCCTGCATTGGCGAAGCTGGAGTAGCAGTGAAGTTCTCAAGAATACCCGAGAAGAACTTGTACGCAATGACCTGGTACATGGCACGCTGCTGGAGCAACTCCCAGAACTCAGCCATGTAATCCTTCAGGACGACACCAGGGTGCTTCTCTTCCTTGATGAAGTACCACGTGATTGGGATAATAGGAAGACAGAAGATGGCAAGGATAAGCATCAACTGTGGGAAGGACATGGAGAAGTCGAAGTCACCACCGTAGTCCTCACCGTTGAAGGCGAAACCAGTGATGATGTTCGAGATCGTCACGAAGATGGTACGAACCATGTAGATGGTCGTCTGGGTGGTACCACGAACGGCTTCTGGTTCACGCTGAGCGAGCTCGACGACGACACCATCAGCGGCAACATCGGCACCAACGTAGCCGACAGCGGCAAGCATCATGAGAATGATGAACTTGCCACCACGATCTGGAGCCGTTGGGTCAATGCCGTGGAGCTTCTGTTCTTCGGTCCAATCCGCTTCGTCGATTTCAATCAGTCCACGCTCAATGTAGTATGGCGTGCCAGCTTTCATGCAGGCCATGACGAAAAGCACAAGAGCACACACAGACCAACCGATCATCATGAACGGACGACGACGGTAGCCGAAGATTGGGAAACAATCCGAGAGGATACCGTACACGACCTTGAACGACCAAGGCATGGTCAAGAGCACGTTGGCCGAGACGATCTGGGTACCTTCCATGTTGAGGTAGTTGAGAAGGAACGGGTAGACGGTACCAGGGAGGGTACCGTAGATCATACCGACGGCGGCGTACTGAGCAAGGAGACCGATGTACTCCTTTCCCCAGATGTTAGGGGCGCCACCAGCACGGAGAGCGCCACCTTCGATGTCAACTGGCGTCTTGGCATCGATGTAGTCACCATCAGCTTCCCGGCCCTTGGCGGTGGAGGAGATGTAGGACACGCGGTCCACAAGATCGATCTTGGAATCGACGATGGCTGGCATCGTGGTGAACTCTGCTTGATGACTTGCTGGCTCCGGAGAGGTCTTGAGTAGCTCGCAAATTGGAGAGTGAGGGCACAAGTCAGTGGTGATTAACGCACAAGTCGGGGCTCTTGATGGCAAAGAGAGATAGGAGGGACGAGTAGGGCTCGCTAAAACGCATTTTCTACTTGAATAATGTATGCACCTCTGGCGAATTCAGGGCTGGAAGACGTGGATTATCTCATCTGGACCGCATGTCGCCGAGGTGCAACGATTCATCGACCGTGTGTGGGATGAGAGGGGACCTGCCGGACTCTCTCACACGCCCATCGTCGCGGCGAGATGGGCAGGTTCTGTGGAATGGGCAAGCCGAAGAAGACGAAAGAGACGGAAGGGTGCGTGCTGGCTCCGTCGGTCCCATTCTCGTTGATTCCTGCCCTTTCTTTGCTACATTCGCATCTCCCTGATCCCTTTCTTTGTTCTTCTGTTTTTGGACGCTGTTAATCGCTACCTTCGAAACCAGATATTATTTTAATTTGGAACTTTGGGCGCAGTTCCCCATTACGACATAAGACCTCCATAATTTAATATCTGCTTTGGTCATCAAATCTTCCTTGCAGATTGCCAAAATCACCGTGTCTACCTGAGCCAGGAAGAAATGGAACCGCAATCAGCATTTTTCCTTTTCTTGGAAGTGAGGCGACAAAAGCGAATCTAATGGTATCACAAGACACACATATGTTCCTGGAAGAGCAATGCAACTGGTGATGACTTCTCACAAACATTATCTCGACTAACGGGACCGGTCTGGTCCAAGGGTCGGAATTGGCTGCAAACCATGAGGCCTTTCCCAGCCAATTGGCCAATCTCAGGCCGCTTTCTTCTTGAATCAGCACATGCAGGAGGGATGCACCTACATCCAGGCGGGAAACGTGATGCAAAGAGCGTTCATCCACGTGAGACTCGTTTCTGTCAAGATCTGATGGTGAGCAGAAAACGCTCCAACTCCCACTCCTCATTAGTCAGCCAAACAGTTAATCACTCATTCTGAACCAAAACTAGGTCCCTCGTCGCTGTTAACGCTGCCTCCTGTTGGTAAATCTTACCTCCTATTGCAAAACCATTCCTTGAAGAGGTACCGGTTTATTCGTCAGGTCTTCACTTCCCCACCTTTTGTCGCCATCTTGGCTTACTTGATTTGAGGAGATCCAGTCGCGCTCATGGCCTCACTCACCTGCGTCCAATCCACATTCAGCAGCTGACGAGGGGCTATCTCATCTCGGACAGGACGCTGTGCACCGTCTCGGCGTTGGAGGATGGTGCTGGTCGACGGCTGCAACCGAAGTTGTGGATCGAGCATCGAGAAGAGGTGAGTGCCAAAGTGCAGACGAGAGTTGCGCCATCTCGTTCAAATTCATCAAACCTAGGTGCACCTCTCCCTGGGACCTCCGCGTTGGCACGCCACAGTCGGTCCTGCTCAGTCTTCTGGCCGACCTCGGGTCTCTCCGTTCATTGTAGAAATTTGGCCGGCACGACGCAAGCACTAATCGGAGAACTATGATTTACTCTCGATGCTCAAGTGAAAACGGCTTGGCTGAAGTGGCAGCCTTTGGCGGAGCACGAGATCATTCATACAACTAAGCGGTACGTTCATTTCGGCTTCTATTTCTGATGTGTCACCTGACTAAACTGCATCGAATAGCTCCTGACAAACAAGTTCCAGCAGTGTGCCAGCCACCATGGATACCACAGGCGACTCGATGTGCCTTTGTGCGTCCAGTCACGAGAGTTGGATGATGCACCGCACGAGACATCCAGAGCAATGGAAAAGAACACATCAAGGCATGGACAGAAGAATCAAGACATCTATTCATCTCTCATTTGCTTATAGAGAAAAGGCACACTACCACCTGTAGCTTCTTAAGTGGTCTTCTTGCAGCCCTTGCCACCGACAAGACGGAGACACTTGGTGCTTGGGTAGATCGACATGATGTTGACCATGACCGACCAGCAGAGCGCGAAAATCACGTAGAAGACGGTGAACATGCCGAGGTACTTGTTCTTGCCACCGTTACGTTTGAGCTCCTGGGTCTGAGCCTTCTGGGCTGGCAAGAGTGGAAGCCACAAGAGACCACAGAGGTTGACGACGTACTTGATGATGAACACGTACGTCACCTCCATGCGAACGTGATCCGTGTCCTTCTTCAAATCCGCGTTGGTAACGTCGAACTCACCATCAACGTTCTTCGAGATGGTCTTGGCGAATGGCGACGACAAGTTCGACACCGTCGTCAAGAGACCATAGACGGCACCCTCGTTACCCTCACCAGCCAACTCAACGACGACATAGGTGGCAATGATAAAGCCCATACCGTCAGGCAAGTTCTCGACAACTGGGGCACCGAGCCAGAACCATTGGTTACGGAAAACATCCCAAGTCGTCAAGAAGACGACGATCGAGTCGATGGAAAGCACAAGGATCAAGGTGATAGCGTGCATGAATCGCCAGTTCCAGTGGAGACCCCACTTACCAGTCACAAACAGAGTGGCTGCGAAGATGGCGTAGCCAACGACGGTGAAGATCTTGTCGTTCAATGGAGTGGCCTTGGCCCACAACTCCTGCATTGGCGAAGCTGGAGTAGCAGTGAAGTTCTCGAAGATACCCGAGAAGAACTTGTACGCAATGACCTGGTACATGGCACGCTGTTGGAGCAACTCCCAGAACTCAGCCATGTAATCCTTCAGGACGACACCAGGGTGCTTCTCTTCCTTGATGAAGAACCACGTGATTGGGATGATTGGCACACAAAAGATGGCGAGCACCGACATCAACTGCGGGAACGTCATGGAGAAGTCGAAGTCACCACCGTAGTCCTCACCGTTGAAGGCGAAACCAGTGATGATGTTCGAGATCGTCACGAAGATGGTACGAACCATGTAGATGGTCGTCTGGGTGGTACCACGAACGGCTTCTGGTTCACGCTGAGCGAGCTCGACGACGACACCATCAGCGGCAACATCGGCACCGACGTAACCAACAGCAGCAAGCATCATGAGAATGATGAACTTGCCACCGCGATCTGGGGCCATTGGGTCAATGCCGTGGAGCTTCTGTTCTTCGGTCCAATCCTCCTCATCAATCTCGATGAGCTCGCGTTCAATGTAGTATGGCGTGCCAGCTTCCATGCAGCCCATAACCAAGAGCACGAGAGCACACACGGTCCAACCAATGATCATGAACGGACGACGACGGTAGCCGAAGATTGGGAAACAATCCGAGAGGATACCGTACACGACCTTGAACGACCAAGGCATGGTCAAAAGTACACTGGCCGAGACGATCTGGGTACCTTCCATGTTGAGGTAGTTCTGCAAGAACGGGTAAACCGTGGCTGGCAGAGTGCCGTAGATCATACCGACGGCAGCATACTGGGCAAGAAGACCAATGTAGTCCTTGCCCCAGATGTTTGGGATACCACCAGCACGGAGCGCACCGCCTTCGAGTTCGACTGGGGTCTTGGCATCGATGTAGTCACCGGCCTCCTTTCCCTTAGCGGTGGAGGAGATGTAGGAGACGCGCTCCACGAGATCAAGCTTGGAATCGACGATGGCTGGCATCGTAGCTCACTCCTCTGGATTAATTTGCTCGAAGGTCTTGAAGAGAAGCCAGCAAATTGGAGAGTGAGAACGTCGAGGCGGAGACTGTTGAAAGCCTTGCGTTCCTGTCCTTGGTGGTTTGACTGGATTCCCGGAGGGCAATGGAGACGAGAGACCCCGGGGAGGGACGATCCAAACAAGAGAACCACGAAAGTCTTCGGTTGACTAAACGTCTCAGCTGATGTGCAGGCTGGTCGCCATGGTAGAACCCATCGACGTCTCTCGCTGCAACAGGGCACCAACGATGAGAGCAGCCGTGGGTCCAGGGCCTCGCTCAGACGTGGACGCGCCCATCTGCTGGCGATGGGCGCAGAGCCGTGTTGGATGTGGCGTGATGCGGCGTGATGTGGATCTATCAACCGCATGTAGTGGCTCCAGTGACGCCGTGGACGAGCCTGTGGACCGGCCCATCCACCAGTTGGTGCGTCGATCAGGGTGAGGGTTCCCTGACTCTCTAATCTCCGTTGTTCTGTTTTGCATGCATAGTTAATCTCAGCCTGTGAGACATCATATATTTTGATACGGATGGCCACGAAGACCCACTTATCATTGTTCAAACCTTTCATAGCTAATGCGAAGGAGGGATTTGGCGTGTTTTCCTCCCGATCAAGATTTTTAATCCTGGAAAACTGAATTAGGATAGCGGCCACTTTGTCAAAGACGCTGTTGATGAAATTGGAGCTGACATTCTGGACGTTGTCAAGGTGAATGGGTAATTATCAGCGGCAGGTTGAGTATGTGACATCGCTGTGACACCGCACGTCGCTGATCAAGTCGAGCTGTGGCGACTTGTTGCCAACACGTCGATTAGCAGAGGCATCTCGCGCCTAATCCGTCTCCATTTTTCCAGTCAATCTCCGGCTTCCGTTCAGTCGGGTCATCTCAACAGGGTCACGATTTAGTGACAGCCAGCCAGAAGCGTCAGATGCTCGCTTCTGGATTGCGCGCTTGATGGCGCCGGCTCATCTCTTGCCCCCGTTCGTTCTGCACACACGGTACATGGACAGAGCGTGACGTCAAAAAGATCTCCTCAAAACAAGGTTGTGAGGGGAGGTGGGTGACAATTCCGTAGGCTATGTTGAGGTGAGGATACTCGGACACCCACGACTTTTGAGAAATCAGTTTCACTCAGAGATCTCACTTTTGCCCGTTCTATTTTGTGGCGCTCCACTCTTGGTATTCTACGTATCGATTGGAATGGAGATTAGAAAACTCATCCTTCCCGCGATGGGCCTGCCTCAGCTGACAGCCGCGACCGTCTCTCTACGTGGATCGGCGACGACGACAGCACACCCGTTGCGCCATCCTCCTCGTTCGGCAATACGTGGGCCAACGTCGACGGACCACGAATCGTCTATGCCTTGAAGTAGGTCGCAAGATGATCTATCAGCGACCCAGCGCATCCTCCTGCCTTCCATCTTTCGACGAAGACGTGATGACCTTCCTGTCGACGTGTCGCCTCGGCTGATCAGTAATCTCCCCGAGAAGTAAGTCATCGCTCTCGCTCGCTCTGCTGCTATTCTTACGGCCCGCCAAGGCTAAAAATGTCGGCAAAAGCTTCTCATGGGATCCGTTTCTCCATCCCACGTGCAAATGCGGCAAAGAACGTGGGCGCAACGCACCGTTGGTACTCAACTCGCGTCATGGCGACATCCTGCACTGCGACAGCGCGAGACTGAGAGCACGCAGAGTGACAGCAGGCATGACGTGGGCGCAGTTGAAAAGTTCGAACTGGAAGAGCATGACTAGGTGCAAGCCTTCATACGTCTGGGCCTTGTCATGTCTTCTGTTACTCGGAGTGCAAGCCAAGCTACAGATCCAAGAGGACGCAACCAATTCCCAGTCGCGGTTGCGGTCGCTCAGCCTCGGTATGGGCTGTCCCGAGTTCCTCTCGTCATACTACGAGTCCAACGCAAGCGACAAGCAGCCATTCCGGTCGTTCACGATCACAAAGGGATCTGCATATGGCTACGTGGCGGTGCATTTCTCCAAGTTGTGGCTACCAAAAGGGGCTTCAGTGATACTACGAGGCGTGGAAGGATACGATCGACAAGATGTGACGTTCAATCTCACCGATGCCTTCCGCAGTGGGGTGAAGTACGAGGATGTATATGCGCCGCCAGTCCTTGCCAAGGAGTTCCGCATCGAGTTCTATCGAGATCAAGGTCCTGCAAAAGGGAAGAAAATCGATTTCTCTGATGGTGGTTGCCATGGGTTCATCGTGGATTGGTATCACTATGTGCTGGTTGATAGTGAGCGCAATATTACACCCAGCAGAGAAGCCACCTGCGCACAAGATAACTCGGAAGAAGCCGTCTGTGCGTACGAACAATCAAGCACAAGAACTTCCTACTTAGCCTCTCAAGCTGTGGCACGGTTGCTCATACAGAAGGATGTTGACAAACAAGCTGCATGCACTGGGTGGTTGCTTGGTTCTGAGGGCCATCTCATTACGAATTATCACTGTGTCAAAAATCAAGACGAAGCAAGCAGTACGACCGTCGAGTTCATGGCTGACGCCACGAAATGCAGTGAAAGTTGCACGGAATGGGGAACCTGTCAAGGAACTGTTGAGGCAATATCAACAAAACTCATCCAGGGAAACGAAGAGCTGGACTATGCGCTGCTACTGCTTCAAACAGACGTGGATCTGCCCAAGAAGTACGGGTTCTTGCGACTGAAGACAACTCAAGGTCATCAAGGACAGGAGGTCTATATCCCTCAACATCCCATGTACTATGGGAAAAGGATCTCAATGCTTGACGATTACGGAAATCACATCACCATCCGTGACATCAACGCTACAGGGTGCAACTCAGCTGGGTATTCGTACAACGGCGACACGCAAGCTGGTTCGTCTGGTTCCCCAGTGATCGACGCTCAAGATCATGGTGTTGTGGCGTTGCACCACTGCGGCCAGTCATGTGCTAACACGGGAATTCCGTCGGTCTCAATCATCAGTGACCTAAAGTCAAACAATGTGCTTCCGGCGCTAGCAATCGACCCGGGTGACAACATGAATGCCGAATATTTCCCTGATTTTCATCCTCGAGAAGCGGTTGCTGCGGTAAATCTGACAACCTGGCTCAAATTTGATGGGGCTGTTCACATTTCATCCGATGGAACAAGCGTGGGAATCGATCAGTTCGAGTTTGAACTGAGGGAAGACGCCGAGATTGCAATCGATGTCATGTCTGCTGAGATTTCCGATGATGGCACATACGTGGACTTGAACCACGACTGCCAGGCTACTTACATGGACGCCATTATCTTCCTCTTTTCAAAAGACAATCCCAAGGCTCTTCTGATTAAAGACGACGACAACGACAACAAAGGGAGATCTGACGGCTCGGTCAGTGCAAGAGATCCTTACTTGCGAACCTTTCTCAAGAATGGTACCTACGTCCTCGCTATCGCATCCATGCCTGCGACGTCTGTCGACGCATACAACGGCCAGAGCCTCGTCCAAGATCCACCAGAGATCTACTCGTGTGTCAAGTCAGGGAAGGACGGCTCCTACCAGATCAAGTTTCTCGGCCCAGAGTTTCTTCCACCAGAGTCGATGTCTTTCAAGCGCTTGCCCCAGTCCGTAACGATCCCCGGGACGTGTGACGTCCCTGCCGAGGCTATCTGCGCCTTCTAGAGTTGGTTTATCGCTGCTTTTAAAGATATTTACTTGTAGACTATGCATTTTTGTATCGATCACGGACAATGAACCATTAGAAAGCGAAACAAGTGTTCCTTACTAGTATTAGGTTGTTAGATTGTTAGTCGCTTTGGCGTGTTACCCACAGAGTGCGACACACTTGAGTAGCTTTTGGCTGCAGTCGTCGAGGTAGTGACCCCAGTAGTTGTCACAGAAGGCACACCCGTACGGGCAATCATACTTGTTGCTACAATCGCTCAAGCCACAACCGTGCATTCTGTTACACTCAACATAGCGCGCTTGGAATCGCCGCTTGCAGCCGATCGAAACGTCATCACACTTTCGCTGACAGAGCTGTGTGGCGGAGCTGGAACTCGCATCAGTCCCCTTGATCAAGACGAGTGCGAAGATTGCAGAACAGAGCAAGCGGTTCCACGTCGGTACTGGCATATCTTGTTGGGACTCAAGTACGTGGCTGAGCCAAATGGGTTGTGAACGCTAATCACTCGAAGCACGCAAATTCTGTTGTTGGAAATTGCGATATTCGCTTGATTTACTGCTCGGATACCATACGCATGTGCAGTTAAATTTGAAAAGATTCGAAACCGAACACCCTGCATTTTCCTGCGCTGTTCGCGACAAAAACAGAGCAATCTGAGTTATATTCGGGCCCACTGCTGCACCTGAGCGTTAGAAAGAACCGTGGCATCGAAATTGAAGCTGTCAACTTCAAGGATCTTGACCATACCGGCTCCCGAATCATCAATGATGGTGATATACACAGTCGGTTGATTCAACGGACGCGGCGCAAAGTTATCTCCTCCAGGAGGATTCTGGACGGAGCCATCGTAGAAGTAGTAGTGGGTTGATATCCGATCACGAGCAGTATTCGTTTCAATCACTTCAACGATGTCGAGCTCCCCACAACCACCAGCCGCTCCAACGCCTCGACAATTGCATCCGCTGTACTGACCACTGTACATGGTTTGGGCATTAAGCATCCATATCGCAGGTTGATCGGGCTTCTTCCCGCGAGGCATCTGCACGCGTGTCACAAAAATCTTCTTCCCACCGCCCCAGCCATGATAGCTGTATGAAGTGTCGTGGTAGCCACGGCAGCTCGTCTTAGAGCACTTGCGTTGGGTCATGATGTTTACTTCAGCACCAGTATCGACACTAGGACCACCGCCGATCTTTGATGGATCCGCAGCCTCAGCCAATGTCCCCAAGAAGGTTCGTGGTAATGTCGATCCCGTCTTGCCATTGGCGGACGCGAAGATCTGAGGCCCGTGTAGATTCTTACCGCTATAGTCTATGTCCTTGTTGTTCATGAAATAGAGATTCTGCGTCGTTCCACCGCGTTTGTACGAGGATACTTTGTTCCATTGCGCACCAGAGGATCCGTCAAAGACTGCAATGTCATATATCTCCATCGGCCCGCGAAATACCATACTCACTTCCTCACTGAGCGGCCCAACTGGACTGTTGACCCAAACTCGTGTTCGTCGACAACCAGCCAGACTTGTAACCATGTCGTACCATCCGGGAACATTTCCAGCTTGTCGCCCAGTGTAGGTGAAGAGTGCTCCCTTGTATGGCATTGGTTTCGGAGTAACAGTGGGAGATGATGTTGGTTTTGGTGTTGGGGCTGGCTTTGAGGTAGACGGGGATGGTGCATGAGTAGGCGCCGGTTGCGGACGCAGTGTCGTCCGCGATGGAGCTGGTGTTGAGGGAGCGTAGGGCGCTTGAGTTGATGGTGACGGCGAGAGAACGCTCGGGTTTTTGGGGCAGAAAACGACGTTGAACGCTGTTGTATCCGGACAGTTGAACGTCTTGGAGTTATCCGCTGGGTAGTGATACGCATCTGGACATCCATCTTGAAGACAATAGAGCGCACGGCAGTTCGCACCGTTCACATTACTTTGAGGGATGATTGCGAGTGCAGTGTTGAAGCCTCTGCGAGTCGATACCGCACGACAAGCTTCATAACTTTGGCACCATCCAGTCTAGTCAAAGAAGAAAGAACTCTCAGATCACACAGAACACAATCTTTGATTTAATGAGATGGCGACTTACTCCAGGAGGAATAATACTTATGTCGTACCACGCCTTGCCGTCACCAATAACGGTAAACTCTGCCACTAAACGTATGCAAAGCACATGTCAGCTCACAACGACCAGTATGGGAAAGGAAGTAGGGACTTACATGTAGCCTCTGGATTGTACCCATGTCGCCACATAAGACCAGCACGAGCCACATTTTGGACGAGAGGTGGAGCATTTACTGGGATTCTGATGAGCTGACTGTTGTCCCATAGCTGGATTTCGTGCGGACACTGGTTGATGAAGCTGAAGCGCGTTGCGCTTACAGGCACGGAGAGATACGCGGATACGATCATCAAAACGCGGGACGGCAGCAGCATGGCTGCTATACTGCGCTAATGCAATTCGTTACGTCGTAAGCTTGACCGCGAGCTTGAAAGTGGCCACCCAAACACTCGTGGGTCAGTTGCTCGCGATGCTGCGCTCCACATTCATCATTCAGGTCAGCACCGTCGCGTACTGCGTTGTCGCAGCGACCATTCGGTTCAGAGAGGCGACATGCGTTGCGTGCCTGCGCTGAGAACTGCGGCGTCTCGATTAAACGCGCGCATGGGATCACGCTTCTTCGCCATTTCCTCCTCTGGGTTGCGATGGAGTAATGGTCAGGTTAGTCCGAAATAGCCTCAAGGACTACGATGATGAAGGTGACGCGAAGGTCGTCTGAAGAAAAGCGTTTTTCTCGGGTGGTGGAAAATACTCGACCCACTGCCACATTCCGCCATCATGACGACACTGGCGCCGCATGTGCTGCTCGCTTTCGACGATTTCTCGCGCGCTGGACGCCGTACGTGGGTCGAAGTCGGCTACATCAGGGGCTGCACGCCTACGTCTAGATTTCTCACTCTCTCTGGCTTGTTGCTTTCCCGTGAATGACCGTAGATCTTGTCAAGAACATCACCATGACCAAACACTCTACTCGCATTGGCTCGCTTCCTGCTTCTACTGGTGGGCTCGCTACTGAACGAGCCTCTATCATTCATCACGTCGACGAAGCAGACGAGCAGAAGCCGACGGTGCGTGTTGTAACCTCACGCGGTTGATATCATTCGAATCCTAACGATGTCGTAGCTCTCTGTGATCGCCGTCAACACTCTCTCCCTCGACTCGACATCGACATGGGAGCTGGCTGACGCGCTTGTAGCAATCCTGACCGAAAGCGACGTACAAAAGCTCACTGTCGTTGCGTCGTTGCATCTGACACAAGCCAAAGCACACTCAGTCTCGCAAGACAATGTCTACCATGCCGCATTCAACGTCTGTGACGATCGCTCCCCTGTTTACAAGCAGTTGGACTCGACGTGGGAGGTCAAGGATGAGTTTCTGTCCAGCATGATGCACTTCTTGCGAGTGGACCAATCTATCCCGACCCATTTGGTGGTTGCAAAAGGGTACAAGCCAGGTCGGGACGGAGCAGGCACTCTTGACGCTCTCCAGACTCTTGCTCCAGCTCTTGAGACCTACTTTGAAGGATCTGCCTCAGCCGACGTACAAGCCGCGCATCTGGACGCGTTGATGGCTCAGAAAGACGAGGACAGATCAGCGACGTCGACGCACAACCTGCTTTACCAGTAGAGAGATTAAGCACAATTTTGGTTTCGAGCATGCGACCTGTTTCATCATTTGGTAGCAGTGTGGTACTATTGTTTGTGTTCCGCATCGCTGCGATGTTTAACGATTCACCAAACAGACAACCACGCTACGACGCGACGCAGGCAGATCAGAAGACGGATCGACTCGCGCATAGAATTACTGCGACCGCGTTTATTCCATGAGCATGACGATCTTTCGCTTGGTCGTACGGTTCACGGCGGCCGAGAGCGCGTCCTCAAAGTCCGCAAACTTGTATGTCTGTATCCAGGTGCGGAGCTTGCCCGCCTCGACGAGACCAGCGAGCTCGTTGAGCATAGCCGTACGCTCCTCAACGCTCGACTCCTTCACCCACTCGCTGAGCCAGAAGCCCTTGAGCGTAATGTCGTGGAAGATGAGCGAGCCAGTACCCACCGACACAGCCTCCTTGCTCATACCACCGTACGTCACGTGAACGCCCTTCTTAGCGAGCGTCTTGGCGAGCTCCAACGACGACTTGCCACCAACGCAGTTGAGGGCGAGCTTTGGAGCAGGCAAGTCCTTGATGAGCTCCTTGAAACGAGCCGTACCCAAGTAGTCGGCCGTGCAGACAATCGTGGCGCCAATTGACTTGAGGTGCTCGTTCGTGACGTCGTAGTCACCATCGTCACGCACAACGTTGATCGTCTTGATGCCACGCAAAGCGGCGAGCTGGATCACAGCCTGGCCGACAGCCGAGTTAGCGCCGTTCTGGATGATCACGTCGCCAGCCTTGAGGTCGGCAAAGTCCGCGAGCAAGCGGTAAGCGGTGGCTGGGTTCACGGCAATCGTCGCGGCGTCAGGAATCGAGATCTTCTCCGAGATCTTGACCACATCCGTGCTCGAGGCAACAGCCTTGTTACGCCAGGTACCGAAGCCAGCCTGCGCTGGGATCACACGGTCGTTGACCTTGACGTTCTTGACATCCGCACCGACAGCAGTGACGACGGCGACACCCTCGCTACCAGCAACGGCTGGGAACTTTGGACGGATCGCGTACGCACCCTGGATCTGCGAGAGATCCGCAACGTTGATAGGCGCGGCCAAGAACTTGAGCGCCACCTGGTTGCTGCCCAATGGAGCGTCCTTGTCGTCGCCCTCGACCCTATCAAGCAGTTAAACACGAGGTCGTCAGTTGGTGATTGCGTTTCCATCGTATCGATAGTGCCAGATCACTCACTTGAGGACGTTCAGCGGGTGTCCGTACTCGGCGTAGCGCACGGTGGCCATGGCGCGCAGGCCATGGTTCTTGTTCTGCTTCGCAGCGTGCTTGGCAATCGATGCGAGCATGGTGATCTCCTCTCGTCCAGCTTCCCTGTTCCTGACCGCACACACAACGGACCCCCCAGACCACCACAAAAATCTCGATTTTTTCAAAACCATGCATCTCTATATTTATAGAAGGTGGTGTAAGTTGCACGAGTCGCCGACCGCAACTCAAGCTGCAAATCGATGTGGGTCACACATTTCGTAAAACGGATCGTAATTACGCTCCCCCCGTCGTGGCCAATCGTTGGTTAGACCATTGCCGCAGACATGCTTGCCGCGCCATCAGTCTAAAAGTCTATCGCGTCCGCGTTGATGTCATCGTGTGTGTTTGTGTGTTCCCCTGTGATTCTTAAAGTTTGAGATCCGTCAATCGCTTGACCGCGTGTCTCGTGAATACTGTGGACAGCATATTCTTTGTTGATGGGAACGTATGTCGTCTGTGTGAAAGTACTCGATTTCTCAATGATCAACTGATATAATCTTTGAGACCTGACCGGCCCTCGTGGTCGCGTGCTGACAAACAGCGTATTGCTGAGAGAAATCAATCGACGTGAATGCATTTAATCATTTAGAGCGTCTGTAGACTCTGCGTGTGTCTCGAGAAACTAGACAGCGGACTATACTGTGTCAGGTTCTTGACGATCTCGGCTGTGAGTTGCTTGGGTAATGGCGACAGCGAATTCCGACGATGTAGCGCCGTTTGCGCAGGACTCTGCTTCTTGGCGGGTTTCTTAGGAGCCATGCACGTCGCCCCCTGAAGAACTGTCTGGGCTTTTGTGGGTAAATGCAGCGAGAGCTCACTCAACACACTTTTCTTCTGTTTTTCCCATCTTTCAACATCCCGCTGGAGCTGAATGATCTTTTGCTGCGGAGGGTTGTGGAAGAGTAGCGACTCCTGCAGTGCGTTCATAGGCCCTGAGTGGTACTGGATATTGAGGCGAGCCAAGTCGGCCTGCTCAAACACGAGGATCTCCACAAGCGTCTGGGAATGGATTGTCACCTGGGACGACTGTCCTGGCTGTAGAACGCTGAGCTCTCCAAACACTTGGCCACTCGCAAGGATCGCGATGTTGACGTCTTCCCAAATCATGGGTTCATCTTTGTTGCCATTTTGAGCATTGTTCACAAGACGTGGATTGGTAAGCATCCATCCATTGTCCAGGACCCATGAACCATCTCCACCACCGTTGAAGCGCGCTGTCAACTGGTTGTGGTCTGCTTCTTCACCACGTCTTTTGGTTTTCTTCTGAGACGATTTGACTGGGGGAGGCAACGCACGTTTGTGAGCTGGCACACAAAGTGTCTTCCGCACTTGGCAGACGCCTCGCTTAATCACGTAGAGCTGGGTCACAACATCGCCGATTCGGAGAATATTCTTGCCTGGGTCGTAGACTTTGGCCCCTGAGACGGCCGCAAGAGCTAGCAGTACGTCTTCGCCACAGCCCTGGAAGACACGACATCCCTTGAGGAACTGCATGCGTTCTTCGAGCACGCTCTCTTCGTGGTCGTGAAGGATGTCGCGATACGCCTCAACATCAAGCGTCAAACAGTGAATCGGCTCGAGACTAGTGAAGCTCGCTGGCTCGGGTGGGAGAAAAGAGGGCTCGTTGCTGGCTGAGGCACTCAACAGCGGATCCACTTCGTCATCGTCGCTGGAAGAAACTGTAGCTGAGGTCGTTGTAGGTTGAGCAAGTAGTCTGAGCAGCGATTGAGTGCTCAAAATCGAACCGTGATGCGAGTGAAGAGAGCGGAAACGGGTAGAAGGTGGACCGTGGCTGTTCGTCATGTGCTGACGGAGTGTAGTTAACCGACCGTCTGCAAAAGAAACTGCAAATGCGTCTGTGCCCACTGCGTCGCCCTGGGAGAGCTTGCGAAGCTCGCGTTGTTTGGAGATTCCTCCACGAGATACCACGTTGCGCACGCACGCAACCACTGGGTTAAGCACAACGTGGAATTTATCAGCACACTTGCCCTGATGAATAATCACTTGTTCAGCATCATAAGATGCGAATCCAGCGTCTTCGAGACACTGCTCGATCATAACAGCGTCCATCCCGCGAAAAAAGCTCCAACCCCTGACTAACTGCCCTGCTTTAGCTAGCTCTGCGCGGGTGTGTCGTTCCGTCGAGTGCTGTAAGAATTGTGTGAGCCATTCCTGTGCACGCATTTCACGCGCGACAGTGTTTTGGCCTTCCAAGATAAAAGGTGTTTCCGACGGTGCCGAGTCGCCCTCGTCCATCAGTGCCGCACCCATCAACGATACTTGTAGCTCTGTGAATGAGATCGAAAAAGAACCATGGAGGCTCGCGGCGCCATCTGTAGCTGGTAGTGGAGAGGAAGGCGATAAGAGGGATGTTCCACCAGACGGACTTGATGGGACACGAGAATGAGCCATTTGCCGTAGGGTTCCGAGCCACGTGTAATCCTGGATTGCTTCCTGAAATCGCCCGAGCTCCTTAAGCACCATTGCTCGACTCTCCAGGAAAAGCAGATTCTTGCAGTCAAGCTTGAGTGCACGTGTGAAGTCTTGGATAGCATGCTCAAGCCTTTGCATCGCGTAGTGGGCACAACCCCGATTGTAAAATAGCAACGAGGCGGTGGGATCCAAAGAGACGCAAGCGTCCCAATCACGAACAGCAGCTGCGAACTGACCCAGACGGAAGTGGGCGTAGGCGCGTTGAGACTGGGCGACAACCTGACGTCGTGTCTTGGCATGAAGAAGTAGCTCCCCAGTGTGATTTGATGCTCGTGGAGTGACGGATTTATCCAGAGCATGTATCTTGTGTCGCTGAGTCGGTAGTGCTTGATTAAGCAGCCATGTAGTCTCCTGGAGGACAAATTCGAAATGTTCTGGACTCCGACGTACGACATGGCGCGCAGAGAGCTCGGCTTCATGCGTCAATGGAGATTCGATAGGCACCAGACATTTGACCGATGTGATAGGAGGCACCGATCCAGAAAAGGGAGAAGACGGGGACCTTGGCGTAGCTGAAACATTTCGTTGAGTACGGACCGGCGCAGATGGAGACGGTGGTCGGGACCGAGAGGGCGATAAACGCAGCATACTCTAGATTTAAAGCATAATCAGCACAGTGACGTTGGAGCTAAACTTGATTTGTGAGCTGCGTACCTTGGGCTTGACCCTGTCACTTCTGACCTATTCTTGGGTACCAACGTGCAGCAATTTAGCTCCCACCGATCTCCTTAAGACGATCAGCATACCGCAGCGTGTTGAGTGTATGATTGCAGCTTTCGGACCATGGCGAGACGGTCGCAATCATCACTGTCTTGGAATTGGCACAGAGAAAGCTGAAAAAACCAAGATGGTTAGTAATACATGGGAATGGAGCGATTCACAGGGCATACCTGTCGCGCAAGAGCTGCGTGAGCTTGCTTTGTCGGAAAGGGATATGGGTAGCACCACGATCTAGAGCTCGGATACATTCCTTGAGCGCGAGCAGACTCTTGTTAATCTCGGCGCCTTCCATACGCGTATTCTTGCTGTCGCTCTGTGTGTCGCATGCGCGCTCACTACCCGCAAGATCCACCATTGATAGGCGAGACAAGACTTGTCGCTGTGTACTTCCTGATGAGATCGTGACACGCAAAAGTGCGTGGGAGCGCGACGAATCGTCGTGCACAGCATTCGCACTCGTGGCACGAGACTCTTCACCTGCTTGAATTAACGCCATCAGCTCATCGGAACTTGTGATCTCCACCTCCTTGAGACCAAGCAGTTGGACTGTGCCGTCTCCGTCTTCCATGAGCTGCACCCTTGCCCGTCCACTCAGCAGATCATTCACATGATTCATATAAATCTCGTAAAAGCTCACACCAACAGTGATGGGTCCACCAGTGGCACTGAGACGTTCAAATAGGTCGCTCGCGGCCTGTCGATAGATGGATTTCATGGTGTAGGTCTTCCCTGAGCCTGTTTGTCCATACGCAAATACTGTAAGACTCGTAGGGCCATTGCTGCTGCTTCCATTTGACACAGATGGGACAAGAGAGTGGATCAGTGGACCGACCGACGTACTGTACACCGTTGTGTTGTCCTGGAGCTCGTCAAAGACACCGTCAAAGTGGAACTGGTGGTTCTCTAACGATTCCGAGCAGTCCACTTTCAGCTTGGGCTCGTGGCACATCAGCTCAGTGCGGAATGCTGTAGCTTTGCTGCCGGCATAAAGGCACGTAAGGATGTCGTAGCCCTTGGCTTTCAGTTCCTTCTTGGCAAGTGGACGCTTCCGAACAAATACACTGAGGCGTGGGGCGTCCAGCCCGCTTCCCATCGCTTGAACTCCTTTTGTTGTCGCGCTTCCTGGGCGTTGGTAAGGTGGGAGTGCGTCTCGATAGCGCTGAATCAGGCGACGAAACTTGTATCCGACATCATCGCCATGCTCCTCAAGCTCTGTCTTGACCCGCTGTTTTTCCTCAGCCTGCGCTGAGCGGCGAGCTTCTCGTTTACGTTGGATCTCAGCCAGAGCACTGAGAGTCGATCCCTTCTTTCCTGGCTTCTTGGGAAGGTTTTTCGCAGCAGACACTGGAGAGCTTGTCTGAATGCCGCTTCCTGCTGCATTCAGTTGCTGTAGCTGCGTTGGGGGCTTGGCGGGAACGCTCCGGAGGATTTTCGCCACATCGTCGTCTGGGTCATCTTGCCTGAGAGTGTGGGCTGGTTGAAATGACCCTCGCGTTGATGGCCATCGACTTTCTACTGGTTCAAGTGGTACGAGCACAGTCGTACTCTTTCTTAGCGCCAGAGATGATAAATCGCCACTCGCTTCTGGTCTGATTGCGAACCCAGGGTTCTCTTGAGACCGCAGAGGACGTAACTGGTGCGACGGCGCGACTGGTGGATCGTGGGAACTTGACGGCAACATATCCTGAGCGCGTTGCAACAATGATACTGGGGCAGGAACCGGAGTTGTAGGTCGCCTTGGTGCCATGATTGGTTGAGTTGAGATATCTCGGCGTCCGATTGGACTCGCGTTAGCTGGATTTGCTTCCTCTTCTGGGCGAGCTACGCACGGAGCACTAGCATCCTTTCGCTTGTCGGTAAAGCCCCCATCCATGACCGACGGTCGCGGAACAGGAGCGGGACGGCGCTTGGCGAACGGGTCGAACAACGCGCGCCCTCTCCACTTGTTCACTGTTTCACTCCCATCATCATGGCAATCGTTATTGCCTGACCAATCTGTCGCTTTCTTCCAGGGACGAAAGAATCCTTCCCGCTTCTCACTGTCTTCATGCACTTGAATGCAATCTGGACCGCGGTGTGATACTCTTGAGTCCTCCGCATGGTTCTCTGCATCGACATCTTGTTGGTTAGACGAAGCCAGTTGGCCGGGTACTGGATGGTACGACTGCGGATATGGTTCGACCTCGTCTCGGTTTGCCTTCTCGCCATCTGCTTCAGGAGTCCGGTCGGGCTGAAAAGGTAAGCGCTTCATCGAGCCAAAGTACGAGGTTGGCCGCCGCCACGACGCATGAGCTTCACTAGCCTCTGACCGTTGCATGGTTGTTTCACGTGTACCTGTGTTACCAGAACCAGCCCACGGCGGCAAGGATGGCAGGGGCGGTGCTGGCGTAGACCTCGACTCATAGTTCGTCCACTGGAAGTCTCGCTGGGACGTCGTGCTGGCCGCCATGTTTCCTCGTCTCGCTCAAAAGAGACCACAGGCTTGTTGCTTCAAGACACGTTTCCTTTACTAGAATAGACAACAAGTGCAACTCGATATAGCACATGGCTCTGTGGTTCAGCGCACGCAGGAGAAGATTGCTGGCATCGCTCCAGCTCCGATGGATCCATCTAGAGACATCACAGCATGCTCGACTCCTCCATGGGAGGCTAATGGGATATGCTAACTAGTCGCGGGAGAGGCTAGAAGTCTCCCTAGACCTGGACCAGATGATTGTCCTTTCATTCAGTACATCTGATCTTCTATTGCAGATTACAAAGGGTAGTACCCAACATGAGATACTGATCTAACCATAACAGATCTCTCCATCTGATGTATCAGTGCCACAGCCTGGAAGGTCCCCCTCGAGAGCTCACTCGTCAATCCACCGTCCAAGATGAAGACCGCCGTCCTCGCCGCCGTACTCTGCGCCACCGCCGCCGCCTCCTCGATCCACATCCGTGTGCAGCAGTCGAAGCCGAGCAAGTACGACCGTGTCAAGCAGTACAAGGCCACGCCATGGGACTACGACGACACCCTCCGCGCCGAAAAGTGCAAGGACTTGTGCTACCTCCAGGGCTTTTACCAGTTCCAGCAAGGCCGCAACTGCTTCAGCCGACCAACGGATCTCTGCGGTAACTACACCGACGTTCTCCCAGCCATGGACACTGTGCTCGCCGTTGCCGAGTGCGACTGCTCTGAGTCGTCGTAAAGCCCACATCGCGGGCTATGTATGCATGTTGAATCGCCGTCCGCGATGCTGTGTTCCAACAAGAAATATACACAAAACTACTTGGTGTGCATTCGTTTGACTGTACCTATGATCCGCCTGTATCCGCATTCCCATGTCCACATCGCATCCGCTTGGAAAGGGATGCACGACAATCGCCGTGGACCTTGCTTGAGCATGAGCAACTTGAGTGGATGTGAGCTATGTCTGCATGGAAAACATCCGTAGCAGACACGTGGAAGCGAAGCTCCACTCGTCATAGCCATCCTTCCGTTTCACAAACTTGGCTTCAATGCGCAAACAGTCGAGGCAACAAATACCTCTACAAATCGATATGGACTCTCCTCGCCCCCTTTCGAAATGACTGGCTTTGGTCCATCAGCAACTCTGTAAAATTATAGCCTTCTCAACTATTGTCGAAGGGAACTGACGTGAAGTGGTTCGATCTTCGAACCCTTCGACGAAAGCACCTCGCTTGTCCAGTGGAAGCGCGCCATTCCGACTTCTTCTTCGTCTACAGCACACGGCGCTTCAGAGTCCAAGTGAAGCCATGGCCAAGACAGACGAGCGGTCGGCGCTGGTCACCTCGCCATCCAGCAAGGACCGGTCCTTCTCCATGGACATTGAAATGCCGTCGCCTGTGATGACACGTCGTTCCAATTGGCTCAGCGCGCGCTTGCGGTGGGCGAAGCGACAGTGGTGGTGCTCGTTTGGAGTATTCGCTGTGCTTCTGTGGACTGCATCCGTTGTGTGGTACATGTCGAGTCACAACGCTGTTGGTCCTGTCACACCCAATCCGCGCTTCCAGTTGAGCTTTGCGTCCTCTGTGCACAACGAACCGATCACTGGCAGACTACTTGTATGTATCGCCAAGAAGCACACCGTTGTGGACCCGCTTGGAGATGACCAGCCTCGATTTCTCATCGACGACACTGCCGATACGCAGCAAGTGTTCGCCGTGGATGTGTGGGATTTCAATCCTGACACCGAGTCTCGCGAAGTGAACGCGACTCATGCTCATGGATATCCTGTGCTTTCGATGCTGGATATTCCAGAAGATGAATACTGGGTCCAGGGAGTGCTGCATCCGTACGTGTTGTACAACCGCTCTGACGGGCACGAATTGTGGCTTCCTAGCATGGACACTTTCGAAAATGACATACTCGACTCCCCCGGCACGCTGTTCACTCGGCCACAACTCATCAAGTATCACCCAGGTACTGACTTTTCTGCTACCCTCGTCTTGGACCAAGCTGTCGAGCCATTACCGTCTCTTGAGGCCGATCTTCCGACGTATGACCAGCAGAGTCTTCTCCAACACATCAAGTTCCGCAGTGAGTTACTGTCAGCATTTTGGGGCACCGACGTCTATCTGAAGGCATGGATTTTGCTACCGCACAAGTTCTTTGACCCTTCGACAGCACACATCAAGTACCCGCTGTTCGTCTATCATTCGCATTACTCGCGCGAATTCGAGTTCGACTACACGGAAACCAAGCCTGATCCTGAAACAGCGTCCGACCGCGATCTCAGTGGCTTCTACCTCTACTCGAATTGGACCTCGGAGTCCCCTGATTCGGCTTTCTTCCAGAAGCGTGGTATCATTGTACAGCTCCAGCATGCAAACCCGTACTACGATGACTCATATGCTGTCAACAGTGCCAACATCGGCCCATACGGCGACGCAATCACGTACGAGTTCCTTCCATTCATTGAAAGCAAGTTTCGCGGGATCGGAAATGGATGGGGGCGCACGATGTATGGTGGATCGACAGGCGGATGGGAATCCTTAGCAGTACAGGTGTTCTATCCTGACGAGTACAACGGGTGCTGGTCGTTTTGCCCAGATTCTTTCGACTTTCGGAAATTCCAGATCGTCAACCTCTTGGAAGACCCGAACGCGTACTACGTGAATGGTGATTGGACAAGGAAGAATCGAGGCGCCTCGCGGGATTACCTTGGTCACATCAAGGAAACGATGGAACAAGAAAATCACCACGAGATGCTGATGGGCTCACGTGGGCGCTCCGGTGGACAGTGGGATGCATGGCAAGCAGTCTACTCGCCTGTGAATGAAAGTGACGGCTACCCCGCTGCGATTTGGGACAAACTCACTGGCGAGATCAATCATGATGTGGTGAGCTACTGGGAAGAGCATTACGATGTTCGCGTGAAGCTTCAACGCGAGTGGGAGGCGAAGGGGCTTGGAGAAAAGCTCGTGAACAAACTCCACGTCTACGTCGGTGTCCTTGATAGCTACTACCTGAATGATGCCGTGTATTACCTCGAAGATTTTCTCGAGAGCACTCGCCACCCGTACTACAATGGTACGATCGAGTATGGTGTGCACGATGGGAAGGGATATGAGCACTGTTGGACAGGGAGCTTCGACGAGACGCTGAGCACAGCTTGGGGCACTCTCAATCAACGCATTGTACCTCAGATGGTCGACCACATTGTTATGTCGGCTCCTGCGAATGTCTCGCTCGACTTTACGTCGTATTAGAGCTTAGATGAATGACACGTAATAGTATCCCTGTGAGGGGATAGAGCGGCGTTGAATGCAAAATTGAACATGTATTATCCGCTACGACTCATCCACAACGAATTCTACCAACTAGTGAGTCGTGTCACGGACTGACCGTTCTATAGCTTCTTAGGTGGTCTTCTTGCAGCCCTTGCCACCGACAAGACGGAGACACTTGGTGCTTGGGTAGATCGACATGATGTTGACCATGACCGACCAGCAGAGCGCGAAAATCACGTAGAAGACGGTGAACATGCCGAGGTACTTGTTCTTACCACCGTTACGTTTGAGCTCCTGGGTCTGAGCCTTCTGGGCTGGCAAGAGTGGAAGCCACAAGAGACCACAGAGGTTGACGACGTACTTGATGATGAACACGTACGTCACCTCCATGCGAACGTGATCCGTGTCCTTCTTCAAATCCGCGTTGGTAACGTCGAATCCAGCGTCAACGTTCTTCGAGATGGTCTTGGCGAATGGCGACGACAAGTTCGACACCGTCGTCAAGAGACCATAGACGGCACCCTCGTTACCCTCACCAGCCAACTCAACGACGACATAGGTGGCAATGATAAAGCCCATACCGTCAGGCAAGTTCTCGACAACTGGGGCACCGAGCCAGAACCATTGGTTACGGAAAACATCCCAAGTCGTCAAGAAGACGACGATCGAGTCGATGGAAAGCACAAGGATCAAGGTGATAGCGTGCATGAATCGCCAGTTCCAGTGGAGACCCCACTTACCAGTCACAAACAGAGTGGCTGCGAAGATGGCGTAGCCAACGACGGTGAAGATCTTGTCGTTCAATGGAGTGGCCTTGGCCCACAACTCCTGCATTGGCGAAGCTGGAGTAGCAGTGAAGTTCTCGAAGATACCCGAGAAGAACTCGTACGCAATGACCTGGTACATGGCACGCTGTTGGAGCAACTCCCAGAACTCAGCCATGTAATCCTCCAGGACGACACCAGGGTGCTTCTCTTCCTTGATGAAGAACCACGTGATTGGGATGATTGGCACACAAAAGATGGCGAGCACCGACATCAACTGCGGGAACGTCATGGAGAAGTCGAAGTCACCACCGTAGTCCTCACCGTTGAAGGCGAAACCAGTGATGATGTTCGAGATCGTCACGAAGATGGTACGAACCATGTAGATGGTCGTCTGGGTGGTACCACGAACGGCTTCTGGTTCACGCTGAGCGAGCTCGACGACGACACCATCAGCGGCAACATCGGCACCGACGTAGCCAACAGCAGCAAGCATCATGAGAATGATGAACTTGCCACCGCGATCTGGGGCCGTTGGGTCAATGCCGTGGAGCTTCTGTTCTTCGGTCCAATCCTCCTCGTCAATCTCAATCAGTCCACGTTCAATGTAGTATGGCGTGCCAGCTTTCATGCAGCCCATAACCAAGAGCACGAGAGCACACACGGCCCAACCAATGATCATGAACGGACGACGACGGTAGCCGAAGATTGGGAAACAATCCGAGAGGATACCGTAGATGACCTTGAACGACCAAGGCATGGTCAAGAGCACACTGGCCGAGACGATCTGGGTACCTTCCATGTTGAGGTAGTTCTGCAAGAACGGGTAGACGGTACCAGGAAGCGTCTCCACCGTATGGCGCACCGAATAAAACACAAGGTTAGCTCCGTAGTGGCCGCGCCACGGCTATTAGGACACAGTACATGCACCTAATAGATCTCAATTTGAAGAAGGTACCAGGAAGCGTACCGTAGATCATACCGACGGCAGCATACTGGGCAAGAAGACCAATGTATTCCTTGCCCCAGATGTTTGGAATACCGCCAGGACGGAGAGCACCACCTTCGAGGTCCACTGGGGTCTTGGCATCGATGTATTCACCACCTGCTTCCTTGCCTTTGGCGGTGGAGGAGATGTAGGATACGCGCTCCACGAGATCGAGCTTGGAATCGACGATACCCGGCATCGTAGTTTGCTCTTCTTGTTGCTTGGAAGTCTTTTGGAGAGAAGCCCGCAAATTGGAGAGTGAGAGACCTGGGTTGCCTCGCAAAACTCTGTGAGCGAGAGCACAGGGGCAAGTGCGGCAAGGAGGGACAACAGGATAGGGGAGGAGGGAGAAGGATGATGGGTTGGAACGCCCTGCCTGTTGATGGAGCTGCTTGCCACTCGTTTCCTCTAGCCCCACTGAGCTTGGACAAGTCAACTGAGAGGGGAGCTGATGCCCCTCGCAGCGAACACACGGCTTTTCTGGACCAAATCGATCTTTCTGTGCTCGCTCTCCGTGTTTGCCCAGGTTTTTGCACGCCTTGAGTGCTTCCGATCCTAATCACTGGTATGAGAGTCGGGTCGTCGTCTCAACGTCTGGGTTCTGGATGCCGTGGAGCCCATCCAACCTCGAGTCACCTCTTGCCAGAGAGTGGAATGCATGAGAAAATGACACTGACTTGAGGGATCGGCGGCCTGCCATCGGCAGCAACAGCAAGCACTACGTCTGCGCGCTGCATCCATTGATGGCCCGTCACTCGTTTCACACGTCAATGTCATACGAATTGCTCACCAAGCTCAGAACGTCAATGAGATGGTCGGTCGTGTCCTTTCTCAGACCTGAAATGGGCGTGACGTCTCACAGACACATCTGATTGGCGGTTGAAGCTGTTGATTAGCCAATGAAGAGAGCGGGGATTAAAATTCGAATCGATTAGGGACACCACAGTCTGTTCCGCGTGGATAGCCCTGTGGCTGGGTGAACAAACTGGACTTCGCACAGACCCATGCACAGCCACGTGGTTCCCGCAGGTTCGTCTGTGGTCACAGGGTTTGCGCTGTACTGTGGCGTTGAGATCGTATTGCAATCGTTCATTGGCTCTTGAATCATGTTGAAGACCATTTTAGACCAATCGTACGAAAGTTAACCTACTCGTAATTTACAACTGAAGAAATATAAATTACGCTTGCTCGTAAGTTACCATCTGGGTGTTGTCATAAACACACGAGGCTGAGGATGAGAGCTCAATGGCGCGCATGGCTCAGAGGATGACGCAAAGTCGAGACGCGGAAGGGCGGTGAGGTGGAGATGTGCATATCGGGCATCCAGAGCGTATGGTGGTGAGTCGTGGGCTGATTGCTGAGTATGTCGATCAGCTCGCAGCGCCGCACACGTATGGTCAAGGACAACAAGGCGAAAAGCGCGGGGAAATGGCAGGCGGCATGGGAGCGGATCCATCATGATGCTGGCGCGTGCACGGTTCTACTGATCCTTCTCGGTGGCCTGATGGGCTGCCTGTAACCCTAGACGAGTTGGCGTCTCGCCTCCTTTCGCGGGAGTGTGAAGACGCCCACGCTGAAGAATCGGAGACCACGGAGCTCGAGGCGTGGAGTGATGCTGGGAGTTCTTTGCTTACCCCTTTCTTTCCTTTCGACATCCTCCCGCCGATTCGTGTGTCTCTGATTGTGATGCGCCAAGATCAAAGACAAAAGGAAAGAAATGCTGGGGAGGGATCGTGCGTGTTGCTCGTGGGTTATGGTGGTGAAACGTCCATCCTCTTGTTCAGCTCTCTGTCTCCGATCGTCTCGCTGTTTGTAGCGTCTTGTCCCCTGCGTGCGTGGCGTTCTTACTACTGAGTCGCTTTGGTGTCAGGTGCTGCTAGTTGAATCCTGCTGTTTGTCTGACTTGTCGATTTTGTGATGATTCCTCTCGAGTAACCCATGATACTTGCAGCCTTGGGCATGTGATTTGATGGGGCTTGCCGCCCGATCTACCGTTGTCTTTACTCTGTTTCGCGAGGAGAGACGTCAAGACGTGAGATCACAGCAGCAAGAAAGGCTTGTACTTGTCTCCACCATCTCGACATGCTCATTGAGCACACTGAATGGCCTCTTCTATGGTTGTCGATGCACTTATCGACCAGTTTCAAGATGTGTTGTAGATTTGCCGGTGACGAAGGACAGAAGACGTCAGAGTAGCTAGCACCAGTTCAATTGACTCTACAGGTCCAAATAGACGATCACAACGCAAATACGCACTACATGCTAACCCACGAAGCTCCCTTGTTCGAAACCAACTTGTTGTCCACAGTTGGCTTTGCTGGAGCAGTCAAAAGCGACAAACTTCGACGGCGTTTGAGCGTTTGCTGATCAGTTGCATCTCCACCCTTCTCCACTGGATGTGAAAACCGTGAAGCGCCAGTCACGCGAACGAGATCAGAGAGCTGCTCCTGGTTGTTCACGCGACCAGAGAGGTCATCGCGTGCGACATCCGCCGCGTTCGCTCGCACCGCGATGGTTAGGCAAGGCACGCAAAAAGACGTTCGCTTCTCAACCAGGCATCCATCTGCAGTCACCGTGCACAGATCACGCTGAACGCGGCACTTGGAGCACACAAGGCGACCGCAAACGACACACATCGACTTCATGCCTTGATACAGTGTCGACGAGCGCTTTCCACACGTAGCACATCCCTTTTCCGTCTGTACCGCGTACCCAGGCTTGGTTTCTTCCATCACAGGCGTGCGACGTCGCATGAGCCACGCGAGCTTCTTCATCTGGGAGCAATGGATGTATCGCCAGACTGAGATCAGAGCATCGGCAGTCGACCGAACCACGAGTGGAGCGAGAAGCCTCTCTGGGACATCCAGAAAGGACTTGAGGTAGACTTGCACTCGATCCGCTGATTGCTGTCTCCAGATCGAGCACAGCGACATATTTGTACGAGTGTACATTGGAAGCGGACGTGTCTGGGGGAAGTCAATGGAATGAATCAGCTGGAAGCCGATGCGCTCACCATTGGGCAGCACCTTGGTACCCGTAGCTTCGACATACACACAGTCGCGGTTCTTGGAGATGGCGCGAACATGCAAAGGGAGACTCTGGACAAACCACTTAACTGTCATGGAGCGGAAGGGCTTGTCAGCTTTGGGCTCTTGAATCGTCGCAAGCACCGCGCAATTCGTGATCGTATCTTGGACATAGGCAGTTTTGAGTCGCATTGTGTCAGTCGTGTGGTTCAAAACGCCGTACATGGCATCGTCCAGCGTGCCCACGACTGTACCCACCGCCAACAGAACGTGCAAGTCCTTGCTGTCATGGGTACCTCCAGATTGGCGATCTTGGTAGATGCAAACATCATCTCGTTCTCGTACGATGGTCCATCGTGTTGGGTTCAACTTGCACTGGTCCGTCCAGACAAAGCGCTCATAGCCCTCGAGGACCTCGCCCACCAAGCGCTTGCTGATGCGGCAGAGCTCTTGTTTGTCCGACATGGACAGGTTCAATTGAGGGAACGGACTGAGGAACTTGGGTAGCGCCATTGTCGAAGGCGGTAGAAGACGAAATGAGGGGAGAAAGCGTTGTTCCTTCCGTCTTGCCTGGATGTTCGACCAAGTGGTCAGCCGACTAGAAAGCCGGAGAAGCTGGTACTAGCCGCATTGATCACGACGACCCAGTTCCACGGACGGTTGCGTCAAGTGTCGATCCTCGTTCTAGGAACTGCGTTCAGGATTCGACACGGCAACAACGCAGATTCTTGAGCAGTGAGAAACCTCTAAACCCAAGGGAGCAGATTTCCATGCTCTTCGAAGTTCCATGGAAGAGTCGCTATCAACGCGCGGAAGGAATCGCATCTTTCCATATTTGGATACTTCGTGACTCCCTTCATTCGTTCTATTTGGCATGTCAGGCAGTGCTGTTGCATTTCCAGCCCTTACACGCGCCAAACAACGTTTTCTCAAGCGTCCGAAGGCACACCGAGATGGGCAAGAGGGCCAGAAGAAGCAACAGGGACGTGAAGCCAGAGTCACCGAAATTACTATCAGACTGGAGCGCCTGGGAAAACAATTGGATTGCGACTTGAATAGTATTGAGTGTGACGTAGAACGCGTCCATGACTGCGTAGTGCAACGACGAATCGACGTTGTCGATGCTGTCGATGCATTTTGCACTTCGCTCACCGAACCAGAGGACGATATCCGCGCGACTATCACCCACGAACCATGTCACAGTCGGCAGAAGAGCGTACACTTCTTCAGTCCCGGAAATCAAGAAGAAAAACGCTCCGTGACATTTGCTCAGGCTTCGAATCGCGTCACGCAGTTGGCTGCTAAAGCTGCGAATGCAGTGTTGCTCCAAAGATGGTTCCGTCGACAACTCTACACTCGATTATATACGGGAGGAGCTGAAGCTTTCCGGACATCCTTCCGTCTACGTCAGCAAGTACAGCAGCGACAAACATGGGTAAAGTGGGTCGCCTACGTAAAATACAAGCACCACATGAGACGGCGCTTCCAGTGTCTTCATGGCATCAGTCTAAAAGAAGTGAGTATTCGTTGCCGAATGGGAGCAGCTCGTGTCCTGGCAGAGGATGGAATGTATGGTGTGGCCAAGGAGTTCTATCGTTTGCAAATGCTTGGAAAGGCTTGGATCGCGTGGTTGGATGTGTCTCGAAGTTTGATAGCCCACCCACACGAGTTCAATCACAGTATTTGAATTCAAACCTTATACACTGATAACAAACAATATACACTGATAACAAACAATCATTTCCGATATCTTACATCCACGCATCACTCACTCTTCTTCCGTTAGGCTGGCCGCTTCTGTGAATCGCTCGAGTCGGTGGGTGAAATTGGCCAGAGAAGAGCGGTGAGAAGCTTTGAAACCAGTCGCAGATCCTGATCTTCGCCACTCGGTCTCATCCACGGCAATCTCGTGAGCATCTGCGTGGATAGCTGTGTCATAGCACGACCGACAGAATGGAATACGCTGGCGTAATAAGCGCCCATCTTCTCCAATTGCACTGAGCTTCTTCGTGACACGGCACGCAGAGCACACGGTCATGCGGCAAATCTGGCATACTCGCTTCGATCGCCCGCCAAACGGAGAAAAATGATACTGACACGACGCGCAGGAGGCGTCCAGATCCTCCTCGCTCTCTTTCGCTTCAATAGCAGTCGTTCGTCGTCGCCGCAGAAACCACATAAGCTTTTTCATGCGCGCAAAATGCATGTAGTGCCAGGCCGACAATAAAGCATCAGCGCACGACTTGATCACCAATGGACGGAGGATCTTTCCCTTTGGATCCACGAAACCGCGAAGATAGATCTCGACAGATTGCGGAGTTTTCTGTCGGCATACTCCACAAATCGAGATGTTACCGCGGACGACACCGCTTCTCGGCTTTGTTTGGTTCAAGTCAATGGAATGGAGAAGCTGGTATCCGACCTGTTCACCGTTGCTGAGTGTTGTCATGCCAGTCGCTTCAAGATACACAACCTCACGATTCCGAAAGATGACTTGGACAGGAACAGACTGGCCTTTCACAATCCATTTGACGGTGAGGGAGTCGAATGGAGATTCAGGCGTTGGCGAGAGCAGTGTCGCGAGGACCGAGCAGTTGACGAATTGATCCTGCACGTACGACGTCTTGAGACGCATTGATCGTGTTGTGTGGTTCAGGATGCCATACACCATATCATCGAGGTCGCCGGGGACGGTGCCGATTGTGAAGAGCATGGGGAGTGCATAGTGCTCGGACTTGGGATCCCGCGATTCGGCATCGATGTAGACAGCGAGGTTCTCTCGCTCGCGGATCAGCTCCCAGCGCTTGGGGTCGACGTAGCCGTTCTCCTCGCGCATGAATCGCTCATACTGCTCGGCCGTGTCTTCGACGAAGGTCCGGGCGACGGCGCGGAGATGCGCGCGGTCAACCGCACTGAGCTCGAGCGGCGGGAACGGACTGGCGAACTTGGGCGGCTTGGGCGTCATGACGAGCGCCGCGTGTGTACTGCTTTGGTGGCGCCACGGTCTGTTGTCGAGTGAGCTTCGAAGCACGCCCATCCCAGGCCAGCCACACTTGCATAGACAGCGCAAGTGGGAAACCGGAAGGGCTCACTGGAAAGTTCAAGTGAAAATAAACTGAAATAGGAGATCTCCGGATATGTTTCGATTTTCCTCGGATTTGTTCAACTTGAAGACTGGAAGCCGAGTACCCTAACTCTTCGAAGTCTACTTGAGAGGAGTTTAGTCAATATGAATAGAGGAGATCTCGGAGCCCTCGCGCCAACGGAGGACCTTGAGCTCGCTCTGCCGAGCACTTTGGTCCCCACGAAGCAACAATCGCGTGATGTCGTGTCTCCAGGCGACTTATCGTCTGCTCGAGCGGTTGTGGATGTCAACTGATCTCTCTGCCAGAAAACAGAAACGCCACCAGACGACCTGTTATCCATCTCGACACCAATTACGGTACAGTAGATCAGATACACTGTTAAACAAAGACCTGTTCAGTATATTCTAACACCACTATCATGGTTGCTGGCAGAGAGGACGGCGGCGACTCAATCATGATCCTCTTCGGACAAAACAACTACTCATTTGTCGACTCGCCTGTCATTTCTTCGTCTAGTTCTTCGAGATGATCTTGCTGATCAAGTCGTTACCTGGGAAATCCATCATGATCACACTGGTGCGCGTGATACCGTGGCCCTGGTTGAGGTAGTCAAGGAGGAATGGGTTCACGCCCTGAATAAACAGAGCGCCACCAGCAACAGCCTGTGGCTGAGCGAACACGCTGGCACCGCTGGCAAAGTTCACCCAGAGCTTGGTCTTGTCACCGGCGTTCGACTTGTCAAGGAAACGGCGGACCTGATCACGCTTCGTGGCGATAGCACCAAGGTTTGGCACGTTGTATTCATCCTGGACGTAAGTCGACGAGGCATCATCCCAGTCGCTGGCAGAGCTGAGACCGTAACTGTTAAGCGGGTTACCCAACTTGCCGTTCATGACAACGAGAACAAGCTTGCCACGAACATCCTTGAGGGCTGGAGGGTTGGCACGACTTCCACGCTGCACCGATGGACCCCAGAAGAAGTCACGGCGGTACTTGTCGAAGATGTCCTGGAAACTGGACTGTCCGGAGGCATCCTTGCACGAGCCAACATCGCCAGTGCACTCCTGCTTCAAACGCATCAAAACAGTTTCGCTTGGGTGGTCACGAAGGAAGTCACCAATCTTGTTGAGGACATCGTCGAAGTTGGCTTTCTGGTAAACGGCACCGTGGTGGATGGTGAACGTGTTACCATCGTTGATACGAGCACGAATGTCAATCATACGGATACCGGCCTTGAACTGCGCGGCAAGCGTCTGACCGCTTTCGCCGAAGTTCTCCTGGCACTCGGTGAAATCACCACCAGTGATAGCCATCGACTCGTGGGTGCCGGGGATCGACATATCCGAGATCAAGCGGTCATCCGGGACGTTCTTCATCCAGTCGGCATTGCTGGCCTTGGAGAGCGAACGGTAGGCACCGTTGCCGGCAAGCACAGCTGGGAGGGCGACGGCGACGGCGAGGATAGTGCGGAACATCTTGATCCACGTAGCACCAGGCAAATCACGATGTGAGTCTCGAACGAAGGGCTGTTCTTCTCCCGCAGGCGTCAATTCACATGGCGATCAAGGATCAGCATCTGGTCCCATCGCGTGTGTGGCAGAGCCGGTTTATGACGATGGGCATGTGGCTGACACCAGGATTTCGATGGCGAGGAGGGCTCTTCCCGCCAGTTGGTGAGAGCAATCAATCACTGATTATCCTATCCTAATTCATGCAATTTACTAGTTTATCGTGTAATAATCAAACCGAATCCAATGGTTTAAAAGAATAGGCATCTTCGCAGAAGCAGTAACAGAAATTATGTACTAATTTTACAATATCCTGGCCATTGGCACCAGAAATCGCTCGCTTCTCACCCACAAACTGGAAAGACTCTCGTGACAAGTGTACTCACAATGTGTGGCTCGAAAGGCAACACATGCGAGGCTACGAGGCAACCTGATTACATATCGCTGAACTTTCGGATCCATCACAATGGACAGGCGCCGGTTGAGAATGATCATGGACTCATTTCAGGACATCATCGGCATCCTTTCAAATCTTTTTCCACAATGTTGGGCCTTTGACGCAACTGGAAAGGCTCTTCGATCGGAAGGACTCGGTGTGACGCAGGATCATCGGCGTTTGAGGGTTGGATTGTCCAGTATTGCGCCCCTCTCATTGATAGTTGAATGCTGACATCGGCAACTGGATGATCACTGTAGTCAATCGCACAATGTGTAGTCCCATTCGGACGGCCATGGTAAAGTAGATTCCACTTGTTGTTTGGGAGTGTGTCTTGGGTTTGCGTAGCTTGTTTCTAGTTTCGAGACGTTTGAAAATGATTGTGAATCTTTAGCCTCTGGACGAGAGCGCCCATCAAAATGAGTGACTCGCTAGCCAACCGCTCCATGGATTATCGACTAAACTCTCAGTCTACATCCTACGGCACGAACTGACATGCCAACGTCAATGCCCTTTTGGTCAGCGATCTACGCCGCCGTACCGACCGGCGACCGAGTTGATTAGCTTACATATCCTTGCACTATTAAAGCTGTTCACGTTGAAGTGTTCAATATCTTGGCCTACCCGGGCTACTCATATATGGAGAATTCAATGGCTGAGTCACGATAGGAGATCAGCAAAGGATATCAGCTGAATGGACCACCCAATAACTAGGTGTAGAGCGGCAGAGGTAACGACGGTGAGCATTTGTGACTGTGAGTTCATCTCGAGCAAATGAGGACATGGGTCAATGAGAGTCATCCGACACTGTGTTCCGTTGCATGTCACCGAAGCTAACTATTTCCAAGATGCTCGCTCTACAATTGAGTATGTGGTGGTGATGATGAAGGTGAAGCTCTACTGAGTGCAATCAACTGTACACAAATAGCGAGTTTGAGCATTTGACCACCGAGCATTGAGCTGGTCGATGCCGGCGTGGCATGCCAAAGATGCGCAAACAAAGCGGCTAAAAAACCAACACGACATGTGGCCTAACAGCACAGGACAGAGATTCTCATACTAGAGTGTAAAATTTGGACCGGACCAACGTAAACTCGGGGTGGGAAGAGTTCAACCAGTACACAACGCCGCTACCTTACTTGATACAGTCACAGACCCATAGCCAACGGCGACGAGATTGGCAATCCGAGGGTTTCTCAGAGTGACTGAAGCTTCATCGTGACAAACAAAGAATCTATCCACGCCTTGAAGCCACCGCTTCAAGCAGCTGTTTGCGCCAATCAGTCACACTTACGCCATCTACGTCCTACAACTCACTCTCCACTTGGAGGTTAATCTTGCCGCGGGCTCGGTTCGTCTTCTGCTTCTTGATGGCGTCGAGCAGATTCTCGAACGTGTGCACCGAATCGATCGGCGTGATAAGCTGGTTCGTCTCGATGAGCTTGGAAACTTCAATCAACGACTCTTTTTCACCGTGTTGAAAAACTGAAGTAGGAAGCACCGATCGGAGATTGACTTGGCGAGATGGGCATACCAATCGTGGCAAGGATACCCGCATCCTTCTTCAACACGCGTTGCGCACCATCATCCCACGCTTTGTAATCGATCGCTTGATCAGATCCTCGAACGAACTCGACGTTTGGCGTGCTCGTCGTCACTGCGATGAATGATGCCCCTAAAACCTTGGCAATCTGGATACCAAACAATCCCGTCGCCGAGCTGCCACCGAGAATGAGCACCCGCTGTCCGCTCTTGAGCTTGCCATAGTGACTAGAGCATCGTAGCTTGTAGCACCAACGCCTGGAGCCCCAGTAGCTTGGTCAAAGGTCACATTGGTAGGTATTCCGAGCAAGAGTCGCAACATCCACGTCGATATACTCAGCGAAGGTACCAGTGCTATCACCCAATCAGTGGAGCGGCAAGCGACGCTACACGCTTCAGAACACGATTCTTTTGTCCGCGAGGCTCATGCCGACGAAGGAGCCACCGCAGCGCATCGGAGGTCGGCGAGTCGGCATGAACGTAGCGAAAACCACCGAAAACATAAGAAATTGACCCAATTTTGACCTGTTCCGTATATGATCTGCCTACAGAATAGCGATGTCTGGGGTGAGTGCGTACATAGGGTTTAGGGTTTAGGGTTTAGGGTTTAGGGTTTAGGGTTTAGGGTTTAGGGTTTAGGGTTTAGGGTTTAGGGTTTAGGGTTTAGGGTTTAGGGTTTAGGGTTTAGGGTTTAGGGTTTAGGGTTTAGGGTTTAGGGTTTAGGGTTTAGGGTTTAGGGTTTAGGGTTTAGGGGTTTAGGGT